>OY728153.1:728824059-730126059 GCA_963277665.1 Viscum album
TAAAACCAATTAAATTTACAATATAACTATATAAATAAATTTTATGAAGAAGCATTTTTGAAGTAAAATAATGTAATTTTCTCTATTCCTTAAAAATGAACATTTTTCAGAAAAATATCAAAAATTTATCCAAAGTAAATTTAATATTCCAAATTCAAAAATGATTACCATTTTACCAAATTTTTAACATATAAGTTCCATTAATTAATTTTGTAATTAATTTCTATTGTCAGAAGAAATAGCTTGTTTTTAAGTAACAATATCTATCAAAATATTGACACATGTTTATGTCCAATTTCAATGTAAAATTAATTACAATGACCACCATTGGATTAAAATATAAAATTATATTTTAATTACACTTTAAACCCAAATTAAAAGTTAATCTATCCATATAAATAAATTATATTAAAAGGAGGTTTTGAATTAAAATACGTCATTTTTCATTATTCTCTAAAAAATGAACTTTATCTGAAAAATAACAATATTTCACACTAAGTAAATTTTGATGTCTTGATTCTAAAGAAGGAATTTATTTGGTCAAATATAAAAAAAAATATTGTCAAAAATTAGATTTAAAAAGGGTTTTCCATCAAAGGTGGTGAAACAATCTTTTGAAAATATTAGAGTATTTTATGCTTAATATTGGATTTATTCCCATTTTAAGCCTCTAAAACCCTATATAATTAATAAATAGTCATAGATAATAATATCTATAATTCTTCAATTACTAGGGATGCTACATCCTTCCCCCCTTTTGGGAATTTCATCGACACAATTTTAAAATTTTTCTCGGAAACATCATTGAAATCCCCACATCGGAAAATGAGTCAATAAAACTATCACTTTAAATGAAATAACGAGATGTCCAATGGTCACTCAAGACAATAGATACTATGATTACATAAAAACATGGATATGGAGGAGAAAAAACAATCATGTTCTGATGGAGAGTGATAGAAGACATGTCTAAGAGAAAGTTAACCACTAGAGAATCACAAACTTTTGATGGTTTAAACTGTATTTGATTCTCCAGTAGGAAAAGTTAACTGACAACATTTTAGTTTTAAGATACTTTTAATTGAGGAATTTATTTATAGTCTTAAATAAAACATAAGTAAACATACTTACTTTTCATGTAGACTTAAATCTCTTACTATATTTCTAAAACAAACTCATATTGTCACCAAAAGATGAGTATTTAAGAGGACTTGTTCACATTAAGACCGCTATAATCATAATCAAGAGAATCACCAAATCCACAAAAGAGAACTATATATTTCCCATGCCTTTATAACTTAAACACAACCAAAATGGTTATTATAATATTAGATAATACCCAAAAAGGATAATCTTTAACAAAAATAAAAACTACTCTTAATCTCTAAAATTTGTCCAACACAACCCACCGTTCATCAAAGACAATTAAATAAACAGTTATCCATAAAATTCATTAAAGTAATCGAAACTAATATTGAAACCCAAATCTCTGAATGATTTAATCACATAGTCTTCCAAGGTAAATCTTACCATTTATTACCAAATAACATTAGTTACTCTTAGAGTCTCATACGGAAAAGTAATTAACCTAATCACATAACCTTCATGATAGGTTAATAATTTCAGTAGATAACCCAAAATCAACTTATTCATTATTCATAAGATCATTTATATAAAAAATAATTAGTCATACTAACCATGTACTTCATGTAGTTCAGTGGTAGGTGATAAATCCTTATCGCACTTTGGTTGTGGGTTCAATTATCATAGCATCATTTGACGCGACGGGTTGTCACACGGTCTGCATGTTGTCCTTTTCCCAAAACTATATAATTCTTAAAACATTCCACAAAAAGAGATAAATTCTAAAAAAATAACCATAACATAATTTTACCTCAAGTTTATCTCATGCCTTTCTTTTTCCATTATAACATATTGTAACCCATAATTAACTCAAAAGTAAGGATCATATAAAACCTAATAATTACCTTTATAATTATTACCTGAAAATCCACATCAATTTGGTTCTCTCATAAATGACTCATTATAGAACTCACCAAGGTTCAAGGGTTTAATCATGACTCCTGATTGTTGGTTTAGAATTACCATAAGAGTTCTCATTGCAGCTCCCATATCATTCAGTTGTTTTTTCAGAAAATCATCATAGTTTTCCTCACATCCACTGTTACATTGGTCCCTGCTAGATTCATCGATTTACTAAAACCAAAATGTTAAGTGTGATTATATCCGTAGAATCATCATATAATATCTTATGCGGAGTGTAAATAATAATATATAATTATTCATGTTATCTTAAACTCATTGACTTTATTTAATACTATGATTCTTTTTGAAATCCTAACCATTATGGTAATGTCACTTATGCTTTAAGAATACCCTAACCTCTAAAGTTATCTAAACCGACCATTGATACCAACTATAAGGTCCCAACCTTAAACATTACTTATTCTTGAGTTATTTCAAGAATACACATTGAGGATATTTTCAAGTTTAGAGTTTTAGATAATTAGTTCATAAATCATGCTTTACATTCAACATTTATAAATGGTCGATACATCAAAGGAAATATTCATTTTTTCCATCAATGGAAACATATACAAATTAAAACATGGATTATTTCTTGAAACTTCCTCGATACTATCATCACATCATGTACCTTTCCCTTGACCTAGGATAAACATTTCAAATACATGGGATAAGCATAAAAAGCTATGTAACGGATATTAAAATACAGAAAGATAACATTATTCCATGTATACATAAGAATCAATGAAATCATACTTTACACATAAAACATAAGTACTTTAACATAACTCATTAAATCATTATATTTATGAATAACTCATAGAAATCATAAGTCATAAAGGTAACTTGAGGTGTTCATAACATTATTATATAGGGAGTAACCCTCATTGCTACGTTTGGAATACCCATCACAGTATATTCCCTAAATAATTTTGTAGAAACCATAGATTTGAACTCCTTAACATTACCTAATGAATTGGAGAGATATATCAGGCTCACCTGCCTTTATTTTGTCACTGAATCACTGAATTTCATAAACTATGCCCAAGAACCATAACATATTCATAAAACATAAAACATTAATAAAGGAAAATTAACATTTTCCCAATTCCAATCACAGATTATCAATAAAAAACATTGCTATAATCAAAACAATATCAAAACCATTTTCAATACCAAAATAAATGAAAACTAAAATATGGTATTTATTTTCATTAAAAATCATTATGTCTTGTGGAGGAAGCCGACAATCAATAATGGTCACGGTGGCGGAGAAGTCGTTTTCGCCGCATACGTATGAAAAAATCATTCCTTTTTTCATTTAGTAAAACACTTCGTAGAGAAAATATTCCCTTTAAATGCAATGAAAAGTCTAAAGGGTTACATATTCCGTATAAAATAATGTCAAGTATAAATCAAAGGATGCTTCAAAAAGGAGATTCAGACGATGTCCCTTATAAAGATGGTATCCTTTGATTAAGGATAAATCAATGACATAATTATGTGTGACAAATATAAATACACCCAATATAAGTGGAAATTAAGTATAAAACAAACATACTTTATTCAAACATATTCATAGCCCGAAATAATCAAGAAGTACAGGTTTAACCCAAATAATTGAAATTGGATTAAAAGTTCCCTTATAGAAATTTGATAGCCTAATGGCGTCACTTTAAAATTTAGAAAATGAGTCGATGAGAGATATAAAGTGTATCTAATCACTTGTAAATACAATTTACTACAATAAGGATATATAATAACATATCCCAACACAAGAAGACGTAAATTAAAAGACCTAAAAAAATAAGTCTTTTAAAAAAGAGGAGGGTGAAAGGTCCCCTTAACGATTTGGGTAACATTCGAAACGTACACACCATGAAAGAAGGATCATAAAATGAAGATTTAAATACCCATAAATTAAATTATATTACAAAAATAAAACAATTATGGGAAGTAAATACACCACAAAAAAGGAAATAGTGGAAGTGTAGCATGAATCTCACGGGAGTAAAAAGTGAGATAAAATCCCCTTACCTCATTGTAATCGATTGAGTCGTATTACCAAAAGTTAATAACCACCAAATGAATTATAGAAAACCATGAATATAAATATAATCACGATAATATATATCAATTGGTAGTACACAATACACCACATTCCATAAATAAGTGGCAACCAATGGAAATCTCACGGAATTAAATATGAGATTAGAAATCACTTACGAAAATTTGGAAGCCTAACGGCGCCACTTAAAACATCCAAAAATGGATTTATGATATCAAAATAGGGTATCTCAACATATTAACATAAAAATTACAGTAAGAGGAATATAAAAGAACAACCCATAACATAATAAAGAGTATCTTAAAAGAAATGACATAAAAGAGAGTACTTAAAAAGAAAGAGAGATGTATGATCCCATATCTCGAGTCAGACTTATCTTGTTCGTTTGTTTATATTCCTGAATAATAAAAAAATTTCAATTTATAATTTCCTAAGAACATCTTTTAAGGTTTATTATACAATTAATATCACATATCATCATGTTATAATAATTAGATTATTATGTTAGTTCATATTAGACGTTTTTGTCAATGTTCGGTACATGAGTCAAAAATTATATTGTTTGAAAAGAAATGTCCATGTAGTTATTGGTAAATCATATACATAATAATATTAATGATTTAAATATCATATATATCCCATATAGATTAATTTTAAACTATTACATAACATTTGGAGATAACAAATGAAATGCATCGTTCATGGAGATGGTAGGTTGTACGTACTCATAAACGCAACTTTCATTTCCGTGTCATATTAATGGATTTAAAACTAAACGAGATCTATATATATTTTAATTCCAGTATTATATATATGTTATATTGTTCACATATGTTCATTAATTTCATTCTTTATACATTCCATGTATTTCATGAATGAGTCACATCACTTGAGTGGGCGGTAGTCCACACTTCCTCAAATGAAATTATCGCAATTACACGACATAAAAAGAATAATCATGTGATATAAACATAAAATAAAGAATCAAATAGAAAATATAAATAATATATATATCATATATAAATATATTTCCATCATAATGGACACCATGAAAGGTGTTAAGATATGATTGAATAATCATCGTTTTAATGAGGCAGTAATTCGCCACCCAGAGAAACAGTATGTTCTTTAACCATTAGATGAAGGTGTGTGTATGTGAAAATCAAATACATCTCATAACAAAATACTATTATATTCATGATAATTGTGTTATTATAGGATTAAAATAAAAATAATATAGTGGTGAGTGAATAAGGTAAATAAGAGAAAGATACTTGAGAGAAGACAATACCTCTAAATCGGGTAACTCTTTTTGATTTGAGACAAAGGCTTCCTTAGAAAGACTTCTGCCCAATGTGAGGATTCTAGGAGTAAAATAGGGATGTGTAGAGATAATATGAGCAGAGTTTGGACGAGCCAAGGGCTTGAGAGGTGTGGGTAAGGGGGTAGAGGTTGGGGCCTTTTATAAGCGGGAGGAGGGGCACTCTTGGAACGTTATGAAATATTTATTTATTATAATTTTTTTAAAATTATAATGGTTCCAAAATGATATATTTATAGGATTATAGGATTATAGGTATAAATACACTCATCAAATTGGATTTTTACAGGTGTAGGTCATATAATTTACCTTATATTTTCATTTTAACCCTTTGTTAAAAATAATAATTCATACCACGTCTTTTTTTTATTTTCAATATATAAGGTCATTGTAATTAGTTTAAAATAAAAATAGTGCAATAATTGTATCAATAATGTTATTAATAATATATTATATGTAATTTGGTAGAATATTATATTATTTGTACTTTTATACCTTTTAATAAAATAAAATTTGTTTTATAAACTCATTTATGCCAATTTCAAAACAATTTGTTAGTTGACTTTTGATAAAGGAATAAAAGCTTTATTCCTTCTAAATAAAATCATAAAAATATATTTAACATGTAATAATTCTCTATAAAATTCGTTTATAGCTTCCCAAGTTTCAAAAAAAATTATTTTAACACATATAATATCATATATTTAAATCCTTCATTAATGAGGTAATAACTGCGTCATCGTTATCTCATTAATAAATTTATTTATTTAATGTATAAAAATTATAAATAAAATACCTTGATATAGAAAATATTTTTATATTTTAAATTACTATTTATAGTAAAAGATATAATTTATATAAACATAATTATAATTTTTTTACTTAGGTATTATATACATTTATTTTATTTCCCTTTCTTTAAAAATAAAATGATAAAATGTCACTATCACACAAAAGTGATTCCATGGAATCACAAAAGTTTCACAAGGAATCCAATTGTAGACCATGACTAAAGTAATTTCATTAAGAAACATTTATGGATAATTTTATATTATTATAACATTATTTTGTTTACCCATTTTTACCCGTTTTACTAATTAATCACTGTAATAAAAAATAATTATTGTATTTACTATTTATCATGTCAAAAATAATAGAGTATTAATTACATAATTTGGAACTTATGATTCCAAATATGGAATCCATTTTACCAAATTTCAAACACATAAATTTCAGTAATTAATATAAAAATCATTCACGTTGTTAAAAGCAAAGACGAGTTTTTAAGATGTAAAATCTATCAAAATAATGACACGTTTTTACATCCAATATGAATGTGAAATCATGTACAATGAACAAAATTTAATTAATAGATAAAAATATAATTAAATTAAACTTCAAAACCAATTAAATTGTCAATATATCTGTATAAATATATTATATAATAAATCTATTTTGATGTAAAATGCAGAGAAAATACCAAAAATTTATCCAAATTAAATTTGATATTACAAATTAAAAAATGATTTCAATTTTACCAAATTCAAAACATTTAAGTTTCATTAATTATTTTTATAATTAATTCCCACTGTCAAAACAAAAAACATGTTTTTAAGAAACAATATCTATCAAAATATTGACACTTGTTTATGTCCAATTTCAATGTGAAATTAATTCCAATGACATCCATTGGATTAAAAGTTAAAAATATATTTTAATTACACTTTAAAAAAAATAATAAGATAATCTATAAATATAAATAAATTAGATATAAAAGAGGTTTTGAATTAAAATATAGCATTTATCACTATTCACTAAAAAAGAAACTTTCTTGGAAAAATAACAAAAATTTACACAAAGTAAATTTTGATGTCATGATTCTAAATAAAAATTTTATTCTGTCAAATATCAAATATAAAACTTTCAAAAAGTTTATTTAAAAAGGGTTCTCCATCAAAAGGCGGTAAAAAAATATTTTGAAAATATTTGAGAATTATATGCTTAAGATTGGATTTATTCCCATTTTAAGCCTATAAAAGACATATAATTCATAAATAGACATAGATATGAAAATATATTAATCAATAATTACTTGGGATGTTACATCATGACACTATTCATAACCTTTTATTAGAATAACATATTGATTAGAAACTATATTACAGGAATAAACCTTATATTTAGGGAAACAATTACTATAACAGAATGGAGACATTTGTGATAAACCACATGTTGTCATCCATATGTTTGGTGTTTTTTCTTCATACGATGGAAGATTATTTTGGGACTATTCAATGATGGAGTTTTAAATATGTGATTTTATCAAAGAATTATGAAATGTACTTGGTATAAGTAATTTTCTATTCAAAGTTACAATTGATCAGATTCAATGTCTCCTTATTATTGATTTTAATGATCACATTCAATCAAGTAAATTAATAATATTATTAGAGGATGTAATGACTTGAATGAATTATTTTGAATTTTTAAATTCAAAATTTGGTAGTCAATTTTCAAGAGAATGTTCGACCTGGAGCTGTTATACCCACCATATAAATATCAAGACACTCTTCATTTGAATATATATATATATATATATTATTATATACATAGGATATATTCATAGGGTAAAAAATGTGTGTTTCGTTTTCTTCAGACCTATATATTAGAGATAAAAATGTTATGATCTATCTGATTGATTCACTAATGTCAATGTTTCACACAATACACATTGTTTACATATCTTATACTATAATAATATTGATGTATTATTTATAGATATACATTGGAGAAATTCATGTTTATACATTTGTCTTGTTTTTTTGCTATCATTTTTTTAAGAACGCATTCTGTAACATTGAATATCTATTTCATTTTTTTAATTATTTATTATTTGAATTCATTTTATAGTTTTCCCTACAATGGTGAATTTTAACATTGTTTCTTAAAAATCAAACACTATTGATTTCATGGTTTTTCTCCTGCTCATACTCAGTCGTGGTTAACTGTTTTCTTCTTGTACTAACATGTTGATTTATGGTTCCCTATAAAATAATCTATAGAATTCAGAAAGCACTGTTTAACATTTTCATATTCATGAGCATATTAGTTTTTTAATATTTTATGATTAGAGGATAAGATTGTGAAAATGACCAAACTTGTGGATTTGAGTGTTGGTGGAGTTGAGTGTAGAGGGATTTGATTAACAAATATTTGTTCCCTGAATATCAATGCATCTATAAGTTCATTTCCATTATGTTTCTCCGATGCCCCTTCATTTTCTGTGAGAAGGAATGGTTTTCTTTACAAAAATATTGGTGTTTATAATCCATCATAGTTTTTAAAGTATAGATGTTACCCCCACCACTTTAGATTTTTATTTTTCATAAGTATTTAGACCTTACAATTGGTATCAAAAGAAAGGTTCTTCATGTATGTTATCTTCATGAAATTTTATTTCCTATCTGATATCATCATATGGAATTAGTAGGCCCATTTCAATATATACAGGTTATAGTAAACTAATGTTAATTAATAAAAAAGTGGCATGTTAAAAATTATTAATTCTAAAGAAAGTATGTCAATGATCTGTGCTCCTTATTTTAATGTTGACAAATATGGATGCGTGAAATCCAAAATGGACATTTATTTAATGAATCATGGAATAAATGTTTTTTAATGGTTATTAAGCCTTATGATATAACTATGAATTATTTGGAATATTTAAATATAGATCATGAAGGAGAATTGATCTTAATTCCAAATCCATGAATTCTATTATTTTTTGAATTCGGAACTTATGAATTCATCCCAGAATATGGATATAATAATTTATAGAAGATGTGAAAATATTATTGTTTCCTATGAAGGAACTGATAATATAATAAATATGATTTATTCTACTTCCAATCTAATGTCGAACACCTTTAGAATATATGTGGTTGAAACTATCAACCAAATGAATGGAAAATTGCCATAAATTTTAAATAATGTAACATCTTACACCATCACATTGGCTTGATTGGGCGTAGGAGTGCTACTATACCTTAAGTGACATTACCAAGATGCCACTGACAGGAAATAAATGCAAGGAAGATCGAGAATAGTTGGGGAAAAAAATTCACGTTGAAAATAAACAACCAGCCAAATAAGTCATTAACCATAATACTACATGATGTCTATCAGCATTGCAACCCAACCATGTATTTCAAAAAATACAACCAAGTTGTTTTACAATAAATCCCAAAAATCAATACCACTTAACATTCCAAAACTATGACAAAAATAATATTAGAGTACTATGTGGAAAACTAAAGAATAGACTCCAAAAAACAAGACACACTCCACTACTCCACACCCAAATCCATTATCTAAGCACCACAATATCTTACAAGCATCACCAAGAACCACTATCCAAGAGATATTTTGATCTTAAAAGTAAACTTGAATAAGACATCTACAATAAATCCAATTTTCCAATGTTGGGTATGAATATTAATACTCAGTAGGTTTTCCCCAAATGACTTCCCCACACGCACCACTAGGATAAAACTATTTGCAAATTTATAATGAGAAGTTTATATAAAAAATAAAATAGTGCAACCATTACCATAAGACAATCATACCATTATCAAGCCACATAACACATTATAATTCCATATACATTCCATAAGACATATCACATTAACCCATATTAACACAACCAATTACCACCTCGTATAGACACAACCCAATAAAATCACACATGATGTTTCACAATCCCAAACTGGTATAACAATCAGGGTGACACATCCGTCCATCCAATTCATTCCTTTCCAAATTATTGGAACTTACCATCCACTTATCCTTGATTATGGTCCATCTATACACTATACAACTTCTATTTATAGTGTTTCTTCTATCCCACTTTACACACAATTCACAAAAGCCATACCCAACCATGACTCACCAAGGCCTCAACAATATATCCAAACTGATTCCATCACATTACACACCACATCCATAATAAAATATATCTATTTTAATCCATTCATCCATCACATTCAAAATTCATTTCAAGAAACTCATTTTGAAATATCTATATTAAAATCTACAATAAGAATATTCCACCCCCAAAATCCTACTTTTTCTTAAAAATCCACAAAACTTTACCAATTGGAATTCCAACCAACTTCACACATCCAAACACAATTAATTTCAATAATAATAAATTAATTGTAACCAATATTAATGATCTTTCCCAGTGGAGTTAAGAGAGAAGCCACATACCTTGTGGGATCCGGTCAAATCGACCCACAAGAAACTACACATCAAATCTAGTGAACTCACCAATCAAACTGCCATATATCTGTTTCCCTTACATCCACATGCCTTAAAATACACAAATAAGGCATCAAAAACCCTAGATATACAAGCAAAAGATATAGATCTTGAAAAAAATGGAGAAGAGTATATCTAGATGAAACTAAATGGAAACAGAAGAAAAGACTTGCCCGAGATGATCTTCATTCAAACAATTTTGAAACCCCTTCAAATCGCATCCAAAATGAGGGGGAGAGCCTCTCTAATCCTTGAGAACCAAAAATCATGATTGACGCTCGAGTGGGAGGATGTATGGAATGAAATATTAAAACCCTGAATGAGAATAGCATTAAAAATCCCATTTTTATGTGGTTGTAAGGTTAGAATGCATGGTTTGGAAAAACATACACTAACCGTGCACACACCATTTCAATGGGAGAAGGGGTTTTCATGTATGCCTCTCATATTTGGAAAACTAGGTGAATTCCATGTGAATCCCACTGTCTACCCCGCTACGGTTTCCTAGACAACATGTAGGGGTTTCCCTAAACATTTTAAAATCTTGCACCCTTAGTACAGACTCCAAATATATTCAAACCCAATCTATACACTCTCAACCTCCTCCACACTCATCCCAAGAACATTAAAAATATAAAAATTCATAAACAGATGCTATATAAATCTATCTATGGGTGCTACATTCTCCCCACCTTTGGACATTCATTAAACAAAAAGTAGAGAACCATATCATTGCTGAAAGAGATCAGGCCATCGTTCAGTCATCTCTTTCTCTAGCTACTGGGTTTCTTCCTGGACCTGACCATTCTGCCACAAAACCTATAAAAATATAATTAGTTTATCCTGCAAGACATTCTACAACCTTTCTAAAAATAGCACTCACATTTTCAATAACAAAGCATCTTTTTTTAGCTTAACATGATCCCAACGAATCACATGGTCACGATCCAGCTGATATCTTTTCAACTGCGACATATGAAACCCATTGTGAACCACACAAAACCATGGTGGTAAAGACAATCTACAAGCCACCTCTCCAATATTCTCATGTTTCTAAAAATACCCAATATACCTCATGGATAACATAACATGCTTTCCAAACAGATGATGTCCAATCCTATGAGATATCCCTAAAAACAGATGATCATCCACCACAAATGACAACAGTCATTGACGATGGTCCAAATATGATTCTTGATTACTTTAAGACATCTCTATACTCTTCCTAATAGACTTTATTTTCTCTGTAGTCTCTTGGACAAGGTTGAGTCTGATCATCGATGTCTCACCTGTTTCCACCCTAGATAGTGGAAAACACACATACACCCATATATTGGATCAAACAGAGTCATACATATTGAAGCCTGATAACTATTAATATTTGAGAAATCCACTCATATAAATTTATCCACCCATGAACCACCAAATCCATCAAATAAGCCAAAAACATATCTTCCAACAATTGTATCATCCTATCAGATTGCCCATCTGTTTGATAGTGATATGTCGTGCTCTTAGTAAATTATGTCCAAAGGGACTCCTGTAGTGATTTCTAGAAACGATATGTGAATCTCATATTTCTATTTGATACAATTGAAACTAGAACACCATGCCTCTATACCACTTCCTGGATATAGATTTTGGATAGATCATTCAACGTATGAGATTCACAAATTGGGATGAAATGGGCATAATTTTGTATCCAATCCACAATCACCCATATAAAATCAAGTTTCCTAAACATTTCTAAGAAAACCTTTTAAAAAATCCATTGGAATCTTCTCCAATGTTTAAACTGGGATAGGTAAAGACTAAAACATGCCAGTTGGCCATTTATGCATTTCATTGACTTGCTGAAAAGTCAAGCATCTCCTGACAAACCCGACTAAATCCCTTTTCACACCGTCCAACCAAAACTGCTCTTTCAATTACTTATAAATTTTCCAAATTCTAGGGTGTATATCCTCTATGGATTCATGATAATCCCTGAGATCATCATCTGGATAAGCCACTGGTACCACCATCCGATTGTGAAAACAAAAATATGAATTCCCCTTCTGTTTACATCCCTCAATTTACTCCCCACCATTGGGTTTCGACCGCATCTCCACACATTTTGAATTAGATGTTTGTGCATCCATAAAAAACACATCCAAGTTAGTAACCACTGAGACTAGAAAAAATTCCACTCTATTACCCCAGTCCTCACATTCTAACCACATGTCTTCTATGACTAACTTCAACTGCCATTGATCTCATGGATGTATTACAACCTGAGCATATGATTTCGTACAAAATTCTTCAGCCACCAAATTTCCCTTACCTGGTGTGTTGATAAAGTCAAAATAAGACAACTAGATATACTCCATCCATCTTCTTTTCTTCATGTTCAAATCTATTTGTGGGGAAATATGATTAAATATCTTATTATTGGTAAATATTGTAAATTTTTCACTAATAACATAATAAAGCCACATTTTTAAAGCATGCATCACAACTGCCAACTCAAAATCATGTGATGGGTAGTTATTCACATGAAACCACAACTGTTGTTATCCATATGAAACCACATGATCCCCTAAATTAGAACACACCCCGACCATGATCCTGATGCATTATAATACACCACATACCATTTCCCTAGTTGTAACAAAACTATGGTTGGTGTTGATATAAAGTGACCCTTTAACTCTTCAAATAATTTTTTACACTACACATCTCATTGAAACAGGATATTCATCCTTGTTGATGTTTTCATCAGCAAATCCATTTATGAAAAATTACATACAAAACCTCGATAATAACTAGCTGGACCACAGAAGCTCCATATTTCGAAAACATTATTTGGTGGTTTCCATGAGATGAAATCCACTATCATTTATAGATCAACTAAAACTCCCCTATAAGAAATTATATGCAGATCTAAATGAACATATTTTATCGAAATGTCCCACTTTGAAAATTTGGCATACAACCGATGATCCCTCAAGATCACCAACACTATCTCTAAGTGCTTCTTAGGATCTACCCCTATCCTCCAATACACAAGTATATCATCAACAAATACAATGAAAAAAGATTCCAAATATCACTAAAGTATCTGATTCATCAATTTTACAAATAGTTCGGGTGCATTCGTTAGACAAAAGGGAATAACCACATACTTGTAATGGCCATAACTACTTCTAGAAGCTGTTTTTTGGATAACCTCCTTCCTCACCCACAATTGGTGATACCATGACCTCATGACTATCATAGAGAACTACTAATATCCCCTAAACTGGTAAAACAAATCATCAATTCATGTAAGTGGATTTCAGTTCTTAAATTGTATCATGATTTAGTCTATGATAATAAACACATAGATGTAAGGTTCTATCATCATTTTAAAAAAAATTGTCACTTCACATAGAGACGTCCTGGGCAAGATGAATCCTTTTTTCTAACTCTTCCAACTACACCATTGATTCCCAAAATTCTACTAGTGACATTTGGTAAGATAGAAGTGAGATATGACTGGTCCCTATAAGGAGATCAATCGAATACTCCAATTCTCTCGCAGGTGGAAACCCAATGAATTCTATGGGAAATAATTCTATAAACAAATCCACAAAAATAGGATGAACACTATGCTCAATACCTTCCACCAATGATAATTACAAGGCCACTAAATGATATGATATTGTTCTAACTGCTAGTGATGTCAAATATTTTTCACCATATTTTTATTCTTCTCCCCTCAAAAGAGATGTTCAACTCCATCCTCTATTGTAAAACTAACCATTCATGCATAGAAATCGAAGTCGGCCCTAAACATAGCCAACAAATAGATTACTATGATTATATCGTAACCATAAATCTTAAGAAATGAGAAATACCACATCAATTCAATGATGTCTAGACCTAACTAACATGCTCTACATTCGATGGATCGGCATTCTCTCTGAACCAAAAAAGTTTTCCTTTTCAAAATAGAAGGCATTATTTATACATGTATACACTCCAAATCAATGATGAAATGAGAAAGAAATAAATGTGAATTACATGTATCAAACAAATTGTGTAAAAATATAAAATTTAATGGAACCATACCTCACACCATAGATGGTCCCAAATAATAATACATCACAACTTTTTCAGCTCCAAACAACTTCTTTCTTGCCACAAGCTGCAATTTTCTTCTCTATTAAGACTTTCCTAGGTTAGTAGTTGTGTTTTTTCAAAAATAACCATGATTGACTCAGCCCTACTAAGGAGGCGTATACTGCAGCCCTCATCCTATCGAGGCATATGACCCCAGCAACCCCTGAAGAGTGTCACAGAAACCCGACCATGGAGCATTCTAACCATATTGTTGGTGATGCCACATCTGTTTACAATTATGACATGATAGAGGCTATTTCATACCATCCCACATGATGTGGCTTGTATAACCACATTGAAAACATCACAGCGTAATCAGAACCTTTAGAGAAAGATTCACTATTCCTATCATTGGATTATGAAAGTACACCCACCATTTGAAATAAGTGTCCCTCATCCTCATGAACCTAGGATTTGAAGTCCCACTATTCCCTATGGGTACCAACATAATTCCCCCACTTGTATCCCCCGAAATATCCTACTCATCCACCATACCTCAATTCACCATTTCCATGTAATTATCTATAAACAACACGGCTATCTTGGAAAGAATTTTTGGGTTCATCCCAGTTTAAAAAATTGTGTCGTTGGACGATGTATGGCCCACTAACTCTATTGAAAAATGAACTAAGTTTATTAATATAGCAGCATATTACGTCGTAGTCATGTTCTGTTGATTTAAATGGATTAAATATGTTGTACCTTGAATTATGAATGTCTTAGGGTAGATTTATTTGTTAAAAAATTCCTCTAATAGCTCTCATGTCCTACCCTTGTCAGTTCCAACTTCGACCTCCATCTCCCACCACTAAAGGATAAAATCTACCAACAAATACGTGGATAATTACATTTTCAACTCTTCCAGTTTTCCAAAGATGTCAAATATCATATTCATTCTATTCAGCCACGCTTAAGACCTTTCTGGTTTTGAATCACCTCTAAACATGGGTGGATTCTTTCATTAAACTGAACCGTATGATCCACATGTTTTTTTTCAACCACTTTATTTCCCACATTCCACATATTGGAAAGAATTCACTATAGTCTGCACTAGTGACTATTTCACTAGAGGCTCGGGGGAAACCACATTTTCGGTAACATCCACTTTTTGGTCTTTAAAAAGCCTAGTTAGTTCCCTTTCTATCAACAAAAAAACAACCATATGTCTCACTCCATTAACATGAATTTTTATGAAATTTTATTATTCAATTACATACCATAATTCAGATCCATGATTTCTACAAGTTTAAAATTCTTATATTGCACTATTTTAAAAAAATCCAACATGTTTTGAAAATTGTCACATTTTCAAAATACCAAAAGATTCCATGTTTCAAATAGTTTGTTTTTGAATCCCAATACATTTTTTCAAAATCAACACATTCATATCACACCATAGATCATTATACACAAACTAAATATGCATCCTAGGTGGGAGTCATTTCTACATTACATGCGTTGCTCATCTCATTTGATACACCCATGACAACCAGATATCCAATGCATATCAGTATCTCATAACACTTATTTACCAAACAACTAGGTAACATGATGTTCAACATAAAAGGGTTATCTAAATTCTCTTATGGTATAAATTCCATTTTTTTGAAATCCTTCATCTTGTTATCATCCCGACTGAAGGAATCACCCAATAATGAATGTAAACACCAAGAAACATGATTAATACGAAGGATCGAACCACTACTCTCACTTGAAATCCAAGAAAAAGACAAAAATAATACTAATTTTAACATCCCACACCATATCATTTCCTTGAGAGGGCGATGAAGTGCTACTGGGCCTAAAGAGACCTTCCCAATATGACAAAGGTTGGATATAAATGTTGAGTACTTCACGAATGGTTGTGGAATGATATTCCCACTGAAAATAAACAACCAACAATAATAGTCATTACCCATTATACCGTATGATCCATGTCAACATTTCAACCCAACAATGCATTTCCAAAAAGGCAAAAAAGTTGATTCATAATACAATCCAAAAACCAATACAACCTAATATACCAATACCATGCCAAACACAATATCATTGTACCATGATGAATACTAACAAAGAGACTGAAAACAAAACCAAGATACACTTTAATTCTCCACACCATGCTTCATGCTACAAGTATAAAACATCTCCAATGAATCACTATGAACACCTATAAATGTGATGCTTTACACTTACCTGTATCATGTAATATGGAATTTATTGAATCGCCAAAGTTCTAATGCAGGGGGTGAGTACTAATACTCAGTAGGTTTTCTCCAAATGACTGCCCTACACGCACCACTTCGATAAAACCATTATAACATTTATAATAAGCAGTTTATATAAACCATTAAACAGTGCAACCATTGCCACAATAAAAACATACCCTTATGAAGCCAAGTGAAAAAACAGAATGCATCAAATAGTCCATAATCCATATCACTGTCACAAACATTAAAAAACAAAATAACCACCTCACATATCCACAACAAAATCAATGCACAACACGATGTTTCTCAAACCCAAACCGATTAACATTCACGATGACACATATTTTTGAAATGTTTCTTCCTTCCCAACATAGTGGATATTCTTTCCATATAACATTGATGGTTTCCCTTCTGTCCACTAACCATCCTATTTTGTAGTGAATCTTCTCGCCCACCTTACACAGAATTCACCCTAGCCATTCTCAAGCACGACTCACCAAGGCCCCATAAATATACCCATAACTGTTTCCACTACCTGAAAAACCACTTAATAAGACATAGTATTCATCAAAAACCATTCATCCACCATCTTTATAAATCATTTCATGATTCCATTTTGAAAATATCCATTTTAAAATTCACAAGAAGAAAATTCTCCCCCCCCCCAAATCCAATATTTCCCAAAAATCCATAAAACCATACCAATGAGAATTCAAAAAAATTTAACACATAAAAACACAATTAAATTAAATAAAAATAAACTAATATTAATCATGATTCATGATCTATCGATGTGGATTCAAGATAGACGCCACCAATGTTTAGGGTTCCGGTGAAATCGACCCTCCAACAAAAACAACTAAAATCTGAATAATGCGCCTCTGAATTCAATCCATATCATCTTTACTAACATCAAAAATCATTAAAATCAACACCCAAGCCAATCAAATACCTATATCTACATGCAACTGATGTAGATCTAGAAAACCATTAAAAGGAGAAGTGTAGATCTATAGAAAACCAATGGGTAACCAAGAGAAAAGACTTACCCAACACGAACAAGCAATAGAAAACCCTAAAACCCCTTTTAATTGCTTCCAAAATGTGTGTGAGAGACTCTCCATACATTGATATCTAGAACTACCATTTGATGATCGAGTGGGAGGATGTTTTCAATTAAATTAGGCAACATTGATAGAGACCAGATTTAAAAACATCATTTTTACGTGGCTCCACAGTTTGCCCGAACAGTTTTGAAACTATGATCTATCCATGGGAATTACACTACCTAGATATAAGGGGTCCACAAAATTTCATCACATAGTTTGTAAAACCATACGTAAGATGTGTGAAGCCTACTGTGCCCCCCTGCATGGTTTCCTAGAGAACAACATGGTTTTACCCCACTGTACTCAATGCACGTGCCCTTAAAAAATCATCCAATCTTATTCAAAACCATTATGAACTCTCTCAACATCTTCCCCACATATCCCATGCAATATAATCACATAAAAATGTATAAAAAGTCTAAATACCTCAAAATAGGGCTGCTATAAATAGCATTGTTTCATTAATATATCTAATCCCACAATCAGATCAAGTTTTAATATTACTCATATTACTATACTTATATGCCATGGAATGTCTACAGTTATAAAAAAATCAACACTAATGAAAAATTTATCTATGAATAAATTTATTGGGACATTAATGATGTATGCATCTAAGATAAAGAAAAAGATGAAAATCATAAATAATAAAATGTATGTTCTATCATTTTTACTATTTACGAATAATATGACTCATGTCATAATGATTTGGTAAAAGATTTATTAGTTCATTTTTATAAATTTGAAATGTTATATAGAAAAAAAAAGAAAGGGACTGGATAAAATTGAATTTATGAGTGCAATAAAAAAGTTAATACAATATATTATTATCCATTCTTCCAAACTGAAAAGAAAGTCTATTATAAGAAAAAAGGAATGAAAATTTCAAATTTAACATGGAGTATTACATTTTTTTCTAATGATTAATCTAATACAATTATTAAGTATGAATACAAAGGCAACATTCTATGTCTTAAAGTCCATACTAATAATAATGTGTTGTCTTCTTACTCGCAAAACTCATGTTATAAAAAAATATCTACTGATGAATTATAAAATATTTATTTCTGCTACAAGATAAATATGAATCCTTAATGAATGATGATTTGAAAATTACAAAATAAACTCATATTACATTATTATTTAAGGAATATTTATCAAAAAATATTATCAATAAAAATTATAATGATTTTAAAATTTCCTATTATTTGTATGATACTAAGATTAAATAATTATTTTCTGTGGTTTTCATTGAAAACAAGGCTCATATGTGATGATAAAAGTAGAGAAATATTTATATCAAATTCATGAATAAAATAAAATTCAGAAATAAAAATTTGGAAAAGGACGAAATGTTGAATTTCTAAAAAATATAATAGTATTATTTTTTTCTAGTTTAAAAAAAACACATGTACACTACCAAATTATTTTATTATGGTATTAATGGTTGTTAAGAAAATTATTTCTTATTTATAAAAATTAAAATATATTATTGTAAATAGTTTTATTCCTAAAAATGTTTTTTAATTGTTATATTAGAATAAATACTCAAAATAAACATGTTAGGATACCTATGAATGTAATTGGTAACTCCGTTGGATCCAATACCATAATGTTACCAAAAACAAAATCCAGTTTACGTTTTATAGGATTACATCACTATCCTATATTTTTAAATATTTATATGTTTTATTAGTGGAAACATGAAAGTCATAACCATAAGAGTTAACCAAAATGAAGTAGTTTGTTATAAAAAACTCGTAGCAGTAATGACATTGATCCATGAATTATTTCATTTTTATATTTATATCCATCTAGATCATTAATTGTTTTATACAAGGGGAGAAAGTTATATATCAATATTTTATGATGACTAAAATAGAATTTTCAAATATTTCTAAAACCTTATCTTAAAATATTGTATTTGTTTAAATTATGAAGATTTTATATTTTTTGTCTTTAAATTAATTTGATATATTTATAATTATTGTAATTAATTTTTTTATTATTAAAGTTGAACATAATTCTTATGAATACATGTCTTTTTAAAAGTTACATTTATCTACTAATTATTAAATCTATTTATTATATGAAAAATTAATCACCGTATTGATAGTATCATAGAATAACCTTTTATATTATTATTAATAATTTTTTATTTTATATGTTTCATTATTTATAATATCATATAAAAATGTTTCTGATAAACCATACACAACAATATGAAGAGATCATATAATTAATGTTAAGAAGAAAATAATTCTCATAGAAGAAAAAAATGTAATCATTCTAGTTTGATAAATGAACATTCTATTATATTTGATAATGATTCTTTTTAAAATTATTGTAAATGAAAAAAGGACACTCATAATGATATGGATGACTATTCTTATAAAATATATTATGAGTATATTCTATTGAATGTCATCACCTAAAATGAAGAAAAAGTGAAGCTAAAAAATTGTTTGGAAAATTCTAGAAGTTCCTCTTAACAATTACATACATCATATAGGTCAAAAATATTTTTTTATCATTAAAATTTTAATATCATAGTGTTAAATATATCATAACCACTAAATCACACTTTGAGAGATTCAATGAATAAATGACATGTCAGATGTAATTGCTCTAAAGAGGAGATGTCACCAAGATAGGTCTTGGTATGATGAAATTGATTCTATTTGGTTAGGGTTTGTATTCTTCATGAAATAAACATCATATGTTTAAAAGAGACTAGAAGTACTACCAAGAGTATTAGAATATTTATATGAAAATTTTCATTTTCTGGATTTTGCGATGAATATTCTACACCTTCATAACCTTTATATATTATTTTATTTTATATGTATTATTTTCATTATATGTATTTTGCTCGAAATATTTGAAATAAGAATTTTCAAAATTTCTTTTAAATATTTTATTATTTATCATTTAAGAATTAAAATAATATTTCATTCTCTTAAAAATTAGGTTAATAATGTATGTAAAAATAATTGTTTTATCAATATATATTACTTGTTCTATGTTTTTATTTAATTTCATTATTATCATGAATACTATATTGATGGGAGAGTTTTTAAGAAAATAATTTTATTTATAAAATATATTATTGTACAACTTTTTTATCATTTTATGAACTAATAAATTTGGGGGTGTTAATTTAAATACTCTTATTTTTCAGTGGTCATAAAAAGGGGGAAGTTTATAGTTAATGTTGATTAATTTAATTATTTTGATGAAGTATGATATGTTCAACATTATTAACTTAAAAATTAGTGGTCTTGTTTATTTATTTGTAGTTTACATATTAATCAACAATGATATTTTTTATGAATAATTGGAAAAGATCATTATAAAATTTTATATTCTATTCTTAATATATGGGTAAATGATTTCTTTATCAAAAAAATAAAAAACATATAGGGAAATTAATTTTTTTGAATTTTTCTTTTTTATATTATCTTGGTTTATTATCATAAAATAGTGAGATTGTTGAGAATGTGATTATTCAATATGTTATTTAATTTATTTTGGTATTTATGGTCAAAAAACCCCAAATTTATGTTAATAACGAATTAAAATTTAAGTGAATTTTAGGAAATTATTATTCATCCAAATAATTATATTGGAATAATATTCAAGTCACTGATCAAATGTAAATATTAATTAAAATATTATAGATTTGTTTTAAATAATATTATTGAAACATAGTTCATACCATTCATCTTGTGTAATGTATTCTTTAAAAAAATTATGTTTTTAATGAACCGTATAATTGAGAAAAAAATTATGGAAAATCAATCAAAATTTTATAATCAAACATATATTATCCACCCTATGTTTTTTGTTTTTTCATTATATTATGGAAGCCTTAAATTAATATTCAAAGATAATGTTTTCAAATTTTTATATTTACAATATTTATTTAATTGTCTTGACAGATGTAAAGATATATTCAAATAAAGTTTTTGAACAATGCATGGAGTTGTTTTAATGTTTCAAGGGATCGTATTCAATAGAGTAAATTGTTACAATTATTATGGTTTGTTACAACTATCTTGAATGGTTTTGAGTAAAAATATTAATGATTTATTATGAGATATTTTAGGAGTTGGTTTGACCTCGAGTTATTCATCCTACCTTATAAATATCAATACACTCTTCCTAGTAATATATATATATATATATATCTGTGTGTGTGTGTTCATGAGATATTAATATAGAAAAAATATATCTATTATTATCTTCAGATATATATTATAGAGACACACATGTTTTGATCTACATAACCCATTCACCACTATTGTTGTTGCTCCAACTGCACATTATTTATAAATAATATTCTAAATGAATAATGAAGAATTTCTCAAATATAAACTTTGGAGACATCAATGATTATAAATCTATCTACTGTTTTATCAATCATTTTTTAAGAATAGACTATACAATATTGAAGATATATTAAATGATGTGCATTATTGAACATCAAAATACATTTGTCGGATTGTTATGAAATTGGATAGTTTGACCTAATTCCTCAGTATAATAAAACAATATTTATTTGTTGGAGTTTCGACTACTCATACTCAGTCATGGTTATGCGTCATTTTCTTATATTAACATGTGTTGTGATAGTTCCCTATAAAATAACCTGATGACTTTGTAATGTATCTTGACATGGTGTAGACTTTATGCACCCTATTTTTTTCTTAGGATGAGATAACATTCTAGTAAATATCATTAAGATCATGGATTTGAAAATTGTGGGAGAAGAGAAACTGATCATTGTTCCCTAATAAACTATACATCACAGAGTTCATTTAATTATTAACTTCTACAACTTTTTTATTTTTTATTATTGATGGAATGGTTCAATGCATAACAATGGAGGTGTTTATAATTCATCATAGTATTTTATGTACACTATTCACTAGACACACCCTTCTATATTTTCCTCCCTCTTAGTCATTCGGAACTAAAATAATGAAAATTTCATTATATGGGACCATATAAGTTATATTAAAATATATTAATAATGAAATTAAAAATCATAATAGTTGATATTATATATATAATACATTAATTATTTGATTAATATATATATATAGGGTTATGATTATTACATAAAACTCTAATAAATGAGTCATTAGACTCCACTAATAGGATCATACCATGTAAATCATATTTTATTAGATTTTCTGAAGGATATAGCATCAATGGAATTTTATATTGACAAATTCACAATTAAGATTAGATAGTCAATACAAGAGAAAATTAGTTTATGGTAGAAGCTAATTCCCATTTAGATCTGGTCACATTAAATGTTCACAAACCCACCCCTTGAAAATCTACCAAAAAAACCATACAATTAGTGAAATCATAGAGGTTTCAAAAAGTGATGTATATATAACCTAACAAAATTAATTTTTAAATTTTATAATAAATAAATGAATATATTTATCTTTCACTACTTTTTAATCATAAATAATAATCTTTCATTAAAAAATTTTATTGATACACAGAATTAAATATTGTATTTTTTTTGAAATATGTTGAGTATATCGAGGCACTCCAGATAATTTTTTATATATATTTTTAAATAAATCATATTTTAGTGAAATATTTTTATCAAATAATAATTATATATATATTTGATATTATAATTTCATAAATTCAAATATAATTTTTATGTGGTTTTGAAAATATCAATAATAATTAAAATATTATTCAATAAATGTAGATTTATTATAAAAAAGTTGAAATTTTCATATTGAGGAGAGTATTTTTATAAAATATATAATATTTTTGAAATCATCACTTCAAAATTATCTAGTTGTTACTTTTTCATAATTTTATCAGATAATCATCTTTGATGGAAAATTTTAAATATTTTTTTAATATTTGGTAATTATTATTACATCATAAATACCCAAAAGTTTTTTAATATTTACTATAAGCGTATCCAGGACCAATGTTATGTTTAAACTCTAATATATTGTTTTTTTGATGTTATTGGATTTAGTTTTCAAACCTATAATGAATACATCTTAAAATATATTATATTTTAATGTATTAAACCCAATTCATTATAAACATGACTCACATTAAAACAACTAATGTAATTAATTCACTTTATTTAATTATTAAATATATTTTATAATTCAAACCACTATACATTGGATAGACTCACCGAAAAAACCATGGTATGGCTATTGTATATGATTACATTATCATATTGAGTCCTAAATCAAAACATAATGTCCTAGTTGGAAACAAATACTACAAAATAACTGACATATTCATGGGTAAAAAAGATCTATAATTGTCCAAGATTAGTGAGGTTATATCTCCATAAGCCACCAAAAACAGTTTCAAAATTAAAAACCAGATTTTACAACATTATATGTTAATACTCACAGTGAAATAAATAAATACCAAAATAAATTAAGCATGTTTAACATCTTAATGATTATAAATTTTTATTTCTATTATTTCTTTAATTTCATGAAATCCAATTGACCTAATTAACTCTATTTATATAGGGAGCCTATAAAATAGAAATAAAGTGTTTTAAACATTAAGAAGGAAATGTGAGTTCACTAATCAATTAAATTTAACTATTTAAATTGGTTAATTTGTCCACTTAACCATACCAATTCTATACATATGGACCATAAATCCTTATTCCGACATACCATTCCACACCATCACTAGAATCATAGAGATTAATTCTGAAATCATAAACATGAAAAAACATTGGTGGTTCCTAAAACAAATTTCCTTCCCAGCATAATGATGACGTTCATCGGGCCATTAATTTAGTAAAACAATACTAAATGGGTCCTATAAAATTATTAAATCATGTCATGATGGAATATAGCTTCAATACCATTCCCCACTCATATAACCATCCACATAGAGATTCTTATTTAACTATTTATCAAATTTCCTCATATTATCCACTTATTTTCCATGGAATTCATGTACACTTATAACCAAATCATTTTTTAAAATAGAACTCAAACATTTTCATCTACAATTATATCATAATTCCAAATAAGTTTTTTAAATTCATCTATAAGTCCCCCATTAAATCATTGAAATTATTCAATGAAAAAATAAACCATTCCTTAGTGATATTATTTCAGCTTCAAACATTTTAAATGTGATAATAAATCATTTTAATAATAGTATACCATTAAAACATTTCAAATAATCATTTTTAATTTATTTATAAACTTCATTTTCAAATAATATTGATTTTGAAACCTCATTTTATAATAAAATCCTCTCAAAAAAACAACATTTTACATATTTGAAAATAAGAATAAAACAAAAAACTAAAACACATCAATTAAACAGTTTCTAAATACTCTTAGTAATTTCAAAAAAAGCTAGAATATAAACATTTCAATCACCCCCTTGAAAAATAACATTTTATAAGTAAAAAATCCATCCCATTCACTATAAAAATATCATGATAAAATCATTTACCAATTCAATTTAATATTTGTGGGTATTGGAATACCGCTTGGGTATCCCTAGGTCAGATCTCAATGAATAAATTTTCCCAACAAGTTATGTGTGGGGTGAAGGAAAATAATCTACGGAAAAAATTTATGTCATTAGAAAAATACATAGTAAAACATTAAGGCAACTCATTATCAAGACAACATAGCCATACAAACGTCATGAATATCAGAAAAATAATTTAGATCTCATATCTGATACATATAGAAAACAACTCATCCAAAAGATATCTGAAATTAATAATAAATTTGATGAAAAAAAATTATTAAAACATGGAATATAGTCATTTTTTAATTTTGAAATAGGGGATGAAACACACCATGGTTATTTCATAAAAAGGAAGGAACCTGAGTTGATGAAATACTCACACCTTTAGATCACACAAAAAGAAACTCCTAATGCACAATAAACAATGGGAGTCATCCGTGGAGGGGGAGGATCTCCAAGTTCATTTCCATTATTTTGGGGGTCCAATAGGGGAGTAAATATGGGGAGGTAATTTATATCAATAGAGAGATATATGGTCTATATTTCACATTTGAAGAGGTTCACAGTTTGGCCCAATGGTAATCCCAATCAAGCTCTAACCATGAATCTCCCTATATCCAATAGGGGACTATGACACACTATCTTACCTTCCACCCAAACGATTAGTAAAAATCATTCAGCACATGTTTACCTACCTCTTTTCTATGGATTCATTAACACACTGGAGTATGGGAAGGCCCACACAAATATTAAACCATGTGAATGTTGTGTCTCTGGAACTGTCTTACGAACCCCCACCCCTAAATATTATGTACTAAAAAATAAACTAACCAAGAACCAACTGTGTTATATTGAATTCATTGCCTCTTTTTTCTCAATATCATGTCTTTATAGCCCAGGATACAATAAGGACCTATCATACTCCTGATAAACTCTCTAGTAACCCAAACACAAACCCTGATTTACCTTATCTCTAGGTCAAAATCATATATAATGATTAACATTTAATATACCTGGTTATAGAGTATCCTCACCTAAACAACCCTCACCCTATTTCAACTCATCCATTTGAGGCATGGCGTTTAGCACCCTTGTGGGGTTACCAAATCCACCACAGAAAATGAGTCACCTACATAGGGTTATATTTTATCATGTGTCATAACATATAATTTTTTGACACTAAAATTACAAAATAAAACATTTTAATCCTCTAAAAACATTTCAAATACAAAATAAATTATTCCATTATTAATTGATTTTAAGTCATGTTAAAATATTTCATCTATAAAAAGAACAATTTTAGGATTTTTCACACTTAGTAATCTTCTTTTTCATATTATCATAAATGATATTATTCAAATATCATGGTATATATAGATACATATTATGTAGATAGATAAATATAAGAATTTTGTACAATATAACGTATAATTATTAATTTAAAGTGACATAAAATTATCTTTTCTAGTTACAAACAAAATAAAACCATCATTTTTAAATAAAATTCATGACTCTCTCCTTCATTTAATCCCTCATCTTCTTTCCATATATAAAATTATTATATTATGCCTCTAATATTTTTTTTGGGATATATAGTTACACAATAATTCGGAAAAGTTAAGATTTATTCCTATTATTTATTATTTTCTTATCCATCAATTCAAAATAATGATGAACTGTTATTTCTCAATTTTAATCATATATATGGTATCATATTTCTTTTATAACATCCTTTATATTACCGACCCTAATTTAGTGATAAAAATATTATATTTCTATTACTATAATTGATATCGATAATAATGGCCAGATTTTTAATATCTGAATCATATAACATTTAACATTAATAATTTTTAACATAATTACAGAAGAAAATTTTAGGATTATAGTATCATATAATAAGGAAGAAATGTTATGTATCATTAGTCATGAAATTATGTGAGTATTGTTTTCATTATACACATATTTTCATATTCCATATAAACTATTAAAAAACATCCATAATAAAATATTAGGAAATATATTATATAAATAATATATATATAACTTAGGGAAAATAAAAAATTAAGGATGATATAAATTTATCAGTAACTATAAATAAATGCATCCACAATAGAATAACTTCACTGAGCACAAGATTATAGCAAGGTTACGATAACATTTTTAAGATGCATGAGAATTATATAATTTAATTTTTACCAATAAAAATCTAGATCCTTAAGAATGTTACATGGAATAAATATTTCAAAATGTAAATACTAAAAATAAAAAATATTCATAGTCTATTTGATATCAATCATGATCAAATAAATCATTAAAAACACAAAGAATATAACATGAAATTGTATTCATATCATGGATCATTATTATCATCACCCGTGTTTTCTTCTTTAAGAAATGACATGGTTCTAAAAATATATATTGACAAAACTACTAGGTTAACACAATTTATATATCATTATAATAAATATAACATTTCACAATTTAATAGAGAGTTATATTGGGCTCATCTATCAAATATAATGTTCCAAGATCACGCATCCTATATGTTGTATCAACGTCACTAATCATATAACATATATCAATCTCACACATCATCATCTATAATTTAAAAGTAAAAAAATTTAATATGACCCATGGAATCATTTTTTTAATCATATTCCATTGTAAGGAAAAATTCATTCCATTACATCTTTATGTTACCATTGAATGGAAATGGGTTTAATTATAATCTATTAAATACATTCATTACATGTCATCAAGAAAAATAAAAATGAAGTTATCACAAGATAATATTATAAGTGAAGCCTAGAAATCAATAAATGGTGTTTACGTATATATAAATACATTTAAAATAATATAAAAATTATTTCTTAAAAATAATGAAAATTTCATTTTCCTTTGATAAAATTTGATAAAAATTTAATAAAATTAGGGAAAAGTAATTTCATTATAATTAATAATAGAAATATAATAAGTAAAAATCAAATTATATAATGTTCATGATGGTTTAATACTAAATTTACCTCCTAAACATTAGAAGTAGATATCCTTTTAAATCCATTTTAATGAGGGTCCAAAATTTCAAATATAGAAAAATAATTTAAAATTTTTATTATAAAACATTTCAAAATATGATCAATTATCAATGAAAATAAAATTATGAAATAATTTATTATAAGAAAATAAAATAATATAAACTATATAAACAACCTTGAGGACATTTTTTTAAAAATATCATTATGTACTTGAAATTATTTATCTTATGGGAATACCCCTTTATGACATTTTAAAACCAAAGAACATTTAAAAGTAAAAAACATAATAATGTACCAATAATTCCATGAGTATGAAATTTGTTATGATGTTATTTTTTATGTTTATTTAATCTACCATACTTATCAACATGTCAGTATCAATGAAAAATATGTTTCATATTTGGATGTTTGAGATGGGAAACTTTGGCAACTTTTGAAATGATGGAATCAAAATTCCAATGAATGAAGGAATAAAACATGAATCTATAAATCCCATAATTTACCTGAATGAATATTTTAATACACATTCATGATGAAATTATTACACCATATATAAAAATCAACATCTATAACATTAATTATGTCCTGATGAATTGAAATTACGACCATGAAAACCCTTCCAAATTTATAACATTTGAATCGATATAACATGAATGATAGAACGAAGAAAAGAACTATATATATCATGATAAATGAGTAATTTGTGATATAATATCTTATTGGGTAGAATATATACGTTATAATATTTATGATGATCATATTATAAGACCAGTATTTATTACAAAATTAACTATAAAGAAAAATCCATATACGTCTCGCAACATTGGAGTCAAGATTAATCAATAAATTGACTATTTTTAAATTAATTAAGACAAAAAAATAATTGGAAATAATAAATTACAAAATCAATGTTAATTTAACATTTTTTCTTGGATTAAATGATAAACAATGTTCAAGTATAACTCAATGAATGGAAATTTAGTTTAGAAACCCCATAGCTTGAGTCCATACATTCTACTAATGTACATTAACTTTATTTTAACAAATGTATATTCTTTATTTATATTTATAATAATATTTTATGGTATTTTTAAATTATAAATAAACTATTTATTTCATTTATTTCAATTAAATATTAAATTAGTTTTTTAGACAATCAAAATGAGTAATATATGGACTTTTGGTTCATAATTTCAAAAATAAAAATCGGAAGGTAGCCATGGTAAAAGTATAATTTATTCAATCATCTTTATCATAATAATACATAATTAGTTATAATTTTTATACATTAACTTTAGTTTTATAAATAACTATTTATGGTGGTTAGGAAAATGAAGGAAATTACGACATGGATGTTGTAGTTTGTATGTACACATTAATAATGTTTACATTTTCAATAAACACGAGGGAGATATGGTAAGTACCATTTTATCATTATAGAATCATATATATTTATAATATAATAATATATCTTAAAGTAAAATTATATATATTATACATGTGATGCGTGGATGAAAAATGAATCATATCTCTTCATGGAGGTGGTAACGCACACTTATGCATGAACGACAATATCATTATCCAATTGATGTAAATGTTAGAAAATAGATTTATATTATCATTCTATAATGATAATTATATCATGAATATTATATATAAATATATATTATATTCATCATTATGATCACTAATAATATTTTTTTTGGACAATGTGTAATATTTGATTGAGAGGGGGTATTGTATTGGAAAAATAAATGTATGTTTAATGTAAACATTTATGGATGTATGGAATGTATTTAGGTTAATACAATGAAATAATAACATATAAATATATAGGATACATTTGTTTTATTATGTCATAATTAATATGATAATTTTTTGAGGTTGAAGATAATATAATACAAAAACATTCGATTGAATGTTATACCGCCTATTTGGAAATACTCATTTTCATTCCAATGTACTCATTATAAGTTAAATATTATACAAAACAATACCTTTGATGAGTAACTTGGGACTCTCGGAAGCAAATTGAGAAGTTATTACCTTCAAAAAATTTCTCATCAATTGTGGATTAGAGAGGACAGGGGGTTTCTATTTATAAGATTGTTGAAGGGACATTATTGGTATTTTTTTGAAGAGACATAAATATTATTAAAGAACATTCAAATAAAATTATCCAATGGGAAAATAAATTTGAACCATGATGTGCTAATGAAACAAACCTGTTCTTAAAATATGAAATTGGATGAAAGTTTGTGGTTTTAACACTTAATGTTAACCTACGATAACCTGATATTTCTTTTTTTCCAAGGTGACATATTTTTTAATGAAGATATTATTCATAAGGACCAAAAATAAAATTTCCCTCATTAGAAAATTTTGAAACTATCATTCGAAATATGGAATCGTTTTTTCAAGAAAAATATATTGAATTAATATAATTCATTTAAATGTAACCGTGTTAAATGCAATAGAAAAAATTTTATGAAAAATGACATTTGGGAATAAAACTTAATATACCATTAATCATTTCCAAGTAAAAACCATCAAATAAATTCCAAAATATATTTTTGAATCATTAATTAAAATATTTCATTAAAAATAGTTATCAATAATATTTGTTATAATTAAATAATATAAAAGCACATTTAGCCCATAAAAGGCTTTTTTTAAATATGTATTATTATTTAGAAAAATGAACATATATTGAAATAAAGGGCAATGATGATTCATGTGAAATAAGTTATATTATTTATCATTAAATAAGTCGTTTTTAAAAATACTATAAAATTAAAAATATAATGGGACATTTATATTAATTGATTTAATTAGATGAAATTATAGTTTCACAAAAATTGTTATTTTTATTAATCACAGAAAATTCAATATTTTCCAGAAAATAAAAAATACAACTTTATGATAATTTTTATATAAATATTTCAAAATTAAAATTAAAAAATAACATTTCTAAAAAATGTAATAATTAAATTTTATTATTCGATCAGAGATATCATTAAACCCCATTTATGAATAATACATATTTTTAAATGAAAAAATGATTTCACTTCATATTTAATACTTATTTACAAATAAATAATGAAATAATTTTCTTTTAGTAATACCATATTAAATATATTTCTCAATATTATTAATCTTACTCCTACCCATAGATTAACTGAATATGTTATATAATTCATTAATAAATAATAGTACTTCACATATGATAAAGCATGATGTTCTGTATATTTTATTCCGTCGAACATATTATTCTGGTAAAACATAATGTTGTTATACCCCTCTCCAAGATTAAAAACATTCATCCTACTGGTTGTTTCTTGTTAAAATTTATCAAGTGTTTAAAATTTTAAAATTCATTTTATGAAAACTATGATTGTAAAATATGTTAACAAAAATTAAATTAAAATGAGGGAAAAGTAAATATGATGGTAAAATACAATAATAAATTAATTGGATTCCATATATGATATTGTTTGTGGTAAGTAATCATTTAGATATAGATTATGAAATAAATATTCAGGTAGAGTAATTAAAACATTGTATAAAATAAATTTAATGATCATGTAAAATTTAATGACCCAAAAACCATTAATAAATTAATTGTGACTATTAACATCATTTCATAATTAAAATAATTTAGTATAGTAATATTTTAATTTAATTAATATTTCCTTTAGTATAATAATTCCATTACCAAATATACATTGAACATAATGAAATATAATTTTTTTTTCAAATCCATAAATGTAACATCCTCATTTTTTGTTGTGGGTTTCAATTAAATTCCACCTGTATCTCATAATTTACTCAAACTTTTGAGTATGAGATGTTATTTCTTGAAGAACCTAATGAACATATAATTTACCATCAGTTATATAAAACAGTGAAAATAATTTATTCCTATCAATGATAAAACATAAATGTTTTTAATATGATAAGATAATAAAAAATATAATTAACCATCTTATGAAAAAATAATACATTAATATAAAAAATCATAATAACACCAATATTTCATGTTAGTATATACCAAAAATATCTTATTTTATATCCAAATTAACCTAAATACATCAACATTAATAAATGTGTTATCTTTATTTTTGTCTTCACATTAAGAAAAAATTATATAATATATAATAGGATTCATTGAAAATATTCCTTCATCGTAAACCTATGAACTGTATATAATTACAACGAATAAATCATCCCCCACTATATAGGTAATTACTTCAAAATATTTATACATAATTTCAGAAACTGGCCCGAATATCCTGCTACACTGATACCTAAGTAGATAACAACATAAAAGGAAATGTATTATTGATCCCCATAGGCTAGGGACTAGCTCCAGAAATCACAAAATATTAAATATGTACTTTATTTTCCAATAAATATTAGATGATACTAGATATATATCATTATGCTCGACACTCGAAAATGATCTGGTACAAAAAATTGAAATAGCTATATCAAAACCTCAAAACATTAAAAAATAAATGTACTCAAAAACTAGAATAAATATGCTCTAACATACCAAAGGAATTAACACTCCAAGACCAATGGTTCATGAACATCAACCTCTTATATGAGAAACGTACCCCTTACCGAAACATAACATATGGAAATCTACAAATTCCTCACGTAAAAGGCAGGGTGTTGTCTAAAATCCCAGTAGGGTCTCAATATGTGTTCAAAAACAAGATTCTAGAATTAATAGACTATAAAATAATTAAATATAATATAAAATAAGAATGTAAGTGAAATTTAATATTTAAAATAAAAAATTATTTCATTTAAAATTATGTAAAATATTTCAAATAATGGATTAATAAAAATTCAATGTAAGATAGATTATTTAAAAAACAGAGTGAATAAATCATAAACGAGAAAAAAAGTATATATCGAGGTAATATAAATAAAAAACATGGTCAGCTACCCTACAATAGAGTAGTTTATAATTTTATCATCCTTATACATATCAAAATAATGATCATAAAATAACATGGGTGTATATATCCCTCGGTATTAGGCTGAAAATGACTCATCAGTTTATTGTAGGGGATAATCATGTTGAACAATATTTTTGTAAGTATTTTCACCACCAACCTATTTCCAATGAATATAAAACATTGAATTTTTTTCCAGAAAACCCAGTCACTACGTAGTCATCCATGTACTTAATCAATTAATATAACATGGGAAAAATTATTTCATTTCAAATTAATAATTTTTCAAATGTTAATTTTCTATTTTTCTATTTCAAAAGGATGAATCGCATTCAAAACCAATACATTTTTTTGCCTCTCCAATAAAAATAATAAAAGGATTTCAACAATTCCCATTAACCTATTTTCCTCAAGAAAATAAATTTACATCTTCAATTCTATCAATTTAAAATTACTCCCAATATTCCAAATCATTTGGAATTGGGGGTTATCACCAAATCCAATACCACTCCAAATCACCATTTCCAAATTTCAAAAAATTGGGTTTTCCAAAACAAATTGAAATCAATTTTAGTTAATCACTAAAATAAATGTTTAGTCAAATGTACAATCTCAGATATGTCTAAGTAACATTAATCAATGAAATAAACACCCATAATAGTACATACCAACAGAAATATAGGTATATAAGATCTAGGAAATAAACATAAAATAAATATTGAACAAAAATTAGTTCAAATCAAATAGTACAATGATGATACATAATAGCTTAAGTAGGAATAAAATGGGGAATATAATAAAATGGAGATAGCTTTTCTGAAGTGAAGCAGCAGAACCAACCCATTGATAAAATGAATAACCGATGATCAAGGGAAAATTTAGAAAAAAAATAGCCAAAAATATATATATAGGATGAGGGAGAATTGGTGAAGGACATGTAAAAAATCTACCGAGAAATAGAATTAAAATCACATGTATCAATAATTACCAGGAGTGTGATCCTATTTTAATTTGTGTAATTCCTTGATTTCATGTGTGATGAAAATGAGATACAAGTTAATTAAAATATTGTTTTATATATTTAACGGTCCTTTAAAATATACAAGGTATGTATTCACCTCACTCAACTTACCATTATCATGACACTTACTCAATGGACATTACATATCAACTAACACCATTGAAATGTCTGTAATCCCCTCAACATAAAGTAAACATGCCTGTTTCTAAACAAAATTCTAAAACAAAAAATCAATGTTTAAGGAATACCTTTTAAAAGAGGAATATGATATTACAACCTCCAAACACTAAATGCCTTATATCACCAAAAACATGTTCTGATGTTTCAATATCATAAAGGGTAGTCCAATGATATCTCATCAATACGACATGTTCCATTTCTCATGAAAATTAAAACCATAATGTCATAGATCATTGAACAATGGTATCACACTCCAATGATATACCTCGATCTCAGAAGAATGATTTTTAATGGAAGTTATTTAATAGATAAATCAAGGTCAACATCAAGAAAAAATCATCTCTATCCTATAAATGGTTCAAAAATATATTTACATAGCTGATATACATGTAACACATAATGTATTGATGCAATATATGGAGGAAGTGATAAATGGGAGGCCACATTCCCCACATTATCTAGAACCTAAAAAGATCCCAAAAATGACGATATGTATTCCTTTTCATCCTAAGACATTGATAACACTATTAAGGTTAAATTCTAAAAAACATCAAGTCACAAACAGAAAACTCCAACGGTTTACAGTGATGATCATAATAAGATTTATATTAGTCATATACCATAAACACCCTATTATGAGTCCAATAAATCTTTTTTGTCCTCTCTTATACTAGTAATTGTACAATCGTGGCACTTTCACTGATCTCTAACCAACATAATGGAAATTGAAAAGTCCTTTTATATAAATAATCAAAAGGATCCATCATTAAACCATACTGGTAATTATTGTTATAAACAAACTCAACCAGTTCCAAATGGTCATCAAAAGTATGACCAAAATCATGGATATGAGCATAATGCATGTATTTATAAATCAATTTATCTTTTTTCTATATAGATATCCATCTGTGAATTGTTTGTCGTGCTCAAATTAACTAATGATCCAAGTGCCTCCTATATTCCACTCCAAAATTTATTTGTAAAATGTGGATTTCAATTCTAGAATATAGAATATAGATATTTGGGAAAAATAAAAATCACTATCACAAAGAGATTTCTCAACTCCACAACATTTTTTGTATAAAAAATGGGGTTAAATTGAGATTATTTGGTCAACGTATAGATAAAAAAATCACATTATTAATTCTATAGTTACGTGGGAACGTATAAAGACCCGGACATTTTATACAAGCATATTAAATCATTTTAGATGAATATTCAGTACATTAGAAAAATACATTATTGGGAACATAATCTATATTGACATTTGAAACATGGAATCAAAATCATCCATCATGGTGAAATCTCTTCATCATCTCCAAAAAATATCTCCACCATTACTAATTCTACCTAAAAGAAGTCTTCATAAGCATTGGAAAGGAATCCTAAGAATTGGGAGAGTGCATATTCTTAGTAAGGGTATATGTAGGAAACATGTATTCATATCATAAACATAATTTATAGGATAAATCATGGTTGTTCATATGACAAGAATCATAAGAAAAAAACATTATAATCCATGAAATTGTAACTAAGGAACCCAAAATATTATTTTTGTCACACAGATAGGGATATAGTTATTTATGTCAAGAAAACCAACCAAGTCCTTTATAACAAGATAGGTTTAAGATATAACCCATGTACATACTTCAAGAAATTGAATTAAACCTGTGTACCCTCTATTCTTTAGTCTAGGGAAATAACCCATGTTCCTTCTTCTTTTCATTATTGGGATACTACATGTGTACCTTAATGTTTTCAAGCATGAGATACAACCCATATACCCCATTTATTTTAGAATTGGTCTACCACCCATGTACCTTATTGTTTTGGAACTCCAGATACAACCCATGTCCCTTATTTCAATTATCTTAGGCTACAACCCATGTACCTTATTGTATTTGGGATTGGGATAAAAAAATGTGTACATTCAAGATTTTTTTCTAGACCTATATCTCATGTACCATATTTGTTTTGATATTAGGGTAAAACACTAATACCCACTCCCTTTTAGGTTTGGGAGACCACACAAATATCTTATTGTTTTCTATATTGTTCTAAAACCCATGAAATTTTTGATCTCATATAAAAATTATCACTACCCATTGCATTTGAGGGAGATGTAGGCCCCACCCATCTCATAATAAAATAATTTTCACATAATCCACTTGATTATAAATATTTCATTGTATCATGACCTATAAAAAGAGATAGTATTTATTAACATCAAATCGTGTCCCATTAATTGAAATAAGAATCATTTAAATTTCATAACATCAATACCTATGAAAATATAATGGTTTCATAATCACATCATAAAAGCATGAGCCTTGAAAAGAACTACGTTTTAAAAGGCAGAATCTCATTTAATTGAAACTGGTTTCATAATAATAATACCATCAAAATATAAACCAATATAAACCATTAAAGATATAATATTAATGTATCCTTTCGATCAATTCTTATAAGTGCATGAGTAACATCAACTGATGTCATCATAGATGGAAAATAAATTTAAAATATCATTCAACAACATTCTGTGAAAAAAAAAATTATTTATTCTTTGAAAAATGTCTTTTTAATACTAAAAACATTTAAAAATAATTTCATAAAATTAACTTGAAATCATAAAAAGAATAAATGGAATTATTTTTAAATTTTTTTTACCTGAAAAATAATAAAATTAGCTTTATAATATTTTAAAATTATTTTTCATTGAAAAAACATAGACAACATGTAACGAATTATTGAAAATATTTGGAAAACCTTTTGACATAGAAATATTGAAATAATATTGAGAATTTTATGAAAACCATTTTGATGAAAACAATTTGAAATTATATAAATGTGTCTTGAAAAAAAATTGAAAACTTTTTACTATAATAACCTTTAAATGAATCTTGAAAACATTTTGGAAACAATTTTCTTAAATAACATATAGAAAACATAAAAAAATTAAATTCTATTTCATTGAAAATATATATTAAAAAAAATTTCAAATATAACCTGTAATAAGAAAAAAAAATGCATTAATTAATTGACAATTGATAATTATAAACATGTCATATTAGGTAAAAAGAACATTCCTTTTGAAAAATAAAATGTTTAGTAAAATGCCTAATTCAAAAATTGAAAAAGGATCCATTGAAAACATTGGAATAATAAAAAAAGCATAAAAATTATTTTTAATATCATTTGAGGATAGTAAAATAATATTGTAAAATATTTTTGGAAATGTTTTAATGAAACGTAGATTTCTGGCCGAATAAAGGGTAATGTTGAGATTTTATAAAAGAACATCACTATCAATATTATGTATGAAACAGTGGATTCAAAGTAACCAATATATAAATTAATCATTAATAACCAAAAAATATAGAAATTAAATATTTATCTTTAGAGATGAATAAAAATATTTCATCAATGAAAGCATAAACAAAAACAATCATGAAAAGTGATAAGATTCTCTCAATAAACACATATAAGATAGTAACATCGGTTCATACACTCCATGTTAGAAAAGGAGATTTTATGATGCTTAAAATATCATGTAAATATGTATATTATTGATATAACATATGAAATATATCTATATTCACCTAGAAATATAATTTTGGTTCATAATAAAGCATGAATGTCAAATAATGGAAATTGAGACAATACTATTTAACTGATATGTTAAAATTTAAAACATATACCCCCATGAAATAATGATCATAAAATGGGTATTTGAATATAAATATATTAAATTATATGAGGCATTAAATATAATCTTGTTCAGTTAATAAACCAAACAAAATGGAAAAGGGGAAATCTTCTCATGTATGTCACAGAAATAATAATTGAGATTAAATCCCCATATATTGTGTCTTTAAACTCATTGTACTCATACAAACCTCCTATAAAATAAATATAAAATAATTAAAAATCTATTAAAGAATAATATCCATACTTCTAATAACATATATGGTCTGATTATGGCTTTATATTAGACTGTTATAAACAATTCGAGGTCAAGGATTCAATTCGGGTAATATCCTCATTGTTTTTTGCCTGCGTCCAAATTTGTAATATATTTCATCGTCATATTTATATCATGGTTCATAGAATGTAAAAATTTATTTAAATATAATTTAAATTCATTATAATTATATTAAAATAATCTATATAATATAAAAGTATGAATTATAATACATCAATTATGGATATGATTTGCCACACGTACGCATGAGTGCTATTTCTATATAATTATAAAGATAAAAGAAAGTATGTAAAAGATATTTATATATATATAATAGAATTAATGTGTATTTATGATATATTATAAATCACATATATTCACTATGCCTATCTTTAAATAATTCCAAGTATTGTAAGAACGAATCACATTTCTTTGAGGGGGAGATATTCCACACTTTCAAACAAAATTATTGTATTAACAAAAAAATGAATGTAAAAAGATATGTGTTGTAAAAATGATTAAATAATATTAAAGGAATAAAAAAATTACATATATAAATATAGTGTCTATAATAATTTCCACCATGATGGGTGATAAAATAAAAATAAACAAGCATTGTTTAGGGTGGCGGTAGTTCGTATAACATGTAAAGAGTATTTTTGTTACCCATTATATAGACTTGTGTGTCTTCTTAAGGTAAAAAAATATAGTACAAACATCATATTATACTGGGGATATTTATTTGTTATAAAATAATTTAATAATGAAAGTTGTGGTTGTGGAGAAAGGAATCAAAAGAAAGGAACTTAAGAAAAGGTGTGACCTCTTAAATGGGTAACTCTATTTGGTTTCTTCCAAATGGATTACTTGGATGAATTTCTACACAAGGATATTATCCAAGGAGTCAAAGAGGTATTTTGGGATATTATTTGAGAATCTGTTTGGTGACATAATTTGATTTAGAGTTGAGATGATGTTATAGGAGAGGCTATATATTTGTAGTAGTGTATGAGTATAACACATGAAAATATTTGAAGAGATAATTTCAATAAACATTTTCATCTTAAGAGTGGATAAAATAATAGAAAATTGTAAATAAATTGGAGGATAATATCTATATATGGCCATAAATTGGATCTTTGAAATGTTTAAATATCTTTTGGATTCTTAAATTTAAGGATTTCTCCTTAGTGAATTTTAATTTTACCTTAATCTATGTTATTAATTTTATTTACAATAAAATAAATTTGAAAAAAAAACCTGGATGACCCTATTAGACATTATAAATTATTATAATTCAAAATATGGAATCATTTTTTTTCAAATTTCAATAATAGAAGTGGCAGAATTCAATTTGAAATTATTCATGATGAAGGGACGACATTGTGGGTTTTTAATGTTTAAATGATCAAAATATTGATATGTTTTATATCCAATATCAAAATGAAATTGGTTCAGATGACCTATATTTTATTATTTGATAATATTATTATATAATTAAACATTTATACTAATTTAAAATAATATTTACCCCAATAGTTATTATATTAAAAGATATTTTTGAATTAAAATCATGTATTTTAAACTATTCATACAAAAATGAATCCTTAATGAAAAATTCCAAATAATTATTCTTACAAAATTTTTATGTTAAAAAATCAAATATAAAGTTTATATTGAAATATTAATTCTATAAATTTCTTAAAATTTGTATTTTAACTGAGTTATCCATTAAATGGATTCAAAATAATATTTAAAAAAATTAGGTTTTCAAGCATAAAATAGGTTGTGTTTCTATATTTTTTCTATAAAATAAATTTAATGAATATAATTTTTTATTAAATATATAACACATTTATTACATTAATATCAGCCAATAATTGTTTTTATTTATATTTATTAGAGTAAAATATCTTTGTGACCATAAAAATAATGAAACTTTCATTTATATTTAATCTAGTTTCATTTTCATTATAATTAATTGAAAACTATTAAACTCATATTATATAGTGTAAATATAACCTATTCGTAAATAAATTAATAATATAGAAAACCAATATTTTAAAATATATGTTATACCTTATTATATTAAATAATCATATTATAATATTATAATATTTCAATGTAATCCCTGATCATTCGTGTTATGCAAGACATCAAGGAAATTGATTATTGTCTATAATTAAAGCTAGACTTGGTGTTCCATGTAGAAAAAGATAATATTTATGTTGTGGGTAAAAAAAATATTTCTTCTACATGAAATAAATATCTAACATGGATTTTTAATATATATATATATATATATCTCTAGTTTCATGTCGAATATGAATATCAAAATGATTAAATTAATTCGAAAAAAATAAATCATAAAATCTCAGGGTTTTACATTATACATCCCATAAAATTAATTTCTCTCTTTAAATTTCTCTATGTTATCAAATAATAACCCATTAAATGAAATTGGAATTATTCGAAAAAAATTAGATCACATCCTATTAAAGGATTAAGGATTCATCGTCACTTTAAGAGAGCAAAACCCGTGAAAAAAAATTTATTTTCAAAAGTATAAAACATCTGGAAGTGAAACAGATTTAATTAGAATAATTAAATCAAAACATAATAAATTAATGAAATATTATTAATGTAACCTTGAGATTATTTCCTATAATGGAAAGAGTAAAATAAATAGATTTCATCTTATATATAAAATAACTTTTAAATATCTTCAAAAAAAATTAGAGGAAAACAACCTTTCTTATTTGTAAAATGATTTTTAATACATAAACAAATTAATAAAATAATCTTATAAAATACTATGAAAATATATAATGAATAAATGAAATAATTTTGAATACCATTTTACAATAAAACTAATAAAATAATCTTCATTACATTTTTACAGTATTTTGTGAACATTTTTCTTTGATAACACTTTGAAATGTTATAAATTAAGATTTAAAACATTTTCAATTCATTTTTCCAGAAAACATATGAAAAAATATTAAAATATTTTTGAAAACCATTTAATTTTAAATACATTACAAATATATCAATGGGGATTTAAATTTTTTTTAATATTTTTTTCCTTTAAAACATATAAAATAAGAATGAAAACATTTTAGAAAAAGAATTTCCATGAAATCAAATTAAAGAATTTTGAAAACATTATGGGAAAAAATTATTTAAATATATCATTTAAAAAAAAATTATTAAAAAATATCCTTTAAACAAGAAAATAAATCTTTAGAGGTTTTATGGTGGATAAATCCATACAAGTAGTACGAGGTAAACGAAAAATACTTTTTCATGAAAAAAATATTAGAAAAATGGATTTTTCGAAAAGTGAAAATAAGATTATTTTCAAGTCATTGGGAAATAAAAAAGAGGTAAAATTACTTTTAATGATCATACAAGGAAAACATAATATTATTAGGAACCCTTTTTTGAAAATGTGATTTTAAGGGAACAGAAATTTCCATCCGAAGAGAGGGTAAAGTTAGGAATTCTTAAATCAACTTTATTAACTATGATAGGTAACAAATAGTGATATAATTGGAACTAATATATGGGTAAATCATTAATAACCAAAATATTATAAAATTAATTAATATTCTGAATGTATATATGATAAAATTTCATCATTGGAAGAATAAACATAAACATTCATGAATAGAGATAAGATTATCTAAATGAAATATAATAATTTTGAAAGGTGGGATCATACTTTCCATGTAAGAAAAGTAAATTTTAGGAAGCTTAACATACCATAAAAATAAATAAATTCATGATATAAAATGTATAATGGATGTATATATAAAATGAATAAAAATTTAGCCATATAACTAATCATGAGTCTCAATTAATGTAAATTGAGAAATTATAATTTCATAGACTTCGAAACATGTAAACCTAAACACTATAAAATCTCAAGTTATTATGGACTATTTTTTCAAATAAATTAAAATTTCAATTTATACCTTCCAAAGTATTATGTCAAACATTCGTTTCACACAAAAATGACTTTTCATATGTTACATACAACACAAAGTTGGCAGACGATACACACAACACTTAGAATAGATTTCGATCAATATATAAAAGAACAATTTTTGTATTAACTTATATGAAACCTGAAATGTATCATGTACTCTACATGACGTTGACCTAGAAAGCATTTCATGTAAGTGCAAACTTCATTGATAGCTTGTGTTGTACGCATTACCAAATTTTACTAAAAGATAGTATATTATTAATATATTACTATTTAATGGGGTATAAAGTAGTCGTTATGAATGGTATTAACCAAAATTTGAATTTTACATAACATTAAAATTCATATTTTTTATTTTATATACATTATATAAGAGAAAAAATCAAATTTTGGATAAAAGAAGTATTTTTTAAAAAATGTTGTTTTTACACTTTTTGATGGGGAACCCATTTTATGTATATTTATTTTACACATATATATGTTCTATTTTAAAAACTAAACATTTTATATATAATTTTGACCTAAAAATTTACTTTGGTTGAATTTTTGTTATTTTAATGATAAAATTCCAATTTAAATGAATAGTGAGAAATGTTGCATTTTAATTGAATAATAACATTTCATCTAATTTATTTATATAGTTAGATTATATTTGTAATTGGATTTAAAGTATAATTTTATTATGTTTATATCATTTAATTAAATATTGTTAGTTGGATATAATTTCACATTTAAATTGGACAAAAATTTCAATGAATCTTTTGATAGATTTAACTTTATAAAAACATGTTTTCTTGTTTTTACAATATGAATTACTTTTAAATTAATTTAGTCCAGTTATGTGGTTAGATTTTTAAAAAATGGATTCCATATATGAAATAAAAATTTCTGAATTATGTAAATAGTCCCCCTTTGTTTTCATATATTATGTATAGTAACTTTATTAATTTTTTTAATTTACCAATGTTAATGGATAAATGAGATAAATTATGTTAGGAATAATATAAAACTACACTGATACTTTTCCTAATGCTATTTTATGTGTTATGGGAGACCAATAAAATATATGGGATGCACATTTGGCCTTTCGAAGCCTCATTGATGTGATAATATCATGTTTTAATAATTAATTTAATGTAAATTTAAATATTACAAAAACATGTTTCTTTATGCATATACAACATTAATGTGGGGTAATATTACTGATATATCTGATAATAAATAATCATTAGAAAAATAAAAATCATTCCTACATCATGGTATTTTATTTATAATTTTTAGATATTAAATAAATAAATTTATTTATAACACAATGATGAAAGATTTATCGCCTTATTAATGAAATATTAATATAAAAGTTATTAAAAAGATTAAAATAAATATAACATTATATTTTTGTTTCTATAGACAAATTTTTATGATATAACTATCATTTCAGGGATTATATAATGCATTTCTTCAAAAGAATCATGTTTTTATGAAATTAACAAACTACAATTATTAATGATTGTAAAATATACATAAATAAGTTTTTAAAACAAATGTTATTATATTAAATAATATAATAGTCATAAAAATCTCAGATTCAACCAACTCACTTTTACAGTGTTAATATATAATTAATGATTATTTTTAGGATCTATTGGAATTTTATAGTAACTATTTTAACCATATAGTATTAAAATAAATGAATACTTAGTAAGAGTTAATTTATTTAACTCAGGGCTAAAGATATAAGATAATGTTAAATTTGTGACATAAACATGTCAAAAACCTATTGTTTGGGAGTATTTCATACAATACTAATCATATAATTGAAATATATCACTTTTTAGATATTAGAATTATAAAATAAGTTTATAATAAAACAATATTTAAAACATTAATAAAATGCCCCTCCTCCCTCTTATAATGGGACACCACATCTAACAACTTAATGACACCTCTCAAGCACAATGGCTCATCCCACTTCTGCTTAAATTAGCTCCCAACATCCCGCCCTACCTCTTATAAACAACACATTGGAAATTAGTCCATCTTATGGAGTTCTTTTTTGAAAATACGAAGAAGATATTACAAAATGAGTAGGATAATATACATATGAAGGATATCAAACCTACGGTAATTGATAATTCTGAAATCCCATTTTTATCTAAGGTTTTTTATAAGTATGTATTTAATGGTGGTATGTTTAAAGACCCTGAATATTTTTTCTAAATTTTTTTCATTAAATTTTACTACTCTTTTATATATGTATAATGTCATTTTTTTCAAAAAATTTGGGCTTTTACTACTTGGTGTAGAAGGAATCATTCATTCATTTACCATTAGAGGTAATTTTTGAATTTTCCAGAAAAGGTATGAGGAGAATGATATATAACTTATATGGAATGAATTTATTCTTATGTCTTCATAAATCCCTAATTTCATAAATCTTCCATTACAATATTTCATGTATATTTTCAATTAAATTCTTTTCGATAAAAATTTCCTGGCATTTTTTGAAAAGAAAATATTTTTTAAGGAAAAATTATGTTTTCCTCATGAATTAAATTAAATTATTTTATCAAATTTATTTTCAATTTGAGATGAAATAGGGTCAGTTTTCAATAGCTATTGTTACATGGGTATTATTATATTTATGATGGAAATAGTTTTATGAAAACCATTTATTTTTTTTGGATTATGATGGAATGATGTTTACAAACCCCATTTTCGACTTGGGATATTATATGATAAATTATTTCTATATTTGTGGATTATATAAAATTGATTTCATTATAAGATGGGTGGGACCTATAATTCCTTACCAGTCATTGGGTAATGATTTATATCTCATGATATTGACATTACTAGAAAAATAAGTAAATTGGGATCAGTAATACAGAACATAAACAACAAGTATATAATGATTAGTAAGACAGGGATGGAATGAGAAGTTAACTCGGTTCAGTAAAGAAAATTGTCTTCTATGATGGTCTTATCTCTGAGTATTGGATAATGTGGAAATTATTTTTCAATAAATAGGTGTTTTCATACTGTTCATGTTTTATACTAATTTTATGTTATCAAGGTTAATATTCTATTAGGATTTATTCCTTATGAACTACTATGATTTATTTCAAGTCTCAAGATTTTGATATTCATAAGTTATTTTTATGTTTTTATTCATATGATCAATTATTGTTTTACTTACCCTTTTTGAGAATCTAATCTCACCCTTTTCTATGTTTCCATTCCTTAGGTTAATAAGAATTAATTTAAGTAAGAGTAATAATGGGTATGATCTTTGTGGGAGATGTTTAAGATCATTCAGAGGTTAGATGAATGTATTCAAAGTTCAAATAGAACTATACTATTATAGTCCTTAGCTTTAAATTATTTAAATTAAATTAATATTCGTCTAAAAATATGAAATATTCAAAAATTCCATACATGGATCGTAATAGTAGGTATCATAGGAATGGTTTTGTCATACATTAAAAACTAGGACACAAAAACAGTTGTAAGACCACTAGAAATATTTCTAAGGGATTTCCTGTAGTTATTTATTGTTATCGAAAATATTTCTATACCAAAGTTAATAATCATGAATCACCTAGTTTTAATCCTAAGATGTTAGAGATTGAAAATATACCCCCTTTATTATAAAGTTTTCATATATTTATTTTTGCCTCTCATGGTATTCTTTTTTGGGTGTTACACAATGTTAGGAACCTGAAGGAACCATGTTAATGATCAATGGAATTGAAAATGAAACAATATTTATCCCAAACAAATAAAATTATGGGAGATGTAATGAAAAAAATTATCACTATACTTACACAAGTTATGAATCACTCTAGACTTCTAAATGAGTGGAGAATAGAACAAAATTATGTTGATTCCCTAATAAGTAAACATCCACCTTAATTCAATTATACTTATTATCCACTTGTTTCTGAATGATGGATCTGTACCATTGAAAATATATTTTCAATATTTCATTATTAGATAAGTAAAAAATTCACTTTGTTTGTTTTTCATTTAGAAGGCATAACAGGACAGTGGTGGATTCTAATCAATAATATGAGGAAACAAGATGAAACTGAATCCATGGAGTGTGATAAGTTTAGAAAATATTATTCCATAATTAGATTCCTCATTTTAATTGAATTATAATTTAAAAGAAGTTATTAATCTTATCAAAATGAAACTGAATGCATTGGTACATACAACGAAAATATTACAAGAATAGTAAGGTATGCTTCTGGATTTATCATCCAACCTGTAAGTGAAGTTGATCGATTATTTAGTGTCTTAAAACCAATTTGTTAAAGGGAGTTAGCTATAATAGACTTTATTTCCAATGAATATATTTTCATTGTGTTATCAAGATATAAATTTATGTTGGTGTTACCTGTCAATCTCATGGTTTTGACAAGAAATGAAAGAAGTTGTTCAATTAAAATTACAAATAGATGGTGAAATGAATATGAGTGTTTCCATATGATCAAAGTGAAAAATGAAGCATGGTGGAGACTTCCTTAATGGGACTAGAAAATATTTTAACTATTGAAAAGATGTATATCAGGTAGTTGAGGGTTAATTTAATGAGAAAAAACTAGCTAATGATGTGAATAGTGAATAAGATAAAGATAATGCACCAACCTAACTTCATGTGCTACATGTGCGATGAAATGGTAGAATTTGGCTACCCAATTCCGTAATCCTTAGGTTATCAATGATGATATACTTCAAAAACCTCTTAAGTCTATAGAAAATTTAAAATCACTAGAGATCACTATTGGTGTTGTTGAGTATGAAAATAATGTGGTTCAGTGATTGAGTTTTTTTGAAATGGGATTCTAGAATAATGTTTTAGAGTCGTATTTATGGTATTATGGAATAATATAATATTTATGTTGTAGTCCACTATGGTTTTCCACATGTATTTGAATTTATATGTTAAATGATATTGGTATCCATGAAAATTTATTGAGGTAATAATGTGGTGATTTTGTAAAACCCAAGATTTAGGGAAGGATGTCCCTTAATATGAACATAATTATTCGAGAAAAATATTTTTACAGAAGAATATTGGATTGGAATAATTATATTGAATGATATTTGTAACCTTGGAACTTGTTAAGGTTTTATTGACATATAGGTTATGATATCTCATATGAATATTAATGATTTTTTGAGTTAATAATAAGAAAACAAGAATGTTTTTAATAATAATATATGATAGTTCATGTTGAAACCAAGACTCTAGAGAATACATGATTATGTTATTCAGATGTTTTTAATTTGACAACCTAGAACAACCTTATGAGATATGTGAGATAAATGTTAAACTAATTTATGTCACCTCATTCTAAAGTTGTATATTTTCTATTTTGGAAGTACTTTAAGGTTTTATAATTATAGATAGTATAAGTTATACACTAATAGATGTTTTTTAGATTAATGTATTGTCTCAATATATGTGGAATTATTGATATTTGATTATCTATGTTATCATTTTTGTTAAGATATATGGAATGGCCTATTATTCTATTTATGGATCGTATGATCTGCTAACACTCCAGGGATGAAAAATTCAACTTCATTTCTTTGAATTAGAGATAAAGTAGAAAATTTCAAGGAATGACAAATAGTGATATTGTACTAAAATAAAGAAATTATTTCTTCTCATATTCTTCAACATTAGATAATGGATCTTGGAAACTAAAAATATTATCATAGTACCTTTATATCTTATGAATCATATGGTCCCTTAAACCATCCAAGATTTATGGGTTTCTGGTTATTAATATACTCTAACCCTTTCTCTCAATAACTATCCATAAAAAATTGATGGTTATATTTTTATTATATATCAATTTATTTAATTCCCAAATATGATCTCTTATGTGGAAAACTAGGGATGATTTACATTTGGTAACCATTATTTTTTTAATATTCCTTTTTAATATGAAGTTTTTGTGTTCCTTTTTACGATGATAGAATGACTAAAGAAACATTCATGTAGTAATCAATTTATAACCCCTGTTAAATTTTTAGGGAGAAAGTAATTTTAAATGGGGTAGAATGTGGCACCCTGAGTTTTTATAGACCATTTTCTTTCGAAATAAATTAAAATTTTCATTTATATCTTGCATTTAACTATGTCAAAAATTTCTTTCACAATAGAATGAATTGTGGTATATTACACACAACACCGAGTTGGCATACTATACACGCAAAAAAGAGTATATATACATTTCAATGTATAAAGGAAATATTCTTGATTATGTTATATGAAATAACAGTGGAGGCTTACACTACCTACAAAAATTTCTTGTCTTACATTACATTCAAGAGCTACCTTACTCGATTGCATGCCTTTCACCCAATACCGATTTCACTAAACAATGGTAAATTATTAAAATATTATTATCAAAATGGTTATAAACATGTAGATATGAATGTTATTTATCAATTTTTTAATTTAATATATCATTAACATTCATATTATATATTTTTTCGGAAGGATATTAAAACAAATAAATTTTTTGAAATAAAATATTTATTTCTAAAAAATTTATTTTTGTCGCTTTTTGATGGAACATCATTTTTTTATATTTTTTTAACACAATTATATATTATATTATACAAAATAAAATTCTTATTTGGAATAGGGATATTGAAATTATCTTTGGTTGATCTATTTTTATTGTATGATAAAATTCTGTTTTTCATGAATAGTTAATAATACTGCATTTTAATAGAAAAATGCATTTTTTTCTAGTTTATTTATATAGATAGATTATACATTTAATTGATTTTAATGTTTAATTGGATTATTTTTTATCATATAATCAATTTTTTGTAATTATATATATTTTCACATTTAAATTTGCTATAAAAACATGTCAATCTTTTTATATGTTTTTCTTCTTAAAATTATATTTTTATGTTTTAACAACAAGAAGTAATTTTTAATTAATATCTGTCAAATATGTGTTCTGAATTTAGAAAAATGGACACATTTTTGGAATTATAAGTTCCAAATTATGTAAATAGGACCCTTTTATTTTTGGACATTATGAATAGTAACTATAGTAATTTTTATTTTTTTCACGCGGTTAAAGAGTAAATGAGTTAAATAAGGTTAAAAAGAATATTATAATAACATAAGGTGCTAGTAAACAAGTTCTAATTCTATTTTATGTGTTATGGGCGACCAATAAAAAACATGGGATGCACATGTGGCTCTTTAAATCCATTTGGGTGTGATAATGAGACGTTATAATAATTAATTAAATGTAAATATAAATATAACACAATCATGTGTCATTTTACAAAAAAAAATTAATGTGGGTTTTATAATTGAAATATTACAATATAAATATTTATTATAACTCTAGGAATATTTTTTATATCAGGGTTTTTTATTAATAATTTTTAGACATTAAATAAATAAATTTATGTTTAAGGATATGATGATTCATGGATTACCTAATAAATAAATTACTGTAATAAATTGTATTATAAATATTTAAATAAATTTCACATGAAGTTTTTGATGCCATCTAGGATTTTTTTTTGAATAAAAATTCTGATTTTTCGATAGGGCAATTTTTTTGTGATTATATCAAGTTTTTTGGACATTAAAAAAATCAATTACTTTATAGTGTCATAATTTACATAAATGTGTTTTTAAATAAAATATTATTTTATTAAATGATAAAATAGTCATAAAAATCTATGATTAATCTAGCTGAAATAGATAGTTTAAAAATACCATTAGTAATACAATTGGGGTACATTTATCATTTTATTTTAAATATTTTAACCATATAGTAAAAAAATACAATATTACATGTTAAGAGTTAATCTATCTATCAGAGGGTTAATTCTAAAAGATAAGGTTGATTTTATGACATAAAAATGTTTAAAACAAGTTTATTGAGGGTATTTAGAACTATTTCCATCTTAGCATCGAAATATATCAATTTGGATTTATTATAACTCAAAAATCCATTTATAATAAAATAATATTTCTAGACATTCCTAAAGTGCACTTACTCTTAATAATAAAAGGCCACCATATCTACCCACTTACTCACACCTCTGATGCACCATGCCTCATCCAGAATCTACTAATATACACTCTAAACATCCCTCCCTTCCTCTTAGAGACACCACATTGGGATAAATCCATAATATAGAGACCTTTTATGAAAATCAAACCGAGATATATGAAAAAGAGGAGGTTCAGACACATACGATGGATATCACATCTAAGGTATGGGAGAATTTTTCAATCTCATTTTAATCCTAGATTATTTATACATATATATTTACTGGGGGTATACTTGTCATTCATTTTCATTTTTTACATCAAAAAAATCATAAAATATATATTATTTATTTATATTTTTTTAAAGTCATTTTTACCCGTTTTTTCATTTTATTCATGGTTTGGGAGTAATATTTCATTCGTTAACCATATGAGGTAATTTTTTATTTTTCCTGAAAATGTTGAAGATAATTTCAGTTTAACATATATTTCATTAATGGATTACTATGATTTCATAATTCCTTATTTTCATGAAGTTTCCTTTCCAAAATTGCATTTGTATTTTCATTTAAATTATATTTTTTTAATATTGCGGGGAATTATTAGAAAATAATTTTTTATATTAATATACGTTATTTTCCTCAAAAATTAATTTCGAAGTATTTTATCAAAATTATATTCCATATTTAATTATATGGGGTTATGATTAAATAGAAATTATTACTTTGATTTTAGTGTGTTTATGATGGATTTTTTTCGGAAATCCATTAATTTAATATTTAATTATGATAGAATGTTGTTTAAGAAACCCATTTTTTTGTTTCCTGGGTTATGATATTGTGAATAGATTATGTTTTTTGGAACATGTAATAATTATTTCATTATGAAATGGGTGGGACCTATATATCCCTCCAATGCATTAGGTAATGATTTATATCTCATGAGATAGACAAGACTTGATTGACAAGTAAATATGGTATGGAAATACTGGGTAGAAACGAAAATTATATCTGGTTCAATAACACATGGATGGAATGAGAAGTGAAATTTGTTCTATAATGGAATTCTTCTACTATTATGGTCTTTGTTATGGGCATGGCTAATATGGAAATGATTTTCAATGATTATTTTTTTTCCGGAATTTCATGTTTTATGGTAATGCTTTGTTATCACGGTAAATGTTCCATTATGATGTATTGCTTATGAACTGCTATGATATATTTCATGACTAATGATATTGATATTAAAATTTTATTTTCATGTTTTTTAGATTCATATATTCATCTATTTTTTTCTCACCCCTACTCAGCATCTAAGCTCACACTTTCTTATGTTTACATTCATCATGTTATAAAGATTTAATTTAAGTGTGAGTACTAAAGGGTATGATTATTATGGGACATGTTGATTATATTTCATAATTTAGGTTAATATATTCTATGATTCCAATGGAAATAAGTTATTATGGTCCTCATGAGTGTATTTTTAAAATTTAATGAATATTCATCTAAAAAAGATTAATTATTCTAATATGTCATGCTTGGGTTGTTATATATCCTCTGAATTAAAGATCATAAAATGAATATGTGAATAAAAATAAATTAAATTATATGATATATGGAATATTATTATTGTTAGAACATACAAAAAGTATCTGGTAACAGTGGAGAACATATAATGTTACTCATATAAATAAAATGTGATACGAAACCCCCTTACCTTCTTGTATTTAGTAACTTCATACTCATAAAAACCTCATGTATAATAAATATAATTATTCTATAAATATATCACCAAGAAATATTGTTAATTATTCTACTAATTATGTTTTGATTGTGTATTTATATTACCATTTTGATAACATTTCTATGTTAAGGTTACACATCGGGTAATATTTGCTTTGTTTTTCACATGTGTCTTAATCTGTTATATTTGTGGCCAAAATATTTATATCATGCATTCCATCACATAAATATTTATTTAAATATAATTTATATTTCGTTTTTTGAATTAAAAAAATACATAGAATATATAATTATGAAGTGAAATACACTTTTTATAGTGATGGTAATCCACATATACACATTACTGATATTTCTATTTAATTATCATGTTGAATAAATGAAGGTTATATAAATTTACATATATATATATATATAATTATTATAGTACATTCATTATTTCTTATATATTACAAATATTTAATATACTAATCCTTAATACAATCTATGTAGTGTATCATCATATAACATTTCTTTGAGGTGGATATAGTCCACACTTCTTTAAACAATCTTATCGTATTAACAGAAAATGGAAAGTAAAAAATATATGAGTAATAAAAAGAAAAAAATATCATTAAAGGTATAATAAATATAATATATCACATATGTTAATATATTTTCCATTATAATTTATAGCATGTGAGGTGGTAAAGGAAAAATGAACAAGCATCATTAATGAGGAGGTAGTCATCCACACACGTAAAAAGTATGTTTTTTAGACATTAGATGGTTGTATTTGTAAGTGTAGGTTAAAACATTAGAATAATAACATCCTAGAATACTGAGGATACTAATTTTTATTTATTATTGTTAATAAATATATTTGAGGGGTAGAGAAGGAAAATAAAATATTTCAGCTACAGAGAAGGCGTTACCTCATAATCGGGTAACTCTGTTAGGTTAATGCCAATAGGATTCCATGGAAGACATTATAATCAAGTATATTAATGTAGAATGAATTTAGGTATTTTGGGATATTATTTCAGAAGATTATGGGTGATCCAACAAACTTGGTTTTTTTTTGGATATTGGAGGAGGGGTTGACTTTTTATAGTGGAGGTGGAGTGGTACTCTTGTAAAAATTTGAAGAGAGAATTCCACCAATGTTTTTTGGTTTGAATGTGCATCCAATAATGGACCAATGTAATCTAAAGGGAATATATTGTTGAAATATTACCATCTAATGGCTCTTATAAGTATTTATAATTCGTTTTGTGTCATAAAACTATGGTTTAGTCCTTAGTTAAGATTAATTTTACCTTAATCAGTGTAAATAAAATTAATTACATAATCTAATATATTTTTTAAAATTATTTTGAATTTATTAGATGATTTAAATGATGATTATTACAAATAGTGAATATATTTATACCATTCCCAGTCATAGATGTGGTGTAAATTAATTCAAAATTAATCAGGTTGAAGGGATGACATTACAGATTTTTAATGTACAAGTGATCAAAAATTGATGTGCTTTTATATCAAATTTAAAAATAAATTTTTCTACAATTACATAAATTGGATTAATTGAAAATATTATTATCTTATTAAACTTTTAGACCAAATTAAAATATAATTTTACCTTACAAATAATATTAATTAAAATGCAGTTTTAAATTAAAATCCATTATTTTTAATTATTCATCATAAAATGAAACCATATACAAAAATACCAATTAATTTATCCTTATCTAGTTTTTATATTCCAAATTAGAAAGAGGATGTATATTTTTACATATTATGTCTGTAAAAGTTACAAATTTTTTATTTAAAATGAGGATTTCATTAAGAAGTTGTAAAACTACATTTATGAAAATATTTCTTTATGCATAAAATGGGATATGTTCTTATAATTTGTTTATAGAATATATTTAATGAATTTAAAAATTATTTTATCATGTAAATAAAATATATATTATATTAAATTCACTCACTAATTGTATTTAATTAAATTTTTTATGGTAAAACATCCTTGTGACCATTAAAATAATAGTATATCCCTTTTATTCAATTAGCTTTCATTTTTATTTATAATTAATTTGTAACCTATAAATTCATGTTATAATTTGTAAACAATATATTTTCATAAATTATTTAATATTATTTGTAACCTATATATTAATATCTAGTTTGTTACTTATTAGTTTAAATAATCATATTATAGTAATATATTATTGTTCGATAACCCTTGTCATTGTGTATTGCACAATCCATTGAGAAAATTCATTATTGCATATAATGCAAGATAATCTCAATGTTCTATATAGATAATGCTAAAGATTATGTTGTATGTATCACAATCCAAGTTAGTGACATGAGAAAGGACTATTTTATAATGAGTTTTAATATATATATATATAAATATATATATATATATATATATAAATATATATATATATATATATATATAAGTATTTATAGTGTCTATTGAAATGAAAAATATCCAAATTGTTAAATTAATTCAAAAAAAGAATAATTCAATAAATCATGGGGTGTTACAGATCCCAAAAACAAATTATATATAGATATCATCACACATCCAATTAGACCCAATGTCCATGTTGATATAATCGCACATCTATTAAGGAACCAGAATTTACTAATGTAAACTCAAATGTCTCGGTTACTTTTCCTTGACCTATTTGCATGTAAACCAATGATAGGAAATATCTATCATGTCATGTATCATACCTGTACACTAGAACCATTACTCCATGTCAGAATATGTATTTGTGGTTACAAGGTGTACATACCATTATGAATTATGGAAATCCCCTTTTACTACATTCCTTATTGATACTGGTATAAACAACTGGATGGAAAACCATAGAATACCCTTTGTGGAGGTTGACCATTCAGTAATGGTCTCCCAACCTTAAATATTGATTCCAATTCGACATAAAACATCATAAATCTATTGTTCTTCTATAATAATATAGATAAGAGAATAATTAAACTAAAAACAATCCATGAATAATGAAGACAATTTAATGGAATCTTAAATGAAACTATAAAATAAGATTCCTCATGTTCCACCCTTTTAATTATAATTTCAGGGCCTGGGGTAAGACTTTCCGGCTCAAAAAATCAAAAATAACATCTCTTTCTATAGGGTATAGATGATGTTGAAATAAAAATATTATTTATTCTCCCCCAAATTCCACTTGTTGATATTCAAATATTTTTAAAAGAATATATAACGAAATCTCGTGTGGTCAAAAACATTAATCACTATTATATAAAATGGTAATTCCTCCTACTATAAAGAGAATACATTATTGATATGAGTTCAAGTTAATTGGTAAGATAATTATTATCCTGTCAAAAAATCTACTGAGAACCATAGGCTACCATGAGGTTTTACCTCATAAGAACACAACCCAAGCATATTCATGATGTGTCATAGAAGACCGTGTATCCCTACCCAACCATTTCAAGTGTCAACACTGGTTCAAAAGTAAAATACGTTTCATCTAATAAAAATACCTCTATAATTTATCATCCCAATAAATAATTACCACCTTATTTGTGAGAGCATTTTTTCAGGGAAGATAAGTTTTTGAAAACATTTTTCCACCACTGATAATACAATTCTAAACTCATGATCTTATGAATCTAAAAAAAATTCATAGTTTCTCCCATGTCATAAAAACATTCATCTTTTTAAGATCAACATAAAAACAATTTTGGGATACCATGTGTCCCGGGAACCTAACATTTAGATTCCAAAATCAAATTTCAATATCTTGGAATAAATTTGGTTATCTCTCAGAAAACATGTAATGTGTGTAGATTATTCACATTATCCTCTAGTGATATTTTATGAAATCTGATTTCATATAAAAAGGCAACCACAAATATATCTATATCAAAATTTATGATCCCATTCATTTAATCCATAAATATTACATCATAATTAGTAAAAACAAATATCATGAATAGGTTCTCATAATTTTCATACCTTCTCCAAAGAGAATTTTTTTAGTTTCTGATTCTTTAATTCCCAATTGGTGATAACCTGATCAATGATTAACCTCCAACAACCACATATCACTTATTAAAATTTCAAATAGATAATAAATATTTGGAAAATAATACATACTCCTTATCTTAAGTTGATTTATTTTTTAGTAATAAATACATTGGTTTATTTTCCCATCATCTATCCCACCAATGATAATAAGCACTACCCAAGGTGAAACACTTGATTGTATAAATATTTTCTCTAAAAGATCATCCAATTGAGTCTTTAAATCATTAATTTTTTTGGTTACATTAAATTTGAATGATTTGATAGCATTTGAGAACTTGAAACTAAAAATGGAAAACATACCGTTTTTACTTGAGGTAAACCTGAAAATTTAGAAAGAAAATTATTTGGAAAGTAGAATAAAACATTCGTTATATTATCTCTCAATGATTCCTACTCTAAATTATTACAAAATATTGTCACTAATTTCCTCATGTCTGGATAATATAGTCCATCTCTACTCAACGATGGGTCTCATTCTACCTGAATGATACGACACTTCTCATTGTATGGCGTAATATAAATCGATCAGAAAAACAATTAATAAATGATTTATTAGAAATTATCAAATCATCCATGAAAATTTTGTCCAAATAATTCATGTCAAAAACAATAAAATCCCAAGAAAGATCAATCATCTATATAGAGAAACCTAATAAGGACTACAAAGACACTATTCTGTCTTTTTTCTGAGCGGTGTATTAATATACATCACATAAGAAACAATATCAATTTTATGATTTTGAAGGTTTATAATACGGGTCGACAAAAAAATGAGATCCACCAGTTTCATATAAAGTATCCACTATGTATGGAACAATATTGACAATTCCCTTCATTATCCCTGTAAATGTATCATCTCCCTCTAGAGGCTCTTCCAGTATGTAACAATGCATTATTCTTGATACATGTGGCGGGAACCCCATTGTTTTTTAAGATTGTGATTTCACTATATTATTTTTTTTATTACCATGTTCCACTCTCTAGAGTTTATATGATATTATCAAATTTATTCCAGTGACATGAGAATCCATAGGGACCACATATCTTATGTTCTTCAAAGAAAACACAAAAAAAAATACTATTCTATCCTGAATAGAATAAAGACAAAGGGAATCTTCTATGGACTGTAAAAGGTAAATAATAATCATTCCATTATGAAGCACTAGGAGAATCAACATGATTTTTATTTCCATTGAAGGTACTCACATAACTACCAATGGTCTGAAATGAAACTCCCATCAACCCTAACATCTCTTCCTTATCATGTTCAATCAATAATTCTATATCCCAAACCTCAACATAAGAATAGAACATCAAAAAGAAAACCTACAAAAAATATTATATTAAAGTCCAATATCAAACCATCGTGTCTTCATTATATCATTCAGTATAATCTCATGTGTAAAAAATGATTGGAAATGTGATTCTCACACTAAGAAATAGTCATATCAGACATCATGAATTTGAAAATCCCTATATATATATCAAGTACCTTATAGTCTAGATACATTTGGTTGGTGAAAATAAGATCATGTTCATTCCATTCTATTCATCTATAATTATTCACCAAAAACATGGAAACCCACCTTCTTTCATCTATGTCTAAATATCACGATTTTCACTCATTTCACATTAATTGAGTCATTTATTTCTATGAAGACATTATTTTAACCAATCCTAAAACACTTAAGGGTCATTATAACCATGTAATGATGTTGGATTCTAGCAAAGGAACTCTTGATTATTATTCAAAGATTCATACCTCCAAGGTTCCACATTTTGATAATATATGGGAATGAGTAAAGATGTAAAACCTAGATCATGTACTACATGAACAATAACCTTAATAAAAATATGTTCCACTTATGGTTTCTTTGTCTATGGTTCATTAATGTATTTCAATTAGATCTTATTCACATATCTTCTTAGGAGAATGATGCAACACAACATCTTTAACAACATTAAATATGATATAATATTACTCATATAAAAAGATAAAACAATAGAAATAGGTAAATTAATGCCATAAAATAGGTAAGATCTTTTAGACTTCAACATATCCATGTTAGAGGCATGGAAATCAATACAATTATCCTCAAGAAGTTTTTTCCCAAACCACCCCTGGTAACATGAGGATCATTATGATGAGATATATCTGGGAACAATATGTAATAAAATCCTAATTTAAGACCAGATATCCCAACTACATACTGATATCAATTAAATATGATCTACTTACACATTTGATACAACTTTCTAATGAACCCTCCTAAATATACTAGTACCATGACACTAGATCCAATCGTAATATAGCTTTAAGGTCATTCCCAATTACTATGGGTTGGAAACTAGCCCCATATATAATTCAATACTAAATAAGAAACATTTTTTCCTCAAAATAGAGGATGAAAATAGTCAAATGGTTATATTTTCAACAATCCAAAAAGATATAATACCATAAAGACACTTAAGTTTTTAAAAAAACCTTTTAAATCATTAAAATAATCTGAAATAAAAATATGAATATCAAAATCTCAAAGTAATCAACACTATAATACCAGAGGATCTATAACATACAACTCCTCTTATCCATGCTTTCACATTTCTAAAAAATGTAGAAAATAAAGACAATCATTTAGTAAATGGTAGGGTCTCAGCTAAAACCCCTTTTGGGTATCACCAAATGTTCTATAATAAGATTACCTTATAAATAAAACAAATAATTCTTTAAATTTTAAATACAATATACATTGTCATAAAATTTTATATAAAAAATATATATATTCATTTCAAATTGTGGAATTCATTTCAAACAAGTGTGTTAAATTGTTTTTCTAGAAAATATTTTATATAAAATTGATGGAATGAATAACGAAGATCAAAATCAATGGAATATATATCAAAGTAGTCATAGTAATAAATTTTATTATCTTCCCAATGGTATGATTGTTTCAAGATATAGGATCCTCACACTTCCCAAATCATTGGTCACATATAAACATTTGTGCACCTATCCCTCCATCTCAGGCCGAATAAGACTCGTCAATAGAGCATCATGTATAATCATTAAAAACTTGGAATTTTCAGTTGTTTGAGCGTTGATCCATTACCTGAGAAATTTCACCTTAGTGTGTTTGTCCCAAATAACCCAGTAACTACACCAGATCACATGTTCTCAATAAATCAACATAAAATGGTGGGAATCATTTCATATCAAATTAAACATTATTCACAGTTCAATTTACCATTTTTTCTTTTAAAAATTACAATTCACTTTAAAAAATAAAACATGGTTTATTCATTATTTCATGCATTTTCAACCCAAAACCAATAATTGGATTTCCTAAATTCCTTATAAGAAATTTCACATAGAACAATTCTCAAAAAGAATAATCAATTCAATTATTTTAAAAAATATTCACAAAATTTCATTTCCATTGCAATTGTGGTTTTCCCAAAAATTCATACATTTAAAATTAGAATTTTAATTTTATTCAAATTTAGTTTTCACTAATAAACTAATATAATTTTCAAATAATAAATCAAATCAAGGATTAATCTAATGAAAAATATCAATGGGAACCACCTTCTTTAACTCACAGAAATCAATACCTTCAATTGGACATGCAAATGGAAAATGAGGATTATAATACAATGAAGCTGAACAATGAATTAATAATTTAAAAATTTATTTTATAACCATCAATCCATTTAATAAACATCAATCTCAAGGGGGAATGAAATTGGTAGTGTAAGATACACAAGTCTCCATACTTGAAGAGATGAACTACAACAAACATGAAAATTAATCTCTTAATGGATGATCCATAGAGATTATAGAACTCCAGAATCTCCTAGGAATGGATCTATTAATTGAGGGAAGTGGTGTAGGCCATGATAAAAGAGAAATATTTGGGGAATCATAAATAGAACCATGTTTCCCAATAATTTCACAATGTGTTGTCCCGGTAAAAATCATGTCATTATCAAGTGTCGCATATACTAAAAACTGAATATAATTTTATTCAAAACTGTTTTTTACCATTTCATGTTAATTAAACTATAATGAGTATTTATTCACTTCACCATGTCAACAAGATGGATGACATCTTCCTGACAAACATTACATGTCATTTTATGTCATTTCAGGGCATGTAATCTCCCAGCTGAATGAAAATATTTCTATTTCTGTACCAAATGCCAAAACCAAAAATCATCTGTTACAGAATAAATACTAAAATAATAGTGAGATGTTAGAGATAAAACATAAAATGAGGCATCTGTTATTTTATTAATATAATCACAATTAAATTTATAAACCCAATATGTTATATGTAAATAATACTATAACATTATATAAAAATATCATAATCTCTGAAGTTATATAAACCCTACTCGAATACCAACTGTAACATCCATGAACCCATACTCTGGAATCTTGTGGGTGAAGCTTTTTAAAAAATTTATTGATTTCAAATTGAAGAATTTGACTCATTTTTATCCATAAAAAACATACAACATAAAACACAAATATTAGAACAATTTTATATACATTATCCTTTTTTGTTTGTAAAATTTTAAAATTAGGAAGAACTGTTACTTAGTATTTCCCATGACATTAATTTATCATTTTTCCACTAAAAAAATATTCTTCTGCCAAATTAACTATTCGTCATATACCAAAAGAAAACCTAATAAACATATATCAAATAAAATTATCCTTTATAAACCAAAAAACTAAAATATATGAAGGGTGGGATCAAATTATTAGGATGTGTAAATTTATGCTTTAACAATTAAGTATCATTAGTGTGAAAAATAATAATCATAATGGTATGGTTACATATTCCTGGTTAATGATTATTTATTAATATAATTCATACTCATAAAAAACAATATAATTAATCATGTGATATGGAATGATGCTTTGAAAAAGTTATTAATTATAAGATATAATATTCATGATCCATGAGATATCAATCATGATAAATGTATTCATTCAAAATTCATATAATGTGTTAAAAAAACAAGTTTATATCTTGGATAATTATCTTCATCACCTGGGTACACTAGTTTTAGAAATAACTTGATCATATATATATATAAATAAGCCAAAAATTTATAGTTAATTGCCTCTTTCGTCACTTAAATTATACGTAACATTACCCGATACACGATATAGATATATTGTGTTCACCCATCATATATGATTTATCAATTTGATCCATCATATGATCATTTTCATGATCACCAATCATATATGATATATATGAATCACTGATCATCATCAATGATTTCTAAGTATCATACATGAATATAACAAATGGAGTCACTAATTCACAGCATAAATATTTCAATCCCATTATAAGGGACTGTAATTTTCATACATAGATATTACCTCTAAATATGAGAATATTCATTACATTACATAAAAAATGGTAAAAAACATATAGGATTAGTTTCATTTGGAAGCTTGGAAACATAAATTTTATATTCATAAAACATCTACATTGTATCTCTCTTATTCATTCATAAAAATAACACTTTTGAATCATCTTACATAATAAAATTATTCATATCAGGGGGAAAAGAATCATAAGAATATGTGATCTTAGATTATCAGTAAGGGTTATCAAGAGAGGAAACATAATAATAATTGCATTAGAACATTAAAATAACATTTCAAAATAATATATTGTGAATCATTGATCATGATATTGAGTCGTGGAATAAATCACGAAGTTCATAAGAAATGAATTATAAAGAACATAATTAATTTTACTATAAAATAATACATAAAATTTTTTCATACACATCCCCAAAGAAATTCATTTTCAAATTTTACAAGGCATGCTTCCTTGACCATCATAGGGGATAAAGTACCTTACTAAACTGGGTTCACTCATCATTTCATCCTTGTATTACTGAACTGGGTTCACATTTAATTCAAGTAAAGTCTCTATTTTGAGATATAAATATTTACCCAATGCATTATAGGGAAATATCGGTCCTATATAAAAAATTGGGTACAACTCTGAAAGTGGCACACACACAAGGAAGAAAATTATATATAAATCTCAAACCCAGTGACTTGACCCCACAACCTGCCCCTCACCCCCCGAAGCCCTTACCACCCCACCCCCAACGGTGGGGTTGGTCCTATATATAACATAATAAAAACCATACATAGTTTTTCTATAAGAATATGGATCATTTATCATACACAGCCCTTGAAATGAAATGGGTTTTATAAACGTTTCACGAGTGTATAACCCAAGGAATATAAATGGGTTTCGTAAATATCATTGCAACCGATAAAATAATCAACCAAAAAAAGAACAAGGATAGAAATATAGAGAAATATCCTTATTAAAGAATAAATAATATCAAATAATGTTATCTTAGTTGATAATATTTATGATTGATCACTTGAAATAATTCTTGAGGAAAATATGCTTTTTGTTTTGATTTCGTTTTTAAATCCCATGAAATTTTATTTTTTTTAACATAACCATGAAATATTATGAGAGATGCATCATGTTATTAAGGATTCCTCAAATTATATAAATTTATTCACTATATCTATCTTGATAAACCATTCCTTTTTTAATTTTTCTGAAAAACACACAATGATCCTAATTTGGAAAATGAAAAAAATATTCCTTTAATATAGTTTACTAAAAACTATACATGTATAAAAATTAAATTAAAATGCGTTAAAATAATAATAATAATATATTGAAATATATTTTTGGGAAACATGAACGTGTATGATAAATATACCCTATTAGATACCTATATATAAATAATAATAAATAATAATGAGATTGGTGAAATTAACCATTAACATAGGTCATATTTCTATTGTACATATCTAGAACTCAGGTATAATGGTTTAAAAAATGTTATTTATTTATTTGATCACCATTTTATATTTATAATATCATATAATGTGCTTTTATATCAACTAATCACATGTTTGTTAATAATATTACATTATTATCCTAATTTTCTAGGTTAATCGCTAAATTTTATATGAATATTTTTTCATATAAGTATCTGTTCAGGTGAATGGGATATAATTATACCATATCAAAATATTTGTGTAGTATATATCATATTTATTCATTATATATTTATATAATATTTCTTTAATTATTAATATGGAAAATTAATCGCATCATGTTGTGAATATGGTCACTCGTATGTTTTCATGAGAAATGGTATCATTCACTTAATGGTAATGAATTGGATTGAATATTTTTCAGAATATATATCATGTAATTATTATTATATATATACATATTTTTTACATCATTATTATCAACTAGTAATATATTGTTGTTAAACAAATTACACCACGACATTGAGACGGTAAGTCGTACATATGCACGTCCAATGCTTTTGTTTTTCATAGATCAGATAAAAGGTATAATATGGTTTTTATATAATAATAAAAACATATAATTATAATTTTGAGTCTAAAATTGGAAATTTATAATGGAAATAATATATTAAGGAAAATTATAAGAATAAGTAATCTTGAATGATTCTGTAAATATGATTACCTCTTCTTTGATGAACATCAACAAGATATCCACTTAGGGATACTAGAGTTGGACTTCTAATAACAAGAAACATGTATACTTTTTATAGGTAATTATAGAGGATAAATCTGAATGATAATTTCATTCTTTATAGCTCAATGATATGTGATTATTGGCGGGAGGAGGTTTCCATTTTTAATAGATTTGATGGGATATTTTGGAATTTAAAAAATATATGAATTTTTAATATATTCAATATTAATCAAAGTTTATCCAAAAGCCCATGGATTTGAAGATTATATGTGAAAAAAGTTTTAATCTTATCAACCAATTTATTTTAGATATTATTTTTATTATATTAAACCTTATTATTTAGATTATCTCTTAGTTGACCTATTTAAATTTTATCTGTAATGGAAAATTTCTCAAAATAAAAGTTATAGTTTTTACTTATTTTATGTTAGATAGACTACAAATGAACAATTTATAAAATTTTCAACCATATTTTAATTATTTTCTATTTTTAATTATATTACATTATTTTTAAATTATTTAATAAAATATTAATTTAATAAGATATCATTGGTGTCATTTTTTTACATTATTCATTACATGGACTTCATAAAAATATCTTGATAACAAGTTAACATCAAAATACATATTTTATTATCCCCCTAATAGGTCCTTGTAATATATAAAAATGTGTTCAGATTAATTGTCTAAAAATTTATTAATTTTTAAATTTTTATTATCATTTATTTGAATTTCTAGTACTAAATAATTACAAAATATGTGTTATATAATTATTTTATATACATATTTGTTCACATAAATTTGTATACATTATGATGATGTAGATAAATATTATATAATTTGGAATAATATTTAGATTAGAATATATATTTGGGGAATCCAAATATTAAAATCTATATATTATATAAAACATAAATGTGACATCATTGAATTTTTTATTAACGAAATATTTTAAATATCATAATCACTTCAAAGTGTTTGAAAAAGAAAAAATAAATATGAATCCTCAATAAATTTTTATTAAGTTTAAAATTAAATTTTATATTCATTCGTAAAATATTTTTCCCCTTATGGACACCAAAGTGATATTTAAAACAAAAAATGAGACATTTTGTGAATTTAATTGATTTAAATATTATTTAAGTCATTTTCATTTTCATTAGTCCATTAAACAAATTAATATCAATAATTAGGGGTTAAGGGTTGAATTATTATAATAAATTTAATTTAAAGCATGTGATTGGGTCATTTTGATGTCATTATCATTGTATTTGTAGCATAATTTACTCAATATTCCCTTCATTGTGGTTTCCAAAATTACCATGATTTCTATTAAAATTATCAACAAAATAAAAGCCGACTATTCCCTGAATTTCTACCTTATGAATCAAAATCCGAAATAAATTTTTAAAAATTCAAATCCTTGTTGATTCAGAATATAATTAAAAATAAAGTTCATGAAACACAGTGAAAACGTGTTTTTAGAAAAATTAACTCATAAAAAAATGAAATGTTTTTATAATAAATTTGTGAATAATATCCACTTAAAAAGCCCATATTTTTATTATTTTTAATTAAAATTTACTATTTTATATATGAAAAAAATCCAAAAAATATTATCAACTTTGGAATTATTTAATAAAAAATATGTTTTTCAATAAAAAGCAATATTTTCACTACTCATTAAAAAAAGTAAGTTTTTTTAAAAAAACAATAACATTTATTTTTTAGTTACTTTTTATATTCTGAATAGAAAAATGAAATAAATTTTGTCAAATTAATTTTCTATAAAATATAAAAATTAATATTCACTCATAAATATAAAATAAACCTATTTTTGTGAAAAATATATTTTTTGAATAATAAAGTGATTTTACAAAAAATCAATAGATTATTTTTTTATTAATTATAAATATAGAGTCAACCCTTTTTATTATTTTCCTAAATTATTTATTCATATTTATTCATTCTAATTTAATGGTTAGGTTATAATAATCATTTTAAACTAAAAATATTTTAATTATGTCTTTAGGTTTGTTTTACCTCGGTGTTTCATACAATGCAAGTTATAAAAGGAATCTAATTATTTAAATAGATAAATTTAAAAAAAAATCATGTATCATTTTTCCCTCTTTAAAATTAATTTCACCCTCAACAGTTTTCAGTATGATTCAAATAGATGTCACTACCTCTACCACATTAAATATTTAGGTTCCCACGTAGCCTCCTCAAATTGATGGTTTCATTAAAAAACATTAACAAGATGAGTGGTCTTGTAATATGTAACTTTTTTTCTACAATCTATAATATTGAGATGTTTTCTTTCATAAAAAATATCTTTCTATATGGGTATGAAAACTGAGTTTAGATCATGTGAAAGATCATGAATGTACTTTCTCAAGTGATATACAAAGAAAACATTATGTTCTTCATGGGGGATTGGGGGAATATACAATTTATAAGCTACCTTCCCAAAACGATCATGAATTTCATAAGGAATGATGTACCTATGAATTAGATTTTCATACCTTCCAAATATCATCACTCTCTTCTAGGGAGATATTTATAGAAATGCTTTTATACATACATTAAACTACATGTATTTTCATCAATTATCAAAATATAATTTTTTCCAACTCTGATATGGTCTCATTTGTTGTTGAATAGATCTAATATTGTCTTCTACTTCATAAACAAGATCAGTTCCTAATATATTTCTTTCCCCAATATCATTACAGTAGGTCATTGTTCTTCACTTCATGGCATAATTGAATTCATAAGGATCCATTTGAATAATATGGTGATATATAATATTGTAATAAATTATACCAAATTTATGTATTAATCCCAACAACCATTGGAATTAATATAGAAAGATATCAATATTTATTCTAGAGTTTATATTTTATACTCAAATTGATCATCAGTGCAAGGATAATTTGCAGTGATGAAACATTACACTATATCTAGAGCATATTGAAGACTACTACACAATGCCCATGTAATCCTCAGATACCGAACAAAGATAATGGAAAGTGATAATCTATTAAATATCACCACTGATTCAATATACATTCTGAAAATATGACCAAGATTCAAATCTTATATGATAGAAATTAAGTGTATGAACATCATATGGTAATCAACTATAACCCATATAGCATTGTTGTTTTTAGATTCTTTGGGAAGTGTGATGAAAAAAACAATTGTTATGTTTTCATGTTTCTATTCTGGTATGATTAATAGATAAAACATAAACGTATATTTCTATCTATTAGCCCTAACATTCTAAAAATCTAAGTACCAAGGAACATAATCTATAATATATCTCTTCATGTTATCCCACCAGAAATACTCATTTATGTCTATATACATCTATTTACATACATGATGAATAGATAATGATGAAAAATGATCCCCTTCAAACAACTTCTTCATTAAATATGGAATTTTAGGGCCACAAACATTATTCTATAATAATATTATTTTGTAAAAGCAATATTGAAATCATTAATATTTCACACCTTATTTGGTAGCTCAACATCTTCTTTTTGTGCCTCCTTAATTATCACATATATATTATTGAGCATTCATTTGATAGAGATAATATTTTACCCCTTCAGATATTATTTCAATATTCATCCTTTTCAAATCCATAAATATTCGTTATTATGTGATCAACATCTTATATAAAATATCATTTTCCTTTCATCTGAAAGAATCCAAAACATTTTTTTACATTCCATGTGTGGTTATTTATTGAGATGTTGTAATCAATAATAAACCCCATCCTGATTCATTGGATAATTTTTATATTATTTTGAGAGAAAATTTAATTAAAACATTTATTATTAGTATATATGTCCCACATTTCTTCTTAAATATAATGCTTCCATATATATAATGAAACAACTATAACAGTTAACTCCAAATCATGAGTCGGATAAGGTTTCTCATGGATTTTCAATTATAATGAAAAATAGGCTTCCACAATATCATTTTTCATGAGAACACATCATATCACCTTTTTTTATGCATCACTCTATATCACAATCCATTCTCCATTAAAAGTTAGTGTGAGAATAGTTTAACTGACTAAAAATCTTCTCAACTCCATGAAACTATATTCTCATTCTCCCATATATATGTACATATCATCTTTCTTAGTCAAAATAGTGGGTGGATTATATTATTGTTAGAAATATATAAAAAAATTATGATAATATATATAAAACTCAAGAAAATATTTGATATCTGATATATTTTTTTCCTTTATTATAATTTTCAAAAACATACACCTTTTTAGATCCATATATATTCCCTGTCAAGAAATTATATTATCAAAAAAAATGAATCTTTCTGATGGGAAATTTTAAGCATGGTAAATGTTTCATAACCCACCCCCAATTTTATTTATATTAGGAAAATAATCAATTAACCTCCATGCCCTTCCTTCCTCTTTAAATATAATAGAATAAAATATATAAATACAAAAAAACTAAACAGGATAGTCTCTGAAGACTATATTCATTAAATACATGAATATACCTATAGAATTAGTATGACCTAAATGAATCAACATAAATTCATAGTGTCTATACATTCTACATCATGTCATATTGGGTTTTTCCAAATTCATAACAATAAATTGATGATATCTAGAAAAAATATCAGTCATAGTTACCAATTTATCTCTGTGTAGTTGATAAACTAATTCATCTATATAGGGGGAGGATATTTTTTCATGATATTGATCATGTTATGTTCTCAATAATCCATGTATATCCTCATTGATCCATCTTTCTTCTTAACAAATATAACATGTGCACCCTAAGGTGACGCACTAGGTAGTATTAATATTTTTCAATATTATTTTTTATCTTCTTCATCAAATCCAATAACTCAATTATGTTCATTCTATAAGGAATATTACAAATAGGTAGAAAACATGTTACACATTTTATTGAAAACTAAACTTCACAATTCATTGGAAGACAATGGTATTTTCCTAGAAAAATATTAAAAAAGACTCGTACAATAGGATTATCTATAATGGCGAGTTTATACACAAACATGTAAAAGTGAATACCTTCAATTATAATAATTAAGACCCACAATATGAATGTACTTTCCATTCAATGTTAATATTCATACATGGATCAATAGGTGATCTTAGAATCATTTAAAATGTGAAATGAGACTCCCCTTCCTCAAAAATTAATATGATCTCCATAGAGATAAATATTATCCATGACAATAACCACATCACATTCTACTAAAGGAAGAATCAAAAAATTTCAAGTATCAAATTCCAACAAACACCCTCATGGGAATAATAATTAATGTGTTATGCAACCATTATGTGATTATGAGTTTTCACAACTAATTGGACATATAATTGTTGAGGTAATTTGTATATACCCTTTGAAAAAATATTATAAATAAAAGAGTGTGTGGGTCTATAGTCACATTATAACATTAGATAACCAAACTAGATGTGAATGGTATCTTTAAGCACATAATTGTCATAATCAACATCCCCAATGTTGATTACTTATTATTTTACATTATCATTGGACTTAACTAGGTTCCTGACTTAAATAAACATTTTTATCTCTGTGATTTTGGTATATGCTAGTATAATGCCCATTTTCCATGCGCTTGAATCATTGAATTGGAAGAGGTACTTTCTTTCTAGCCTTCTCTCTATTTGTATAATCAATTTTTCTTCCATCACATCGGTAGTCAATTTGTTAATGACCTTCTATCCAATAAATAAAACACTTATTATTCCAATTAATACCTTTTACTAAAATTTTCATTCCACAAATTGAGTATAAAAGAACTCTCAACTTCTTTTCACTATGGATTTCATATTTTCCCTTCAATTCCTTTTTTTTCTTCCTATCAAACATATAATATTTATGGGTCACACTTTTATCCATCTAAACCTTGGGAGCACATCGAATTATTTCTTCAAATATATTTAATTCCCTTATAGATAATTTTTGGAGACCCATTTTTTAAATTTTAGAACTTTAAATATTTCTATATATATATATATAGATCCAGGCTACAAGACTATGTGTGATTCCTTTGAATGGTGTTCCTAGAATTCTTTTTTAAAAATATATAATTTATATTATAATTCAGGTGAATAAAATCTTACAAAAAATAGTAAAACACTTAAACAATATATAAGATAAAATTTTTGAGATCGTAGTTCAGTCCAGAATATAGTGTTGACGCTTGGTGTGATATAAAATGGGTTAGTGTGGGGAATTTAGAATCCACAATCATTGGAGTTATGTTCAGTGAAATAATTAATTATTTATTTATTTAATTCTATTAAACAATATTATATACTATTAATATTTCATCGTAGTGAAATTTACAAGTTTAGCCTCATAATATCATAATTTCTAAAGATGCACTCTTTCCCCTTTGATTAGTGAATCCCTCAAAATGAGTAGGGAACACTGAATCAAATCAGATTAGGACACAATAAATTAAACGACTTCTAATAAATCATTTATGGATGTGTTCATATCAGTGATTGATCCATAAATAAGGATTGACCAGTCTATGGTTTCTTTAAACCATTGAGTTAATTTATAGAGTAGATCCATCTTTGTTCTGGGATTTGTGAAAATTATAAGCTTATTGCACATGACCGGGTACTGAAACGTGTTTATCATTAATTTAATTATATTTGTGGTTTCTCATTCTTGATTATTGGCCACGAATGGCTAGAGTAGATATGGAATTTTTGAGGCTTAGATTCTTAATTTTTATTATATTGATATCATAAAATAGATTGTGGAATGAATGGTTGAGTGTGGAATGATTTAGGAACCCCCTTGAGCCCTCGGTGACCGTTTTCTAGAAAATAACGACCTGGAAACATGTATTCTCACAAGATCAACCTTTTTTGGACATAGATAGCACACAAAATGAATTGGTGGGATATTATTTGAAGCGCCAAATAAAAATATAGTAACTTAAAATTTCATCTTAAAAACTAACTACATTCCACGTATAGGGAAGAACGCATGGATTTTATCCCCCTTAATGATGACGGTTATGGTTTTAGAAATGTTAAGGGTGACACATAATGTAGTAATCCTACATGCCTTTCCCCCTCCCCTAGTTAAACCACTCTTGTAATGGATAAAATAGGTGGGAACCCCTGTGTAGTAACACATATATATACCCATCCATGTACCTGAGTACAAAAACATTTCTAGGTCACATGTGTGGCATCCCATATGAGGCATCATACCATATACTAAGTAAATGGACATTGGATAAGGTATTATAATAGGGAAATTGTGACATGGACTGGGTTCCGGTTAGTTTTGACATGTTATATATTCCACCTACATAGCATTTACTACTACATGGGATGGGATACATGTACTATCCAAGGACACAACAAGGCTACATATGTCCCCTTACACACTGTGTATCCCTTGGTTCCTATTTTTGGAATCATAAGTCTTCCAAGTCTCCTTCATTTGTACCCATATTTTTGCCTACGATTATCCAATCCTGAATATTTTATCATGTTGAACATGATCATTCCCTTGGATATGTCTTTACAATTTGATGTAGAATTTTATTGTCATGTGGATTACTGAGGTGAAACATGATGATATGACACTGTTATTTGAGTGGATCCCCATAGATGCACTAGTGAGTGGGTCCTATATTATCATAGTGTAACCCCCAAATTTTATAATAGTGCATAGTTCATTGACCTATTGAGTGGAACCACCATCATCATGGTTTTTGGTTCATATTTTAAAAATATGGAACCCCTCTATCTTCATTTGGTTTGGGTCCTCATGAAATCAAAGTGGAACACCCCATCAATATAGGTGTGGGTCCTCTTCTAGTACTTCAATGTGGAACCCCCCTGAAGCACTATGGTGTGGGCCCTCAACATTGAGTTTGTGTCCCCTCGAATGTATGACACAGTGATGAGGCTAGGTAATACATGGAAGGACACTTTTTTTTGAAGATGCATGAGATATTTGGTAGCATTGATTGACCGTTAGATCTATTGAATACTCTTATAATTGGGATGAGCAATGTGATGGTGATCCCCATTCTCCCTCATTTTGGACTTTTTGCATGAGAATGTATATATATATCCTTCTATGTCAACACGTTGCGTTTTTTACTCTCCTACCATTATAGGAAATGATGAACATTGTATTCTTTGTTCTTTCTATGTTAATCTTATCATGGTTGGATGGTTCAACTCTCCTAATATTTGTAGAAAATATTTTATGTGTAGCTCATATACTCAATGGTTTAGCCCCTTGTTATTGGAAAATCATACATTCACTCTATTTTCATGTGGATATTTTTTGATTCATTGTACCATGTTTTATATACTATCTATCCCTTACTATTGTATATTTTACTTCTCGCCCATCATCTTCCAGTGTATCTTATTAGTTATTTATATACTCACCCATACATGGGATTTTCCCACATGTTTCATGTCTTATGAAGATAATGGGTAGTTTGTGATGACATTATAATATATTATGGATATTAGGTTCTTAGACTCCATATAGTGGCCATAAAGTAGGATTAATGATCTAGGCTCTCTCATCTATTTACTTTTTCCTATTTCATTTCTGGTTGGAACTTATTATTGGAGTGCAATGTATATTTCTATTGCCCTTCAGATTTCACTAACATAAATTTCTACTGTCTAGAGGTTCATTCATGTTTCATTATTTTTATACCAGTGTTTAATATTTTACTACTTCCCTATCCACTTTTTCATTGATATTGTTTTTTTTGTTCTTAAAGGTACATAGTAAAAGGGCTCCCATTGTTAGTTATTCCTTTGGTTATTTTCTTCACCCATTGTCCTATGGAGGTGGGCTTGGGGTCATTGTAACTTGATCCACATCATGGGTTGGTTCCTGATAAGATAGGTATTAGAGATTGTTCTTTTCATGTGACATTGTTTGAAATACTCCATCAAGAGGATTTAGTAGGTATTTATGGAAACATTGTCATATTGACCCATGTGAGACTCACAACCTAGGGAATCTACTGATGGTGCATGCCTGATGTATCAATTGATGAGGACCATGACTGCATTTTTGACAATTCGTCTTGATGGGAAATTTATTGCCATTTTTTATTGGTAAATGAATCATATTTCAATGAGTCTTCGACTATCCTTCTTGGGTAATCTCACCATTATATATATATATATATATCTGTTTTTTCTCATCATACAATGGTATATAATGATAAATGTTAGGATGTCTCTGTAATGAAATACATCAATGATTTCAGCTCTTGTTCATGATGATGTCAATATGAGTGATGAGGCCTCAGTCCATGGGTCATCCTAAAATATAATTCCTCTAGGTGGGAATGTTGAAGCACCTCCACATTTAAATTATCATATAATAACAATTTGAGAAAGATGGGGATACTCTCTAGTTTAGCTTTCTCTATGAGTTCTAGCACTAGAGGCTAATGAGGTTCCATGGTACGCCAGATCCACAAGAAATATATGATTGGATGGAGATGGTGGTCTATATAATAAATCATGGTCAAAATCAAATGTATTAATTGGTTTCATTGTCATCAATCCTTTTCCACATAGCTGTTGGGAAATTTTCGAGCCTTGTTATCAGATCTGTGATGAGTGGACACTATCATGGACCGACATCAAGATAATATTTTCTAAGGAGCTCAACCACTCTTTCTTGTGCTTAGTCCTAATCCACGTAATTCTATAGTTGTATTATAGTGGGATGTTCGTATAATTTTAATTATTGAGGTTCATGGACCTTACTTGGTAATCCCTTGACATGATCCACGATGGATACATCTAGGAAGAGAAGATTGAGGAAGGGTCTGAAGAATGATCTGATCCCACATTATTCCTTTCTGCATCTACATCAATACAAGGGTAATGGTGAAAGATATAGTTATATATATCATTATATCATTGGTATGTCTGATAATTGGAGGTGGAAGTGGATTCCATAGAGTTGAGTTCTCTATAACCTCTAGTAGATACCAGGTTCCAAGATCATGACACATGAGACATTTCCATTATTAGGCTCGATCATGTGGTCAAAATGAGCACAATGTGCTATGGATTCTCATAATGGATCATTGATTTACTTATTATGGGATATGTCACATGAACGGGACTGTCCGATTAAGTATGTGGATAAGAAAAAAAAGGTTGATGGACTTTTTTAGTTGAGGAATCACCCCGGTCAATTATATCCTAGGCAAGGAAAAGATGGTCCCCAGTTTGGAGATGCTTACATAGGAGCCTAAGGAACTATTATTGGTTAATGTACCTTTGAAAACCTTCCCCAACCATAACATTGTGGCCCACATCAATATCATTGAGCTCATGGAAGGGCTTACATGCACCTGTAGAAATTGTAGGTTTAAGATAATTCATTGCATGAGATGATAAGAGATATGATATTTGTGGTTTTTAAACATTCTATATTATTATTAGACACATGATCTTTCCGTTAATATTTCATTATACACTAACATTGAGATATAAATCTTCTTATTGAGGTTCTTTCTCAATATCTTTATTGTGAGGTTCCTACAGGGAATGAATCTTCTATACCAGTCATCTTCTAGTAGTGAGAGATATATCTTATTGTAGAGAGATTCTTGTGGGAAATTTTTGACATCACGACAGAACCCAATAAACTAAAATTGGGTATGGATTGGTTTTCCTTTATCTGATGCACGATTAATTATCACCGTAGAAACATAAAATTCCAATGGTCTATTGGGATGATATTCTCTTAGTCTATTGAGAGGGATATTGAGGATGGAAAAGATGGATTTTATAGTTGGAGGCTACACCACATCACCCATTAGATAGTGATTGTATCCCTATGTGATGTTAGATCTTTATGCATTAGTATTCCTTCAGTAGTAATGGATTATTTGGATTTCATTCATAATTACGTATCGAGACTACCTCTGAGGTTGGATATGGATTTTATACATTGATATCCAGCCTATGACTTCTCTGATATCTTTTGTGGCATATTGGATAGACCCTAATGAGATATGGTTATGTTGGAAGTTGGAGCATGAATGAGAGAAATGTTGCATCATATCCATTGATTCCCTCTGGGAGGAAATATTCTTGTTTTTAAAAAATGTGGATGGGAAATTAAAATTTTGCGTAGATTATCGGGGTCTATACCATAGAGTAGAAATGAAAAAGTACCCCTTTACGCCTATCTATGGACTATTTGAACTATTTTTGGTGAAATATTGTTCTCGAAGATCTATCTCAGGTCCAGATACCACCAGTTGAGGGTTCATGAGACTAGAATTCCATTTATGTCTTTCTGATGTTATTGTGGTCATTTTGAGATCCAGGTGATGATATTCTATGCGATGAATACACCCATAGGGTTTATGTATTATATGAATCATTTCTTCCACCTGTACTTGAACCAATTTTTTTGTTAAATCCATAATAGAAATACCTATCTACTCTACAACAGAGGTGGACTATGTAGGTCACCAGAGGATGGTCCCTGATTTTCTTCGAGAGAACAAGATTTAATGAATCCTCTCAACGTGATAGTTCCAGATTAATTTGGTTGACTTTATGGGGAATTTAATTTTTCTAAATCGTGTAATCATGGACCCAACAACGATCAATGTTTTTTTGGATCCATATATGATAATTTATGAGGTACAAAACACTTGTGGTTTTGAAGGGTACTCTAGGATGTTTTTGAAAGACTTGTCTATAATTACAATCCCTTTTACCACACTTACAATAAGACAGATGTCATTTTAATGGTTTGATAATTTATAGAGTGAATTTTAGGAGTTCACAAAAAATATGATTGGTGATCCACTGCTGATACTTTTAGAGGTACATGAAGAGAAGGTAGGGTATTGTTATGTCTTAGTAGTCGGGCTCAGTTGTGTCTTACTGCAGTGGTCAAATGTTATCACAGATGAGTCAATGAATTTTTGATCAAAATATAATAACTATGCTAATCGAAACTTATTTATGACAATTTTAGTATTCTCCCTAATTATGTGGAGGCAACATCTTCTATCAAAATTATTTTTGTTTTTTACAATGCATTAGAGTCTCATGTACTTCTTCGCGTTGAGAGACTCAAACATAAGATAACAGTGTGGTTAGAGTTCATGTACCTCTATGAAAAAAGAGATAGTATATAATCTATGTAATGGAAACATTCTAGATGATTCCCATGGAAATAATTCCCAAGAACACTTAGTATTGAAGGCATCAATGTTGTTCGCCTCCTTGAAACTGACCATGTTGGAGTTGGATGGAATAACTATTTTAGCCGATGGTGTTGAATATGTTACTTCTTGAGCATGATAGTGATTATTTGATAGAATACATTGACTATGAGGTTTTTTGTGACTATATATCCCCATGTGACTTAGTATGTAGATATAATAAAGGAAGGAATCATACCATATTATTCAAGGGTAAAGAGTGGTTGTAGTCATGTTGTTGTAGTAGGTGATATGGTAGTTCGTCATATATCACATAAGTGTACATATCTGTGTGGGGATGATGAAAAACTTCCTTCTGCAATAGTTTTGTGGTCTTGTAAGAGATGTAGCACATATTATTTTGTCTTTTGGTGCCTCGATTTTCAATAATTGAAGCTAATCACCAAGTTACAGGATGTTTGTTATAGCCCCATGAGATCCCAGAGTGGAAATGGGATGGGATATCCCTAGATATTGTCATATATATTCAACTCACATTGAAGGTACAAGAATCCATATACAAGATAGTTGACCAACTCAGAATGTTGGAACACTTATTTTCAATCAGTGTGCATAGTTTGATAGAGTTTTTTGGGTATTTGTATGTACAAGATATCATTGGGCTTCATGGGGTGACCATAAATATTGTCTCATATCACGACACGTGGTTTACATCATTATTATGTGGAGAACTCTAGGATACATTATTGATCAAGATGAGGATGATTACTTTCATTAAATCCTATACAATTGAATGGTCATGTGAAAAATACTTTTTGTTTTAGGATTTTTTGAGGTATTTCATGTTTGAAATCATTCAAAAATGGAAGAATAAACTTCCCTCAGTCGATTTCTATTACAAAATAATTTACCACTATACCATCGGCATGAAACCCTTAGAGGTATTTTATGGGAGACCCATTAGGGAACTTTTGTGCTGGATAGAGATCAGTTAGACATATCTCATTGGTCTAGAGATGCTTTAGGTTACAACAGATATAGTATAGGTCATACATAAGCAAATGATGATAGCCTAGAGTAGACATAAACCTTATGTGGATTAAAGTAATATATTCTTGGACTATGAAAATAGTGACCACATTTTCTGGAGACACTATCACAATGAGGATAACATAAGATTAGATTTGGAGGAAAGAAATCCATGAGGTTCATTGGGATGTGTGTGAGTATAGAGAGGATTGGAGAGGATTATCACAACATCACCCTACCCATACAGTGGGTGTGGGTGCCCAACAACATCAATTTTTCATAGATGAGTTGATACGTGTGTGACCCTATAAACTGCCTTGATATGGGAGAGTTGGACTTCGAGGATGGATCCACCATTGTGGAGAACCTGGTGTTGATTGGGGATCAGTTATAGAGGTCCCTTTGTGGATGGACCAACACTTTGGTTCACATGTTTTTGATGCCTGACAATGTGTATCAGAGTTAATGGTAGTGAGAGAGCTAGGTGGGGGCTTAGTATCTGGAGTTGTTTTTTTTAGTTTTACATTTTTTGGGGATGAAAATCATGATGATAGTATGACGTAGATACATAGTTTTTTCCTTTTAAGACAGTTTAATATTTCTATACATATTTCGATAGACATTTGCAAACAATGTACGATATTATGAGGTCTAGTGGGCCCAAACATAAATTTTATGAAAATATTAAATATATTCTATATTTTGTGAATGCATATTCTTGAAGAGAATGGGATAAAAATTAAATGTTAGAATGGATCATAAATATGAGACCATGGTTGAGTATGCAATGTGTTTTTTAACCCAATCATGAAATAAATTGGGTTAGTGCGGGGAACTTAGACTCCTCATTTTTTGGTGTTATATTCAGTGGAATAATTAATTAAATATGTATTTAATTTTCCAATTAATTTTAACTTGAAAATCTTTTTTAAATATATCAACATAGGGAAATTTATAGGGTTAGAATCATAATCTTTTAATCACTAAATATGCTCTATTTATCCTTATTTTTTAAAATATAATTCGATGATAATGAAATGTCGGATCACATCAGATCATGATATAGCAAACAAAAAAACTTTTTCTGAATTGTTTGTTGAAACATTCTTCATCAGTGATAGATCCTTAAATAAGGCAGGACACTTCAATTTTTTCTTCATTCTATTGATTAAATTGATTTATTAGAAACATTTTTTTCATTGATCTATGCCAATTTCTACCTGATTGGATCCTCTATGGTATAAAAACATGTTTATTTTCATTTGTTTTCTATCTATGGATTCCCGTTGATGATCATTGTCCATGAAAACATGGAAAATATTTTTTAGACCATTTATTCTACAGTTTCCTCCCATTTTGTTTGTATTCATCACCTATTGACCACTCTATCTTAGTTAGAAAATTTTCATGTGTTACTAAGCCAAATCAAACCCTTGGAACATCGATGGAAATGAATTTTAAAATCTAATTGATGAAGTATAACAATATCTGGTACTTTTTCAAGGATTGGATGTTTTTATTGAGGATTGTATTATTAAAAAAATGATGGAGGAAGGAATAGGTTCACTAGGAATGAACGGTAAATCTCCATTATCCACTGATGTCCATTTTCTACAGAACAAAGGCCACAAATCATGATTTCAGGCTAGATACATAGTTGTGTACGTGAGTACATGGACATGGAAAAGTCACACTAGTCTCACCCCATTTTAGAAAACACTCCAAGTATATCTTACATAGACATGTGATCTGCTACATTGATGCATCCGGTGGTACACGGCTCGAGTCCCAATTAGTTTTAACATGTTGTGTAGTCCACCTACATGTCAGGTACTACTACATAGTGTGAGAGTTGTCTACAAAGCAAGGACACAATGAAAATGTGGAAAGGGACCACACATCATTTTGGTCCCCTCATATTCCCTGTATCCGTAGATTCATTTTATTTATAATCTTTAATGTTCAGTATCTCCTTCTTTTGAACTCAGATTTTTTCCCATGATTAGCCTATCCTTATATTTTTTCCACATATAAAAATATTGTTCCCTAAGTTGTGGATTTATAGATTCAATGGAGAATATCTAGGGAATGGTTCTTATTAATTCTATCCTCGATGATGAAAGTGATTAGGTAGAATCACAAATGCATTATTTAGAGTGGAATCCACCATCGGCATGGGAACAGGTCATCAACGACTAGAGTGGAACCTCCTTGTGGCATTAGAGAATGGGTCCTCAACCATTACACTAGAATATCCAATGTGGAATCTGGGTGAATTTCCTCTTTATCTAATGTCTGAGTTAGACCACACTAAAGCATTAGGGGGCAGGTACTCTATGATCAGAGAGAAACCCCCTTGTTATACCATGGTGTGGGTTGTTCACCAATAGAGTGGAACCCCCAATTTTCATAGGTTCGTTCCCCCTTACTATTTTACTGGAACCCCCTACATTCATAGGGTCCATGTAATGATGACATTGGTGTGGAACCCCCCCCCCCCAATTAGCATGGGTGCAGGTCCTCTATAGTTACATCTTTGTGGAAATCCCCTGATGCACTAGGGTTTGGGTTCTCTACATAGAGTTTATATCCCTTCTTCATTATGGAATAGTGAGGATGTGTTGTTATACATCAATGGTTACTTATGGGTAGACTCGTTAGATGTTGGGAATCATTGATTTTCATAAGAAACTACTAGATATTATTCTTCTTTTACTGAGATGAGATATAGAGATTCCATTACTCACTTATTTGAAATTATTATTTTTATCACACATATATATATATATATATATATCCTTCTGCATCAACATCTTGGACTTGGTTACTAACCTTCTAGGAGATTCAATGATGTGTGGTGTCTGCCACCAACGTTCAGTTTTTTTCTTCTCATGTTTTGTTGTGTTTACTCTTCCTTTATAGGTGGTGAGGACTCAATAGGCACTTTATCTACTCATCATGATTAACCCCTTGTGTTTGTATGTCATTAATTTCACTCTCTATTTGGGATGACCTATCGTAGAAGCCCCCATATCGAGTATGCAACCCATATTTTATTCTTTTTTGTGTATAATTTTCATTGGATATTTTTTGGACATTTTTTAGAATCATTGGAGTGTATTGAGGATTTTTTAAAAGTCCACAGTTTTGGAAAACTGTGAAAAAACTTTAACAAACAATGAATAATGAGATAGGGGATAAAGGGAAAAAAATATGCAGTGCTCAGTTTTCCCATACCATGTGACCACTAAGGTTAAGCTATGAAATTTGAAACAATGGCTTTGGAATTTCGTGATATTAGCTTCAGCACAGTTGGTGCATGGTATGGAAACAATGTGAGACAACCATTTGATGTTTATCATTGTAGAGGTTGCTAGTGTAGGGTTAACATGTGATATACAAATAGTGTGACTAAACCATGTGTTGTTAGAAAACTATATCCAAAAAAATGTATCAAGGTTGGCCTTGAATTTTAATGCTTCTTATTCATAAAAAGGTCCCTAACTCAATATTATTCCCTCTCAATGGTTATGGAAGCCCTCCCAATTATTTTATATTGATCAGGATCCTTCTATTTATGATGTGAAACTACAATCTCACATTATTTTATCGTTCTTGGTCACTCTTGTTAGTATTCCATAGATATATAATTGTTATATCTCACTTTTTTCTATATATAATTATTAGGTGGATAGCTCTTTGATTTTTATTAAAAATATGATTATACTTTTATTTTTTAAAGGGTATTGGATATAAGGTTGTTTATTTGAGATTCAACTCATTATTAATAGCAACTTTTTTGTTATTTATTTTCATTATAAATCTAGAGGAATGAGTCCTCACTCTCAATTACTCTATTTAGTACATGAATCCTTAGTTTGAAAATGATATATTTTATTGAAATTTTATATTTATTTTCAATTAATTAAATTTTGAAAACTATCTTGAGTGATGGTTTGTGGATATTGGAAAATTTGGTGTGTTGTGGGAATGTGTTATTGATAACATAAATTGAAATTGAAATTTTTTAAATATTTTTGTTTTTTAATGAATGAAAAAATTATTTTCAATAAAAAAATAATTTTTTGAATGGTTTGGACACACATAGATTTGGAATGGTTTTGAAAATTTTTTCGGTGTGTGTGAATATGGATTGGGATGAATAAGGGTGTGATGTAACCCATTTAAATTTTTGTGATGGATATGGGTGTGAAGTACCCCCATCATAGTGGTCCATTGTGGGATGTATTTATATAAGGATGACTCAACTCTCATGAGTATATAATGATACCAGTATTTCATGAATGATTGTATGTGTGGTTCTGTGGAAAGGAATGGGTTAGGCCAAATTTAGTTTTTTGAAATGGTTTACAAAATTGATTCATTGATTTCATGGACCATGATATTTATTTATGGAAATTTATTAGTTATTAAAAAATTTTATATTCTTATATAATCTATTTGGGAAATTTTTATATAAACTATTTAATATAAATGTTGAAAAAATGTATTATCCCAGTGGCATGAGTAGGGAAGTAATTGAGAGAAAATTTATTAAGTTTCATTTTGACCCCTATATTTTCACTTTGTTGATTTTTTAGATGTAATATATTGGGACATAGGAAAAGATGAGGTATTGAAATAATTTAGTGACATTTTCTTACTTGGGATTTTTGGTGATGTTGGAGAATGGAGTATTTATAGTTTTGCAGTTGTAGTCATCTTTGAGTTTTGTTGGATTTATAATGTTCTTGAATTTATATTGATGATAATTTGTCTTATGTTATGGTACTTTTTTTTGAATTTGATATAAATGAAAATTTTCAGTTATCTTTCATGTTTAATAGTAATACTTTAGTTTCTTATATTTTTACGGTTATTGGTTGTTTTATCTATAAAGGGAAAATCATCCAACAAATTATAAATGAAGGCATCGTATCTTTTTCCCTTGCTTTGGTGTCGAGGGATGTCCCTTTATGCCTTCTAGAATCTTTCCTTCATAAAATATATTGATAAGGGGTGGAATATTACATGTGTAATCATCAAGGTACTTCCTAATATCATTTTGGAATAATTTTAATTTGAATTGGTATTAGATGTTGTTATTGGGGTTGAATTCAATCTTGTATAATCATTGAGATGGGATCAAAGAAAAGAGTACAATTCTCAAGAATTTAAATGTCGAACATAAAAAGACGTATAAAACCAGTTTATTATAAATATAAAGTTATCAATGAGTTGAGATCAATAGTGTTTTGAGATACATATATTATTAGAATATCATTCTTCATTATCTTATTCAATGAGAAGTGTATGAAATGCAAATAGAGGAATGGATTAACAATAGGTAAACTTATCTCATTATGAATATTGATATTTAATTTAGTGTAGTGCATTAATGTTTGAAAGAAATTTATTACATTTTTAAATGAAAAATTTTGAACAATAATATTGTTTTTCTTTTTCGAATGTTTTTTAATGTTTTAACGTATGTTGAGATTTTTCAAAAATGTATGAACATTGTAGTTATTGATTTTGGAAATCACTATTGTGATAGTATGATGTGGTAGAATTTTAAATGATAATAATTTAGTTGAGAGTGAGTCATACATATAGAGTTTGTTTTTTGTATATAAAATGACACCTGGTAGGCTTCGTGGAATCCAACTGGAAGAAGCAATGAAGATTGTGGTTTACATGAGGCATAGGTGAAAGAATCACTGGTTCAATGAATCAAGCAAGAATTTTAGACTATGGACACAATGAACTAGAGGGCTATGAAATGAAAATTGGAACATTTTATCATGTTCCAGAAACACAATCCACCCATATTTCAGGGTTATTCATAACTATAAAGTTAAGAGGTCTGAAAAAATAGGATGATTTGTATCTTTTAATTCATCAAAATACAAACAATGTAGAAATTAAAGATGGTGACTTACATTCTATAGGAACTTGCATGTTAGTGGTGGGATCTAGATGTATGTAATAAATTAGATCATGGACATAGTTGGGAGGATTTTGAATAATCATTAAACAAACAATTCTTACCTCACACGTTCAGAGTTCAACGAATGATTGAAATATTCATCTATAAGAAATATAATATATATTTCATAGATTCTACCACTAAATTAATGAATTTAGTTCCCATTTCACTCGAGGTTGTGGCATGTAATTCCATGATGGGACACGTCTTTTTATCAAGGCTGAGTCCTAAGATCTACTAAAATATTAATATCCTCCATGTTATGGAATATACAATGATCATAAAGAGCATTTCTATTTTGAAATTGAACATATCAGGATCAATGGGAGGATGAATTTTGTTGAAGCCCATGTGAAATGATAGTAACTCTAATTCTATGTGCATTTAAAAGAAGGAAATATATTCACAAGGAGTGAGTGTGAATCAAAATTAGACGAGGATGTTAGTAAACCATAATCTATGACCCAAGAGTAATTTAGGATTTTCCTTTGTGTTTCACATGACCATATGAAGAGGGAATGTATTGAACCACCTTGACCATGATTTAATTGAAATCATATGGGGAATAATTAGTTCTATTTTCAAAGTGATCTTATATCAGGTGTAGGAGATGCTTCTACGGTGTCACAGGAGTCGTATGCTTCGATTGGACGAGGTATGAAGAATACCACTTGTTAGAAAAACATATCTAGCTAAGGTGATTCATTGAATACGATAAATCCTCTACTTCTGAAATATCAATAGGGAAATAAGGAAAAAACTATGGTGAGAAAGAAATTTAATGGACCTGAGAAGGTAAATTTGGATGAGTAGGCTAGACCATATATAGTGTGAGGTAGGATTCCTTTGAATTATACCCTTATTTATGTTTGGTTTGATATAGGTGAATCTCAGTACATAATTTCTTATCATGAATTTAATATTATATGTCTTGTTATTCTGATGATGTCTTCTGTGATAAAACATCAAACTCCAATTTGGAAAGGTTAATATAGATCATTTGTGTGTAGATCATGTTCTATAACAATTGATGGAGATGACTTGAAATGGGAATTTTGGGTATTGTAGATGGATTTCTTGGATTTTATACTAGGTATTGAATGGTCGACAATGATCAAGGCTCTAATCGACTGTTAAATGGGAATAATTTGTTTTTTCAACTCACGATGGCATTATGAATATATTAAGTGGACAAATGGATGTAATGATAGGTGATAATAGACTATTGGCACCATTATTAGAAATAATATCTTACCATTTACAGATGTTGACCTTGGAATCGACAAAATAGGCTGAGAATTGACCTTTTGAAATAGTTTTGGACCAGTTTTCTGATGTTATTATTGACAGTTTATAAGGATTTCGACCTGTCAGTGAAGAATATTTTACATTTTATCTCTTCCTAAGGACCACTCCTATCTCACTTTTTCCAATTTAATAGAGCCAACTGAATTATTAGGGTTGAAAGTTAAATTTCCAATTATAGAAAAAATGGTTCATTCAACTGAGCAAGTCCTAATGGGTATAACCTATATTGATTTGGGAAAATAGTGGATTAAAATCTAATGATTTATGTGGATTATCATAATATTTAAAAAATTAAGATAAAGAATCAGTATCCACTACCATGCATTGATGATATATCCGTTAAATTGTGGGGATCGTAATTGTTCTCAATGATTTACTTGTGATTAGGATATCACCAATTCAATGTTGAGATGGAGGACATTTAAAAGACAACATTAATAATATGATAAAGATATTATGAATATGTAGAAATTACATCTTGTCAAAAAAATTCACCAATGGTAGTTATGTAGTAGATGAATTAGATATTTTAATGGAATCTAAATTCTTTTTTGGTGGCCACAGGGATAAGGGTTGAGCATAATAAACACTAGGTGGTAGTTTTATAAATCCATATTGACCATCATATGTATCCCAAACTATCAATTTGGGATTTTTTTTTAGAATAGGTACCCATTATTGGGCATTTAAATTTTCAAAGATGTATTTATATGGATACAAAGGAGATAGATGTGTTTATCTCTTAGAAAATGAAAAAATAATATCTTTGAGATATGAAGTATTCTTGGACTGGAATATTATTATCAATTATTTGTTCATGGTTATTGTAACAACCCGAAATTTTGAATAAATATTGTTTCATAATTTTGAGTGTTATTTTATTTTTATACTAAAAAAATTGTTTCATTTGATAGCATGAGTATAATTAAAATGAGACCATTGGGTTCTGACTTTTATATGACCATTGGTCAATATGACCATTGGAAATGAAATTATGCAATTATTATATCTAAATACAAGTGATGTTGGTTAATTAATAAAGAATGAAGATTCGATGGCCTCATCTAGTAGTCTCGGGCCAATCTAATCCCATCTAACAGAACATGGGAAGGAGGTAGCACCACTGAGCTTTGCTCTGTAAAAATACCAAGATGAACTTTATCATGTGAAGCTAGAACAGAATCGCCTTTACAAGAAGTTCAAAATGATATAAATTACTACACATGCAATGTTGTCCGAGACTCCCTCAGATTCTATCACCTTATCACACCTTACACTTTGGTCCTATGCAGGGGTTATAAAGGGATATATAAGGAGACCATAACTACTTTGTGTAAATACTTTGATAAATAAAAATTGTGTTTTCTTCTTATGGTGAAGTTTGTTAATTTTAAAAATGTCCGAATAAAATTAGGATGTATATTATTGATAAATTTGAAAAAAAGGTTATTTTAAAATATTTTTGTAAACCCTAAATAAATATTTAAGTGTAATGATTTTCAAAAAATGGTCTTCTGCAAATGTGTTCAATAACAAATTTTGAGTCTAATAAGATCAAATTAATTTTTGGGGAATAATAATTTTAGAATTGTTATTTTACGCTTAGGATCAGTAATATGACCAAATGGATTAGTAATCTCACTAAAAGAAAGTATTAATATAATATAGGCACCTTGATTAAGTAATGTGCTTCAATAAAATAGTAAAATAATTGTTTCAGATTTTATTAGTCAAGTATTAGTTTTTTCATGTGAATAGTGTTTTTCTAATTAAAAATTAAATTTAAAATATTTATAAATTTTTTATAATATTGACCTTATTTTTGAATTCAGAACATCGATATTATATTAAGGTAATTTTTGGTGTTTTTTCTGAAAAAAAAATGAATTTTTGGAGAATAGTGTTTTTATTTAAAAATTAAATCAATAATATTTAGAAAATTATTTTTATAAAATGGAGTTAATTTTGAATTAAGACCATTGATATAACGTTAGGGTAATTTTTTGAGTGTTTTCTGATAATTTTTAATTTTCATTGTAAAGTAAAAATACAGTTTTAGGGTTTCAGTCTGTTTGATGACATCATAACTGCATCATGATGATGTCATCAAGTATTTTAAGGGATTTTCGACTAATGAATAGTAAGATAAGGTATGGGGTGTCCCAAGTGGCCAATACCAAGAGGAAATACCACTTGTTTTGCCAATACCACCAATGAGGCGTCCCTTGGCCAGTAATGCCTTATCCCCTCACTTCCCCTATAAATACCAATCCATTCTCTCACCCGTTAAATTCTAAAATCATACTCAACTAAGTTATGATCTCCTTACCTCCCACAGAGTCCTTCTATGGTGCCCCAAGCCCTCATGGTCCAAACATTTGAGTTTTAAGAGTTACATTTTAAGGTAAGGGATCATACCTCTCTCTTTCTTTTCAAATACTCTCGTTTTTTGTCATTCTTTTAAGCCCCATGTTCTTATGTTGGGGGTGTTATTTTATATTCATCCTACTATCCTTTTCATGTTCATATGATGAGAGACCCTCTATTTCTCTCCTCAATTCGTTTTAAGAATGTTTAAGTGGCACTGTTAGGCTGTCCAATTTTTTAGGGATTCATTCACCCTTCTCATTTTCAAGTTATATTTTCATGTCAAGTCATTCAAATTACTTTAAATTAAGTTGGGGTATGATCTCTATCATACTGATATTTTATGTTCATATGATTAGAGACCCTATTTTATCTCATCAATTCATTTTTTATGTTTTATGTGACGCTGTTAGGCTGCCGAATTTTCATAAGAGAAATCATATTTTTGTCGTCCTTCTATGATTTTCATTTCATGTGGAATTTCTTTAAATTTCATTAACATGTTGTTATATCCTTTATATTCTGTCCCTATACTGTTTTATGGATCATTTATGAGTGGGTTACCCATATCCCCTCTCTTTTCAATATTTTCTAAAACCCTACAACATAGTCGTTATGCTGCAGAATTTTCGTCTCAAGATGTCTCTCTTCTTTTCTCAAATTAATTTATTTTATTAACTGATTACTAAAATCTCTTTATTCTATATGTGTATTCACATATATATAAAAATTTTCTATTTTAATTCTGGGACTTACATACATGAAACCCTCTTTTCTTTTTCCGTGGGTTTAAAGTGACATAAAGATAATGTCTTTAAAGCAGTTCTTAAAACGTTATGATTATGAAATGAAACCCATTTCACTTATTCTATATGGGTTATTTATGAAATGTTTGATGATGATATATTTGGATCACATGATAATAAAGACAAATTAAGGGTGCACCTTAATAGTGCTTTAATGCATTGGGTAAACACTTAATCTCTAGAGATGACCATTTTTAACGACACCTTGGTGAATAACCTTGGTAATTTTTAATGACACCTTGGGGATGGACCATGGTTAAACGAAAATGATTTTCTATGTTAAATGTTGTAGCCATATCTTCAAGTTATGAAACACATTATTTTTTATTATATACCTCATCATCTCTTTCTCATTCATTTATGTTATTTTTCATGACTTTTGATGTATCTTATGTTCACATGTAAAAGGTTTCCCTTGTTTCCCTTACCGGGTATTCATCTCACCCTTTCCTTTGATTTATGCTTCAACGTTATGAGATTTTGTAATGAACATAAGATTAACAAATATAGAAACCTTTAAAGTGTTAAAGAAGAATGATTTATGTTGTCATTTATGATGTTCCTGGTTTCCAAGACACTAAACCTTAATGATCCTCGGTTTTTTATAATGTAATGAAAGTTTATGTGATAAAAAATAGGGATGTAATAGATGGTATCAATGTATGGTTTAGATATTTGTGGAAATTAAGATATGAAAACTTTTGGAATAACCCAATAGAAATGTTTAAATATAGGAAATATTCATGGTATTTCGGTGAGTATTGAGTAAGTGGGTTCCAAATAAATAAATCCCTGTCTGGATACGAACAAGTGGAGGTGTCCTTGGAACAAATGTTCCTAGGAGTGAAAACTCTAACAAAGTGTTTTGGGATTTACCTAGGATAACATGGTGCACGACAACGGTCCTTGCTACACTTTTTGTTTGACACTCCCGTGGGATATGTTTTGGTAAATTCATAAGCATTGTATAAACCATTATTAATGAGACAAAGATAAAATAATATAAAGAATCAAATAAGAATATATGATCATTGGTAGAAAACATGTTACACGTTCAATTGAAAACTGAACTTCATAATTCATTGGAAGACAATGGTATTTTCCTAGAAAAATATTAAAAAAGACTCGTACCATAGGATTATACATAATGGTGAGTTTCTACACAAACATGTAAAAGTGACTACCTTCATTTATAATAATTAAGACCCACAATATGAATGTACTTTACATTCAATGTTAATATTCATACATGGATCAATAGGTGATCGTAGAATCATTTAAAATGTGAAATGTGACTCCCCTTCCACAAAAATTAATATGATCTCCATAGAGATAAATATTATCCATGACAATAACCACATCAAATTCTACAAAATGAAGAATAAAAAATTTTCAAGTATCAAATTCCCACAAACATCCTCATGAGAATAATAATTAACGTGTTATGCAACCATTATGTGATTATGAGTTTTCACAACTAATTGGACATATAATTGTTGAGGTAATTTGTATATACCCTTTGAAAATTCATTATAAATAAAAGATTGTGTGGGTCTATAGTCACATTATAACATTAGATAATACAAAATAGATGTGAATGGTATCTTTAAGCACATCATTGTCATAATCAACATCCCCAATGTTGATTACTTATTATTTTACATTATCATTGGACTTAACTAGGTTCCTGACTTAAATAATCATTGGTATCTCTTTGATTTTGGTATATGCTAGTATAATTCCCATTTTCCATACACTTGAATCATCGAATTAGGGGAGGTACTTTCTTTCTAGCCTTCTATCTATTTGTATAATCAATTTTTCTTCCATCACATCGGTAGTCAATTTAATAATGACCTTCTATCGAATAAATAAAACACTTATTATTCCAATTAATACCTTTTACAAAAATTTCCATTCCACACATTGAGTATAAAAGAACTCTCAACTTCTTTTCACTATGGATTTCATATTTTCCCTTCAATTCATTTTTTTCTTCCTATCAAACATATAATATTTATGGGTCACACTATTATCCATCTAAACCTAGGGAGAACATAGAATTATTTCTTCAAATATATTGAATTCCCTTATAGATAATTTTTGGAGACCCATTTTTTAAATTTTAGAACTTGAAATATTTCTATATATATATATATAGAGAGCCAGGCTACAAGACTATGTGTGATTCCTTGGAATGGTGTTCCTAAAATTCTTTTTTAAAAATATAAAATTTATATTATAATTCAGGTGAATAACATCTTACAAAAAATAGGAAAACACTTAAACAATATATAAGATAAAATTTTTGAGATCGTAGTTCAGTCCAGAATATGGTGTTAACGCTTGGTGTGATATAAAATGGGTTAGTGTGGGGCATTTATAATCCGCACTCATTGGAGTTATGTTCAGTGAAATAATTAATTAATTCATTGTTTCATTCTATTGAATAATATTATATACTATTAATATTTCATCATAGTGAAATTTTCATGTTTAGCCTCATAATATCGTAATTTCTAAAGATGCACTCTTCCCCCTTTGATTATAGAATCCCTTAAAATGAGTAGGGAACACTGAATCAAATAAGATCAGGACACAATGAATTAAAAGACTTCTAATAATTCATTTTTGGATGTGTTCTTATCAGTGATTGATCCATAAATAAGGAATGAACAGTCTATTGTTTCTTTAAACCATTGAGTAAATTTATAGAGTAGATCCATCTTTGTTCTGGGATTTGTGAAAATTATAATCTTATTGCATGTGATCGGGTACTGAAACATGTTTATCATAAATTTAATTATATTTGTGGTTTCTCATTCTTGATTATTGGCCACGAATTGCTAGAGTAGATCTGGAATTTTTGAGGCTTGGATTCTTAATTTTTATTATATTGATATCATAAAATAGATTGTGGAATGAATGGTTGAGTGTGGAATGATTTCGGAACCCCCTTGAGCCCTCGGTGACCGTTTTCTAGAAAATAACAACCTGGAAACATGTATTCTAACAAGATCCTCCTTTTTGGACATAGATAGCACACAAAATGAATTGGTGGGATATTATTTGAAGCGCCAAATAAAAATATAGTAACATAAAATTTCATCTTAAAAACTAACTACATGCCACGTACAGGGAAGAACGCATGGCTTTTATCCCCCTTAATGATGACGGTTATGGTTTTAGAAATGTTAAGGGTGACACATAATGTAGTAATCCTACATGCCTTTCCCCCTCCCCTGGTTAAACCACACTTGTAATGGATAAAATAGGTGGGAACCCCTGTGTAGTTACACATCTATATACCCATCCATGTACCCGAGTACACAAATATTTCTAGGTCACATGTGTGGCATCCCATATGAGGCACCATACCATATAATAAATACATGGACATTGGATAAGGTATCCTAATAGGGAAATTGTGACATGGACCGGGTCCCGGTTAGTTTTGACATGTTATATATTCCACCTACATAGCATTTACTACTACATGGGATGGGATACATGTACTATCCAAGGACACAACAAGGCTATATATGTCCCCTTACACACTGTGTATACCTTGGTTCCTATTTTTGGAATCATAAGTCTTCCAAGTCTCCTTCATTTGTACACAAATATTTGCCTATGATTAGCCAATCCTAAATATTTTATCATGTAGAACATGATCATTCCCTTGGATATGTCTTTACAATTTGATGTAGAATTTTCTTGTCATGTGGATTACTGAGGTGAAACATGATGATATGACACAATTATTGGAGTGGATCTTCATAGATGCACTAGTGAGTGGGTCCTATATTGTCATAGTGTAACCCCCAAATTTCATAACAGTGCATAGTTCATTAACCTATTGAGTGGAACCACCATCATCATGGTTGTTGGTCCATATTTAAAAAATATGGAACCCCTCTATATGCATTTTGTTTGGGTCCTCATGAAATCAAAGTGGAACACCCCATCAATATAGGTGTGGGTCCTCTTCTATTACTTCAATGTGGAACCCCCCCTAAAGCACTATGGAGTGGGCCCTCAACATTGAGTTTGTGTCCCCTAGAATGTATGACACATTGATGAGGCATGGTAATACATGGAAGGATACTTTTTTTTGAAGATGCATGAGATATTTGGCATCATTAATTGATCGTTGGATCTATTGAATACTCTTATTATTGGGATGAGCAATGTGATGGTGATCCCCATACTCCCTCATTTTGGACTTTTTGCATGAGAATGTATATATATATCCTTCTATGTCAACCCATTGCGTTTTTTACTCTCCTACCATTATAGGAAATTATGAACATTGTATTCTTTATTCTTTCTATGTTAATCTTATCATGGTTGGATGGTTCAACTATCCTAATATTTGTAGAAAATATTTTATGAGTAGCTCATATACTCAATGGTTTAGCCCCTTGTGATTGGAAAATCATACATTCACTCTCTTTTCATGTGGAGATTTTCGGTTTCATTGTACCATGTTGTATATACTATCTATCCATTACTATTGTATCTTTTACTTCTCGCCCATCATCTTCCATTGTATCTTATTAATTATTTATATACTCACCCATACATGGCATTTTCCCACATGTGTCATGTATTATGAAGATAATGGGTAGTTTTGTGATGACATTATAATATATTAGGGATATTAGGTTCTTAGACTCCATATAGTGGCCATAAAATGGGATTAATGATCTAGGCTCTCTCATCTATTTACATTTTCCTATTTCATATCTGGTTGGAACTTATTATTGGAGTGCAATGTATTTTTCTATTTCCTTTCAGTTTTCACAAGCATAACTTTCTACTGTCTAGAGGTTCATTCATGTTTCATTATTTTTATACCAGTGTTTAATATTTTACTCCTTCCCTATCCACTTTTTCATTGATATTGTTTTTTGTGTGCTTAAAGGTACATAGTAAAAGGGCTCCCTTTGTTAGTTATTCCTTTGGTTATTTTCTTCACCCATTGGCCTATGGAGGTGAGATTGGGGTTATTGTAGCTCGATCCACATCATGGGTTGGTTCCTGATAAGATAGGTATTAGAGACTGTTCTTTTCATGTGACATTTTTTGAAATACTCCCTCAAGAGGATTTAGTATGTATTTAAGGAAACATTGTCATAGTGACACATGTGAGACTCACAACCTAGGGAATCTACTAATGGTGCAGTGCCTAATGTATCAGTTGATGAGGACCATGACTGCATTTTTGACAATTCATCTTGATGGGAAATTTATTGCCATTGTTTATTGGTAAATGCATTATATTTCAATGAGTCTTCTACTATCCTTCTTGGGTCATCTCACCATTATATATATATATATATATATATATATATTTATATATGTTTTTTCTCATCATACAATGGTATATCTTGATAAATGTCATGATGTCTCTATAATGAAATACATCAATGATTTCAGCTCTTGTTCATGATGATGAAAATATGAGTGATGAGGCCACAGTCCATGGGTCATCTTGCAATATAATTACTCTAGGTGGGAATGTTTAATCACCTACACATTTAAATTGTCATATAATAACAATTTGATAAATATGGGGATACTCTCTAGTTTAGCTTTCTCTATGAGTTCTAACACTAGAGGCTAATGAGGTTCCATGGTAAGCCAGATCCACAAAAAATATAGGATTGGATGGAGATGGTGGTCTATATAATAAATCATGGTCAAACTCATATATATTAACTGGTTTCATTGGCATCAATCCTTTTCCACATAGATGTTTGGAACTGTTCGAGCCTTGTTATCAGATGTGTGATGAATGGATACTATCATGGACCGACATCAAGATAATATTTTCTAAGGAGTTCAACCACTCTTTCTTGTGCTTAGTCCTAATCCACGTAATTATATAGTTGTATTATAGTGGGATGATCGTATATTTTTAATTATTGAGGTTCATGGACCTTACTTGGTAATCCCTTGACATGATCCATGATGGATACATCTAGGAAGAGATGATCGAGGAAGGGTCTGAAGAATGATCTGAGCCCACATTATTCTTTTCTGAATCTACATAAATACAAGGGTAATGGCGCAAGATATAGTTATATATATCATTATATCATTTGTATGTCTGATAATTGGATGTGGAAGTGGATTCCATAGAGTTGAGTTCTCTATAACCTCTAGTAGATACCAGGTTCCAAGATCATGACACATGAGACATTTCCATTATTAGACTCGATCATGAGGTCAAAATGAGCACAATGTCCTATGGATTATCATAATGGATCATTGATTTAATTATTATGGGATATGTCACATGAACGGGACTGTCCGATTAAGTATGTGGATAAGAAAAAAAGGTTGATGGACTTTTTTAGTTGAGGAATCACCCCGCTCAATTATATCCTAGGTAAGGAAAAGATGGTCCCTAGTTTGGAGATGCTTACATAGGAGCCTAAGGAACTATTATTGCTTAAATTACCTTTGAAAACCTTCCCCAACCCTAACATTGTGTCCCACATCAAGATCATTGAGTTCCTGGAAGGTCTTACAAACACCTGTAGAAATTGTAGGTTTAAGATACTTCATTGCATGAGATTATAAGAGATATGATATGTGTGGTTTTTACACATTCTATATTATTATTAGACATATGATCTTTCCGTTAATATTTCATTATACACTAACATTGAGATATGAATCTTCCTATTGAGGTTATTTCTCAATATCTTTATTGTGAGGTTCCTACAGGGAATGAATCTTCTATACCAGTCATCTTCTAGTGGTGAGAGATATATCTTACTGTAGAGAGATTGTTGTGGGAAATTTTTGACATCACAATGGAACCCAATAAACTAAAATTGGGTATGGATTGGTTTTCCTTTATCTTATGCACGATTAATTGTCACCGTAGAATCATAAAATTCCAATGGTCTATTGGGATGATATTCTCTTAGTCTATTGAGAGGGATACTGTGGATGGGAAAGATGGATTTTATAGTTGGAGGCTACACCACATCACCCATTAGTTAGTGATTGTATCCCAATGTGATGTTGGATCTTCATGCATCAGTATTCCTTCAGTTGTAATGGATTATTTGGATTTCATTCCTAATTATGTATCGAGACTACCTCTGAGGGTGGATATTGATTTTATACATTAATATCTAGCCTATAACTTCTCTGATAACTTTTTTGGCATATTGGATAGACCCTAATGAGATCTAGGTATGTTGGAAGTTGGAGCACCAATGAGTGAAATGTTTCATCATATCTATTGATTCCCTCTGGGAGGAAATATTCTTGTTTTTAAAAAATGTGGATGGGACATTACAATTTTGCGTAGATTATCGGGGTCTATACCATAGAGTGGTAATGAAAACATACCACTTTACACCTATCTATGGACTATATGAACTATTTTTGGTGAAATATTGTTCTCAAATATCTATCTCAGGTCCAGATACCACCAGTTGAGGGTTCATGAGGCTATAATTCCATTTATGTCTTTCTGATGTTACTGTGGTAATTTTGAGATCCAAGTGACGCTATTCTATGTGATGAATACACCCATGGGGTTTATGTATTATATGAATCATTTCTTCCACCTGTACTTGGACCACTTTTTTTGTTAAACTAATAATAGAAATACCTATCTACTCTACAACAGAGGTGGACTATGTAGGTCACCAGAGGATGGTCCCTGATTTTCTTCGAGAGAACAAGATTTAATGAATCCTCTCAACGTGATAGTTCCAGATTAATGTGGTTCACTTTATGGGGAATTTAATTTTTCTACATCATGTAATCATAGACCCAACAAAGATCAATGTTTTCTTGGATCCATATATGATAATTTGTCAGGTACAGAACACTTTTGGTTTTGAAGGGTACTCTAGGACGTTTCTGAAAGACTTGCCTATAATTACAATCCCTTTTACCACACTTACAATAAGGCAGATGTCATTTAAATGGTTTGATAATTTATAGAGTTAATTTTAGGATTTCGCGAAAAAGATGGTTGGTGCTCCACTACTGATACTTTTAGAGGTACATGTAGAGAAGGTAGGGTATTGTGATGTCTTAGTAGTCAGGCTCAATTGTGTCTTACTATAGTGGCCGAATGTTATCACAGATGGGTCAAAGAATTTTAGATAAAAATATAATAACTATGCTAATCAAAAATTATTTATGACAATTGTAGTATTCTCCCTAATTATGTGGAGGCAACAACTTCTATCAGAATTATTTTTGTTTTTTACAATGCATTAGAGTCTCATGTACTTCTTCGCGTTGAGAGACTCAAACAGAATATAACAGTGTGGTTGGAGTTCATGTACCACTATGAAAAAGAGATAGTATATACTCTATGTAATGGAAACATTCTAGATGATTCCCATGGAAATAATTCCATAGACCACTTAGTATTGAAGGCATCAAAGTTGTTCGCCTCCTTGAAACTGGCCATGTTGGAGTTGGATGGAATAACTATTTTAGTCGATGGTGTTGAATCTGTCACTTCTTGAGCATGATAGAGATTATTTGATAGAATACATCGACTATGAGGTTTTCTGTGACTATATATCCCCATGTGGCTTAGTATGTAGATATAATAAAGGAAGGAATCATACCATATTATTCAAGGGGAAATAGTGGTTTTAGTCATGTTGTGGTAGTAGGTGATATGGTAGTTCTTCATATATCACATAAGTGTACATATCTGTGTGGGGAGGATGAAAAACGTCCTTCTGTAATAGTTTTTGTTGTCTTGTAAGAAATGTAGCACATATTATTTTGTCTTTTGATGCCTCGGTTTTCAATAATTGGAAGTTAATCACCATGTTCCAGGATGTTTGTTATAGCCCCTTGAGATCCCAGAGTGGAACTGGGATGGGATATCCCTAGATATTGTCATATATATTCAACTCGCATTGAGGGTACAAGAATCCATATGCAAGATAGTTGACTAACTCATAATGTTGGAACACTTATTTTCAATCAGTATGCATAGTTTGATAGAGTTTTTAGGGTAGTTGTATGTACAAGATATCATTAGGCTCCATGGGGTGACCATAAATATTGTCTCATATCACGACACGTGGTTTACATCATTATTATGTGGAGAACTCTAGGATACATTCTTGATCAAGATGAGGATGATTACTTTCATTAAATCCTATACAATTGAATGGTCATGTGAAAAATACTTTTTTGTTTTAGGATTTTTTGAGGTACTTAATGTTGGAAATCATTCAAAAATGGAAGAATAATCTTCTCTAAGTCGATTTCTATTACAAAAGCATTTACCACTATACCATCGGCATGACACCCTTGGAGGTATTTTATGGGAGGCCCATTAGGGAACTTTTGTGCTGGATAGAGATCGGTGAGACATATCTTGTTGGTCTAGAGATGATTTAGGTTACAACAGAGATAATATAGGTCATCCATAAGCAAATGATGATAGCCTAGAGTACACATAAACCTTATGTGGATTAAAGTAATATATTCTTGGACTATGAAAATAGTGACCACATTTTCTGGAGACACTATCACAACAAGGATAACATAAGATTAGATTTGGAGGAAAGAAATCCATGAGGTTCATTGGGATGTGTGTGAGTATATAGAGGATTGGAGAGGATTATCACAACATCACCCTACCCATACAGTGGGTGCGGGTGCCCAACAACATCAATTTTTCATAGATGATTTGATAAGTGTGTGACCCTATAAACTGCCTTGATATGGGAGAGTTGGACTTCGAGGATGGATCCACCATTGTGGAGAACCTGGTGTGGCTTGGGGATCAGTTATAGAGGACCCTTTGTGGATGGACCAACACTTTGGTTCACATATTTTTGATGCATGACAATGTGTATCAGAGTTAATGGTAGTGAGAGAGCTAGATGGGGGCTTAGTATCTGGAGTTGTTTTTCTAGTTTTACATTTTTTGGGGATGCAAATCATGATGATAGTATGACGTAGATGCTTAGTTTTTTCCTTTTAAGACATTATAATATTTCTATACATATTTCTATAGACCTTTGAAAAAAATGTACGATATTATGAGGTCCGGTGGGCCCAAACATAAATTTTATGAAAATATTAAATATATTCTATATTTTGTGAATGCATATTCTTGAAGAGAATGGGATAACAATTAAATGTTATAATAGATCACAAATATGAGACCATGGTTGAGTATGAAATGTGTTTTTTAACCCAATCATGAAATAAAATGGGTTAGTTCAGGGAACATAGACTCCGCATTTTTTGGTGTTATATTTAGTGGAATAATTAATTAAATATGTAATTAATTGTCCAATTAATTTTAACTAGAAAATCTTTTTTAAATATATCAACATAGTTAAATTTCTAGGGTTAGAATCATAATCTTTTAATCACTAAATATGCTCTATTTATCCTTATTTTTGAAAATCTAACTCGATGATAATGAAATGTCTGATCACATCATATCATGATATAGAAAACAAAAAAACTTTTTCTAAATTGTTCGTTGAAACGTTTTTCATCAGTGATAGATCTTTAAAGAAGGTAGGACACTTTAATTTGTTCTTCATTCTATTGATTAAATTGATTTATTAGAAACATTTTTTTCATTGATCTATGCCAATTTCTACCTGATTGGATCATCTATGTTATAAAAACATGTTTATTTTCATTTTTTTCTATCTACAGATTCTCGTTGATGATCATTGTCCATGAAAACATGGAAAATATTTTTTAGACCATTTATTCTATAGTTTTCTCCCATTTTGTTTGTATTCATCACCTGTTGGACCGCTTTCTCTTAGTTCGACAATTTTTATGTGTTACTAAGCCAAATCAAACCCCTAGAATGTTGATGGAAATGAATTTTAAAATCTAATTGATGAAGTATAACAATATCTGGTACTTTTTCAAGGATTGGATGTTTTTATTGAGGATTGTATTATTAAAAAAATGATGAAGGAATAGGTTCACTAGGAATGAACGGTAAATCTCTATTATCCACTGATGTCCATTTTCTACAGAACAAAGGCCACAAATCATGATTTCAGGCTCGATACACAGTTGTGTACCTGAGTACATGGACATGGCAAAGTCACACTGGTCTCACCCCATTTTAGAAAACACTCCATGTATATAGTACATAGACATGTGATCTGCTACATTGATGCATCCGGTGGTACAAGGCTTGAGTCCCAATTAGTTTGAACATGCTGTGTAGTCCACTTACATGTCAGGTACTACTACACGGTGTGAGAGTTGTCTACACGGCAGGGACACAACGAAAATGTGGAAAGGGACCACACATCATTTTGGTCCCCGCATATTCCCTGTATCCGTAGATTCATTTTTTTATAAACTTTAATGTTCAGTATCTCCTTCTTTTGAACTCAGATTTTTTCCCATGATTAGCCTATCCTAATATTTTTTCCACATATAAAAAGATGGTTCCCTAAGTTGTGGATTTAGAGATTCAATGTAGAATATCTAGGGAATGGTTTTTATTAATGCTATCCTCTATGATGACAGTGATTAGGTAGAATCAACAATTTATTATTCAGAGTGGAATCCCCCATCGTCATGGGAACAGGTCGTCGACGACTATAGTGGAACCTCATTGTGGCATTAGAGAATGGGTCCTCAACCATTACACTAGAATATCCAAAGTGGAATCTGGGTGCATTTCCTCTTTATCTAATGTCTGAGTTAGACCACACTAAAGCACTAGGGGGAAGGTACTCTATGATCAGAGAGAAACCCCCTTTTTATTCCATGGTGTGGGTTGTTCACCAATATAGTGGAACCCCCAATTTTTATAGGTTCATTCCCCTTAATATTTTACTGGAACCCCCTACATTCATAGGGTCCAAGTGATGATGACATCGGTGTGGAACCCCCCCCCCCCCCCCCCCATTATCATGGGTGTAGGTCCTCTATAGTGACATCTTTGTGGAAATCCCCTGATGCACTAGGGTTTGGGTTCTTTACATAGAGTTTATATCCCTTCTTCTCTATTAAATAGTGAGGAGGTGTTGTTATACATCAATGGTTACTTATCGGTAGACACGTTAGATGTTGGGAATCATTTATTTTCATTAGAAACTACTAGATAATCTTCTTCTTTTACTGAGATGAGATATAGATATCCCATTACTCACTAATTTGAGTTTATTATTTTTATCACATATATATATATATCCTTCTGCATCAACATATTGGACTTGGTTACTAACCTTCTAGGAGATTCAATGATGTGTGGTGTCTTCCACCAACGTTCAGTTTTTTTCTTCTCTTGTATTGTTGTGTTTACTCTTCCTTTATAGGTGGTGAGGACTCAATAGGCACTTTATCTAATCATCGTGATTAACCCCTTGTGTTTGTATGACATTACTTTCACTCTCTATTTGGGATGACCTATCGTAGAATCCCCCATATCAACTATGTAACCCATATTTTATTCTGTTTTTTGTGAATAATTTTCATTGGATATTTTTTGGAGATTTTTTAGAATCATTGGACTATATTGGGGATTTTTTAAAAGTCCAAAGTTTTGGAAAATTGTGAAAAAAACTATAAAAACCCATGAATAATGAGATAGGGGATAAAGGGAAAAAATATATGCAGTGCTCAGTTTTCCCATACCATGTGACCACTAAGGTTAAACTATGAAATTTGAAACAATGGCTTTGGAATTTTGTGATATTAGCTTCGGCATAGTTGGTGCATGGTATGGAAACAATGTGAAACAACCATTTGACGTTTATCATTGTGGAGGTTGCTACCATAGGGTTACCATGTGATTTAAAAATAGTATGACTAAACCATGTGTTGTTAGAAAACTAGATCCAAAAAAATGTATCAAGGTCAACCTTGCATTTTAATGCTTCTTATTCCCCAAAAGGTCCCTTACTCAATATTATTCCCTCTCAATGGTTATGGAATCCCTCCCAATTATTTTATAGTGATCAGGATCCTTATATTTATGATGTGAATCTACAATATTGCATTATGTGATCGTTCTTGGTCACTCTTGTTAGTATTCCATAGAAATATAACTGCATATCTCATGTTTTTCTGTATATAATTATTAGCTGGATAGCTCTTTGATTTTTATTACAAATAAGATTATATTTTTATTTTTTAAAGGGGATTGGATATAAGGTTGTTTATTTGAGATTCAACTCATTTTTATTAGCAATTTTTTTTGTTATTTATTTTCATTATAAATATAGAGGAATGAGTCCTCACTCCCAATTACTCTATTTAGTACATGAATCCTTATTTTAAAAATGATATATTTTATTGAAATTTTATATTTATTTTTGATTAATAAAATTTTGATAACTATCTTGAGTGAAGGTTTGTGGATATTGAAAAATTTGGTGTGTTGTGGGAACGTGTTATTTATACCATAAATTTAAATTGAAAATTTTAAAATATTTGTGTATTTTAATGAATGAAAAAATGATTTTCAATAAAAAAAATAATTTTATTTAATGGTTTTGAAATGCTTTTTTTTGTGTGTGTGTGAATATGCATTGGGATGGATAAGGGTGTGATGTAACCCATTTAAATTTTTGTGATGGATATGGGTGTGAAGTACCCCCATCATAGTGGTCCACTATGGGATGTATTTATATAAGGATGACTCAACTCTCATGAGTATATAATGATACCAGTATTTCATGAATGATTGTATGTGTGGTTCTGTGGAAAGGAATGGGTTAGGCCAAATTTAGATTTTTGAAATGGTTTATAGAATTGTTTCATTTATTTCATGGAACATGATATTTATTTATAGAAATTTATTAGTTATTAAACATTTTTATATTCTTATATAATCTATTTGGGAAATTTTTATATAAACTATTTAATATAAATGTTGAAAAAATGTATTATCCCAGTGGCGTGAGTAGGGAATTAATTGAGAGAAATTTTATTAAGTTTCATTTTGACCCCTATATTTGCACTTTGTTGATTTTTTAGATGTAATCTATTGGGACTTTGGAAAAGATAAGGTATTGAAATAATTTAGTAGACATTTTCTTACTTGGGGTTTTTTGGTGATGTTGGAGAATGGAGTATTTATAGCATTGCAGTTATAGTCATCTTTGAGTTTTGTTGGATTTATAGTGTTCTTGAATTTATATTGATGACAATTTGTCTTATGTTATGGTACTTTTTTTGAATTTCATATAAATGAAAATTTTATTTTATCTTTCATGTTTAACATTAATCCTTTAGTTTTTTATATTTTTACGGTTTTTGGTTGTTTTATCTATAAAGGGAAAATCATCCAACAAAACTATAAAGGTCGGAGGATGAAAAAATAGAATGATTTGTATCTTTTACTTCATCAAAATATAAACAATGTATAAATTAAAGCTGGTGACGTACATTCTATAGGACCTTGCATGTTAACGAATTTCGTGCCCATTTCACTCGAGGTTGTGGCATGTAAGTCCTTGATGGGACACATCTTTTTATCAAGGCTGAGTCGTGAGATCTACTAAAATATTAATATGCTCCATGTTATGGAATATAAAATGATCATAAAGAGAGTTTGTATTTTAAAATTGAATATATCAGGATCAATGGGAGGATGAATTTTGTTGAATACCATGTGAAATGATAGGAACTCTAATTCTATGTGCATTTAGAAGAAGGAAATATATTCACAAGGAGTGAGCGTGAATCAAAATTAGATGAGGATGTTAATAAACCGTAATATATGACCCAAGAGTAATTTAGGATTTTACCTCTGTGTTTCACATGACTATATGAAGAGGGAATGTATTGAACCACCTTGACCATGATTTAATTTATATCATATGGGAAATAATTTGTTCTATTTTCAAAGTGATCTGATATCAGGTGTTGGAGATGCTTCTACGGTGTCACAGGAGTCATATGCTTCGATTGGACGTGGTATAAAGAATACCACTTATCAGCAAAACATATCTAGATAGGGTGATTCATTTAATACGATAAATCCTCTACTTCTGAAATATCGTTAAGGAAATAAGGAAAAAACTATCGTGAGAAAGAAATTGAATGGACCTGAGAAGGTGAATTTGGATGTGTAGGCTATACCATAATAGTGTGAGGTAGGATTCCTTCGAATTATACCCTTATATATGTTTGGTTTGATATAGGTGAATCTCAGTACATAATTTCTTATCATGATTTTAATATTATATGTCTTGTTATTGTGATGATGGATTCTGTGATAAAACATCAAACTCCAATTTGGAAAGGTTAATATGTAGCATTTGTGTGTAGAGCATGTTCTATAACAATTGATGGAGATGACTTGAAATGGGAATTTTGGGTATTGTAGATGGATTTAATGGATTTTATACTAGGTATTGATTTGTCGACAATGATCAAGGCTCTCATCGACTATTAAATGGGAATAATTTGTTTTTCAACTCACGATGGCATTATGAATATATTAAGTGGACAAATGGGTGTAATGATAGGTGATAATAGACTATTGGCAACAGTATTAGAAATAATATCTTACCATTTACATATGTTGACCTTGGAATCGACAAAATAGGCTGAGAATTGACCTTTTGAAATAGTTTTGGACCAGTTTCCTGATGTATTTCTTGACAGTTTATATGGATTTCGACCTGTCAGGGAAGAATATCTTACATTTTATCTCTTCCGAAGGACCACTCCTATCTCACTTTTTTCCTATCTAATAGAACCAACTGAATTATTAGAGTTTAAAGTTAAATTTACAATTATAGAAAGAAAATGGTTCATTCAGCTGAGAAAGTCTTAATGGGTATATCCAATATTGATTTGGGAAAATAGTGGATTAAACTCTAATGATTTATGTGTATTATCGTAATATTTAAAAAATTAAGATAAAGAATCAGTATCCACTACCATGCATTGATGATATATCCGTTAAATTGTGGAGATCTTAATTGTTCTCTATGATTTACTTGTGATTAGGATATCACCTATTCAATGTTGATATGGAGGACATTTAAAAGACAACATTAATAATATGATAAAGATATTATGAATATGTAGAAATTCCATCTTGTCAAAAAAATTTACCAATGGTAGTTATGGAGTAGATTAATTAGATATTTTAATGGAATCTAAATTCTTTTTTGGTGGCCACAGGGGTAAGGGTTGAGCATGAGAAACACTAGGTGGTAGTTTTAGAAATCCATATTGACCATCATATGTATCCCAAACAATCAATTTGGGATTTTTGTTTAGAATAGGTACCCATTATTGGGCATATAAATTTTCAAAGATGTATTTCTATGGATACGAAGGAGATAGATGTGTTTATCTCATAGAAAATGAAAAAATAATATCATTGAGATATAAAGTATTCTTGGCCTAGAATATTATTATCAATGATTTTTTCATGGTTATTGTAACAACCCAAAATTTTGAATAAATCTTGTTTCATAATTTTGAGGGTTATTTTATTTTATTACTAAAAAAACGGTTTCATTTGATAACATGAGTATAATTAAAATGAGACCATTGGGTTTCGACTTTTATATGATCATTGGTCAATATGACCATTGGAAATGAAATTATGCAATTATTGTCTCTAAATACAAGTGATCTTGGTTAATTAATAAAGAAATAAGATTTGATGGCATCATCCAGTAGTCTCGGGCCAATCAAAGCCCATCTAACAGAACATGGGAAGGAGGTAGCACCACTGGGCTTTGCTCTGGAAAAATCCCAAGACGAACTTTATCATGTGAAGCTAGAACAGAATCGCCTTCGCGAGAAGTTCAAAATTATATAAATTACTACACATGCAATGTTGTCTGAGACGCCCTCAGATTCTATCACCTTAGCACAACTTACACTTTGGTCTTATGCTGAGGTTATAAGGGGCTATGTGAGGAGACCATAACTGCTTTGTGTAAATACTTTGATAAATAAAAAATGTGATTTCTTCTTATAGTGAAGTTTGTTAATTTTCAAAATGTCTGAATAAAAGTAGGATGTATATTATTGATAAATTTGAAAAAAAGGTTATTTTAAAATATTTTTGTAAACCATAAATAAATAATTATGTGTAATGATTTTCAAAAAATGGTTTTCTGCAAATGTGTTCAGTAAGAAATTTGGAGTCTAATAAGATCAAATTAATTTTTGGGGAATAATAATTTTAGAATTGTTATTTTACACTTAGGATCAGTAATGTGACCAAATGGATTAGTAATCTCACTAAAAGAAAGTATTAATATAATATAGTCACCTTGATTAAGTAATGTGGTTCAATAAAATAGTTAAATAACTGTTTCAGATATTATTAGTCAAGTATTAGTTTTTTCAGGTGAATAGTGTTTTTCTAATTACAAATTAAATTAAAAATATTTAGAATTTTTTTTATAATATTGACTTTATTTTTGAATTCAGAACATCGATATTATATTAAGGTAATTTTTGGTGTTTTTTCTGAAAAAAATGAATTTTTGGAGAATAGTGTTTTTATTTAAAAATTAACTTAATAATATATAGAAAATTATTTTTATAAAATGGAGTTATTTTTGAATTCAAACCATTGATATAATGTTAGGGTAATTTTTTGAGTGTTTTCTGAAAATTTTTAATTTTCATTGTATAGTAAAAATACAGTTTTAGGGTTTCAGTATGTTTGATAACATCATAACTATGTCATGATGATTTCATCAAGTATTTTAAGGTATTTTCGACTAATTAATAGTAAGATAATGTATGGGGTGTCCCAAGTGGCCAATACCAAGAGGAAATACCACTTGTTTTGCCAATACCACCAATGAGGCGTCCCATGGCCAGTAATGCCTTGTCCCCTCACTTACCCTATAAATACCAAGCCATTATCTCATATGTTAAATTACAAAATCATAGTCAACTAATTTATGATCTCCTTACCTCCCACGGAGTCCTCCTATGGAGCGACAAGCCCTCAAGGTCCCAACCTTCGAGTTTTAAGAGTTACATTTTAAGGTAAGGGATCCTACCTCTCTCTTTCTTTTCAAGTACTCTCGTTTATGTCATTTATTTTAAGCCCCATGTTCTTATGTTGGGGGTGATATTTTATATTCATCCTACTGTACTTTTCATGTTCATATGATGAGAGACCCACTATTTCTCTCCTCAATTCGTTTTAATAATGTTTAAGTGGCACTGTTAGGCTGTCGAATGTTTAAGGGATTCATTCACCCTTATCATTTTCAAGTTATATTTTCATGTCATGTCTTTAAAATTCCTTTTAATTAAGTTGGGTTATGATCTCTATCATACTGATATTTTATGTTCATATGATGAGAGACCCTATTTTATCTCATCAATTCATTTTTTAGGTTTTATTTGACGTTGTTAGGCTGTTGAATTTTCATAAGAGAAATCTTATTTTTGTCGTCCTTCCATGTTTTTCATTTCATATGGAATTTCTTTAAGTTGCATTACCATGTTATTATATCCTTTATATTCTGTCCCTCTACTGTTTTATGGATCATTTATGAGTGGGTGACCCATGTCCCCTCTCTTTTCAATATTTTCTAAAACCCTATAACATAGTCGTTATGCTGCAGAATTTTCGTCTCAAGATGTCTCTCTTCTTTTCTCAAATTCATTTATTTTATTAAGTGATCACTAAAATCTCTTTCTTCTATATTTGTATTCACATATATATCAAAATTTTCTATTTTAATTCTGAGACTTACATACATGAAATCCACTTTGCTTTTTCCGTGGGTTTTAAGTGACATAAAGATAATGTCTTTAAAGCAGTTTTTAAAACGTTATGATTATAAAATGAAACCCATTTCATTTATTCTATATGGGTTATTTATGAAATTTTTTATGTTGATATATTTGGAACACATGATATTAAAGAAAAATTAAGGGTTCTCCCTAATAGCACTTTAATGCATTGGGTAAGGACTTAATCTCTAGGGATGACCATTTTTAACGACACCTTGGTGAATAACCTTGGTAATTTTTTATGACACCTTGGGGATGTACCATGGTTAAACGAAAATGATTGTCTGTGTTAAATTTTCTAGCCACATATTCTAGTTATGAAACACATTATTTTTTTATTATATGCCTCATCATCTCTTTCTCATTCATTAATGTTATTTTTCATGACTTTTGATGTATCTTAAGTTCACATGTAAAATGTTTCCCTTGTTTCCCTTACCGAGCATTCTTCTCACCCTTTCCTTTGATGTATGCTCCAAGGTTATGAGATTTTGTAATGAACATAAGATGAACAAATGTAAAAACCTTTAAAGTGTTTAAGAAGAATGATTTATGTTGTCATTTATGAAGTTCATGGTTTCCAAGACACTAAACATTAATGATACTCGGTTTTGTATAATGTAACGAAAGTTTATGTGATAAAAAAGAGGGATGTAATAGATGTTATCAAATTATGGTTTAGATATTTGTGGAAATTAGGATATGAAAACTTTTGGAATAACCCAATATAAATTTTTAAATATAGGAAATATTCATGGTATTTCGGTGAGTATTGAGTAAGTGGGTTCCAAATAAATAAATCCATGTCTAGATATGAACAAGTGGAGGTGTCCTTGGAACAGATGTTCCTAGGAGTGAAAACTCTGACAAGGTGTTTTGGGCTTTTCCCAGGGTAACATGGTGCATGACAACGGGCCTTGCTGTACTCTTTGTTTGACACTCCCGTGGGATATGCATTGGTAAATTCATAAGCATTGTATGAACCATTATTAATGAGACAAAGATAAAATAATATAAAGAATCAAATAAGAATATATGATCATGGGTAACCTAGATTAGAACCTAGTGGATCACAAGATAGGGTATACTTTTCATCTATAAGTTTATTCTTCTATACTTTAAGTTTCCTTTTCATGATTATTGGCTAAGTATTTATGCCCCCTAATTATACTTTTTTCGTAGTTAATGGCGGGAAATGGAAGAACATGACCCAACAACCAATGTGATAGGAAATGTGACGATTGCCCTATAAATATTATAGAGATTACAAGAGATCAAGTTGAACATATTGTGATTATGCCAAACCAGCTATCAAAAATCACAATTAATAATTGGTACCTAGTTGAATTCCTAAATTCATCAAGGAAGAAGAAGATGAAGTCTCTATGAAGTTCAGCTGATAATGTTGATAAGGGAAAGAAGAACCAATTTACTTTGTGTGAAAAGTGTGGAAAGAGGCACCATAGATAATGTCACAAAGGAACTGAGAGATGTTTTAAGTGTGGGGTGATAGGGTGTAAAGTAACCAATTGCTCTAAAAATTGATAATGTGATTAATAGAGATAAGGTTCGATCTAATGTACCTTACACACTTCAATGTCATAAATATGGAGAAGTTGGACATTATCCCAGGAAATGCTCTCTTTGATGGGATGAGAAGCATGATGAGCTTCAACAATATTCATATAAAAGGGAACAATGCAAGTCCTATGTTGGCATGGATCATGATGACTAAAGTACATGTAACTTCTTCGCAATTATATTCTATGTCATGTTGTATTTTAGTTCGTGCCCTATGAGCGTATCTTTAATGTTTTCTAAGAACATGGAGTCACTACCTAAGATGGTTTTATATCATTATGGAAAACATTTATTGTTATGTACCACATGTTGATGTTGTGAAATTGTTCTTATTTAAAAAAATTATTATGGGATTAAAATATGATTAATATTTTGGAAGACGCTCACTATTTTCATAACCCTATATGATCGAGGTAAATAGATTACTACAATATTTTTTTTTGAGGAGTAAAGTTTGACTTATATTTTGAATAATAGATGAATTTAAGGAGAACATATAGTAATTTAGGATACTTATGGAAATGATTAACCTATCTTGGGGAAAATATGTTTATGTTAGTTACTTTTTTCATAAGATGTTATGAGTGGTTGATGTTGTTTAGAGATGAACGATAAATATTATCTCGGAAGACTATGTTGTCAAATCCTTCTAGTATTTGGGTTTCAATCGTACTTTGGTTTATTTTGAAGAATTTTAAGGAGAATTATTTATGGAATGGTCTATGATGAACTTTGGGTAGAACCGTGGAATTTTGAAGATTTAAAAGTAGTTTCCCTTCTTATGGGGTTATTTCTTTTTGAAGAGTTGTTTAATATTACCCTTTCTATTTTTGGGATAATGTTTAAAGATATAATAAATATATAGTTAACCTTTTTTGGATTATGTGATTATCTAGAAGATGATTCTTGTGCTTTTAATGAGACCAAGTGTTTTTGAATGCTCATCGTTAGGAGAAAAGATTGGTTTTGGAAGAAACTTTTTAAAGGATGAAACTCTACATGAATGTAAGTATATTTCCTTGTGTTCTTATTCTATGTAATTAATTAATTCCTCAAAATTCATAAAAATAATGTAAAACAAAAATTTTTATGGTTTAATTTTCCTACTGGGTAATCAAAGACCATTTTCACACATCATATGTTTGTGATTTTCTTGTGGTTAACTTTCACCTAATCATGTTTTCTATCACTCTTCATCAGAACATGACACTTTGTTTTCTTTTCCATATCCATGTTTCCTTACATGGAATCCTAGTATGGGTTAACTCGGGTTCCCTTTGTACTTTCATTTCATTCTTTTAAAGTAATAGTTTTAATGAATCTTCTTCTGATGTGGTACGTTCAATTAAATTTCCAAGACCAATTTTAAAAATAGTTAGGATGCAATTTCTTAATGGGGAAAGAATTTAACAACCCGATATTTTGTATAAATCTTGTTTCCTAATTTTTTGTTTTATATTATTTTTATACTAAAAAATGGTTTCATTTGATAACATGAGTATAATTAAAATGAGACCGTTGGATTTAGACTGTTTTATGACCATTGGTTAATATGACTGTTGGAAACTAGATGTTGTGATTATTATCTCTAAATACAAGTAATCTTGGTTAATTAATATAGAAAGAAGATTTTATGGCCTCATTTAGTTATCTCGGGCCAATCGATGCCCATCTAACAGAACTTGGGAAGAATGTAGCACCAATGGGCATTGCTCTAGACCAAACCCAAACAGAACGTCATCGTGTGAAGCTATAACAGAATCGCCTTCGCGAGAAGTTCAAACTGATAGAAATTACTACTCGTGCAATGTTGGAAGAGCCGCCCTCAGATTCTCTCACCTTAGCACACCATACACTAAAGTCCTATACTGGGGATATAAGGGTCTATGTAAGGAGACCATAACTTCTTTGTGTAAATAATTTGATAAATAAAAATTGTGATTTCTTCTTATGGTGAAGTTTGTGAATTTTAAAAATGTCTGAATAAATGTAGGATGTATATTATTTATGGATTTGAAAAAATATATATTTTAAAATATTTTTTTAAACCATAAATAATTAATGATGTGTAATGATTTTCAAAAAATAGTCTTCTATAAATGTGTTCAGTAAGGAATTTGGAGTCTAATAAGATCAACTTAAGTTTTGGTGAATAGTAATTTATGAATAGTTATTTTATGCTTACGATTATTAATGTGACCAAATGGATTGGTAATCTCACTTAAATAAAGTATTAATATAATATTTCCACCTTGATTAAATAATGAGATTCAATAAAATAGTTAAATAACTGTTTCAAAAATTATTAGTTAGGTATTAGTTTTTTCGATAGAATAGTGTTTTTTAATTAAAAATTTAATTAAATTATTTATAAAACTATTTTTATAAAATGGACTTTATTTTTGAATTCTGAAAATCAATGTTATGTTAAGGTAAGTTTTGGGGTTTTTTCTCAAAAAATGAATTTTCGGTGATTCGTGTTTTTATTTGAAAATTAAATTAAAAAAATAGAGAATTATTTTTTATAAAATGGAGTTTATTTTGGAATTAAGAGTATATATATTATGTGAAGGAAATTTTTTGGGAGTTTTCTGACAAAATTTGAATTTTCTAGTGAATAGTAAAAATACAGTTGTAGGCTTTTGATTTGTTTAATGACATCATAACTGCGTCATGATGATGTCATGAGATATTTTAAGGGATGGTCAACTAATGAATAGTAATATAAGGTATGATGTGTCCCAAGTGTCCAATACCATGAGGAAATACCATTTTTTTATAATACAACCAATGAGGCATCCCTTGGCCATTAATGCCTTGTCCCCTCACTTCCCTTATAAATACCAAGCCATTGTCTCATCCTTTCCATTCCAAAATCATCATCAAAAAAGTTCTGGCCTCATTACCTCCCAAGGAGTTTTTCCAAGGATCCCCCAATCCCTCACGTTCCCAACCTTCGAGTTTTAAGAGTTAAGTTTTAAGGTAAGGGATCCTACATCTCTCATTCTTTTCAAGTACTCTTATTTGTGTCATTTCTTTTAAGCCCCATGTTCTTATGTTGGGGGTGTTCTTTTATATTCATCCTACTGTCCTTTTCATGTTCATATTATGAGATACCCCCTCTTTCTCTCTTCAATTCTTTTTAATAATGTTTATGTGGCGTCGTTAGGCTACCGAATTTTTAAGGGATTCTTTCACCCTTCTCATTCTCAAGTTCTATTTTCATGTCAAGTCTTTCACATTCATTTTAATTATGTTGGGGCATGATCTATATCATAATTATATTTTATGTTCATATGATTAGAGACCTTATTTGATCTCTTAAATTAATTTTTTAACTTTTATGTGACGCCATTATGCTACCGAATATTCATAAGAGAAATATTATTTTTGTCTTCCTTCGATGTTTTTAATTTCATATGTAATGTCATTCAAATTTCAATACCATATTCTTATTTCCTTTATATTCTGTCCCTATACGATTTAATGGATCATTTATGAGTGGGTGACCCATGTCACATCTCTTTTCAATATTTTATAAAACGATATAACATAGTCATTGTGCTACCTAATTTTCGTCTCAAAATGTCTCTCTCTTTTTCTCAAATTAATTTATTTTGTTAAGTGAATAATCAAAGCCCTTTCTTATATATGGGTATTCACATATATATCAAAATGTTATATTATAATTCTAGTACTTACATACTTGAAACCCTCTTTCCTTTTTCTGTGGGTTTAAAGTGACATAAAGATCATGTCTTTAATGCAGTTTTTAAAACGTTATGATTTTGAAATGAAACCCATTTCATTTATGTTATATGGGTAATTAATGAAATGTTTGATGATTATATATGTGTATCAAATAATTATAAATTAAAATTAAGGGTGCTCCCTCATAGCACTCTAATGCATTGGGTAAAGACTTAATCTCTAGAGATGACCATTTTTAACGACACCTTGGTGAATAACCTTGGTAATTTTTTATAACACCATGGGGATGGACCTTGGTTAAATAGAAATTATTGTCTATGTTAAATTTTATAGCCAAATCTTCAAGTAATGAAACACATTATTTTTATTTTGATATGCCTCATGATCTCTTTTTAATGCCTTAATGTTATTTTTTATGACTTTTAATGTATGTTAAGTTTACATGTAAATGAGTTATGTCATACATTTCTAAAAATATAAACTAAAATGATCATTGGGAATGTAAAGAAGATAAATCTTGTTGAAATTACTAGAATATGTAATGAATTAGGATGGTTCCTTATAGTTGGTATCATAGAAAATGTATAGATAACATTAATGGTTAGGATGATGTTTATATGACACCATTAATGATTATTACCTTATGTTTATTCTAAAATGGTATTGAATTTTAATATTACAATGTTTCTTCATCTAATATATGTCTCCTCTGAATGGTTTCTAATAAAATAATGAGGTATTATGTACTTGGAAGGAACCGGGAGGTTTATATCATTCTGAATCTACAACCAAGAATTGTGGAAATTCGAACTGAGAATTGTTTTAGAGTAATTACATAGTTTATGGAGAAAATAAATGGAGGGGGAAATGAGGTATGAGAATTACTAGATATACCATAGAGGAACATGATGATATTGTAATATTTGTTTAGGTAACATCCTAATTCTTTCAGTGGTTCTTCTAGACCAATAATAGCTGAAGGACGGATTAAATCCGCTAAAATTATATACAATGTTATATGATGTTCAGATAATTAAGATTTAAGTCATTATATTTTTTGTATTGATATTGAATCTGATAATTGGTGTTTAATGGTTAATAATATCAAGGATAGGGAGGATATTGACTCCCTGGAGTGGGAATAATGTAAAACTAATTTCTTTGAAAAATATTTTTGAAAGGTTCTACGACATTTGATGGAAATGAAATTCCTAGAATTGAAGTAGCAGTATAATGATTTAGTGGTCTTTTATGAATATAACATCATCTGACTGGTGATATATGCTACAAATATTATTTTAGATCATGATAGAAAAATCAAACACTTTTACTTAGGATTGAATCCATGATATCGAAGAGTATTCACTATCCCTGTGTTCAAATGTTCTCACAAACATTTTTGGGGTGTGAATAGGGTGGAAAAGGAGTTTTCGGAAGGCCACATGTACATTGACAACAAACAAAAGAAGATTTCTAGATGGAAAACAATAGATACAAATTAGTCAAATAAATCTGATGGTAAGATTTTTTGGTTTCTAGTTTGTGAACATTGTGGTAAAATGTTCCCTAGAGAATGCCTTACCAAAACCATGATGTGTTTTTGATATGGTACGTTTTGATATATAGCCCAAGATGTTAATGAAAATTATCCTAAGACTAATCCTGACACGAAAACTCTAATGTTTTTTATATTTGGTTAGATGGATAATTAGGAATTTTCTTGCCCAAAGAGATATCTGAATTATGCAATGAATCTAGACTATTAGAAGAAAGGTGTAGTGATATCCTTTGGGACTATATCAGTAGATGTCATGCCATTAAGATGATGTTTCATAAGGTTCCTTGTTTGTTAACTCATATTTTTCAAATGTTATGTTGGATATCGGGTCTATTCATTTTTTAATTTATGAGAATTTTTCTAGTAAATTGTAAATGTCACCTAAAAATGAGAATGGGACATATTGTTAAAACAGTAGGGGAAATATTATAGTAAAGATAAATTTTAATAATCTCTATATTGTGGTATGTGGAAATAATTTACATGAAAACCTTTTTGTTTTCCCTTAGAAGGGTTTGATTGAATTCGAGGTACAAATTAACATTTTTTATCATGATAATATAGATTTTAGAGGTAAATAATTTGTTGTTTAGAAATATTTTATGTTTTAATACTGTAATGAAAAAGTATAATTGATATGATATCATAATATTGAGAAACTGTTGAAACATGAAAATGAAATTTATATTGCACATATTTTTGAAAAGAATATACTTTTTCTGATAAATGAAGTGCATGTGGTAATTGAATATCTTGATTTTATTTTGATAAGTTACCATGTATCATACCTAATCAAGAAATTGAATTCACAATTTACTTTTTTCCAGATGCTCATCCAATTTCAAAAACCCCTTATCGAATGTCTCAAATGGAAGTTATTGAAGTGAAAAATTAGTTGCCGGAGTTTCATGATAAAGGATTCATTTTTTCAAGAACATCACCATGGGGTGATCATGTTTTTTTTTCTTTACAAAGAAAGTTGGTTTCATGAAACATTTCATTGATTATACACCCTTGAATAACATCACTACTAAAATCAAGTATATTTTCCTCATATCAATTACTTGTTTGATAATCTATAAGGAGTACACTATTTTTCGATGGTTGACCTGAGGTTGTGGTACCATTAGTTGAATGTAAAGTAAGCAGACACTCTGAAAACAAAATTCCATACTAGATATGATCATTATGATTTTTTCATTATTCTGTTACAGTTGTGTAGTGAACCTAATGTTTTCATAGATCTAAAAAATCGAATATTTCATGACTTCGTAGATTTGTATGTGGTTGGGTTTATTGATCACATTCTGTATATTTTAAAAATAATAAGGGGAATAAAAAACATAATAGGGTTGTTTTTAAAACCTTATAAAAAATAAATGATATGGGAAATTTTAAAAGTGTTAATTACGGATGAAATAGATTTCATTTCTTAGGAACAATACAAATAAGGATAGAATAATATTTTATCCTACAAGGAAAAGTGGTTGATGAATGGCCAATACCAAAAAATGATACATAAATTCATTGTTTTCATGGATTATTAGGTTATTACTGAAAATTTGTTAAAATTATTTCATAGTTATCTATCCCACGAACTATGTTGACACAAAAGCGGTTAATTTTTTTTGGATATTACAATGTGATTTTAGTTTTCAAGAACTGAAGAAGAGATTTGTGAATGCTCTAGTTTTGGACCTACCTTCTCAAAATAGTGAGTTTGTTGCCTATAGTGACGCTTTATTGAAGGGATTCGTTTGTGTTTTGCTGTAGATTGATCTGGTAATTGCTTATTATTCAAAACAACTAAAACCCAATGAGTTAATATATCACAAACAAGTTGCAGAATTATAGGTTTTGGATTATGATTTGAATGTTTGGGGGCATCATTTATATAATGACAAATGTGATATATATACCAACCATAATTTTATGAAGTATATATTCACATAGAAAGAATTAAACATGAGGTATAAAATATGGCTTGAGTTGTTAAAGGATTGTTATTTAATGATAAACTACCATCTGGATAAATCAGACAATGTGGCAGATGGCCTGAATCGAAATCATCATGCACCATTACCCAGGTTACAATTAGATCACAACCCCTTGATTAATGATTTGAGGAATTGTTTCGTGGAAGTTGATGGTGTAGGAAGTTCAACTATTGTTTTTGGTTTTAGTGCATTTATCATTGTTAGGAAGAATTAAGCAAGCACAAAAAGATCATTGTGAGGTACAGAAAAAGGTATAATTGGTTATAATTGGTATGCTTGTATAAATTATCATTGATAAAGATTGTGTTTTGATATTTTGAAAAATATTTTGTGTGCCTTTTCATTCTCAGGTATTGAAAATATGGTTGTTTGAATCTCATAGTTCTCTATTTTTAGTTCATCCATGCATCACAATGATGTACAATGATCATTTGGATTATTCTTGGTGGGATGGAATGAAAAAAGGGATTGTGGAATTTACTATGAAATGTTTAACATCTCAATAGGTTAATTAAGAGAGGAATTTAACAATGGGGTCACTTAATCCCTTTCTAGTTCCATAGTGGAAATGTGAAAATATATCGATGGAATTCATGGTGTGACTACCAAATACATCTAGTTGTAATAATATGATTTGGGTGATTTTTGACCGACTGAATAAATCTTCACATTTAAATCCTTTTTGAGATATATTGTATTTTGAATAGATTTCTCAACTGTACCTAAAATTTATTTTTAGGTTACACGGTGTGCCTCTTCCATTGTATCTAATCGGGATCCTAGGGTATCTTCAAATTTTTGGAAGGGACTTCAGAATTCGTTGGGCATAGAAATAAATTTCAGTACATCTATTCAACCTTAATGAGATGGAAGGTTATAAAGAACGATTCATACATTGGAAGATATTATTCAAGAATATTAAATGGACAACATGGGATGTTGGTATTAATAAGTTTCATTAGTTTAGTTTTTTTATAATAATAGTTTTCATTCCAGTATACAGATGTCACCTTTTGTGGCATTATTTGTGAAGCGGTGTCGAACTCCAGCATTTTAGGATGATGTTGGGGAATGGACGTTGATTAGACCAGAAGTAGTAGAGGATGTCTCTGAAAAATTGAAGATGATCAAGAAACAAATGAGGACAACTCAGAGTAGGAAAAGATGTTATGTAGATAATATGAGGAAATACTAATCTATCAAGTTAGGTGATAATGATTTTATTAGAATCTCTGCATGAAAAACTATTATGCAATTTGGTATGAAAGGAATGTTATGTAAACTAATAATTGGACATTATAAAGTCTTGTATAATGTTAAATATTTTTCTTATAGAATATATTTTCCTCATATTTTATCTTAGTTATACAATTTTTTTCATGTTTCGATGTTGATAAAGTATGTTCCCAATTCATCTTAATTTTTGAGCCCTAAAGTAGTTCAGTTAGAAGAGAATCTATCATATGAAAAGAAAAAAATTCAGATTCATTTTCAAATAAAACATTTATTGAATTTTAATATGAATATTAATATTACCCTTATGAATAGTAAGTCATATTATTATTTTATTACATTTATATGATAATGATATCTTGATTAAATTTTCAAGGAGATATAAAAATAGTTGTAATATTAAAATTATTATTTTTCAAATAAATTATAATTTTATATAAAAATTAAATTAATCATATTTAAAAAATTATTTTCAAATAATGGAGTTCATTTTTTAATTCAACATGTCGAATAATTGTAAGGGTGATTTTTTGGGATTTTTTGAAATTCTTGATTTTTTTTTTGTGAAAAGTAAAATTCGATAATTTAATAAATATAAACAATAACCAAATTTATGGATCACGTATGACCCATGGTAAATATAAATGGATAGTGGGTCAAAATCACATGAAATTATCACTATTTTGGGTCACATGAACCAGGACTATTCATAGTCTTGAGTAGAAATATTAAACTAATGATTAAAATAATGTAAAACCCCTCATCTCTTCCACTATAAATATTACCCTCACCTCCTCTTCCTCTAACACCTCTATAGCTTTGATCATGGTATAAATTATTCCAAATCCATTTTCTTGGTCCCTTCCCCATGTCGAAGACTTTTTTGTCTTAACAAAACAAAAAAACTAGAGGCCATAAGAAGGATCTCATGGAGAAGAGATCAAGAGGTAAAAATATTCTTTTATTTTCTTTTGATTTATATTCAATTGTTTTCTTTTCTTATTCTATATTATCATCACCAAATACAATATGTATGAAAGCCATAGAATCTTTTATATTCATTATTTTATTATGATTATGAAAAAATTAAAAAAAATCTTATTATTTACTCTCTCTTATTCGAAATATAAAAACATTGTCTATGATGTGCGGATATAGCCAAATCATGGATGATGTTTTTTCAATTTCCTTACTTCCATAAAATATAGTATTAAAACCATTTTAATTGATTAAACATACCCTAATGTATTTTATATAACCTCTCTTATGTTCATGAAATATTCTATACCCATAATATTACTGTTTTATGATGAATCAAGTTCGTGATTATAAAATAACTCCCAAAAGGATCTAAATGAAAATAACAAAAAATATATCTACTGATTCATCCTCATACCATATAATCCAAATTATATTTTGAATAATTTATTATTATGGAAACATATTAATAAAAACTATTTCAAATTATGTATATTATCTTCTTTTATACAAGAAAATATGTTATGTACCAACCATGGAAAACATTTAAATAATGCAATGAAATAATGCATATGACGTAATATTATTAATGAATGGGTGTAATTATGTTTTAAAATGATAGAATATGGTTTTATAAACATGAATATGATAATTTAATATATTAATAACACTATTTTAACCATTATACAAGAGGTTAAAGAACATTTTATGTAAGAAAAATCCGAGGTAAGGGAATTTATTACCAAATTTCCAATCATAGGTTTACTTACTTCTTCACTTATTACATGTTCATGAGATTATTTGTGTAATTATATTCTTATATATAGTGATTTATTTTTTGGAATTAATGTTTATAAAATTATTCCATTCATTATGTTAATTTTCACTTCAATTATCTGATTTTTGTTAGGGAATTCTTAACCGAATCTTGATTCTTTGGGTAAACCATCTACATCATTATTTTTGTGGTATTAAAATTGTGTCTGAGATAAATATTTTAATATTATTTTGAATTATGTGTATTTAGATTTCATATACATATTCCATCTACTCTATTATGTATCAATTCAATTATATGATATTTGTAAGGGGCATTACTTTTAAAATATTCTTTTAAAATTATTTTTTTACAAAACTCAAAAGCAATGTTTTTATGAAATTATTCATGTTATATAATTATGTTATTGTTCATTGGTATTGTATATGATGAATGGTGGGATGGATATATCATTCCAATGCATTGGGAATGTGTAATTGGGTGGCTGGTAGTATGGTTACTCCATGGGTAACTGTGATAGTCACACCATACGGTAGGCATGAGGGTTACATTGTAATGAAGTAATGAGGGTTACAAATCATAAGGTAGTCGCAGGGGTTACCATATAAGAAATTAATGAACCAAGATAACATTATGGTTTTATATATGTTCTCTAATGTTTCATGTAAAACTCATGTTCCACAAAGTTATTATATGATTCTTTAGGGGATAGAAGAATGTCTTTGTAAAAATGATTTCATCTGTTTAAAAGTATTCATGGACTATTGATTATTTCCTTCTTTATTATATTCTTTATTGAGTATTTTATTCTCTTCCCCTATTTTTAAATTTTTTCACAGGATATAAATATTTTTAAGAGAATAAAGGAAGTAATGTTAAATGTTATGATGATTTTCCAAAGAAATCATGTTGTTGTTTGGTGTTAAACTGTTATGTCATTGAAGAAATGGATATTTTTTTATTGGTACACAAAATTTATTCATGTGGGTTGATATATATTATTTATTTCCTATCATTAAAAAACTCTAAAATTTAAATATCATTGTTATATAAATAAGTGAAATCTAGTTGAAATTACTAGAATAAGCAATTTTTTAAGGAAGGGTCCTTATACAAATATCATTTGTTTGGTTCATTTCATTTTATTATGCCTATGTTCTATAATGTTGAATAATTAAACCATGGGTTTTTCATTTAGTGGAACCTTTTATTGCACCAATTAATTTTGTTGATATTCATTTTTTCATATGTAATTCATGGGCACAATGCCCCTATTTTTAACACTTGTATCATTTCCTTGTTCATTTGAGGTAATTTAAATGTAACATTAATCCATATCTTTGAAATGTGGTTGGTTGGATCATATTGAATCCAACATTATTTATTCCATCATATTTCAAAAATATTAGTAGTTTATTAACTTCATGTACATGTGACCATTCTATAAAATCATTCCCACTTTTAAAATAATACTAAACTACCTCTTCAGAAATTCTAAAGTGTCTGATTACAAATTTTTTTCAAAATGAAATATTTCACTACTAAAGAATATATATATTTAACTATATTGGTACTTAAAAAATCATATTGGTTAATTGAATATATTTTTAAATTAATATTTTAAATTATAATTTATTTTTTATCTTTTTGTGTTGCCTTTAGAAATTCACTATTCGTATTCGAAAATATATTTCATGGAAAATACCTGTTGGAAAATATGTTCTTATTGTCTATATAGTTTTTTATAATGGTTTATAAAAACATTATATGAGTTAATTTAAATCATTTTGAAATTATAATTTTAAATTATAATTTATTCAATAACTATTTTATTAAGATTGAAAAATTCACTATCCATATTGGAAAGAATATGTCAAGGGAAATACAAGTTATAAAATATGTTCTTAATGTCTAATAACTCTATTACTTCAAATTAAACATTTTTTAATTCCTAAATAATTCCACTAGTTGATCATCATCACCTTAATAATGTAAGATGGAATGTGTAACTTTATCCTTCACAGAACAGTGAATATTATAAAATATATTTTCTTGTGGATATAATCATTTATTATAATTTATGTTATTTATTGTATCCACAAAATATAAATGGGCATTCTTTCATAAAACATTAAATTGAAAATTTACCTTTCATAGGTGAAGGAGAACAATACATATGGTTATTTTAATTTTATATAACAATGTCCAATTGGATATATATATATTCATATTATTATGAACTCAATATCCCATTGCATTTTGATACACACATCAACAATGACTTCATTTTTCATCACATTGGTTTTAGGTATGGTATCTTTTATATTCCATAAATTTATAATATATAAAATTTTATAAATAACATATAATAATATATAATATGTAAATAACTTATTAAAACATTTAAATTAATTATAAGGTGTTAACTGTGGAGGTATCTATGTTTATGCAATGTATTCTATGAGTAAATTAATTCCAAAATTAACAAAATAATTATCTGATTAAAACTCATGAATCCCAAATTGTGTATAAATGAATATAAAAAATTTATTTCGGAAAAAATATTTAATCACACATCTCCCAAATCAATAAATTTATAATCTCAAAAAAATTAGTATAAAAAATTAGAAAAACATATAAAACATATCATATTTTCAATTTCATTTAAGGGATGTATGATTCTAGACTAACTAGTCACATAATAAAATTACAATAAACATGAAATATATTTAAAAAAAGATTAAAATAAAATTATAAATATATATTAAACCCTTAGGAGAAGACTATGTGTTTTAATGGAATCCTGAATCAAATAATAATTTGAAAATATATGCATTCCAAAAATAAGGACGTATGTAATGATACTAGATATTTAATTTTTTCATCAACATTGATATAATATTATTTCATTTAATTGAGAAAAAATTCATTTTAATAGTCAATACGATATATCGATAAATCCTCTTGATAAAAAATCTTAACAAGAGATATGAATACATCCCAACATAATAAGACTTTAATACGCTATGTATTGAAAAATTTAATGGTAAAAATAATTGTTTTATAATAGTTTTTATAATAAATTCAGTGTATTTAAAAATGTATAAAACATAAGCCCAAATAATAATTGGGTTTGACGTTCTCCGTTCTTCAGGTTATGTTTTATTTCATCACGTTTACAAATTATGTGGAAGATAAATTTTCTTAATTAAACTTGAATATATATGTTTGTAATGATGATTTATGTTTTTATTAACTATTTATAAATTTTATAATTTATTTGATAATAATTTTCATAATGGTGACATGGCTTGATTATATGTGTCTTTGAATTAAACTGTTTTGTTTTGACTTCATTATTTTGAATCATAGTTAAATATTCACTAGAAAATTTTTATAAATTATTAATAATATATAATATTAGATATATATAACACTATATATATGATATTATTATAATTCATGGAGGTAGTGATAATTAATTAATTTACAACTTTCTCATATGCACACAAGACCAACCATTAAAATGACATATTATTAAAGGTGAAATTCATTTATATTAGGAATCTAATTAAAAAAATATTGTATATTTATATCATTAATAAAAAATTAATATATAAATTCTAAAATTTTGGAATTTTTAATTTGGACTACAAAAAATTAAATAATTGAATATAAAATCGAATTAAAATTAAAACAACCAGTGTAGAATTTGTCTTTAATGTCACCCTTTGATAAGAACCAAACATCTTAAAATATTTGAGTTTGATGAAACTATAGAATTCTAAAGTTTATTAGAATAAATAATATGAGTGATCTTGGGTATGGATTTTTCAAGGTGGAGGATATGGGGTATTTACACTAGATGACATGGGTATTGTTTGTATAATTATTAAATAAAATATGATTCATAATGTAAAATATAAAATTATTATCATATATGATTTCATAAATCATATATTATTTAATGTATATATATATTTCAAGGACACTTCAACCCTTACAAAACCATATTTATTATTTTATAAAAATGCAATGAAAAATTAAAAAAAAATCTTAATGATGTGATTTATCTTTAAAAACAGGTGAAATTAAATATTTGTTTTTGAAATTAATTTTTTAATTTTAAAGGAATTTCAAACATAATTATATCTTCTTTTATTTTAGGAACCATATTTAAAATTAATTTGGTCATTATTACATCATTATTCTGTTGTAAAAGAAGTTGTATTTTAAAAAATCTAAAATTTTTCTATACACATAAAAAATGAGGTTTTCAAAAAATATATAATAAATCAATCCTACAAAAATACATTATAATTATTTCAAATATGATACTAATTTTTTTCAAAAATATATTTCTCTTTTAATTTATTAATATATATTTTATAGAAATTTTTTATTATTAAATATTATAAAATACATGTTATTAATAATAGACTATTTTAAATTATCTATGTTTACAAAATTGAATATTTATTTTATGAAACTAAAATATTTATATTTATTCATTTTAGTTATTGTGTATATGTTTTACACGTAAATTTTGATTATATCACTCAATATACAATTTCAATGGTCAAAATAATATTCTCAATAAGTATTCATTATTTCGAATGGTCATATTTCAGCATTTGTATTTTACAACCCGATATATAGTTATTTTTGTAGACATTACATGAAAATTTTATATATTATTATTTCCTTATTTATTCCTTGGTTTTAACACTTTAAATAAAATAATATTTTATTTTATTATGATTCTATTCATGTTTGTGGAATTTTTGGTAGCTCACAACCCTATAGAAATTCATATACAACATATTATGTGTAGTTTTTATTTCCCTATTCAACTATTTCTAGACATATAGAATCTATTTATCCTTGTAATGTAATATTCTGGTGTTAATTAATAAAAATATTCATGGTTTATAATACAGGGTGAATGTGTTGTATTTTATATCTTATATTTATATAAATCACACACATATATTTATAAATAAAATATCATATAAAAAATTCACATTTATTATAAGAAAATACATAATGTATAGATGAATGGATTCAAAACACTGATAAATTGATATTTATTTTTCTATTTAAATCTATAATATTTTTAATGGAGAAATTTTTTACTACAACAATACAAAAACATAGATTCCATCCATGATTACGAAACAAAATATTAATGTGGTGACATTTAATGTTAATTTTAATATAATGAATATAGAATGCTGACTTAATTATAAAGACAATCTGAATGTATTTATACATAAATATATTTTCAATATACTTTATTAATATACTATCATAAAGGTAATACATCACAAAAATATTACATACACCAACAATTTCTATCAAGGAAATAGAGAATTAGTGTTTACATATGGAGAAAATATAAATATTAGGAATGTATTGTATGTTCTTAAGAAAAACCATAGTTTAATATCTACAGATTCTATTTGTTAGAAGGGATTTTCTGTTTCCTTTGAATTTTAATTATTTATCTTGTCTAATGTTATCATTTTTATAAGGATAAGTGTGTATTTGGTGAAATTTATCAATAATATATAAAAACATGATTAATCTATTGTGAAAATTTCTTTGGTCCATTTAATTTATGATATATTCATTTAGAATATATTAATTTAATTTCAATAATGTGTTGATAAAATAAATTATAATAAATTGTTGAGATCAATTTAATATGTCTGAATAACATAGAGAATAATAAAAATTTAAATAAATATATCAATTTCATAAATGGAATTATCATATAATTTCATAAATAATTTTTTTTCAATATTTTTTATTCAACTGATTTTCTAACTCATTTAATAAAATTTAATATAGTAAAATTTATTTTTTAATCATTATATATTTATATGTATATTTTCATAAAAAAGATATGATATTATTTTTCTGTATAGAACTAAAAATTTTATAATTTTCGAACCAAATATATAACTATATCAAACTTTTATATTCAGATAATGGTGGTTTGCACATAATGAATTAACTTAATGATTTTAATGTTGAAATGGTATAATATTCCATTACACCAAACAATATATACCTCAAGAATATGGTTTTTTAAATAAAAATATTAAATTCACTAGATTTAGTAAATAACATTCATAATAATCAAAATTTACCATAAGTCTTATATAGTGAGGATTAAATAGATTCCATAGAAAACAATAATATATTTTCATATAAAAGAACTAAATTATATATTTTTGACATTTATAATTAGACAAAACCTAATCATGCATATTTTAATGATTTGGTGGTTTTAAACTTATTCTAGAGTTCATTAAATTGAACGATCTAAAATTGTATAAATACTTTTATATATTAATTTATTGGAAATTAAATAAATTAAAAAGCATATTTAATAATGGATTTAAAACCTAATTTATTTTTTGAATGAGAGGATAAATAGTTTTTGTTAAAAGTAAATATAGATATAACATGGAATAAATTTCTCACTACATCCATAAATCTTATAAGGATTTTGGTCATGGGATATAGCTTATAAAAAATATGATTTTATAGTTATAGTAAAACTATTTTCATGATCTAGTAAGGAAAGTCAAGTGCATTCATATTTCATGTAATCTAATTCCTTGATTTTTAGTGTTTAAATAGATTAAAATATTATAAAATAAATAAATGTCATTCTTTATTAATTGAAGAATAATAAAAATTATATTAATGGAAAATAATTCTAAATATGTCACTATTGGGAAGTATGAAATTAATTATCAAATTAATTTCATTATATGGAACAATATATGGTCATATTTAGTTTTTATAAATGGTTAAAAATATATTGTATATAAATATGGTTTATAATGAGGAACGATTACCATAGTAATATATATGTTTTTTAAAAAATATAATTTTTAAATTGTCTCTAGAAAAACTATGGGTATGATAATTTCAATATTTTCCTCATAAATTCTAATTATGTCATGTTGGATATCATCCTCATTAGTTTCTTATAGTAATTTATTTTTTTTACTTTAATTTAATTTAAACATATAAATAATGAAATTTTCATTGAAAAATATAGTGGGTTAATTACACAAGTTAATTCAATGATGTCATATAAATTACTTAAATATTCTTAAGATCTTGAAAAGTTCTTAAATTGATACTTCTGAAATATAAATCATCTACTTTATCAAACGGCTTAATACACAATCTTCCAATATATGATCTTATTTTTTGTAAATAAAACATTTTTATATGAACATGACCTTTAATGATGATTAGTCTACCTTCTTTTCACATATTATTTTACCACGTTGTGAGTTTTTTTATATTTCATGTTGAATGAGTTTACGTAGAAATTGGAGATATGGGGAAGTAAGTGGGGTAGTGCATGATTGGGGAATAGTTTTCCCAAATTATGTGCAACCAAATAGATGGGAATCCCACATTTGACACATATATTGTCAAATGAGCTCCCTTTGAAGAGTAATAATCCACCACCCCTAGGTTAGGTGCACGGTTATTGAACTATGTTATGGGAAACTATAGATACAATATAGAAAATCAAACACATTGGATTTTAAACACCTGATAATTAAATTAAAAATAAATTAACCCCTATAACTCACCCAAATTCAACCCTAATATGGAAATCATTTATTTATCTCATTTTTTAAGGCTCTTGTGTAGATTCATATGTTTATTTACCAGTATTCATGGTGATTAGAATCCCGGATTGAAGATATTATCCCATCCTAATAAGATATTCTCACCCTGTATGGTTTCATCCCACTCTCCCATCTCTTTATCATCTTATGATGGAATTTTTTCCTATATAGTAGATGGATATATATTTAGGTTTTGATAGATAAAATATTTTAATAACATATATATGTATTGGATCTAGATCACTTTTTTCATCACATTCTTGATCGTTCCACGTAAATTATGGATTTCTGTTCGCCGGTGCTTGTCAACGATCCTGAGGTGTGTGTCCTAATTTATATGAAGAATTTGTTTTAATTTAAAATTGTGGTCAGGGGTTTATAGATTTAAATTGACACATTAGTAAATTGAATCCTAATATTAGTTATTTAATTGATTAATATATTTATGAAAATATGGAAATTGGATTAATTAATTTGTTAATTATTTAATGGAATATTTGGATTATGATATTGTCCAAATTTGAATTATTAATTTTTGAAATAATTAATGTATTTTGTGATTATATATTTATTTATTAATATAAGGTTGGATTTTGTTACTTATTTGGGTTGAGTAATGATTCTATTATATATGTTTATAAACTAATTAGTAGCGGGAATTGTGTGACTGTTGGCAAGACCAAAACAGGTTAAATGGTTATATGATTTAAAAAAACTAAATGGTTTGATGGTGATTTTTTATTTTATTCCACCTGAATTAAAGTATTGAACCATATTTTTTTAATCAATAGAGATTGTAGACTATAATTAGAATGCTTGAATATAAGGATAGTGATGTTTTTAATTGACATAATATATTTTGAAATGTGTGATATTGTGATACATGTTATATTGTGAAATATGTGATAAACATGTGTGGGAAATTTAATTATTCTTAAAAAGACTATAATGATAAATGAATATGGGACATAGAGAACTCCTTCAAAATCCCACTTTTGTGAGTTTGTGATATATGAGTTGGGAACATGAACTTCTTCTTCAAATCCCAAAATGGTAAATGAATGTTGGACACAAACTAATACATAAAAATCCTACTTCATTGTTTGATTGATATATGTGTTTTGCAACAATTAATGCAACATCAAATACACATAGGGACTTAGGCATGACGATATAGGACAAAAATATTAGTATTAGACCATGGTCCAAATTGGGTGTAATATGAGATCAAAAATTGGATAACGAATGACCATGTTTTGTAGTGATTTTTGTAATGAAAATGTGATATTGATCAAACTCTTGTATAAGTCCAATATGGTATATATAGTTTGAGTTTCCTAGAAAACCCTGGGGTTTATACAGTTATGTAAAGAATAATTGAATAAATGTAAATTGATTACATTATTTCATGTATTTTATTCATTATACAAAGTAATTAAATATTTTCTATTGGATACTATTTTAGACATCCTTAGTGTTGCCCTAAATATTTTTACTCACACCCTACTTGAACTACTTGGTTAGTACCCAAATAGATTTCATGGTTATATGACAGCTTAAGGGAATTTCCCTTTATTAGATTGATGATTCACAATGGAGCATGTATGAAGAAACAAACATGGTGTCATGACCCACATGAGAGTAGTCAGTGCCATTATTTATTTTGGGGTTTTCATATTTACAAATGACACATATTTGGAATGAAATATCTAATATTTAGTTATAGATTTTGTATTTCTAGTTTGGGTGATAATTTTATGCTTGGTTGGTTTGGTTATTGTTTATATTTTTGGGATATTTTTTATTTTTTTCTGATTCCTTTATAATATGATAATGTTGTTACATTATCCAAAAGATAAATATTAGTCCATCTATACTAGTTGTTATCCACTAGAATATAGGAGTTTATTTGAGGTCATGTAACCAACCAGCTTGCGGAAACCGTGTCTAGCACCAGGGTAGGGACATTAGAAAGATGTATCAAATCATTTTTTTTATTTTTTATTCTTTAATATTATATGGGAAAGGTAAAAAGGAGAATATGATGAGCTAAATCTTTTTTAATAGATCACACATGAAATTAGATATCGCATGCAAGTGGGTAAAAGGAAAGAACCCTAAAAGATATTATTGTTATTGATGTGTGTTTTGAGAGTTGAATGTCATTTAACCATTAGTGACACAGTTATTATGTTATGAGATTGTTGTTTTTGTGTTTTCTGAAATTTTTCTCATGTCCTAGTATTGAATGATTGTTGATTTCACAAACCAAAATGGGTCGATCTAAAATCTCTCACCAGATCCGGCCCTTGAGAACACCTGTGATGCGTTCTTGATCTTGTCAGGATCACAACAAGCCCTAATGGACGATTATAATGAATTCTCCCAATGTGAATAAATAAAATTAGTGGAATAAAAAAAGAAACCAAAATAAATAACACAAAAAAACAACAATAAGGAAATGATAAATAAAAATAACCAAAACCTGATGACCACTAAAACTTCATGTGACCCCATGAGTAACACTCTAATCACAAGAATCTACATCACCTATGGAGGTCGAGATCATTCTAAAACATGCACCTGAGACAAAAAAACTAAAACATGTTATAGGTATTATTATTAAATCATAGAAGGTGTACCCAAGTAATTTATTTCCAAATGCATTTCCTTTATACAAAATAATCGTCAAATTTTGGTTTGAACTACAATATATAAAATTATATTTTTCACAAATTTCCCCTTTAAATAAAATAATAGACTATTTCCCTTTTTATTCAAACAAATTCCTTTTCCATGAAAGAAGGTTTAACCATTTTCAGAAGTATGGATAGAGAAGAATAATGTGAAAAACATTTTTTAATAGAACTTTCCAGAAAAATTTAAAAACATTTATAATTTTTTTGCATAAATACGTATTACTCATAATGTAAGAACCAAATTCATACAACAAGTGAAATCGGAAGATATCAAACAAGGTTCACCTACCAAATGATGCACCACCATCATCTATCGTAGATAACAACATGCCAAAATACATGGTAAAACCAAGGTTCCAATTAATAATCTAGAACATATTATACATGTGACACATCGAAATGTCATGCCCTATCTATTGACTTCATAATTACTAGACCCCCAATATTCTCACTACCTAGCCTGATCAAGGGGCCCAATCCCATTGTGATAATTAAAAAAATATTCCACTTCTAAGGGCCACTGGCCATTGTGTAATCTAAACTAGTCTAGGTATTTTTCATTGTGAATTTGATCTCTATGATAGGTTACCATGTCAGAAAAATAAACGGGTGATCCAACAATGTCGAAAACGTAATCCACCCCATATACATGCATCACGCACATTAAACACACACTAAAGTAACCCCTAAATCACGTAATAGGACTTTTCTCCCTTTTCCCATCAACTATCAACTCATGAGTGTATTCATATTTGAGGACTACCCATTCTATCATTATATAACACGAAAAGAGGTGCATCCCCAAGAGAGTTTTTTCAAAGAAACCTTTTCTATAAAAGTACCAACTTGTCCTCATGAAACCATTTATCACTAAACCATTTACAAAGAACAAACACATGCCAAATAATTTGATAATATTTAAATAAACACCACCTCAAATCTCAAAATCATTAGGAACCCCACATAATAAATCAATTTGAGAAAACCTAACACATTTTAATCCTAATCCTTTAATTTAAACCCACATTTTATATACACTGGCCAACTAGTCAATTTGATTAACAATTGATGAACAATTTCTAGCCACTTTTAATAAAATAGTTTCATGCAATCAAACTCCAAGAGGAGTTAACATTATTTCACATTATACATTTATACAAAAAATCCTATATCATTATAAATCATTTAATTATAGTCCAAAATAAATTAAATCAATAATTCATTAACTTCATTGTTAATGGATAGTGAATCCTACCTCAAAATGGGAGGAGGCCAAGTTGAAAAATTCAACACCTGATGCCTTTGACAAAGATCACCCCACAATTCCACACACATACACTCCTATATAAAAATATAGACCCCATAATCTATACATGTATTCAATGCACCAGGAGGGAATATGTGAAAGGATGATTTATATAGTTAGATATATGTACCAATGTTTGTTTCTACAATGTTTGAGGATCCACCAAAAATTTTAATTAATCTATAGAGAACCTTGACATAAAACATTTTCATTTCCAAAAATAGATTCCCATTATTTAAAGTGTTCTCAACTCATACTAAAACATGCACAAAAATACAGACATTCTAATACTAATCAATTTTCAATTTTACTTACACCAAAAACTAAATTCAAATGCTTGTCCATTACTCATAAAATTTATAAATTACCCTTTAACAAACATATAAAAACCCCTAAATTAACCAACCAAATATATGGGCCTATACCTTTTGTAAAACCTTATATAAACTAGGATCATTTTCAAAAGATTCCTTACACCATTTAAAACCTTCTAAATTTCATATTAAAATGTTCGAATCATGTTCACATGTAAATTTTTTTATTTTCCTTCAAAAACCCATTCTAAAATCATTTTGACCTTATGTTCCCTTAAAATGTTTTTTCACCCACCAATAAACCCATAAAAACTTTTTCATGAATCCCCACATAAATAAACTCAAACAAAACACTACAAATTTCCTTAATAAAATCCATCCCCAACACATGATATGTCAAACCACATATAAATAACCTTTCACAACCTACATTTAATCAATATGACACATTTATAAATGTGGAAAATCAAAATAAATTCATATAAAAAATCAATGGCATGGAAACACCTACCTTGGTTGATGAAAATACTATAATTGGGTGTTATACGTCAATTTCAACACAACCTCACCACTAGCATGCAATATAGAACCATAAAAAGTGAATAAGGAACCCATATTAAGTTATCTCATAATCTAGGGTTTATATAAGACAATAGGGGTGATTAAGTGAGGTAAATTAGTCATAAAAATATAGGAGAGGGAGGCATAATACATACACAGGTCGATCTAGAAAAGAACCCAAAGAAATCTATTGGAATCATAGAGAGGGTAGGCTCGCAAGTAGGGTAGAACACACGTAGATGAAATGTCCAGGGGGGATTTATATTATATAACTAAGGGAAGGAGGGAACACCGTACAAGGAGATGGAGGAGGAATAGTGGAAAGGCATAAGGTGGCACATTGAAGGTATTTGAAGAAAAGGGTGATGCACACAAGGAGGAAAGAGAGTGGGTGTTCCATCATGAAAGGTAATGGGGTGGGGGAAAGGATATATTATATTGTTATTATTACTATTATAATTTATTTTCTTTTAATTAAATTATTTTATTTCTTTATAAATACCCTATGGCACATGGTTCGGGTTGGGGTGTGAAAAATCTCCCCACCATAATGAAGTCCACCATCAAAAGTCTATAAAAAGGTTTAACCGCAATGAAAAAATCAATGCCGATCTACAGTCCAATGGGTTTCCGGACACACAAATGTAAGAGGATAAAATAACACAACAAACAATGATAAATGTTTACAAATTGAGCATGGGAGACCGAAAATGGAACCCCTTCCAAATGTCTCCTACCCCCAAAAGCTATGAGACCTCCATTATATATTCAAATGGTGGGAACACTCACCAATAACTATTCAACATCCCATGAAAATACATCATAAATATTCCCAATGAGGCATGGAAATTTTACAATAAATAAGAGACAAACTCAAAAGAGGATACCACAACCTTACATCACAACATTGGTGGTGTGTAATTTGACACCAATGATTTATTACAGAATAGGGATTTTGGTTAGATGGATTTGAATGAGACCACCTATCGCCATGTTGAACCCAAGAACATAATTGAATTACTGACACTTGAACACCTAAAAGTAATCCACACCATATAAAAATAATAACATCCATGACTGAGCTGGAGGACCAACATGAGGGGTGGGGGTCAGAATGCCCACCACAATATATAGGCCAACTCCAATTAACTGTAGAGAAATTTCAATGAGACCCACAATGGTTCTCTCCAGCATAAGAACCATCCAACCAACCTAACTTGTGTAGTCCAACATGGAATCCAAACATTGGCCTACATGAGAACATCCCACACCAACCAACATAGAATAACAAGAACACACAACACATATAAAACTCTCCACCCAAGGGGTATAATGAAAATGAATTGAAACTAAATGGAAAACACCACATGATTAAATACCTTTGTGGGGGATCACCATCCTCAGAAAAGAAAAACCCATAAATGAGGTTGGTCTATAAGGATGGCCATAGAAGGACCACCAAATCGAGGTTAACATCCACAAGTTTATAAGTATTGAGGTATTATAAAACCTAAAACCCACACCTCTTTTTTACAAATGAGAAAATCTTCCACCCATGTGACTCACAATGTGGGAAGCAGCTCTTCAATCCTATTCCCTCTAAATGGGACTATGTGAATGTAAATATCTATATAGAGTGATTAAAATGTTTCCAATTACACAATAAAGATAGAAGTTAGATCAAGATATCCTTATACCGACGGGGATCCTAACAACCTTTCAACATCATTTTGGGGCATGTGGCTGGAGCACTATTGATTTAAGCTTCCCCTACCTCACTATCAGGCATTTAAACCCATTAAATTTAATTACCCCTTCTGGTTCCACAAGAAACCATACCACGACTTAGCTAACACAATCCAACACAACAAATCTCGAAATCTACATAAACTTGCATGGAACCTTTATAATTATAGTGTCATAGAATAATCTAATGCATCACCCCTTTCTACATCAAAATAGAATCATCGAGAGGATATAAAACTAGAGTATTCCATCCCCTAAAATACATGAATTCAAAATTTCATGAAGGAGAAATCACATCTGTCAAAACATAGGTGCTTCGAAGGATGAGCTACCTTCATACTTTCATTATATTGAGAAAATGACACTACAAACCCCCACTAAAGATGACCATTGTGACAGATAGAAATAGTACATGAAGAGTGACCTTAAACGGAGTCCCAAACAGTACATGATTCATGCATACATCCATTACAGCATTTTACGATTTGATTCACCACAATGGTGTCATAAGACAATCTATTTTTTATAATGAGTCCAACAAAGGATCCAAATTATTTTTTAAGACAGCGGCAAACTATGAAAACAAATGCATCTTCCCATGATACCCACTAAAATTTCCCTTCACCACTTCTAGGTAGGTCATTCTAGGAAACAAGTGTGAAACTTCACCTTTTAAAACTCAAATGACTCAAGGAACTATAATTTCATTTTACTCCCTTTACATCCTCCCTTTTTCGGTGATTAGATCCACTTAAATAAAATGAAATGGAAATGACTTAACTGAATATCCCAAGAAAGATGTTCATACACTGAAAAACTAGAGGACCATCCAATATTGAACCACTTAAGGTAAGATATCTATTATAAAAATACATTATGGTGGAGTTCACTTGACAACGAGGGAATTTTAAGGAGTAAAAGGAAAACTACAAACACCAAAATGCAGTATTAAATGCTCCAATATTTAAAAAAAATTATAATCCCCCTTTCTAAAGAAAATTTTTAGAAAACATAACAAGCCTTATGAATTAAACACCCACCATTGGTATTCCATTTATCCTCACATTTATACATCCTTATGATCACTCAAGAACCCATCCGTATACCTCATACATGCATCCAAATACATATATGTCATCACAGATAGGAACACTAAGGGCTAAATAAAAGAATCATTTTCACTTTCCAAACCACTTTAAAAATACCCCAACCTATTTCCGAACCACCTTATCATTAATGAAATTTTTTTCAAATTACTTATTCATTTTCAATTTCACATTTCAAAAAACCTTTTAAAACCCCTGCAAATCATTTTCCAAAATAACACCCATTTAAAAACCCATTTTACATTATAGAAGAATAAATTTTTTGTCCTTGGAAATATAATTTTTAATAATTTATTATCTATTTTTTCAATCAAAATATTATTTTTAAATCTTAATAAAAACACCTGAAAACAAACCCATACCAAATTTAACTATGAAGTAATGAAACCTACCACTCAACATGTAAAATATCTGAAAATCCAAAAAGGAACCAAAAAACTCATTTGAGGGAATCTAGAGTTGATGGGAGACTGAAAATATTTTTTATGGAAATATGTAAATCAAATCACCATCAACTACAACCCTTCAATACCATTTCCTCAGATCTATATGGATTGATAGGCCCAATGAGCTTACTAAAACAACTAGAACAACATTCATTTCATTTTCCTAAATACTAACCAACGTAGAGAAACCATATAAACCATGAAAACTCAAACATCCCATGGAAACTCAAGGTTCTGTGCCAAATGTTTTGGCCACACACTCCCCCAGACTGACACCCCAAGCTCTAATAGTCCTAGTCCATCTACTTTGACTACTGATATAACAAAGAGATCCCTAAAAGGTGGTTCCTCTAATGAACATATCATCTGATACCACTTTTTCATGAACCAACCTATGTTGACCCCAGACCTTTCACCCATGTCGGCCAGCGACTAAGCCCGAGAGGCATTCTAGAACCTCTAGAGCTAGTGAAAAGACCAATGGAATGAACTGAGTTATGATAAGAATATTTTTTCCCAATGTAAATAAATAAATTTAGAAGAATAATAAAATATAATCCTAAAATAAAAAACAAAAAAAAGGAATGCAATAATAGAAAATAAAATCTAAACAAACTTGACGACCACTAAAATTCCACATTACCATATGTCTTACTCTCCCACCACTAGACTCTATATCAACCAATGTGATTGAGATCAAGTTGTAACCTGTACCTATGACTAAAAACAAGAAAAATGAATAGGCATGAGTATTAAAACTCTATATTCATACCTATGTAATATATTTCATAATTCGTTTCATTTAAAAAATCCCCAATTTAAGGTTTGAACTAAATATATATAAGTGAGTTTTTTTACACATTTTACCATTAATGAAAATTGCAGTCCATTACCATTTTTATTTTAAACAACATTATTTTCTATGAAGGAAGCATTATCCTCCTGGATAAATAGGTATAGTGAAGACGAAAGTCTAAAATAGTTTTTTTAATCCATTTTTAATGAACATTATAAAACATTTAATAAATTTTCGCTTAATGAGACACTACATAGAATGTAAGAACAAGAGTCATAGAATAAGGGGTATTTAAAGATATTACACAAGGGTGACCAACCAAACAATACAACGTAATCATCCATCATATATAGCTATGTGTCAAAATAAATGGGAAAACCTAGGAGCATGTAAATAATCAAGAACATAATATACATGTGATTCATCTGAAAGGCATGTCCAACCTGATGCTTTCATAATTCTGTAATTCCTGATCATCTCCCAACCAAGCATGTTCAAGGGGCCCAATCCCATAATATTAATAACAACATGTCACCCTGCTATGGACCAATATTAACTATGTAATCTAAACTAATGAGACAATTTTTCAATAAATATTCACTCTCTATGATGGGATCCCATGTCATGAATAATAAGGGGTGATCCAACTTTTTCAAACAATCAATCCATCACATATACATGCATTCCACTCAAGAAACACACACAAAAGTCAACACCATATCACTCCACAGGAATTTTCTCCCTCATTACATCAACTGAAAACACTTGACGGAATTCCCATATGAGGACCACCATTTTTATCATTACCTAACAAGTCAAGAGGTGTATCCAAATGAAAATTTGTCAAAGAAACATAAATTACATAATTAACTGTCCTCATGAAACCATCTGACACTAAACTATTTCCCAAGAACCAACAAACACCAACTCATTTCCAAATAATCAAATACACATCACCTATAATTCAAACCCATTTGGAAACCCATTTTTAAAATCAGTTTTAGCAACCCAAACACATTTGAAGCAAAATACACTCTTTAAAAACAATAATTTACTTCAAAAGGCCAAGTTGGAAAATTTATAAACATTTAATAAAAATGTTTTATGAAAATTTAATAAATAAGTTTTACACAATTAAACCCAAATAAGAATTATCTTTATTCATATTTAGACTTTTATACTAAAAACAACCATATATCACAAGCTAGTGTTTAATAAGGATGCTGAAATTAGGAAATGAATCATTCTTTAATTTAAAGGCTAATGTATAGGGAAACATTCCACAAAATAGGAGTGGACCAAGATGAAAAATTCGGATCTAGACACATTCGATGAAGATCAACATACAATTGATCACACATACCCTCCAGTTTACATATATATATACCCCTTAATACAATTCACATATTCACCATGCCAAGATTGAATTTTTGAAATAAAGTTATATATATATATATATATGAATGTACCTATGTATGTGTGTACAACTCTTCAAGGAGACACCAAAATAATTTAATTATCCTATAGATAACCCATACATAAAACAAGTTCATTTCCAAAACTATCATCACGTTATATAAAGAATTCAAAACTCATACAAAGAAGGGTAAAAAAAAATTAACGTGCCTATACAAATCAATTTTCTATTTTAATCACACAAAACCCATTTCAAATTATTTTACCACAACTTACACAATTTATAAATTCACTTTCAAAAAACACAATAAAAACACATAATTAAAACAACCCAAATCTATGGGGAAATCCCCATTGTAAAAACATACATAAACCAAAATCATTTTAAAATCATCCCTTTTACCATTTAAAACCATGTACAATTCATACTGACAACTGAAAATCATGTCCACATGTCATGTATTTCATTTTCCTTCAAATATACATTCTATATTCATCTACACCTTATGCACCCTTAAAAATGATCACACCCATCAAACAACCCAAAAAATATTTTCATGAAATGCCAAAAAAAGACACTCACACAAAACATAACCAATTTACTTTACAAAATTCATCTCAGACACTTCAAATTCCAAACCAATTATAAATAACCATTGTCATCCGACATTTAAACCATAGAAAAAATTTATAAATGTCGACATTAATAATAAATTCATCCAAAAAGGCAATGGCATAGAAAATCATACCTTGGGTGATGACATGGCAGTAATTTGGTGTGAAGACTCAACCACACCACAATCATGCAAGATTGAACCCTATAAATGGATGAATTATCCATAATTATGTTAACTCATAATCTGGGAGTCTTCCTTGGTGAGAGGGGTGATGGATGGATGGAATGTCTTCTGAAATATGCAGGAGAGGGAGGTAGAAGACGTACCTTGGTAGATCGAGTAGAGAACCTATAGAAATATAGTAGAATCATGGAGCTCGCTGATAGGGAAGATATTTCATGGACTAGAAGTCATGGGGGTTATTTCCTATGTTTAGAAGAATTATTGGGAACCACATTAAGATATAGTGGAGGAACGACTGATGGATGGGATTTTTCACACCAAATGGTTCCAACAAAATGGGGGTTGTGCACAAGGAGATAGGAGGGGGTGTGCTGTATCTAGTGTAATAAGGGGAATGAGGGATAATATATATTAGGTTTTTTATTATTATTATTATTATTTTAATTTTTTTAATTTTAATTTAATTAATTTAATTTAAAAAAAGAATAAATTGCACATGGTACAGTTAGAGGTGTGACAGTTGAGTATTCATGCATTATTCTTGGATCGTAGGATTTGTTGTGTCATGAATTATTTTAATACATGAATAAAAATAATAGATCTTTGTATGTTATTTAAATAGGAATTTATTCCCTACATGTGTAGTTGAACTGAAAAAGGTTTCTGATGTCAAATTGAGAATGTTATTAAAATGATTAAAACTATATGAGATAGTTGTCTTATGAGAATCTTGAATAATGAAAATGTGTTAACCCTTGTTAACCATGACATAGATGAACGATAGTTAATGGTAGTATAAGTGCCTTAGTTTTGACCATGTGCATAGGAAAAGGGATGAATGACTTCTTATGGACTAATGTGAATCCCTCTTGCTAAATGTGTCAATGTTGTGATATGTGTCATGAGATTTGTGTCGGTAATTATAGATATATTCCTCCAAGACAAATCATATTGATAGGAGACCAGAGATTACAGATCAAAATGATACACCAGCACTGGAACACGAGGAACTGTTTATGTTGGGTGAGGATGTTGGAGAACAGATTCCTTATAAATTCTCTCATTTCTAATAGTTTATGCATGGAGACCTAGGATGGGATGTGAAAATTATATCAGACATGAAATGGTAGTTTTAGATATATTTCCCTATAATTTTTTTCAGAGATAGTGGTCATGAGGCCGAAGAGTAACGGATTGAGTATATCTAGACTATTCTTGACCACTTGTAGATTGCTACTAAGAAGAGTGTAAAATTGGTTACATACATGTTATATGATCAAGAGAATAATTGGAGGGACATCCATACATGGTATGAGAAGCTTGAGATTATTTATTGTAAGGACTATTAGGATAATTCAATGGATAACTTTCACCCTGATACACTCATTTAAGAGATAATAGAAAAATTTATGAGGTTGAATCTGAGGAGAATGTTTGTGATGGACTAATATTGATGATATTAATATTTTCATATATTTACTAATGGTTTGGAAGCTTGGAAGGTTCTTGTGGGTGAATGGATTCATAATGGACTTAAATTTGAAATTAAATACCATGTTAGAAATCATCGAGGTAAATATGTGTTAGTAAGAGAGAATAAACATACAATTTCTGAGAGGAACCTGAAGGTGGCTTCTAATGGAGGACATATGGTTTCTTCTAGATGGTCATATGGTACGACATATTATATAAGGATGCATCATTATGAGAATTTTGACAAGTGTAACGGAATTCAAAGTGGACTGATGGAGGGGTCAGTCAAATATGAAATTACTTCAGTGGTGTATCACATGTGTTGTAGGATGGGTACATTTTTGAGATAGTGCCTCAAACCCTTGTAGAGTACCAAGTGTATTGTAGGATATGTCATCTACATATGATCCTCGGAATCATACTATTATAGGGTAGATATAAATGAACTAATATTAACTAGAGTAATTTCTTGAGATCTTCTATTCCATATTAGTTTGGTAGTTGGAGTTCTACTAGCCATCGAAGTGATGGTAGTGGATGAGGTGCTTTTGTGAATGAGAGCTCATATAAAAATAGTGGTGTATCTTATGGGATTCATAGTGTAACATATGGGATATTTAAGGGACAATCATATTGTAACACCCGAGACTTTTATGTTATATAAATCATCAAAGGAATCTTTTTCTACACAACACTTTCTTGGCTTGCTTTACACAAAATCGTGACCTTCCTCGATAGCATGCGTCGTACGCAATACCGAGTTTCACTAAACAACGATATGCTATTAAAATATTATTAAAACTAGCCGTTATGAATAGTAATAACCACTTTTTGAAATTTTATAAATTTTATTTTTCAAAATGGACTTCATTTTTTGATTTGGAATATCGAAATTAGCCTACGGTGAAATTTTGGTATTTTTCTGAAAACTTTCAATTTTTGATGAATAGTGAAACCACTAAGTGGTAGTTAAAAAACTAAATTTTTCATAAAACATAATTTTACCGCTTCTGTGAGTGGAATTTCGAAAATCCAAGAGAAACGGTTAATATCAAGGACTAAAATGTGGTTCAATGAGATGAAAATAATTTTTTGGTGAATAGTAACTTTTTACTTTTTTTTACCACGGTGAAAAGTAAATAGGGTAATTAAGGATAAAGATGATATTATTATTACCCTAACACATGTCCTAATTCTATTGGATAAGTGTAATTCGACCAAAAACAAACTTAGGAATAAAATATGACCATTTAGGCCCACTTGGATTAGATTAGGACATTTATTATTAATTTATTTAAAGAAGGGTTAAAATAGTTAAAATCAATGTTTAATAAGTAAATAATTTTTAATATGGGGTTATACATAAGATAAATTCAACTATAAATAATAATTAGAAAGATAAAAAGATTTCCTACATAATGGTATTTTATTTGTAATTTTTAGACATTAAATAATTTAATTTATTTATGACATAATGATGATGCAGTAATTATCTTATTAATGAAATATTGACATAATTGATGTTATAAACAAAAAAATAAATGTAATTTGAGACTTTTTATGAATCCCACTAATTTTATAGGTTAATATGACATGTTAGTATTGATTTAATTAACTTTTTTTGAACTAATATTTCTGTTATGATTTTCACAAAAATCAATTACTAAATAGTGTCAAAATTGACATAAAATAGTTTTTAAAACAAATATTATATTGGTAATTGTTATTTTATTCCTGAAAATCTAAGGTTCGGCCAAATGACTTATATAAGGTTATATATATTAATAATAAACAACTTGGGGTTCGTTTGGCTTCTTATAGTAAGTTTATTAACCTTATAGTATAAGAACACAAGAAGACATGGTAAAAGTAAAATTATTTAACTTAATGTTAAATCTAAATGATAAGGTTAAAATAGGAACCTAAACTTGTCTAAATTCTATTGGATAAGAGTATTTCGACCCATCCCCACCTTAGCATCTAAATATATCAATTTGGAGATATTTAAAACCGAACTTGACTTTATAATAAAATAATATTTTTTGTTATTCCAAAGGTGCCCCTCTCCTCCCTTATAAAAGGACACCTCCTCCCCCTATTCCTCACACCACTTTGAGCCTTCAAAGTCGTCCAACCCCTGACACTTTCTCCTCTCCACTTCCCTAGAGACATTCTAGAGGTTCTGGTCTTCTTAAAAGACCAGTTTTAGTGCCTTAAAAGAAGGTCTCAAAGAAGCACTTCAAAGAAGAGGTAATGTCTGTTACCAATTCTTTCATCTTTATTTCTTCTTCCACTTCTTCTTCTTTAGTTTTTTCATTATTAAGTAAAAACATCAGTATCACTCATATACGGATATGTTATTATAAGTATGAAACAACCCTATTTCACCATCTATCCATCCTACGGAAAAAGAAATCATCGCGCGTGTGTACGTAAGGAATACCGTCTCCACGCCGTGGTGTAATCTATTTTCCACCACCGCCTTACTTGGATGGGTATAATGGTGTAAATAATGACCATATATGACTATTATAAAGTGACATTTATTCTGAAATAGTATACATATACTCCAATACAATTCCACGATCATAGGAACGATATCATCACTCGTGCGTACGTACGGAATACCGTCTCCACGATGTGATGCGACTCGTTCTACATGATCTTCATAATGATTATATAAATGAATTGAATCAATGAATATGATATACATTACACTAATACCATTCTGGAAATTAGGTATCTATTACCTAAAGAGAAGAATAAGAATTTATTCGACAAAACACGCATAAGAACAAAAAGTTATAAACACTCAAATAACAAGTAGCAATGAAATATTACTACTAAGAAGCTAAGAATATGACCATATATGATATCATAAAAATAAGTATGATTCTGGAATAAGTCAATAACATTATTTAAAACATTATACAGGAGTTTCGGACACTTACAAAGCAAGTCGGACCTAAGGTAAGGGAAATATCACAATCTCATTTTTATCCGAGATTGTTTATACTTTGAATTTTACTGGGGTGTATTTTATCATCCACATCCATGTTTTCTCAATATTTAATGTTATTTCCATCCACCTAAAATTGTTTAAATCCAATTCGGTGAGTTTTTATTAAAGGATATGAAAGGAATCTTTTGTCGTTTTTCGTACGAGGTACTTTTTGACTTTTCTGACAAAAGTACGAAGAATGTTTTTTTAACTTATACGGCATGAATGTATTTTTAAAACATTATTTCCAAGAAGCTTCCTTTACAAGTTTTCATGTTTATTTTCGATCAACTTCTTTTAGTTTAGAATTGTATGACATGTTAAGAAAGGAAAAGTGTTTTTGAAGCAGAAAGGATATTTTCCTCAAGAATGGAGTTCAAATGTTTTATCAAAATTATTTTCCATCTAAGATAATAAAGGGTTCTGTTTCTATCCCTATTATTACATTGATTTGATTACGTTGTGATGGAATTATATTTTTATGAATCCCTTTATCTTATATGAATTGTTATATGATGTCACGATGTTTAAGATTCCCATTTTTGTTACATGGGTTATGCTATGATGTATGGTTTATGATTTTGTGGCACACATAAGAATGGTATCATTATGAGATGGGTGGGACCTATATCTCCCTCCAATTCATTGGGTAAAGATTTTATATCTCATGAGATAGACATGGCTGGAATGGTAGGTTATACCGGTTCAGTGAAACAGGACTGAAACGAGGGTGACTCGGTTCAGAAAGGGACTTTGACCACTAAAATAGTCTTGGAAATGAGTCTTGACTAATAAGAAATGATTCTCTATGATTATGTGTGTATGCCACAATGTTTCATGTTTTAAGTTATGATTATTGTGATTAAATTTCACTGCCATGATTTATCCCATGTTATGAAATTATGATCTCTTTTGCAGGTTAAGATTTCCAAAAGTTATGTTCTTATGTATATGATGTGATTGATATTTATTTTGTTTACCCTTACTGAGCATTTGAGCTCACCCTTTTGTATGTTTTCTTTCCCTAGGTCAGGAATAAGGTTATTAAGTAAGATATGCCAAAAGGGACTATAGATATGATGAAATAAATGGGAGACAGTGTAGACGCTTTATGAACCAGTTGTTTATGTTTCCCAGTTTCTAAAGACACTATACCTATACGGTCCTTTTGTGGTTTTGTTATATGTTGTAATAAGTATGCTTCAATTTTGAAGTATTAACAATGTATGTAAATTATGGGTTGTTATAGTTGGTATCAGAGGAAAGGTATAGTCAACCTTTGGAAACTAGGATGTGAAAGCCTTAGTAAGAACCCTAAGGATAATTCTAAGCATAGAAAACAATCTTAGTGTTTTAGAAATGGCCATAAATAACCTAGTATAAGACCTTAAGTGTAAAATTTTATTCTTGATTATGTGGTTTTCCTATTATAATTAGTGTTTCTCACACAATTCTTCTTGGTTTTAGTCAATGGCTGGAACCTGAAGGAACCGTGTTAATGCGGAATGCGACGGGCAATGCAATGATTGTCCCCCTGAGCAACCAAACGTTATGGGAGCTAGAATACAAAATCTTGTAGCCATGATCACACAACTTTCTCAAGCTATGAATCATGCAGGACTTCCAAACGAGCAAAGGAAGGAGCAACATTCTGTTGAATCCTTCATGAGGTAGCGTCCACATTCTTTCAGCGGGTCTATTGATCCATTAGTTGCTGAACAATGTATTAGTACTACCGAAAAGATATTTTCAGTTCTTCAATGTTCTGAACATGATAAAGTCATCCTAGCAGTGTATCGTTTGGAAGGAGATGCTGATCAATGGTGGAATCTTATTATGAATACGAGGCAAGGGGATGAAATTGAGTCCATGGAATGGGACGAGTTCAAGAACTTATTTTTCAATAAGTACTTCCCTCGTATTCTCCGAACAAAGATGGAGAAAGAGTTTCTTGAACTAAAGCAAAAGGATGATGAATCTGTTGGTACCTATGAAGCAAATTTTACAAGACTTGCAAGGTACGCTTCTGGTATTATAATCTAACCGGAGAGTAAGATCGATCGATTCTTTAGTGGCTTAAAACCAAGTCTTCGAAGGGCGTTAGCCATAGGGGACTTAAATAGCTACAAGGAAATCGTTCGATGTGCTCTCAAAGTCAAGATGGAGATTGGAGTAACCCATCAATCATATGGGTTTGATAAGAAGAGGAAAATAGAATTCAAAGGAAAATCTAAAGAGCACACTGAAAAGAATATGAGATTTCCCTTATGCTCAAAGTGTGGAAAGAAACATGGAGGGAGTTGTCTTAAAGGGACAAGTAAATGTTTCAAATGTGGAAAGGAAGGTCATCGGGCATTTGAATGCTGCGATGATGGGAAGAAGATGTCTAATGATGCAAACAAAGGAAGGGATACACAGAATGAACCTACTACACTTCAATGTTTCAAGTGCAAGGAGATGGTGCATTATGCCAATAAATGCCCTAATACAAGGGTTGATGATGATGGTCGATTTCAACAAACTCTTAAGGCAAAATACAAAGGAAAGTCACATGCAATTTCTATCAGCGATGTGGAGTACGATAACGATGTGGTGAAAGATACACTTACCATCCACTGTAAATTAGCAAATGTTTTATTTGATTCTGGATCCACCCACTCTTTTATTTCTGAAGAATTTTCTAAGGGTATCACCGTATTACCTCAACAATTAGATGTTGAGTTAGCTGTGACAACACCTAATGGCACAACAGTCACATCAAAAGTTTATAATTCTTCTCCAATAGAAGTTTGTGGGAAAGTGATTCCTGCAAATCTTGTGATCCTTCCTATAGTGGAATTTGATGTGATTCTTGGCATGGATTGGCTTTCTTTATATGGATCTCATATCAATTTCCAAAGAAGGGAAGTCACATTTCATATTCCAGATCAATCTATGATCATCTATCAATGCAAGGATGAACATAACCTTCCAGTGGAAATTTCTTCCATCTTATGGGTCTTGATTCCACTAAATGAAGGTTATTTATCTCAAATGGTTGGTGAGAAACTCACGATTAAGAATATGCCCATTGTACGGGAGTTTGATGATGTCTTTCCAGAGGAATTACCGGGACTTCCACCGAATCGTGAAGTTGAGTTCTCAATAGAACTCGTACCGGGTGCTTTGCCTATTTCAAAGACACCTTATAGAATGGCCCCAATTGAGTTGCAGGAATTGAAGAAGCAACTCCAAGAGAATCTTGATAAAGGATTCATAATCCCTAGTGCGTCACCTTGGGGAGCACATGTTCTATTTGTTAAGAAGAAATATGGATCAATGAGACTCTGCATTGATTATCGAGAACTTAACAAGATCACTATCAAGAAAAAATATCCTCTCCCGCGCATTGATGACCTATTTGGCCAACTATGTGGAGCTCAATACTTTTCCAAGATTAATCTTCGTTCAGGGTATCATCAATTAAGGGTCAAACGGGAGGATATACCAAAGAGGGCTTTCCATACAAGGTATGGACACTATGAATTTATAGTGATGCCATTTGGTCTTACTAATGCCCCTGCTATCTTCATGGATCTGATGAATAGAGTCTTTAGAGACTATCTTGATCAATTTGTGGTAGTCTTTATAGACGATATTCTTGTCTATTCAAAGAGCAAGGAAGAACATGAAGATCACTTGAGAATTATATTGAAGACCCTGAGAAAGGAGAAGCTTTATGCCAAATTTACCAAGTGTGAATTTTGGCTTCAAAAAGTTGCATTTTTGGGTCACATAATCTCAAAAGAGGGGATATCTGTGGATCCAGCAAAACAGAGGTTATCGAAAGATGGTCGAGACCAACAACAGTAACTGAGATCCGAAGTTTTCTTGGTTTGGATGGATATTATCGACGTTTTGTGAAAGATTTTTCACGATTATCTAATCCACTAACCAAGTTGACTCGGAAAGGAGTTAAGTTTGTCTGGACGGAAGAATGGGAAGAGAATTTCAAGGAGTTGAAAAGAAGGTTATCCAGTGCACCTGTGCTCACACTGCCTTGTAGTGGAGAAAGGTTTGTGATCTATAGTGATGCATCCAAGAAGGTATTAGGGTGTGTTCTTATGCAAAATGATATGGTGATAGCTTATGCCTCACGACAGTTGAAAATCCATGAGCAAAATTACCCAACACATGATTTGGAGTTAGCTGCGGTAATCTTTGCATTAAAGATTTGGAGGAATTACCTTTATGGTGAAAGGTGTGATATTTATACTGATCATAAAAGTTTAAAGTATATTTTCACACAAAAGGAGCTGAATATGCATCAAAGAAGATGGTTGGAGCTGATTAAGGATTACGACTGCTCAATCCATTACCACCCTAGGAATGCAAACAAGGTGGAAGATGCATTAAGTCGACAAGACCATGCTAGTTCATCCATGATGAGGATCACAAAAGATTCAATATTTATGGATTTACAAAGGATGGATCTTGGAATTATAATGGAAGGGGGAAAATCTTATCTTTCTCAAATGAATGATCAACCATCTATACATGTGAAGATTAAAGAGGCACAGAAAGAAGATGTCGAGTTACAAAAGAAGGTGAGAAATGTTCCTGAGTTCAACCTTGATTGTGATGGGATAATAAAGTTCAGGAATCGGGTTTGTGTTCCTCCCATCCCCGAATTAAAGAAAGAGCTGCTGGATGAGGCTCATAGTTCTTCATTCTCTATTCATCCTGGAAGCACAAAGATGTATAGGGACCTGAAAGAGTACTTCTGGTGGGATGGCATGAAAAGAGATGTTGTTGAATATGTCTCTCGATGCTTGGTTTGTCAAAAAGTTAAAGCTGAGAGACAGAAGTCTAAGGGGATTTTACAACCATTACCCATACCCGAATGGAAATGAGAAAACATTACTATGGACTTTGTCACAGGACTTCCTAAAACATCCAAAGGCAATAATGCTATCTGGGTCATAGTTGATCGTCTTACAAAGTCTACACACTTCGTTGTTATTAGAGAGGATTTCTCTCTGGATCAGCTTGCCAAGATATATGTAAAGGAAGTGGTAAGATTGAATGGAGTACCACTTTCTATTATATCTGATCGGGATCCGAGATTTACCTTGAAGTTCTGGCGAAGTCTTCAGCATACTCTGGATACAGAGTTGAGTTTCAGCACTGCTTATCATCCTCAGACAGACGGTCAGTCTGAAAGAACAATTCAAACCCTAGAAGATATGTTGAGAGCTTGCTCTATGGATTTCAAAGGAGGTTGGGATCAATACCTACCTTTGGTGGAATTTTCTTATAATAATAGCTTTCACCCCAGTATTCAGATGTCTCCTTATGAAGCTCTCTATGGAAAGAAATACAGGACTCCAACTTGCTGGGATGAAGTTGGGGAAAGAAAGCTATTAGGACCTGATCTCGTTGATGAAATGGCAGAAAAGGTTAGATCTATTCAACAACACATAAGAGTAGCTCAGAGTCGACAGAAAATTTATGCTGACAATCGAAGAAAAGACCTAGAGTTTGAAGTGGGTGATAAAGTGTTCTTACGAATATCTCCCTGGAAGAGGGTTATAAGATTTGGAAAGAAGGGGAAGTTGAGCCCTAGATATATCGGTCTTTTCGAAATACTGGATTGTGTTGGGAAGGAAGCTTACTGATTGGCGCTTCCACCGAATCTCTCTCAAGTTCACGATGTGTTCCATGTATCTCTCCTGAGAAAGTACATACCTGATCCTTCACATGTACTCAGCTCAGAAGTTGTACCGCTGGAGCAATATCTTTCTTATGAAGAACAACCAATAGAGATTCTGGATCGTAGCGAAAAAGTCCTACGAAACAAGACCACTCGATTGGTGAAAATTTTATGGAGGAACCACCAATTAGAAGAAGTTACATGGGAACTTGAGGATATGATGAGGGAGAGGTATCCTCATCTGTTTGTTACAAAGTGACGAATTTCGAGGGCGAAATTCATTTTAAGGGGGGTAGAATGTAACACCCGAGACTTTTATGTTATATAAATAATCAAAGGAATCTTTTTCTACACAACACTTTCTTGGCTTGCTTTACACGAAATCGTGACCTTCCTCAATAGCTTGCGTCGTACGCAATACCGAGTTTCACTAAACAACGATATGCTATTAAAATATTATTAAAACTAGCCGTTATGAATAGTAATAACCACTTTTTGAAATTTTATAAATTTTATTTTTCAAAATGGACTTCATTTTTGGATTTGGAATATCGAAATTAGCCTACGGTGAAATTTTGGTATTTTTATGAAAACTTTTAATTTTTGATGAATAGTGAAACCACTAAGTGGTAGTTAAAAAACTGAATTTTTCATAAAACATAATTTTACCGCTTCTGTGAGTGGAATTTCGAAAATCCGAGAGAAACGGTTAATATCAAGGACTAAAATGTGGTTCAATGAGATGAAAATAATTTTTTGGTGAATAGTAACTTTTTACTTTTTTTTACCACGGTGAAAAGTAAATAGGGTAATTAAGGGTAAAGATGATATTATTATTACCCTAACACATGTCCTAATTCTATTGGATAAGTGAAATTCGACCAAAAACAAACTTAGGAATAAAATATGACCATTTAGGCCCACTTGGATTAGATTAGCACATTTATTATTAATTTATTTAAAGAAGGGTTAAAATAGTTAAAATCAATGTTTAATAAGTAAATAATTTTTAATATGGGGTTATACATAAGATAAATTCGACTATAAATATTCATTAGAAAGATAAAAATATTTCCTACATAATGGTATTTTATTTGTAATTTTTAGACATTAAATAATTTAATTTATTTATGACACAATGATGATGCAGTAATTATCTTATTAATGAAATATTGACATAATTGATGTTATAAACACCAAAATAAATGTAATTTGAGACATTTTATGAATCCCACTAATTTTATAGGTTAATATGACATGTTATTATTGATTTAATTAACTTTGTTCGAACAAATAATTCTGTTATGATTTTCACAAAAATCAATTACTAAATAGTGTCAAAATTGACATAAAATAGTTTTTAAAACAAATATTATATTGGTAATTGTTATTTTATTCCTAAAAATCTAAGGTTCGGCCAAATGACTTATATAAGGTTATATATATTAATAATAAACAACTTGGGGTTCGTTTGGCTGCTTATAGTAAGTTTATTAACCTTATAGTATAAGAACACAAGAAGACATGATAAAAGTAAAATCATTTAACTTAATGTTAAATCTAAATGATACGGTTAAAATAGGAACCTAAACTTGTCTAAATTCTATTGTATAAGAGGATTTCGACCCATCCCCACCTTAGAATCTAAATATATCAATTTGGATCTATTTAAAACCGAACTTGACTTTATAATAAAATAATATTTTTAGTTATTCCAAAGGTGCCCCTCTCCTCCCTTATAAAAGGACACCTCCTCCCCCTCTTCCTCACACCACTTTGAGCCTTCAATCTCGGCCAAACCCTGACACTTTCTCCTCTCCACTTCCCTAGAGACATCCTAGAGGTTCCGGTCTTCTTAAAAGACCAATTTTAGTGCCTTAAAAGAAGGTCTCAAAGAAGCACTTCAAAGAAGAGGTAATGTCCGTTACCGATTATTTCATCTTTATTTCTTCTTCCACTTATTCTTCTTTAGTTGTTTCATTATGAATTAATAACATCAGTATCACTCATATACTGATATGTTATTATAAGTATGAAACAACCCTATTTCACCATCTATCCATCCTACGGAAAAAAGAAATCACCACGCGTGCGTACGTACGGAATACCGTCTCCACGCCGTGGTGTAATCTATTTTCCACCACCGCCTTACTTGGATGGTTATAATGGTGTAAATAATGACCATATATGACTATTAAAAAGTGATATTGATTCTGAAATAGTATACATATACTCCAATACAATTCCACAATCATAGGAACGATTTCATCACTCGTGCGTACGTACGGAATACCGTCTCCACGATGTGATGCAACTCGTTCTACATGATCTTCATAATGATTATATAAATGAATTGAATGAATGAATATGATATACATTACACTAATACCATTTTGGAAATTAGGTATCTATAACCTAAAGAGAAGAATAAGAATTTATTCGACAAAACACGCATAAGAACAAAAAGTTATAAACACTCAAATAACAAGTAGCAATGAAATATTACTACTAAGAAGCTAAGAATATGACCATATATGATATCATAAAAATAAGTATGATTCTGGAATAAGTCAATAACATTATTTAAATCATTATACAGGAGGTTCCGACACTTACAAAGTAAGTCGGACCTAAGGTAAGGGAAATATCACAATCTCATTTTTATCCGAGATTGTTTATACTTTGAAATTTACTGGGGTGTATTTTATCATCCACATCCATGTTTTCTCAATATGTAATGTTATTTCCATCCACCTAAAATTGTTTAAATCCAATTCAGTGAGTTTTTATTAAAGTATATGAAAGGAATCTTTTATCGTTTTTTGTACGAGGTACTTTTTGACTTTTCCGACAAAAGTATGAAGAATGTTTTTTTAACTTATACGGCATGAATAGATTTTTAAAACATTATTTCCAAGAAGCTTCCTTTTCAAGTTTTCATGTTTATTTTCGATCAACTTCTTTTAGTTTAGAATTGTACGACATGTTAAGAAAGGAAAAGTGTTTTTGAAGCAGAAAGGATATTTTCCTCAAGAATGGAGTTCAAATGTTTTATCAAAATTATTTTCCATCTAAGATAATAAAGGGTTATGTTTCTATCCCTATTATTAAATTTATTTGATTACGTTGTGATGGAATTATATTTTTATGAATCCCTTTATCTTATATGAATTGTTATATGATGTCACGATGTTTAAGATTCCCATTTTTGTTACATGGGTTATGCTATGATGTATGGTTTATGATTTTTTGGCACACATAAGAATGGTATCATTATGAGATGGGTGGGACCTATATCTCCCTCCAATGCATTAGGTAAAGATTTTATATCTCATTAGATAGACATGGCTGGAATGGTAGGTTATATCGGTTCCGTGAAAATGGACTGAAACGAGGGTGACTCGGTTCAGAAAGGGACTTTGTCCACTAAGATAGTCTTGGCAATGAGTCTTGACTAACAAGAAATTATTCTCTATGATTATGTGTGTATGCCACAAAGTTTCATGTTTTAAGTTATTATTATTGTGATTACATTTCACTGCCATGATTTATCCCATGTTATGAAATTATGATCTCTTTTGCAGGTTAAGATTTCCAAAAGTTATGTGCTTATGTATATGATGTGATTGATATTTCTTTTGTTTACCCTTACTGGGCATTTGAGATCACCCTTTTGTATGTTTTCTTTCCCCATGTCAGGAAGAAGGTTATTAAGTAAGATATGCCAAAAGGGACTATAAATATGATGAAATAAATGGGAGACAGTGTAGACGCTTTATGAACCAGTTGTTTATGTTTCCCAGTTTCTAAAGACACTATACCTATACGGTCCTTTCATGGTTTTGTTATATGTTGTAATAAGTATGCTTAAATTTTGAAGTATTAACAATGTATGTAAAGTATGGGTCGTTATACATATGATGTTCAACCTACACTGGTTGATAGACAGTACAAATTGTTGACAGTTACAAGTACTATTATTATAGATTTATTTATTTCTAATGCATTATTTAATACAGGGACTTAATTTTTTTTTATTTCTTTAGAAATCATGAATTATTGGAACATGGAGGTGGAGTTCTTGATTATTGTTATTATGTTAGTTACACCATTTATAGTTTTTTTGAGAAACATATGTTTATGAAAATGGGTGTTCTCTAGATGTTTGAGATTATCATTTATGTAGGGATGTGTACATCACTAAATTTTCAGGATTGAACCTTTTTTTGGTTTTGAGTGGGTTATTAGCATAACTATCCCATATTTATTTTTACCATAGTAGAGTGACTATTACATGTCCTATAGGTGAAAATTATGTACACCATAGAGAATGGGAATCCAAGTAAGGCCTTGTAGGTCTAATTCATCATCAAATGGGATCACCACGTATGTTGCTAGTCAATTTATTGCTGAATAAGGTGTAATGTAGAATGTACATCCACTAATATTGGATAGGTTTCAAGATGTGTTTCTGGAATCTTTTGAGGGATTCTACGTCATTCAAATGTGTAATTTACAAATGATTTATGATCAGTGGCTAATCCAATTTCTTTTCCACCGTACAATAAGGCACCAACATAGATTCAAGATTATAAGACTCAACTAGAAGGACTGGTGTACAAGGGTTTAATCCATCCATGTACATTTCCTTTGGGATCTCTTATTTGGTTTTCTATGTATGATGACATAAGAATGGGATTGTCTATTAGTTACCAATATTTTGACCACATGACTATTATGAACTAGTATCCTCTTCCGAATAACAATTACCAATTTGACCGGTTAATGGTTGATTGTGTCTTTTAAAATATTTACCTGAGATTAGGTTATCATTGGTTGATAGTTCACCCTTATGATATATCGACGACATCATTAAGAATAATTTTTGGCCTATAGGTGTTCGTTGGGATGTTGTCGTGTTGATGAACACAACAATTGTGATTACAACATTTATGAACAGATTCATCCACCTATACCTTTCTCAGTTTTTATTAGTGTTTATAGCTGATATATTGGTGTACTCCAAGACTCATTATATCCATTCCATCCATCTTGACCTCATCTTGAGTACACTGATATATAATCACCTATACAACAAGTTATCTTTGATTAGATTATTGAATGATCATGTACAGATAATGGGTCACATAATATCAGAGTACGGTGTGTCAGTGGACCCAGATAATGGTCAGGTAGTTGTTTCATTAGAGCATCCCAAGAATGTTATCTATATTTATATCATTGTTGGATTATCTGGATATTATCGGATGTTCATCTAGTAACTTAGCCAATTTTAAAAACTTATTTTGGGTTTGAAAAATAAGGGTGGAATTTTTGAATGGCCTATATCATTTCATAATTACATATACAAGTTGATTAAGAACCTGATTACAGAATCAATCATGAAACCAACTGATCCATGTGAAGAGTATACGGTGTTTTTTAACACTTCTATGAATAGTCATGGTGTAGTTTTTATGTAGAGATATCTAGTTCTACTGAATGGGTCATAGATTTTGAGTCTATATAACAAATTTAACCAATGCATGACTTCGAGTTGTTAATAGTGGTTTATACCTTGATGAATTGCATGAATTATATAATTGGTGAGAATTGTACTATGTATACTAATCATAAGATTACTACGTATATATTTTCACAAAAAAAATTTATTATCCATTAGTGAAGATGGTTTGAGTATATTAAGTCATTCATCTTTGATATATCATATATTATTGCGAATAGAAACTATGTTGTTGATTAATTAATAAGGAAGGCTCAAACTCAATAAAGTTTATAAGAATAGTGCCCATTGGGAGATGATGAATTTACTTGTAGAGATGCTTTTTTTGGTTCTAGAATTTCATTACATAATGACTCTTTTATCTGTTTCTATAGAGTATATAATCATTAGAAGGATCATAGATAGAATTTCTGAGTATCTATACTATATTTTCTTGTGTTATTTCTTTGGTGGTGGGGATTCACTATCTAATTGGATCAATGAAAATGATGAGATAATATATGTGAGGAATCGGGTATTTTTCCGAGAATTATGTAGGAGGAGTTTATGCATGAATTTCATGCCTCAATGTGGGTGGTGCATCCAAGTGTGACCAAAATTTATTGTGACCTATGAATAATGTTCTGGAGTCAATGATCGAAAATAATAATAGATAGTTTCATAACACAATGCAATAATTTCAATATGTGATGGTCTGGTATCGACGACTTGGTGGTTTACTATAGTTGTTTCCCACTCTAGAGTGGAATTGGGATGATGTTTCTATAGAATTTATATTGGGTCTCCCGATGATTCCTTGGTAGTATGAGTCAATTAAGATGATTTTGGAATATTTTAAAAAGATAGTCAATTTACTTAAAATATGGTAGACGACCTTAGTGAAGAATTTGGATGAATTGTATGTTTAGGAGATGGTCTGTCTTTAAAGGGTTCAACATAATATTATTGTATACAATGAATCAATCATTACTTCATTCTCCTATAATGTCCTAATCAAGGATCATGCTTTAGATGTTTTTCTATGATTTTCTTTCGACCCAGAGAAAGATAGGAACATGGAATACACTATAAAGGGTATTAAGGATATGCTTGGGTAAATTTTCCCAAACTTTGGTGGGTCTTGAGAGATGTAGATAAATTTGGTGGAGAATTTATATAATATTATTTATGATGGAACTACACATATAGAACCATATGAGGATATATAGGTAGTCCATGTAGATCACCTCTATTCTGGATTGAGGTAGGTGATTTAGAGACCTTGGGACCATGTCTCATATAGTAAATGTTAGAGCATGTTCAAAAAAATTTAAATATATGTCTACGATTAAGAGTAGACATAAGTAATATTCTAATAGACATCGATGACCAATACAGTTTTTAGAGGGAGATAGTGTATTGTTTTTGGTGTCTTATATAGTAGTTCACCATAGAATATGGAGACTCGGAACATTGGTGGTTAGGCTTGTTGGATAGTATAAGGTTGTGGAGAGGGTCGGGCTTGTGTAATACCCATTATCTTTTCTAAAATGGGTGTTATGTGTGGTCTTTTCATGTGTCGGAGCTTCATGTGTGTCACCATGGCCCTTCTCATGAGATCAATATAGCATTTTTTGAGCATGAAACTGATGCGTTCTTTTAGGATCATCTGATATATGTGTTGGATTGTAGAGAGAAATCCTTCCAAGGGAAGACAATTCCAATATTTTTTGCATTGTTAAATCCTGGGCATTTTTAAGAACATAATTGGGATAGATGAGAGAATATGTGGTCATAGTTGACCAATCATTCTAACTCGAATATTAGAGATTATTGGGAGTAAAACATGTGGAGGAGCTACTATATTGTTGGATATTTTAAGAACCTAACCTTTTATAATGATGTATCATGCTTGAAGATATGTATTAATTTCCCTTATTGTGAGTATATGTTGATTAGGTTTTATCTTAGGAGAGTTTGGTTAAATGTTTGTGTGTTTTAAATAGAATAATGGATGTTCATGGTTGGAGAATGATTTTCCCAAACTAGATGAACAACCCATGAAAATTGTTGTAACCCATATAAAATAGATTATCACAATTATTGTATGTTTAATTAAAATGTGTTCCAACTTATGAGTAATTGTGAGACACCTCCAGGTGAGGTAAATAGTTAGGGTGAATAGTTAGAGGAAAATTTTCGCTCTATATTGTTAACCATGTTCTTGGGATTCTAATCCCATGAATAAGAGATTAAAAAACACATACCTATTGAAATCACACAAAATCAACAATAACGCAAATATAAACAATTTCAGTTTTTCAGAGTCACCTACAAAGATTTATAGGAATTCTAAACTCTATTGATGATAATTCAAATCCCAGATATAATATCTTTTACCCTCCATATAAATGATTCTTATCATGTATGGTTTTTTCCAAATCTATTGTCTCCCTATAATATTTTGAAGGGATGTTTTAATATATTGGTTTTGGATTATGATATTTGTTTTCATTGATCTAATCCATTTGATCATAGATCTAGGATTCAGATCTGTATTTCATACTTTGTTGTGTTTTTCTCTGTTCTGCTTAAATTTTGAATTTCTATAGGAAGGTGTATGTCAGCGATCATTTGGTAGGTGATGATAATTACAAATCTCATAATATTAATTCCAAACTGTATGTATTCATCATTATATATCAATTTAAATTTTGGGAAATTTAATTTTTTTTTGATTAAATAAATAGTTTTATTAATATATGAAAATATGGAGATGGAAATTAATTATTTTGTGTATTATGTAATTGAATATTTTGAGAATTAAAGAGGTGTAATTTGATTAATTAATAAGTGTTTTAATTAGTGGATTTTTTTGAATAGGTTGATTAATCGAATATCGATTTTGTTAATTAATGGGGTGGGGTAATGATTCACATAATTATGTTTTCGAATTATTTTACAAATTGGGATATGATATTGTTGCATGTACATAAATGGAATATAGTGTTCTATGATAGAACAGTGTAAAATGGTTTAACAATGATTTTTCATATCACTTAGTCTCATTTAGAGTGTTGATCCTTGTTAGTGTAATCGGTTGAAATGATACACATTAATGTGAATGTTTTAAGATAAGGTTAATGATGTTTAAGCTTAATTTAATAAATTATGATATGTGTGATATTTGGATACATGTGATATTATGATATATGTGATAAACATGTGTTGGATATGGACTATTTTTTAAATTAAAATAGTAAAAAATTATTGTGGGAAACATACTGTAACTTCAAAAGTTGAAATGTTTGATTTTTGATATTTGTCTGTGGGACATGTACTTTTACTTCAAAATACCATAGTGATACATTATTGTGCGTCATAGATTTATGTGTCAAAATCCTGCATCTGAGTATGGTTGATAAATAAGTTGTGGGACCAAGACTACTACATCAAACACCCATTAGTTCCTAGGAATGGTGTTGTATGCACAATAAAATAAAATTAGACCATGTTTATAATTATTTATAATATTAATTTATTTCAAATGGATAATGGAATCCCATGTTTTTTAGTTTTTTTATTTTAATATGTTATATGGTTCAAACATCGACATAGACCCAAGTTGTTATTGAGTGTTCGGGTGACCATGGGAACTGGAGGGTTCATTTTTCTAATTAATGAATAATTGAGTAAATGTAAGTATTTTACTTTATGGCTTCTATTTTATTCTTCATACAACATCATACAATATTATTAACTGTTTATTTTTTATATGTCATTAGTGGTGGCCAACTAAGTTGTACTCACACCCTAGTTGGGCTACCTGATTAGTACATGACTATATTTTGGGAATGCATGGATGGTTAAAGAAAAGATCCTTATGTTAGATGGATGAGTCAGGATGGAGCTGGTAAGATGAACCAATGTTAGTTTCGAGACCCATATGGGTGTAGTTTGTGTCCTTATTCCTTTTTTGGTTTCAAATATTTTGTCTAGACACATATTTTGAATGGCATATCTTTTGTTTTGTTGTCGATATTTTATTTCCCGTTTTTTATCATCTGATGATGGTTGGGATTTATTATTGTTCATATTTTTGTGCTATTATTTTTTTATTTCCAAAATATTTCTACATTTAGAAATATTTTATAGTCTCTGATAATTGACATTACACTCTCACTGCTAGTCGGTAGCCTTTGGTAATATAGAGGCGCACTTAAGGTCAGGAAACTGACCGGCACTGGGCACTAGTGTGTGGAACCTAGGTCAGAATGTTATAAAGATATATTTATATGGTATCATAATATAGATGATAGATAAATACATTGTATAAACATGATATGTGTAAATGAGACAATGAAATATAAATCTTATATGATAAAAATTAAATATTATGGGATGATAAATTTTATTGATGGTATTAAATATATTAAACATATTGATATATATTCTTTATGTTTTCATAATTGACTTTAGATAATGTTGCATAAATTTATTAATATTTTCTTTATTGTTGTAAATACAATATTTTAATCTAAAATGTAATTGTGATAAAATATTGATAATGAAATGGAGAAACATGTATTTTCTACTAATATTTATTATTTTATATATGAAATTGATTTTAATGTACTTTATACCTATTTTATGGAATATAATGTGAGTAGATATACTAGAATACAAGCATCGATCATTATAAATATTGAAAATAATTTTTTAATAATTAAAAAAAAGTAAAATAATTTGTTTTTAATAATCATTATCTAGTTGTATTTTAATGTTAAACTGACGGGAGATGGATTACCGTTATAGTATTAATATTTTTAATGTTATTTAGTCTTATGGGATGTGAAAATTACTTTATTAAAATGAAATAATCAGGTATAATACATTCAACAGTGCAGTTATAAATTATATTTATTATGGTATATAAATAAGAAAGATAATTAGTTAGAAATTTATTATGGGACATTAAATTATATTTTATATTAATTCATCCTATTTATATAAATTGTGTCTGCCAAAAAAAGATCCATGATATTATAGATTCATGTATAATTGAAAATTTATACATATAAACTCCATATGAGATCATGTGTGATAAATGTTACTATATAGTTCTATAATAATTATGTTTTCAAGATCTTGTAAAAAAATAATGATTTACTTTGAAATTATCTAATTAGAGAAATCATACGTGAAACCAATAATTATACATGGATGAAATACATGTTATAAATAATTTAATGAGGAAAAAAACATATTCATTTGGTATATCAAAATAAATATTATTAAAGTATAATATTGATTTGTTGAAATTATATTTTCTTTTTAATACTATATCCTCAAATTTATAGAGCCAATTTTTAATATTATGATTAGATATTATGTAATGAACTCACAAAAAATATGAATACTAAATGAGTGGTGTGATTAAATATTGAAAATAAATTTGAATATTTAATTTATATGGATTGAAAATTGGTTTTGTATCCTCTAATAGTTGTATGTTTTACATTCAAAGAGTTAATGAAAAAAAACAACAGACATAACTATAAAATAGTAAATTTTTAAGATAATAATATGAAGTAAAAATTTATATTAATATTATATAAATTATTTATGATATAGATTAATATTTATAATGTTCCAAAAACATATAAATATATTTATATATTGCGATATTTATGTTGAGTAATGGTTTACGTCAAAATATATATATTTATCATGTATATTAATTTTATTATACTATAGTGAAAATTATCCATTGAGTAAAAATATAATGTTGTTATATATATATTTTAATCATTAGTTATTTAATGTATCATGTATTTAAATTTCTAAGTTATTTATATTTAGAAAAATACAATCAAAAGATATTTAAAATCATATATTAGGAATCCAATAGGAATATCCAAAAAATGATCTTCATAAATATGATCCTTATAATTTTTAAATTTATTATGTCAATATTAATATGTATATAGTGTAAATAGAGAAAAATGGGATAATGTAAAATTAAATTAAATAAACATACCAATACAATGAATTATTATTTTGGATTGATTTATAATTTTTAAAACATAGCTGATGCATACAACCATGGAGTTGTGAGGTATAAATGAGTTAACTTATTCATTTATTGAGACATGGTGTAGATTATTGGGAACCAATAAGTATTTATTATGTTCTAGAATTCGTGAATTTATCACTATCATTTTGGTTTCTATTCAAGAAAGATAAATATATAAGTATTGAGGAAAACAAAATCATTATTATGATGGATACTATTTTCAATACATAAATCAAATTCAATCTCATGTGGAATATCATTTTCGATCCAAATCTAATGATATTCCAAAGTTATAATGTATTTTAAGATTATTGGAAGAGTTTTTTAATTTTTTTATGATGTTTGGAAGTGTTTCTTAATATAAATAATTTTTGGTCTAAAATATTCCCGATGTATAGATAATTACATAGCATTATCCAACACATCATTGACTAACACAATGTAGTATTTTAAATGCGGGTAAATAAATTCAATAAGGGTATCCATAAAATAGTAATAGTACTCTGATTAAGACAACATTTATGGATTTATAAATTTATTAAGAGTATCCCACAAGATGTATGAGAAACTATTATCATTTATAATCAATTGTATAATGAAATTTAAAAAGGATAACCTAATAATCTTATAAAAAATAGATGTTTGTAATGGCCCATTTTTATATCATATAATTGTATATGATAATAAATTGGAAAATCAAAAAGGAATTACTTTATAAAAGTAACTCATTACTTTTTATGTCTCATTTATGACTTAATATGGGCCATTCTTAACATTATAACAGTTATACAGACACCTTTCAAAAATAGATTTAGACATTATAAGATTCGTAGGAAACATTGTAGGTGGCATAATTTTAAAATTTTCAAAATCTAATGAGAAAAAAACACTTCGTTATAGTCATTTTCACTCTTATATAATAAAAATTACTATAAAAAAATTGATAAATGTATTTCATTATATATAAAATTATAATACTCATATTACACTAATAATACGTCTCATCCATAGTGATTCAAATGAGTCATCTCCATTGTAAAAATTGATATTTTAATAAAAGATTAAATATTTGGGAATTTCAGAACTAATTTGATTTAGATTAATTATATAATTAATGATATATCTAACCATTATTTTTTAATAAACCACAAAAAGAATTATTAATTTCATGAAAAGCAATATAAAATGGGACATTCCATGATGAAATGCTTTTCATTATGATGTTTGTATAAAGATTATTTGGTTTATGATAACTATTTGACTAGTAGTCAATGTATAAAGCATCACTATAAGTCATTATTTTATTATCCTAAATAGATCTAGTTATGGAAATTGTATAAGAATACATAAGAAGGATGAATAAGAAGAACATTGAGTATTGTATTGAATTTTTTTAAAATTTTTAAATGAAAATCATATTCAAAATATAATTTTTTTTATAATCAAGATAAAAAATCACTTTCATACTTGCATTATAAAAGGGAGTTTAAATTTAATATGCGAATAATTATTTTTTAAATAAATAGAAAAATAATCTATGATTACTGATTCAACCACCTTACAACTCATTGATTTATAATTTTATTTTTAGTGACTTTCAAGTGGTATTACAGTACAGATCCCTTCAATGAAGATATTAAATTTAGTGAGAATGGCATCCACATTGATTGAAATTTATTTACTGATGTTATATTATAAATATGGAGAGTATCAATTAATTATAAATTAAATGGATTCTTATATTTGATGGGAAAACTACTACATATGGGAATACCATATGGTGCCTAATATTTTATCAATCAATTTCAATGTTTTGGATATTGAAACTAATGAATTTGTTTCTTTTGTTAATTATTCTAATAATATTGAATATGATATAAAGAATTTGGAGAAGGATGGGTTTTCTCCCAATTCCATTATATTATCTCATTCAATGAAAATTTTCTAAAGTTATATAAAAATACATATCAGATATGTTGGTAAATATTTTGGATTTTGAATCATAAAATTATTCAATATATACTATAGTATTGGATATTTATGTAAAAATAAGTCATGATGATGTGAGAAGAAACTATTGAAAAAATATTTACTTGATTTAATGAAAAAAATAATCATTAGTTTTTTTAGAAAATATTTTGTTAATACGAAGAAATATTGAAAAAACTCTGTGAGTTATTATATAAATTTTTGATTAAAATGTCTGGGCATATGAATCATTTGATTTAGATACACATTATATAATTTTCATTAAAACTTTATTACATATTATTTATAAAACTGAATTTATTTTTCAAAATGAATAGTATCGAAGGAATAAAAATATTTATTTTAAATTTTAAAATTCAGAGAAGTGAACGAATCAATTATTTTTAAATGATACTGATTTTAATGAAGAAAAATATATTGAGAATAATTTTAGTAAATTCATTCCACTCATCTATTAGAGATTACAGAGTGGAAAATTATGGTTTAAGGTTTATCATCCATTGAAGTGTCATATGTGTGGAATTATTGATTGTTTTGTTGATAATTTTCCATAGTAGAAAAAAAAAATTATGTACATTAGTGGTGTTTTCTAATGGTATTATCTCATAATATATAAAACAAATAACATTATTCAATTTTTTTCTTCAAAATGTATAATTAGGGATTTTCAAAATATAAAGAAATAAACATTATGTCATATTTCATATAAAAGTATGTCCATAAATATGATATCCAATTTTAGAAATGTAGGGATTGTATTGATGAGTAGATAATAATAACAACCGTGAATGAAGAATATTTCACAACAAATGTAATTTTTTATTGTGGGAGTGATAATTAATATGAGATAGAATTTATATTAAATTAATAATTTGGGCAGTTTCTTTCACGGATCTAATAAATTGAAAATATTCTTAATGAAATGAGGAATATAAATAAAAGCTAAGGAAACAATGAATATATTATTTTTTATAAAAATCAATTTTATTAAATGACATTAAATATTTAATGAAATTATATTCTTAATATAAAAATATGACATTTGAGATGGATTAGTGTATTAAAATTATAGATAATGCGTTGAGACTGTCCATATAAATATGATTAGTGTAGATTATTAATTAAAAAGGTAAAAATTACTTTTTCTAAAATCTATTCATGTATTTGGAGAAAGAAAAATAAAAATTATATAAAACGTTTTGAATAATCATTGAAATAAAATGTTCATGTTGACCCAAAAAATCAAACTCAATGGATGAATATAATCATATAAAATATTTTTTGAATGGTATAAGATGAATATTTGTGAACAAAAACATTTTTTTACTAAGATAATATGATTGTGAGGAATTAGTAAATTCTATGAACATAAATTTTATATAAAAAAACATCAATAAAAAGTTATTCAAATTTCTTGAAAAAATACAATATCAAATAAGAATATTATGGTATCTTTAAAAACGTTTTGTTAATAATAAGGGTACATGATTTAGGGTCAGTATTTTGAATTAATGTAGTTGTAAATATATAGGATGTAAGATATTTACAAGGTTAATTTTGAATTCTATTTATTTTGATGGATCTATAGAGGCTTTGAGGATATGGAAAGAAACTAGACATTAAACTAAAAGTAATAATATATTTATATAATTTTTGTGTAAAAATTTTTAATGGTAGTTAACACAATTAGAGAAGTTAAATTAAAATGAAAAAATAATAATCTGTTATTATATTTGATAGAAAATTACATCTATTTGAATATGTATATTGGAAATGTGTCCAATTGGGTCCCATTGAATAATATTTTCTAACCTTCCTAGTAGAACAATTGGGTATGAATATAATTATTTTGATTTATCAACCTAGAAAGAAAATATGTTTGGAAAATTATTTCATTATAGTTGTTCACATTAGGAATCTAAATGGTTATGTATAATGATTTTGGATAAGGGATATCTTCACATTTGATATGAAACATAGTTTCATTAATGAAATATTAAAATTGAATGTATTGATCTAAAACCATTGGAAGTTAAGGATCACATAAAATAAAATCAGTTTCTTTAATTTTTTTGGGGAATGTTATTTTAAAGTCGAAGAATATTTTTTATGGTAATAGGATAAGTCACAATATATTTAGTTTGTTTCATCTTTGTCATGTAGTTTATGAAGTTGTATTTTATAAACAAGTATTCCTTGTTAAGATTTTGAAATATTTATTTCAATTGATAAGAGAAAAATATATAAGGTGAAACTTTTTTCTGGTTGGTGATGCAAAAAATTCATGTTATCCAAACATAGAAAAAAAATAAATTATGGAATTTGTGTTTTTCTTATATTGGATAAAATAAAAACAGAAATTTTAGCTGAATATAAAATATATAGGATTTTACTATAATAACTGGATTGGGAAATTGGATGTTCCCATCATATTAAATGTGGATGATTTTTAACTATAAACATAAGAACAGAGAGATTTAGACATTAAATTCATTGCGGCTCATTCATTATAAATTCTATGCACATATGATGAATTAATAAAAAATACCAGATAACTATTTCATTTCCTTTATTGATTAATTTATTCATACAACTCATGTTATGATTTTAAAAAACAATCCAAGGCCAATGAAAATGATAAAATAATTAATAATGAGTTTAAAAAATGAGTATGGTTTCACATTGAAAATGATTTAGATGGATAATGGTGTAGAATAAATGACTGTGAGATTTAATGTATATCATGAGAAACCAGGTGCTCTACATGAATTAAATGAACAATATAAAAAATGTATTTTTCCCTGAAATAACAATGTTTTGGAATGGATTTATCACTCCAAATTGAGGGAGTATGAAACTATTTTATATTTATTTATGATAAGAAATTAGTTAATTAGCTCACATTAAAAACAATAATTTACACAATACAGACACTAATATTTCACCACTTGATATCAATTATAAAAAATTAATAGGTTTCAAATTTATATGTGTTTTTGATCAATTAAATCAACACATATTAGGTGACCAAATAAAAATAAACACACCTTTTCTCTATATTATATGAATAATGAATTTTATACAAAATTATTCACATAAATAGCTGAAGCAATGATTTTTTTTCATAGAATATTTTGATTATTAAATTTTTATTTTAATCCAATAATCAAAATTTACGCAAAATCAATAAATATTAACCATTATTTAAGAAATATTAAATGATATATCTATATTAAAAAAATTAAATGTGATAAACATACGATATGGGATACCATAAAGGCTTTGAATTTTATAGATTATGGGATAACAAAAATAGAATGTAAGTTAATATGATATTAGAAAAAGTTGTATAACAACGTAATAAGAGTACATGATCCTATCAAAGATATTTACACCCAAAATAATGTAAATTATAAAAGATTCATGGAATAAAACTTTTTGATATTAAGAAGCATAAATAAAAAATAGAGTGGAAACAAAATCCAGTAATCATCAGTATTTCAAAAAATCATAACATATTGATAAAGAATATGATGGAAATACATCATGGAAATGACACATATAGTAGGAATATGGAATACGAAAAAATATTTGTATATCCATAGTTATTGGGAAAATTAAACTTCTAGACTCTCACACATTATCCAAAACATCCGTGAAAATAAATCATTCACATATATATACATTTCTCATGAGATATAAAATTAAATAAGAATATATTATGGAGTGATATAAGACCCCGACCATCAGTCATCCATTATAATATATTCCAAAATAGTTCATTCAAATATCTAAAATTATAGATGAAATATATGTTAATCTAGTTTCACAAATACTCAAAATTAATTTCATTTTTTTTAATGAATAATGAACCCATGGAATTATTGAGGGTTTCATTAAACTAAAAAATGGTATCAAATAACATGATGAATTAAATAAATGGACAAGAAAAATGTATTCACCAAAAATATATTACATTATAAGGGAAAAATATTTGGTAAACCATACAACATAACCCCATTTGAGATATAGGGGAGAATGAAAAACAAATCATGAAAAGAGATCCCCTTAAAAAAAATTCATCATAATTTTAAAAGTAATAGTTGAAAGTCTCATTTCCCACGGACATTTTTAAAATGTTGACATAATGGAATTCATTGAATTTTAATTTCAAAATTGATATTAATTATGTATGAAAATTATTATTATTCAATAAATATGTAATGGTACATAAATTAAAAGAGTTTAAAATAAAATTATTTCTCTTTATTTTTATATTACCTTTTAGAAACTGAACTCAATGAAAAAGATAAGGAAGTTTTAATAGAATAAATTTTAAGATAAAAGTGATTACTACCAAAGAAAAAACATATTTATAATTTCAAATAGTAAAAAATAAAATTATTTTAAAAATAAAAACTTGGGTGTGGAATAAATAGAATCCTAAAAAATACTTAAGTCATTCATAACAAAATTAACATTTTATGAAACAAGGGATATATCAAGGAATCAAAATTTGATGCAAAAAATTATTTCCCAAAATAAGAAATAAAAATAGCATATAATAATAAATTTCAATAAATAATTCTTGAAATACTATATTCAGGGAGGTGTGATTAAGAATCTATCAAAATATTTTCATAATGAATACCTATTAAATTTAGTCATGTTTTGTTAAATGTTCACTATTATCCTTTAAAAAGAACATAACTATTTTATAATTTTACATGAAAGGATAAAAAATAAACATTTATTTTATATAATTCATCTATGATCATTATTTTTTAATATATTAGTTTAATATGCCTTATTATTACCATCATGTTTCAATAATATTAATTGATTCAAGCATGGTTTATGATTTTAATTTATGTATAAATTCATTGATTCCAATTTTTTCATTCCTAGATACTATAAGGTAAATTAAAAGATACAAATATTCATTAATTAATCCCTTTAATTATTAATTTTTTTTATCTTGGATTCATTTGAACTAAATTTGTCCGATCTTTTTTTTTCAATTCGAGTGATCAAAGAGGATACTTTAATACCAAGATAGATTTCTTATATAAAATTTCCATAATAATAAAAATATTATTTTCATATAAAATTATCATAATATTATTATATAAGTTTTCATGGTCACATATATTTATGTTTTATACATTTTTTTATCTAGGTTGTTAGACTAAATCAAACATGAGCATACCACAATTAGTGTGTGTTTATAGTTTTATATGTTGATACTAAAAAATTATTTCATTTTTACAAAATAATAATGATATTATTATCTTATCTATTTGAATAATATATTTTTATAGTGTATTAAATAAAATAGAAACATGATAAAAAATTATATATGATGTTATATGGAAGTTATAGGTCACAAAAAACACGATTAGAATTTTCATTTCATGATGACTGAGAGGGAATGATCATTTATTTTAATTTATGAATTTATAATATTAATTATATTATAAATGTAATATTTGTTCATAAATTATATACATCAAAACTATGATGATGTAATTTAGTGGAAATTATAAGACACCACTTTGTGGAGGTGGTAGTCCAAAGAATCACACATTCAATGATAACTTTTTCTATGAGGATGTGAAGGGTAATATAATGATTGTTTAATTAATATAATGCCAATTTATTATATTTATGATACTAAGATCATTATTTTATCATGTTTCAAATAATTTTCACATGGAATCATTAAGAAAAAAAGTATAAGGATTAAGTATTACTGACATAGGGACCTTGAACATTCTTTAAAATGCCTCCTTATAATTGAAGGAAATATGCTAACATCTGTTGAATAAGGGATTTGGGTTTCTAAATGGACCTATATGAGAGAAAAATTGAGTTGGTTTGCAATGAAATTATTAGGTGATGGGAATCATTGAAAGGGTCGATGTGATACCCGATTAAAATTTGTGAAAATGGATCTTTTTCAAACACCATTTGTTTTTTAATACCTGAATGATAATATTAAATAATCTATTTTCCAAAAGTGATAATTAGTATAGTGTGGGTTGATCTTGATCAGATAAATCATTATCTAATTATTTCAATAGTTTTTTTAAAAAACTTATTAGTTTAATAATATATTTTTTCTTTTTCTATTTTTACCTGGGTAACTATTATTTACCCAAATAAGTTATATATCAATAAAAATATAAAATAATACTTCATATAAATAATTGTGTGATTAAACAGAATTTATTATACATTTAATATAACTTTATTTAAAACTAATGTAAAATTAACATCAAAAGTAATATCATTAAAATATATTGAAAGAAATTGTAGAAAAATGATTCATTAACCATTATGTGTTACTAAAATTATTTCTCATTGATTACCAATAGAATATATGTTAGTATAATAATATATATTTTTAGGAAAATATATTTTCATTATTTAAAATAAATAAAATATTAAAAAATATAAGTTTGGGGTCGAAGCCTCATTTTATTACAAAAGTAAAGAGAACTTTTTTCTGGGTAGAGGGAGACCCATTGAATAACATGATGTCTGATGGCCAAGTGGCCTAAATAAAATGCTAGAAAGCCCATTTTTTTGGAAAAAAGGGCCCTTTAGTGAATAGTACTACTATAAAACCCAAACTACTATCATGCCACTACTACTACAGTTCCACTTCTACTATAGTATTTCTATAGTACATGATATAATTCCCTATTACAATGCTTATATAGTAACCTGAAATTTCATCCCTACCCGGATTTTCTCTTGGTCCATTTGGATGCCAATATGAGCCTTTACCACTTGGTTAAAAGCTTGTTAGATTAATTATTATGTTAATTATTAGACAATAGTAATAATAAAATATTTTTAGAATAATAATTCCCCTATTACCTAATTTATTTATCATTTATCTTTATAATATTGTATTAATTTTTAAAAAAATAGGATATAAAACCTAATTTTTAACTAATTATTCAAAATATGGATTCTATTTTACCAAATAAAATTTCTAAGGTCATAATAATTTTATTTTCATTTTTGAATATTTAATTCCTATAAACTATTTTTAGAAAATTTCTTCTTCATGCATTAATAGACTTTGATTTAATATAACTTTATATATATTTTTTAAAACAATTCTTAAACGTTTACTGAAAAACATAACAACTCTAATATGATGATAATTATTAATAATTTTACAATTTTAACATGGTTTATGTTTAAGTTCAATGTTTCATAGAAGCAAGACAACTCACATTTTACATAATTAAATAAAAGTATTTTCTAAACTTTTGGGTCGTTACATTTTTCTTCCATTAAAAATAATTTTATCTTTGAAATATTATTACATAGATAAATACAAATGATGGTAATTTTTTCTCATTACATACTAATGTTCTCAAATAGTTTTGGGATAATTTTATGTGCCCATGGATTATTTGAACCTTCTATTTTATTTATTAGATATGTTGTGGAATTTCCAACAACTACTCTCTAAAATGATCCCAACATGTTGGTGTCCTACATCTCTTCCTATAAATATCCCCATATGGATCCATTTGACTTAAGAGTGGATATTTTTGTTATATGATAACACTACTATTAGTATGTATTGATTCAAATATCCTTGTAATTCCATTGAACATTTTCTTAGTATATCAACTCTTTTTTTGTTCTCTTATAGTGAATATCTATCTAAGGAAGATAATAAATTCTAAAATGCATCTCTATCACTAATTCATAATGTTGTGTTCTCTATAATTTCAAGTCATACCAATGACCTAAATTATATACAAAGGAGTGTGTAACATTATACATCACAATCACTTATCTTATGTATATCATTGAATGTTGGTCAATTGATATAGAACCATTGATTACAAAAAAAAAATTGAATTGGTATGCTGAGTGAATACAACACAAATGAAATTATAGATTTTAGTATTGTGAGGTTTACTATAAAAAAATATATAGTATTGTTTCAAGAATTATTCTAGAACGGGTTATCTTTTCAACATAACCTTAGACATATTTCATTCACCATTACCATGTTGACATACCAAACCTTATTAAATGTATTATGTGATGTCCCTCTTCATGTTATCCCATAAAATGTATTTCATTAGATATTTATACATCATCAATCATAATTTTTTAATTAAGGCGATGGGATATGAGCATCATCTATATTTCCCATCGTCATTTATGGTTTTTATTAAATACATATCTGAATTCAATACCATACTAAGAAAAACTTTAAAAATGTTGAGCTCTAGAATACTCACTACATTTTTCATTAGTTGTGCATCATCATTCTTGGATTATTTATTTATCAATTGAATGGATGGTTAATACATTATTTAGGAAAGATTATATTTCACTACTAATATTTTGATTTCTAGATTCTTCTTATATAAGTCTAGTTTTTTTTCAACTCTTTCAATCTTGGTTATAGATATGATAAAATGACCTTTTTTTCAAGGCATTATCAAGCCTATTTTCCTTCCGTTGCTGTTATTACATTGAGAATTCATAATATTTTATCAACTCGAAACATATTCTTTATTAGAAATTTAAATATTTCTATGTGAATATATGATTCACATTTTCTATCAGCATATATATCACACATTTCTCTGTAGAGATAATTCCACTGGATATTTAATCTAGACATCATTATCTCAGAATCCAAATACTATATTGTTTAATTTCGATTCTGATTCATTAATTATCATGTGTAATAATCAATTGCATTATTTATATTCCTAATTTATATTATAATACCATAAATGAAGAAACATTGAATATTTCAAATCATCCCCCACTATAGGATATGTATGAACTGGTGTAGTGATTAGCCTATTCTTTATATTATTCAAGCACTTGTCATATTAAATGATATAAATTAACATCACCCAATTATATTTCATTATAGGATTTTATATCCCTAATAAATTACTCAAAAAGATTATACATTATATAGATATCCAGATAAAATAATATATCTCAAATACTATGTTCAAAAAATGGATACTACTCAGTAACATTTTAATATGATGCTTTAATATATATGACCTTGATTTTTGATTATAGGATCCAAGAATGATACATTCATTATTCAAAATACATAGTTGATAAACTTTTCATAATATTTATCCTATATTATGGGTTTTAACAAAATCACCAGGAAACCTCCAAGACCTTCAATACTCATTTCATATATGAAGATATTATATGTAATAACCACCACAAATTGATAAAGGTTGTCTCTAAGGACTCTATTGAATAGATCAATTAATAAATAAAAATAATTACTAATTACGAAATGAATAAATATAAAATAATTAATTCTATAAAAAATATAGAATGTTCTCTTGGATATATAATCCTTTTTTACCCTTAAGTAATGCTATCTTGATGAATGTTCAATCATGGATATATATTTACCTCATATGAGTTGATTGAACTGATAATTGATATGGGTAGACGGTAATTTTTCTTGAACACTACTTTATTAAGCTCATCATAGACAACAACTGAAACATTAATTTGTCCGTATTTTGATTAACTACACTAACACACCCTATGGTGAAGAATTTTGGATTATAAAAATCAAATCCATATTCTCTCATAAAAGTTTTATTAAATTTTCTAACTAAATAAGAGGCATTATATATATATATATATATATATATAAATAGGCATGGTTCCATGTCTGAGTTCAATTGAAAACTCAACCTCATTTTATTTATTTGGACTAGATTTTACATATAGAAATATATTAACCTATTTATAAAAAATAGGTGTCTCATCTATCATAACCTCTTACCCAATCATTTAACCTATAAATCCCTCATTTTTGTGTATTGTGTCTCATATAATATAATTTTATTATTATGGAATCTCATGATAATCATTTCATTAAAATTTCAACAAATGATGAATCAATATATTAAAAAATATATCCTTATCTTATAAATTAATATGTTTTTAATAGAGGGATACCTAATAAAATCCCAATATAAACTCAATTTCAATAAATGGTAATAGAACTTGAGAATCAGAAAGTACCTCTATGAAAATTAGGATTAATGACGATTTATGTATCTTAGGAAAAAATCATTATACCCCCACGTATATTAGTTGATAGTTCTTCATGCAATGTTTTTATTAGTGAATAAATATTCCTATAAAAAAAGTGAGATATTATTGTATTTGAAGAACCATAATCAAATATATAATTTTCATATCTGGAGTGGTGAACGTGTTTACCTTTCACTAATACCTTATCATGTTTAATCTTAGTAGAATGATAATATTCTCTTTCATTAATCCTTTATTTTTTTAGTTTCTAGAGTCTATTATCGTCAATGGATCTTAATTTTTGGAATTTGATTTTATAAATCCCAATCGAATAGCATGTGAAAAAATTCATGTATGTTTGGATCACTAATCATGGCCTTCTTATCCTCTGTGGTGTTATTTTTCCTTATAACATTTCCCTAGATATTGTAATCATTGTTGTTATATTTAGCATAAATAAAACACTTCTCAAATAAATTAAAGTAATAACCAGGGAGAGTTTTCAAAAAATAAACAAATGGATTATAATGATTTTATTCCCATATGAGTTATATCATCAAATCATCCATGATATTTTACTTTTATTTTCTTGTCTTGAATGTAATCGTATTGTCTATTATATATCTCTACCATTTAAACACATCAAATAATCTCTTCATAGAATCAAAATTTTCTTATGGTCAATTACCTTTAATGAAATTGATTTAATCTATCAATTAATTGTTCTATATTGATTTCATATTTGGATATATAACCAAGGATGTGCCTCATTATCCTAGTGTTGTTTTATTCATTACTGTCAATGTATTCATATTGATTTTGTTTCATCATTAATATTTATCTCCCAATATTATTTCAATGATTTTGAAGAATGTTTTTTGATGAAAAATACAGTCTATAAATGAAAATATTCCATAGATTCTATTTCCACATTTAATTTTTTGTTTTTAATAATAATATACCATTGGGTAGCCTCTCCATCCAAATGATAGACAACAAAAAAATTATCACGCTCTGATCAATAGAGAATATAATATATATGTTTTATCACATTGACCCATTTCATACAAATAAATTGATAAGAATATCCAATAAAATATTGTGGATGTTTTCACATTAAATTAGTTATAGTATGATTCTCGTACCTTAATATTTTTTAGACCACAACATTTTACACATTATTATTCAATTATTGTAATCGGTAGGTGAGAATGGAACAGATATGTTAAAAAGAAACTGACATGCAATTAGGTTGTTTAGGGGTAAAATAACCACATTTTCCTTTGTACTAATTTTTATCTAAGCTCATCCTTATATGAATACCATATTTTGTGATTCTCTTGTCTTAATTCATGTTATTTAATATACCTTTATATTAGATTATAAAACATATTCATATTAAATTACTCATAATGTTTTATAAATAGAGTTTTAATTAACCAAATCATATCCCCCATGATGATTTGGATAGGTGTGTTGTCTTAATCTCACTCATTATTCTTTATTATGAAGATTAATTTAGTGAAAAACTATATCATTTTGGTTAATTTTACATATGGGAATATGTTCCACAATTGTATCTATTTTAAAATATCATGATAGTGATTTAATTTCTTTAATAACTAAAAACAAATTTCCACATTACCATAACATCATGATATTGTCTTATTCATTGACTTTTTCTAAGGGCTCTCAAAAAAAATTCTTAACTAATCCACAAACTAACTAAAGAATAATTTGATACCATTTTAGGTTACCCATTACAAATAAACATACATATTTCATTATATAACATGATTAATCATTCAATTTCCTAATAGTTCCACAAATTGGAGAACCAAATTTTTAGTGTAATAGAAGATTAAACATATAATAAACTAATTTTAAAATAGAAATATTTATTTCTCTGTAAATTATCAACCATAAATATTCATCAATAAAACTGACACAAAATACCCATATTCAAATCCCATGTAATGGAAAAAACATATCAAATAGGTGATTTTTAATACTTAGTAAGGGAAAACACATGAGATAAAAACCAAATTACATTAGATAACATATAATGATAAAAAAAGGGTATTATAACATAATAAGAATACATGATCCCACAATACTTAATAGAGCCCATAAAATTAAATATGGTAAATGATTTATAGAATAAGATAATGACTTTACATGAATAATAAATAAAAATGGAGTCAAAACATAGAAAGACGTTGAAGGGTATTTTAAAAAATAAGAATGTGGACTATCAATGGAATATAAAAATAAAAGATGCATTTCATTGGAATAAGTTATACTATAGAATTTGGATATAACCATATTCAATGGGACACATCAACCTCATGAGTTAAACACTCACTTCCACTCCAGCGAGCAACTAATTTGATCTTGTGTATATTTGTAACATTTGAAAAAAACAATTATTAAGTTCATTGGATAGTGATATACGAACACGCATATTATTTATACATACTAACTTTTTCTAAATTAAAATCATTCCACTATCACATCATAATGATCCCATTGAAATAAATTGGTTTTCATAACATTTAGAAATGAATATCATTCATATTCATTAATAAAATACCCCATACAAATAAATTGGTATTTATTACATTTTAAATTAATTTAAAATAATATCATGAATTAAAACTACTATAAATTAAAACATTTTTTTCCAAAATAGTTTAATTCATATGAGAAAAATATAGTTTTAAAAAATATATAACAATATTAGATATAGGGAGGAATATAAATTGAAATCCTATAGATAGTATTATTGAAAATAATTTTGTAATCAATGATATAAAATTTATATTTTTAATTCAATTAAAAATAATTCATTCTTTATAAAAGATTATAATAAGGAAAGATAATATAATACTTTCAATATTCATCAGAATAATATATAAAGTTTTTGACAATTCAATAAATTTATAGTGGAAGATAATAGAAATTTGATTCAAAGGAATTATTTAATTAATTAATTTAAAAAAAATTATTTTTTAAAGCACATCAATGAGAAATAAAATGATATTTTATTTTATGTGATTTTAATATTAATAAAAATTTAAAAATAAAAATTACATTTTTTTTATTTCTAAATATTGAAGTATAATATTTTTGGGAATTTAAAAAATATGGTTATAGAAGAAAAATAATCATAACATATATGGAATACATTCCTAATGAAATTAAAAAAAATCATTTATGTAATTTATGATGGAAGAATAAATTGATTTTAAATATTATTTGTCAATGAAAAAAGGTGTAAGTAGATAATATCAACATTATACATTATAATAAATAACTCATGTAAGGATTGGATTCAGGAAAACCCCTTACCATTATCCTCAAGTTGTTGAATGTTCTCTAAAATCATATAAAACAAAGATAACTATATTAATATTATATTTTATATCATTTTTCATATACATTAACTTCTATATACTTAATTTTTGATATTTGGTTATGATAGTATTAGTTTGTTATGAACTATTTTTTTTACCATTAGGTGTCAGTAATTATAATTGTTTGACACATATTGTATAATTTTAAATATTTTACCAATTCATTGATACTAGTTTTAAAATTATATTATCATTCAATGTAATATAACAGGCGACACATACATAATTATAATGATATTTTATTATATCATAAAATATTGGGTAATGTTTAGAGATAATGGAATCAGAGTCAGATTATTCTAGAAATTTTATCAATTGAAAATGATAAATTAATTCTATTATAAGTTAATAATATATTCATTAGAAAAAATTATTTATTTATTTCATATTAAATTTCATTAACATTAGTATTTAATTTATAATAGTATTCAATTATATATATTTATATCATTGGTCATGTTGGTTGTTAGGTCTGTTCGAACATGAACATATTATAACTAATAAATGATTATGGTTATAAAAGTTGTTTATTTTGGACTAGTATAATTATTATTGAAATATAATGATATTATTAAGATATTTTTATTTTATAATAAAACATTTAATAGAGTTTAATCAATAACAATGACACTACATGAATAATGAGATATATTACAATAGGGATATTGTATTCTATATAATGCATGATTAAAATTTTCATTTCTCAATTAAGGAGATATATTGAAGATGTGTTATATGTTCTCTCATTATAATCATTACAATATTATATAATTCATATATATTCATTAATTCTAGTATTGTCACCAATAAAGAGAGTTGTTGGTTAAAAAAGGCATCACTTGTGGAAGTGGTAGTTCCCAAAAATACGTGAAAAAAATTTATTTTTATTTAATTTGATGGAAATTATTAAGGAATAATTTTTTAATTTTTATAATATCAATTAACCATACAGATTATTTTATATGAATTAAATTAATATTGTTATGATATGTGTAACAAAAACAATAATATGATAAAACTAAGGATTAACTGATTATTATTTGGGACATTGAATGTTCTTTTGAACACATACTTAGAATTGTGGGGATTGGGATAAATCATACTGACCTAGGGAATTAGGTAATTCTATTAAATTCATGTATTGAAAATTTATATTGATTTCATATATTTTTTATGGGTATGTATTAATTTGAGAGGTTGTAAATATTTCCCTACAATAACTTATTGATATTAATCTTTTGTAACACCCATTAATTAATTGTAATTAGAAGACACTATTTAGGGGTCATTGCTTCCAAAATTGATAAATAATTGGTTTATGAGTGATATTTTTCAAACATGCATCATTTAAAAATTTACACACTTGTCTTAAACATTTCTAAATCATTTATTCTCGTGATTTTTCATCAAAATTTCTCTTTTATAATAAGGGTAACAAGTTGTTAACCTGGAACAATTTATTTTAATAAAAATATAAAATAACAAATCATAAAAAAATTTCATGGGAAATACCTAATTATTTATACATTTATTCTAATTTAACTTCTAAACAATAAAAATTCAACTTTAAAATGAATACATTTTATATATAGAGAAACTACTTTTATATAAAATGTTTTTTTTAAATAATGTGTTCTTAATATTATTTATCATTGAATTCTATATAATATTCTATGAAAATAATTATATATTTGATTAAAAATAATATATAAGCTAATTATTTTAAATTCATCAGTGGAATTTATTTTATAATATTTATATAATATTAATGAAACAATATTTTGAAAATAATAGTTTCAGTAGTTCCCACGGTTTCTGGTATGTAACCTTTTCTTGTTTCTTTTAATGTTTATAATGTTATGGGTGACATATGGGAGAGTCGGGAGAACTTTGAATGAAGTTTTGTGGCAAAGAGTAAGACGCACGGGAGGCACACGGTTTGTCTAAACCGTACGACCTAACCGTGCGTAGTGGGTATTTTAGGCAGTAGCTTCCACACAGTCGGGGCATGGGTTGTCTAACCATGCGGCCAATCTGTGCGAGAAGGGTGGTCGAGGTAGTAGCTAGTGCACGGTTACCACACGGTTGGTCAAACCATGCAAACTAATCATGCGACAACTTAAACGAGATCCTATAAAGGAGGATCTCACGCGTTTTTGCATCTTTGTAGCTCTTTTTTCCTTCTATGTGGCCATATATTGGTACATTGGTTCTCCAAAGGTCATATATGGTTCTCCCATTGTTCCAGAGGTGATCTGAAGGCTTCTCTTAACGAATCGAAGCATGATTCTTGAGGTATGTGATCGTCCTTGTTTGGTTTCTTAGATCTACTTAGATCTACTTCTCATATTCTCTCATTTTCTTAGATCCATGTTCGTTATGGGTAGATATAAGTGTGTGGATGCCATATATAACTATATATGGTTTTTGTTGTGTTAGGAGAAGATATCTAAAAAGGTTCCTTGGTGAATGGGACCAGTTTTCTTGTGTGTTCTCTGTTTGTTAGGGTTTTCGTCAAAACCCTTGAGGTAGGAGGTTTCACTCTTGACTCCTATTGTTATAGTTGATTGGATTGGTTTCAGATTGGGTTATTTGAATTACATTGATTGTGCAAAGCATGGAATAAATTGTCTTTAGTGATGATTTATGATTTTGATGAAATTATGAAATCCTTGCGAATTGTTGTGCAAAGTGATTTGGCATCATGAATTTAAAATGTTGATTTTAAATTATGGATTTGCTGGAATGGTAAATGACTTGATAAAGTTGTTTTATTCTTTGGTTTTCTGTAAAAGTACGGTTTTATTGAAATGGTTTGAATTGGTTGAACACACTTGGTTTTGATGGAAATGGTTTTCAACAAAAGTGTGTCTTATTCAAAGGATGTATTTGGCATGAATGTTTTGAATGTGTGGTGTGTTTTCATGTAGCATATACAAGGATTGGTTGAAATAGGACCTTGTTCTCAATTCCAAACATTTAATGGCACATTATACTTTAATGTACGAGGCATGGTTGAAATATGACCTTGTGCTTGGTGCCAAAGATGTAATGGCACATTGGAAACAATTACCTTGTGACGACTTGGTAGATCGGCGAGAAACTGCTCATGAGTATGGAACTGTCACAACTAAGCATGCATGGTTGGTCGCATGGGTTGGGAAATGGTTTGGTATTCCAAAAAGGAATGTTTTTAAAATGGTTCTAAAGCGTGTATGATTATTTTTCTGGAAAATTAAATTGGTGGAAAATTGGTTTAAATTAGTCTTCGAATGCCTTTTGTGATGAATGGTTTTGGAAAATTGTTTATATTTAGTTATAAACTGCTTTTGAGAAAATGTTTTATATAAACTATTCATATATAAATGTGGCTAACTCGTCTACACTAGTTGTATGAGTATGGATGTCATTGGGGAAAACCTACTGAATTTTATACTCACTCCTACTTTAGGACATTGGTGCTTTTACTGATGTCATATTTCGGGACACAGGTAAATGTAAAGCATCTTATTTATAGTTCTTGTGGTTATGCTTGGGATATGTGGTGGTTCTTAGCGCATGGAGCTCGGTGTAGAGCTGTGGAGTTTGTATTGGCTTGTTTTGGGTCTTTTGTTTGGTCTTCCGCTTAGTACTCAGATTTTGTGTTGGTTATGTAGTGATTTATGGAACAGTGTATTTCTCGTTTGGTAATGCATGAGTTGGTTGTTTCTTTTTTTTCATGAATCATACAGTGATTTGTTATGGTTGGTTTTTGGTTTTATTTCTTAAAGGATAAATCGTCCCCCAACTTATATTTGAAACCCTTCGGCATTTATTTCCAGCCTTTGGTGTCTTGGGGATGTCTCTTAAGTCCTATTAATGACTAATGGTTCTCTCTAGCCAATGAGAATTGGCGGGTCATTACAAATGGTATCAGTTTGTTCCGTCCTTTCCTAAAAAGTGGTCATCGATGTTATTGGTCATGGAGTTGAAAAACATTCATTTCTATTCCATGGGTTGAAATCATAGGTAGGAGTAGGATTGTCGGAACATGAAATGTATAGCATAAAAGGACGTATCTAACTCGTTTGTACTGAAATTCAAGTTACCATGGTGTTGGGTACATAAGTGTTTTGGAAACACTTCTAGAATGTTGAAAATCTCATTATCATGAGTTTATACAATGAGAGGAGAATGACATGCATTTTAGAGGAATGACTTCCCAGTAGGAGTTTATATCTCATTGTGAGGAATGAGTAAGGATTTTTTGCATGGTTCCAATTTTTGAAAAATGTAGAAATTGTTTTCAAGTGAAAGACATTGAAAACAGGGTATTAGTTGTATTTTGAAAATGGGTTGATTTTCAAAAGTATGTTGAATCTTTTCAAAAATGGTTTAACATGGAGAAAAGTTGTTTTTGGAAAAAAATGTTGTGATAGATGATGTGATAGAATTTGAATTCCCAGCCATTAGTTGCTAGAGAGTGAGATTGACAGAGTTACTTGTGGGTTTAGAAAATGGAACATGGTAGGCATCGTCGAAACCAACCTGAAGAAGCTATGAAAAATGTGGTTGCACCAGAACCACGTGTTACCCAAGATCCGGTTCAGAGTATTGTCAAAGCTTTACAAGGTATGGATAGGGTGAACCGTAGGAATGAACCAAGGCATGTGGACCATACCATCATGTTCATGAAGCAGAATCCGCCGAACATTCGGGGTAATACTGAACCTGAAAAGGTGAAGGTGTGGCTAAGTATGATGAATCGTATCTTCGATTTCATCGGCACACCATCAGAGATGAAAGTAAAGTTGGCAATGTATATTCTTGAGGAACTTGCAGGTCAATGCTGGGATTTAGCGGTGCATGCTAAATTGAATGAAGGCCTTACATGGGAGGATTTTGAAGATTTGTTCAACAAACAATTCTATCCACACACGTTCAAGATCCAAAAAACGAAGGACGACTTCAGCCTAAAACAAGAGGGTCTCTATGTTATAGATTATACGGCTAAATTCCTTATTTAATTCCATTTTGCACCAGTTCTTGCGGCAAGTGCGTCGATGAAGGCACGAATCTTCGAATCAGGACTAAGGCAGGAGATTCGATCAATGATTGTGGTGCTTTGTATTATGGGTTATACATAGATGGTGAATATAACAACTATTACTGAACGTGATATCTCGGGATCGATGAGAGGAGGTGTGATGATACCTACAATAAATGGTGGGAACACAACCGTTGGGAACAAGTGGAAAAGGTACACCTAGTTCCATAGTGCGAGTAAAAATCAGAACCATACGGATGGATCAGTAAACCTTCCACCATGACCCCAGAGCAAAGCAGGTTTTCATCAATGTGGTTCGACTCACCACATAAATCATGAGTTCACGGCGCAACCAATATCATGTCACAATTGTTTCAAGATGGGGCATATTCAGCGCTATTGTCGCAATTCTCCTTTGTCAGGTTCTCAGGACACTTCTCTGGCGTCGCAAGCATCGTATTCTTTGACAGAAAGAGGACAATAGATTCAATCTTGGTAGCATAACAAAGCTAGCAATGGTGATTCTCGAAATACCCAGAATCCTCAACCAGGGAAATCTCAGCAAGGCAACAAGGAGAACAGTGCATTGACGAAGCAATTGAATGAATCTGAGTAGATTATGGTCAATGATCAGGCTGGACCATCTATAGTGAGAGGTATGATTCTTTTGAATTCTACCCTTGTGCAAGTTATCTTCGATACTATTGCATCACATTCCGTCATTGCTTCTCGTGATTTTGACTTGCTATGTTTAAAACTGGAAATGATGTCTTCTATTTTAAAACTAAAAACTCCTCTGGGTGAAAGAGAATTTCAAGCCTCTGTGTGTAGAGAATTTTCTATAACTGTTGATGGAGATGAGTTAAAATGGGACTTCTCGATGTTGGACATGGATGTCTATGACGTAATCCTGGGTATATATTGGTTTTCAATGTTTAAGGCTCGCATCGACTGTTATTGGAGGAAGGTAAGTTTCATGACTGAGGACAGCATCAACCATCTCTTTAGAAGAAAGAGGATGATAAAGAAAGGTGAAAAGAGCTTGTTAGAACCAATGGTGGGAATGATCTCATAACAATTGGTAGCATTGACTTTATCATAAATAGAATAGATTGAGGAGAATAGTTTTCCAGCTGTTGTGGATCAATTTTCAGATGTCTTTTCCAATAACTTCTCAAGATTACAACCTCTAAGGGAAGTGGAGTTTACGATTGATCTCCTTCTAAGGGCCAGTCCTATTTCCCTTACGTCTTATAGGATGACACCAACAGAGTTATGGTAATTGAAAGTGCAGTTAGAGGAGCTGGAATGCAAGGGTTTCATTCTCCAAGTACTTCTCCATGGGCAGCTTCGGTGTTGTTTTTGAAGAAGGTAGATGGAACTCTTTTCCTGTGTGTTTATTATCGTAAGCTTAACCATGTTATGATAAAGGATAGATATCCACTTCCAGACATTGATGATCTGTTCGATCAATTAAGGGGAGCTTAGTGGTTCTCCAAGATTGACTTTCCATCAGGATATCACCAATTGCGAGTTTGGTAGGAGGATATTCCAAAGACATCTTTCAGAAGTAGATATGGCCACTACGAATATGTATTCATGCCTTTTGGTCTAACGAATCCACCAGTAGTCATCATGGCTTTGATTAATCGGATATTTCAGAGATATTTGGATTCTTTTATTGTTTATTTTGTGGATGATATCTTGGTGTATTCAATGACAAGGGTTGACCATGAGGAGCACCAAGAAACAATGTTACAAATATTGAGAGATCATCATTTGTATGCCAATTTACCAATCTGTGATTTTTGGATACATGAAGTACGTATCATTGGCCCTATAATTTCCAAGAAAGGCATTTTAGCTAATCCTAAAAAGATAGAAACAATTATCTCTTGGAAACCTTTGAATAATGTGTTCGAGATACGCAATTTTCATGGTCTGTCTAGTTATTACTGATGATTTGTGCATGATTTCTCGTGACTAGCTTCACTAATGATAGCTCTGACTAAGAAGAATGCTCTCTTCCAATGGAAAGAAGAATGTCAGAAATAATTTTAGGAACTGAATGTTCAGATTACATCAACACTTATCTTGATCTTTCCTGAATCAAGACAGGGGTATGTGGGGTATTGTGATGCTTTGGGAACAGGGTTGGGTTGTGTTCTCATGCAAAGAGACCATGTGGTTGCTTATTTCTCAAGGAAGATGAGAATGCATGAGAAAAATTACCCAACACGTTATTTGGAGTTGGATGCAGTCATCCATGATTTGAAAACATAGACCTTATCTCTTTGGGGAGAAATTTACTTTGTTTACAAATCACAAAATATTGAAACACATTTTCCCACAACAAGATTTGAATCTAAGGCAAAAGAGGTGGATGGAGAATCTCTAAAAGTTTTACTTTGAATTGATGTACACGCTAGGAAGAGGTAATTTGGTGGCAGATGCATTGAGTAGAAGGTCATATGCTCTGTTAGCGAAAGTATCTCAGATGAATGGCAGTTGATGTCAGTCTTAGTAGACATGCATGTGGAATGTGTAGACAAAGGTGATGTTGCTATTTTCTTTTCAGCTATACTTGTCCATGATTTAGTAAATATGATCAAATAAGCACACACATCTAATGCAGAATGTATGGTTGAAAGATCAAAACTCAATGGTGGGGAGACCATTGATGGCTGGAAACTTGGTGGGGGTTCAGTTTTGTGTTTCAGATATCAGATGGTTATACGTATGGTTTATCAGGAACAACTCCTTCATGCTTATCATTGTTAAATATGGTTTGTTCACCCTTGTACACAAAATATGTATAAGGTGTTGAAGGCACAGTTTTGTTGGAGCGACATGAAAAGGAATGTGGCTAAGTTCTTCTCCCAATGCTTAACATGTCAGCAGGTTAAAGCAGAGAATCAGAGACCAGCTGGTATGGTACAACCATTACCTATCCCAGTGTGGAAATGGGATCAGATAGCAATGGATTTTGTTATAGGTCTTCCAATAATGGTCCGGAAACACGATGCCATTTGGGTAGTATTGGATCATCTAACCAAGTCCACCCATTTCATCTATATTTGTGAAACCCATACTGTTTAAGATATTTCAAAAATCTATATCTGAGAAGTGGTAAAGAGGCGTGGTGTACCGGTGTCTATAGTCTCAGATAGAGATTCGAGGTTCACATCTCATTTCTAGAAATCATTATAGCAGGCCCTCGGAACTATGTTGACTATGAGCACGGCGTATCATCCTCATACGGATGGGAAAACCAGACGAACGAAGCAAATTATGGAAGTCATGTTGTGGGATTGTGTAATGAATTTTGGTGTCTCATGGGAGGAGCATATACATTTAGTAGAGTTCTCATACAATAACATCTATCAGGCCTCGATACGCATGGCTCAGTTTGAAGCATTCTATGGGTGTTTTTGTCGTTCTCCACTATGCTGGGTGGAAAGGGGTAAAACATTACTAGTCGGGCCAATCCATTTCCAAGAGACAAAAGAGAAGATCTAGTTGATTAGAAAGAGGATGGAGGTGGCTCAAATTCATCACAAATCTTTTGTAGATCACCATCGAAGACCATTGTCATTCATTATGGATGTTCATGTCTTCTTGAGGGTCTCTCCAAAACATAGATGTCGTCTTTTCAAGAAGCATGGAAAGTTATATCCTAGATATATTGGCCCTTTTGTGATACTGGAAGAGGTTGGAGAGGTGGAATGTTGGTTTTCTTTACCACCATGGTTCAGTTTGGTGCATTATGTCTTCCATTATCTCATTTGAAATAGTATCGGCCTGATCCTGAACATCTTAGGAGATGGGATCACATTGACCATGATCTGAATGCTTCATTGATACATATCCCGGTATGGAATGTGTATTGGAAATAAAATGTCTTGCGTGGAAAAAGAATTGGTTTAATGCGGTTTTTATGGCAGCATGGTCAGATTCTGGAAGAGGCTTGGGAACGTGAAAATGAAATGAAAGAGCAGTGGCCAGAACTCATTCAGTTTGTTGAAGGTTTTCTACTTTCCGATGACGGAAAGGCCAATGGTGGGGATAATTTAGTACCCTTTTCTTCTTTTATGTAACACTTTATTGTTTCTATTGATGTTTAGAATGTTAAGGGTGACGTATGGGAGAGTCGGGAGAACTTTGAATGATGATTTGTGGAAAACATGAAGTCGCACGGGAGGCACACAGTTTTTCTAAAACCAAGCGGTCGGACCATGCGCAGTGAGTCTTGGAGGCAGTATCTTCTACACAGTTGGCGCATGGGTAGTCTAATTGTGTGGCCAAACCGTGCGAGAATGGTGTTCGAGGAAGTAGCTAGCGCACGGTTAGCGGACGGTTTGTTAAACCGTGCGAACTAACCATGTGACCACTTAAACGAGATCCTATATAGGTGGATCTCACATGTTTTTTTCACTTTGTAGCTCGTTTTTCCTCTTATTCAGCCCTCACATGGGATTTTGGTTCTCCTAAGGTCATAGAGGGTTCTCCCATTGTTCTGGAGGTGATCTGATGGCTTCTCATGATGAATCGAAGCCGGATTCTTGAGGTATGTGATCGTCCTTGTTTGGTTTCTTAGATCTACTTAGATATGCTTCTATTTTTCTCTCAGTTTCTTAGATATATGCCCGTTGTGGGTAGATATATGTGTGTAGATACCAAATATGATGAGATTTGGACTTGGTTGTGTTAGGAGAAGAGATCTAAGGAGGATCTTTGGTGAATCGGCCCAGTTTTCTTGTGTGTTCTTTGTTTGTTAGGGTTTTCGTTAAAACCTTTCAGGTAGGAGGCTTCACTCTCGACTCATCTTGTTATAATTGATTGGATTGGTTTAAAATTGGGTTATTTGAATGAAATTGATTGTTAAAATCATGGAATAAATCATTTTTAGTGATGATTTATGATTTTGATGAAACTGTGAAATCCTAATGAATTGTTGTGAAAAGTGATTTGGCTTCTTGATTTTAAAATGATGATTTTAAATTATGGATTTGCTGGAATGGTAAATGGATTGAAGAAATAGGTTCATTATTTTTTTTCAAGAAAATTATGATTTTATTTAAATGGTTTGAATTGGTTGAACACACTTGGTTATGATGTAAATGGTTTTCAATAAATGGGTTTTTATTGAAAGGATGGTTATTGCATGAATGTTGTGAATGTGTGGTGTGTGATCATGTTGCATATACGAGGCTTGGTTGAAATAGGACCTTGTTCTCGGTGCCAAACATTTAATGTAACATGGGACATTTAAGTAAAAAGCTTGGTTGAAATATGACCAAGTTCTTGGTGCCAAAGGAGTAATGGCACATAGAAAACAATTAGCTTTTTTCGACTTGGTAGATCGAAGAGAAACCGCTCATGAGTATGGAACTCTCATAATGAAGCATGCATGGTTAGTAGCATGGGTTGGGAAATGGTTTGGTATACTAAAAAGGAATGTTTTTGAATTGGTTATAATTGCTAACTCTTCTATCCTAGTGGCACGATTAGGGATGTCATTTGGGAAAACCTACTGAGTTTTATACTCACCATTGCTTTGACACGTTGGTGCTTTTGCAGATGTCATATTCTAAGACATAGCTAAAGGTAAAGCATTTTATTGCTAGTGCTCGTGGTGATGCTTGGGAGATGTGGTGGTTCTTAGAGCATGGAGCTCAGTGTGGAGTTGTGGAGTGTTTCTTTGTTTGTTTTGGGTCTTTGGTTTAGTCTCCCTCTTGGTACTCTGATTTTGTGTTGGTTCTGTAGTGATTTGTGTAGCATTGTAGCTCTCGTTTGGTAATGCATGAGTTGGTTGTTTCTTTTGTTCATGCGTCATATAGTGATTGGTTATGGTTTGTTTTTTGTTTTATTTATTAAAGGGTAAATCATCCCCCAACCTATATTTGAAGCCCTTCGGCATTTATTTCCAGCCTTTGGCATCTTGGGGATGTTGCTTAAGGACGAGTAACGTCCAAATCTCAAACAAGTGGATTCCAAATGATACCATTTCAACCCAAGGATGATTTTTTTCAAAAAAAACTCATCTAATGATATTAAGATAACTGTTTGGGTAATTTTAAAATAGTATTTTCCCATTAGTTAGATGATTTATCCTTTTACAGTATAAATAAAAATTAACGAAGTTATATTTCATAATGCCAAAAAATAATATTAAGATATTTACAAATGTTGAAACTACCTATTCCAAATATGGAATTAATTTTTAAAATTTCAAAACACATAAGTTGCAGTAATTAGTTTAATATTATTCTGATTTTTGAAAGAGATAACATGTTCTAAAAGATAAAATATGACAAGAGATTAAAGTGTTTTTTCATCTAAATTTAATATAAAATTAATACTAATGAAATACATTATATTAAATAATAAAAATATATTATTTATTGAAATTAAAGCCATTAAATATTATTATTTTACCATATAAAATTTTTCAATGAAAAAGGTTTTTTTCAATTAAAATTTAGTGTATATTTATTATTCCTCAAAACAATGTTATTTTAATAAAATTATTACAAATTCATCTGAAGTAAATTTTTATATCATGAATCAAAAGAACATGTATATGTTTTCATATAAAAATTATTAGTTTTCTAAATATTAATTTAATTGGGGTTATCCATTAAAGGAGAGAAAATTTCCCTTTTGAAAAAATGAACATTTTATACATAAAATAGGGTTTATTCATACCCTATGACAAAAAAAAATCAATTGTATGTACATCACAAAAATATATTTATAAGTATATAAAATATATATTTCATTAATTTATTTTACTAATTGAAATACCGTAAATTTATTAACAAATTAAAATATAAAATTGATTTATATTTTTCATAAATAATTGGTAGAAATTTACTTCTCCATACATTTTCATTAGTTGGTTCTATTTATTCCCACTAACCAAATTGATAGGTTAAAATGGTAATTTTATACTATGTAAATCTTGTGGTTTCATTAAAAATATTAATTCATGCAATGATATCTATTGAATAATTAAATTTATTTAGATAATATATTTCATAAAACATCCGGGTGTTACATTATACCCCCCTTAAACTGAATTTCTCCCTCAAAATTTATCAGTTGGATACAAAAATATTAGGATATATCTCTCTCATCATATCATCAAGCTACCATGTAGCTTATTCAAATTAGCGGTTCTCCAAAAAATATAAACAAGTGATTGGTCTTGTTTCACAGAACTTTTTTCTACAATCTCTAATTTCTTTCAGTTATTCATTATAATAAAGATCATACATCAGCTATAAAACTTCTATGTTTATTACATGGTAAAAATTATATATGTACTTTATCATGTGAGATACATGGAATGAATCATTTACTTGACAGAGATTCAGTGGAAGTGCCAATCGGTAATCTACCTTCCCAACACGATCCAAAAAATCGAGAGGACCAGTGTTCCCAAAACACAACATTACCTTCATTCAAAATATCACTATTATATTTTAGGGAGATATTTATAGAAACACATTGTCACCCACTTAAAACTCAATTAATTTTCATCTATTTTCAATGTAATTTTGTTTCAACACTAAGCGACTCTTTTGTGTTATTAAATAGACCTGACCTATTCTACAATTTCATGCACTATATCAGGTCCTAATAGCTTTCTTTCCCCAACTTCATCTCCATATGTAAGAGTTCTAAAAATCATTCCAAATACTTCATCATGAAGAGCTATCTGAATAATTGTTTTAAAGAGATTATTGTAATAAAATTTGACCAAAGGTAGGTGTTGATCCCAATAAAATTTGAAATCCAAAGATAAATATCTCTATTTGTATTATAGATTTTGAATTGTCTAATCAGAGTGACCATCTATTTGAGGATGATTAGTAGTTCTGAAATATAACTCTGTATACAGAGTCTTCTAAATACTATACCTGAACATCGAGTTAAACCGCAAATCCTGATCAGATATAATGAAAATTGGTACACCATTCAATATTACATATTCTTTTATAAATAACCTTGAAATATGATCAATAGTGAGATCATCTCTAATATAAATGAAGTGTGTTAAATTTTTAAGGCAATAATATAAAACCCATATAGCATTATGTATTTATATGTTTTGGGAAGTATGATGAAAAAATTTTATAGTGTTGTTTTCGCATTTCTATTCTGGTATTGGAAATTGTTGTAACATCACCTTAGACTTCTATCTCTCAGCGTTAACTTTAAAAAAACAAGCACTAAGAGATAAATTCAGAAACATCATTTTTCTTTCCCTCTCAACAACAATACTCTTTTAGGTTTTTTAACATCTTTTTGATTCTAGGGTGAATAAAGAATTACAATCTACGAGCCTCGTTGAATATACCATACATTAATTATGGTATGGGTGGAATATAAACAAGATTATTCATCCTTATTATTTTATCACAATCGTGGTTGAATTTATGATCATTTCTCAACTTTTTTATAGCTATACATCATCATTATGCACCTCCTTAATCTTCACTTGTATATATGGTTGAACGTTCACTTGATAAGGATAAGATATCTCACATTCCTTTAAAATTTAAAGATCCAACCTTTGCATGTCCAAATATATTGGATTTTTTTATAATAAAAATGGCTATGCTAGAATGGTCTTTTTGACTCAAAGCATATCTGCCTTTTCTCTCTCTTATACGACGGTAATGTATTGAGTAGTCATAATCAGTAATTAAATCCAACCATATTATTTGGCGCATATTCAACTCGTTTTGAGTGAAAATATTCTATAAACTTTTATGATCAGTATATATATCACACCATTCACCATAATGTTAATTCATCCAGAAAATTAATGAAAATATTACCATAGATAAAGAAAAATTAGTAGTTGGGTATGTTTTTTCATGGATATCCAATTGTCACATGGCATAAGATATCACCACAACATTTTTCATTAGAAACAAATCCAGTCCCTTTTTTGATTCATAAGTATATATCAAAAACCATTCTCTACTACAAGGGTGTGTGATCATTTGTACACTAGAAAACAGTATCTTGATCCCTTTGAAATTCTTATCACATTTTTTCTTCCACACATACATATCTACTTTTCTAGTTAATACGGTCAGTGGAATAGTTAATTTTAAAAAAACCATTTAAAAATGACGATAATATGCAGCCAAAAGAAGAAAAATTCGGATCTCAGTTACCATTGTGAGCCTCAGATAACTTTTAATTACTTCTATTTTGATGGATCCACAGATATCCCGTACTTTGAGATTATCTAACCCAAAAATGAAACTTTATGATGCCAAAATTTACACTTGTTAAAATTTTCATAAATATTATCCTTTCTCAGGGTATTCTATAAAATTATTGCAAGATCATCATGTTATTCCATTCTCTTAGATTAAACAATAATATCATCTATAATGACTACCACAAATTTATCAAGATAGTCTCTAAATACACTATTCTTTATATCTATGAATATTTCTTGATAATTAGTAAGACTAAAAGGCATCACCATAAATTCATATTATCCATACCTTGTATAGAATATCGTCTTGGGTATATCATCCTTATTGACCAATATTTAATGATATCCAAAATGATGAAAAATCTTGGAAACATATGGAGATCCATGTTGTTTGTCAAATAAGTCATCAATGTTGGGAAGAGGATATTGTTTCTTGATATTGATCTTGTAATTTTCTCAACAATCAATGAAGAATCTCACCAATCCGTTATTCATATTATCAAATAAACTAGGTGAAAGCCAAGGTGATTCACTTTGGCACATGAATCACTTGCCAATATTATATTGTATTTTCTTCTTCAATTCATGAAACCCTATTGGGGCCATTCTATAAGGTGTCTTATGAAATTGGAATAGACCTCAGTATGAGTTCTATTGAAGACTATACATCACAATTTGGTGGAATCCCTTGTAATTGTTATTGAAATACAACATAAAACACCAATACAATGGATTTATTATTAATTTTTAGTTTCTTCCCAACCATTTGAGATTGATAACCGTCATTTATAGGGATCACGACCCATATAAAGGATGAAATTTCTGTGGGATGGTTATGTTCATCCATGTATCGTTAGATGGTCATAGAATGATCTAGAATCTAAAATGTGACATACCTTCCATGGTAATTTATATTAGATCCTTATATAGAGTGTCAATATATTCCAAGATCATATAAATTTACATGATATGAAGGATGAAAATATTTTCATAAAGCAATTTCCCACAAACTTCAATTGGATATTAATTATAAACCTTCGATGTGACCATTTTTCTATTAAGAGTTGTCACGTCTAACAAAATATCTAATTCATGATGTAATAAAGTGATACCCTTAGAATATTATTCCTATATAAATAAATTTTATATCTAGAATCAAATAAAACATTTTCAAATTTAAACCATATGGTAACTATTACTTTCACCACTTAATTTTTGTACTCCACATCATCGATAGTGATCACAAGTGACATTCTTTTTTCATTATCCTTATGAGTTTTTTGTAGTTGGTCATCATCAATAACCCATGGATTAGGGAATTGATTGGAATAATTCCAAATTTCCGTACACATGTAACATTAAAATCTAGGAGGTTCATATCCTATATCTTTTTCTCTATTCACATAATTAGGAATCATGTTCCCATCACATCAGCATTAAACTGCCCAATGACCATTATTTCCACACTAAAAACATTTTCTATACCCTTTAAGACTATTTACTCAATTTTTTATTCCACATAATGAACATATCAGAAAGAATATCTTATTTTTAGGGTGGTCTTTATATTTTTTCCTTGAATTCCATTTATTCTTCTTATCAACCCTATAATAGTCATTGGAAACTCCAATATCCATCTCATCTATTAGAGCACATCAAACAGTTTCTTCATAGCTATTGATGTATGTAATTCCCCGACCCGAGTTACCCAGAGTTGGTGCAATATTACATATCATTGGCATGATCACCAAAGATCATGTCTCAAAAGACCGATTATTTTAGTAGTCATCGAAGTACTAGATACATTCATCAGGTTTAAATTACATCATAAAATGGAAAACTACAACAAATGTGTTTCCATAGACAACACTATGATCCCATAGACTATCTATGTAGGTTATTCATAATATTCTTCTTCACATCCTAGAAAAAATAAAACATAAAAATGGGTGAGCTCAGATGCTTAGTAAGGATAACAATAAAGTAAGAAATTTCATAAAAAAGAATAACATTTAAGGCAATGTATAAGACTAAAACAAAACTCTTCTAAACTTAAATTTAAGAAAAATAAGGAAAAGTTAAAATCAAATAATTCCATTTACTCATTCACATGGATACTCTTCTAGTCGAATAATCACTTGAAATACCACTAGAAACTTTCATAATGATAGAATGCATACTGCCAGACTTCATAAGAACAAAGTAAAGGCCTTGTGCCACGACTAAAAATAAGATTTTGTCAAGGCCTTGTGCCAAGACACTAGTTTGTATCAGGATGCCTACCAATTCATTGAGGAGCTACAGTGGGCTCCACCCGTCACTTACAAAGTCAATTGCATTCCTCATATGAAATGGTTTAAACATAACATAAACATTCATATTAAAACTATCATACGAAATGCTAATACATTATCCATAGACCATGAATGGTGTAAAAATAACTCATCCACAGTAAAAAATATCACAAAACCATCAATATAATATGGATATTTTTGTATCATAATAAATCAACTTCAAATAAGCTTAAAATCCATCAAAGGATGTTGACATAGATGAAATCAAACCCTTTTTTTAGAGAAATGTATCTTTATATTTTGAAATCATATAAGAAAAAATTTATTTTGAAAACATTATTCTAAGATTTTATGGGAAGCTTTGATGATGTCATAATGGTGGAAAATATCCGCACCCGCCATATAAGTTAAAAAAAGACGTTCTTACCTTAACTTTGTCGAAAAGGTTATAAAGGACATTGTTTGGAAAACAACGAAATGATTCCTTTATAAAAATCATAAAAAACTAAAAAAAGGGTATAAATGACTTTAACACATAGTATATAAAATAGTAAGAATATTTTGAAATACATTTTTAAGAAACATTGTTGTGGATGATAAAGATTTCCTAGTAGATATTTACATAAAAACAACCTCGGATAATAAAGAGATTCTGAAATTAACACATACCTTATACTATTCCATGGAAGAGGGTAGGTTAACCTCCTTTATAATGGTGAAATAATTGTTATAATATTATTCAAGAATCATATACATTAATATGATATCATATATGATCTTTTACAATTGTTTCGTTAATAATATCATAGTGTTATCGATGTTTCGGGTGTTAACAGATTCGGTTTCCTTTATATTCATTGTTATGTGAGTCATATTTGTTATCTTTGGGATGTATCGTATTCATATCCAGAATCATATCAAGTCTTTATACATTATTTTTAATCATCTAATGAAAATTTGTCTTTAATGGATACTATGGGGATGAATCTCATCGCGTTCATGGAGACGGTAATCTGTATGTATGCACGAGCAAAAATATCATTCTTTTGATATTAAAATAATATATAATTGGATTTTATATCATATATATATAATCATAATAATGTTATATTTTTTTATTTACATGAATTACACAACATTATTATACCCATCCAAATAATAATTTACTGAATAACAATTATACCACGATGTGGAGACGGTAGGTCGTACGTACACACGCATGGTGACATGTCATTCAAAGGATGGATAGAATAATGAATTTGGTTGTACTATATTCTTAATAACAACACATTATATATAATATACTATAGTTATTATTTTATAATAGAAACAAAAAATAATGAAGATTTGGATGAAGAAAGAAACTTGAAAGAGGTGATTAAATATTTGTCTCTTCTTCGAGTTCTTCCTTTTGATTTGATCAAAAGAGATATTTTCTGGGCTTTCACATGAAATTAAGGCCTCTACGATGAAGGGAGGACAGTGTAGAGGGTATTTGGGTAGGGGTTTTCCAATCCAAATTTCATTGAAAGTGTGAATTAGAGTGAAGTGGGAGTTCCCTTTATAAGAGGGGTGTGGGCAACTTATGAAAAGATAGAAATATTATTTTATAATAAAATAATTTTGGGTTTCTAATTGCTACGAAATTAATTTTTTAAAGTATAAGGTGATTATGGGTCAAAAAGAACTCAACCAATAGGTTTTAGATAGGTTTGAGTCACTGTATTAACATTATCTTTTAGATTTGACTCTTAGTTTAATAGTTTGACATTTACCATGTCTCTTTGTATTTTGATATTATATGGTTTATAAATTTACTATATACATACAAGAGAACCTCAAGTGGTTAACTAATGATAAACCTATAATTATATAAGTCTTTTTTCCAAACCATAAATTTTTAGGAATAGAATATAAATTATTAATACAATGTTTTTTTTAAAAACACTTTTATGTCAATTTTTATAGTATTTGGTATTTTGTTTTTGCTAAATAAATAATAACATTAACACTTCGAAAAAAATAATCTATCCAACCATATAATGGCATATTGACCTAGAAAATTAGTGTAAATCATTAAAATCCTCAAATTACATTTATTTGGATATTTATAATATCAATTATTATAATATTTCATTAATACGGTAATTACTGCATCATCATTGTGTCATTAATAAATTTAGATATTTAATGTCTAAAAATTATAAATAAAATACCATTATGTAGGAAATCTTTGTATATTTCTAATGAATATTTAAAGCTGAATATATATTATGTATAACCAAATATTAAAAATGTTTTACTTATTAAACTTTGATTTTAACTCTTTTAACTCTTATTAAAATAAAATATTAGTAAATGTCCTAATCTAATCCAAGTGGACCTAAAGGATCATATTTGTTTTCCTAATGTTATTTTTGGTCGAATTAAACTTATCCAGTAGAATTAGGACATTTGTTAGGGTATTAATAATATCATTCATACCCTTAATTGCCCTATTTACTTTTAACCCTTGTAAATAAAAGTAAAAAGTTACTGTTCACCAAAAATTATTTTCATCTTATTGAACATAATTTTTCATACATATATAAACTGTGTCTCTCGGATTTATTAAATTCAACTCACAGAAGCTTTATAATTATGTTTATGTAAATTTGAAAATTCTCCTAGGAGGTGGGTAATAGACGGTGAAAGGTTCAATAAATTTTTTATATATCTAAAATTATTATAAACTAACTCCAATGAATTACATTGAACTTATATAGGTATTATGCATCAATTTTGATCTAAAATAAATTTAAATAAAAATTTGATTTTAAACTATAACTCAGTGTTTTTCACTATTCATCAAAAATTATATGTTTTTAGAAAAATATCAAAAATTTGCCCTATGCTAATTTTGATATTCTGAATCCAAAAATGAAGTCCATTTTGAAAGTTTAAATTTATAAAATTTTGAGAAGTGGGTATTACTATTTATAAAAGCAATTTTGATTGGTTGTGGTGTAATAGAACTCGATGTTGCGTACAACACGCGCTATTGTATTATTCAAAGAGAAGTGTACCGTGGAATCTTGGGGTGTTACATTCTCCCCTACTTAAAATAATTTTTCCCTCTAAATTTCTATAATATTACTATATAAAAAGACTCAGGAGGTTCTTCATCATAAGTTCCTCGGTTCCCATGTTACCTATTCCATCTTATGGTTTCTCCAGAAAACTTTTACAAGATGAGTCATCAAGTTTCTCAGCACTTGATCTCTTGTATCAAGAATCATGATAGGATCTTCGCAATAAGACAGATGAGGTTCCAGTTTTAATTCCTCATAGGTGAGAAAATGCGTTGGTTCGGGCATGTATTTTCTCAACGGTGATACGTGGAACACTTCGTGAACTTTGGAGGTACATGACGGCATTATCAAACATTAAGCTATAGCCCCAATTCGTTCTAGTATTTTGAAAGGTCCGATGTACCTAGGAATCAATTTACCCTTATTACTGAAACGTATAATAGCCTTCTATGGAGATACCTTCAATAAAACATGATCCCTGACCTGAAATTCCAAATCCTTACTTCAGTTATCAGTAGAGATCTTTTGTCTACTTTGAGCTTCCTTGATGTGGTTTTGGATTACCTTAACCTTATCCATCGTTTCCTCCACAAGTTCTAGGTCTATGAGTTTTCTGCCACCAAAATCATCCCAACAGGTTGGTGGGTGACATTTCATTCCATGTAATTCTTCATATGGTGCCATCTGAATACTTGAATGGAAGCTATTATTATTGGAAAATTATACCAAAGGTAAATATTGATCCCACATACCTTGAATGTCAAGTTAGAATGATCTCAATGTGCCTTCTAAGGTTTGAATAGTATGTTCTGATTGTCCATCAATTTTGGTGTGGTAGGAAGTGCTCAAACAAAGTTCAGTATCCAGGTATTTCTGACGACTTTTCTAGAATCATGACGAAAAATGTGGATCACGGTCAGAATCAATCGATAGTGGTAATACATGATGTCGTAAAACTTCATTAATATATATTCTTGTTAATCGTTCAAGTAATAAATCGTCTCTTATATAAATAAAATGCGTGGACTTGGTAAGACGATAAATAATGACCCATATTGCATCATTCCTTCTAGGTGTCTTTTGTAGACCCATGACAAAGTCCATCATGATATCATTCCATTTCCACTCAGGTATGGTAAGAGGTTTAATGAATCCTCCAGGTTGTTGCCTTTCAGCTTTCACTTGTTGACAAACCAAACATCTTGACACAAAATCAACAATCTCCCTCTTCATGTTTTCCTACCAAAATTGTTTCTTCAAATCCCTATACATTTTGGTGCTACAAGTGTGTATAAAGAAATTGGAACTATGAGCATCATCCAACAATTCCCCTTTTAGATTAGGTATATCAGGAACACACAATCGCTTCCCAAATTGAAAAATTCCATCTTCATATACGAAGTAACTTAATCTCCCATCATTCACATCATTAATCTTATTTTGAAACTCTTCATCATCAACCTGAGAACTTTTTATCCATTCTATTAAAGTTGGTTTGGAAACCATTTGAAAAATCATTAATGTTTCACCTTCCATTGTTATTCCCATATCCATCTTTACTTGATCAAAGAAAATAGGATCCCTTTCAACTCTCATCTTGTTCAAAACTCCATGATCTTTTCTGCTCAAAGCATATGCCACCTTATTTTCCTTCCCCGAGTGGTTTTCTATTGTGAAATCATAATCCGTGAGTAGTTCAAGACATCGCCTTTGCCTCATGTTGAGTTGTTTTTGTGAGAAAATATACATCAAACTCTTCTGATCGGTATATATACCACATTTTTCACCATAGAGATAGTGTCTTCAAATCGTCAGAGAAAAAATTATAGCTTCTAACTCAATATAACAATTAGGATAATTTTTCTCATGAATTTTTAGCTATCGTGATTCCTAGGTAATAACCCTATCATTATCATAAGGAAAAATCCATGTCCTTTCTTTGAAGAATCACTATAAATAACAAACTCATCATTACCAAATGGTAGAGTCAATATAGGATAATTGACAAATCTTCTCTTTGATTCATTAAAACACTCTTCAGGCTCTTTTTTCCAAACAAATTGAACCGTTTTTCGTGTGAGATTTGTTAATGGGTTAGCCAAATAGGCAAAATTCTGGACAAAATGATGATAATAACCTACTAAAACAACAAAACCGTGTACCTCGGTCATACTCGTTGGTGTTGGCTAGTCAAAAAAGGATCAATAAAGATTTTATCCTTAGAGACAATATGGCCACAAAAAGTAGTCTCTTGAAGCCAGAATTCACTCTAGCTAAACTTCCCATATAATTCATGTCTTATAAGGGTATATAGGATAATGCACAAATGATTTTCATGATCATCGTAGAATTTGGATTATAACAAGATATCATCAAAAAATACCAATACAAAGTCATAATGATATACCTTAAAAACACTATTCATTAGTTCCATGAAGACATAGGGTGCATTAGTCAATCCAAAAGGCATTATTGTAAACTCGCAATTCTCGTACCTCGATCAAAATGCTATTTTTGAAATGTCTTCCTTTTTCACACACAAATGGTGATATCTATATCGAAGGCTAGTCATTGAAAGTTATTGAGCTTAACATAGTTGGTCGAATAAATCATCAATACGAGGCAGGGGATACTTTTTCATTATTGTTATAGCATTGATCTCCCTTTAGTCAATACACAACCTCATAGATCCATCTTTCTTCTTAACAAAAAGGACAGGGGCACCCCATGGAGAAAAACTAGGGAAAATAAATCCCTTAATAATCGATTCTTCTAGTTGTTTCTTTATTTCCAATAATTCTTTAGTGGTCATTCTATAAGGGGTCTTCTATATGGGCCTTGAACTGGGAATTATGTCAATGGAAAACTCAATTTCTCATTCTAGAGGATGTCCAGGTAAATCATATAGAAACACATCAATATATTCTTTCAGAATAGGTACATACTCTATTTGAACATTCCTGTCCTCACCCACAGTTTTTTCATTCTCTTCCTCTTCTATTATTAAATTAAGATGAGCTACTGGTGGTGGATCTAGATAAGAATTAGGTGGTGACGTGTATACTCTAAAGACAAGGTTTTCATTATCATCATCCTCAAAAATTGTAACCTACTTATTCTTATAGTAAATCCTCTCATAATAGTCTGGAATCCAGTACATACTGAGGATTATATAAAATTCAATCATGGGGATAATGAGATCAATAGATAAAGAACATTTTTATATTCTAATGGAAACTGATTCACAAAACCTAGTCGCAATGATACTTAGCATAGGGGTTTTTACTGATAACCCCCTTATTAAATCAAATTATATTTATCTAATTTTCTTAGAAAATTGGAATAATATGAAACAATGCGATGATCCAGAATCAAATAAAGCATTGGATAAACTTGAAAAACAATTAAATTACCTGCCATCACATCTTTCATATCTTCCACCTCAGTAGTAGTGATAGCATAATCTTGGCCTTGATCCCTTGTACTTTCCCGAGATACATTCCCCTCACTCATAAGACATTCACTCTCATAATTCTCCATTTCTCTACAATTCTATCATTCAACATCGATAACCTCTTTCTTCCCCTTGCAATAACCAGCATGGTGGCCTTTTATACCACACTTATAACAGACTCCCATTCCATTCAGGCAAGTACCAGGGTGTTTCTTCACATATTTACATCAGGATGGATATTCAACATTTACCTTAATTCCCTTATTTCAATAACCAGAGTGTTCTGAAGATCTATTATTCTCTTGCTTTACTTTATAGTCATAAGACATAAAGAATTATTTACCAATCATGGTATCACATGAGACAATATCTTCGTACAATGAGAAGGATTGTGAAAATAATTCTCGATGGAAAAATAGTTTAAACCCATTAAATAAATGATCAATGTTACTTCTTGGGTTATGTATATAATTTACATCATGCCTCGCTAACCTCGTAAAGTTAACTTCATACTTTGCGACATTCTCATCCTCCTTTTTCCTCAGACTCAGAAATTGTCTTTCCCAATCGGCTCGATGGTCATGTGGAAAGTATTTTTCTAAGAAAATTTCATTAAACTCCCTCCATTACATATTTGATAATTCATCATCATATTTTGTGTTTTTTTTTCAATTACCCTCATTAATCAGCATCTCCAGTAATGCGGTAAACTGCCATGACAACATTTTCCCTTTCGCTACTCCCCAACGCGTGGAATATTTTTTCTATAGAATTTATCCATACTCAACTACAAGTGGATTTTTACCCCCGTTTAATTTTGGTGGTCGTTTCTTCCTGAAGTGATCTAACATTGATCCTCCACAATGCGGATTAGGGATCTCCTTATGGGTAAGGTTATTATTCATAACCTGGGTGAGTTCTCCCAGTATGGTGATTATCTGTTCAGCACCAGTTGCATCACCAGCTCCACTATAATTATCTTGAGTATGTGGGAAATCACCACATGTATTTCATGCATTGATACGGTTTACATTCCTTACACTAGGCTCCATTTCTAAACAATGGAAAAACTAGATTAGTTTATGAATCGCAATAGATAAATCAAAATGTGTAAAATAGTTAATATAAATTGAAAAGTTTATGGATATAATCCACAATCATAAAAAAATGTTTTCTTTTAGGAAGTTTATACTCATAAACCATTCATAGTGATTTTTAATGAAAATGAGAATTATCCTATGAATATCCCCAGGTAGTGTCGAAACAAAGAATGTAGAATCACCCATTGCCCTGCACCAGTTCTCATTCGAGTGTATCTCAAAGTGGTGTTTTCAATTTTTACCCCTAAGTACATCTGTTCCAGAGCCTCCTCTACCTACTCGTTTCTAGAGAGGGATGTATTTTCTTTGAAAACTGGCAAAATCTATACAATACCAAAATTAAAGGAATTTCTTCTATACTAATCCTCAAAGTCTATCTTTGGGCTATGTGATCTAATTAGATATTATCTAAATCTAGTTTCCATGGATTGTACTAACCTTTTTCTAATACCAATAATAATTTCTCGACCCCAGTTACACAGATTCAGTGAATTATTACGTATCATTGGAATGATCACAAAAGATCAAGTCTTGAAAGAATGATTAGTTTATTATACTTGGATGTTATAGATACATTCATAAGGTTTGTATTAATCATAAAATGGAAAACTACAAAAAAAAATCAATGAAAACACTGAGATACCATAGACTATCCCTACATGTTAGTAATAATATACTTCTTCATATCCTGGGAAAATAAAACATAGAAATGGGTGAGCAAATATTCTTAATAAGGATAACAATTAAGCGTAAACATTCATAAATAAGCATAAAAAATTAAGGAAATTTATAAGTATAAAACAAAATCATTTTAAACATGAACATCAACATAATATGGAAATGATAAAATCAAATAATTCCATTTACTTATTCACATGGAAATTCTACTAGTCGAATAAACACATTCAATATCAATAGACACATTTATAATGATAGAATGCATAATGCCAGACTTCATAACCAAATAATCAAGTCCTTGTGCCAAGACTACTAATAAGATTTTGTCAAGGCCTTGTGCCAAGACCCTAGTTTGTCTCCTGAGACCTACCTATGCATCGAGAAGCTATATCGAGCTCCACTCAACTCTTACAACGTCCAATGCATTCCTCATATGATAAGGGTTAAACATAACATAAACATTCGTATTAAAACTAGCATAAGAAATGACAATACATTATCCATAAATCACGAATGGTGGAAATATAACACATCCACAGTCAAACATATCACAAATCCTTCAATACAATATGGAAGTTTCGTATCACAATAATTTAACATCAAATGAGCTTAAAATCCATCAAAGCATGTTGACATAGATGAAATAAAAACCTTTTTTAGAGAAATATCTCTTTCTATTTTGAAATAATTTAAGAAAAAATATATTTTGAAAACATTATTATAGTCTTTTATGTAAATCTTCTATGATATCATAACGGCAGAAAATAGCCGCACCCACCGTATAAGTTAAAAAAAGACCCTCTAACCTTAACTTTCTCAACAAGGTTATAAAGGACCATGTTTTGAAAACAATGGAATTATTATTTTATAAACATCTTATAAAAGTAAAAAATGAGTATAAATTACTTTAACCCATAGTTTATAAAGTATTAATAATTTTTTAAAATACTTTTTAATGAAACATGGATGTGGATGATAAAGAGGTCCCAGTAGATACTTACATAAAAACAACCTCAAAAAATAAAGAGATTGTGAAATTAATTCTTACCTTCTAATTATTCTTGGGTAAGGGAAGATTAACCTTGAATATAATGGTTAAATAATGGTTATTAAATTATAAAATAATCATATACATTAATATTATATCATATTTGATCTTTTAACATTGTTTTGTTAATAATATCTTAGTGTTATCATTGTTCCTGGTGTTAAAGGATTCATTTTTATTTATATTCTTTGTTATGTGGGTCATATTTGTAATGGATTGGATGTATCATATTCATATGAAAAAGTACATAAAGTCTTTAAACATTATTTTTAATCATCTAATGAAAATTAGTCTTTAATGGATACGATGGGGAATGAATCTAATCGCGTTCGTGGAGATAGTAATCGGTGCGTACGCACGAGAGACAACATCCTTCTTTTGATTTGAAATTAATAAAAATTAGATGTTATATCATATATATAGAATCATTATCATGTTATATTTATTATTTACATTAATTACAAATCATTATTATACCCATCCAAATAATAATGTATTGAATAAAAATTAAACCACGACGTCGAGACGGTAAGCTGTACGCACGCACGTATGGTGACATGTCATTAAATAGATGAATAGAATTATGAATTTGGTTGTACCATATTTATAAAAACATAAATTTATACAGAATATACTGGAGTTATTATTTTAGAATAGAAACAACAAAGAAAGAGGAAGTGGAAGAAGAAAGGAACATGAAAGAGGTGATGAAATATTTACCTCTTCTTCAGGTTCTTCCTTTTGATTTGATCAAAAGGGCTCAATAGGATGAATTTATGACTAAAGAAAAGCCAATAGGATAAAAGGTGGACATTTTAAAGGGTTTTTAGGATGGTTTTGACTAAGCCAAACGGCTTTGAAGGTGTGAATGAAAGAGAAGGTGGGTTTTCCTTTTATAAGAGAGGTGAGGGGCACCTTAGGAAAACCTAGAAATATTATTTTATAATAAAATAATTTTCGGTTTCTAATAGATCGAAAATTAATAATTTAAAGTATAATGTGGGTATATGTTGAAAAACACTCAACAAAGTGGGTTTAAATATGTTTTTTCACTTTATAAACATTATATTTATATATAACTATTACTTAAATATTTTGACATTTACCATGTCTCTTTTTATTTTTTATTTTATATGGTTAATAAAATTAATATATACATTAAAGAGAACCCCAAGTGGTTCATTAATGATACACCTATCATTATATAAATATTTTTTCTGACCCATAGAGTTTTATGAATAGAATATCAATTATTAATAAAATATTTGTTTTAAAACTCTTTTATCTCAATTTTGACAGTATTTGGTATTTTGTTTTTGTGAAAATTATAACAGCATTATCACATTGGAAAAAATTCATATAACCAACCCTAACATGACATATTAACCTATAAAATTTGTGAAATTCATAAAAAGTCTCAAATTACATTTATTTGGATATTTATAATATCAATTATTATAATATTGTTTTAATACGGTAATTACTGCATCATCATTGTGTCATAAAACAATTTAATTATTTAAAGTCTAAACATTAAAAAAAACTACCATTATGTAGGAATTATTTTTAGATTTCTAATGAATATTTATAGTTGAATATATCTTATGTATAACCCTATATAAAAATGTTTTTTTAAACTTTGATTTTAACTCTTCTAACTTTTCTTTAAATAAAATAATAATTAATGTCCTAATCTAATCCATGTAGACCTAAAGGATCATATTTTATTCCTAAGGTTATTTTTGATCAAATTACACTTATCCAATAGAATTTTTACATGTTTTAGCGTAATAGTAATATAATTTATACCCTTAATTACCTTATTTAATTTTAACTGCGGAAAATAAAAGTAAAAAGTTACTATTCACCAATAATTATTCACATCTTATTGAACAACATTTTTCATACTGATATGAACCGTGTCTCTCGGATTTTTTGAATTCAACTCACAGTAGTGGTAAAATTAAGTTTTATGTAAATTTGCAAATGCTCCTAGAAGGTGGTTAAAAGACGGTGAAAAGTTCAATAAAATTTTTATATATCTAAAATTATTATAAATTGACTCTAATGAATTACATTGAACATATATAGGTATTATGTATCAATTTTATCCTAGAACCAATTTAAATAAATTAAATAATTATTTAAATAAAAATTCGTTTCTAAACTATAACTCAGTGTTTTTCACTATTCATCAAAAATTGAATGTTTTTAGAAAAATACCAAAAATTCACCCTAAGAGAATTTCAATATTATGAATCCATAAATGAAGTCTATTTTGAATGATAAAATTTATATAATTTCAAAAAGTTGGTATTACTATTTTTAACGGCTAGTTTGATTTGTTGTCGTGTATTAGAACTCGATGTTGCGTACAACACACACTATTGTTTTATTCAATGAAAAGAGTACCGTTGAAGTTTGGGGTGTTACAATGTACCTTTTGGTTAATGTAAGTCTGATACTTTGTTTTAATCTACTAAAGAATATATCAATTTTACTCTTAGTTTGGATAATAATTCCATAAGTGTACTATGCAAGTCTTATAAAATTTTCTTCGTAAGTATGGTTGGATTTTTCTTCCCTATTAATATGTTCAAGAAACGAATTCACCATCTATTTTTAAAGAATATAAAGAAATTACAGTTTAAAAAATGTGTCATTGAACTTTTCCTATTCAGTGGATTAAATGTCATCTATTTTTCTCATAATCATAATAAGGTTCTACAATTAGTCATCTTAAACATCAAAATGATAATGAACTAAGAAAAATTTTTCATGTTCCTGACATTGTAGTAAAAAAAGAAATATTTGAAATGGTATTGATCCATTGTTCCACAAATTATGGATTATAATACCAATAGAATTAAGGTGGACGCTGCCTCAGGATGGACTCAATAGAATGTTTTTCCCTCCTTTATTATTTTGGAAGTCCAGTATGGTTCTTATATTGAGAATGATACTAGAGCATAGCTACAATATTTTTCACTCCATATCACCTAAAATTTGGTTTCTCATTGGGAGAATCATTTCATTGTTCAACACATTCAGCATTAACCTGGTACCTTTGGGTTCCAACCATTGACTAAAACAGAGAAGCATAATTTGAGAAACACAAATCATAATGGGGAAAACACATAATCCATAAAAAAATTCAATTTAAGACATTTTAGGTTTTTTCCTAGGTTACTAATGATCATTTGTAAAACACTAATACTGTAACATATACATCAACATATATATTGGTTCTTAACTAAGGTTTTCTCATCATTGATTTCAATGGTTAACTATATATTTCCTCAGATACCAACTACAAATAACCATACATTACATTAATTGATATTACCTCGTAGTTGAATAATATTGATCACAAAATATAACAAATCCACAACAAGACCATATAGGTATACTGTATGTAGAAAATAGAAAACATATCCAAATACTTCATAATACATCTTCATTGTCTACCACTTATTTCGTCAAAAATAGACCCTTTTTGACATATCATTATCAATACCCTTCATATTGACATATGGAAAATAATAAAATTAAAGGGTGATCTCAGATTCTATGTATGGGTAAACAAGGGAAATATCAATCATATAATTATTATAAGACATAATAACATAACATTTGGAAATATTATCTGGTATATAAAAGATGGTGATACCAATCCATTGAATAAATCATGATAGTTCATGAGAACCAAAGAAAATAATCAAAAAAATTATAATATAAGACATGTTTTTTTTGGAATAAAAATCAGCATAAAAAATAATTTCATGTTAGTTAAGGCCAATTTCCAAGACCATCATAGTGTACAAAGACCATTAATGAACTAAGTTCGCTCTTTTTTTGATCCCATTATTACTAAACCTATATCATTTCATGTTCCAGTCATATTGATCTCGTGAGATATAAATAATTGCCTAATTAATTTGAGGGAGATATGGGTCCCACCTATTTAAGAATTGAATTATTCTTACATATACCACAATAACATAAATAATTCATCAAAACCAATGGAATAAAATGGGATTCATTAATAATCATTCCACCATAACATTATCCTTATAAATAAAATGGATTTCATAAATATAATTCAAAAATAAACATAACAAAATCATAGAAAATAAAAGGATATTATACTATAAATTAATCTGGTAGAATGAATCGAATTGTTATTCAAGTTTTTATAGAAGTATTTACTTATTAAGATATATTTATTATAAACATTCATGTTTCCTAGGTAAGTAATATTAAATTAATTCTCCTAAATGTTTTTAAATCCAATTTTAACAACATGTGAATTTTATGAAACAGTATGATAGGAATATATTTTTTGTTATTAGATACGAGGAACATTTTGAATTTTCTCGTAAAAGTTCAAGAATAATTTTTTAAACCTATATGACAAGAATGTATTTTTTAATCATTATAACAGCTTATTTACATGAATATTCCTCTACATGATTGCATGATTATTTTCAAATTAATTCATCCCTTTTAAAATTTCATTGAATTTGGTGAAAATCAATCATTTCATAATAAAAAATGGTTTTTTTTGAATAATTAATATCAAGTGTTAAATATAAAAAAATTCCCATCTAAGATGAAGATCTTGTAGAATGAATCACATCAGATAGTGGAGAAGGCGTGTTGTACATATGCACGAGCGACAATATCATCCCCATAATAATTCAATGGTATTGTAGTAAATAGAGTATTAATTTTCATAATCAATATCATGTTATTAAAACCATATATAGTTATTATTTCCATTATTATACCATTCCATGTATGGTGGCGGTAAAAAATAGATTACACCAAGACATGGAGACGAAAAGCCTTACTTACGCACGCGTGGTGATTTCATTTTTTGTATGATGGATATATAGTGGAATATTGTGGTTCCATAATCATAATAAAATCTCATTATATAATTGATACTAGATTTATTACATTATAATGAAACAAATCATGAATAGGAAGTCTAAAAATAATGAATATTGGAATATTCGGTACATGTGATTACTCTTTCTTAGATGTGTTGCCTCTAAATCTAATCCTATACCACTAGAGTTGGTCATTGAAGAAGAACAGAACCTCTAAAATGTAACTAGTAATGTTTATAAGGTATAATGGTATGGGATATATGATCTTGAAGTTTTAATGTGAAGTGTATAGGTGAGGGGGGATGTGTCCTTTTATAAATGAGGTGAGGGGTACTTTTGCGATCTCCAAAAAAATTTAATTTATAATAAAATGATAACCCATCTATAAACAACCAAAATGTTCCATTACCAAATAAGAGTCGTGATAGGGTTGTAATTAAATTATAAAATTGATTTTAGACATATTTTTATATCAATTTCTCCATTATAATTTTAATTAACACATGGGTGTTCAATTTAAAGTGTATCTAGGGTAACAAATATTTCAACGACAAATGGGTTCAATATGTACTGATATAATTTTAATGAGACCATAGTTAAATACCTTATAAATTTATAGACCATATAATTATTATCATATATTTTTAAATAATGTTTTATGATTTTTAAAAAAAATTAATAAAACATTATTTAGATAAAAATTTAAAAGTGACAATTCTGACACTATTTAATTCATTGATTTTACAAAATATTTATATTACATGTTATCTTCAGAACTGATATTTTATTATATTTACAAGATATCTAGGTAATCTATAAAAATTATTATATGTATTAATTATACAAAAAACTATTAACTTAAATAAATTAGTCATATTTATTTTCTATCTCTACTAATAAAATAATTACTATATCAAGTTTTTGTAATTATTTAATATTCATATATGTGGAATAAAATTTAAAAACATATATGATGAATATAAATATACTGAGTTTAAGAATAATATTATTAGTCAAATTTATATTTTTAAAATCCAAGATTTAAATTGATATACCTATTTAATTATGAATGATAAAACTGAAACGTCACTTTAAATAAAATAATGCAATTATCGAGATATATTCTATAAGGATCCAAATGGACACTAACTCTACCATTATAAGGTCATGGTTAAGTTATAATCACCAAATAATATTTTTTCAGGTGTTTGGAGAATTTTTATGATTATTAGTATTTTAATAAATATTGTCTTATTGATTTCTCATAAATTAATTAATTTTTAAATCATCAATGTATAAGTATTTAAGGAAATTATGTATTTCCTAAAAATTAAAAAAAATTACTATTATATATAAAATCATTTCATCTTTAAGATAAGAATTTATAGATGAATTTATCTTGTTTATAATATTATATAAAAATTATATTTTTATTAAAATTTTAGAGAGATATATTTAGATTTTCGTTAAATAAAATAAATTAAATATTCTAATATTATCCATGTTTTTTACCAATAACTACATTTTGACCCAATGATTATTTAAGTTAAAAATAACTAGTCCAATGAAATTAAGACAAGTTTTGGGGAAACTGTATAATAGTATTCTTACCCTTAATTAATCAATTTATCCTTTTACAGCATTAATAAAAATTACAAAAGTTGTTATTAATAATTTCAATAAATAAAATAAATCTATTTACATAATTATGACCTATTGACTCCAAATATTTAATCTATTTTTATAAATTCAAAACATATAAGTTTTAGTAATTAATTTAAAATTAATCATATTGTCAGAAAGAGATAATGACTTTTGAAGGATATTACATTCTAAAAGATTCAAATGTTTCTAACTTTGAATTCAATATAAAACTAATGATAATGAAATAAATTATATTTAAAGAAAAAGACTTATTATATTTATAATTTAAAACCATTTAATAATATAATGTATTAATATAAATTACTTTCTTGAAAAATGTTTTTTTCAATTAAAATATATTGTATTTTTACTACTCATCAGAACATGAATGTTAAGGGAAAAATATAAAAAATTATTCCAAAGTAAATTTTTATATTACACTTCCAAATAATATGTTTATGTTGTCATATAAAAAATAATAATGTTCCAATATTTTAATTTTAAAGGGGTTATCAATTAAAAGGAATAAAAAACCCTTTAATAAATATAGGTTTTTATACATGGAAACGTGTTTATTCAAAACCGATGAAAAAATCATCTATTAAATTAATAATAAATTATTTAATTAATTATATATCATATATATATCATTAATTTCATTTAATAATCGTAGGTGACTCAATTTATTAATAAATACATATATAAAATTAATTTATATTTTTCATAAATAATTGGTTGAGTATAACAATAAAATTTATTCTCACAAGTTAATTATATTTATTCCCTCTAACATAATTACTAGGTTCAAATGGTCAATTTATAATAATGGAATTTCATGGTTTGTTTGAACTCATCATTTGCTTGCTTGGCAATCTATGTAAGAATTAAAATTATTTATAGTTAATATTTGATAAAAACATTCAGGTGTTATATCGAAGGAGTAAATTGTTAAGATAAATAGATTTATATAAATATATTGAGACCACAGAGATAATTTTGAGACCCATGAATTATTTTTTGGGATTTGGTGTTGAAAATTTATACATTGTATTTTAGTGTTTATATACTGATAAACAAAACATGGAGATATGTGACATGGATATGTTTATTTTGTTGTAATTTTAATCAGTGCATAAATAATTTCAATAATAATGTGATATATATTGTATTATTTCAGATAAATTATATTACATGGTTTTAAAGTGTTTTTAGTTGATTGGAATAATTATATTGATTATGGGAGATGTTTGGAAGATTTTTTGAAATAGATTCATCCCTAGAATGTTTTACAACTATAGGGATAGAAAGGATATTCTCAAGTGTCCCTTTTACTCATATTAAATAATTATTTCCCTCTAAAAAATTTGATGTTGGCCTGAATCTATAATGAATTTTATAAGGATGTTTTTTCTATTTTAATATAATATATACATTGATCTTCATTAAAGTAAGTAACTTTTTGAAAACTTGGAGATTACTAGTAGTTGAAATAATTAACAATTTTTTAATAAATATTTTAACGAATATTTAATTAGGTAATGTTAATATTATATTCATTATTTAAAATTTCGCAAATGAGATTTTTTTGGTGAAAAAAATGGGAAAATTGGGTTACATTAATGAAGAATCTTTTTTTCTCTATTAATGATGTGTAAGGATGTTTTAGTTGTGGACAACTAGGAAACCACACTGAGATAGATACATCTATTTCTGATTCATTATTTTAAACCATTAGATAGATCCATTCATTTAAACAGAATAAGATGAAATAACAAAGAAGAAGAAGTGTTATAGTGTATTTGAAGGAAGTTATTTTTTGAATTCAAAATTTAAATAATATTGTAAATGTTAATTTGTTATTGTGTGTGAGATAAAATAACATAGTCCTTAATTCAAGAGAACATAGAGTGTAATGTTTTGAATAAAAATATATTTTAATGTATTGTGTATAGGATTGAATAATAACATAGATTGTTCCAAATAATTAAAATAGTATGAAAGAGAATGAGAAGTATCATATAGGAAATATGATATAAGTCTTATCTCTTTAAATACTCTGGGACTTTTGAATGTTGTTTTTTAATTATAGATTATAATATAGATCTAGAGACACTCACAATTAATATTTATAACTTGATATCATGGATAAAAACATATCATCTGTCTTCCACCTTATGATATTATTGGGATTCATGGTCTCATAAGCATCCAGTTCACTAAATGGAATATCCTAATCATTTTGAGAGGTTTTAATTGTAAAATATGTTATTCATAATATTTTGTGTCTTAATGTGAGTGGTAGAGATTTAGTATTGCAATTTAATAGGTCATAAATTTTGTTTTTTAATAATAAACAAGTGTTTAAATCTTTAATTCGCTACCACCTCACTCAATAATTTAATCTAGTCTCACTTTTGATTTTTAAATGTATTCAATAACTTGGGTTATCAAATACAATTCTCCACTGCCTAATCTATCATAAAAATTTTAATATTAGGTATATCTAAAGAATAATATATCTTTTGGATTTATTTAAATTTTTTTTATCATCAAGGTATGATTCCATTGAGAATCTTAAACAACATAGAACACTTTAATCAATTAATTTTTTATGGGGGTATATCATTCATCATGGAAATTAACATCTATACAAATTTGTAAAATCTATATAAAATCCAAAAATATTACAAAAAAATTATTATATGTATGATTATTCAATAATTCATAAATATTTAACAAAGTGACATACCATAATTTCATGTTTGGAAATTCATAACATTATTCCAACCTGAAACACAAACACTAATGTATTGAATTATTATAAAACTCTTGTGGTAAGTACCATAATACATTATTATTATGATTGTAAATAAAATTATTTTTCTTCATCTTGTATCATCATATAAAATTTCATTTATCATGAAGTTATATTCCATATATTATTATACATCCAATATATTATTATATTACCAGATAAATAGGTATTCACACTATATTACAAATTCATGAATTATTAAAATCATACAATAATTTATTCCATTTAAAATTAATATAGGCGACAAAATTTCTCTTCTATATAAAGGTGGAAAATTTAATAAACATAAAACATCACATTGATTATCTCATTACATTAATTGTAATTTATTATAATGAAATTCTACTTTAATAGATTATTACATACTACATTATATATAAATTTAATTTAAAAAATATTAAATTATTTGATAATAAATATAATCATCATGTTTATTTGATTATTTCAATATCAACCATTTATTTTTTTCAATACCTTAAATCTATTTTATTGAAAAAATAATTTCTACATTCATTTAATCATAACTAGTTATCTATCATTGAAAAATTATATATCCTTTCACATCTATATATTTGATTAAATTATCTAGGAATCATCAACCCTGGTGAAAAGTGTGTTTTACATGTGGAATAATTTAAATCAAAATCAATTTTTTTTTTATTTCCCATCACACATCATTTCTCACCTATGATTCTTCTTTTATATGTTATAAAAATGCATTTATATTAAAATAATTATATAATATTTTTTATTTTAAATCACTGGCTAATATTAAATGACTATTAAATGAATACAATATATAATTACTAACCATATCATAGGTTTCAATGATTTTTATTCTATTATAATTTTTAATATCATACCCATGACCAATAAAAACATCATCTTTTATTATTCCAAATATTAATAATACCATAGCTATATAAAAATTTCACAGGTAGGGATGGAGTTCCAAATTTCTCCTATGATTGTGAGGGAGGGGGTTGATTCCCTAAACATTACATATTTCTAATAAACCCATTACCTCTCCTCCTTATTTATAAAACACATAATAAAAAAATTCAATATTTTTTATTGTTGTTCTACCATTATCCATATGTTATTCCCCATAATAACTCCTCCTTCATGAAAATATTTATTTTTATAAGAAATATTATATGACTTCTACTTAAGAATATATTCTCTATTAAACCATTTATGGTCACTTTCTTCACTATTATTATATTGTTCTTCATTGAATTCTAATATACTAATTATTATTCGATATGATATTTTTCCCTCTTTAAATAATTATTCTACAATATATTTATACGGTACAATAATGATCATATCATTTTTAGGTTTATAATACAACAATAGTAATCATATATTCATAATTGTGTCCATTTTTACCCACTTGATTATTGCATATATGTAAACAGATTAGGGAGGCAATCTTTAGCACATTGTCTATATATATATCATCTCCCACACAGTTACTAAAAGAACTCAAAAATTTTATGATATTCCATATTTAAAATCATCTATGGAATATAATATTGAAAATGTGTTGTACAATAAATATTTCCTATAAATATTTTACCCATTGGACCCCCAACAATGATTAGAAGTAAGCAAGGTGTTACACCCCATCACATCATTTATATTTTAAGGGATTTGAATAAGAAAGAAGAAGGTATAAATATCATTTTATAACATATAATATATCCACCAAAAATAAAAATTAATCTTAAATACATATAAATAACAAAATAAAATAGATACACACACACACACACACAGATGATTCATTTAAATATTAAAAAATATATTCAAACAATTACATTGATATATATTGTGCTACTAAAGCTATTCCCAAAAGGTAAACATGTACTAGAGAATATATATAAGCACAAATTAATTCATATATTGGAAAAAAATTATATACTAAAATAACGACTAGTAATATAAATCCATAAATAAATTGATCAAGAATAATCAGATATACCCTACCATGATCCATCATTACTCACTCCAAAAAATCTATTATTGTATCGACCCAAACATTCATTAATGGAAGTTCTTCTTGATATAATTAAATTTTTGTAATGGTTATATAAAAGGAGAACTTCATTGGATTAATATTTCATTATTTTAAAATACCGTTATGAATTGTGACTGTTACAAATATAATAATTGAACAGTGATCACATGATTAGTATAAATATAGCACTTTAACCAATCCAATTTACTCAGAAAAAGGATGTGATGGTCTCATCCAGTATACTTTCCTCAAATGTCGCCTATTTTATGGAGCTCAAGAAGGAGGTGGAGTCATTGGGCTTCGCTCTTCACTAATCCCAATCCAAGCTTGAACACGTTAAGCTTGAGTGGAACCGACTACAAGAGAAATGGATGTTAATAGAGATTACCGACCGAGCAATGTTATCTATGCTACCACAAGAGTTTTTCACCATTCTACACCTTACCCTTCGGTATTATACAGTTGTTATAGGGGGTTATGTAACCAGACCATAGAACTACGACTATATACATTATTTTTGTATAAATAATGTGCATTAATTTTATTATTGTAACTTTGTAAATAGTTTTTAATGCACAAAAAGTATTTTTACATAATATTCAACTAAGAACTATATTTTGATAAATTAGTGGATTTTTAAATAGATTAATATTTTAATAAAATATTATTATAATAAATTTACTTTTTACTAAATATAATTTATCATCATATTTTATGAATGCAATTGTAATGTTTACGATGTTTTGAAAGATATTTTTGTCAAAACCCATGAATTTTCGGTAAATGTCGGAAATTATTTTAATAGAAAAAATATCAAATCTTTATAAATTTATTAAGATAATATTAATATTATTTTAGGAATAGTGATGTCGAAATTATCCCATGCTGAATTTTTCATAATTTTCTAAGATAATCGAATGTTTTGGTGAATATTAAATACAGTTAAAATTTATAATTGATTTTATGACATCATAATGACCCAATAGTGATGTATTAAATAATATAAACATTATGTTTGGACAATATATGTTTTTCTATTAAAATAACGTGGTTTTGGGTTTGATTTATTTATTTTACAATGCTTTTGTGGAACATTCAAGGCTTATAATACATTTTTTCTTATTATATTATTTTCCTTGAGAGTGTAACTCACCTCTACATAAGTGACACTATTGTTTTAAGACGGTCTTCCATTGGCCATATAAAATGTTGTTTTTCACTCCCCTTTTGAATGAACCATGGGAAAAAACCATGGGATGGATTTTGTTTTAGATTATTTTGATGTGAGGTGTCCCCAACCTAAATAATATATAATTCCCACTCTTTTCCTTTATAAACCCAAAAAGATGACACTTCCTATTCACTCAATGCCTTTTTAGTTTTACCAACCCCTTTGCTCCAATATATAGAATCCTACAAAGGTTCCCTAATCGTTGAAGAAGCCTCTCTCAAGCATCTCCCAAGCCTATGAGATTACACTACCAAGTATGGGATTTCATCCTTTGTCATTTTTTTCCAATTTTCATTATGTTGTTTTTCACTTTTTTCAATTACAAATGTTGGGGTATGATTTTACACCCCCCCCCCATATATTCCTCTTTATATTTTGATTATGGGAGACCCCTTTCTCTCTCACTAATGCCTCCTATGTACACTCATTACTATGCCGAAATTCCTAGAGGGATTTCTCACTCATCTTTCACATCCAAATAATTCGATTGTATAATGCATCTAAATTCCATTAGGTTTGTTGGGACATGTATCTATATGACCTTCTTACATTCCATTTCATGTATATATGATGAGACACTATTTTCCCTCTTATCAACCATTTTCATGAATCTTTTTGTCAAGCCATTTTGCTGCCGAAATTGCACTACGTTTTTTCAAACCAAGATCATTGTGTAGTGAATACAATTCTCGTGTCTCTATCAAGGGTATTCACTTTTTAACCCATATAAATATTGAATGGTACTTCCATGTATTTATTCCACATTACGTAATTGTGGAATAACTTATGATGTCGATTTATTCCATTATCCATGCGGCGCACTTATGCATGAAATGGAATGTTTAAGAAGGGTGTGCCTTGATTGCGCTCCAATGCATTGGATAATGTATAGTATCCTAATACATCATGTGAAATGGGTGTTGACTAATGCTAATTTAGGTGCAATGAGGTTTTACTCATGCTTCATGTGCAATGAGAGTTTACTCATGCCCTATGTTCCATGAGCCTTGGCTCATGAAAACTCCATGTTAAGTGTTGTTTCCACATTTCCATGTTATGGTTATCATGCTTTATCATGGATATATGTTCAGTTTTCTCTTGTGCTCCTTTTATATTACTATTGTAAAACATGTATTTTATTCCTCCTGTTATTCCATGTTTATTCCCTTATTGTGCTCTATAGCTCACCCTTTTCATATGCAGGTCCTCATGTTAACCTATGTAATGCGAAGTATGAGGGAATTTAGTGGTCTTGTAAAGGATGGTTTCAATAAAGATGTTGTGAGTTTTATGTTATCAATTATTAAGTAATTTTCCTAAGACCGAAAGACACGAGACCTCTAGATCTTCTATGTTGTATCATTTGAATATTTTATGTAATAAATCAGGATTAAGTGTGTAATAAAAAGTAGGTTTGATATAGTTGGTATTAGAGTATTGTTTTAGTTATTTTTTGGATTAGGATTAGAAAACCCTAGTGAAGACTTAGAGACAAGAATAAGTATAAAAAAATCCCAACGTATTGGTGAGTATTGAGTAATTGTTTTATTATGAAAATAAATCACTGTCTGGATAAGAGTTGGTATAGGCAGCTCTGGAATAGATGTATCCTATGGGAAAAGCCCGAAAACATCTATTTGAATTGGAATCAAACAGAAACTCGTGCACAACAATTCTCCTTTCTAGTCTCTTTTTTATGACACTCCTGAGTGATATGCTTTGGTAAATTCAAAATATTAGTATGAACAATTATCAACGGAATGGAAAAATAAATTCCTGTTAGAATATATGATAGAAATTGAATCATGAATTGCATATATTGAAGATTATGGCATCATAAATTAAGGAAATAAAAGATATTTATAAGTCATTAGTTTTTCCCTTGGATTACCCTTTTTGTTTCACCCCTAAAATTCCTTTTATATTATCCAATAGACAATAATAAATGGACTCGGTCTAAAATCTGGTGGGAAGATCAATATGATTACTCTGCTAATTAGATGTTCAATCCGATGGGAGTAGGAATCGCGAACATTGTTATGGTTTTCTCTCAGTTTACTCAAGCATTTAATAGAAACATTCGTCAAGAGAAACGTTCAACCCCCCCCCCCCCCCCAAGAACTAGTTTCTATCGATAGCTTCATGAGACAAATGCCTCATGATTTTAATGGATCTTCTTATCCCTCAATTGTCAAACAATGGATCAACTCCATAAAAAAGTTCTTCTCCATCCTAAAATGTTATTTATAAGAGATTTTTCTCTTGGTTGATTATTGTAAGGAGGGTAAAGGTGATCCATTTTGGATGTTGATCAAAAATACGAAGCCTGAGGAGGAGATCGAGTCATTAGAATGGAAGAATATCCAGAAGAGGGTTATCGATAAATATTTAATGCACACCCTCCGACATAAGATGGAAAGGGTCTTCTATTACCTCATGAAAAAAGGCAAGGAATCCATCGGAGCATATGAGGAAAACATCACATGGATTTCATGATATACCTACCACATTGTCGTTACCCCCAAATTCATGGTTGACCGCTTCTTTGGTGGGCTGAAACCTAGCCTATGGATAGCGCTGATGATCCATGACTTGCATAGGTATAAAGAAACTGTTCCAAGAGCCCTCATGGTTTTAATGGAGATTGGAGAATCTTAGGGGTATCCTGGGGTTAAGAAATGTAAGGTGGACTACAATGTTGCTGGTCCGACGGATAAATACAATAGTGATAAGAATCTCGAGCACCCCACTTTCCAAAGGTGTGGAAAAAAGCACCATAGAAATATCCTAAAGGGGATGAGGAAATTATTTTGGCGTGGAAGAGAATGGCTAGCTATTAACTACCGACAAGAAAAACCTGCGGCTACAATAGAGGAGCATAACACACTACTAGAACCTCAATGCATTGTCCATTTCTGCAACTGTAAATAACTAGAGCATCATTCCAATTAGTTCCCTATGCCAAGGGTTTTTGGATTCAACCAACAGCCTCCAAGGTATCAAGGGAGATCTTTTTCCATCGCTACTACCAAAGTGAAATCCAACCACTAAGTGGTGATAGGTATTCTAGTTATTAATTCAAGAATAGTGAACATACTTGTTGATTCATGTTCTTCACATTCTTTTATATCCCAAAAGATTAGTAGAACTATCCCAACAGCCCCACAAATCATGGAAGTAAAGATGTCGATGAGTACTGAAAATGGGGAAATCGTTGCATCCCGTGAATAGAACTCTTCCCCTGTCATAATATATGGATTAAATTTACTGGAGAACCTCGTCATACTCCTTCTTGTGGAATTTGATGAAATTATTGTTATGGATTTTCTATCCTTATATGGAGCCAATATAAATTTTTGTGAGAGGAAAATCACTCTCCATGTGGAGATTCAACCCATTATTCTATACAAGTAAAAGGAGGAAGATTAATATTCTTTACTTCCATCATCTCAAGCATGGATATTACTGCCCTATAAGCACATGTATTGGGCTCAAATGATCGAGTCTAAGGAGGCAACCATCCCTGAAGGCATGCCTATTTTTATGGAATTCGCTGAAGTGTTTCTCGTGAAATTTCTAACTCTTCCTCTTAGAAGAGATGTTGTATTCTCAGTTAAACTTATACCTAGTGTGTTACCAATATCCAAGACACTGTATATAATGGTTGTTGTGGAGCTTTAGGAGATGAAGAAACAACTACAAGAGAGTCTGGATAAAGGGTTTATATTCCCAAGTGCTACACCATGGGGTGCACCAGTCCTCTACGTACAAAAAATGGCTCAAGGAGCTTTTTCATCGATTATCATAAGCATAAATTATTCAAGAGAGAGTACATGTATCCTATCCAATGAATCTATTACTTTCTTAATCAGTTGCGTGGAGCACAATACATTTAGAATGTGGATTTTTGGTCAGGGTATTATCATGTAAGGGTGATAAAGGTAGATATCACAATGACTTCTTTTCGTACAAGGTACGAGCACTATGAATTCATAGTAATTCCTTTTGGACACACTAATGCTCCAAAAATCATCATAGACTTGATGAATATAGTCTTTAGGGATTACCTTGTAAAATTTTTGGTAATCATTATAGATGATATTATGATATTATCCAAAACCAAGGAGGATCATGAGGGGCACCTATGAACTGTACTATAGAACTTGCAGAAGTAGAATATCTATGCAATGTATAGCATGTTTGAGTTCTGGATGAAATAGGTATCATTATTGTCCCATATCATCACAATCAATGTGATATCTATGGATCCCTCCAAAATAGAGGTAATTAAGGGATGTCCAAGGCCAACATTGGTAACAGATATTCGTAGATTCTAGGGGTTAGCTGGATATTATCGACGATTTGTGGGAAATTTCTCACGATTTTAAAACCCTGTAACCAAGCTAACCCAGAAGGGATTAATGTTTTCTTGGATTGATGAAATCGAATAAATATTCAAGGATTTTAAAAGGATCCTTATCTCTGTGCTCGTGCTCACTCTACCCACATGTGGAGAACTTTTTGTGGTATTCAGTGAAGCTTCGAAGAAGGGCCTTGGCTGTGAGTTGATGAAAAATGAAAAAGTCATTACTTATTTTTCAAGGTAATTGAATGTTCATTAGTAGAATTATCCCACACAAGGTTTAGAGTTGGATACATAGATATTCACTTTAAAAATTTTGTGGCATTATCTATTTGTGGTGAAGTGTGAAATACATACAGACCTCAAAATCCTCAAGTACATATTCACACAGAAAGAGTTGAACTTGTGCCCACGAAGATGGTTAGAACTGATCAAAGTGTATGACTGCTCCATCCATTACCGCCCTGGAAAAGCGAAGAAGGTGGAAGATTCTCTAATTATAAAGTACACGACGATTCTATCATTGATGATAATTGATAATGATCAAATCATCATAAACATGATGAATATAGAAATGGGAATCTTAAATATGGAACATCTCAATCCTTTCACAAATGATTGCACAACGAACTCTTTTGGAAAGGATAATGGATGCTCAAAAGGATGATGTGGGAATTTAGAATTGAGTGGAAGCTATAATAAAAGGGAAATCCTTGGATTTCAATGTTAATGAAGAAGGAATTGTGTAATTTGGGTAAAGACTATGTGTTCCATCATGTTCAAAATATAAGAAGGAACTTTTTTTATGATGCCCATATTTCAAAGTTCACTATTCATCCAGAAAACACAATGATGTATCCAGATCTCTGAGTGTATTATTAGTCGAATAATATGAAGAAGGATATCACTATGTATACATAAAAGTTCCTGGTGTCTCATCACATGATGGCAGAGAGGAAGAAGTCAAAGGGGATGATGCAACCATTTCCCATACAAGCATGGAAATGGGATAACATCACCTTGGACATTGTCACCGGAATTTTGAATACATCCAAAGGTAACAATTCCATATAGGTTGTTATGGATCGTCTTACATAGTCGGCACACTTTATTGAAATTCAGTAGGATTTATCATTGGATCAACTAGCACAGATATATATCAAGGAAGTGGTATGGCTGCATGGAGTACCACTATCTTTTGTATCCAATCGAGATTCAAGATTCAACTCTACTTTTGTAATAGTCTTCAACATGCTCTTGATACTGAACTGAACATTAGTACGACCTATTATCCTCAATCTAATAGCCAATCTGAGCAAACTATTCAGACACATGAGAATCTGAATGGCGTATGAAGCCCTATATGGGAATAGGTGTAGAAAATTGGCATGTTGGGATGAATTCGGTGAACGTAAGCTGCTAGAACTAGAAATGGTTGATGAAATGGTGTAGAAGGTGAAAACCATTTAGTAGCATATTGAGGTAGACTAGAGTCGATAGAATAGTTACATAGATTACTTTTGATGATACCTTGGTATTAAAGTTGGAGACATGATATTTTTATGCATATCTCTATGGAAGAAGCTCATGATGTTTGTAATTAAAGGGAACTTAAGTCCTAGGTACATCAGCACCTTCGAGATTCTTGATCGTGTTGGGGATGTGGCATATCGACTAGCACTTCAACCTACCATGGCCAAATTACACGATGTCTTTCATGTATCCATCTTAAATAAGTACATACCAGAACCTTCACATGTAATCTTTTTAGAGATAGTACTGCTAGAGGATGATCTTTCTTTCGAGGAGCTACATGTGATAATCTTAGATCGTAGAGAAAAATTTCTATGAAAAAAGACAACACCCCTCGTCAAGGTGTTGGGATAAAACCACAAGTTTGAAGAAACGATGTGGGAATCAGAGGAAGTGATGAATCATAATTACCCATATTTTTTTAGAGTTGGAATGGAAACATTCAAGGGTGATATTTCATAAGGGGATAGATTGTAACAACCCAATCATTAATTAATGTAAATTCATGTTGATCTAATTAAATTTTTATTTTGGTTATATAAAATTTGAACATAATTTGTATTATTTTTTTGATTTTTAATATACCGTTATAAATAGTGATCTTTTCTAATATAGTCGTTGAACAGTGATCACATGGTTAGTATAAATATATTGATTTAACAAATCAAAATTATTCAAACAAAGGAAGGGAAGGCCTCATCCTGTAGACTTTCCCCATACGAAGCCAATTTTTCAATGCTCGAAAAGTAGTTGGAATCATTGGTATTCACTCATGACCAAGCCCAATCTGAGCTTAAACACACTAGGCTTGAGAGGAACCGACTACGGGAGAAGTGGAAGTTAATAGACATTACCACCCGAGCGATGTTATCCGAGCCACCCCAAGAGTTTGTCACCATCGCACACCTTAACCTTCAGTCTTATCTGGGTGTTATAAGGGGTTATGTAACATGACCTGAGCACTATGACTATGAAAATTATATTTGTAAAAAGAATGTGCATTAATTTTATTATTGTTACTTTGTAAATAGTTTTTAAAACACAATTAGTATTTTTAGTTAATAATCAACTAGGAAATATATTTTGATGAATTATTGGAATTTTGAATTAAATAATATTTTCATAAAATATTTTTATAATTAAATTAATTTTTATTAAAGATAAATGATCATATAATTTTATGAATGCAATATTAATTTTTATTAATTTTTTAAAGTTTTTTTGTCAAAACCCATGATTTTTCAGTAAATGTCAGTTACTATTTTAAAAGTAAAAATTCACATATTTAAAAAATTATTTAGATAAAATGAATATTATTTTTGGAATCAGGACATCAAAATTATCTAATGGTGAACTTTTCATAATTTTCTGAGATAGTCGAATTTTTGGGTAAAAATTAAATACGTTTAAATATATAATGTGTTTTACGACATCATAATGAACCAATAGTGAAGTAATAAAATAATGTAAACATTATGTTTGACCATAATATGTTATACCATTAAAATGATGTTATTTTTTGTTTTTTTGATTTATTTTACAAAGTATTGGTTTATCCTTCAAGGCTTATAAAAAATTTTGTCTTTTAACATTTTTTCCATTGAAAGAGTAACTCACCTCCACATAAGAAAACATATATTTTTAAGATTATAGGACATTTGCATTATAAAATATTGATTTCCAATCCCCTTTGGCTAAAATAAATGAGCAAAAAACCATGGTCTCGTATGTTGTTTTGATTAGTTTAATGTGCGGTGTCCCAAACATAAATAATAAAGAATTTCCTCTCCTTTCCTATATAAACCCACCCAAGAAACCACCTCATCTTCACTAAAACCATTTTGAGTTCGACCAACCACTTAATTATTTTCTATATAATCCTTCCAAGGTTCCCCAAGCTCCCAATAATCCACTCTCAAGCCTCTCCCAAGCCTTAGGGATCCCACTTCCAAGTAAGGGATACCTTCCTTTCTCATTTTTGTCCAATTTTATTTAAGTTGTTATTACCTTTTTTCTAATTAAAAATGTTGGGGTTTGATTTGAAACCTCCCCCAAAATTTCTTCATTATGTTTTGATTATGTGAGACCCCTTTCTCTCTTATTAATTCCCCTCATGTACACCCATTTCTATGCCGAAATTCCTGGAGGGATTTATCTCCCCTCTTTTATATCTGACTAATTATTTTGTATTATACATATCAATTCCATTTTTGTTGGGACATGTATCTATATTACCCCCTAAAATTCCATTTCATTTATATATGATGAGACACCCTTTTATCTTTCAGCAACCATTTTCATGATTCCTTATGTCACGCAGTTATGCTGCCAAAATTGCACCGTGTTTTTCTTAGCAAAGATCATTTTGATGTGAATACAATACCCATGTATCTATCAAGGATATTCATCTTTATACACATTTACATATTGAATGGTTCATTAAGGTATTTATTCTACATTACTTAATCATGTAATAACTTATGATGTTGATTGAATCCATGAACCATCTGGCACACTAATGCATGAAATGAAATGTTTAAGAAAGGTGTCCCCAAATAGCAATCCAATGCATTGGGTAATGTATAGTATCATGATACGTCTTGTGAAATGGGTGTTTACTCATGATAATTCATGTGAAATGAGGTTTTACTCATTATTCATGTAAAATTAGGGTTTACCCTTGATACATGTGCCGAAAGCCTTGGCTAATGAAAATTCCATGTTAAGTCCTATTACCACATTTCTATTTTATGATTATCATGCTTCATCATGCCTTTATGTTTATGTTTTTCATGTGCTCCATTGATATGCCTATTTTCTAACATGTATTAAATTTCTCATGTTATTCCATGTTAATTCACTTACTGGGCTCTATTACTCACCCTTTTCTTATGATTGTTGTCATGTTATCCCATGCAATGCTATGTACGAGGGAAAGTTGTTATCATGTGAAACATGTATTCAATAAAGATGTTGTGTGTATTTTGTTCAAAGATGATATGAAATGTTCCTAAGCCCCAATAAAACTAGACCTCTCAATCATATATGTTGTATCATGTGATGATTTTAGGTAATAAATCAAGGTTATGTGGGTAATAAAAAGTAGGGTTGTTATAATTATCACTATCATCACATGTATCCTATGAAACTTCAACATAGACATAACAGTAATTGTAACAAGGATGGTTTATGGATGATTATGCTCATAGTTCATTTTTTAATTGTTAGGGATGAATCCACAATGTATTATTAAATCAAATAAATGATCCCTTGTTTTTATTTGAGAAATAACCATATCCCCCAAGTAGCCATGGGATCAAAAAATATTATAATGTATTATAAATTTAGTAGAAGGGTCCAGTTTATGTTTTTCATGGAATCAATCCCAATGGTCAACATGTAACAAAACATTTATCCCCAAAATCACCCTTAATCTCTAATAAATTGAACTCAAAACTATCATACTACCTCATGATCAATATAAAATGCAACCCATGCATCAAAATATAGCACACATTAGTTAGGGTCGTTCTAAATCCAAAAAGTGGAATGGCATGTAACCCGTTCTATAGAAAAATAACTGACATATAACGTTGGGGGACCTTTATATTACAATATGGTGGGTTTATAAACCCTTCCTATACTATGGAGGTATGTTCCTATTTAGGATCAATGGATTCACAAACCCAAGCATCCATGGGGGATCAAAAACCAAAAAAAAATAGTAACTATTCCCCATCAACTATGGGAGAGTAAAACAAATTCATGATAGGTATATGGGATTCATATATTATCTATAGAATGTATCACAATGTTACCAACAACATGTTTATGATGAAAATATTAGGAATATATTAATATCATTTAACCAAACCTATGGATTACCATATACAATAGACACCTTGGTAAAAACAATTTCTACAATTTAAGAATGACCCATAATGTAATACATGGAAAATTACTTTGAAATAACTTATCATGTTTCTAATTCTATTACATTAGAATATAGATTGTGATGAATATTGAAATTTTTCAATTAAATGATATATATATCATCTGTATAAGTAATGTATTCTCTAGGAAGTATTTAAGTGGTAATTGTTGCTACGCAGAATATTGTTAGGTGACATACACAGGATGTCTAGTATTTTTTATGGTGTGTAAGATTTCATTTGATTACCTAAAATGTTTCTTTAGTACATGTCAATAAAAAATGTATGGTTACAAATAATTTAATCAAATGTACAAATGATGAAATATATATCTAAACAAATTGATTATTTTTGGAATACATGGGATTCTAAGTTGAGTATGTGAAATATGGGACCCATGGAAACCATATCATTTACTACCAGAACTTCCCAAGTCAAGACACTATTATACACAATGTGTACATTGACACATAGTGTATACAAGGCCAGTAGGATAGTAAGTGTGTACATAGTGTACACACTTATGTTATTCAGAAATCAATACATGGTTTGTAATCTAATTATAACCCCATGTTATATATATATCATTAACACCCAAATTAATACAATATCCAACATATATTGTTTGTCTCTCTAACACTATATGATATGTAGTGTGGAATGTTCAACTATAGTATATTCGTCTCTTTCACAAAACCAGTTACCTCATGTATTTGTGTGACCTCTAATATTTACAATCATATAGTTTAAATTTATTTTTTTGGTGTTCATAATTGAACTAGTCCATTGATAAATAGTTATACTATGATGTACACGTGTATTTATTGTTCTATTTATAGAATAAAATGGGTTCTATAAAAACTAATGTATTATAATTATTCCAATAATGATATGCGAGACATTATTTTTTGGCCATTTTATGATGATCATGGATTCAATGAGTAATTTGAATGTTGGGAATAAATATAATTTCATTTCAATCACACCATGTAATTCATATTCATATATATAGAAGTAAAAATTTAAAATATATGATTCAAAAAATTACAATAATCCATAAAAAATGTATTAATAAAAAAATAAAAAAAAATCATTATGAACTATAGAATATAATTATTATCTCACCTCATTTATAATATTTTATTAATTAATGATCGATTGTTTTTAAAATATTATAATTATTTGTAAACAAATATATTCAATAACATAATGATGATAAAATATATTTTTTTAATTTTTTCATGAGTGAAGGAATTGAAAATCATTCAATGAATGTGGAAAACTAAATTCCCAAAACTCCTACCCAAATTATATAAACACAGAGTTTTACTATTTTTATAAATATGGATTCATGGTACAAATCAATTAGATCATGAATTTCCACCATTCTACACTTCCATTATCGACACTATGAAGATCAACTCCAAATAATCCTTTAATCACATAGGTTCCTTTCAATTATAAATTGAGAACACAATATAAAAGGGGGGACTAATGAGTCTATATTTCATTCAATGGATAATCAAGGAAAGAGTTTCATTTCTAGAGAAATAAGTCTCATACAAATAACTAACGAAAAAAATATTCACATATCTTACGGAAAAAATCAATTTGAACACAACCATGGTCTCATAATTCTAATGTCTGATTCTATTAATAATATTCCCTCAATCATTCTGAAATTATAAATATTTATTTATTTTAAAAATAACATATAACCCTAAAAACATAACCATCTCTAAATTACTACAAATTTATACTTAGGTGCAAACACTATATTTTATGATAAATGAAATGAGAAGAAATCAAGGCTAACAATTTAAGTAAATTTATAATTTGGGAAATTGTAATTTTATAGGACCTAAAACACAAAAATGTGCTACGTTGTGATATGTGAAAATAGAAGTCACAAAATTTCACTTCCATTAATATAATTTAATATCAAAAATTTATCCATCATCATAAGCGTATAACATTTCCTCATATATAAAAAACCAATCCTCTTAAGTAGTAGGTTACAGTCTAGTGGTCCCTGAACAAATTAAACTAGGATTAAAAACACAATGAAGAAATTATTTCCATTTACACCATATTAATTTTGATTACCTTCTAGATATCTAGACACCTTTATTGTGTTTTTTAGTTCATTTCAATTATACATAATACCTAATAAGATAATAATCATTCATTATTGTATATCTACCAAATTTAATAAAAAATAAATTTCTAACAATAGGCTTCCCATATTCATAAAACAAATGTAAAATAAAAAAATATAATTAATACTTAATTAGTTTTTCAATATTTCTTCAGGAATTATAGTCACACTACCCACCATTACTAAAAAACAAGGAAATACCAAAAAGAAAAAATCATTATAAATCACACTCTATTATGTGGTGATCTAATTAAATATGTCACATCAACCCTATAAGGGTGAATAGGGAGAAACTCATTGAGTTTTTTTAAATCCTCATTTTAACTAGACTTAATTAACATACCAATGACTCCAATAAATATATTAATGAAATAATTACAACATAAGAATCACCAAACTCTAAACTAGCTCTGTTGAGGTCTCTCACTTTGAATTTATTTGATGAGGACATCATGTTACCACATATACTACCTTATACCACCATAAATCCAACGCTTACCTCACTTTTCAGCCATTCAAAAACAATATGATATTTAAAATCATGAATGATCAAATAACACTACTCTATTAACAATATACCACATCATAATACTTTTTATTTAAACAAATTTGAGGAAACATTGAACCATACAGACCAATGTTCCACATCATGTACCTTATTCCACCACATATTAAGCACTAATGATCAGATATGATTATACAAATAATTTATCACATAATACTATGTAAACATTTTTCCAAAAAAAGTGTGAATTATGGGAAAAACATTATTGAAATTTTTTAATGATGACATACTAAAAACCATTATTAGACCATGTTTAGTAAAGTACAATAAATTACCTAATCATATATCATCCCCTAATTTTCAGTCCCTCACATGGATTCCATCACAAGTTGAGTTATAGTGGTTATCACATATGACCAATACATAAAAAATATCCCTCTTTCCAAAAAACAAACTCTATAAAGGAATTATATTCCAATATGTAATTTATCTACTAAGAACTTATTTTTTGATAAACGTGTTAGTTTCGACACAACTATGATAGAATTATATACAATAGATATTTCATAGCCTCAAGCATCATGTAGTCCATCCATTACATCCACATCATAAATATAATTTCATAATGAGGTATATAATTCAAATTCAAAACTCAATCCTTGGGAATAAAATAAGAATTTGGTTCTGATAATGATATCTATGATTAAACAACAACCACTAATCATGAAGAAATAATATTAGGGTTTCATCACTGAATACCAATGTGCATGTCCCATTTGTCCCACAAACACTGTGGTACATTCCTTATATTCAATTTCACCATCAGGACTTTATGTAGTTCATATAAATTTCTAACCACAACTAATAGATTTTCCTTTTAATTAAAATTATTATAATTTAATTTTTATTATACTTGACTACAAATAACAAATTTTCACATTTTCATTGGTCTAATATTTGACATATATCATGTGGGAATAATTATTCTATGGGTGTCCATTATATAACATCATATCATTATTCTTGTTAGAGAAACAATGTAAAAAATGGAAGAAATTTTTATAACCTCATAAGGAAGACATAATCCTTTTTCCTACAAGGGGAAATCTGGAATATTTGTTGGAATGATCCCACAATCCCTTGATGATAAATTGTGATCCATATGATCAAATGTACATTAATTCTTGATAATCATGAACAATGTAATTATATATATTTTTTAACACATTGGGTCTCATCTTAACGTGAAAGATCACAAAAAATATCCCTATCAACAGAGGTAAAACATAGAGTGTTAAGTAGTTTGTGAAATGTATGATCACTATAAATTCTCACACAGTAACAACTGATGATAAGGTTATTGATTTGATAATAGGATGTTGTGTGATCTCAAAAATGTATTTAACAAGGATATCAATTCCTATAACAACTCAACCACCTATGAGGATATATTTATGGGTATTGATACATGGATTCCTTATAAAAGAATACTCTAAATTATTGATTCTTTCTCAGGTGATTTCATAACTATATGGAATTCAAAAAGGAACATCCCAAACTTGAATCGTCACTCTAAAATCCTCAACCAAACCCACTATTTTAAATTACATACATTCCAAACATTAAAATAGTGTTTATTGACTACAAAGCTATTTAGGAGCATGGTTATGTTCATTCTTCCGTATGGGGGTCTAGCTTCTTCTGAAATCCTTATATCCTCATCTTATTCAAATGGAGCCTCCTAATCAGGTAATCAAATACCAATAAAAGTTCTATTATGCATTCCAAGGTGTATGTAAATTTCTTCCAATGAATCATTACACTATTATGGGAATGTTGAATGAAAAAACTATACGATGATTGGGTGTTTGGACCCAATGGAGTGATATGAGTCTCATTCTCAAAACAATCCAATTCCACCCAAGGATATGGTCTGCCACATGGTGACTTGGGGTATATATTTCTACAAAAAATAGAATATTAAGTCTACTAGTATTCATATATATATCAATAGGAATTATCATTAAATTAAATTAATATATATATATATATGCATTATTCACGACATGGTACAATCAAACTCACTCTTATAGTGAAAGGATACATAATAAATAGTCTCCATAATAATGCATCATCTAAAAATTTGTTAACACTGAGAAGCTAAAATAGTTTTTCGGGATAATGATGACCCTAAAACTTAATCTATTATTGTTATATGTAGGTGTGATCCTTTATTAAATAGGTTTAACCCATAGTTATAATATTATATCATAATGAGATGAAAAGGGAAAACATGATATATCATGAAAAGTAATTTTATGATATTGTTACCAACTATATTGTACCACAAATATGATACCACATAATTCTAGGTTAATTAAAAGATTACTAGTTCCCATAATGAAGAATAAATTTTCTATATCACCCATGATTATGTCCCTACCAAATAAAAGAACCCCTTACCATTAATTCAATAAATTCTCTAACCAATCCCTTAAATACGTCAAACAATAAATAATATTGTTATGACTTGATCAGCTGTGATAACACTATGATATGATCCAATATACCAGGGGCCCACTAGGGTGTGTGATATGTCATGTGGGCCACCCTAAAAATTAAAATGATCGAACAAGTGTTAGAAACTAGCACCAAAAATTATATTATTCAAGGGAGTCCTTATACAATATCAACATGTAATAGAAATTAATACCCAATACACAATAATGAATAAAAACAAAATATAAATATATAATCATCTAAACTATACAAAATATATGTGTGATACATTAATGATATATACAACACCATAGAGGAAAAACACAAATGGTAATATAAAATAAAATAATTTCCTAAAACACATCCAACACTTGATAGTATATACCACCATCATACAATAAAAAATATGAGATGATAGTTATAGACAAAACCATTTCTCATAGTAACTATTGTATACTATAATTATAAATTTCAAAATAATAAACTAAATCAACACCAAAAATCATCACATAAAATTTGTGCAACATATTTACTATCATGACACGTGTTTGATTAGGGCGCATATATGGGTGAGTATAATCTCCACCAATATGATACCCTTAAAACAGGATAATGAAAAAGAACAAGTCAATTCAAACCCATGTCTAATGGGAACATAGGTAGTATCCAAATTTCTATAGATACCTACAAAATCTAGGAAATATGATTAAAAAAATAAAAAACTAAAACATAATAACTCAACACCATAAACAATCATTTAAAAAAATACAAAATGGACATAATACAAAAACATAATACTAGAAAATAGTATTCATGTTATAATTTCTATCTAGATATAATCTACAATGATTGAAGTGTCACAAAAATATTATAATTAATATACCCCATCATAACAATTGTACAAATCTACATACTATCATACCACCATGTTGTAGTCATGTTAAGGTAATTATAACCCATTTTTTATTTTCAATTAGTCTATTCCGTTTTAGTCCTAAACAATGGAAATACCACTACCTATCCCAAGGGAATGTCCAAGAAATATACAAATAGAATACTTTCACCTCGTGTTGTATATGGTTAATGTCCCATTTTTCAATATTAGAGACCCATGCCTCATTGGTGATTAGGGGTTACCATCCACATTTCATAAAATAAGACTCAAATCCTACTACTGGGAGACAAATACACCTATACTTATGAGTAATTTATTAGGTATATAATATATATTTGGTAACCACTCACTATCAATATAATATAACTATGTTTTTATGGAACATGTGTCTATACCAGTCATCATATTCTTATTATAATGAAATATTCTCTATGATAAGCACAAACATTTACCATAAACATAATTGTGTCCACATTTACTTAAACTGAAACTTGAACCATTGTGATTTTCATGTAAGATCACTCATATTGGACTAATCAGGAGTCTAATTAAATGAACTATGAATGTAAATTATATGAACTCTAAAAATGTATAGTATATGACATTTAAATCATTAATACATAGTGTGTATGTCGTCCGTGATTTCTGTATGGGATGGTAAACTACTAATAAATTGTGTATTCAACCTAAATGAATTATACAGCATGGTAAAATATATATTGGAATTAATGCATTATCAAATTGGGTACATATATTATACACTTATACATAATGGCTTGTTACAAGTCATGTACTCTTATTTAAATAGAGTACTAGTTGGATAAAAATTGTTCTTAACTGGTAGACATACCTGGGAGTATTAGTATATTAGTAGATAATTAATATTCATAGAATACCTGGTGTGTACAATGAAAACAACCATTATCATGTCATATTCATTCATGAGTGTACCATAAAAAACATTTCATGTTGGGATAATTATATTATCACTATGTACATAAAGTACATGATCATGTTACGTGACATGTGATACACTACCTATGACTCAGAATCACACACCAAGTAATATCTATTATTCCATCCCAAAAAATTATTATATCTAATATACATGATGTGTTTCATATAGTTCATATTTCTGGTACTCGGTAAAATATTTAGAGTACTAATTCATTTACTTTTCATCTGTAACTACCTCCACCATCTGTTTCACCACTCTTATGAGTGATTAAATGGATAGAAATATTTTTCACACTAATTTTCACCATATACTAGGACCATAATACAGTATATTCACCTTCAATACAATAAATTATTCCATTTCAATCAATTATTTGTCATTAACATTCTCATGTTGAATGGTCTCTATGAAGATAATTGTCTCTCATCAGACTCCACCTCGATTCCTTAATAACTATAGAAACCTGATAAATAAAAGTGTTTATTTTTCATAATTTCATTAATCTAATCATTATGTATCTCAAATAATCATAAAATACTAAGAATTGATGGTTTAGATCCTTTGAGTATCACCTACATAAGAAACATATTTTATGATACGTTAGAATTTTTAGCTATAATCATACTAAACTAGTATCCCTTTTATACTCCACATAGTTTATACTCAATGTAGAACCTACGTAATATATTCATCATAGAAAAGAGATCTAAAATATTTTTTAATTAAAAAAACTCATCAAATTTTCATCAATTTTTATATAATAATAACATGAGAAAACTATAGCAGAGGATAAACAACTTGGTGAAAAGAAACATGAATAATAAGATATTTCACAATCAATTATAAAAGGACATGTAATCGAAAATAAGAAAACATTTTCCATTGTAAAAAACTTTAAGATGCTTATTAGGATACAAGGAATATAATCATAGTCATTTAAAATTTTTTCAGGGAATTTAAACACATAATGATAAGAAATTACACCACACACATAAACATTTAAAATCATGAGTTCCAATATACCCACATCACATTCACACAATAGACTTATAAAAAATTATTAATGTATCATGATCACATAAGTGGGTTGCGATGAAGGTATTCCACATCATAATCATACATAAAAATTCTTAATAAATTTTCTCATATAATTCTCACGCAATAAAATTTTTATCAAATCATCCTTTACAATGTTCACACAAAAAACATTGGAATAATTCTTATCAAAACACGTTTAAAAAAAATCATATGAACAGAGATTCACAAATCATGTTTACACAAGAAATGTGTAGTCAAATATATGGATATCAATTTCAGACATCATCTTATATTCTTATGTGAAATGAAATATTATACAATAATTTAGAGTCCAATATTGTAACTCCTCCTCCAAAACAATAATAAAAAATATTTGTTTTATAAAAACATTCAAACATTCATAAATCAAACGTTGCTTAATTAACACAATTAAAATAGATTAAATTTAGGAAAATACCATCCTACAGTATTCCATAATACATTTTTATAATGAATTTGGATGGTGTCTCATAAAATAAATAGTAAGAAATAAATAGAACAATTTATGAATAAATTGATGAAAAATAACATTTTTATATAATTATATTAATCATTTAAAAAACACAAAAAAATAAAACCTTTTTGAATGTCATCAAAACTATTTAAAATAGTTTATTTAAAATTAAAATAACATGATTTATAAAAAAATTAAAAGTATTCATTTAAATTAAAATGATGGGATCCAAGAAAACCCATTTATAGAAAAATTATGTTTTTTGAAATATACTTTGATAATATATAAAAACAAATTATAAAACGTTTGGTAAAAAAGAAACCATTAGACCCATATTTAAAATCTATAATTCTATTTAAAAATTAAAATTTTATTTTGGTCAAATATAATAATATAACAGTTTTCAATAAAATGATCATGAGTTTAAATATTTTGAAAACTAATTTTATAACATTGAATGAGATCCAATTATCTATTTTGTTAATGATGAGAATTATTCATAATAGAATCAAAATTTTATGGGGAAGAAACTCATCAAGGTGTGGGATTTGAATCAAAATTTTCATTTCCCCAGAGATAAACAAAATGTAACATAATATAAAATAATAGGATGGAAGAAATCCAATCATGTAAGAATGGGGTTAAAGAAAAAACATTATAACTCAATGAAGGGATTTGAGTTAACAAAAAACACATAAAATTTAGTATCTTTTCAATGAAATTATATTTAAAAAGGAACACATAATTTCATTTCAACCCATGTTAATTTCATGAATATGGAAATAATAAATTCAAAATATATAGAATTAAAATTATATTAATGATATCATGGTTCATTATAATGTATATGTTTGAAGAAGTAACATTGTGCCAAAGGATCACATTTCATTTCATTCAACATAAAAAAATCCATTATATCCTCTTTATTATAGCTTTAATTATATTAATCTCTTATTCTATATAATTTTTAATACCTAAAACCATTAATAAATTTCTATTATTAAAATTCCTTATAATTATATTATTTAGTTATCAAATAATTTTTTAATCATGAGGTTTAATTTTGGTCACTATAAAATGGTTTCATAATAAAGAGTTATTATTAGTTATTATAAAAAATATAATAATTATTATATTTTGGAAGTTAAATAGTAATTTTTAACTATTCATTAATTTTTTATTTCATATGATGAAATGAATTAATATGGATTATGAATGTGGATGTTCTATTGAACATTGTCTGTCTTATTTACTGATAAAAAGGTAATATATTAGTAATAATAATAATAACACCTTTATAGATTCATTATAAAATATTTAATACAATATTATTAACTGATATTACCATTATATAACAATCATTACTCATTTAGGGTGAAATCATTATAAAATAATTCACATAAGTGGTAATAACTGATCCAAAGGAGGTCATCATATAATGATTTTTTTTATTATGGAAATGTTAAAATATAATTTAAATATATATTTTAGAGAAGCATAAACTTATCATCAATATTAATTAACATTATTAACTTCATTCCGTGAACAATCAAAGTAGTTTGTTGATTAAAACTGAAATTCTTAATTTGTTTAGGTCATAATCCATTATACATATGGTTATCAATTCTACTACACAATAAATCTCTTTGAATGAATTTGTGCGAAAAATTATGATTTTAGCATAAAAATTAAATAATATTATTTATACTCATTCATAAAATGTATATTTATTACCCACCATTAATGGAGGTGATGATAAAATGTACGACATCATTTTTTGTAGATGATAGTCTGCACTTATACGCAATAATCATTATTTTATATTTATAATTGGATGAGAGAGAATAAATTATGTTTTTTCTAATTCTATAAAAACACTTCAGTTTACTAATGATACTAATGTTATTATATTACTATGGGTAGTATAGTTTTTGATGTGAAATATAATTAAGTAAAATGGCTGGATTAAATAAAACTCATGTTGGCACCATTAAATTTCTCTTTAATGACTCCTTAAAAATGAATGGAATAGGATGAATTCATTGAAAAATGGGTTTTAATACTTGAAATTAACTTCTATAAGAGGAAAATTTTTTGTGGTTAAAGGAAATTCAAAATAAAATTTGAGAATTTTAATTGTGGATGTGATCCCCATTTATAAATGATGAAAATGGAACTTTTATACATATATATTACTTTTCAATATTTTCATAACACTATTCATGGGAGAGTGGTTCTAAAAGTGTGAAATAACATATTGTGGGATGATATAATGTTAATAAATACTCTATATTTCCATCCGTAATAATTTTATAATGTAGTTTCATTATAATATATTTCACATTATTCTATTCCCATTTATCATTTAGGATTTTTGTTTAGATAATTAAGTCATAACTATTACCTAAAAACCCCTTATAATATAAATTTCATGTTTCTACTCACTATTTATTTTTTTTAATTTTAAAAAATTCAAAATGATAACTGATTTCTTTTCATATAAAAAATTAATTTATTTCAACATAACTTTTTCATTGTTCTTCGATATCCTTAAACCATGGTATGAACATTATGAAACATTGGTTAAGGTCAAATAGATTTTTAAGGGACATAATAAATTAGTCCACTGAGCAACATAAAAATTCATTAAATATTTACCATTATAAAAATATTATTTGAGTGTAGAATTCAAATCCTATACACAAGAAACAAAATCAATTTTTTCTCAAATAAGAACATTTAAACCCATAGAAAAAATAAACCCTTATCGAAATCAGAATAATTTGTATACATAAACATTTTCTTAAATAATTTTAAAATAACTAAATAAATATGAGAAACATCTAAAGTAAACTCAAGAATTCTTTTTTATGTATTCAAAAAACATTACCTAATGAATTAGAGATCAATATTCATCCCACTTATTCATATATGATGTATAGTAATCTTGCATTCGTATAGGATGTATTATGATCTCCAATAATTATAACACATATGATGATCACCATTTATCATATATAATTTTTTGGATCTATATTATAGAAAAATTATTATTATTTCATTTTTAATTATTAAACTCTAACAACCAGTGTATTTTTATAATGTATAGATCCCATGTAAAATGAGTATTTTTGTTTAGTGCAAATGGTGTTCCTTTATCTATGCTATGGAATATAAGTATGAGTATTAAAACCCATCAATATGTTTTATTAGAGTTGGTGAAAGGCCTGAGGGTTCACTTGGGTGTTTTTTTGAGTTTTAGGGGAACTGAGCACCAAAAATATAATGTGGTTGTTCTGTATAGGGAGACAGGTTTGTATGAAATTGTGTGGACCATTGAAGAACACATAAAAATATAGAAGGTGAGAAGAAACACCATGTACGTGCTACACACAGTTTATGAAAATCGTCCACCAATCCCACCCAGTTTGTGCGACAAGGGAAGTACATATGCACAATTCAACACATGGTTGGTGCATGGAAATGGTAACTATGTGGTGAAAACATTCAATGTGAATTCCTTATATTGTGGGTGCCTCAGGTTTGGCTCATGGTTTGGCCAAACCGTATGACCTAGTTTTTAGCGTAAATTTGCGAATATACTATTAATTAATTATAAAACACTTTTTTTCTTTCTTCTTCTCCTTCAATAGAATTAACTTCCTCTCATGTTCATCATGGGTTAATTTCCTCTAAAATATGGGAAAATAAATATGTCCTCTTTCTATTTTCAAAATCACATTCCTTCAGTCACTTTGGATATGCATTGGTATGATTTGGAATCTACTAGAATCCTTTCAATGTTATTCACTACATCGGTTGCACTATTTTGGTGTGAGCTTATTTTCTGAATTTTCAAGGGAACTGTATTTTTTAAAATTTTCTTCCAAACAGGGTAAAATAATAACTTAATATTGTATTATTATAGAATCCTAAACATGAGGTTGGTGGTCAATGTCTTTTTCCATATTTTTTTCATCATTTTATAAATAGACTTGATTCACTACATACTGGCCTTTGCAACACGTTATCCAATTTTTTTTCTTCAATATATATTGTATTACATATATTTTATTACTCTCATTCTCTTTTGTTAAATAACGATAGGTTTTTAACCATTATCATGGACAATCATTGGGTGTTATGGAATATATTTCACATTTTTAATTAAATTAATTAAATGCTCGAAACTCCTAGCTATCTTGATTCCATTAAAAATTAATTTTCTCTATGTAATAATTTGTCAAATTGATAATGAAACCTCCTAAGATTCATGTTGAAAATGTATGAATTGAATTCCAATGTTCAGTAGTTTTTATAAAATGGTTCATCAATGATAATTGAGTTATAACTCTTGAAATGATGTTTAATAATGATAAATGAATAAGTTGACAAAAAATGTCATGATATTATAATAAAACACCTCAATTAAGGTGTGTCGTCTTTGAAATTTCAATGTGATGATTAGTAGTTTAATATATGCTTTTTTTTATATATATATATATATATATATATATAGACCATCATTATCTAAATGACTAATGTAACAAACTCATCTTAATGGATTGGATAGATTAATAAATGGTATTTCCCATGCTGGTAATTCCCAATTATGCCATGGTACCTTAAGTTACTATTTGAGCCTTGTACTTGAATTGTGTTGTTTTATTTAAAAACATGTCATGTAAGAATTTGAATAGATTTCTATTGATGGATTTTATTCCTTGATTTTTATAAATTGTTTTGAAATGGATGGTATGACAATGCCAATTTCTATATCTATATAATCATGGATTATGGGAATTATAAAAAATAAAAAGGAATTTTAATGAGGTTTTTCCTTCCACAAATGATTTAGATGTTTTAAATAAAACTAATTATGAATGAGTGGAAAGGAAACACCATTTATATTAATTATTTAATTCATAAGTTTTAATGTTTTTCCTTGTTTAAATAGGATTGATAAATGTGAATCATGAGATGTAATTACCCATGATTATTATCATTATATATTTTTTAATTATAAACAGGTTGACAAATGATGGTAAGGGTAATGTGGAGATTGACTTAATCACCCTCCATTACATCAGTTTTGGTGTCATTATTTCTCCCACCTATGATACTATGTGGATGGGGGGAATAATGGGATACATTCCTTGTTGAGTGTTGGACTGATAAAACACTCACGACAATGAGTGTTGTCCTGATTGGACAATCTCCATCCTGAGTGTCTTGCATTTCAAATGACAAACTATTGGGGTATAAGACATATACACTATTTCATGATCTTTTAGGATCATTTAAACTAGTTATAGATGACTCAGTTACACCAAAGTCTAGCTAACACCTAGTATTAAATTTATATGGACACTTAAGTATGAAAATACATGAATCGTATAGGTGGATGAAATGTATAACTATAATATGAATACATTATTACTACTTATATATGGTTGTTTATGTGATCATCACTTTGTTCGTGAGTTGAAGTAGGAAGAGTCATCCATTTATCCTATTGGAATTTGAGTTGGATGGTATATATTTATTATTTCAACATGGTTAATTAGTTTCTTTATATATGAACATTGTTTACATTACATCCATGGATTGGTTTTAATCGTAGAAATTGTGGTTGGGAACCCACTAGAATTTATATATGTCACCCTAATTAGGCTTCCATTTCACTAGTGAACCTTTGTGGATCTCATGTTTAGAGAAATATAGATGATTTCTTGTGATGTTTTTATTTTACGTATGAGTTAGGAACACAAGACTGACCTAGAGATCATAATTCCCATTGTGTTTTCTCTCAGTTATTGTTTCCTTTATTTATTCTTGTATTATACTGTACATATTCTCATATTGTATGGATATTGTTTTATTTTTTATTATAATATGGACATGCATTATTCAATTTATATTAGTGATGCCCATCATTTTATATTTACTTCATATTATAATTCAATTTCTTTTTCAGTCATTTATTAATTATTTTGATGTTGTATGTTATTCATTATCTAATAAACCATTTTTTACACTTATTATGAGGGTATTTTGTCCATATTTTATCCTTAATTGATTCTCTCTTATATTCAGCATACTCTAGCATATGGGGTGGCTCCCTTGAGTCCATAAGACCAACTGGCCTGATTACCATTTTAGTTTGCAATCATGTCTGGAATCACAATGTTGTATCAAAGCATCATTTTCTTTTACCATTCCATTTTGGGTCTAGTATGCAGGAGACAGAGAATGTGTCAGTGGTTGTTAAATATTTGTGTCTAGGAATGATTACCCCACTGATGGGGACAACTTCCAACGGGCCAAGGCGGGGATTGTTAGTCATATTGTATTCTTTCATTGTTTATTGTGATTTCACCATGATTTATTATTGTTGTAATGGCCCGGACCCCCCTGGCTATTAATTTTCCAAAATAAGTCTCCACCAAACAGTGGCACCGGCCACGGGGGCACCGTGTCCTCACCTAGCCCTCCGTTTACTTTTTCTAGTCCCGCTCCCACAACGTAATTTTTGACATAAATTAACTCTTTTACCCTTTTTTAAGCCATTTAAAGCCCATAATTAATACCTTAAAATCCCGAGAAACCTCCCTGATGGGGGATATTAAATAACAACTTAATATAATCGTGTGTAACTGACCACCCACATGGGAAACCACAATCCAACATTCCAAGCATTCAAAATTCCATATCTCGTAATAGTAGGATCTCCTCTTTATATCTCCCGCTAGAGATTCTCCTTTTTCATCTCGGCTGGATTTCGTTCTTCTTACTTTTCTCCATGAGATCCTCTCTTCTTATGGCTTGTGGTGTGCCTCTGCTGGAGATTTCTACACCTCTTGGAGTCCACAAAATTCCTCCCTTGCAATTCGTACTTTCCCAGGTTCTTGGCGCGTGGAGATGAACTTCGATCTTTGATCAATCATGTAGTGATTTTTCCTTCGTCACTCCTTACTGTGTATCATGTGGGGTGGGTATGATTTTGTTTTTATGGGAGTTGATGAAACTAAACTTAAAAAAGATAATTAAAGGACTATAAATAATTAAGGGGGGTGATCGATATTATGTCGTACTCTTTTATGTTGATATGTGTTGTGAATTGTGCAGGCCTATGCTCATGGAAAATCATATCTGTTAGTGGCCATTCCTTGTGCACTAATGAACCCTAGTCTTCTATCATGATTAAATGACTGTAACTTTGAAATTGTTGTATTAAATAAACTCAGTGTAGTAAATGGATTCCCATTAAATATAATCCATGTGTCGTCACCCCAACTAACCAACAGAAAAAAGAAAATAATTAATGATGTGCTTGAACCTAGATGTTTCCATGCTCTGTTCTGGTAGTAGGCGTGTTTTTCTGTTTGATTTCTTTTGGGGTAATGTGGGTGAGGATGGGATCCTCTATTGTGGTACAGATTTTGGTTGTGAATATGAAGATGTGTGTTTTCTCTATTGTGACACGAACTCGGGTGGTATCCTCTATTATTGAGAAATCTTGTGTTCCTGGTTTTGGGGACATGGGGCTATGTCTTAGTGTTTTCTTTGTTTCATGTACTTCATGGGATCTCAGTTATCTCTTTTTTGAGGTTTCCTTTGGTTCCAGTACTTTGAGGTATCTTACTAATCTCATTTTGTTGTTGTAACCTTACAAGAGAACCGGGTGTGAATTCCTATATTGTTGTTTGGCTATTTCCCTTTTCATGGCTTGTGTTTATGCCTGTTAGTTCCCCGTTGGTGTATAATTCACCTAAATGGGATCACTTGAACATGAAAATAATAATGGTTGAATGGGAAATTAGTTTGGGAATGAGTTGTGACTTGGCCGTGAGTGTCGTGGCTTATTTTCTAAATGAATAGTAACAATGGTGTTTGCACTTAGGTTTTAGAACCCCTAGGTTGGGATGAGTGTTTGTTACCTATACATATATATGTAGCTTTTATGTTTCTTATTCGCGCCCCACCCAAGTTGATCACTTTAGTGTCGAACGCCCCCATATCATGGGGGAGGGTGTTTTTTCCAACACTCCTATGAGTGGCCTGTTATTAGCTCCTTTTCTGCTTCCTTTCCAGAATAGCCCCAGACTCTTCGGGCTAGCTTTGATGGTCTGAAGTCCATTATTAGCTCAAGAATATTTGATAATGGTAGTTTTGGTGGTTGGCCCAGGTGTTTGTGGTCAGGTTTTTTCCCAAGTGACTTTGGGATGAGGCTCAGGTGTCTTCGGGCATGGCGGTAGTTGTTCTGACCTAGGTGTTTGCAGGAAGGTTTTTTCCCAAGTGTCTTCAGGTTGAGGCCTAGGTGTCTTCAGGCATGGCAGTAATTGTTATGACATAGGTGTTTGTGGGTGTGGTTATGCGTGGAGGTTGTGGCCCAGGTGTGTACGGGTGGGGTTTGGTAGTGGGACTACGGTCAGGTTATGGCCCAAGTGTGTGTGGGCGGGGTGTGGCAGTGGGACTACAGTGAGAATGGCGGGATTGGTTCGATGCGTAGGATGTCTTAAATAACCAGTGGGAAAGTGGCGCGGGGTACCCAAATATAGATGTGCTATTACTATACATTACTTGCCTTTCATTATTTGGGGAGTATTCCTTGGTGAGTCTTGGGTGGATAGTTTTCCTTGCTAAGAGCTTTGCTTTCTCTTATCTCACAGGGCATTATAATGCTTCTCCACTTGTGCATGAGAGCTTTTGGTTTTCCCAACTGAGTATACTTGTATGCTCACCCTAGGTATATAAAATTGCATTCAGGTTTCCAGGAGGACCTCAGGGGTCGTGTGGGAACGTACTAGCTCGGACCTTGGGGCAGTTCCTGTTGTCGTTTTCCTTTTTCTTGGTACTTTACCTTTTGAGTTTGTTTGGCTTGTATCATTTATTGTTGAACATTCATATGGGAAGGGGTTACTTTCGGTTTTAACATTATTTCCAACCTTGGTATTGTTGGGGTTTCTATCTTAAATCTCGATCCTATAAAAATAAAAAGGGTGGTGCCTTCCATTTTGTGTGAGATTCTATACACTTGGTGATGGTTGCCACTCCAGGACCTATTGAAGGTGTGTTTTGGGGGTCATTATCTCTCCTTCAACATAAAGAAGAAATGGCCTAGAAATCTGTTGTCCCCTCCCTCCTTTTGGTAAGGGTGGGTCGTGAAAGAATGGTATTAAAAACGAGAGGTTGAGAGGTAATATGGAGTCTGGAGTTAGGAATAGTGAGTATTTCATGGGATGGTAGGGAAATAGTGTTGGGTGATCTTGGTGAGTGAATTAGGTCAGGGAAGACCGGCTAGGACATGGGATTTTAGGGCCCCCCCTGATCCGATGCAAGGACTTTGGACCTACCGAATGACTATGTAAGGCTACAAAGATTTCAGGGTAGGAACCCTAGGATAGGTACATACATCATAATGACATATGTTCTCGTGTTTCATGGGTATCTTGGGGATCCAAAATAAACAAATAAGTCTACGAAAATTTATGAACACTATTCTACACTTCTCGGGCTTAGGCATTCCTTGTTTACCATGCGGCTATGGCGCCTGGGAGATGACCATGAGTGGTGTGGACGATCGAGGCCCAGGAGGTTGACCTGGACGATCGGTAAAAGGTTGAACGAGAAAAGGGGGATGATCAGTGGCTGAGGATGCTTCTCGACTTCCAGTATCAGACCCTCGAGAAGTACGAGGGCAGCACCTCAGATATGGAGGCAGAGAGCTGGCTCAAGGAGCTAGTGATCGCTTTCGGCCTGATTCAGGCTCCGATAGAGTACTGGGTTCCTCTAGCTATCTTCCAGATGTGTGGAACAATGCGTAAGTGGTGGACACTTCATCTTGGGGAGAAGAGGGGGGGTGAGGTGATGTGGTCTTACTTTGAGAAGGAGTTCCGAGCGGAAATCCTCTCTTCCACGATGAATGTTGAGAAGAGGTATGAGATGATCTCCCACCAGCAGGGGAGCATGTCCGTGATAGAGTTGGGGACCAAGTTCAAGGATCTCCTTCGCTTCGCTCCGCACCACTTTCTGTATGAGGAGTCTCGGGCGAGGCGTTTAGAGGAGGCACTCCAACCTTCTCTTCAGTACGCTGTTACTCCCTTCACCCTACCGACATACTTAGAGGTGCAGAAGAAGGCTAAAGTGGTGGAGAGGATGGACACGCTGGGTGTTGTGTCATGAGAGGGGATCCAGTTGGTCTCGTCAAAGGTGTAGGCCGTCGGGAGAAGGCCTCCAGCATCAGGACCCTCTAGGTTTTGACCAGAAGAGAGTAGGGCCCCGTAGTTCAAGTTCTGATCTCCCAATCCTCTCCCTTTCCCTTCAGGCCCAGAACCGAGGTGCTTCGTCTATGGAAGGCATGGGAACCTTCGAAACTAGTGCCTGGATTGAGTATAGTATGGTGGGGGTGGGCAGGTTTAGCGCCCACCTCAGCAGCAGTAGTTTCCACCTGGGCCCTTTCAGTAGCAGTAGGGGCAGTGAGATCCCTCTCTTACAAGTGTAGACGTAGCAGGAGGAGGCCAACCTCAGGGTGCTCCTCGAGGACCCCGACCAGGGCGCGGTCGGGGAGGTGCCCGACATCCGAGAGGCAGATCAGCTGGGCGTGGACAATTGCACGACTCGGAGGCATCAGTTCCTGCAGGGCCAGAATTCGTTCGAGGTATGATCAGTTAGTTTAGTACCCTTGCTTATGCATTCTATGATACAGGAGCTTCACACTCCTTTCCTACACCTAGTCTGGCCTGTGCTCTGTGTTTAGACGCTGAGAGACTTCCAGATCCCCTGGTGTTGAGTACACTTGTCGGAGGTTAGACCGACTTGTTGTATGTTTGTCGAGGATACATATTGATGGTAGGGCCACATCAGTCAGTCATGGATCATATACTGTTACAGATACAACCATACGATGTCATCCTAGGCTTTGACTGGATATTCTCTATATGTTCCATCATTGACTGCTTCCGAGGAAGGTTTGTGTTTTTAGATTTGGGCGGTCAGCATGTAACATTTATCAGCGAGTGGGGTGTCCAGAGGAGTAGGAGGCATGAGGAACCCCTCCTTTCATTGTTAGCTGAACTGTTAGTGGAGTTGGTGGATGCAGAGATGGTGGAAATTACAGGGGTTGTCAGTGAATTCATGGATGTCTTCCTTGATTAAGTGACAACTCTACACCCTCGACGTGATATCGAGTTTGGGATAGACCTGCAACCTGGTGCTCGTTCGATTTCTAGGGATCCGTACCGGATGGCACCTTCTGAGTTGCGGGTGTTACAGATTTCGATTGACCATCAGATGAAGAAGGGATTTGTTTGACCAAGTTTGTCTCCATGGGGTTCTCCAGTCTTATTCTACAAGAAGGTGGATGGTGGTCTCAGGTTGTGCATAGGCTACCAGAGACTGAACTAGGTAACGGTCAAGAACTATTACCCCCTCTCGAGGATAGACGATCTCTTTGACCAGCTGAGGGGAGAAGGTTGGTTCTCTAAGATCAATCTGTGATATGGATATCACCAGTTGAGGGTGAAGGTGGGTGACATATCTAAGATGACCTTCAGGTGCAGATATGGGCACTTTGAGTTTTTGGTCATGTCGTTCAGCGTCACGAACGCTCCAGCTATGTTCATGGGGCTCATGAACTCCATCTTCACGGAGTATCTGGATTGATTCATAGTCGTGTTTATTGAAAGCATCATGATCTACTCAATATCATAGGAGGATCATGATGAGCACTTGATAATGGTTTTATAGGTCCTCCAACGACACAAACTCTATGGGATGTTTTCCAAGTGGATGTTCCGGATGAGAGAAGTGAACTTCCTTGGGCATGTGGTGTCTGAGCAGGGGATAGAAGTGCACTCATCGAAGGTCAAGGCGGTTGTTTCATTAGATACACCCAGGAACATGGCATATGTTTGTAGTTTCCTTGGTCTGGAAAGGTTACTATCATAGGTTCGTGCCCAACATCTCCCGAGTTGCGGCACCATTGACAGCCTTGACCAAGATGGTTTAGGCTTTCATGTGGGATGAAAATGTGAGGAGGCCTTCAGTTATCTGAAGGAGAAGTTGGATAGCTCCCCAGTGCTGAGGTTGACAGATGAAGGGGCGTCTTGTGAGGTGTTCTGTGACGCTTCAGGGCAAGGCCTCAGATGTGTGTTGATCCAGCGGCAAGGGGTGATCTCTTATGGGTCTAGGAATTTATGTCCCCATGAGTGTAACTATTCAACCCATGATCTGTAGCTTGTGGAAATCGTGTTCACACTAATGTTTTGGCGGCACTACCTCATTGGGGAGCTCTTCGTGATCTTCAAGGATAATAAAACCTTGAATTATGTCTTCTCCCAGCGGGACCTGAACTTATGGCAGTGAAGGTGGGTGGAATTCCTTCACGAATATGACTTCGAGATTTTCTACACCTCAGGAAAAGGGAATGTGGTGGTTGATGCCTTGAGCAGAAAATCACAGAAGGATGTGTTTCGAGAGTTGGAAGATGCTTGGAAGGTAATGGAGGAGTTGGCTACACTACACCTAGATGCAAGGATGGAAGGTGTAAGAGGTCGCATGTATAAGATGACAGTGTAGTCCCCTCTACTGAGGCAGGTGGATGAGTCTCAGTGGGTAGACTCAGAAAGAGAAGTGATGTGTGACCAGGTTGACCAAGGTGATGCTCCGAAAGGGTGGACAGAGGATGGCCATAATCGGTTTCTTTTCTAAGGAAAGCTTTTTTTGCTAGAGGTTATGTCTGATAGAATTCATAGTGAGTTCCAAAACTCACCCCTAGTGGTGCACCCGGGAATTTCCAAGATGTACCAGGGTCTGAGGAGAAACTTTTGGTGTCCCTGGTGAAACGGGCAGTAGCAGAGTTTGTAGAAAAGTGCCTAGTTTGTCAGCAGGTGAGAGTTGAACACCGCGTTCCAGGTGGATTTTTTCAACCTTTAGATGTCCCCAAGTGGAAGTGGGATGAAATATCGATGGATTTCGTCATGGGGCTATCACGGGTTCAAGGATGATGTGACACTATCTGGGTAGTGGTGGACTTGTTGAAAAAATCATCTCACTTTATGGAAATCATGGAATCAGGGATAGTGGATGCCTTAGAACGGAGGTATGTGGATGAGGTGGTTCAGTTTCATGGAGTTCCAAGGTTCATAGTCTCGGGTAGGGATGCACGGTTCACCTCATGAGTCTGGAGAGGATTGCAGCATTCTTTTGGCACCCTTCTACGTCTTAGCACTAATTTACACCCCAGGAAAGATGGAAAAATAGAGCACACCATCCCAACCATGGACGATATGCTACAAGCATGTGTTCTGGATTTTGGGGGATTGTTGGTGTGACACTTGCCTCTAGTAGAGTTCGCCTAAAATAACAGCTACCACTATACCATTGGTATAGCTCTATTCGATGCTTTATACAGGAGGCCATGTCTCTCACCTGTGTATTGGACAGAAGTCGGAGAGACAGGCATCCTTGGCCCGGAGGTAGTGCAGAGCATGATGGAGAAGCTGCAGCTTATATGAGAGAGGATGAAGGCGGCTTAGTACTGAATGAAGTCACATGCCAATGATAGGAGGATACCCTTGGAGTTTGATGTCAAGGACCACGTTTTCTTGAAGGTCTCCCCTCGGTGTGGGTAGCAGAGGTTTGATTGGGGAAGTAAGCTTTCTCCCTTGTTCGTCGAACCCTTCGAGGTGTTGCAGCGGGACGTCGAGGTGGCTTACCAGGTTCCTTTACCACCACAGCTACAAAGGGTGCACTATGTCTTCCATGTGTCCCAGCTCTAACGATATCTACATGACGATTCACACGACCTTGACTGGGGATACCTAGATATCTGGGATGATGAAACAATTGTAGAGCGACCAGTGGTGATCGAAGGTCATGAAGATAAGGTGCTTTGTAGACAAACCATTCCTTTGGTTTGTGAGTTGTGGAGGCATGGTGGGCTTGAGGAGAGTACCTGGGAGTTGGGAGCACAGATACGTGCCCAGTACCCAGAGTTGATTTGAGTTTTGTGCAATTTTGTTTGTACTTGTTTGTGATGGAACACTTTACCTTCTTGGCTGTGAAATGTGTGGTTTTCCTTTTCTGTGGATGTGTGTGAAGTGTCCTGAAATATAGGGGGGAGGACCAAATCACTAGTTAAGATGCATTAGAGTGGATACGCCTAAACCAGTGCGGGTGAGTCAGTGCCTCCCAAAGAGGATAGTATATTAACATGGAGGAAGGGAAACCCCTCACTACATGACCAGACAATTAATATTTTGTTTTGCGCGGTTTCACGGGGGAGAGGAGCGTTATGATTGTAATTGTTCGGGTCAACTCTTGAGAGGTATCTTTTGGGGTGGTTGTTCGGACCCCCTCTCTTTCCTTCAGGTATGGTTTTAATTCTCGTGGGCGAGAATAGTGTGAGAGGTATCTGATGTAATAGCCCAGACCCCACATGGCTATTACATTGCCAATATTAGGCTCCACCAAACAGTGGAACTGTAAGGGTGACACCGTGACAATGGCAATGTGTGCTCACCCAGCCCTCCGTTTTCTTTTTCCAGTCCCACTCCTGCAACATAATTTTTTACGTAAATTAACCCTTTTACCCTTTTTAAATCCATTTAAATCCCATAATTAATACCTAAAAATACCGAGAAACCTCCCCGATGGGGGATATTAAATACCAACATAATATCATCATGTGTAACTGCCCACCCATGTGGGAAATCACGATCCAACATTCTAATCGTTCAAAATTCCATATCCCCTAACAGTAGGATCTCCTCTTTATATCTCCCACTAGAGTTTCTCCTTTTTCTTCTTGGCTAGATTTCATTCTTCTTCCTGTGCGCCTGGAGTTTCTCTCTTCCTATGAATTATGGTGCGCCTCTGCTGGAGATTTCTGCACCTCTTTGAGTCCATGGAATTCCTCACCTGCATGTCGCGCTTTCCCCTGTTCTTGGTGCGTGGATAAGAACTTCGATCTTGGATCAATCAGGTAGGGATTTTTCCTTCGTCTCTCCTTTCTATGTATCGTGTGGGGTGGGTATTATTTTGTTTTTTTTGGAGTTGATGAAACCAAACATAAAGATGATAATGAATGGACATTAAATAATGAAGGGGGTGTGATCGATATTCTGATTTACTATTTTATGTTGATATGTGTTGTGAATTTTACGGGCCTATGCTCACTAAAAATCATGGTCGTTGATGGTCTTTCCTTGTGCACTAATGAAACCTTGACATTTGTAATGATTAAATGACTGTAACATGGAAATTGGTTGATTGCGTAAACTCGGTGGTGTAAATAGATGCCCCATAAATATATTCCTTGTGTGGTCACCCCGACTAACAAATAGAAAGAAGAAAATAATGAATGATGTGCATGAACCTTGATGTTTCCCTGCTCTGTTTTGGTAGTAGGCATGTTGTTATATTTGATTTCCTATGCAGTGATGTGGGTGAGGATGGGATCCTCCATTGTGGTACGGATGTTGGTTGTGAATCTGACGTTGTGTGGTTTCTCTATTGTGACACGAACTCAGGTGGGATCCTCTATTGTTGAGAAATCGTTGGTTCCTGGTTTTGGGGACATGGGGGTGTGTCTCGAGGTTTTCATTGTTTCCATTACTTCAAGGTATATCACTTATCCCTTTTGTGAGGTTTTCTTTCGTTCCAGTACATTGATTGACTTCACTAATCCCATTTTGTTGTTATAACCATACAAGAGAATCAGATGTGAATACTTAAATTACTGTTTGGTTGTTTCTCTTTTCCTGGCTTGTGTTTAAACCTATTAGTTGCCTATTAGTGTTGAATTCACCTAAATGGGATCACTTGAACATTAAAATAAGAATGTTTGCATGGGAAATTAGTTTTTGAATGAGTTGTGACATGGATGAAAGTGACGTGGCTTCTTTTTTAAATGAATTGTAACAAGGGTGTTTGTGCTAACCCTAGGTTGGAATGAGTGTTTGTTACCTATATATTTATCTGTAGCTTTTATGTTTCTTATTCACACCCCACCCAAGTTGAGAAATTTAGTGTTGAACATCCCCATTTCATGGGGGAGGGTGTTTTCCCAACACTCCTATGAGTGGCCTGTTATTAGATCATTTTCTAATCCCATTCCCGAATAGCCCAAGACACTTTGGGTAGGTTGTGATGTCCTGAAGTCCATTATTAGCCCAAGAATCATCGGGAAGGGTAGTTGTGGTGGTTGGGCCAGGTGTATGCGGGTAGGTTTTTTCCCAATTGTCTTCGGGATGAGGCCCATGTGTTTTCGGCTGTGGAAGTAGTTGTTCTGACCCAGTAGTTTGCGGGCAGGTTGTTTCCCAAGTGTTTTCGGGATGAGGCCTAGGTGTCTTTGGGCGTGGTAGTAATTGTTCGGACCCAGTTGTTTGTGGGTGTGATTATGCATGGCAGTTGTGGCCCAGGTGTGTACGGGCGGGGGTTTTCAGTGGGACTGCGGTGAGATTATGGCTCAGGTGTGTGTGGGTGGGGTTTGGTAGTGGGACTGCAGTGAGAATGGCGGGATTGGTTCGATGCATAGGATGTCTTCAATAACAAGTTGGAATGCGGTGTAGGGTACCCAAATATCGATGTGCTATTACTATAATTTACTTGCCTTGCGTTATTTGTGGAGTGTGCCGTGGTGAGGCTTGGGTGGATAGTTTTCCTTGCTAGGTGCTCTGGTTTCTCTATTCACATAGGGCATTAGAATGCCTCTCTACTTGTGCATGAGGGATTTTGGTTTTCCCTACTGAGTATACTTGTATGCTCACCCTACGTATATAAATCTGCTTTCAGGTTTCTAGGAGGACTTCGAGGATCGTGCGGGGCCATACTAGCTCCGACCATGGGGTAGTTTCTCTTGTCGTTTTCCTTTTTCTTGGTTGATTACCTTTGGAGTTCTTGTGGATTGAATCATTTACTGTTGAACGTGAATATGGGAATGGGTTACTTTTGGATTTACCTTTACTTTCAGCCTTGGTATTGTCGGGGTTTATATCCTAACTCTCAATCTTATAAAAATAAAAAGGGCAATGGCTTCCATTTTGTGTGAGGTTCTATACCCTTGGTTCTGGTCACCACTCCGGGACCTATTGATGGAGAGTTTTGGGGGTCATTATCTCTCCTTCAACTTAGAGAAGAAGGGCCTACCAATCTACTTTTCCTTCCCTCTTTTTGGTGAAGTCGGGTCGTGACAGTTGTACTTTTTACTACATATTAATTTATGAAATTAATTTTTTTCCCATGGATTGGTATGTAAAGGTATAATCATAACATGAATAATTATTGGCACATATAGATTCCCATGTTTTCCATATTCCATTCCATGTAGTTTCTTTTTTCGGCTTCCTTCATATTATGATTAAGTTCCATGAATTATATGCCATTATTTTGACTAAATTACATGCTTTTTATAATTCATGTTAGGTATTTTTGTGACATTATTACATCAATTAGTGTCTAGATATTTCCATAGCTTCTATTCATATATAAAATTCTTTGGTGGTTAATTCATCATGTTCATCCTATTTATTTATCCTTTTATACATATTTGTCATGATTATGCTATTATTAGAATGTTTTCTATATTTTCTAATTGTAATTACATTCCTATTATTTATTTAGATATAATATTGGTATCATGCTTTAAATTTATTGGTTATGATCAAACAACAACCATTTATTAGTTGTATGTTTTATGAGCACCTTGTAATTGTTGAAATTGTACCCACATACAGGAACCATCCTTTGAACTGGTGTATATATTTATCTAGTATTTTGTTTCAATTTAAAATACCATTATGATGAAATATAAATGCGAATTGGCTTTAATTAAATGAAAGCCATACTTCAGTCTATAAAGTGTATAGTCTCTTTATATATTTGGGTAATGGAATCCCTTGTAATCAAACCATGATTTATGAGCATGTTATAATTTAAAATGTTTATAAATGTAAATTATATTACACATCAATCTGAAATAAACTTCTTAACTTATATAAGCACTGATAGAACAAAGTAAGTCATTTGGGGAATGTTTTTTGTGAGATAACCCAATTAGGGTGTTTTAAAACATTATATTTAACAAATTATTATATGGTCACATTCCAATGAACCCAGGTTGGCTTAATGGGACCATCTATAGACGCCCTATAATTTACCATGTTTATTTATTTTTTAAATGGTACTTCATTTTCTATATTGAATATTTTAAATGTTTAATGATTAAACTTTAAATAGTGTATTGACTGTAAAGTGGAACAGGAAGTGGTGTATTTCATTTAGACAGTTATGTAAGGTAATTTTATCTTTATATTGGAGTTTCTTTCAAATAGAAATGTTATATTTTCTACAGTCCATTCATATTGTTATCTATGGATTAAATATTAGGCTTATGGACTAGTAGATTATTTATGACACGAACATGTGATAGGGTCAATAGTTGTTCTTAATACAGGGCTAGCGTGTGGTATGAATAACCTATATAACATACATGCCTTGTTATTTTATAGGACTTTTATAATGTTTGGGGTTGTTCGGGTGTCTTTTTCCCTTATTGAACTCTAAGCATCTAAATGAAATCATATTTTCAATAGGTGGTTATGGTATCCTTAACCCTTTTTATGGGTGTTGGAATCATGCAATGCTTAGTTTCATTAGTTTATAAATATCTAGGGAATTATCAACCACCTCGTAGGGTTTGTGATCTTTTCTTCTTACATAGTGATAGATGACATGGTATGTTGTCATCCAGGTTAATGGTCAGATAGGGTAATATGAATCTGTGAAATATCTCTTGAAAATACCACCTAATACATTAATTAATTTGGAAGAAAAAATATGGATAGTATTGAGGATGTTTCAGCTTTCATATCAAATATTGGGGTAGTATGAATTAAAAAACATAGTGTTCATCGAGTGATAAATAATGAAATGAACTATATGATATGGATTGAATCATTGATCCTTCTTTTCCTGAGTATGATATTGGGTCACCTACAGAGTATAATGACCTAGGAATTAATGGAATCCAGTTCATCCTAATGCACGTGATGATGTTCTGAGACAATCATGTGTTTTAACACACCATTCGGGTTGTTTTTGGCTTCCATGTTAAGGGGTATGATGCTGGTAGTCATCAATCAGAGGTGTATCACACATTGTTTTTGGATAATTATGAACTACCATTCTTATGATTAGTTATTATATATTTTATTTTTATGGATAAGACACTTCTAAGGTATGGATAATCACATCGGTGGTTATAAAAGTTCCCTTCCATGTATAATGATCACAACCTAGGATGACCATTTTGAAATGGTTAGTCTTGATTGAATTCCCCTGAGGCCTTAATGTATTAAATCATGTTGGTGTATACTCAGCAACATGATGTTGACATGGTTTCTAGTGTATGTGAACTATGGAAAAAATCAATGTTCATCAATGGGATTCAGTGTTTAATCTTGACTAATCATGGAATGCCTCACGTGAATGAAAATTGGGTTGGTCATATGATGATGTGTCGATAGGTGAATCTAGGATTATTTTGAGGGGAGTCAACATATATTAGTTGGGAAGATATTATTGTAATTCATTAGTTCCATCATATTTTTTTATTTAGTGATGAGAATTTCCCCTATCTTGACATCATACATGATGCACTATTTGATCTTCAGTTAGATGCTGATTTTTTACGTATTGGGTCTTGATTTATGGATTTTATCAAAATTCAACATTGATGTGTGATTTCTAATGAGGTATGGTCTGTCATGAGTGGTACCTAATTTGTCATGCATGATCTCCTTGGATAGAATATTAGAAATAATACATTCTTATATGACATGAATTCCCTTAAGATTCCACTTTGGGATATGTCAATGTTTTTAAAGTGAATGTTGTGGACTTCTAAAACTTATCACTTGTAAATATGGATTATGTAATATCTTGGGATATTCCTTGGTCTCTACTTTGATGAATATTAGGTTATCCTGGATGTTTTATCTATCTTAGAATATTGTTTTAATGAATAATAGGTCAAATGGGATAGATAATATAAACACCTTTTTTTATACTGAGGAAAAATATATTAAATGGTCAGGTGATGGTTTTTCTAGGTAGCATCACCAAATTTCATGTATGGACTTTGGTGAAATTTCTCATTGTGAACGAAAATTTCCTTACTATAAGGCATCATTGTTCGGTTTTAATTACATCAACCATCTAGGAGTGGAATTGTGTGAATGGTCAGCTAGGTTTGAATTGAGTCATTTTTCCTATTTTTTAATGATTACAATTAATGGGAATTATTTTAAACGACATCATCGGGTTAAGGAAACTATTGTGTCAAGGACGGTTGTGTATTTCAAGGAAAGAATACACAACTAGTTTCTATTTGGACAATTAGGATTCAACCACCCCTTTCTGATGAAGTTCTTGTTATGACCTCCATTGTAATTGTGTCACCCATTTATATAAATCATTCTAGAGAATCTCTCGAATTTTTAGAGACATGATTTTTATTAAAATTTTGATTGTGGAGGTACCATGACCTTGAATTGGACACTTTTTGTGTTAAATCATGTGTAAGGGATAACCTTATGTCTGATGATTAAATAGAAAATGTCATTTTCATGTATCTCACTAAACAGGGTGATGAAAGATCCATTTGTATGTTTTGGATGGGAAATGAGTGTCACCTATGGTCTAGATGACTTAATTACCTTCTGGTTATGGAATACCAGGAGGTGTGGTCGGTATTTTGAAATTAAAGGTGATAGTATTCGTGAAACATCATGCCACTTATAGGTCATGTGATGTTTTCATTATACTTTAATGGGTCTCGGGGAAAGGAAGTTCAATGTTGGGGAGGATTTAATGGCCCTTTTGAGCCAAGGTAAAATTCAATGGGAATTTGAATTTTGGTGTTTAGATGACGAATTTTTCTTTGAACCATGAATCAGAATATATTTATGAGTGTTTGAACACTTGAATGTGTTATTTTCAGACTTTAGTAAAGGACTTCTGGAATCCTTAATTTCGTTCATGATATATGGGAGCATTGGGCCCCAAAGATATCATGTTTGGGTCATCTGTATAGGGTGCAGGATTTGTCTAAAACTATGCAACACCCAACGGAAAACCAAGTAGCTACAATATGAGAGAAGAAATATAGTGCATAGGCTATGCATGTTGTCCCAAACTGTTCTCCTATCCTAAACAGGTTTTGCAACATAGGTAGTAATTATTCACTATTCATTACACAGTTGGCGCATGGTTAGGGTAATCGTGTGGGAAAACCATCCAAGGTGGGTTCCTTGCTTTGTCATTGTTGCACGCTTAGTGCACAATTTGGCCAAACTATATTTACAAACCCTGAAACAATTTTTTTTTGTGTAAAATTACAAAACTGACCATAATATGTTTTTAAAACTCATTTAATTCTATCTTCTTCTCCTCATATAGTAGTCTGAGCCTCATATCCAATGTGTTGTGGGTTTTTCACCTCCATAATATAGACAAGGATGGATCTCCCCTATCGGTTTTCCGAGACAAATGTCATCGGTCGCTATGGTTCCTCATTGATATGATCTTTAATCCAATTTCTTAATTTAAAATATCTTCATTCCATTTGTTGTTTTATTTTATTGTGAGATCATTTCCCCTATTTTCCTAGAAAATGTACATTTTTTTTGATTTCCTCAGAATCGGTAGAAATCTGACCTCAATATAAAATGAGTATAGAATCCTCTGAATGATTTATGGGGTTTACAACTTTTTCCTCACATTTTTTACATTATATAAATAGCATCATTAGGCTGCATTCCTAACTTTGCCTCACATTTCTCTATAAATGTTTTATTCAATATAATTTATATTATGAAAATTTTATTACACTTGTTGATTGTTTTTATGTAGTTTATGGTTTTGATCCTCGATCATGAAAACCCCTTAGTTGTACTAGAATATATTTTTTATTTTCAATTAAATGATTTTAAAGCGCAGAATTTCTTCTAAGCATTCATATTGGATTAAAAAATGTATATTCACAATCTATTCATTCATCCAATTGATAATAATTACTCATAAGTGTCATATTAAAACAATGTGAATTGAATTTACATGTTTTCTCATTTTAATAAAATTACACATTAGTGTAACTTATTTTATGACACTTTAAATTAGGTTTTATTATGCTCAATGGATTTTTTGATAAACAATGTCATGTTTTTATAATAAAACCACTCAGAAGATGTTCCCTTTCTTAGAAAATAAAATTTAACGAATAGTAGTTTATAATGTTCTTGTATACATATATTTGACCTATCCTTATCTAAATGTATAATGGACCATGCTCTTCCAAAGGTCTTGGATTTCTTAATAAATTGGATTACCCATGTAGAGGATTCCCAATTTGACCATGGTACCTTATATGTTACTATTTGAGACTTGTACATGATTTGTCATGTTTTGTTTAATAAAATTACATGAATTTACATGAAAATATTGTTCTTTATGTCTTGTAGAATATTAATGTGATAAATTAAATTTAAATTTCTGGTATCACCACACCACTTTCTGTATCTAAAAATGCACGGATTAATTGAATTGTATTAAATGGAATGGCATGTTCATTAATGTGTTCCTTCCTCTGATGAGACAGATATTTAAAATATAAAAAATTATGAAGGTTTGGAAAGACAATTAAATTTAATTATGAAACATTAAATGCATTAATTTGAATGTTATTCCTTTTTTATAATGTCTTGATAAATTTTAATCATGAGAAGTGACAGATGTTGCATATTATTATTATATGATTGTTCCTTATAAATATTATATAGAATGATGGTACTGTATCTTTTGTGAATGGTTTAATAATTCTCCATAACATTGGGTGTTGATTCATGACATCTCGCACCATTGATACTATGTGGATGATGGGCATAATGTGCCATGTCCCTTTTTGAGTGATGGACTAGAAACACACTCAAAACTTCAAGTGTACTAATGATTCAAGACTCACCATATTGAGAATAATTCACGATGTCTCACACTCTTTTTGAATATAGGTAATGTTCCCTATTTCATGAGGTTTTAGGCTCATTTATACTAGTTATAGTTGACTTAGTTTTGAATTTATCATTACAGTACTTATTATTATATGTTTGTGGACATTTATGTCCACATATACTTGGTTCATATTAGTGGATGCAATATATAACAACACTAGGTATATATTATTACTATATTTACATGGATACTGGTGAGATCATTATTTTGGTCTTGATCTATAATATATAGAGTCGAATCAATGTCCTATTGGAACCTGAGACAACCATATCTTATTTTTTTAGTACATCTTATTTTATTCATTCATTTATTCCTTTGCACTTATTATATTACATTCATGGACTGCTTTTACAAAAATACACTATGGGTCAAAACCTATTAGGATTTATATCTGGCATCCTGGTTGATCATCCATTTAACTTGGGTACTCAAGTGGATCTCATGTTCATAGGACCATGGATGATTGATGGTGTTGTTTTTATCAAACCTGGGAGTTAAGAGAATTTGAACTGGTTGGGGCTCGGGATGCTCATGATGTTCATTATCGGGGGTTCTTTCCTTTCATTATTCATGAATTATATTGTATATTGTTTCATGCAGTATTACTACTGTTTTAGTTATTTATTATCATTTATACATGAATTAATTCATATATATTGTAATAGGACATCATTTTGTATTATGTTTATATTATTCTCTAGAATCTATGTATTTTATTTATTACTTCATTTACATTTGTCTATTATTCACAATATAAAACCACAATATTCTTCTATGATTGTGACTATATTGCATTCCCTATATCACCTCCTAAAATCATAAATAATAATCATCAACCTCTAGTATATAGGGCACTTTAGGGCATGTAACCCACCAGTATAACTACCATCATTCAGGTCAGTCAGTTCGGGATATAAAAAATAACATTTAAAAACTCTTCTAAACCAATATGAAAACAATTATCCAATATCAAAATATTGTTTCCTATTATAATCTAGTTTTTAGAGGAAAAAAATAACTAAAAAGGGGAAAGATATTTTTTATGGATTATTTTAAAAGAATCAATTAATAAAATAATGATTTCCTTAGGGGAAAAGTCATTTAATTTTCATTTATTAAAATAGAACATCCCTTTTTTCATTTATTTTGGGATGAAAGAAAATAAAATCCGTATAAAATACATAGAAACATACTCTCCGATTTTTTTTTAAAATTATAATGTAATATAAATTTAACATTATATATAATTTTTTATTATAAATACAAAAATAAAATATTTTAAAGAATATGTACATGGTGAAAAATGATTTATAAAATAATCCATTAAGACATTTTAAAATCCCATTAAGTTAATGTATCCCTTTCCACATGTCTGAAAAATTTCATACGTTCTATATCATCTTAAATGATAAACATGCTTAAATTATTTACATGAATAAGAATACTTTTTTATGCTTATTATTAATTTTATTATATAATATATTTTATTACTTAATCAATTAAATTATAGTATGAAATTTATTTATTTTTGGCTTATATATCCAAAATGACATTGTTATGTTGAGTACCCACTATGAGGTTATTACTAAATCATATAAAGAGTTATTATTATGTAATAATTATCCTTATTATAAATAATTTACACTATTAAAACCAAACATGAATGAAGATTTTACAAATTGATATATGTTACAATCACATAGATGGTAGGTTGTATGTATACATGAGTAATGTTTATATTTTTCAATGATCTTGATAGAAATAAGGTTAGTATTATTTTCCCTTTACTATAATATAATTATATAAAAATATCATATTCTATATCTAAATCATATTATATATCATCCATGTGAAGTTGTGATGAAAAATGAATCACCTCGATTCATGGAGATTGTAGACCACATGGACGCACGAACGACATTGCCATTTTTAAATAGATGGGAGAGTAAGAAAGAAGATGACACAATATATATACAAAAGGATAATTATTTCATTAATATCATATATATATATATATATATCTGTTTTTGTGTGTGTCAATTCCATCGTTATACTCTACTATGAGAGGAGGTGAAATAAATCAAAAGGCATTTCTTCGTAGAGGTGGTAGTCCACACGAATGAAGGAACTATGTTTTTATTCCCCATTGGATGAAAGATGAGTTCAAAATTCATTATTATGTTACCATAATTAAATCCTAAAATATGTAATATATTTAGTTAATATTTTACCTCAGTCAAATAATATTTATTTGGCATATATTAATAAATAAATCAAAAACCCTTGGTTAATAATTATTCATCTTCTTTAGAAAACTACATAAAATTTATGCCAAAATGAATCCAATAAAGGATTTCTATTCAAAGAACAGAATCTATGGAATGTGATTTTATATTTTTAAGGGATTTTGGTAGTCACATTTTAAAATATTTTTTTAAATGATTACGAAATAGAGGATAATATATTCACTTTAATAATTGAGGGGACATGATCTCTTTGAATTTCTAAAAGTATTGAATTAATATATATTATAATTTCAGATAAAATGGGTCCAAAATTATATATATACAATATATTATAAATATTTATATAAATAAATTAATATAATAAATTTTTAGAATGTATAGGTTATTCTTTGACACATATATTTTTGTTTCCCCCCTAATAATTGTATTGCTGGTTACCACAATATAATGTTATTTAACACTAAAAAGATGATGAAAGACAATATAAAAGACCATTTGGGCCATAAATTTAATATGGTTGATATTATCAACCATATCCCATTAACTTTTTCCATGATAATGTTCTAAGTATTTTATATCATTTTAAAAAAATAATTTATTTTTAAATATCATATATTAGAATTTTGGTATTATTCATATAATAAAACAATGAAGATAAAATTTATGGAATAGGATTTAAATATTAAAAATTAATAGACACCTAATATGTTAAATTAATATTAAAATTTAATGGGACCCTATAACTCACCCAAAAAATATTACTCTTAGTGTTTATACAATTATTTTCAGGATTTTCATACTACATGAAAAAGTAAAATGTCAACGTTTGTTAAGAATTTAAGGAAATTATTTTACCAATAAAATTTAAAGATATATCATCATTATAAAAAATTATTTCAGTTTAAAAAACTCACTTATAACCTATAATTATTTTCATCACTCCTAAAATATTACTTATATTAAAATCAATAGAGTCCAATTTTCGACATTATATTGTCATTAAATAATATGAAAATAATTTTAAAAGAAAAATTGCACAAAAATTCCATCAATTAGATTCCTGGATGAATATGGTCTAATAAAAATCATCAATAATTATAAATGAAATTTTTAGGTTTATTTTAACAATTAATAGTATTATTTTTAACCGTAATTTCCTAGGATCCCCTTAGTGAAGGTGGAAATTTTTTAATACTATTACTTTTAATATTAAATAAAATTAAATGGGGAATATTTACCTAATTTCAACCATTTGATTAAAAATATGATATAAATTTTTTAAAATACAGTTTCTAAAAGTGGAAGAAATTAATATTATAATAAAATCAAAAAGATAAATGAAAATCATTTTAAAAAAACCTTTTAAAGAAACAAAGTTACTTATAAAACATTTGTATATCATCAGCATTAAAATTAAATAAATAATATTATATATTACTGAATAATAATTATTTATTTTCGAGATCTAATAAAATATAAAATTAGACTTTAATATTGTTTTATATAATGAAATGAAATGAAAATTTTACAAAATTTTTATTTTCACTATTCACCTCAAAGTCAATCATTGTATAAAAATACAACACTACCACCCTATGATAATTCCTATATTATTATTTCAATAATTAAGTATGGTTTTTCAAATTAAAATTAAAAAATTTAATTTTTAGTCATTCAAAAGAAACCTTATAATGAAATAAATTTAATTAGAATAATATTGTAATCATTTTGATTTTAAAATTGCATAATATTATTATGATAAATATAACAATAAAATTGATGAATTATAATAAGGCATGAAATTGATTATTAACATTACATGGGATGTAACATTTCAAGCATTGCACCACATGATTGATTATATTTTACCATTTCATAACCAAGGTAACTAATATTTTCCTATGTTAATCGTATATTATTAAAAATATAAGGTAACCCATCTTACTATATGATGGTGTGATGAACCAATTTTTAATCATAATATAATATAATTAAATTTATAAATAGAATAAAATTACCTTTTAAATTAAAACATTATGTATATATAAATAATGATTTTTAAATGGAAGTTATTTTTACGATTAAGGGTTATCAATCTTATTTAAAGATAATTATTAATTAAATTATTGATACATTGTTTTTAGGCATTTGAATATATTTTATCATATATTTTATATAAAATATTTCATCTTAATTTAAGAGATAAATATTGCTCACTTTTTATAATAAAATCATTGAAGATAACTCATTCAATTAATGTGTTCATTAGCTTTAATCATAATTATCATACATTTATACCTAAAATGAAATTTACGATATTACATAATATTTAAATTTTTATCTATTATATGAAATACTTTTTTTATTTAATTACTATAAGTGATGATAACTAATTTTTAATAATTGTGATTACAAGAAGTTTTTAGAGGAATGTATTAATTAGGATTCCAAAAATTAATAATGTGTTTTCATAAATAAAAAATAGTTTTTAAAAATGAGTTTTTTAGTTTATAAATATATTATCTAATATTAAATAATTTGATTTTTATTTAATTCATCTATTCAAACAATATCAATATCATTACAGAATTAGGAAAATCTAAATTATTTTTATATTCTATTTAAAATATAAAAATATATAAAAATATCCAAAATTCACCTTATGATAATTTTGAGTAGTGGAATTCTTAGGTGAAGTTAATTTTTAGAAATTATTTTTAAAATTTTATAAATATATATTTTTACCAAAAAAATATATATTTAATGAAAACATAGTTTTATTGAAAAGGACTTTGTTAAACATTAATTTCTTAATCATATTTTTTACCCATATTCTATTTTATTTCTATATTTTTTAAATTTACTAAAGGTTTTATTATTATAAAATTTTATTTATAATAAATATTTTCGACATATATTAATTTTGTTATTTCATGTTGTGAAATCTGTTGAGTATAGTATGAATTTATAATATAACTAAATTTCCAAAATAGTAGGGCATTGGATTCTACCCCCACAAATAATTTTCATCCTCATAATTTTATTTCTTATTTAATATTGAAACTAACCATGGGTTTTTAACATATGTAAACGACTCGGGTTATAATTTATAGAGTGATATAAACAAATATAAATAATTATTTCTCCCTTAAAATATGCCATACCTAATATATGAATTCTCTCAAATAATATTATCTAAAAATCCCTCATGATTTTATATTAAACATCCAATTACAGAATTATTTTTAAAATATATCTCCTAATCATCCTTACATTGATAAATTATTAGTGGTTTGATCAAAATTTTCCTTGGATATCTTAGTAATTAATATAATGTATGTAAGACGATAGAAAATTCATCTAAACCAAGAATTATTGACCCTTTTATATATCACAATCCCATAAACCATAAACAAGATTCATGTAACATGGATATAATAATTATACAACTAGGTTTATTTAATTTGTAATTCAATATTGTTATTTTTTTAATATTAATGATTTCAAACGTCTAAAAATTTAGAGTGGAGGACACTATGTGTCATTAATTATATTTTTACTCTTAAATATTATTCATTAAAAATTAATTTCCCAATTTCAATGATCATGAAGGTTTTTGGGTCCATTTTCATCATGATAACTTGTATTTTGTTCACTTGATTCCAAAATTCCTAAATTCATCACATCTAAAACATTTATCTCTATATGGATACATAGGAAGGTCATTATTTTTCTCCATCATATTTATTAATAATTTTATTTTCCCAAAAAATATTATTATCAATACTCAAATTTATTATATATAAAACATCTTCCAATTATTTTAATATATTTACATTAGTGTATCTTCCAAAACATTTGAGACAGATAATTGAGTCTTGTTGTATTCATCGTCTTTGTTAGGTAATATTCAATGAAAAATCATATTTCACTTCTTTTTTTTAGAATTTATGAAACCCATATTTTATTAATAATAACTTAAGATATTTGGGAGAGAAGAAAAATTAGATTCTTAACACTAAATTTAATTCAACATTATCCCTTATTTGGATAATTTGTGTAGTTTTTAATCATGCCCACAATTAACCGACATCCCATTATCACCAACCATTTATAAGAATAAAATAGGTAAATATTAGTTACAAATATTTACATAATAATAATATTTGAAAAAATTCAATAACAAAATATTTTACTCATTGAAATCATAAAATTTTATTTTTTTCAACCTAAATAACATTGGATAAATCTATATTTGTTTATGGTGGTTTTGTTATATTCCATATCCAAATTCCATGACATAATATATCATTTATAATGGATGGTAAATATAATGTCATAATCAAAATAATATTCATAAATAATTAATAGATAGATGTATTATTCATATGTCCAATTAACACTCCCTAGAGATAAGATTGAGTTGATACTCAACCATCCATATCATATTGATTACCCCTATGTGAATTTGTTCTATAGCCTTATTCAATTTTTAGTATCTAAACTATTATATAATTTATAGGGAAACCACTAAATTAATAATTTATAATAACATTATTATATTTTTATGTTATTATATTTATCTATATGAATTAATCGTACATTTTTCACCAATGTTCTTTAATGATAATCCAAAAAAGTTAATCTAAACCATAAAATAAATCAATCTCATAGCTGATGTAATGTACAATGTTTTCGATGTAAATTTTTATTAAAATTATATGGAATAATTTTGAGACCAGGAGTTGAGATGACTAGTGATTTCGAGTATTGGGGTTCCTGAAATAAATATTTTAATTATTTTTAAGATTATTAAAAAAGCGTGCATCTTTGGTTTTAGTGAATACTAAAATGGTGACAAAATTATAAATATGAGGGCACCATTTCATTTAGGATGACAAGTTTACCTTATGAATGACTTAACATTAGTCAGTGCGCGTCTCAAGTGAGAAAACAGAAAATGGACGTAACCATAAATAATATAATTTTATGAATTTTTTTTTATTTTGAATTCTTAATAACTCATATAATGTATATCCTATTAGAAATCTAAGAACACCGTTGAGTTTTTAATTTCATTTTTTCTTTTGGCCGACCCTAACCATGACCGCTGTGGGTCGAGGGTGAATATAAATTTTAGGATGTGAACATATTTAAAATATTTATTAAAAATATTTCAATTTTCGTAAAAAGGTAACCGAACATTGGTTTTATTTTTAACTGAGCCTTTTTATGGAATCTGAGGTTATCATCATAACCCTATAGTTTTATTTATCATAAGAATAGGGGGCCTCTCATTTGTAAACAAAGAAAAAATATAGATCGAGATCGATCATGGAATAATCTTCATCAACGACAAATCCACTTATTCAACTGATCCAATAATTAGGTAGGGGTTTATTTCTATTCATTATTTCATTCAAAATTCATTTTTCCTTTCATGAATGAAGACCAACCACTGAACAAGATGATCCAAGGATCGATCATTCCTGTGGGATGGTTAAAACTGTGGGATTAAAGGAAATAAATAATGGTGATTATTTTTCCCTTGTTCATTTTTGTTTCCACAGACATAAACAAACCATGGATGACACGAAAAAGGCTACGGTCCATTCTACAACTGTTCTTATGATCTTTCTCTCCCTGGTTCTTGCATTCTTCACCGACGGACCCCCAAGATCACATCGGGCTTTTCCGATAGGTTCCGATCATGATAGGACCCACAAAGAAACGTCATGATGAGTTTGATCCCATGGTGATGGATAACGTAACTAGGGGGACCTATGAATTATTTCATTTGAAAAAAATAATCATCAAGTGAGATAAGTGACGCCTAGAAAGACAGATACCACTGCTGGTGCTTAGAGATACGGCCACCCGGTAGTAGATAGTTTTCGGCTCGACAGTCGGTGATAGAGGACCCTACGACCCAGGGTTTGAAATAGGTGGATAGGGATACAAACTTGTTAATCATAAGCATGATTTGATTGGATGTGGTAGGAGGACGAGTTTTTCTGTGATGGGCTATAGTCTAATAGGACCGCATGGCGGTTCATCCAGTGACCTACCTCGTAGAACCCACATTGACTATATGGGGATGCAGTACCAACCAAATCCTAGGTGAATAAAACATCACAATTCATCAATTTGTTACTATATGGGGTGGGATGGTAAGAAACATTGGGTTTGGTCAGTCATGACCCTGGTTGGGTCAGGTTGGTCAGACCGGGTCAAACTGAAGCTGGACATCACCTTGCCCTATTTACTTTAATTCCAATAATTTTCAAACCTTCTACATGTTTTATGATAATTTGTGGAATTGGGTCCCTCTTGAAGAGGTGGTGCTTTTGAGAAAATCTAACTGAGTTTCCAAGGATGTTAGCATATGGACTATTTTCTCGAGGAGTCGGTCTCCTAGAACAAGTATGATAATGATAGAATCGTGAGACTGGATGTAACTTAGAAGTTATCTGATTACATAAACTGCATGTTTTAACTATTATTCATGTCTTACATAGACGTTGAGCCTTGTCTAGACATTTGTTCTTACCATGACTGAGTTGGGACTCCCCTATCCCACCAGTGTGTGCGTCCTCAAGTGTTTCACTACAATACTTGTGTTACCAACACTCTATGTGTTACCAATAATCTGCGTGTTATATACACTCCGTGTGTTACCTACACTCAGTGTGTTACCAACACTCAATGTTTTACCTACAATCCATGTGTTAACAATGCTCCACATATTTACTGGTTGAGGGTATTGTGGATTCCTATGAAAATCATGATTACGTACCATATACCTATACTTGGTGTGAGCTGAATCTAGTGACTCTCATAATTATACATCATAGAGGACACAATTCATGTATCTATTTGGTAGTGTACGTGGTTTATTTTTTAGTTAAGTTCAATTTGATATACATTGTGTTATTTTATGTGCTCTAAATTATTAAATTCATGTGTGGTTTGGGGTCCAGACTGTGTATTGTTTTATTCTCCCCATCACGGGATTCACCTTCACGTTTTCTGTCTTGATTTAATGATCGATAGCTTTGACAAAGCCCTTGGTGGGAAAAATACATGGGTGCTTTAGGGTGACCCGATGTGCATGGTATGCTTCAACGAAATCCAGACATCATACTGTACCAACCATTTTGGTATGGTTTTCTACATATGATATCCATGAACAAGTACTTTTCTTTTTCAGTTGGGATTATATTATGGACCCATTTTATTCTAGTTTTATAACATACTCATACTTTGTTTTCTTAGTGGTTTGATTCTATGATTAAATATAATTTTCATCTTTAACATTTTTATTGGATACAGTTGTGTGATTAGATGTACTTAGAAAAATCCCTCCCACATGTGGGATTTTCCTACTCAGTGCTAGTTTCTAGCCCTAGACTATTTGATTAAGGAATGCAGTAGTCATGACATGGGCCTCCCAATGATGAGGCATCTCTTTAGAGATCATTTTCAAAGATAGAACCTCCCGGTGGTGTACTAGTGATTCCACCACCTTGAGTGAAGAATTTTCTCCCTATGTAACAAGTAGTGAAGCATGTATGCTTACTGCATTGCATGAGTTCCATAGGAAGTGACCTACCTGGATTTGAGGTTAAACGAATCTAGAGATTGATTTGGATTTGTTGGAGGTTGTTACGTTAGTATGCCTTCTGACCATATGGTTGTCATATCTGCTAGACTTTATCAGAGCTGGACAAGGATATGCAAACCCTTCTAACTCAAATTCATGAGGAGGCAAAACTATACTATATAAGCTTTGAGCACCTATTTATGGAGTACTTCAGTCTAGTGATTTCATTCTCTATCCATATACTTGAGATCCTACATCTGCAGTAAAGAATTCAGATGGTGTCATATTACTCAGCAAGATTCACAGATAATTCTCAATAATCTACAGACATGGTGTAGGACCCACTCTTCAGGGCCATTTCCTTTAATCAAGGGATATTCTGTGAGATTAGAGAATCGATGATATCTCTTAGCATTCCTATGCATGCTGGGGTGCTCAGGCGATCTCTACTTATAAAGATAATTTGTGCGGAGCAGGAACAATGCAGTGTGTCTATGTAGATGGAATCATTTTCCTGTTATAAGTGAATGAGAGACACTTTCATCGTAGGATGGAAACACATGTATGAGGGTACAGATGATGACACATCAGTTATCTAGCGTAACCCTTGGTGCATTGGATGAGACAAGTCCTCTATTTCATGAAGTGGTGGACGAGTATGAAGAAAATTTTCCAAAATATGTTTCAAGACATCCCTGTTATATGGAGGTAGAAAAATTCATTACCATGTACCCTAAGTCGACATCGATATATACATGATAATATCAGATGTCTCTTGCATAGCTTCGTGAATTTAGGGTATAGTTGGAGGAATTTGAGAGGAAGGGCATCATGAGACAGAATGTTTCACTGAGGGATGCCCCATTATTGTCTTCTAAAATGGAAGACGATAGCTTGGGGTTATGTTTGGACTCCTGATGCTTAAATCATGTGACTGTGAAGAATAATTATCCACTAATGAGGATTGATGTTCTCTTCAATTAGCAGAAGGGAGTGAGATGGTTCTCTAAGATAGACCTTATATCATGATATCGTCATCTTCTGGTACGAGGTAAGGACATCCTGAATATGGCTATCAGATGTCTATACCGCCCCTATGTGTACATAGTGATGTCATGTTTCATGAAGAACACCCCAATAGTGTTCATGGGACACTTGAACATGATATTTCTAAAATACATGGACCAGTTTGTAGTGGTCTTTATTGATGACATCCTGGTAAAATCGGATTCAGAGGAGGAGAATGTGATACACTTAAGGATGGTTCAAGACTTACTCTGACATTATTAGTTTTATAAGAATCTCTCAACTTTTCAGTTGTGGATAAGAGATTCCCACTTTCTGAGAGACATCCTTTCAGAGGCTAGAGTTACAGTAGATCTAGTTATGATATTGGTGGTTCTTGTTTGGTAGCCACCCAATAATATTATTTAGCTGAGGGGTTTCCTTCGAATGGATGCCTACAATTAGAGTTTCATACATGACTCTTCGATACTGTTAGAATCCATGATAGCCCTTACATGAAAAAAAAATTCTATTGAGTTGATAGATAAGTTCTAGGAGATATTTTAGCAGTAGAGATAGAGTTTGACAGGTGCTCCCATAATGATATTTCTAGAGGATGGTGTCGAGTACATGGTGTTCTTCAAAGCATCAAGTATTAGTCTTAATTGTTTCCTAATTTAGGGGTAATAAGTGATTGCCTATGGTTCATGGTAGTAGAGACCACATGTTCAGAACTATGTGACCCGTGATCTGGATTTAGTGACTCTAGTCTCTGCATTAAAGATATAGAGACACTACATTCTAAACGAGTGGTTAATCTTTCACTTAGACCAAAAAAGTATCTGGTATATCTTATATAAAAACTATTTGAACCTATGTCAATGGAAATTGTTAGAGTTCCACCAATACTATGTCATTAAAGTAAACTATAATCCTGGTAATTGGAACAGGGTGGAAGATTCTGTCAATAGGAGATCGAGTTCAAACAACCAAACAAGGCCATAGATTAGTTGGCCCTGCATCAAATATCCTTCATGTATGGAGATAAATTATCTCATCTCTAGTCGATTGCAGTTACCATTCACGACTTATAGCATGAATGGGAGGCATAGATTGAAGATGTCATCTAAGAGACTACACGTTCTCAGATTCCCATAGTGCATGTTACTAATGGATATATGAAAGGTGGAGAGCACGTCATCATTTTCATAGGACACACAGTTGTACCATCCACGTTACAGGTGGAGATGTTTAAAGAGTTCCATACATACCCATTACCGGTATATCTATGTGTGGAAAACATGTACCAGGACATACGACATCACTTTTGGTGGTATATGATAAATATGGAAGTGGAAGATTTTTTCTCTAGATGCCTCAATTTATAACTTGTGAAGGTCAACCACTAGGTTTTAGCGGGTTTGACTCATCCCAATGAGGTTCCAGAGTGGATTTATGATAGAATATATATGGACATAATGATGGGACTACTATGTACATCCAAAGTGCATGGTACCATCTAGGTGATCATTGACTTACTCCGCAAGTCTTCCCACTTCCTAGTGATTCAATAACATGGTTCAATAGAGATCTTGGGACACCTCTACATACAAGGTATAATTTGATTCCTTGGATTCCCATAAAAAATATTCTCGTATTGAGATGCATGCTTTATATCCTGGTTATGGAAGGGATTATAAAAGGAATTTGGGACTCAGTCTCACTTGAGCACACCTTTCCACCTGTAGACATACAGCTAGACAGAGCGACCATTCATGTCCTAGAGGACATACTAAGTGCTTGAATCCTTGATTTTGGCTTCATTTGCGAGGATCTTATTTCCATTGTATAGATTACATAAAAAAACTACCACTCCACCGTTGGTTTGACCCCATTTGAGGCCTTTTATGGGCGACCTTAGAGGATGAAACTTTGCTGGGCAGACCCCGGAGAGTCATTACTCGTTGGAAAAGAGTTGGTACATGCTAATATGGAGAAGGTGAGGGTCATCTAGGATTGGATGAAGATGGAACCAAGTCATTATAAGTCCTATGATGATAGTCTACAAAGACCCTCTATGTTTTAGTATGGTGACATTGTGTTCCATTGGGTATCTCCTCAATGTGGGATACCAGGATTTGGTCAGTGCTGCAAGTTATCCCTGATGATTATCAGACCTTTTTTGATAATGCATTGGGTAAGAGGGGTGGAATACCTATTATATCTTCATCCATATTTTGAGCTAGTGCATGAAATCTATCACGTATCCCAATTGAGTAAATACATACATGGCCCTCACATGTTGTTGACGGAGGTGAGACGGACATTGATAACGGGGATACATTTGCAGAGTACCCAGTGGTGATCGAGGATCAACAAGAGGGGATCCTTCGGGGATGGTATATTCCTCTTGTGTGTGTTTGGTGGAAGCATGAGAATCTCTATGAGATCCACTGGGATTAGTGAGCTCATATTGGTGCTCAGTATCCCTCTTTGTTTGTTTAGCCATTTTTTTGGATTTCAGGGATGTAAATCCCTAATTTGTGGAGTGTTAAATTGTCTGGATTTTCCATGTAAAATTTTCAAAAATTATATGGGATTATTTTGAGGCCAAGAGTTAAGACAACACATGATTCTGAGGTTCTAGGTTCCCATAATAAATGTTTTATGTATTTATATGTTCATTAAAAATAGCACGTGTTTACAGTTTTAGTTAGATCAAAATAGGTTATTGGATTGGAAATCTAAGGTAACCATTGCATTTAAAATGGAGGGTTACCCTAGACGTGACTTTACATTAGTTGTCGTGACTCTTCATTGAGAAAACCCAAAAATGTCATAACCATAAATAAAATAATAAAATAAAATTAATTTATTTAAAAATAGAATTAAATCATAAATAGAAACATGGATTTGAAATTTGAGACCACCATTGAGTTTTTAATGCATTTTTTTCCAAGTCAAAGACTAACCTCGATGGGTGCAGGTTGAGGGAGAATGTTAATTTCTGGATTTCAAAGTCTTTAAAATATTTAATAAAAATATTAAAATTTATGAAATGTGGTATCATAGCGTTGGTTTTCTTTTTAATTGAGACTTTTTAGGAAATCTAGGTTTATATTCACTGGAGTTTACCAAGGATAAGGAGGAGAAACCCTCCCACTAGAGAATGATAACAAATGACAGATCAAGATCGCTCATGGACAGATAACTATAAATGAAAAATCATATTCTTTGATAGATACAAACTCTAGGTATGGGGCTTATTTTTTTTGTGATGTGTTTCCCTTTTGTTGTATCAAAGGAAAAATATAGACCAACCCACGAACTGGTTGATCCACGGTTTGATCATTCTTACAAGATGGTTAAAATGTGGGATTAAAGGGAATATGTCTCATTGATTATTTATCACTTATCATATTATCTTTATATTGATATTAATAGACCATGGTTGACATGATATAAAGAAAAGGTTCATTATAAGGGACTTCTTGTGATCATTCTCTACCCCATTATTGCATTCTTCACCGAAGGAACATAATGGTTACGTCGGTCTTTTCTAAGTGGTTATGAACGTTACCGAGCATAGAAGGAGACATCAATATGAGTTAGAGTCTATAGAGATGAATAACGCGACCTGAGGATCATAGTGGTTCTTTGGTTTCAAAAACATAGAACCCCATAATGTGATCGGTGAACCATGTAATGAGCATCACAATGGGCGTGTGGCGGCACTTGTGGTGGCACAGGACGGTGCCTACGATGGCACATATTCAAACGACCACCCAAAAGTAGGAGGACATTAGATCAACAACCAATGTAAGAGGACCCACAACTCGTTGGTCAGTGGTGGCAGAGAGGGTCTCCGGCTCGATGGCCAGAGGCGGGATTCAACCAGACACTGTAGGAGGCTGCCACATGCAGTGAGGGCATGTGGTCCAGCGGGACTATGGAAATACCTCTTGAAAACTACCGTGTGGTGGTTCATGCTGCCGTCGACCACATTGAATGCGGTGGTCTGCCAAATTGACCAAGTGGGGATGCGACACTCTCCACATATGGGTTGAAGAAATCATCCCACTTCTGCAAGGAGGGATTCTGGTCATGGACCAGACCCAGTGGGACGGACCAGGTGGGTTGGGGTTGGGCGGGACCCGGGTCGAGAGAGTCAGGTTAGCCCGGTTATATTAGATCAGACCCTGAAACAACTTCCCCATTTTACATATATTCTTATAACTCTCAAACCATATCTTTGTTTGATGATTCATTTATAGTGTTGGGACCGTCACAGCGAGGAATCCCTTTTCAGATAATAATAGTGAGTTTCCATGGAAGATAATGTTTGGCTTATTGGATCAAGGAGTAGGTCCTCCCAAAATGAGCACTCTAAGAACAGAATCCTTTTACTGCCTAAAATCTAGAGGCTATGTGATTACCTAGACAATGTGTCGTACCTAGACCACGGTTTTACCTAGACTATATGTCTAATATAGAGTTTGTGCATTTCAAGGACATAGTCAGTACTCCCCTATCCAACTAGGTTGTGGGTCCAATAGTATTTGGTGACACTCTATGTGTTACCTATACTCCATGTGTTAGCTACACTCCATGATTTTCTTACATTTTCTTTGTTACCGACACCCCATTTTTACCTACACTCCGTGTTTTAGCAACCCTCCATATATTTTACTACTTGAGTGTGTTGTGGGTCTTTATGATAATCTTGTTTATGTACTATAGACCAATACATGGTTTTTGATGACTCTAGTGACTCTCTTGATTATAATTCATAGAGGCTATAATTTGTGTACCTCTTTCTTATTCTACATAGTGTATTTTATATTGATTTTTATTATTGTATACTTCATTTCATTACTTATTGTTTACTTTTTGTAATTATATTGTGGTATGGGGTCCTTAATGAGTATTGTTTTACTCACCCATACACGGGCTTCGCCCACATGTGACGTGTCTAGTGCAAATGATCATCAACTTTGACAGAGCCTTTTGTGGGCCGGAAAAAAGGGTGTTTTACGATGACCCAACAGATGTGGTATGCTTCCATGATATCCATACATATTAATTTTTCTACCATTCATGTAGGGTTTTTGGTAGATTATATCTAAGAGCTAGTACATTCCTTTTCAGTTCGGATTGTGTTACCGCCCATATTTATTTCAGTTTTGTACTTTACTTAGAGTGGGATTTATTAGTGGTTTGCATCAATGTTCACTTAATTTTTTCAGTTACATCTTTTTTCTTGATGATGGGTTTGTGTGTACAGGTACTTGGTAAACATACACACACTTGTGGGATATTCCTACTCGGTGCTAGTCACCAACCCCTAGCCAATGGGTGGCATGCTTGGGGTAGCCACGACATTAGCCCCAGGGGATTGGTCGTGAAAACTGATACTAACTACAGTGAACCAATATAAATATATCATTATTTTACGTCATTTCTATAAGTTAATCATCAATGTTCATCAATAATCACCAAATAACAATAATATTAGTTCTATAGTACATGAAGATCTGATACATAAGAAACATAATTTACAGCCCATTTGAAAATATCTCCAAATTTTAATCAATATATACTCTTTATAGGTTATACTCATATTTATATACAAGGGGATGGAAACATATTAATGGGGAGATCAAACATTCTACGTGACTTGAATACTCATCATCATTTTATCAATGGTTATATTATGAGAAAATGAGAAAAAAATGTTCTAGGTAAAAACTTCTAATTAAAATAAATAGAGAATAATAACAGTTTTTCACAGTTAATTATAAAAGGACACGTAATCTGAATTGAAATAACATGTTCCTTTGTAAAATGGGTGTGAGAAAATTAGAATGATCCAAAAATAATAATATTAAGAACATATAACATATTGAATGAAATTGAAACATAATATAATGGGTAATTATTGAAAAAAATAAGAATAGAAATTCATGTGAATGATGTTAACCACATCAAATTAATACAACAAGATATTGAAAAAATATAATTTCATTTTGTTTATAAAAAACATTTTGACAATGATTCATGCATCATGTTCAAATGAAAAACATTTGAATAATGGATCGTGCTTCAAGTTTACAAAATAAAACGTGTGACCAAAACTTACACATCATTTATACAAAATAATTATGTTCATAAATCTTCATGAGTGCTGATAATGCCATAAAATCATGAAAAAAGTATTCTCGCATTACGATAAGAGAAATTAATTTTAAAAAAATTATCTTACATCATGTTCACAAAACAATTCATCAAATCATGTGATATGAAAAATTAAATAATTGATTTTATAGCTATATATTACTATATACATTATAATAATAATCATACAGGTGTTTCCCATTAAGAAATAAAAACATTTATAATTTAAAAATCAATTAAATAACCCTTGTAATAGTGACCAGTTTTATAAAATATATTCCTAGAATATACAATAATATTTAAATAGAAATAAATACTATGGTACCTTATGAATATCCCAACTATAATATTAGTAACATTAGGGTTGTTATTATATTTTAAAATTAATTTATCTAATGTTTATAAAATTCACATGAAAAAATAAAGAATTTGTCTTTGTTAAATGGATTGAATACTCCATAAAATGGTTAATTTAAAATACAATATTTGACCATGAAAAAAAAATTAAAAATTCACCATTTTAAAATATAAAATGTTTTTTTTTGGTAGAAATGTTTTTAAGGGAAATATTCATCTAAATTCATTCTTTGAAAAGATGTAAAATTATTATAATATTCATTCCTAAAACACAATTCATTAAAACTCATTTTCAATAAAATATTAATTGTTTAAAAATATAACTATAAAATTAGATAATTATAAATTTGTTTATTTTTATTTTCAATGCAATTAATAGATAGAGTTATTTGGTATAACATTTTAAATCATGTAAATGAGGACAAAGATCTATCTTGAGATGGGTATGAATTTTTATTAATAATGCCATACATTAATGGGGAATAAATTCATTAAGGGGAAAATTTTGAATCAAAATTTTATTTTTCCTAATTGATAAAGATAACATACCATTAAATTAAGATTTGGGGTGGAGGATACCATTAATAAAACTAAATAAGTTCCAGTGTAGGAATTATCATTTATTGATGTTTGTTCGGTTAAAATCACAAAAAACATAGGAATGCTTAAAATTGAATGAAACATAAAGAAATAACAAAATATTTCTCTTTAATACCCATTAATTGCAAGATTATGTATCCATTAAATCATTACAATGTAATCATGTTATACAATGGGTATTAGTGTGCATAATAATAAATATTTCTTCAACAGATAAATTTGAAATAAAGGATGGCTTCACTTTTATTCCAAAATTCATGATCATGCTACAACCTTATATATTAAAACAAGTTAATTACTTATTATAGAACATTATTAATATATATAACATATTACATATTTATTTTATAATTATTATCTACATGTATATTAGTTATATATTATCTATTTTAATATCGGTGGTGAGAAATCTATATTTTTTCAGACTAGTTTTTTAAAAGTGGTGTTATCCATCATTAATTTAATAAAGATCGTGGTTACTAGGTTTTTAAATATAGAAAAAAAATTATTTCTTTGATTTATCTACTTCCATTTTTCAATTTAATGTCTCAGATAAAGATCATCAAAAATGAAGTTGTACTGAACTAGTTTCGGTGTGTTTAATTATTGAGTGGTGATATATTTATAACAATATTACATATTAATATCAAATATATATATATATATAATCATCAAAACATTTTAATTACATTATTATTAAATTAACCTACCACAATTAAAAAATCCTTACTCACTCATGGTTTAGTCATTATTACATTATTCCCATTGGTGGAAAAAAACCTACCCCATGTGACATTGTTATAATGATTTTTGGATTGTGTAAATGTTTTTATATAGTGTTAATATAGAATTTGAATATGTATAAAAATGTAATAAATATAAATATCCTTCATAACATTCTACATTATAACCATCACTTATAGGTGGTGGTGATAAATACAATTCAGCGTTCATAGTGGCGGTTGTTTGTCGTATGCACAGTTATTGTTTTCATTTGTCAATGAATGGTAAAGAACATAGGTAAATGATAAATTATATTTCAGAAATTTTTAATTTAATTTTAAATGGTAATGTGGATCATTTAAGGGCTATGAGTGGTCCCCTTTTAGAAATTATGAAATGTGAACTTCTGTTAATATAAAGTATTTTTCTGCAATTACATGGAACTATATTTAAGTCAGTGTCTCCAATAGTTAAAATTAATGGATTTTGGGTTTATATATGGTCAAAAAACATGAAAAATCATTTTAATACCTATTTTAAAAATTTATCAATCCTTTTACCTCTTTTTTATCTTTTTTATTTTACCATTAATTTTGTTACTATATTAATTAGTTTTTAACCATCAAATTTAGATTTTATTAAAAATATAACGCAACCCATATTAGTATATTATTGTGTGATGAACCTAAATTTGAACTTAATTAATTATAAATTAATTTATAAATATTTTCATAAAATATGAATAATTTTATAAAATTTATATATATAATATTGATTTTTTAAAAATAAAATGGTTTTTAGTATTAAGAGTTCTTAATATTATACATCATTAATTTAAATTTAAATAAGTGATAAAATATTTTTATTCTAGTAAAAAATTTAATATCATAAATATTATATAATAATTTTTTAAATTTACTATATAAAAATTACACAACTTCTTTAGGACAATTCTTTGAAAATAACATGTTCACTGTTATCATGGTCATTATAATTTGTCATTGTTATAAAACATTTTTTTAATGTGGCATATACATTGATACATAATATAAACATTTTTTTATAAATTTTTAATCAATATCATTAGATTTATTTTTGAAAAGTATTGTAAATTTAATGTTATTTATCAAATAAGAACAGTTTTTATACTACAATTTTATATTAGATTCTAAAAAATTAAACCCAGTTTTAACAAATTAAACTTATTTTTAAAAAAATATTTATATTAATTTATAAATATAAATTTTAATCAAAATATGTATTTATTGACTTCTATGTCATTCATATATTATGATAATGAATAAAATTAATTTTACTAGGAATGTCAGTATATTTTTTTCAATTGACATAAAAATAAAATATTTTTATAAAATATAAAACTTCACATTAGGGTAATTATTATATTAGAATTAAAAAATAATGTTAATTTTTTGAAAACAAAATTCTAAAATATATCATTTTATCATTAAAATTAAAATAATATATATATATATATATATATATTTGTAAACTATTGTTATTAAAAATTAGTTTTTAATATATTTTATTTTTAATACTATTTTGTATTAAATTTCTAATTGATTAGAAGATTTATTTTATTTTTGATATATTTTATTATTCATAAATTTCAAAATAATTAATATTTCATGGATCATTTCATTATATTTTTTATGTAAATAAATATTTCAAACATAGAATATATATATATATATATATATTAAAAAATCACTGTGTGTAATATTAAAGACCCCATAAAACTACAACTCTATCAAAATGGTATAAACCCCAGTACATAAATTTCAAATTCCCTACATCATTTCCTCAACATTGAACCCCTGAAAATAGTATTAGAATGTGATTATTGTTCATCATTTAGAGTAAAAATGTGAAGAATAAAATAAAATTAATATAGATTGACTAAGACTTGTCAACTAAATATTATTTATTTATCCTTCTCAATTAATCATTAAAATTAGTCATAGTAATAGTAATGTGATGTAGTATAATATAATTGTCAATAAATCCAAGGAATATATATTAATAGATATTAGAAAAAAATTATTAATTATAATTGTAAATAAAGGATCATTAATCATTAAAAATATAAAAAGTATAAAATATTAAAAAATCATGATGTTCCATGGTCTATAATTTAACAAGCACCTCATACATAATCCTTGATTATTTTTTATTTAATTTTATGATAAATATCCAAATTATTTTTAATAACATATTTTTTTTAATTTAGGGAAAACAAAAAAAATAATAGATTCAATCTCGGTGAATAGAAGACCGAATCATAGGAAGACTGATGTACTATAAATAAGTAGATGTCCTTCCATGATGTCATAAACTATAAAGCATCATATTTTTATTTTGATTGATATATTGTTCCATGTATTTGGTTCAATAAACTACCACAAACTCATTATTTCATCATTTAATCTAGAATGATCAACATCAAATCCTCCCTCTATAATGTAAGTTAATTTAATTGATAGATGAAAAAACACATAGGATAGATAGACATAATGAATTTATCTTCAATGAACATGTTAACTACATAAATTACCTAATTACCGAAGATGGTATTAATCCTAGTCTCAGAACCAAAACTCAAAAATAATGATTCACCTAGATAACAAAATCCCACAAAGAACATAATTACTATTTAAAATATTCAATATGATATTATGTTAAGAGGACATAAGAATTGTCACCCATATGATAGTTATTTATTTTAATATTAAAATTTAATATCCTGTAAAATTAATCTGGTATATAATTACATCACATTTTAGCCTAAGAGTTTATAAATTATTCCATGATCAATAGAGAGGTAATAAAAAAATTTTGGGGTTAAATGCTATGATAAATTTACAATTTTATCTCCATGAACAGACTTAGGAGTTAGAAATCGAAAATGACGTTTTTCGTGATATGTAAAAAATGGGATGCTACAATTCCTTTTTGAGAAGGAATTAAATTTTCCTTGTCATTTGGTGCCTATATATATTTTCAAAAATGCTTACAATTAATGGGACTCCATTTACACATCAGAAAAATAATAATTTTCACTAATATATAGTATTGAATTATTTAATGTGCTTCTTCTTTTAATCTGATATTGGGGATTCTTATTAGATTGTATGTTTTTATTATGTGATGATGTTTTTCTTTCAAAATCCATAAGAAATTATAAAATTAATTATAATAATTAATTTAAATATAAAAATAATATATTTCCAAATAATATATTATTTTAGGATTCAATAATTTTGGTTAATAAACATATACCTATTATTTACTCTATCAAAAGGATAAAATGGTTTAAATGTGTTTTCACTAGTTAATAGATGGTAATTTGTCTGAAAAATGTTATTCTTGGGAATATGAACTAATTTTATATGAAATTTTTGTTTATTATTTTATAATTAATCAAAAATATTTAATTTACTTATTTAAAACATCAATATTATCTCAACATGAAGCTACTAATGAAATACACATATGTGTATAATAATTTTAAATAACTAAAATATGACATTAGATAAATTTTAGGAAATTTTAAATATTAATTTATGTGAAAGTGTGATATGCTAATAATTAATTTTATTCATGAGTTTTACCTAATATCAATATGTTGAATTAAATATTATGAAAAAATTGGTGAATGAATATCCAAGATCCATCATATTATTTCAGTGATATTATAGATTTGTTTCTAGACAAATTTATGTAAAATTGTAAAAAAATTATATTTTTTTGAATCGTGAGGATTAGTATGTATTATCATATATGTGTTGAAAAAATGAGTCCTTGAAAACCATGTTTTTTATTATTATGGTTGTATATTAATAAATATAATAAAGTAAAATTTTAAATGAATACTAATTTCTCTGTAATTTTTAATGATATTTATATTTTATTGATGTAATAACTTGAAAATTTATAAATATCCTTGAATCAATGAGAACAAAATTTTAAATTTTAGTTGAAATAATAACATAAAATGTTTATGTTTTTTGTTCTAAAATGTTGCAGGAAATGATATACGGTGGCATGCAGTTGGTATCATAGTTTAGGAACATGGGTCATCTAAAATTGTAATGTATTTTATATAGTGTTTTTTACATCCCTCCCATTTTAGGATTGAGTGGCATGCAATGATACCCTTTGAGAATGAATTCCCATCATATCAATTTATTCAAATATCTGCAGCTGCAAGAACTCTAGGACATTCTATATTCACATTTATTATTCAATTAATTGATCACAAATACAGAATAATGTAATGGGGAAATCATTCATGAGTAACATAGTATACATGAGTGCGCATTCAGGATCTTTAGGGGTACCACATGGCACGTAATTACAATACATTTTTATAGTAGCTATTTGAGTGGTCTAAATTAAATATCTAAAATATATTTTTGTTATTCCTTACATCTCAATCCTATTTTAACATTTTCGGTAACATTTAAAAAATGAGAGATATATTTTCTGTGTTTACATATATTGTAGTTTTCATGTTCAGGAAAAATTATCTACACCTAATATTTTATGAAATGTTTTTAATATTTACATTTACTATATTTCATAAAGACATTGAATTTATAGTACAATTCCATCAACTTATCATTATGATTGATAGAAATTATTTCTAGATTTCATGAACTTATGAGTTATAATTATGTTTCAATTATAATAATGATATGGGTTATCCTTGATATGGGTGGGGAATTTTGAATATCTCTTTGTTATTAGGGGGATATTATTTACCATAATGAATTTATATAGAATTGAAATAGTGGTAAAGATTTAAATGCACAATGATATATTAATAATACACAATTTACTAGAGTCTAACGTCCAAGGTGATGAGAATAATTTTTCTAAAGATATTAACCATTACTATATATTATATTTTCTCAAAAATAGCACTAGGTTCTAGGTAAATTTATCATATATGTTTTTCACCAATATTAAACTTGCTATTATTTCTCAGGTGATAAATTAATTGTAAGAATTATGGGATATGTGATATAATGATATCATTTCATAAATTTATAGAACTACTCTTCATTACCCATATACAATTTTCACCAAAGGTAGATTAATTACAATATATAACAAGGGATTTTTTTTCTTGAATAGTATTATGACCTATTAACCCTTAGAAGGTATGTAGATTCTGATTTGGATATGATTATGGTAATTGGGTATTTTTGTCGTCCTATAAATGGAAATAAAATTTAAGGGGTATTTTGAATAATTTTATATGTTTTATGACATATCTATCTATATAATTTATAACTAAATAATTGTGATTAAGGTATGTATGGAAATATTTAACTAGAAATTAATTTGGGTATTTGGTATAGTTTCTATACTCTATATTGATCACGCACAATTGATAGAAATAATCTATAGTTGGTTCATTGTATTGGATAATGATATTAATTATAATTTTTCATCCTTATATGTATAAATTTTTAATTTATGTTTTGTTCTACCTGATTAGTTTGTAAATATTAAAGGTTCATTGGGATGATAGTAGAATTCTGGTGAAACTATTTTTCCCTCCTTCTATAAAACCATTTAATACCTCAAGTTGATATACAATTTATTTTCATTATAAGTTATTGTAAAATTATTTTGGTGTTTTATAATTGGTGTTGTAACACCCCTCATATTTTATAGTACGTTATTTTTTTCAATGTAATTCAATAAATTGCACTACACGCAACACTGAGTTCCAGCGCACCACGACTTACCAAACTAGCCATTAAAAAGAGGTTATTAATAATAATAACTGAATTTTGAACATTATATTATCCTAATAATTATAGAATCCATATTATGTGTTTATTATACATAATGAAAAAAAAATTCATTTCTTTTAGATAAAAGAAGTATTTTTAATAAAAATGCAATTTTACTGCCTTTAAATGGAGAAACCTTTTTAAATCCAATATTTGAAACATTTATATATTAAATTTGACAAAATAAACTTCTAATTTAGAATCAGGACATATGAATTTAGTTTCAATAAATTTATGGTGTTTTTCTGATAACTTTTATATTTGGGTGAATAGTGAAAAATACTATATTTTAAATGAAAACTGCTTTTTTAATGAAAATTATTTGTAGTGTTAAATTATACATTTAAGTGGTTTTGAAGTATAAAAACACTATATTTTCACCATTTAATCAAATTTTATTCATTGGAAATAATTTTCCCCTGAAATTAAACATTAACAAATATTAATCTTTTGTTAGTTATTATTTCTTAAAAACATGCTTTTTGGTTTTGACAACAGGAATTAATTTTAAAATAAGAAATGAAACTTCTAAGTATTTAATTTAGTTAAATAGACTTAATTATTGATTTCATAATATCAAAATTATCTTAGGGTGAAATTGTGATATTTTTCTGAAAACATTCAATTTTTGATGAATAGAGAAAAACATTGAGTTATTAGTTAAAACAAACTTTTTATTTAAATAATTATTTATTTTATTTAAATTTATTATATGTAAAAATAGATACCTAATAACTATATAATTTCAATATAATTCATTAGATTAATTTTATAATATGTTTAGATATATAAAAAGTTTATTGAACTTTTTACCGTCTTTTACCCATCTCTTACGAGAATTTGCAAATTTGCATAAAACATAATTTTACTGCTTCGGTGAGTTGAATTTCAAAAATCCAAGAGACGTAGTTAACCTCAATAAATAAAATATGGTTCAGTATGATGAAAATAATTTTTGATGAATAGTAAATTTTGGCTTTTATTTACCGCGGTTAAAGGTATATAGGGTAATTTAAGGTAAAAAGAATATTTTAATAATATAAAATTACCTTAACAGTTGTCCTAAACTTATTGGATGAGTAATTTCTGGCCATGGGCATCCTTGGGTTGATTTTGGGACCCCATGGGGCCAGTTATGAATGATAATGGGAGTATATTTTAATTAACTTTTAGTAAAGGCAAAAATGACATAAACAAATATCTTTTAGTAAATCATTTTTTTCATGGGGTTATATATGTCATCTTTTAGACTATAAATATTAATTAAAAATATAAAAATATTTCCCAAATAATTAAATTTTTTTATATTTTTGAGTCCTCAAATAAATTAAATTATTTATGACACAATAATGATGTAGTATTTTCCTTATTAATAAATTATTTAAATAAATAAGATTATTAATATTAAAACTATATCCAAAACCTGTCCAATTCTTATTGGATGATTTTATTTCGACCATGAGTTATCTAATATTTTACTTTAATTAGTTTTGGCCTTTATAAACCGAATATCACTATATAATAAAAACATATTTTCACACATTCTTAAAGTGCCCCTCCTTCCACTTATAAAAGGATACCACTTCTAACTCATTCCACACACCTCTCAAGCCCAATGCCTTGTCCTACCCCTACCCTAATAAGTTCTCAAGATCCCTATATTACACCTATAAGCCTTAACTTAGGTATAAGTCACTTAAATAATCCCTTTTGGTTCAAACCAACGGAAGTTTCTCCAAATTAAAGGTAACAGTTTCTCTTAAATTCTTATCTTTCATTTTGTTTTATTTTACTTCTCCAACACCCTAAACTCTTTTTATTACATTCAATTATTAAAACACTAGTATCCTCAATATACAAGGATGTTGTTATTTTAAGGATTCAAACTACACTTACACACACCTCCATCAAATGTGTGAAGAACAAACTGTTTCTGGGGTTCGAAAACTAACACATCATGAAACAATGATTATTTGATTATCTCCTACTGCCTCTCATGGTGGACATTAAAATGGAACTGTATTTATATATGATATATATATATATATTATGATTATTATTCCATTGTGCTTCTGTATTTTCCATTTATATCATGCCTTTATGGTTTCCATTATGGGTAAAACGCAACAATTTCTTTTGTGTGGAAGTCAGGACAACTGCCCTCTCCAAGTGATATGACTCGTTAATGACTTATGTGGGACGTATAAAGTATGGAGTTAATAATATTATATATTATATTATACTATAATTATAATATAACTATGTATCATTATGTTTTAATTCTATTAAAATACAAAATAGAAATGAAAGTAGTGTTCATGTGTAGATACGACTTACCGTCTCCATGAACGGTGCATTTCATTTATTAGCTCCAAATGTTACGTACTTTTATAAATACAAATATATACTAGATATATATTATATATAGGAAATATAAATGAGTAATATCGTTCTATTGATAAAGGAATTTTTACCACATGGACAATTTATAATTATAACAAGTTTATTTTTACTTAAGTTCCGAACATCGGAAAAATGTCCGATATGAACACAAATAATTAACTAATTGTTATAGCAAGGTAATAAGTGTTATAGAAGAAATAATAAAAATGAAAATATTCTTATGAATTTATAAATTAAATTATTTTTATGATTCAGTGAGAAAAAGGAACATACGAGCGAGTCAAGTCGGAAACGTGGTAAGGGGTTTCTTATATCACGCTTAATTCTGTGAGATTTCCATTGTTCATAACTTATTTATTGCACGTGGTGTATTTTTTAATACCATTTGATATATATTATCATGATTATATTTATATTCATGATATTTTTTGATTCATTTGGTGGTTATTGACTATTTTTCATACACCTCGATTGATTACAACAAGGTAAGGGTTATTTCTTTAATCTCAACATTATCCGAGATTGTCAATTTTTATGTATTTTTATGGGACATACAAATCATAGACACCCATATTTTATAAAAATGATTCCAAAAGGAATATTTTAAGGTTTTATGGGAAGTTTTATTTAACTAGATCTTCATTTTAAATGTTTTAAAGATTTGTCTTTCTAAACCCTTTTAATTAATGTCGATGTTTTCAAAATTATTTTAAGTATTTATTTATATGGACATGAATGTTTTTAAATGACAATAATTTTAAAAAAATTCAAAGTTGTATGGGAAATTTTGATTCAAAATCTCTTTTAAATGAATTCATTTATAAAATGGGAGAATTTTAAACTATTTCATTAAAAAATGGGTATTTCTCTCAATGCATTTTACTAATCATTTTCATCTATGTCAACATCCTTTAACGGATTTTACACTTGTTTGAAGTTTATTTATTATGATAAAAATATTCCATATTGTAATGAATGTTTTGTAATATTTTTTACTATGGATGTGTTATTTTTATACCATTCCTGGTTTATGGATAAATTATTTTCATTTCGTATGCTAGTTTTAATACGAATGTTTATGTTATATTTCATCCTTTTCTTATGATGATTGTATTGGACTAGTATGTTCCAGGTTGGGGACCGGTAAAATCAAGCCCTCCAGTTTGTGGTCCGGCTACAACAGAACCTCCGAGTTGGGGTCCGGTTACAGAGACTCTCTATGTTGGAGTCCGGTTATAGAGGCTCTTCATGTTGGAGTCCGGTTACAGTGGCTCCCTGGGATGGAGTCTGGTTACAGAGGCTCCCCAGGTTTGGGTCCGGTTAAAGTTAGCCCATAGGTCCAGGCATGTGTCCTTGACACAGAAATAAAAGACTACTACTATACATTCCATCGTTATTAAATTAGTTATTACATGTGATTATTTGACTTGTAGAATATCCATGTGAATGTTTATATAGTAATGTTTGATTTATTTTTCCACATTATTTTCATGTTTATGTTTAAAAAGACTGTTTTTTTATTACACATCTAGCCTTAAAAGATTATAGCTTATGCTAAATTATTTACTCTTACTAAGCATCTGAGCTCACCCCTTTCTTATGTTTTATTTACTAATGATGGGATGAAATTAGTTATGAGTAACATTCAGGTATAATCTAGGAGGCTTGGATGTTTCTGATGGTATAAATCACTCTTGTTTTTCTTTTCAAGTTGTAATGTTGAACTTCATGTATGTAATCTATTTTCCAAGACTTCTTATGTAACGCCCCGACCCCAGCTGCCCAGAGTCGGTGCATTACTTCGTAACATTGGCATGATCACAAGAAAGATCAAATCTCGAAAGACCGATTGGTTTAGTAGCCTTGGAAACACTAGATATATTCATAAGTTTTACATTACATCATAAAATGAAAAACTACTACAACAACATAATGTATCCATAAACCACACTCATATCCCCACATAATATCCCTGCAGGTCATTCATAACTTACTTCTTCACATCCTGGGAAAAATAAAACATAAAAAAAAGGGGTGAGCTCAAATGCCCAGTAAGGATTACAATAAAGGGGAAACTTTCATAAATAAGAATAAACATTTAAGGCAATGTATAACTAAAACAAAAGCCTTTTAAATACGAACTTTCAACATGGTATGGCATAAATTAAATAATGCCATTTACTTATTCACATGGATATTCTACTAAATGAATAATCACATGCAAAAATCAATAACCACTTTCATAATGTTGGAATGCATAATGCCAGACTATCATAACCACATAGCCAAGGCCTCGTGCCAAGACTACAAATAAGATTTTGTCAAGGCCTTGTGCCAAGACACTAGTTTGTCTCATGAGACCTACCGATGCATCGAGGAGCTATAGCGGGCTCCACCCGTCACTTATTAAGTCCAATGCATTCCCATATGAAAAGGTTTAAACATAACATAAACATTCGTATTAAAACTAGCATACGAAATGTCAATACTTTCACAATAAACTATGAATGGTATAAAAATAGCACATCCACAGTCAAACATATCACAAAACCTTCAATACAATATAGAAGTTTTGTATCATAATAAATCAACTTCAAATAATCTTAAAATCCATCAAAGGATGTTGACATAGATGAAATCAAAATTCTTTTTAAAGAAATATCTCCTTTTATTTTGAAATCATTTAAGATCCATATAAAATAAAACATTTTCTTTGAAAATATTCTTATAAGCTTGTAAGGAAAGCTTTGATGATTTTATAACGGCGTAAAATAACCGCACCCGCCGTATAAGTTAAAAAAAAACATTCTTACCTCAATTCTGTCGAAAAGGTTAAAAAGGACCTTGTTTTGAAAACGACGGAAAGATTCCTTTATAAACCTCTTATAAAAAGTCAAAAAAGGGTATAAATGACTTTAACCCATATTCTTGTAAATAGTAAAAATGTTTTGAAATACATTTTTAAGAAACATGGATGTGGATGATAAAGAGATCCCAGTAGATTATTACATATAAACAACCTCGGATAATGAAGAGATTGTGAAATAACCCTTACCTTGTACTTTTCCTTGGTTGGGGTAGGTTAACCTCCTGTATAATGGTGAAATAATTGTTATTAAATTATACAAGAATCATATATATTAATATGATATCATATATGATCTTTTAACATTGATTTATTAATAATATCTTAGAATTATCATCGTTTCGGGTGTTAACTTACTCATTTTCTTTTATATGTTTTGTTACATAAGCCATGTTTGTTGTATCTTATTCATATCCAGAATGATATCAAGTCCTTAAACATCATTTTTAAATCATAAAATGATAATTATACTTGAATGGATACGATGGATAATGAATCTCATCGCGTTCGTGGAGACGGTAGTCCGTACGTACGCACGAGCGACAATATCATTCTTTTGATATTAAAATAATATATAAATGAATGGTATATCATATATACAGAATCATTAACATGTTATATTTATTATTTACATGAGTTACACATCATTATTATACCCATCCAAATAATATTATATTGAATAACAATTACACCACGACGTGGAGACGGTAAGCCGTACGTACGCACGTATGGTGACATGTTATTCAAAGGGTGGATAGAATACTGAATATGGTTGTACCATACTTATAATAACATCACAGTATATGTGAGATACTGGATTTATTATTTTAGAATGGTAAGAACAAAGGAAGAAGAAGTGGAAGAAGAAATGAACTTAGAAAAGGGTGGTGAAATCATTACCTCTTCTTCGGGTTCTTCCTTTTGATTTGATCAAAAGGGCTCCTTAGGTTGGCTTTCTGATCAAACTAAGGCCCCTAGGTTGTAGTGAGGGATGTTGGGAGAGTATTTGGGCAGAGTTTGGCCGAACCAAAAGGCTTTAGAGGTGTGAAGAAATGAGAAGGAGGAGTGCCCTTTTATAAGAGGGGTGAGGGGCACCTTTGGAAAAGCTAGAAATATTAATTTATAATAAATTCATATTCGGTTTCTAATGGCTCCAAAGTTGACTATTCAAAGGTTAATGTGGGGATAGGTCGAAAACCACTCAACCAATAGAATTTAGACAGGTTTGGGTACTTATATTAACCTTATCTTTAAGTATTAACTCTAAGTTAATTAGTTTCACTTTTACAATGTCTCTTTGTATTTTTATATAATATGGTTAATAAACTTACTATATACATCCAAGAGACCCCCAAGTGGTCCATTAATGAGGAACCTATCATAATATAAGTCTCTTGGCCGAACCTTAGATTTTTAGGAATTTAATATCAATTAATAATATAATATTTGTTTTAAGAACTCTTTTATGTCAATTTTGACACTATTCAATAGTTGATTTTTGTGAAACTCATAACAGATTGATTACTTCGAACAAAGTCAATTAAATCAATCCTAATATATCATATTATCCTAGAAAATTATTTTAATTCATTAAAAGTTTCATATTATATTTATTTGGGTATTTATAATATCAATTATGTTAATTTTTTACTATTTTAGTAATTACTGCATCATCATTGTGTCATAAATAAAATAAATTATTTAATGTCTAAAAATTATAAATAAAACATCATTATGTAGGAAATCTTTTTAGATTTCTAATGAATATTTATAATCTAAAATCCAACTTATATAACCCTATGTAACAATTGTTTTGCTAAAAGATATATGCTTGTGTCATTTTTGTATTCATTTTGACTTAATTAAAATAAAGTGTCATTATCACTTACAAGTGGATCCATGGGGTCCCAAAATCGACCCAAAGATGCCCATGGTCGGGTATGTGTCCACCAATAAGGTTAGGACACGTTTTAGGGTAATTTTGTATTATTATAATATTATTTTTTAACCCTTATTTACCGGATTTACCCTTTAACCATGGTAAATAAAATATTTACCGCAGTAATTATTCAAAATGTCTAAAAATAAAAGTTACCTATTTACACAATTTGAACATCCTGATTCCAAATATGGAATCCATTTTCCTAAATTCAAAACACAGAAGTGGCAGAAATTAATTTAAAATTAAATCCCGCTGTCAAAACAAAAAGCGTGTTTTTAAGAGATAATAACTATCAAAAGATTGACACTTGTTTATGTTCGGTTTAATTGTAAAATTATGTCCAATGATAAACATTAAATTGAATGGTAAAAATATATTCTAAATATACTTTAAAACCACTCAAATTCATAATTTATCACTATTAATTATTTTGATTAAAAAAGTTGTTTTTAATTAAAATTTAGTAATTTTCACTATTCATCAAAATATGAAAGTTATCCGAAATGTACCAAAATTTAACCTTAGGCTAAATTCGATATTCCGAATCCAAAGATGAAGTCCATTTTAAAATATAAAATATATATAATTTTAAAAAGTAGGTATTACTATTCATAACGGCTAGTTTGATTGGTTGTGGTGTGTGTTAAAACTCAAGGTTGCGTACAACACACGCTACTGTATTATTCAAAGAAAGTGTATCGTGGAAGCTTGGGATGTTTCATTTTAAATTTTTGATGTCCCCATTTAGTCAAAAAGTTTAAAATATTGTATTTAAAAAGGGTTCACTATTAAAAGTTGATAAAAGTGCAATACTGAAAATGAATTTGTTCTTGCATTATATCTAAGAAACTCATAATATGGATTCTAAAATTATAAGGATTATATAAAGTTTAAAATTTAGATAATACTATTCATAACCTCTTTTGAATGGCTTTTTTTTTTGTAAGTCATGGTGTGATTGAACTCAGTGTTGCGTGTAGTGCAAGTTATTGAATTATTTTGAAGAAATAACACACTATGAAATCTTGGGGTGTTACATTCTCCCCTCCTTCAATAAATTGCGTCCTCGCAATTTGAAATTGTTCTTCCAAAATAAAAGGTTGAAAATAGAAAATATATTTGTGAGAAAACCCACATCGGAAATTGGGTTACTAAAATTTAGTCTTAATATGAGGAAAAGAGAAATGAAAGGGTCACCACCAAATTATGATCTTGATTAGGAGAACATTGGTGGCAATTAGAGACATATAATTGGAGGAAAAACGTAAATATTTATAGGTAGTGATTGAGGTCATCAATCACAAAAAAGTATAAAATTGAGGTCCTTAAACTCATCAATCTATGATGATTTGAAGTACCATCGGTTCAACAAAATATAGGGTATTGGGATAACACATTTTTGACGTTTCAAAATATCTTAGTTGAAATCCCACATCGAAAAATGAATTAATGAGGCCTCTATTTAAAATAAAGAGTGGAAAGTATGAAGATTACCGAAAATAACACATACTAGGGTTCCATGAAGGAAAATATGGATATGGAGGAGAAATCTAACCATCAATTATCTGATGGAGAGTGGTAGAGAACATGGCTATGAAAAGGCCAACAATCCCAAAGCCATAAATTAGTGATGATTTAAGGTACCATCTAGGGAAACATTTTTGTTCTAAGTTCCTTTTATTAATGTTGAGGAATTTATTTATGAGATTGGCTAAGATCATAATGAGATATACTTACTTTATAATTAGAGTTTTGTCCATTAATAAATTTCTACCATAAACTCATCTTTCACTCGTAAAAAAAATTATATTTATACTATTCGTACAGGGTTCCAAAATAAACGAATTTATAATTCATCTACCAGATCTTTTAAAAAAACTACATTATTTAATCCAGGACATCTCTTGGGCCAGTGGTAGGTGATACACCCTTGTCGCCCTTCGGTTGCGGGTTCAAGTCTTGCGGCCTTGCCGGACGCAACAGGTTGCTGCCCGACCTCCGGGTTGTCCTTTTATGGCAATCCAAAATAATCCAAATAAGAACTATCCAAAATAATTCTATCCAAACTCACAGTCCAACATTTATAAGGAAGGTAAACATAATATAGATCCTTTTTACCCCGTAATAGCATATAAATACCTTCATCATGTATTACCATATTCCTTATTGATTACATTCATGATCCCTTATTCCATATAGAATGCTGGATATACTTCATTAATCCAAAAATGTTTAAAACCCCAACAATGATGGAATATACAAATCATTAATCAGCTTCAAGGTAGTCAATAATATCCAATATAATTTATCCAAATCAATCATGTATTATTCTAAAATCACCACCTCGGAATCTGAACCATATTATGGTTTATCTTTCTCTCAACCATATATTTTCCAAACATTTAACCTGCTACTGAGTCACTTTTCTTTGTTCCACACCATCTCAAGTCCTTAATGAAATAGTACTGCAGTACAATCCTTATATACTCCATAATTATTATAACAAGTACATTGTTGATACAACACTCAATTGATATAATCAACATAAGAACTCTAATCATTCCTCTTCATCTTTGGTAGTATCATAACTTGATTATTATCCAATAACATCATTTGCGGCATAGTCTGATGACTGGGACATAGGCTCGCGTAGTGTCCAAACTCCTTGCAAATGAAGCATTGTACATTTGAAACCATTTTCTTACCCTTGCAGTCACGTACTTTGTGCCCTTTTCCTCCACACTTATAACAAACTCCCATTCCTTTCAGGCAAGCACCGGGGTGTTTCTTCCCGCACTTACCACAAGATGGATATTCAACCTTTCCCTTCTTCCCCTTATTTCCATTCCCAGATTGATCAGCAGGTCTCTTCTTCTCTTGCTTTGCTTTAAAGTCATAAGACTTAGAGAATTCCTTTTTGGTCTTGATAGCACATGAGACAATGTCTTCGTACGATGAAAAGGATTGTGAGACTAATGCTCGACGGAGAAATGGTTTTAACCCATCAAAGAAACGATCAATCTTACTTCTTGGGTTGCGAATATAATCACCAGCGTACCTCGCTAACCTTGTAAAGTTAGCCTCATACTTTGTGACATTCTCATCCTCCTTTTGTCTCAGACTCAGAAATTGTCTTTCCATATCTGCTCGATGGTCGCGAGGAAAGTATTTTTCTAAAAACAGATCTTTGAACTCCCTCCATTCCATGTTTGATACTTCATCATCTTCCTTCATGTTTTGAATCAATGACCACCATTGATCAGCATCTCCAGTGAGGCGGTAAACTGCCATGGTAACTTTTTCCCTTTCACTACTCCCCAAAGCCTGAAATATTTTCTCTAGGGAAAATATCCATTGCTCAGCTACTAAGGGATTTGTACTCCCATTGAATGTTGGTGGTTGTTGTCTCATGAATCTATCTAACATTGATCCTCCACGCTGCGGATCAGGGTGCTCCATACGGGTAAGGTTATTATTCATAACCTGAGTAAGTTGTCCCAGTACGGTGATTAGCTGATCAGCACCAGTTGCATCACCAGCCCCACTATAATTATCTTGAGCAGGAGGGCAATCTCTACATGGAGTGCGTGCATTGATACGGTTTCCATTTCTTCCACTAGGCGCCATTTCTAAAAAATGGCATAAACTAGATCAGTTTATGCATCAAAATACATAATCCCATACTTATAAAACACTAAACATAAATTGAACTATCTATGGATATAATCCATAATCATAAATATGTTTTCTTTGAGGAAGTATATACTCATAAACCCTTCATAATGATTTGTAAATAAAGTGAGAGTTATCCTAAGCATATCCCCCGGGAGTGTCGTAACCAAGAGTGCAGCAAGGCCCGTTGTCGTGCACCAGTTCCCGTTCGAGTCTAGCTCAAAGCGGTGTTTTCGGGTTTTACCCCTAGGTACATCTGTGCCAGAGCCGCCTCTACCTGCTCGTATCCAGACAGGGATGTATTGCTCGGAAAACTCACAAAGTCTCTACAATACCAAAATTCTAGGAAGTTCTTCTATACTAATCCTCAAAGTTCATCTTAGGTCTATGTGCTCTAATCAGAGTTTATCTAAATCTAGCTTCCAAGGTTTGTACTAAACTTCCTCTGATACCAACTGTAACGCCCCGACCCCAGCTGCCCAGAGTCGGTGCATTACTTCGTAACATTGGCATGATCACAAGAAAGATCAAATCTCGAAAGACCGATTGGTTTAGTAGCCTTGGAAACACTAGATATATTCATAAGTTTTACATTACATCATAAAATGAAAAACTACTACAACAACATAATGTATCCATAAACCACACTCATATCCCCACATAATATCCCTGCAGGTCATTCATAACTTACTTCTTCACATCCTGGGAAAAATAAAACATAAAAAAAAGGGGTGAGCTCAAATGCCCAGTAAGGATAACAATAAAGGGGAAACTTTCATAAATAAGAATAAACATTTAAGGAAATGTATAACTAAAACAAAAGCCTTTTAAATACGAACTTTCAACATGGTATGGCATAAATGAAATAATGCCATTTACTTATTCACATGGATATTCTACTAAATGAATAATCACATGCAAAAATCAATAACCACTTTCATAATGTTGGAATGCATAATGCCAGACTATCATAACCACATAGCCAAGGCCTCGTGCCAAGACTACAAATAAGATTTTGTCAAGGCCTTGTGCCAAGACACTAGTTTGTCTCATGAGACCTACTAATGCATCGAGGAGCTATAGCGGGCTCCACCCGTCACTTATTAAGTCCAATGCATTCCCATATGAAAAGGTTTAAACATAACATAAACATTCATATTAAAACTAGCATACGAAATGTCAATACTTTCACAATAAACTATGAATGGTATAAAAATAGCACATCCATAGTCAAACATATCACAAAACCTTCAATACAATATAGAAGTTTTGTATCATAATAAATCAACTTCAAATAATCTTAAAATCCATCAAAGGATGTTGACATAGATGAAATCAAAATTCTTTTTAAAGAAATATCTCCTTTTATTTTGAAATCATTTAAGATCCATATAAAATAAAACATTTTCTTTGAAAATATTCTTATAAGCTTGTAAGGAAAGCTTTGAAGATTTTATAACGGCGTAAAATAACCGCACCCGCCGTATAAGTTAAAAAAAAACATTCTTACCTCAATTCTGTCGAAAAGGTTAAAAAGGACCTTGTTTTGAAAACAACGGAAAGATTCCTTTATAAACCTCTTATAAAAAGTCAAAAAAGGGTATAAATGACTTTAACCCATATTCTTGTAAATAGTAAAAATGTTTTGAAATACATTTTTAAGAAACATGGATGTGGATGATAAAGAGATCCCAGTAGATTATTACATATAAACAACCTCGGATAATGAAGAGATTGTGAAATAACCCTTACCTTGTACTTTTCCTTGGTTGGGGTAAGTTAACCTCCTGTATAATGGTGAAATAATTGTTATTAAATTATACAATAATCATATATATTAATATGATATCATATATGATCTTTTAACATTGATTTATTAATAATATCTTAGAATTATCATCGTTTCGGGTGTTAACTTACTCATTTTCTTTTATATGTTTTGTTACATAAGCCATGTTTGTTGTATCTTATTCATATCCAGAATGATATCAAGTCCTTAAACATCATTTTTAAATCATAAAATGATAATTATACTTGAATGGATACGATGGAGAATGAATCTCATCGCGTTCGTGGAGACGGTAGTCCGTACGTACGCACGAGCGACAATATCATTCTTTTGATATTAAAATAATATATAAATGAATGGTATATCATATATACAGAATCATTAACATGTTATATTTATTATTTACATGAGTTACACATCATTATTATACCCATCCAAATAATATTATATTGAATAACAATTACACCACGACGTGGAGACGGTAAGCCGTACGTACGCACGTATGGTGACATGTTATTCAAAGGGTGGATAGAATACTGAATATGGTTGTACCATACTTATAATAACATCACAGTATATGTGAGATACTGGAGTTATTATTTTAGAATGGTAAGAACAAAGGAAGAAGAAGTGGAAGAAGAAATGAACTTAGAAAAGGGTGGTGAAATCATTACCTCTTCTTCGGGTTCTTCCTTTTGATTTCATCAAAAGGGCTCCTTAGGTTGGCTTTCTGATCAAACTAAGGCCCCTAGGTTGTAGTGAGGGATGTTGGGAGAGTATTTGGGCAGAGTTTGGCCGAACCAAAAGGCTTTAGAGGTGTGAAGAAATGAGAAGGAGGAGTGCCCTTTTATAAGAGGGGTGAGGGGCACCTTTGGAAAAGCTAGAAATATTAATTTATAATAAATTAATATTCGGTTTCTAATGGCTCCAAAGTTGACTATTCAAAGGTTAAGGTGGGTATAGGTCGAAAAACACTCAACCAATAGAATTTAGACAGGTTTGGGTACTTATATTAACCTTATCTTTAAGTATTAACTCTAAGTTAATTAGTTTCACTTTTACAATGTCTCTTTGTATTTTTATATAATATGGTTAATAAACTTACTATATACATCCAAGCGACCCCCAAGTGGTCCATTAATGAGGAAACTATCATAATATAAGTCTCTTGGCCGAACCTTAGATTTTTAGGAATTTAATATCAATTAATAATATAATATTTGTTTTAAGAACTCTTTTATGTCAATTTTGACACTATTCAATAGTTGATTTTTGTGAAACTCATAACAGATTGATTACTTCGAACAAAGTCAATTAAATCAATCCTAATATATCATATTATCCTATAAAATTAGTTTAATTCATTAAAAGTTTCATATTATATTTATTTGGGTATTTATAATATCAATTATGTTAATTTTTTACTATTTTAGTAATTACTGCATCATCATTGTGTCATAAATAAAATAAATTATTTAATGTCTAAAAATTATAAATAAAACATCATTATGTAGGAAATCTTTTTATATTTCTAATGAATATTTATAATCTAAAATCCAACTTATATAACCCTATGTAACAATTGTTTTGCTAAAAGATATATGCTTGTGTCATTTTTGTATTCATTTTGACTTAATTAAAATAAAGTGTCATTATCACTTACAAGTGGATCCATGGGGTCCCAAAATCGACCCAAAGATGCCCATGGTCGGGTATGTGTCCACCAATAAGGTTAGGACACGTTTTAGGGTAATTTTGTATTATTATAATATTATTTTTTAACCCTTATTTACCGGATTTACCCTTTAACCATGGTAAATAAAATATTTACCGCAGTAATTATTCAAAATGTCTAAAAATAAAAGTTACCTATTTACACAATTTGAACATCCTGATTCCAAATATGGAATCCATTTTCCTAAATTCAAAACACAGAAGTGGCAGAAATTAATTTAAAATTAAATCCCGCTGTCAAAACAAAAAGCGTGTTTTTAAGAGATAATAACTATCAAAAGATTGACACTTGTTTATGTTCGGTTTAATTGTAAAATTATGTCCAATGATAAACATTAAATTGAATGGTAAAAATATATTCTAAATATACTTTAAAACCACTCAAATTCATAATTTATCACTATTAATTATTTTGATTAAAAAAGTTGTTTTTAATTAAAATTTAGTAATTTTCACTATTCATCAAAATATGGAAGTTATCCGAAATGTACCAAAATTTCACCTTAGGCTAAATTCGATATTCCGAATCCAAAGATGAAGTCCATTTTAAAATATAAAATATATATAATTTTAAAAAGTAGGTATTACTATTCATAACGGCTAGTTTGATTGGTTGTGGTGTGTGTTAAAACTCAAGGTTGCGTACAACACACGCTACTGTATTATTCAAAGAAAGTGTATCGTGGAAGCTTGGGATGTTTCATTTTAAATTTTTGATGTCCCCATTTAGTCAAAAAGTTTAAAATATTGTATTTAAAAAGGGTTCACTATTAAAAGTTGATAAAAGTGCAATACTGAAAATGAATTTGTTCTTGCATTATATCTAAGAAACTCATAATATGGATTCTAAAATTATAAGGATTATATAAAGTTTAAAATTTAGATAATACTATTCATAACCTCTTTTGAATGGCTTTTTTTTTGTAAGTCATGGTGTGATTGAACTCAGTGTTGCGTGTAGTGCAAGTTATTGAATTATTTTGAAGAAATAACACACTATGAAATCTTGGGGTGTTACATCTTAACCGATCGGTCATTCAGGACATGGCTCCTTGTAATCATTCCTATGTTATGTAATAATTCACTTACTCTGGGTAACTGGGGTCGGGGTGTTATAGTTGGTATCAAAGGAAGTTTAGCAATAACGTTGGAAACTAGATTTTGGTAAACTCTGATTAGAGCACATTACCCTGTAATAGAATTTCATGATTAGTATAGAATAAAATCCTAGAATTTTTTTAATGTAGAGTTTATTTGAATTTTCTACGAAAATACATCCATGTCTGGATACGAGCAGGTAGAGGCAGCTCTAGCACATATGTAACTAGAGGTAAAACCTGAAAACAACGCTTTGAGCTAGACTCGAATGGGAATTGGTGAATGACAACGAGCCTTGTTACACTCTTGGATATGACACTCCCAAGGGATATTCTTAGGATAATTCTCATTTTCATTAAAAATCATTATGAAGGATTTATGAGTATATACCTCCTCAAAGATAATATTTTTATGATTATGGATTATATCCATAAACTCTACAATTTACCTTAGGTATTTTACAAGTTTAGAATTATTCATTGCAATTCATGAACTAACCAAGTGTATTCCATTGTATAGAAATGGCGCCCAGTATAAGGAATGTGAACTCCAGCAATATGTATGATCCAAATATTAAGAAGGATCATATCTTTCATGGTATTGAGCCATCATTTATGATGAAAATAGTCTCCCATGTATTCTCAACCCATGAATAAATAGTATCAGTTGATAATAATAGAGGTAAAGAATTCTCTATGTCCAATGGCTTTGAAGGGAAGTAAGATAAGAAAAGGATGTAAGAGAGAAATATAGATAAATTGAAGAGTGAAAAGAATGATTTTACCATATGTGATTACTGTGGAATGAATTACATTGGTAATTTCTTGAAGGGAATGGGAGTTAGTTATATGTTCGGAGAAAAAGGACACCAAGTACGTGATTGAAATGGTCAGAAAAAAGTTTCAAATTTACAATGATTCATCTTCAAGGATTTGGGACACTACACGAATAAATGTCCAAATCATCAGAGTATTTCCCAAATGCTGTTATTAGATTATAATAATATTATGATACTACCGAAGATAAAGAAGAATTATTATATTTCTTATGTTGTTATCAATGTATTGTGTCATTTGAGTATTGTATTAATGATGTACATGTTATAGAAATTATATAGTATATAAGGATTTTACTACTGTACTATTTCATTAAGGACATGATATTGTGTTGAAGCATGAAAATTGACTCAATAGAAGGTTAAATTTTTGGAAAATATATTCTTGAGAAAACGATAAACCATAATATGGTTCTGATATTAAGGTAGTGATTTCGCAATAGTAAATGATTGATTTGGATAAATTATATTCTATATTCTTGACTACCTTAAAACTGATTAATGATTTTTATATTCCATCAATGTTGTAGTTTACAAAATTTTGGGATAGAAGGAGTATATCATGTATTCTATATGTAATAATTGAGCATTAATGTAATCAATATGGTTTTATGGTAATTCAGGATGTTGCAGTGTTTTAAAAGAATACCTGATGAAGGTGTTCACATGTTATCACGTGGAAAAAAAGATATTCATTGTGTTTACCTACCTTATAAATTTTGGAATGTGAAGTTGGACAGAAGTATTTTGGATAAGTCTAGTTTGAGATTATTTTTGGATTTCCATAAAAAGGACAACCTGGAGGTCGGTCGGTAACCTGTCGCGTCCGGCAAGCCCGTGGCACTTGAACCCGAAAACGAAGGGCGATAAGGGTGTATCACCCACCACTGGACCATGTGATGTCCTAGATTGAATAATGTAGTATTTTTAACGGTTTAGTAGATGAATTATAAATTCATTTTTTTATAACCCTATATAAATAGAAAAATATAATATTTTTTATGTTCTATTATCTTTTATAGTGAAAGATGAGTTTGTGGTAGAAATTAGTTAAAATATGGAACTCTACATATCAAGTATATATTTTTTCTTCTCTTATTTTATGAAGATATTAATTCTTAAAAGTTACGTAAGGGATCTTAAATCTGAAAATATGTTATCTTAATACCTTATGTTTCATTGAACCGATGATATTTTAAATCCTCATTGATTAATGGATTTGAGGCCCTCAATTCTAAAATCATTTATGAATGATGACCTCATTCACTCCTAATAAATCTTTACATTTTCCCACCAATTTTGTGTCCTTAATTACCACTAATGTTCTCCTAACCTAGATCATAATTTGGTGGTGACTTTTTCATTTCCCTTTTCCTCTTATTAATACTAAATTTAAAAGCCCAATTTCCGATATGGTTTTTCCCACTAAGGTATTTTCTATTTTCAACCTTTTATTTCTGAAGAACAATTTTAAATTGCGAGGACACAATTTATTGAAGGATGGAAGAATTTAACACCCAAAGATTTCAAAGTACATTATTTATTCAATGTAATTCAATAACATAAATGACACACAACACCATGTTCAAGCTCACCACGACATACCTAACTAGCAGTTCAAAACAGGTTATGAGTAGTATTAACTGAATTTTTAATGTTATATAATCATTATAATTTTAGAATCCATATTATGAGTTATTTAGACATAATGAAAAAAAAACATATTCATTTTTTCATATAAAAGATGTATTTAAAAAAAATTACCGCCTTTTAATGGAGAACCCTTTTTAAATCCAATATTTTTAACTTTTATATATTCAATTTTAAAAAATAAGCTTCTCATTTAGAATTGGTACATATGAATTTAGTTTCAATAAATTTTTGGTGCTTTTCTGATAACATTTATATTTGGGTGAATAGTGAAAAATTCTATATTTTAACTGAAAACAAATTTTTTAATCAGAATAACTTGTAGTGTTAAATAATACATTTTAATGGTATGGAAGTATAAACAGATTATATTTTTACCATTTAATCAAATTTTATTCATTGGAAATAATTTCAATTTGAAATTTAACTTAAACAAATATCAATCTTCTGTTGGTTATTATTTCTTAAAAAAATGCTTTTTGGTTTTGACAATGTGATTTAATTTTAAATTAATAAATGAAACTTATATGTTTTTAAATTTATAAAATAAACTAAATTTTTGAATTCAAAATATCAAAATTATATTTGGGTGAAATTTTGGAATTTTTCTGAAAACATTCAATTTTTGATGAATAGTCAAAATCACTAAGTTATTGGTTAAAACCGACTTTTTATTTAAATAATTATTTAATTTAATTCAATTTATTTTAGGTCAAAATAGATACAAAATACCTATATAAGTTTAATATAATTCATTGGAGTCATTTTATAATATTTTTAGATATATAAAAAATTTAATTATCTTTTTACCGTCTTTTACCCACCTACTAGGAGAATTTGCAAATTTGCATAAAACATAATTTTACCGCTTCTCTGATTTGAATTTCAAAAATCCTACAGACACGGTTATCCTCAGTAAGTAAAATTTGGTTCAATATTTTGAAAATAATTTTTGGTGAATAGTAACTTTTGACTTTTATTTACCGCTGTTAAAGGTATATAGGGTAATTCAAGGTAAAATGAATATTATAATAATATAAATATACCATAACACTTGTCCTAACCTTATTGGATGAGTCATGGAAGCCCATGTACATCCTTGGGTAGATTTTGGGACCCCATGGAGCCACTTATGAATCATAATGACACTTTATTTTAATAAACATAAAGTAAAAGAAAAAATGACATAAACAAATATCTTTCAGTAAATTATTTTTTACATGGGGTTATATAAGTCATCTTTTCAACTATAAATATTAATTGGAAAGATAAAACTATATCCTAAATTATGTTATTTTTTAATAATTATTTAACATCATATCAATTATATTATTTATGACACTATAATGATGTAGTATTTACCTCATTAATAAATCATTTAAATATATATAATTATTAATATTAAAAAAATTTCTAAAACATGTCCAATTCTTATTAGCTGATTTTATTTTGAACATGAGTCATCTTATCGATGACTTTAATTATTTTTGGACCTTTAGAAACTGAATATCACTCTATAATAAAATGATATTTTCCCACTTTCCTAAAGAGCCCCTCCTCCCCCTTATAAAAGGACACTGATTCTAACCCATTCCAATCACCCCGCAAGCGTCGTGGCTCATCCAAACGCTGCCCAAATAAGCTCTATAGATCCCTATAATACACCTTGAATCCTTACCTTATTTATAAGTCACTTCAAAAAGTAATTTTTGGGTCAACCAATGGAAGTTCCCCAAATTAAATTTAACTGTTTTTCATAAAATTTTTTCTTTTATTTTGTTTTATTTCACTTCTCCAACCCCCCTAAACTATTTTTTTTCCTTTGTTTTATTACAACACGAGTATCCTCAATATGCCTATATTTTTTTATTATATTTAATTTTAACTACACTTACACACACCTTCTTCTAATAGGTGAAGAACATATTGTTTCTGTGGTTGGCAATGTATCGCCTCATGAAACGATGATTGTTCAATTATCTCGTATCGCCTCTCATGGTGGCCATTAAGTTAGAATTGTATTTATATATGATATATATATTATTTTTATGTTTTTTTTGTTCTTATGTATTTTCAATTTATATCATATCTTTATGGTATCCATTATGGGTAAAACACGATAATTTCATTTGAGGACGTGTGGACTACTGCCCCCACAAAGTGATATGACTCGTTAATGAATTGTGTGAGATGTATAAATTATGGAATTATTTATATAATATAAGATATTATACTGGAATTATAATATACCCATGTATAATTTTGTTTTAATTCCATTAAAATACAAAATAGAAATGAAAGCAGCGTTCATACGTACGTACAGCTTACCGTCTTCATGAACGGTGCATTTCATTTCTTATCTCCAAATGTTATGTAAAGATATAAATACATATATATACTGGAAATATATGATATATATATAATCTAAATGAGTAAGATCATTCTATAGATAATGGAATTTTGACCACATGGACAATTTATAATAATAACAAATTCATTTTTACTCAAGTTCCAAACATTGACAAAATGTCCGATATGAACTCAAATAATTAACTTGTTATTATAGAAAGGTAATAAGTGATATAAAAGGAATAATAAACATGAATATATTCTTAAGCAAGTAGAAATTAACTTAAGATTATTATTCAGGGAGAAAAAATAACATACGAGCGAGTCAAATCGGAAACGTGGTAAGGGGTTTCTTATCTCACTTTTTATTCCGTGAGATTTCCATTTCTCACTGCATATTTATTGCATGTGGTGTATTGTGAACTGCCATTTGATATGTATTATCATGATTCTCTTTATATTCATTATATTCTGTGAATCATTTGGTGGTTATTGACGATTGTTCATATGACTCGATTGATTACAAAGAGGTAAGGGTTATTTCCTTAATCTCAGTATAATCTGAGATTGTCAATGTGTAAGTATTTTTCTGGGACATACTTATCATAGATACACATATTTTATAAAAATGATTTCAAAATGAATCTTTGAAGGTTTTATGGAAGTTTTTATTTAATTAGATCATCATTTTAAATGTTTTAATGATTTATCTTTCTAAACCCTTTTAATTAATGTTCATGTCTTCAAAATGATTTTAAAAATTTATTTATATGGACATGAATATTTTGAATGAAATTTATTTTAAAAAGATTAAATGTGGTATGAATCACTTTTATTCAAAAATCCATTTTAAATGAATACCTTTATAAATTGTGATAATTTTAAACTATTTAATGAAAGAAGGGTATTTCTGTCAAATCATTTTACTTATCATTTTCATCTTTGTCAACATCGATTAATGGATTTTAAACTTTTTTGAAGTTGATATATTATGATACAAATATTCCATATTGTAATAAATGTTTTTTGATAATTTTGATTGTGGCTGTGTTATTTTTATACCATTCATGGTTTATGGATAAATTATTGACATTTTATATGCTTGTTTTAATACGAATGTTTATGTTATATTTCATCCTCTTTATGATGAATGTATTGGAATAGTATGTTCTAGGTTGGGGACTGTTAAATGTAATCCCTCTGAGTTGGGGTCTGGTTACAGCAGACCCACCAGTGTGGAGTCCAGTTACAGGGGCTCTCTAGGTTGGAGTTCAGTTACAGAGGCTCTCTGGGTTGAAGTCCGGTTATGGAGGCTCTCCGGGATGGATTACGGTGACAGAGGCTCTTCGGGTTTTAGGTCCAGTTACAGTTATCCCATTGGTCCTGGCACAAGGCATTGACACTAAAATAAAAGTCTAGTAATACACATTCCCTCACTATAAAATTAGATTTAACATGTTATTATTCAACTAGTTGAATATACATGGTCATGTTTATATGGTCATGTTTGATTTATTTTTTCCAAATTATGTTCAAGATTATGATTAAAAAGGATGTTGTTTTATTACAAATTTTTCATTAAAAGATTATAGATTCTGCTAAATTATTTACCCTTACTGAGCATCTGAGATCCCCATTTATTTTGTTTTATTTTTCCAGGATATGAAGAAGTTAGTTATGAGTGACTTGCAGGCATAATCTTGGAGGCTTGGACGTTTCTAATGGAATTAATTACTATTGTTTTTCATTTCCTGTTGTAATGTTGAACTTCATGTTTGTAATCTATTTTCCAAGACTGATAAACTGATCAGTCATTCGAGACATGATTCCATGTAATTATTCCAATGTTATGTAATAATTCACCGACTCTAGGTAATTGGGGTCGAGGCATTACAGGTATCGAATTAATGCATTATTATATTTTTTATTGATTAATTTTTACGTGTTTTACAGAAGGTGAGATTTTGTCTAATTATGTAAAAATATATTTTTTCAAGAAATTCCTCTCATCTAGTGGGTCGATAAATTAATGCTAGTCCTATTAACATAGCCATGTGGACTTAGGATTAGATATACATCATACTAATAAGCATGGAAATGAAAACAATTTAAATGTATAATAAGGTTATTATTTAAATTATAAATATTATTAGGATTTTTAGGGACAACATAAAGTGATAAAAACCAAGGTACACATATTCATTCATAATAGATGACTTATTAATGGATTGTGTTTTTCAAACTATTATAATTTTGGGATGTCTAGGAAGAAAATTTTAATGGATAAACAATTAAATTATATTCAGTCATACATATGATGGAGACTTGAATCATATAGAGTTAAGTATTTAATTTTTTCATGTTATTTATTTTTATGTTTTTTACTTGGGTATGAATGTTGGAATAACAGTTATTTTCATCATATAATTTAATATCAGGTTTAAAAATGAAGGGAATAACTATTTTATACCTTTAGAGGATATATATATTGGAGAATATAATAGATGTTGTGCCAATGGAGGATTACATTATACCTGGAGATTCAGTAACTATGAGAAAAGAGATAATGTTAACATACATCAACACCTATAGATTTTAAAATAGATAGTTGATAAAGAGGGTAATCAGGTTCTTTAAGTAGGGAAATGGGGGTTTGATATTAATTAGGCCGAATGAAATGAAGGGGACCCATTACATCAAGAATTCTTGAGATATATCCAAGTGAGTTACTTTCAAAGAAAAACATTGCTATTTTGTCTAATAGATAAATAAAGGGAATTGATGATTTTATTCATTTATGTTTTCATGAAATTAAAATATCAAGTAAGCATGTAATTAATATTAATATATGATACAATGTTATAATAAAGACTATTAGTTCATAAAGATTTGTAGGGATCAAAAATTAGTAGAATGATATTTATAATCTCTTTTGTTGGATGATTAATTTAATAAACCATTATACTAATAGGTAACAAGATCACATCATGAAAAAATAGAGAGATATCACTATCAGAGTGGTTACATTGTCATTCAAAAAAAATTTATGATATTGGATAAAATATTATGAAATATATATATTGGGAAGGACCAATTTGACTATCCTTTATAACATGAAATCTAGATGTGGTTGGGAATATTATCTTTCTTTATTTATATTACCAATAGATTGTCATGACCCTCTCCCCACAATGTATACCCCTCTTGATCTGGCAATGTGAGAAGGGAGATAATGACCCCTGAGTACCGTCTCCAGTAGGCTTGGGTTGGCGACTAGAACCGTTGGTATAATAAACACACAAATGGGAGACATTACCCTCTAAGAGGACACATGCGGAAGACGGAGATAAGATAGATTCCAAACAACACCAACTCAGAACTGAAATATAAAAGAAAACCCAAGTGCACATGTGTAATGTCATGCAATTTTACCTCAACTGAAATGGGAAAATGAAAAGTACCCAATGGAAAGTAAAAACAGCCATAACCACAAGCACGAGCAGCTCCTCCAAGCACAAGCTAGTAGTAACCATCTTTATCTCCAACCTGCTCCAAGTGACCTGAGACACAATTTATATATACATAGTGTGAGTATAATAGTATACTCAGTAGGATCCACCCAGTAGCCTCTCGTGTAAAAGTAAATAGAGTATGCTAAAGCACAATGAAAAACAAGTGAAACTAACTCATCACCTAAATAGGTATACTAAGTTCCCAACCTCACCATGGATACTCTCAAAAAGTATTGCATAAAAGAATATAGCATATAGAATAGAATTATCAAGGGAACCCTAGTACTAATTCCCCACTGGTTTGCTGCTTTTCCCCAACGTCGCACGTCCTAACCATCACTCACAAAAAAGGATTTCCCACAGACACCTAGGTGAAGCACCACAATCTGCACCTCGTTCACCACAAAGGCTTTCCTGGAGACACCTGGGTGAAGCACCACAACATCCTCGCAACAAAAAGTAACTAGGTAGTTTCCAGGAGCCACCATAGCTTGCATAATGTGTATCATATGATGGGTATTATACCTCAATCCATTACAGCCCATACACCGAGTAAGGATCCTCAATCCACCAAAGCCTATACATGTTACACCTATAGTAGTCCACAGGATACTTTTTCCATAACATATGTGTATGAATAACTAGAATCCATTACATCCCTCTACATACATATATGGGGAAAACTAACCGATGTGCCTAATGACACATGTATCTACCAAGAGAATCGAGCGGGGCCAAATGGGGTAGTCATCCATTCATCCTCCCACAGGAATGTTGGTGAAAACACCCCCCATGACTCAAAATCCCAATGGTGCCAGTTTCCCTTACTGACATGGTGGAGTAGCGTATATAAACACAAAAATTATAGAATATACAATATCGAACAACCGTAGTATGGGCATATCCTAGTCTTAGACACACTAAATCTAACATCTCTCGGATTTCGTGCTGCCACTTCTAAGACTAGGTATCTTATAAGAACACAACCAATTAAAGAGCTTTATTAGATTACATAATTCCCTTTTTATCAGTTTCAAATTACATTAATTAATTATTTAATCATTAATTAACCATGAACAATTCCACATTAAAAAAATCATTAGCATCACACACAATGTAAATTGTTCCTTCAAAAGATTACAACCTCATCATAATGTTCTAGCAAACTCCAACCCAATGGGTTAACACCATTTATTCAATAATTCATTACAGAAACAATTTCCCATATTACCAAAAATTCTAGAAAATCATTCTATGCTTCTTACACACAGGGGCGCAACATGGTGAGTTGATGTACTACCCATTGAGGCTTTGCCGCCTATAGAAAGTTCGTAGAACCATTCTCCCTTGATAAGATAAACATGGAAATCATGTGGCATACCTTGCATGTCTTTGTCTCTTTCGAAAGAAGGGTAAGCAAGACTAACTTCCTTGAGTAGTGGGGAAAACTAAAGTAGATAATCGAACATTTAAAGACACCAAGCATCCAAAAATCACATCCATCCCATTCCAACATTCCTGGTGTCCACCCCAACACCCATATGCATAAACCGATGTATCTCGCCACTCTAGGCATCATCCTATGCCACAACCAAAAGGCCTCTATGCCCCAAAATATCACAACACCCCTCCAGGGCCATGTCTCAACACAAGCAGCATGAAAAAACAACCATCACATCAATTGGGCTATGGACCTTTAACAAACAAGAGTGTAACTCAGAATCCTTCAAGGAATAATCAAACAATTAAACTCTTTAAACCATATTGAATTAAGAGATTTATAATCCATTGGTTCCAACATCGGGAACCTAACTATTAAGCTATTACAAAAGATTAATCTGGCTTACTACGCCAATTTGATTAACATCAATTTACAACAACATCCATATTTTTTTTCATGCATATTTATCTTTATCCAAACAAATATCAATTAGTCCTAGTTTTTTTTCCTTACAAATTTCCATCAAGGACAACTGCTAAGCAATGCAAGCATAGATATCACACCATCTAGAAAAACAATTGGAAATAACATACGATTGATCCAATTTCTTTATCCAGATCAAAATATTTATTAAGCCAATTCCATTTTCATCCAGTGGGATTAAACATTCTAACAATACAGTTGCACGTAACAAAAATAGAATCAACGAATCCCCTACCTCGAAGGTTTTCGATGAAAACACCAACAAACAAAGAATGCTAAAAAAAGTGGGGTTGATTCTCCATGTATCCCTGTTAAATATCTTCTCCTAACACATCCAAGGCCAAAAATCGTCATATTTGGCATCCAAACACTTAGATCTACCCTTAACGGGCATAGATCGAAGAGACCGAGAGAAGAGGAGAAGTAGATCTATGTAGATCTAAGAAACTAAACAAAAATGATCCCATACCTCAAGAAACCAGTTTTGAGTTTCCAAGAGAAGCTTCCAGATCACCATCACAACACTTGGGAGATGTTCTCCTACCTTAGAGGAAGGGTAGTCCCAAGTTATGGACGCGTAGGGGCTTAAACGAGAAAGTTAGAGGTGAAATGGCTGAGATCCACAATTTGAGGATCTAAATTAATGTGCTCGCATGGTTTTCTCGCATGGTTAGAAAAACCGTGTACTAACCATGTGGTGTCTACTACCTCATCAAACATTCCTAGCACGGTTAGGCCGCACTGTTAGACAAACCATGCGCTAACCGTGTGTTATCTACAACCTCCAACACCAACCTTGCACTGATTGGCTGCATGGTTTATACAAACTGTCTGCCTCCTGTGCAAAAACTATATCCCTTTAATTTTCTTGAAAAGTCCACCCAAACGCACCCACAAGTCACCATGACCACCCGGAACACCTCTAGCACCACATTTCCACAATGTAATAGACCAGAGAGGTCCGGGCCATTACATCATATACCTCTCAAAACATTCTCTCCCTCGAGAATCCAAAACCCATATAAAGAGAAAACGAATCAGGGTCTAAACAACCACCCATCGAGATACCTCTCAAAATAGAGCAAGCCACCAAAAACAACAAAGGGATACATCTCATAAACATGAATGTTTCATAACCACAAAAACTACATCGATGCATTGAATGAGTTAAACATAAAACAACTCTGGGTACTGTGCACGTATCTGTGACTCACGTTCCCATATACTCTCCTCCAAGCCACTGTTTCACCACAAGACATGAACTAAAGGAATAAAATGCCCACACAACACCTTATTCTTGTGATCTTGGATCTCCACAGGTCGCTCCTCAAAGGATGAATCTTCATCACCATCGATCTCTCCCCAATCAATGATGTGAGAGTCATCATGAAGATAACGATGAAACTGCGATACATGGAAAACATCATGTATCTGACTCATCTATGGGGGAAGTGATACTTGATATGCCACAACTCCAACACAAGCTAACCCCTCGAAAGGCCCAATAAAGTGGGGAGAAATCTTACTCCCACGAGCAAACCTTCGCTTCCCACGAGGAGGTGTCATCTTTAGAAACACATTACTAACAACATTAAACTCCAAGGGTCTACTCCTTTGATCATCATATGATTGTTGATGATATTACACTATCTTCATCCTCTCATGAATCACCTCAACAATCTCTGTTGTATTCTGAACTTTTTCTGGTATGAGAATTGCTGACTCTCCGACCACAGTCCAGCACAACGGAGAACGGAAAGGCCGGCCATACAAGGCTTCAAACAGTTCCATACCGATGGTGGAGTGAATACTATTATTTTAAGAGAACTCTACCAAGGTTAAGTTCCTCATTAATGAACTTCCAAAATCAAGATCACAAGAGCATAACATGTCTTCAAGATTTTGTATGGTTCTCTCTGTCAGACCATAAATTTGAGGATAAAAAGCAGTGCTAAGGCGTAGTTGAGAACCGAAATCATGATGGAGACCTCTACACACCATAGAGGTAAAACAAGGTTCTCTATAAGAAATAATCATCCAAGGGAAGTCTCACCACCTCCTCTAGACACTGCCTCGACAAAAAATCCATTGAGCATGACTCCTTGATCGCTATGAAGTGGGATGATTTTGTTAAACAATCCAATACCACCCAAATAGCATTATGTCCCCCCAAAGATCGAGGTACACCAGTAACAAAGTCCATTGAGATGTCCTCCCACTTCCATTGAGGAACCCCTAATGGCTGGAGAAGGCCACTAGGAACATGGTGTTTGGCCTTCACCTTCTGTCAAACTAAACATTGAGACACAAGCTCTGCAACCACAAGCTTCATCCCATGCCACCAAAAATGATTTTTCCAGGAGCGATACATATTTGTCATGCCAGGATATACTACTAAGGGAAAACTATAGAAATCCCTGAGGTCCGTATTGTGTATCCTAAAAGGAACAAAAATTCTTCTATGATCCAACACTATATGTTGTTCATATTCAGTCCAACCATCAGGGGTCTCACCACAAACAACTCAGTCTCTCCGGACCTCCACCTCTAGATCCCCCAACTGGGACTCTTGCACATTCTGCATTAGTGATGACTACACCGTCATCTGAAAAAGATAGCCTCTTCCCCCAACTTCTCCCATATCAAGATGTATTGATGACAGATCTTCCATTACACTCCAGGAATCACTGGATTCACGCAAAACATCGCCACGTGACTTTCTCCCCAGCCCATCAGCTACAACATTCCCCTTTCTAGTTTTATACGATATTTTAAAGTCGTATTCTTATAATAACACCTTCCACCAACAATGTCGTAAGTTCAAGTCACACTGGGTGAAAACACACCTTAATCTCTTATGATTTGTGAAAACCACAGAGCACTAACCAATGAGGTAATGTATCTACAACATTTGAGAAAACACCACGGCTTACAAATCAAGATAATAGATGGAATAGTTGCGTTCTTGGGGATGTAACTGCTGAGACCCATAAGAAACAACTGACCTCTGCTACATGAGAACACAACCTAACCCCAGATTTGAAGTATCGTAGAAGATATCAAACTGAACTCCTTCAACAGGAAGACAAGTGACTGGAGAACATACTAACTTCTCCTTTAGTTACTCAAAAGCTGCCTAACACTGATCAGTCCATATGAATGCCTAATCTTTCCTAGTCAGAGCTATTATAGGGGTTGTAACTCGTGAGAAATTGGACACAAACCTATTGTAGCAGCTTGTGAGACCAAGGAAACTTCGCACCTCTGAAACTGTCATAGGGGCTGCCCAAGACACAACTACTTCTATCTTTAATGGATCCACAACAACTCCATGTTGGGACACAACATTCCCCACGAAACGGACATCTCGTGCCCAAAAATCACACTTAGACAACTTCCCAAATAGCTAATGTTGGAGAAGAACTCCCAAAATGGCTCATAGATGTTGTGAATGCTCCTCTTCAGATTTGGAGTATACAAGGATGTCATCGATGAAAACTACCATGAACATGTCCAGGAACTCACAAAACACAACATTCATCAATCCCATGAACACAACTGAAGCATTAGTAATGCCAAAAAGCATTACAACGAACTCATAATTCCCATGACGAAAACGGAAAGCAGTCTTTGGAATATCCTAATCCTTTATAGGTATCTGATGATATTATGACCACAAGTCGATCTTTGAGAACCAACATGCACCCTTTAGTTGATCGAATAAATCATCAATATGTGGAAGAGGATATCGATTCATTATTGTCACTTTTTTCAAGCGATGATAATCGACACACAACTGCAAAATGTCGTCGGACTTCTTCACGAACAAAACTGGTGCACCCCACGATGACACACATGGACAATCAAAACTGCATTGTAACATGACATCAAGATATATACGTAGCTCTTAAAAATCATAAGGGGTCATCCTATATGGAGACAAAGAAATAGGAGATGCTCCTGGATGTAGCTCGATCCCAAACTCGATCTCTCATCGAGGGGGTAATATTACAACCACTTCTGGAAAGACATCAGGGTACTCCTCTAAAACCACTGGAAACACCAACTGGTGAACCTCTGAAGAACTCATCATCATCTTAGACATCATGGATGATAAGGACGGAACACGCCTATGACCCATCCGAGGATCTCGCTTGCCAACAAACACCAATTTCTCTACATCTGCACCATGGAATACAACCTTCTTCCTGAATAAATCCATGATTGCCTGCACCAAATACTACCAATCCATGCCGAGGATGAAATCATATGGTTGTATTCGTAAACATAGGAAATATCCACAATATTGGTGTTGCCCTGTCACTAGCTCACATTCTCTACATACTAGAAACAAGTCAACTCGACCTCTAACTGGTGTAGTCAATACCAAGGGCACTGGAAGCCTCTCCACCACAAGTCCCAAAGCATGGACAAGGGTAGATGATATGATGGAGTGTGTCGCTCCTTAATAAAACAAGGCATACACCAAGGTAGAAAACAATCAAAGGGTGCCTTGAACAACATCTGGATCATCTGGTGATGGCAATGCTAGAGCATTAAGCTGACCATGACCTCCTCCACGGCCTCTCTGACCCAGATGAAGACCACCTCAAAGGTCGCGCTATACTCTCAGAGGACGGGGAGCGTCATGGGGATATCCTCTACCTACCCCCATCTACCCACTAATGATCTAATGCTTGTGTAACTAGATACTGCTACCTCAGCTAGAGCTGCCTCAAAGGAGGAACTTGGAGTGTACCGCCCAGGGCACGACGACCACTCTAAAAGGTCGGACACTCTCGCTACTGATGTCCATGACCACCACAACAAAAACAAGCACATGATACCTTGACATAGGCCATAGAGTTGATGCTTCCGGATAAACAAGACGTGAAGGGCTAGGACCTACCCCCGGCTGAACGGAAACTCTTCTACCCTAAAACCCAGTAACCCCGGACCACAGCTCTACTTCGGGAGGAATCATGATGATTCCCCTATTGTGATGATCTTGTCCTGTCAAATGTCCTCTCGATAACCTCTTCCCTTTCTATCACCTCAAGATATGTATTCATTATAAATGGGGTGACCTGGTTCTGGATCTCTAGATGCAAAGCCTACTCGAAATGCCTCGCCCTGGCCTCCTCATCTAGTAATAGGTCCGAAGAATATCATAAAAGGTTCCTGAAAAGGATTCCACACTCTCGAATAGTAGAGATCCCCTGTTGAAGGGTAAGAAGATCATGGAGATTGTACGCCTTCGAAGTCGAATAAAGGAACTCAATTCTAAACATTTCTTGGAACTCCCCCATGAGATCGATGATTCCTCACGATTCCAAAGTAACATGAAATTCCACTGCCATGCTGCTCCACACAGCATCGTCAGATCTAAGGACACCTAGTGCTCCTTCCAAGCACAGATCGAACTGAAGCATATCTCGAACTCCTCCAACCAGTATTCCATTACTGCATCTGAAACGGATCCCTCGTACTTCGGCTGACTCTGGCACTGAAACTGTCATAGTGTATTCCTCCAAGTGTCGTCATCGTCGACCTCTACCCTGCGGTGATCTTCTGGAACTTCCAGCTGGACATTTTCTTGCGCAGACCTGAAGAGGTCATCGACCTAGAGCCATACTTGTAAACTAATAAACTGTTAGAGTTCCTAAACATGGAATATAGAAGATTCAACATTAATTAATTAATTGTTCTCTTTTATTCAATTTCGGTTAACCTATCCCAAGGTCTACCCATTCAAATACAGACATAAAGAAGAATAATTCATGATCCATTCTTAGGTCTCTACCCTGCAACTAGTATCACCTTGTTTAGTTGTCATTGTAAACTTCAAGGTCCATACATCCGATCATAGGTGGCCTTAAACCCTTATGTCTCTACCGGTCTCATGTGTTTACCTCACATTCTAAACATGAATGACACTGTTTCCCTACCAACCCATGTAGTCTCACATGTGCCTAACTCCAAACTACATTTTGTCCCTCAACCAGACCTGTGATACCACTCTGTCACGACCCCCTCCCCACAAAGTGTACCCCTCTTGGGCCGGCAATGTGAGAAGGGAGAAAATTACCCCCAAGCCCGGCCTCCAGTAGGCCCCGAGTTCGCGACTAGTACCGAGGGTGTAATAAACTAAAAAATGGGAGGCATTACCCTCTAAGAGAACACATGCGGAAAAGAGAGATAAGATAGACGTCAACCAACTGCAACTCAGAACTGAAATATAAAATCAATCCCATGTGTACATATGTAATGTCATGAAAGAGTACTAATACTGAAAGTGGAAAACTACAAGTACCAAATGGAAAGTAAAAACATCAGTAACCACAAGCCCGAACAGCTCCTCCGACCATAAGCTAGTAGTAACCAGCTTGATCTCCAACCTGCTCTAAGTGACCTGGAAAAAATTATTTATATACATAGGGTGATTATAACAGTATACTTAGTAGGATACTCTCGGAAGACTCTCGAGAAAAAGTAAAGAGAGTACGCTAAAGCACAGTGAACAACAAGTGAAACTAACTCGTCAACTAAACACGTATACTAAGTTTCCAACCTCACCATGGATACTCTCAACAAGTAACTCATACAAGAATATAGAATATAGAAAATAATTATCAAGGGTACCCTGCTTATACGTCCCCACTGGTTTGCCACTTTTCTCCAAAGTTGCACGTCCTAAGCATCTCTCTCCAAAAAGGCTTGCCCATAGACCCCTCGGCGAAGCACCCCAATCTGCACCACAGGCACCAAAAAGGCATTCCCGTAGACACATGGGTGAAGCACCACACCATCATCACAACCATAAGTAACCAGGTAGTTTCCAGGAGCCACCACTGCTCGCATAACATGTATCATACGTTGGGTATTATACCTCAAGCCATTACAGCCCATACACCGAGTAAGGATCCTCAAGCCACCACAACCTATACACTTTACACCAATAGTAGTCCATAGGATACTATATCCAGAATATATGTGTGTGAATTACCAGAAGCCATTAAAGCCCTCTACACACATATATGGGGAAAAATAACCATTGTTCCTAATGTCACAAGTATCTACCAAGAGGGGAGAGTAGGGCCAAAGGGGGTAGTCATCCATTCATCCTCCCACCAGAATGTTGGGAAACCCCCCCCCCCCCAGGATAAGAATACCCAAGGGGTCAAGTGCCCTTACTAAAAGGGTGGAGTAGCATATATAAACACAAAAATTACAGAATATACTATATCGCACAACCACACTATGGGCATAACCAAGTCTTAGACACACTACAGCTAACGTCTCTCGGATTCTGGGCTTCCACTTCTAATACTAGTTATCCTATAAGAACACAACTAGTTAAAGAGCATTATTAGATTACTTCATTCCCATTTTATCAGTTTAACATAATTTTAATTAATTCTTTAAACATTAATTAACCATGAAAAATTTCACATTAAAAAATTTTCATTAGCATCACTCTCAAAGTCAATTGTTCCTTTAAAATATTACAACCTCATCATTATGTTCTAGAAAATTCCAACCCCATGGGTTAACACCATTTATTCAAACATTAATTGCAGAAACACTTTCCCATATTCCAGGGCATTCAAAGAAAGGATTATATGCTTCTAACACAAGGGGGATTAACACGGTGAGTAGATGTACTACTTGTTGAGTCTTTGCTACCTATAACAAGAGCGTAGACCCATTCTCCCTTGACAAGCTAAACACGAAATGCAAGTGGCACACCCCGTGTTTCTTCGCCTCTTTCAGAAGAAGGGTAAGCAAGACTAGCTTCCTTGAGCTGTGTGGAAAAGAAAAGCAGATAATCAACCAATCAAAGACACCAAGCATCCAACAATTACATCCATCCCATTCCAACATCCTCGGTGTCCTCCCCAACACCCATATGTATTAACCGATGCATATTGCCACTCTAGGCATCAACTTCTTCCACAACCAAAAGGCCTCTATGCCCCCACATAATACAACAACCCTCCAAGGTCATGTCTCAACACAAGCTGCAGGAAGACAACCTTGACATCAAATGGTCTATGGCCCTTTAACAAAAAGAGGGTAACTCAGAACCCTTAAAGGAATCGACAAACAATTAAAATATTTAAACCATCTTGATTTAATAGATTTATAATCCATTGGTTCCAACATCAGGAACCTAAATCGTAAGCTATTACAAAATATTAATCACGCTTACTACGCCAATTTGATTAACATAAATTTTCAACAAGAACCAGATTAATTTTCATGCCTCTTTATCTTTTTCCAAACAAATATCAGTTATTCCCGGTTTACGTTCTTTACCAATTTCCATCATGGACAATAGCTAAGCAAATATAGCATATATATATCACACCATCTAGCAAAACAAGAGGAAATAACATACAATCGATCCAATTTCTTTATCCAGTTATAAATATTTATTAAGTCAATTCCATTTTCATCCATTGGGATTAAGCATGCTAAAAATACAGTTGCATATAAAAGAAATAGAAGAAACAAATACCCTACCTCAATGGGTTTCGACAAAAACCCCAAAAAATGAAGAACGCAGAGAAAATCCAAGTTGATTCTCCAATAATCTTCCTTAAATCTCCTCTCCTAACACAACCAAGACCAAAACCTGTTATATTTTGCATCCACACACTTAGATATACCCTTAACGGGAATAGATATATGAGACCAATAGAAGAGGAGAAGTATATCTATCTAGATCTATGAAACTAAACAAAAAAGATCCCATACCTCAAGAAACATCCTTCAATTCGATAATAGAAGCCTTATGATCGCCTTCAAAATGCTTGGGAAAGGTTCTCCTACCTTCAAGGAAGGGTAATCTTGAGTTATGGCCACTTAGGGGCTTAAACAAGCATGTTATAGGTGAAACGGTTGAGATCCACAATTTTAGGATCTAAATTTAAGTGCCTGCAAGGTTTGCTTGCACGGTTAGTCAAATCGTGTGCTAACCGTGCAGTTCCTACTTCCTTGTCAAACACTCCTCGCACAGTAAGACAAAATGTGCACTAACCATGAATTATCCACTACCTCCAACACCAAACTCGCACGGTTTGGCTGCACGGTTTAGACAAACCATGCGCCTCCCGTGCGAAAGCTATATCCCTTTAATTTTCATTAAAAGTCCACCCAAATACACCCCCAATTCACCTTGTCCTTCTAGAACACCTCTATCCCCACATTTCTACAAAGTAATGGACCGGAGAGGTCTGTTCCATTACATAGATTATTTCAAATTGGTAGTGTGGCCACTAATAAGGACCATCAAATTCAAAGATAATTAGAAAACATATAATTTTATGTGACCTTGTCAAGGATTATCATATTATGGGAATCATGAAAATATTTTATTAATATTGACATAAAATTTTAATATGTATGGTAGTTAATGTTTTATTCATTTATATTATACATCGAAGGTATCAAAAGTAGTTTGCTTATTTACATCATGTTGATCATCATAGAGTTATGAGTTATTTGTTATACATAAATTGGTATAGTATTTTTATAAATTGATAATATATTGTCAGTTTATACTCAACATTTATATTCATATATTATATATCATTAAATAAAAATATTAATGTTAGACATTTTATATATCAATATCATATTTCATTCTCTATAGATTTACAATACCTAGAAAACCAATTGTTGTAGTCCAATTCTATTGTTTGTTGTCAATTTAGTGTTCCATAATAATGAATATTTCTAGGAGGTCAATTTCACTGTTATGGTAAAACATAACTTCATTAGGAATAGTAGTGGATTATATAGGTTTGTGGATATACCAAAAATAGGCATGTCATGTTCAAATATAATAGAGATAGAAGTGGTGGGTTATGTGACTATATCTAATATAATCAGAGTTATGTCTATGATATTTAATAAATTATCAAATTTCATGATAGATACATGAGTTTTAAATTAATTTATTTCTTTGTCTCTCAAAAGGGAAAATTATCTATTAAAAAGGTAATATTACCACTTTCTTTATCAATACCATTTTGTGTACTTTTTAGAGGATTGTTTACAATGATTTTCTATTATAAAGTTAAAATGATAGGATAGTATCTTATATTATCTTTTTAGAGGTAAAACCATATAGTTTCATACCTTCTATTCATTATCAAGTATTGTCATGGTATTAAATTTATTATTTTATCTATATTTTACCATACAATAGTTCTACAAGGATTAAACTTATGTTTATTGGATATATTGATTGTTGATGATACTTGTGGATTTATGTGTTGGTATAAGAATGATGGACGATCCAATGATTCTTGTTGAGTATGGGTTCTTGTGATTTTTAAAAAACTTTTGTGGGGAACTCTTAAATATGATGAATCTTCATCATGATTTTATGAAGTAATATATCATGAGAATTGGTTTCATAATTCCATTAAGTATTTTTAAGAGGTGCTCAATATAGGATAAACCAGAAAATTTTGTGTTTTTGTGATTATTTGTTTCAAATATCTAATTTTTTAAAGGGTATACTCTCATGTCCATTTATTCTATATAGCCAATTTGTTATAATTTATTTAACCAATGTGATTAACATATCTATTTTCAATACATATTAAAATCACATAGTTTATTCAACCATGTAACCATATATTTCACAATGAAAAATGATTTATGTGTCTATTTTTAATGATATAGATGCTTTTCTATATATAATTTTTAGAATAATGCAGTTGGGTTTTTGAAACAAATGAATGTTCAATTACATAAGATAGTATTCAATGATATAATTTTTTATTGAGAACCAGATATATAATTATTCTTCACTTATAAAATTTAGGTTTCTCACTATGTATGGGTTGGATGTTAGATGTTTTCTGATATTTATATATATTCTAATGAGAATTTACTATGATGTTTCATGAAATCATTTTAATTATTCTATAATCATTGGCCTCCATTTTCATGTAATGATTCTAGCATGTTTTTAAATAGATTATAATGTTGATTATCATTTGATATAAAATCCTATTTTGTCCCGGATAAAGCTACAATAATTTTTATTTGACAGAGAGGTTATTGAGAGAAATAAAAATTTATATATTGGAGAGATTTTTCTATATTGATTAATAGAATAGAGAGAATAGATATCATGGGGAATTTCCCATATATGGTAACAATGAAATAAGAAAGGCTATTGAGGCACAGTATAGAGATGATAGTGAGGGACACAAAAAGTGACGTTCATGTGTCTAGATCCATTGAATTTTTAACCATTAATCCACAACTAAAAATACTCATCTCTTAAAAATATTGAAATTTAATCTAATACTATTTTTTTGTAGTAGTAGAAAAAATACACAATTGGAAAAACGTTCTTTCTTATGGTGGAGACTCATGGAAGTGGATCATCATTCATTATTAATGATGTATCCTTTTTTATGTAGATATTATTTATTATGTTATTAAATTTTTTATTTTAGCACGTTTTTATGATAATTTGTGTGATCATTAACTTCTTTGGGGATGTATGCACTAATTATTGTAAAAGGATTTCACTTATCGTTAGAGTGAAAGGAGTCCATGGTTTGGGGTAGTATCCACCACCGAAAAAGAGTAGTATTACTCATTGGATTCAAAAAATTTAAATATATTTTTGTACAATTTTCTTACATTTTCATCATGATCATGTTTGGAGGAGATTTTTGTTTAGTGGATCATACTAAAAAATTTCAAAGATGTCTAGTTCTATTTTAATGAAATTATAAAATAATTCCTCCATTGATTCAACATCCCTTCTCTTTGGAGGAAATCGATACTGATAGGTACATCAATTAGTATCATTGGTAGGTTATATATTAAAAGTCCAAGATGTTATCCATTGAGCCATATATAATACCAAATCTATTAATGTCTATGTTGTTTGAACATTCAATGTAAAAAATAATCATAGTTTTTGGAATCATATATCATAATGTTTTTTATCATTGTGTCTGGAAGATCCTGATGTAGTAAAATTTGGATTTCCACCTTTCATAAATAATTTTTAGACAATGGTTAATAACTAATTGAACATGGGATTGTTTCCAAAAGATAAAAATTATATTCTCTTTCCATTATTCATGAAACTAATCACAAAACATATGTTATTATATGTTTAAAACGTGATTTGGGAAAAATTGGAGATACTTTATGGATGCAATGTGAATGACAAATGTGGTAACTTACATTCCTAGAGTAGAAATTTCAAAGAAATTATGATTGTAAAAAATCAGTGTATTGGTTATTTTTTACATCGTTAAATGAGGTTTTATGTAAAATTCTAGGACACTGTGAGAAACTAGATGAATTTAAAAATGTTAATAAGTTGAGGAGGGTTTTTCCAGATATATTTGATCCCAAAATTTTATCCCTTGAATATATAAAAGGAAATTTCCCTAATCAAAAAATCATTATTATCATTAATTATGAAATGTGAAAACATCAAAAATTCATGAATAATGTAAAAGAAGATGTAAAATTTGAATACATGAGGAATATAAATATTTGAATTGATGAAGATGTTACTGAACCAAGGGATTATTAGAATGATGAAGAATATAATATAGTTATTTTATCCAATTCTACATTATTTTTAAAAAGAAAAAATATGAACAATTGTACTCTATATGGTCAATATTATAAATCAAATGGACACACACAGTTTGGAATTAACTATCCATGTAATGATGGAGTTTATTATGAATATGAGAAGGATGTAAATACTCTTGGAAAATAGTTGAGAAAAACATCTATGGAAACATTAATGGCTGCTAAAAGAAATTAGAGATTCCAAAAAAAGAAAATGAAAAAAATTGTTTTGAAAATATAATAGGTCAGATCTTATCATGTGTAGTGATTCTAATAATAAGAAAAACATGAATAATTTATGAAAATTATATCTCCTATTCAAAAATCCAACTAATTTATATAGAAGTGATGATGATGGTCCAGGAATAATAAATTAAGAAGTAATTATCAATGAATAACTTGAACCATGAAATATGGAAAACACCATGATCAAGAAATAGAAGATGATTTTTAGAAGAGCGTATTAGAAACTATTAGATTAAAATGGGGAGATAACTAAAATAGGGACAGATCATGTCGAATAAAATAAAAATATCTTATTGAAATATAATAAATTATAGAATTTAAAAAATGTACTTTATGATAAACAAACATTGATGGATAAAGAATTATTAATGACACAATAAATGATACATAATGTCAATATTGTTCTAAAAAGGTCAGTAATGCCTTCATCGTATCTATTAATGTAATCGGTGAATCATATAGATATACTGAAATTATTATGGTAAATTCTTATTATATGAAAATGTATTTCAAATACTATTTATAATAACAAAACATGTTTAGATCACAAATTTTCTCACATTTTGATCATGAAATATTAGGGAAAATTGTGGGGAAAGCACATGATGAAATAATATGGATGATTGAAATTTATTTTCTTAATCTAAGAAAAAATAAGAGTACCTTAACTCTTCAAATGACTAATTATTGATTGAAATTATCCATATAAAATAGTGGTTTTCCTAGAAAATGTGAATTATAGTATTAGTTTGGGTTTATTGGAATTCATGAACATAAATAATATACATGATGGCATATCATGTATTTATTAGGGAGAAGGATATAAACTAGTGTTATTAGTTCCATTGAAAATAATGAATATTCAAGATGAAAATTGGATGACAAGAAAACTAGTTACAAGTTGGAAACACAAAACATATTTTAATTTCATCAACAACTGCGTGGAAGTTGTGATCAAAGGGTACATATAATAGAAACATTCTTGTAACTTTTTCCAATTTTTTCACTAACTAATATAATGTTAAATATATTTATGTCCACAAAGATAAAAGTTTATGTTTTCAGAATTTTTTTTAAGAATGAATAACGACAGTGGCATTGATGCATGACATTGGATGTGCACCAAGAATAACTTGTGACATAAAAATCCTAAACGGTATTAAATAATATGAAGGAATTTTATCGCATTTTGGTAATGAATATTACTTAAAATTAATTGGTTATTAATAACTCAAATAGATAATAAAAACTTCAAATCTTATGATATTCTCTATGTTGAATTGGTAAAACGCAACTTTCTAAGTGTCTGATAACATTCTGGTAATGTAAATCAGGTAATAATTAAAGGAAATACATTCATATTGAAATTATCCAATGAAGGAATAAATATTTCACATAAATGTAGAAAATGGAAATATATATTTAATAAGTTAATCGTCTAGAAATTATTACATGTTTGTAGAATATTAAACTATTTATGGGATAGAATACATTGGAATCATGAGTACGTAATCATAAGAAATCTTATGAAACCTATAATGGAATGGGATTTTCTGAACCTTTTGAGAGATCATGATATAATCTCGGGATTGTGTCCCTAGAAAATTGAAACTTTAACGACTCACAAGAAATTGGATATTAATACCACCAGAACATTTGAGTAAGTACACAAAGACCATTATGGACCCATGTTATATAAGTTTACCAGATGTGATATTTATTTCATCACATTAACTAATTGTATCCCAGGAATGGATATTTTCCACTACATTAATGAAAATATAAGGCCATCAGGATGGTTAAACTTTATATAATGAAAATTTTAAAAAGTTGTAGGTTTTTATATCAAAAACCTAATATCTAGTAATGGGAAATAATACATATGTAATGAATTTGAATATAATATTTAGAAACATGTAATTAATAATAAATATATAATTCCTTTTATACCCTAATATAATAGTTTATCAGATAGTAAGAATAAGATCATTATTGTAATTCGAAGAATAATTTAGGATGAGAATGATATTTTCTGATTCTTATGGAGAGAATAAGTGTATACCACAGTGAATATTCCAAACAGTTTCTCATTAAGATATATGACACATTAAATACCCTATAACATATGTTTCCAAAATTTTCCTTTGGAAAAATTATTCCTAGTATTTATTAGTCCTTCATATATTCAAATCAAAAGATGTAGATTGGTAATGTCTGATGAAACTAATGAAAATGGAGTCTTCATGGGTTATTTATCTAATGAAAATGGATATAGAAGTATGATTAAATGATTTCATAAGATTTTTGAGTGCTTATATTGAATGATTGATATAGTACTGGAAAAAAATATTGAAGATTCATGTGGATTTTGAGTATCCGATAGAATATAGTGTGCATATTTCAAATGAAAGTGATAGAAAAATTATTGATATTTGTTCGAAAGTAGTTGATGCTTAAAAAAATTGTAATAGTGATGATGAAGATGGTTTTAGTAGTAAAAAAAATCAGTTTTAGATATTGTTGGACATGATCACAAAAACAATATCATTGGGAGTCAAACTGAACCAATTTAGACTAAGAGAATACTCATGTTTTAAAATCAAACAAATCTTGTATCTTAGGGTACATCTAGAATGGCAGTTGAGGCTGTGGGTATGATAAATAATTAAACGATATGAATAAATAACTCCATAAAATTAAAAAAAACCCAACATGGTTAACTTTCCAAATTTAAACAAACAAACGTGTTATTGATAAAAAATGGGTCTTTAGGAACAAATTATTGAGAATGGTGATGTCTCCTAAAATAAGGCTACACATTTTTTTAAATAATACTTGAAAAATAATGGCATTGTAATTTAATAGGGTTATTAACTAATTCGTAGACATGAGAAGATAAGATTGTTTTTTGTAGTTGTATCTCATAACAATTAAGGGGTATAGATAATGGGTGTATGGTATGCATTTATGAATGGTGATCTTGAAAAAGAAGATACTATTTAGAAAGTGGACATATTTAATTATAAAAATGATTTATGATTGGTCTGTAGGTTAAAAAAAATTTATGGCTTGAAATAGGCACAAAGGTAATGGTATAATAAACGTGATTACTATTTGAGAAAAATTTGGTTTTCACAAATGTCATTGATAATAGAAACATGTAATTGAATAAGGATTCCTTAGCCACACTGGTGATAATTTTTATGTAGATAGAATAATTTTTAATAATAATAATATTATCATATCGGATGATATTATGAACAATATGTAGATGTACTTTGAAATGTTTATTATTGGAGAAAAAAAATTAACTTATGGGATTAAAAATTTTGAAGAATATATAGTATAAATTTATTCTATAAGAGAATTATTCCAAAAAAAATTGAGAATATTTGGAATGGAAGATACAAAATAGGATTCTACAAAAATAATTTTTCGAACAATTTTGATTAAAGATGAACATTGTAGACTATATTATATGAATAAATCTAGATCCACGATTAAATGCTTGTTTTATCTCACAACATCTAGACCTAATATTGCCTATATGATTACTCTGTGTGCAATATATCAAAGTGAAAAAATGATTCACGCAAAATTATAGTCAAAATAATTATGATATTTATAAAATTTATAGTTAATTATGTTTTACTCTAAATATTAAATACAAATCGTGAATTTTTTGGTTTCTTAGATACAATTTGTGATGGTTATCATACCGATCAATAATCCGCATCAGGTGGGTATTATTAATTAGTGATGGTTGTGTTAGGTGGTAAATTAAGAAGTAGAGTTCATTGATATTGATTACAAATGAATTATAGAATGTTGGGGCTATATATATAGTTAGACATTCGTTATAGATTTAGTTATTGCTAGTATAGCTATGGGATTATGTTCATACACCCTTGCTGATTACATGGTCAATAAAGATGATATTTATTTTTCAAAAACAGAATTATTAAACACCCTTGGTCTAAATATATAATAATTCATTATCATTTCAATGAAGAGACAGTGGCATCACGTGAAATTAAACAAGTATATATTTTCACCAAAGGGAATCATTCATATTTCATTAGAAAATTTATGACACAAGAATGGTTTTTGTATTTTACATTGAATTCTCATATTCATCCTTCCCTATATACTTTTTTTCATCACACATGGTCCTTTTTTATTATGTTTCCATTGAATGAGATAAGTTTGTGGTATATGGCAGTGTTCTTTAAAATATGATTAAGCTAATGATGTTATCTCAATGATGATAAATTAGGGAAGGATCTATTTATAAAATTATTTAAGATGAAAGAACTGATAATGGTAGTTACCCAATGGGATGAGGTCATGTGGTCCTCAAATATTTCTCCTCGACAGTGGTGTAGGTTGTGACACCACAAAGTCAAAATAATGGTCATCAATAATTCTCTCCCATTGGATACGATGAAATTGTTTTATAACTTCATGGACCAGGTGTTTGTTATAGGTATGATATGTTGGGTGGTTTTCAAGTTTTCTTCAACAAATCCAAATGTAATGACTAAATAACCACATGGAATTCTGGTTTGGGTTCATTAATCATGAAGATCTCTGGGTTCGTGGTGAGTATGGGTTACTGTATTTATTATAATCCATTCATGGGGAAATCATAAATTATATGGGGAATGGTCTATTTTTATGGAGTTTTAATTCATTGAAATATGTTTCATGATGCTATAATGTTATTTTGAGAAGGTTTTGTGAGTGACTAGAGTGTTTAAATTTTAGATTCATGGATATATTATTTCAAGGATCTAATTTTGTAATAGGAAAATTCACATTTCATTTTATTCGAAATCAAAAAATTTATGTATATAAATTCATGTAAGTGATTTTAATAGCTATATTCTTTACATTGGTGAGTAATGTAGCATATTCATCCACATATTTTAATGCATAACATGTGATAATTATTGACAAATATATTTATGTGACATAATCAATTTTATATGTAGTACTTTTAAAAACATGTCAATAATTGTTTATGTAGCTAAATGGTAAGTTACATGGTAGAAAATTCCACATAGTTGACTCTTGTTTAGTACCACATAACTGATTATAATTCATATATTATATAATTTTTTCTCACCATCTCTTTATTTGTTTTCCAAACGTTATAAAAATTTATATATTATGTTGTGAATTAATAATGATGATTCTTGAAAATATTTTATTTATTTTATAGGCACATTCCTCAATTTTTATTCTTTATTGTAGAATGTTTTTAATGAATTATAAATGATTGATCTCATACAACGTAAACACAGTTCTGATCTATGAAGAATATTTGTTCATTGTTAGTTTTATCATATATATTTGTTAAATAATTAAAATTGGAGATCGCATAGCATGATCTCAATGAAGTAACAGTAATGTGATAATGGATATTGTGGTGTGTGTCAGCAACATTGTATGAAATGGTAAAATATTATTACTGAAAAAGGAAGAGTAATTAATGAGAGAAGCACAATAATTGGATAGAGGGAGTCTATATCAATAGTTTTTTTTGTTCTGTGATAAATATCAAACCAAAATCACACATTCAAAAAAATGAATTTCATCTGAGAATATTTGGTGTAGTGATTATAATACTAAAATATGGGATGTACATTAATTTATATTTAGATTCTCGTAGAAGTGAGTATTTATTCATTGTTAATTATGAAACTTGAATTTATGTTGATATTATTTATCGTGGAATAATATTCTATATTATAGCATAATGACGTGATGTTGGGTGTGATTCCTAACTTCTATGGTGGGATTTTTCTAGAATATTTCTAAGAGTATTTCATGTTGATATATATTCATAATATATTTATGGGGGGTGGGGTGTAACCATCTATTCAAAAGAGTATGATTCCATATTACACTATAAAATATAAAAAAAATTATGTTTTCCCTTCTCATTAACATTATTTGTGGTCATGTTATTATGTATTATATGCGATTTTAGTGTATTGTACTCTAACAAGTAATGAATGATTAATTTTATTTCAAATAAATTGCAAAAAATGTCCTATCACAAATTGAACCCCCTTCTTAGTAGACAAAATAAATTCGGAGAGGTATATCAATTACAATCCTAGGATATATTATTGAAAGAAATTAAATATCACTATTTATTTATTTATCCATGATTTACCTAAAAATATTTATACTATAAGTAGATTCTATATATAGTGAGTCTAATTAATTTTTCAAAAATTATGTCATTATTAGATAACTGCCTTAGTGAGAGTTCAAATATATCAAATATCTCAATATGAGAATGTAGCCTTCCTCTATGGATTCTTTCTAATAGATACAATTGTGAACTTCGAGTTGATTATATTCATGTATGGATTTACATAAAAAAGATTTACTTGACTAAATTTATCACTATAAGGTTCTCTTATTATATTCATATAGAATACAACCAAAATCAAATGTTTTTGCATTGATTATCATCAATTAAATTAGGTAATTTTGACGAATAAGTACTTGTTAATATATTCCAATGAATTATTTGACTTGATTGGTGGATAATAAGATCAATAAATAATTTACTCTGATTAACACCAAAAAGGTTATTAATTTTGGTAGATGATATTATTATCATGATTTACATAATTACATAAGTATATTTTTAGTTCATGATGTTGCGTTAATATGTTAAAAATTCCTCATTCATCTTTATGATTTTTATGAATAATGTATTGAAACCATTCATTAAAAAAATCATTATTATTTTTTAAAAGGTATTATTATTTATATTTATTTAGAGTCTGGTCATGTTTTGAATTATTGAATTATAATACATATTCTTCGGAAACATTACCAATATTTTATAGTGCCTCAGTTATAGTTTTCTATTCTACAAGTCCAATATAATTGACATGTTTAATTAATGTCGACAATTTTATTTATTCGGTTGATGGTGGTTGAAATGGGATCTAAAAGCCCCTAATGAAAATTCTTGAGGTTTTGAATTTATTTGTATTCATTTGATATTTTCATTATTCAAAATATTAATTTTATTGGGTAAGGAAATTTTTCATAGAATTTATGGACAATGTGATATATCCCTACTAGATAGAATATTTTTATTGTATTTTAATATTTTAAAGAGATTGTTATACAATGAAACATTTTATAGTTCAATATTAGGTTACACATTATGTGGTATACTAAGATGCTTCATGTTTTAGCATTTTTGGGTATTTATTAAGTATTGTATCAATATTTCATATAGATCACAGATGATAAATACTCCCAATAATAAATATTCTTCCTTAAAATTTTGGTATTGGATATATTTTTCATATTAAACATAATGATAAATTATATATCGAAGGAGTGTTTTGTGGTTTTTATATACTATGATATCAATTGATAATTATTTTCTCAATGTGATAAAATTCTATGTTAGTATCACAGTGTGATTTTTTATAAATGATTCATTATGTATGAATTAATATAATGAGTCTTTATGGGATTTTCATGTGGGGTGGAAGGTTTTCATGTAGTTTTTCATACAATATGTTTATTTTATAGATATGTATATATGGGAATGTATGTATAACATGATTATAACATCAAATATTGTGAAACATTTTCATAGATATAGATGTATTATTAGTAATAGTTTCGGAAATCCAATTTATATATAACACCTAGAGACATTATGAATTTATCTTTCAGAAATATTTTATATTTTAAATATTTTTTGTTACACACATAATTTATCATATGTTACATGAAATATTGATTTTAAAAGTAATGTGAGATACTAAAATATTTTCTAAATGATAGTTATATTTATGTTATTAGAAATGAATATATGAATATAATTAAATAAAATAGAAATAATTATAATTTATACATGTATATAAAATGATTTTTTAACCAATTATTTAATATTATAAATAAAAACTGTTGTAAAATAAAGGAAATTGTTTTCTGAAAAACTATTTTCATGCAAAGAAACACATTTTACCTCACAAAATTGTAAAAAAATATTTTGAATTAATTTAATGAAATTTATATGTTATATACTTAATAAACTAACTAATATTTATCCTATTTATTTTCTATATAATAGATAAGAATAAATCAAATTTTCATTCTTAAAAACTGTGTTTTTCTAAAAAAAAATTTGTCACCATTTATGAACTTAATTTTAAAATAAATTAATACCCCGTTTATAAAAATTATTTGAAAATATGTTTCCCATTTTTTAATCATTACATAAAAAATACATTACGTTTAATTTTTGTAAATTTTCTTAAAATAATATTTTTTAGTGAATAGTAAATCGTACAAAATTTTAATTGAAACTGCCTTTTCATTTAATTAAATTTTAAAGTTAAATTATAATTTAATTTATTTAAATTAAAATTAGTTAAAAAATTTATAAATTTATAATTTATTTAAAATTTATTCATTTCCATAAAAAATTTTAATATGAAATATTTGTAAAATTTTGAATATTAACTATTTGAAAACTCGTTTTCACATTACGTATGGAGGATTTATATTAAATTAAAATTTTCAACTAATAGGAACATAATTTATAAAAATTGGATTCATAGTAATAATTATAATAATTTATATTATATAATATGTTTAAATTACTGTTTTACCAAAGTTAATATGAAAAATAATAAAAAGTATTTACTATAATTAATGTAAAAATGTGTTTATCGATGGTTATACTAAACAAATATCAATTATAATGACAAAAATATTATTCTAAAATATATATTATGGCACTTTTTCAAACATATATTTTATATCTATAAAAATATATTCCATTTGGGGACTTTGTCTTATGGAAAATTTGGGTACACCATTTTCATTTCAAAACATTACAAGTGTGCAACTCACCTCACTTATAAATGGGCACCCACTCTCCTCTCTTATTCACACCTTAAATCCCTTTTAGTGAATCCAAATAAAAATACATTATTAAATTCACAAAATTATTACTAGAAACTATTTTTGTAGAAAGAAATCCTTGTAAAGCTTACTGTGAAAACCTATGGAGGTTACCCGATGAAGAGGTAATGTTCATCACGAAGAATTATTATTTTGTTTCTTATATTATCTCAAAAAAATATAATAAAAAATGATGATATGATAACCTAAATATATTTAATATAATTATATGTTGTTATGTTAGCGTAATTACTTATAAACATCTCCACTTCTATCAAATGAGTTATGAAATCATCATTCGTATGTATGACAGAATACCACCTCACAGACTGATGTGATTTGTTTTTCCATTTCTAGATATCTTGTTTGGTTATGGTGATTGATATAAAGTATATATATATTATTAATATAATATTTTTAGATTTGGATTCATTATATCATACATATTAATTTTAATACCTTTCATTCTATAGGGGACATAATAACGTGGTGTGTGGGTAAGGTGGACTACCACCTCAGGAAGCGATGTGATTCTTTTTTCAATACTGAATTAGATAGAATTCAATAACTAAAATTATATATTATATACATGAAATTATTCTGATATTAAAGACATATTTATCATTCATAAAAGATAATATATCATATTTTTTCTTGCATTCTTACTTGGTAAAAGATGACATTGTTCATGTACGTGTGGACTACGCCTTTACGAAGCATTGTGACACTCCTTTCATAACCACTAAACAAACATGATTTGTATATGTATAATTATTTAAATAATATATTATTTATGAGATTAATTTATTTATTTAAATATAATATACTATATACATCATTTCCATAATGATTGTTGAGAAATCGAAATGTTTCACATGTGTATATATGTCTTATCATCTTCATGATCGTAACAGTAATCATTTCCCAAAACCAAATTTAATGTCCTATCATAAAAGTGAAATTTATGTATAAAAGTTATATTTATTTTATTATTTTTGGTTTATAAGTGTTAGAACAATGATCAATCAAAAATGACCGAAAATGAAAAACCCAAACATATACGAAAAAAGAAGTTATACTAGATACATGACACTAACCCATAGTTATTAAAAAGTAATAAATAAAATGAAATATGTAAATATTATATTTTATTATATATATATATATAACTATGGTTAATAAATAAATTGAAAATAAAAATATATTTATTACATATGATATTTAAATGAGTATAATGGAAATCAAGGATTACGGTAAGGGATTTTTATTCTCTTTTATTTCTAAATGACATATGAAAATTCACCGCATGTTTCCTTTATGAGGTGTATATACTGACCCATAGACATAATATCACATTATTCTACTAATATTCATGTTATTTAATGTTTCATTAAATGTTAAACATAAATTGGGCTTGTGATTTAAAATATTACTAAAGTAGTAATGGATTTCCATCTTACTTTTTCGTTTATATGATACACATGCTATATTGTCCTTGTTTAAATTTTTTATTGTGTATATTAAAGCTATAAAATTATTTTATGATTATATTTATTATATTTATATATTTTTTTACTATATATATTTCACGGGGTTTACAGTTCAATATTTACCAAATTTGTACGGGTTTTTTGTATTTATTTTCCTTTTTTGTGGCAAATGATTATGTTCTTCACCTGTGATCTTATAAGACATGTATAAAAAGACCTTTTGACATAAAATATAATTAATTTTATTATCCTTGTGATAATGTATGTTTTATTTTATTATATTCCTTCATGGAGAATACATTTAATTGTTAAAAAAGAGGTAAAGATTATTTATCACAATCTCATCGGTTATTGGGATTATTTATGATTTTATTTAAAATGTTATAATATTATGATATATTTCTCAATAAAATAATTAAATTTATTATCAACTCATTACTTCATGGTAATTAATGTTTTTGATTCATTTTTATACCTTTATGTACTTATCGTTTAGAAATAATGTTTTTTATAAAAATCATCTTTTGGTCAAAAGCATTTTTTCATCTCAAAAGATGTTCTCAAAAAAATTAAAAAAATAAGGTTTTTTAAAACAAATTAATTACTGAAATTTTTACAAATGTTTTACTTCGGAAATTTTTTTAAATAATTAATATTGTGGTTTTCAAAAATAATGAATGATGGGATTTTACGGAATATGTGAAGAATATTTGTGCACGACAAGAATAGAATTTCACACCATCAAGAATCCTAATTTCATTGATCTTTACATTATAATTTTTCATATTTATTTCAATAATAATTTTTTTGAAAAAATTCTTTTTAAAATTATATTTTAAAAAAAGTATCTCCCTCTATTAATGTTCCAGGTGATTTATCTTTGAAAATAATTTTCCATATAATAATCCATACTTTAATGTGAAATTTTATTTACAAGGCTATGAACCAAGGGTAAGATTATTATTATTTATCGGAATACATTATGAAGAAAACATTATTATGAAACCGTATTTTCTTAAATGGTTTATAACATGAAAAAATACTTAGGTAACATGTTTTTTTCTACATGTTATAATTTGATGAGATGATGAAATGTTAATGCAACATTTCTATTTTAAATAGGTTGCGATATCCTGAAATTTTTATAAAACCCATATCATTTCCATGGATAATTTTATTATGAAATAATGAAATTATTATGAAACATGTTTCTTTTCCATGGGATATCCATCATGAAATGTTTTGTGAATCCCTTTTCTTTTCTCGGGTTTTGATATGATTAATGTTATATAATCTTGTTACAAATGAATGTATGGATTTTATGATGGTTGAAACCAATAAATCCCTCCTATACATCGGTTAGTTATTAATATTATATAGGCTCAATGGGTACATAATATATTATCCCAATCTAGAAATATGGTTTGTGGGAGGTGATACAAATCATTAAATAGGGTACACATGAGGTCATCCCTTTCCATGAGTACCTACATGAGTTGTTATCCCAAACCTTAAATGTATTTAATTCTATGGTGTGTATAATTTATATGTGATTTTTATTATTTTGTGCATGACATAATTTCCTTTCATATTCTAATGATATTCTCTCATGGATCATGTTATTTTATTTCCTTATGATTTTTTTCTTATAAACATACAATATTTATTCTATGACTCTAGATGATTATCATAATAATGAAAGGTATGGTTTTATTTTTTTATGTTCATGTTAACATACCCTTTTTTATGTAGGGGATGTTTCTTAATAGTACGAAAGGGGATGATATGTAGGAGGCATGTATAATAACATTCTTTGTATGAAATTATTGTGTACCTAGTCTCCAAAGACAATAAAATATTATAGTTATATAGAATGTGTTTGATTAATGTATAGAATATTCATGTAAAAGGTTGTAACATTGTTATATGAAAAGTTTACGTATCTATATTTGGTATTTTTGGAACGGTTTAGTTATCCATTAGATTTTATTGTAAGAAAAAACAAGTAAGATCCCTAGTGATATTTATAATGATATTTATAAATATATATTTAATGATAATTCTAATAAGTAGTTAAAGAATTAGAAAATTACATGTAATATTTATAAATGGTAGAGAATGTTGTTTAAATGAAATTATATCCATGTTTGGATAATATAAGTGGATGTGGATCTGGAACATGGGTACCTAGGGGTAGTGACTATGAAATTGGCGCATTAAATTAGACTTGATCATCACCTGATGTAAGATAATAGGCCAGGTTTTACACCTAATTTGACACTCCTAGGGGAAATTTTGTAGAAATATACAAACTCTCTACGAACCACCATGATGGATTTAAATATATGATGGCTATGAATTTCTTAGGATAAACCTAAGGTGTTGTAGATTAATATTAAATAGTCCCGACATAGACATCCTATAATTTTTTTTCATGATAATTTGGTTTCTCATTATGATTACCATTTATCACACAATGAATTTTTATTTAATATGTGGTAGTAACCCCAAATAACTGGATTTATATTTAATATAATATAATATTTTAGGATTATTAGCTAAATGGGTTGAGGATTGGGAACAAGTATATTACAACTAATTATTATAATTAATCATGGAACAAGATTAAATGTTTTCACCATAAACAACACTAAAACTGACCACAAAATAGAAGGATAGATTTCTTTGGAGAGTTTTGGTATTAGAGAACATGGAGAATTGAAGCATAGGTTTCCTATATGTCAGTAATGTGAAGATAAGTATTCAAGGGAGTGTATTATAGGGATAAGGAGTTTTTTTGGTTGTGAAAAAGAAAAAAATCATTTAACTACAAATGAAAATTGAAAACTTTCATTTTTGAAATGAAATAGAATAATGGTCTCTTAGTGATATAATCAACTATTGAATGTTTTAATGGTGGAAAGTATGTGTAATATTCAAATATACTTCAAAAAGGGAAATATCACGATGATAATCAGTACGTTTTTCTGAGTAATTGTTATATTGTTGATGATAATTAGTATAATGTTGAAATATGATAGAAAATAAGTATTAAGAAATAATGCAACGAATCCTTGTTAATGTTTTGAGAATAAATATTGAGGATTCATGTGATTATATATTTTAAATCGAGGATTGTAATAAATGAATAATGAGATATATAAATATATATCAGTATATATTTTTTTAAGGATTTTAATGAATATGTTAAATGGTTTTGATGGCCTAGAAACATTATTTAATGGAATATTGATATTTTGATCCAAGTAAGATAACCATTTATATATTCTAGAGGATGAGATAATTATGTTCAGATTAGGAGATTTTGGAAATTAGTAATTAAATTGGATAATACTAATTATCATAGAAATGATTATTGTTTTTTTGAGAAATTTTTTTATGCTTTCATTAATGGAGTTTGAAGAATTTTTTTATCAAAGTAATGTATCAAACAATATGTTTTTTAATAAACAATTAAGAATTATATTTGTTTTCAAGAAGTTTTCATATTAATACATGTTTATACCATATTTCTAGATAATACATGATTAAGGGCTTCAAATATTTTTTAATTTAAAATAAAAAATTTAATTTATGATATATTGGGGATTATTGTTAAATTGATATTGATGAATTTGGTGACCTTATTTAAAAATGTTGAATCATGGGTTGTTATAAGTATTATTATTTATTAAAAGGATTATGTTGAACATTTTATTATGTTTTATAGATTAACATATCAATCCACCATATAATGATTTATACATATTGGATAACCAATTATTACCTTTTTTACTAAATATTGAAGTAACGAATTATTATAATATTATCGATCTTATTTAGATCATTATACATGAAGAAAAATAATCTCTTAGAGTAATATATAAAGTTTAAATGGAACAAGGAAGAAGAAAAATATGAAATTTATCCTTTGAAATAATAATTTCCCAAGAACATGAAATTTTCAAATGTTCTAACTCTTTATATTAATGGAATTACACAACATTGGAAAAAGAGTCTTGATATAAAAAAGTTTCCTGTTTAATATTTTTTTGATGATAGGAATAAACATTCTCATGAATCTATTTAATGGATAATAGGTCATTGAATTCCTCCTAACCATGTTCTCCATCACTATCAATCATTATTTGTGTGTTATTTTTCTATTTTATGTCTATTTTTCACATCCCAACAATTTTCTTCTATTTTGAAACCGGGAAAAAATTGAAGTTTAATTTCCCACATCCCATTCTATTATTCCACTGGATGTTTTATTACCCATTTTTACATTGTGTGTTTCTATAATGTAATTTTAAAATATCAATCATTTCATGAAAGAGATGAATTTATAGGGTGAAATTAATTTTATGTGGGGTAGAATGTAATACACCAAGATTTTATTAAATTTGTTCTTAAAATGAATATAATATTTTCAATATTTTGTGTTATACATAACACTGAGTTTCCCATGTGTTATATTCCAAACTAAGTTTAACCAAATGTGACATACTATTAAAATATTATTATATGATAGATATCACATTGATTTTTTAATGGAAAGTTCTAATAGTAATTACTAAGTTATGAAATAATGTTGATTACACATTTAATTAAAATTATTTTTTTGGTGGAAAATTAATTTTAAATGAAAATTAAAACAATTTGAAAATAAAGGAAATATCATTATGAAAATAAATTTTTTTGACAAAAAACTCATTTTACATTAATAACATAAAAAACAAACTTATTGATTTATTTTTAATGAAATTTATATACTATATATTTGATGAACTATTTAACATTCTTCTAATGCTTTTTTCAAGCATGATATATGAATAAATCCAATATTTAGCTTAAAAGTTTTTTTGTAAACATAATTTTGGCGCCGTTTTCTGACATTGTCTAATAAATATTTTTATATATTTTAAAAAAATTTATAAGAAAATTAAATGAAAATTTTTAGTTCTTATTGTCAAAAATAAAATATAATTAAATTCTTAATTTTTTTGGAAATGCATAATTTTTTTATGAATATTGAAAAATATATAATTTTAATTAAAAAAAATTCTCTTTTCAATAGTTTATACAGTTCTATTATATTTTTAATTTTTTTTAAATTGATATTTGTTCATATATATATATATATATGTGTGTAGGTATATGTATCTAGTTTATTCAATTATAATAATGTTCATAATGAATTTTGATAGAAATTTTTTTAATCTTTTGATCATTTTATTGTTGAAAACCCACACTCTTTCCATACTTATATGGTTAATTTTAAATTAATATTTTCCAATTATGTCAATTTTATTATGTAAAACTGATTTAATACTTGGAATAATAATAATAATTTACCTTATATAACAAGGTAAAATTAATTTTTTATCATAATCAATTCTATAAATAGGGAAAAATATTTACCATGGCTAAGGTAAAAATGGGTTTTCCGTGGGTTGAACTAAACCTATATAGCTTAAAATAATGTAACAATTTCTATAAAATATATATTATTATTCTATTTAAATGATATACTATATTATCATTGATAATACTCGATTTTTTTCCATTTTTAATGTGAAAAATGTGCTTAAATATTTTTTACTTAAAAAAAATCACAAGTGTGCCACACACGCCACATATAAAAGGCCACCAATCTGATATCATATACAAACATTAATTAAAATTATTATAATTCATTACCTAAACAATACTTTAAAATTATCCATAATATCAACTTATAATCATTATTTCTATCATAAATCCCACCATGTTAGTCTCTTTGTGCAAACCTAATTACGTTACCAAAGGAAGAATTAATATTCTTCATCGAGAAATTTCATTAGATTCATCCAAAACATCCCCTAAATATTATTAAAACATTATTAAATAATATCCATAGTATATTAAATATAATAAGAATTTTTATGTTATGTACATTACTTATAAACATATCTAGTTCCATATAATGGGTTATGAAATCGTCATTCATGTTTACGATGGACCAACTCCTTACAAACTGATGTCAATTGATTTCTCAGTACAATCTATCATGGTTTGGTATAATGATGTATATAATGTATAGATATTATATTTATAACATATTTATACCTTTTGATTCATTTTAGACATATAATTGTTTTTACATTTTCATTCTGTGGGGGATAAATAATGTCTCTCAGGTGTATTTTAGACTACCTCCTTCAAAAATGTGTCACGAACCAGGCCAGGTCTCTATCCGACCCGACGCCCAACCCGATTCGTGACATGACCCGAAGAGCGTTCCCGATCTCCATGGGCTAGCACAAGTTATCGAGTCTCAAATGAAACAAGAGGGTACGATTTACCCAGTTTAGAACAATAAAAAAACCAATATTAACCCAAAAACCAGATCTGAAAATTTTATCCAAACACCTTTAATAAATTACAAGATTTAGTTTTTTCAACTAAACAATGGTCAAAAAGGACAATGACCCCAAGGAAACCAAGAAAAAACCACAAAAATCCGTGCAACAAGATGATCAACATTCTCAAGCCACTGCTGCCAAGATCCCAAAACCAAGCCATAAAAAAATGAACACCCATCCTGACACATCATGCATTAACCTGAAACATAGAGACAATAGAGTCTTCATACACCCAATGGTTTATGTAGGGTGTTAGTTAAAGGCCCTGTAAGATTGCACCAAATAAAAGGTTTCAGGCCACAACATCAAAAGATAATTTAACATGCTTATTTAAAACCATTCTTTTAAAACACTTTTAAGGAAAACATTTAAGAGTTGAAACTGTAAAGAAAAGTGTGGAGGAAGAAAAAAACTATTTCACAAATTCTATATTAAAGTGGATGAGAAAATACATAAAGAACACAAACATTCTCAAGTGGTCCTCGATATTCCAATGGAATGAACCACAACATGAATTACAGAGCACTGTGGGTAAATACCTCAAGGCAGCTAGTATGCGTGGTGTGCTAGAGACATCATACCTTAGTGTAAACATGGCATAGGAACCACAACAATCAACGCTCTCTGGCATGATCCACTAGTACGGAAACACATCCATAACCTATTGTTCTCCAATAATCACAAAAGTTTATTTAGTGTGGTAACGTCAATCTTGCTAGATGAAACAAGGATGAACCACTTCCGTAACATCTAGCATACTAGTCCAAATCTGCCCACCCAGGTACCCGACGGTTTCCCATGTGCTCAAAAAAGTTCCACATTCACATAGTATATCACCTTCACATGTCACAAACCAAACATAACATTACATAACAAAAATCACAACTTTCACGCCAAATCACCACTTCAAAGACACACACACCAAGGAAATGTCTCATTTTATATAAATACCCACTTTAAAAATGATCACGTGTTCATCTCTTTCAAAATACCATTTTTTGTGCCATATAAATGTATCAAGAAACCATTTTAGCTATTTATAAAATCATTTCAAGAAGAACCAAGAATACATAACAACATAAACAACATGATTCCATATAAAGGTGTCACTTTAAAACTAGATACACGCGGTAGCCATATCAAAATAGGTCATCCATTATTAAAACAATTTTTGTATTTCAATTACAAATGTACACAACAAGGCAAACACACCAAAACTTATATATATATATATATATATATATATATATATATATATTTTGAAAATTTCTATTTAAATACAAAAACACCTAATGTGACTTGAAAACACCTTTTTCACCTACCAAACAACCCCAGAAACCTTTCAACCATGTTTCGCATTCCAAACACCACATAAATAAACAATCCATCAATTTATAAACATATCGCATGCAAAAAAAACCATTATAAAATCAATTTCACAATTCAACTCTTCGAAAACATTATTGGCACTATAATCAATTTATTTAACACTTCTAGAATTTACCACAACGAAAATTTCTGAAAGAAAGTGCAATTTTCATCACGCATGCATGTCACAACATTTTGAAAATGTATTTTGCACAACCTATAATGTAATTCCAAATCACGCAATGAGTGTTTTAAAAAGACATGCCATACTTCATGTAAACATGGTTCTTACAAAAATTAACACACATTATAAACATTCAAAAATATAATTCGTATAGCAATCACAATATAGAAAATCTTTTACACAATTGCAAAACATGGCCAACTTGCCAAAAAATGATTCGCTACTAATTGAAAATCCACACTGAAACCTACACACTTCAAATACCCTTGAAAACATAGTTCACACTACCTAAACAATCCCCAAAACCTATTTTGAAAACAAGTCATCAAAGAAACACCAAAAATTGTCACTTTCTTAATCAAATTTTCACTTATAACTAACAAGTGCACCGACCGTCTTTAAAAAAAACATTCGCACCACAAAACGAAATGAAAGAACACACTTATAAAATCAAATAAGCTTAATGAATTTACCAAATGATAATATGGAACAGAACCACCTACCTTTGACAACGAAGATCGCACAAATTGGTGTGAAACTCCACTCGCACAAGGAACGCACCACAATTAATACAAAATGGACCCTAAATCAAACAATTGAATCAAGAATTAATCAAAAATTGGACACCCTTCCCGCTGGAAATCTAAAACCCCCAAAAGTGCACGGATCAACACCCTATGGAATGAGGGGAAAGGGGATTACCGTAGGCGATACACACACGGAAGGGGATCAGAAACGACGGCTGGAAGGATGAAAGTATGTAGCGAGTCCGACTGGATGGGAGGGTATGGGTGAGGGAGGGAGCAGCTGGCCGAGGAGGGGGATGACTGACGTAGCAGGCCGAGGTGGGGGGGGGGGGGGGGGTACACCGGCGGTCCGAGTTTTTGGCGCCTCACGACGAAGCTGGGGAGAAAGCGAAGCGAGTAGGCCGATGTGTTCGAGGAGCAGGCTGACCGGAAGATTGACGGCACAGTGGCTGGCTTGGAGGCCGACGGCGCGGCGGCTGGCTGGGAGGGAGACGACGCGGAGGTTTTTAAGGAGAAGGGTGAGTCGTGATTTGTAGAAAGGGGGGAAAATTGGGGTAGCGCCTCGTGGTGGGGAGGAAAAAAATGAATTGATTTCTTTTTTACCACTCATTAACACATAATAATAATAGTAATTGCATAAAAAAATGTACATCCTTAAAATAATAACATTGTTGATTAAAATAATGAAAATTACAATGATAAATATAAATAATGATAATATTATTAATTAAAATATTAACAATTTTAACGATAATAATTAATTATTATAATAATCATAATTTACGGTAAAAATATTAATACCATTAATGATATTAATAATTTTGTTATAAAAATTATAAAAAATAATGACTTAATAAAATGTTAACAATATTAATAATGATAATTTAATAAAATCTATATTCTTAACAATATTACTAATAATGATAATAATAGTAATAATAATAATAACACCAATTAATAATTATACTTCTATTATTTTTTAAATTACTAACAAATATTTCTAATTCTATATTATTATTATTATTATTGTTTATTAATCCACACATTTAAATTCTTTTCATTATAATTAATTAATTTTTTTGGTTAATTGAATGATGGGCGGGACACATGGCGGTGTTGGCAGAGTCTCACGGCTTCGCAATTATGTTTTGTCACGACCCGCCCTCGGGGTCCGTGCCGTGACTACCCCAAGTCCGCCTTCCATAGGTCAGGGGCTGGCGACTAGCACCAAGGCGTAAATCCCGGTAAAAAGGGAAGGCATTGCCTTTGAAAAGTAAACAAACACCACAGAGTAAGCAAGCGGAAAGTAAACACTAAACAAAGCAGAGTACAACTGAAAGTGCGGAAAAGTAAATGGGCCAGAATACAAAGCCAAACTGAAAGTAAAGTACAACTCGAAAAAGGGGAAAACAGCAACTGAAAAGTAAAAGCCGCTATACCGAGCTGTCCACTGGAAATCTCACCTGAAGGGTGGGTACAGATATCTCCTCTGCTCCACGGGTCCCGCCGTCCGCTCCGTGCACGTCCCGCCCAGTGGTCCACCTCCGGGTACCGTCCCGCTCTGCAAGCCTCAGCTAAGGTCAACGCTGTCCGTCGTCTGCAACCAACACAACGTAGTGCGGGCAAAGCCCGTGCAGGGGTGAGTATAAGCTACTCAGTAGGGACCCCGAGACCCCTGAAGGTCTCTCAAATCCACAAAGGATAAACCACGAATAAAAGTAACAATCACGAAGTAACAACCGACACTGCTTAGGTATATGCCCATACATATACCTAAGTCATCAATTCAAATACGCTCTAACCTCCGAGCCCAAGTACAACTCAGTCCACACAGGAAAGTAAACGTATTCCACACAGGAAAGCAAAACGTAATCCACACAGGATTGCACAACACAATCCACACAGGAAAGCAATAGGATTCAGCTCACACAGGTATACTTCTTCAAAGAACGATAAAGATGATCACTGATCCATCTAAGTCGTCGGACCCACGAAGGATCGATAGGTAACTAACCCCCGCAAAGACCCACACAGGATCGGGCCCACACAGGACCTGTAGGCGCTGGTTCACACAGGACCGCTGAGCGCAGAGACCCACACAGGATCGGACCCACACAGGATCGGGCCCACACAGGACCTGTAGCACTGATCCACGTAGGATCGCTGAGTGCTGTAGTCGTCGTCGTCGAATCCACACAGGATCTCTGTACTGTCGTCGTCGCAGTCACAGTAGCTGTCGTAGCAGTAACAGTCGCAGCCAGAACTAGGGTTCCCGCACACAGCGAGCTCGTTCGGAGGGTCCGCTCCACGAGCCGAGAGGATGATACATCAACTGTCACGAAGACCGGAGTTGATGTATCCAAAAGTTCCGTATCGTCAACAGGAACTCAACGCAACAGACGGCGCGTCGATCGGACGCCCGGTCTGAGAGTTATTGACATTTTCGTCTCCGGGGCCCGGTTGGTTTTTAAGGCAAAACTAACCCGACCGTACTCCACCTGCGTCCAAACCTCGGGCGGAGTATGCCAAAAGATCCGTCTCACTAAGAGGAACACAACGCGACTGACGACGCGTCAATCGGACGTTCGTAGCTCAAGATATGAGCGTTTCCGCTCCGAAGGCCCGGTTGGTTTCGTGAACGAACCAACCCGGCCGAACTCAAAGTAAACCGAAACCTTGAGTGCGATTTACCGAAACGACCGTCTTGATCCAAGGATCGCGTTGCCGCAGACGGTTCGTCATTCGGAGGTCCGAGGCTCAAGATATGGCCAAAAGACCGGAACTGGTTCGAAACGGGGGGGTCCGGGTCCGGGCCGACCCGGCCCGACCCCCCCCTGGGGCGGCCCGGCCGGACGGCCGGCCGGCGGTGCGGCGGCGCGGCGGCGCGGCAGCCGTGGCGGCCTGGCGCCTGACGCCGCACGAGGTGGGCACGCGGGGGGCTAAGCCCCCGCTTCCTGGGAAGGGCGGCGCGACTATATGCCGCACCCTTTTTTTTAAAACGCCCCCCCACGTGGGGGGGCCTGTTTGTGCGGAACCGGGGGGCCGACTGCCCCCCTCCCTTCAAAGAACCGCCCCCCTCATAAAGAGGGGGGTTTTTGTGCGTTGGCCGGGGAATTAATTTCCCCGGTTTAACGTCATCCGGCCGGCCAGCTGGCCGGCCGGTTTTCTCCAACGGGACCGGAAATTCCGGTCCCCTCTTCGGCTTCCGACGCCGGCGGCCCGGCCGCCGGTCTTCTCATCCCGCCGCGGCCCGGAACCGGCCGCGGTCTCCTCGTTCCGCCGCGGCCCGGAACCGGCCGCGGTGTTCGTCGTCCGGCGCGGTGCGACGACACCGCGCCCCTTCGCCGTGCATTTGATTCCTTTCAACGCGGCGCGACGGCGACGCGTTCTTGAAGATTCTTCCTCAGCGTGGCGCGACGGCGCCGCGCAAAATAATTGCACGATTATCCGCGTGGTGCGACGGCACCACGCCACTTTGCTTCCACCCGCAAGAATAAACAAGAACGATGGAGGGGGGTTCGGCCGTGTTCGTGCGGTCCGGCCCCCCTCACGTTAAAATAAAACTCAACTTTAAATATTTCAAAGCCACACGTTAGACTTGCTAAATTCACGATCAAGAATAAAATAATTAAACCAAAAAGAAATCAACAACCCCTACCTTGGTATAAGGTTCGAAGATTTGTCTACGTTCCGCGGAAGACGACGTCGCGGAGGTCGGGCGTCGCGGTCGTCGTTCGTCAAATCCGTTGGCGAAGGGATGCGTCCGATGCGATACGTCGATGGCGAAACTTCTTAAGTCGACGAAGGGAATCCGAGGAGGAAGCGGCGTCTCCCTTTCTTTGACATGGAGAGAAGATAGAACGGCGTGTCGGTGTTCTTCGCGTTCTTCAAGGAGGAAGATGAAGTTCTTCAAAGTGTAGAACTCTTCTTCTCTCAAATCTCCACACAACACAGCAACTCCCAAAATAAAATAAGCTACACCTTATTTTATTTTCACTTTGCCAACCTTTCAAAATTCAAAAGTTGAATTCATTATATTAATTAAATCTAGAGTTGTCAAAAAAATAAATGAAGAGATAGGTTGGCAAGAATTAAAGTAGGGGAGAGCCACATAATTTAAGAGGGGGTTTAGAGGGGTTAGGGAATTTGAAAAGGTGGGGGCTCGTGTGGGCCCCACCTCCCTCATAACCACACATGGGAAGTTGGGTGGTTGTGGGCCCCACCAACAACTTCCCATGAGAGAGTCTAACCACCACGAATAAAATAAAATTCACACACAATTTTATTTTACTTATCTTTTAATCCCCAAAACTAACTTTCAACCCGCAACAAACGCAACTCCCGAAAAGGTCTCTTTAAGCGAATTTCGGCGCTGCGAGTTCATCGGTGCCCTCGGATTTTAATTCCGAGCACCGGATCAAAAGTTAGGAATTCCCGCTCGTTCGTTCACTGAACGTACCCGAGCCAAACTTCAGAAATTAATTCCGGGCACTCTGGGCCTCGGAATCAGGTGCCGTCTGAAACCGCGCTCGTGTAAAATTCTTAAGAAAATTAAGAAAAAATTTCCCTTGAATTTTACGGGTCTTTACATTACTCCCACCTCAGGGCTTTACGTCCCCGTAAAGATACATCAAAAACTAGGGAAACAAATGAGGGTACTGAGCACGCATCTGAGCCTCCCGCTCCCATGTGCTCTCCTGGAGATTCCCGTGCTTCCATCTGATGCGCACGAGAGGAATCGATCGCCCACGCAGGACCCGCTCCTGTCGATCCTCTATCTCCACCGGGACCTCCGTAAAAGTCGCCCCATCGTCAACGTCAAGCTCCCCATGGTCAATGATGTGCGTCGGGTCATGCACGTATCTCCTCAGCTAGGATATGTGGAAGACGTCGTGCACCCGGTGCAACTGAGGTGGTAGAGCCAGGCGATAAGCCACCTCACCAATCCTGCTGAGAATCTGGAAGGGTCCGATGAAGCGCGGAGATAACTTGCCGCCTCGGCCAAATCTCCGAATACCACGTCGAGGTGAGACTTGAAAGAAGACGTGGTCGCCATCCTCGAACTCTAGTGGCCTCCGCCTCCTGTCAGCATATGACTTCTGCCGGCTCTGAGCTGTCCTCATCCGCTCCTGGATGACCTGGACCTTCTCTGTCGTGGCCTGGACCATCTCCGGTCCCACCAGTGCTGACTCCCCAGGGTCTGTCCAGCACAAAGGAGATCTACATGGTCGGCCGTACAACGCCTCGTACGGTGCCATCCCGATGGTGGAGTGGTAGCTGTTGTTGTACGCGAACTCCACCAAGGGTAGGTGGTCCTCCCAGCTACGACCAAAGTCGAGGACACATGCGCGGAGCATGTCCTCGAGAGTCTGAATGGTCCTCTCCGTCTGACCATCCGCCTGAGGGTGAAAGGCTGTGCTCAGACGTAGCTGTGTCCCGAACGCTTCCTGTAACCCCTTCCAAAGTCGGGAAGTAAAGCGGGCATCTCGATCGGAGACGATAGATGATGGTACGCTGTGGAGCCGCACACTCTCCTGAACGTAGAGACGTCCCAAGCTCTCTACTGAGCCCTGCTCTCTGATGGGTAAGAAGTGTGCCGACTTGGTGAGTCGGTCAACAATCACCCAGATGGAGTCGTGACCTCTGGAAGTGCGTGGAAGACCAGTCACGAAGTCCATAGATATGCCATCCCACTTCCACTCCGGAACCTCCAAGGGCTGTACCAAGCCTGCTGGTACCTGATGCTCTGCCTTCACCTGCTGACAGGTGAGACATCGAGAAACGAAATCTGCTACAGCCTTCTTCATGTCCGGCCACCAGTGCTGTCGTCTGAGGTCCTGGTACATCTTCGCCACTCCAGGATGTACCGCTAAAGGAGAAGTGTGAAACTCCCTCAGCACTTCCTCTCGCAATGCGTCTGGTACCATGGTACGTCCTCTGAAAAGGATGTCGTGCTCTGCTCCAAGGGAGAAACCATCAGGTGCCTGTCCCGAGGATATCTGTGCACGCCGTGTCTCACAGTCAGCGTCCCCACGTTGTGCCTCCCTGACTCGCTGCAGTAGTGGAGGGGTGACTGTGAGAGACTGGAGGAAGGCTTCTCCATCTCTATCCACGAAGGATATCTGCAAAGAGGCTAGCTGCTCCGTCGCCTCCTCGAGTAGCTGAATGCCCGTCCTCCTGCTGAGGGCATCGGCTACTACGTTCCCCTTCCCAGGAGTATAGACTATCTCAAAGTCATAGTCCTGGAGGAACTCGAGCCATCGCCACTGTCTCAGGTTCAGGTCCTTCTGCGAGAAGATATACCTGAGACTCTGATGATCGGAAAAGACTGTAAAGCGCTCTCCCATCAGATAGTGTCGCCATGTCTTCAGAGCGAAGACCACTGCTGCTAACTCCAGGTCATGGGTAGCTTAGTTCTGCTCATGCGGCCTCAACTGTCGTGATCCATAGGCGATCACTGCCCGCTCCTGCATCAGAACACATCCGAGTCCGGTCCCTGATGCATCGCAGTAGACTACGTACCCTACTCCCTCCTCAGGCAACCTCAAGATAGGTGCGCTAGTCAATCTCTGCCTCAGCTCCTGGAAGCTCTGCTGACATCTGTCTGTCCATACGAAGGGTTTCCCCTTCTTCATCAAAGCTGTGAGTGATGCCGCAACTCTAGAGAAGTTTGGCACGAATCTCCGATAGTATCCAGCTAGTCCCAAGAAACTCCGAACCTCAGTCACGCTCCTGGGTGGCTCCCAAGCTAACACAGCCTCAATCTTCGCGGGATCCACTGCAACTCCCGCCTCAGAGATAACGTGTCCCAAAAAGTGGACCTCACGTATCCAGAACTGGCACTTCGAGAGCTTACCATAAAGCTGGTGCTCTCGGAGTGTGTCAAGAACAACTCGCAAGTGATAGGCGTGCTCCTCCTCTGTCGTAGTGTAAATCAGAATGTCGTCGATGAAGACCACGGCAAACCGATCGAGGCATGGCTGAAAGATCCTGTTCATGAGAGCCATGAACACTGCTGGAGCATTGGTTACACCGAAAGGCATAACCAAGAACTCATAGTGGCCATACCGACATCTGAAGGCCGTCTTCTGCACATCCTCGTCCCTGACTCTGAGCTGATGGTAGCCTGACCTGAGGTCTATCTTCGAGAACCACCGTGCTCCCTTGAGCTGGTCAAAAAGGTCATCAATCCTCGGTAGCGGATACTTGTTCCTCACTGTCACCTGGTTCAGGCGACGATAGTCAACACAAAGTCGCAAGCTCCCGTCCGCCTTCTTGGCGAACAATATCGGAGAAGCCCAGGGTGAAACACTGGGTCGGATGAACCCCTTGCCCTGCAAGTCTTCCAACTGTACCCGTAGCTCCCGAAGCTCGGCGGGGGACATCCGATATGCTGGAGTGGATATCAGGGTTGTCCCGGGGTACAAGTCAATATAAAAGTCTACCTCTCTGCGAGGAGGTAGCCCTGGAACGTCGTCGGGAAAAACGTCCGCAAACTGATCCACCACTGCAGGAAAACCAGGACTCCGCACGTCAACTGCTCCAAGGATAAGGCTAGCCAACTGATGAGTAATGGGCTATCCTCTCCTCCGCGGAAGTCCATCCTGTGCTGCTAAGGCTCCCTTCTCGCCGGTAAAGGTGAACCTGCTCCCGTCGGTGCGTACACATCGCACCTTGCGCCTAAAACAGTCAATCTGTGCATGGACCGTAGATAGCCAATCCATGCCCAAGATGACGTCGTAAGGCCTCGACGCTTCTACAAGGAGATCCCAGCCGAAGCTCTCGCCTCCTAGAGTAAGCTCACACTGCCGGCACCAGTGCGTAATCGTCGAGTCTGCTCCCGTAGGAGTCTCTAGCCGTAAGGATCGAGTCAACGGCTCTGTCGGAATCTCCGAGCTCCGAACAAGGGCAGCGGCTATGAAAGAGTGACTCGCTCCTGTGTCTATAAGAACTGCAGCAAGGGTGGAATAGACACAGATAGTACCTCGAATCATCTCGGGTGCGCCGTGGTCGTAGGCCTCTGCTGCCTGGAGCTGTGCCTGTCGCTGCCCGCCAGCTCCCTGTGGTCGGGGTGGACCTCCTGGTGGTGGTGGTGGCAGAGCCTCAAAGCGTCGCCCTCCACCGGCTGCTCGTCCAGCTCCTCTGCCTCATCCGCCTCCTCCCTGCGGACCGCCACGGTCGACCCTCTGCCTCTGCCTCGGTGGTCCATCAACTGACTGCTGCTCCTCGGCACGGTGGGTCGGGCAGTCACGAGCCATGTGGCCCTGCCCGCCGCACGAGTAACATTGTCTGCCTCTCGTAAGACTGGCTCCGCGCTGTGTGCCCCGCACTGCTGAGCCAGTGCCCTGAGATCGTCTGCCCGAAGGTCTGGTCTGTCTGGACCCCTGAGTCATCCGTCGACTGCCAGCTGCAGATGACTCTGCCACGTGCCACCCTGCGGTGGGTCGCTGTGCTGGTGTAGACTCAGCAAGGAAGCTCTCGATCAGAAGGGCCCGCTCCAGTACTCCTGTCTGAGTCGGTATGCTGAGGGAGATCAGCGATGCCCTGATCTCGTGTCTCAAACCCTGCTCAAAGGTCCGGGCCCGGAAGAATGGGTCCCGTACCATGTCGGTCGAGTAGCGCGAGAGATCGGTAAATCTCGCCGAGTACTGAGCGACCGTCATGCTGCCCTGCCGCAGCTGTAGAAGCTCCTGGATACGCACCGCACGAAGGGTGGCTGGGACGAACTCCGAGCAGAAAAGGCTCTCAAAGTCCGTCCAAAGAAGAGATGCCTCATCGTGCACCTGGAGCATCAAGCTCCACCATCGTCCTGCTGCTGCGTGTAGTAGGCTCGCAGCGAGGATCACCATGAGGTCTGCTGGTGTCCTCACTAGCCTAAACACTCGAACCACTGCCTCCAGCCAGTCCTCTGCTGCCTGGGGATCCGTCTCCCCGCGAAACCTGGGCGGTTGCTGGCGTTGAAACTCATGCAGTGTGCTGAGGCGACGTGCATCGTCAGCGGCTGCTGCTGGAAGCATCGGGGGCTCGGCGGGTAATGCTACCGCCGGTGCCACTACTGGCAAAGGGCCCTGTACCGAGGCCTCGTCGCTCGGTGGGCTGTCGTCTCGCTCGACTCTCGGAACCCTAGTTGGCTGCCGTCGTGGGGCCATCCTGAAAAGGAAACAAGTGCACCACGGTCAGAACAGTATACCTGGTGATCTGATATAAGTAATCACAAAGAAAACTTTGAAACACACACGCAATCAATGTTTTCGTGCATTAAGTCGGAAATCAGAAGTCAGGGTCCTGGTGTACGGATACGTCGGCCGCCGCACCAACACTGGACTCCCTGGTCTGATAACCACACTCAATACGCTAAACATTATTGCTTCACATAGAAAAGATCAGAGTTCGCGGTAGAACCGAACTCCTCTGATACCAATTTGTCACGACCCGCCCTCGGGGTCCGTGCCGTGACTACCCCAAGCCCGCCTTCCATAGGCCAGGGGCTGGCGACTAGCACCAAGGCGTAAATCCCGGTAAAAAGGGAAGACATTGCCTTTGAAAAGTAAACAAACACCACAGAGTAAGCAAGCGGAAAGTAAACACTAAACAAAGCAGAGTACAACTGAAAGTGCGGAAAAGTAAATGGACCAGAATACAAACCCAAACTGAAAGTAAAGTACAACTCGAAAAAGGGGAAAACAACAACTGAAAAGTAAAAGCCGCTATACCGAGCTGTCCACTGGAAATCCCACCTGAAGGGTGGGTGCAGATAGCTCCTCTGCTCCACGGGTCCCGCCGTCCGCTCCGTGCACGTCCCGCCCAGTGGTCCACCTCCGGGTACCGTCCCGCTCTGCAAGCCTCAGCTAAGGTCAACGCTGTCCGTCGTCTGCAACCAACACAACGTAGTGCGGGCAAAGCCCGTGTAGGGGTGAGTATAAGCTACTCAGTAGGGACCCCGAGACCCCTGAAGGTCTCTCAAATCCACAAAGGATAAACCACGAAGAAAAGTAACAACCACGAAGTAACAACCGACACTGCTTAGGTATATGCCCATACATATACCTAAGTCATCAATTCAAATACGCTCTAACCTCCGAGCCCAAGTACAACTCAGTCCACACAGGAAAGTAAACGTATTCCACACAGGAAAGCAAAACGTAATCCACACAGGATTGCACAACACAATCCACACAGGAAAGCAATAGGATTCAGCTCACACAGGTATACTTCTTCAAAGGACGATAAAGATGATCACTGATCCATCTAAGTCGTCAGACCCACGAAGGATCGATAGGTAACTAACCCCCGCAAAGACCCACACAGGATCGGGCCCACACAGGACCTGTAGGCGCTGGTTCACACAGGACCGCTGAGCGCAGAGACCCACACAGGATCGGACCCACACAGGATCAGGCCCACACAGGACCTGTAGCACTGATCCACGTAGGATCGCTGAGTGCTGTAGTCGTCGTCGTCGAATCCACACAGGATCTCTGTACTGTCGTCGTCGCAGTCACAGTAGCTGTCGTAGCAGTAACAGTCGCAGCCAGCACTAGGGTTCCCTCACACAGCGAGCTCGTTCGGAGGGTCTGCTCCACGAGCCGAGAGGATGATACATCAACTGTCACGAAGACCGGAGTTGATGTATCCAAAAGTTCCGTATCGTCAACAGGAACTCAACGCAACAGACGGCGCGTCGATCGGACGCCCGGTCTGAGAGTTATTGGCATTTTCGTCTCCGGGGCCCGGTTGGTTTTTAAGGCAAAACTAACCCGACCGTACTCCACCTGCGTCCAAACCTCGGGCGGAGTATACCAAAAGATCCGTCTCACTAAGAGGAACACAACGCGACTGACGGCGCGTCAATCGGACGTTCGTAGCTCAAGATATGAGCGTTTCCGCTCCGAAGGTCCGGTTGGTTTCGTGAACGAACCAACCCGGCCGAACTCAAAGTAAACCAAAACCTTGAGTGCGATCTACCGAAACGACCGTCTCGATCCAAGGATCGCGTTGCCGCAGACGGTTCGTCATTCGGAGGTCCGAGGCTCAAGATATGGCCAAAAGACCGGAACTGGTTCGAAACGGGGGGGTCCGGGTCCGGGCCGACCCGGCCCGACCCCCCCCTGGGGCGGCCCGGCTGGACGGCCGGCTGGCGGCGCGGCGGCGCGGCGGCGCGGCGGCCGCGGCGGCCTTGCGCCTGGCGCCGCACGAGGTGGGCACGCGGGGGGCTAAGCCCCCGCTTCCTGGGAAGGGCGGCGCGGCTATATGTCGCGCCCTTTTTTTTAAAACGCCCCCCCCACGTGGGGGGGCCTGTTTGTGCGGAACCGGGGGGCCGGCTGCCCCCCTCCCTTCAAAGAACCGCCCCCCTCATAAAGAGGGGGGTTTTTGTGCGTTGGCCGGGGAATTAATTTCCCCGGTTTAACGTCATCCGGCCGGCCAGCTGGCCGGCCGGTTTTCTCCAACGGGACCGGAAATTCTGGTCCCCTCTTCGACTTCCGACGCCGGCGGCCCGGCCGCCGGTCTTCTCATCCCGCCGCGGCCCAGAACCGGCTGCGGTCTCCTCGTTCCGCCGCGGCCCGGAACCGGCCGCGGTGTTCGTCGTCCGGCGCGGTGCGACGACACCGCGCCCCTTCGCCGTGCATTTGATTCCTTTCAACGCGGCGCGACGGCGACGCATTCTTGAAGATTCTTCCTCGGCGTGGCGCGACGGCGCCGCGCAAAATAATTTCACGATTATCCGCGTGGTGCGACGGCACCACGCCACTTTGCTTCCACCCGCAAGAATAAACAAGAATGATGGAGGGGGGTTCGGCTGTGTTCGTGCGGTCCGCCCCCCCCCACGTTAAAATAAAACTCAACTTTAAATATTTCAAAGCCACACGTTAGACTTGCTAAATTCACGGTCAAGAATAAAATAATTAAACCAAAAAGAAATCAACAACCCCTACCTTGGTATAAGGTTCGAAGATTTGTCTACGTTCCGCGGAAGACGACGTCGCGGAGGTCGGGCGTCGCGGTCGTCGTTCCTCAAATCCGTTGGCGAAGGGATGCGTCCGATGCGATACGTCGATGGCGAAACTTCTTAAGTCGACGAAGGGAATCCGAGGAGGAAGCGACGTCTCCCTTTCTTTGACGTGGAGAGAAGATAGAACGGCGTGTCAGTGTTCTTCGCGTTCTTCAAGGAGGAAGATGAAGTTCTTCAAAGTGTAGAACTCTTCTTCTCTCAAATCTCCACACAACACAACAACTCCCAAAATAAAATAAGCTACACCTTATTTTATTTTCACTTTTCCAACATTTCAAAATTCAAAAGTTGAATTCATTATATTAATTAAATCTAGAGTTGTCAAAAAAATAAATGAAGAGATAGGTTGGCAAGAATTAAAGTAGGGGAGAGCCACATAATTTAAGAGGGGGTTTAGAGGGGTTAGGGAATTTGAAAAGGTGGGGGCTCGTGTGGGCCCCACCTCCCTCATAACCACACATGGGAAGTTGGGTGGTTGTGGGACCCACCAACAACTTCTCATGAGAGAGTCTAACCACCACGAATAAAATAAAATTCACACACAATTTTATTTTACTTATCTTTTAATCCCCAAAACTAACTTTCAACCCGCAACAAACGCAACTCCCGAAAAGGTCTATTTAAGCTAATTTCGGCGCTGCAAGTTCATCGGTGCCCTCGGATTTCAATTCCGAGCACCGGATCAAAAGTTAGGAATTCCCGCTCGTTCGTTCACTGAACGTACCCGAGCCAAACTTCAGAAATTAATTCCGGGCACTCTGGGCCTCGGAATCAGGTGCCGTCTGAAACCGCGCTCTTGTAAAATTCTTAAGAAAATTAAGAAAAAATTTCCCTTGAATTTTACGGGTCTTTACATGTTTCGTCCATGTGCCGCACGCTATCAAGCCCTGATGACTCGTGTGAGGTCGCTTGTCAAAGCCAAAATGTGTATTTCATTAAATAAGAACTCAAAAGTTTTATGTTGTCTTCAACCTGAACTACCCGATTCCTAGAGAATTAATTAAATAATTTATTTAAAGATGACTGGTGTGACAATTCTCCCAACCATAAAGCTTTCTGTCCCCGGAAAGCCGCAACTAAGGCTGAAACCCAAGGTAGGAAACGACACCCCCTTAGGGTTCAGAAATGATCCCTATGAAAAGCAGGTGAATTGAGGCAAACACATCGTGATCAGAGCGAGCGACTCAAAGACAAATTCAAGAAACTCGTAAATAGTCTTCCAGATATGTGTCTCCTGCCCCAAAAAAATCAAGAACACCTACAGTTGACTGATCAAGGAAAAAAACTCTCACACCCACGGAAACCAACTTCACAAATGGAAACATCTCAAGCACTATTATACGTTAACCACACCATTTGGATTGAATGAAAAAACAAGGTCAAACCACATCCAGGAAACACTCTTATCACTTATCACCAAGCCATCATTAGAAAAAGAACTGAAAGGTCAACATGGGAACCCCGGGGGGCTCCCCACCATTAGGAACCTACTAATTCCCAAGAAGAGACTAGAAAACCGACACGGAGAGGTTCGAGAGGGCTCCCCGCCATTAAAAAAATTCCAACATCGATTCATTACAGATACATTTGTGCAAGACCCAATGTGGGTCTCCCCACCATTAGAAATAACGGAAGGTATAAAACTTTGAAAATTTCTCGATGGTGACCAAACACCCAACCACAAGGGGTAGGGAGGAAGGGACCCGCTATCGGGTAATTAAAAGAATGACCCAAGACATACCAGCATTTCCACATTCCTGGATGTGCATTATTCAAATTTGACACGGATTTACCCAACAAACTCACATAAGGACCACTAAAGTGATTACATCTAGTGGGACACAACCTCCAAGACTTTAAGGCAACGAGACGAAAACACCTCCACATGGTCACAAAAACCTTATGCAACCAGACGGTTCGTTCATAGTGGAACAACCATAGAAAATTTTTTAACTACCTCTACTTTCAACACCGATGACAGACATAAAGTTGGGGTCCCATAAACTCTTGGGGTTCCTGACCACGCGCCAGCTTCACTCCGAGGCCTACGGCTGGAGCACAGATGATTGAAGCATCTCTTACCACGCAGTCAGGTATTGAAGACTCCTGAACAGAGCTTCTCCTTTTGGTGTCACATGCAACCACACTACAACCAAGGAAACACTTGGAAACACAAAACATTACGACATCCAACTGATCATACACGAAACATTCACCAACACAAGAGCTGAAATGGTGCATGCACATCACCCTTTGTCACACTGAATGAGAAAACGACACCACAAATCGTCACATGAACATGAACATTGCTGTATAGAGGAACATTAAATGGAGAGGGACTTCAAATAGAGTCTTAAACAACACATGATTCCTGCAACTAACAATAGAATCCCCATGTGACTGGGTCTGCCACACTAGTGGCCTAACATAGACCCTTTCTTAAACGAAACCAATGAAGGACCAAAGGTCATTTAAAATAGTGGTCAGCACCGACCACTCCAGGCTGCTTCCACCTTTCCCCCATATAAATCCCCTTCACTGTTTCCAAATAGAACATCCAAATTAATGAGGTCAAAAATCACCCTTGACTATCAAGGATAACTCACACTACAAGACGTCACCAAACATGACCCTTACAGCTGATGAAAATAGTACAAATCCCTTCAAGACACTGGTCAAAAATGATAATTCTAAACCGCCTTCACCCTTCCCCGCTGGAATTCCTTTCACCATTTCTAGGGGGGACCTTTAAACACGACAGTGTCAAACATTATACCCGATGAGTCAGACACTCAAAATACCAAAACTCCCTTCAACTCCTCTCATGCCTGCAATCACGCTGCGAGAGGATCCTCTTAGTTGTAAAAATGAGAGGTTGGTTCAAGTATAGAATCCAAGAAGAGATCCCTTTGATCGACAGGAGGGTCGTCCAAAGACGAATTGCCTATGGACACACTTCAATCACATGTCAACGCTTTATGGGGGCATACAATAGACAATAAAGAAAACTGTGGACCCAAAAAAATTGGTCCAATGGTCAAGAAATACCACAAGCGAACACTAACTGTACAGGGGGAACCACTACAAGGGCATCCCGAAGCACTTTTTAAAAGAAATCATTAACCATAGGATTTCACTCCAACTCACAAATAAGAATTCAAACTCAGGACATAAATCAGTCAGAAGGGATCCTCGGCTCAAAATGCCTCACATTCGACATTTTCAATACACAAGGACACACCACACAAACCCCAATTATTAACACACAAAATTCTCTTTTAACAAACACTTTTTTGAAAATAAGTAAAGATAGTCAGTTTTGCAAACATCAATAGTGTCCCGCGGGATTTACACATGCATGTTCTCGTACTGCACCGACACCCACCTCACATCCATCCAGGCACTCACCCGCTCGTTCCATTAACCCTTACTCAATCCATATACACTCATGCATGTTGTTTCCCACATGAACACCAAAGATCAAAACCAAACCTTTCCATTTTTCGAAACCAAAACATTCAACACACAATTTTCAAACCTTTCACATCATTTTATTTTTAAAGCGCTTCATTTAATGACATTTTTTTCACGACCAAATCAGTTTTACTTAAAAACCATATTTCCATGAATAGAAAACCAAGAGATGAGGAATGATGCCATAGGGAACTAGTGACAGTGGGTGACTGGGACATATGGATGGCGGCCATAGGGTAATCACACCACTGCAATGTAAGGTATTCTAGGATAGTGTCCTCGGCTCCACATGGCTTTCCAGACCCTGTGAGCTCACTGGGACTACTGACCTTACTCCCTTTTCATTTCTCCTAGACAAGATTAACGGTAAGGACCAAAGACTCAGACAGACCTCAACTTACGTTGGTAACTCGAATCCTGCCATAAGGTGTGCTAGCCAGGCACCTTGATCGTAGCTAGAACGTCGAGTTCCAACAACCATAACTCCAGTCAACCATGACCTTATCCCAAAAGAACATGACCCAAGAGAGAAAACCTTCTCCTTCGATACTATCTTGTCACGAACTAGGACGGGTCGCCATCCGACCCGACTCCCAACTCGATTCGCGACATGGTCCGAATACCGTTCCTGTTATCCACGGACTGGCACAAGTGCCCGAGTCTCAAATGAAACAAGAAGGAACGATTTACCCAATTTAGAACAGTAAAAAAAACCTATATTATCCCAAAAAATAGATCCGAGAATTTTATCCAAATACCTTGAATAAATTCCATGATTTAATTTTTTCCACTAAAAAATTGTCAAAAAGGACAACGACCCCAAGGAAACCAAGAAAACACCCCAAACCTCCGTGAAACAAGAGGATCAACATCCTCAAACCGCTATTAGCAAGATCCCAAAACCAAGCCATAAAAAAAACACACTGCCAACTTGACACATCATGCCTTAACCTGAAACAGAAAGACAATAGAGTCTATATACAACCAAATGTGTATGCAGGGTGTGAGCTAAAGGCCCAGTAAGATAGCACCAAATAAAAGGTTCCATTCCACAACATCAAAAGATAATTTAACATGCTTATTTAAAAACATAAATTTAATACACTTTTTAGGAAATCATTTAAGAGATGAAAGTGTAAAGAAAAGTGTACTGGAAGAAAAAAAACTATTTCACAAATGCAACTTTATAGTGGATGAGAAAATACATAAAGAACAAACACATACTCAAGTGGTTCTCCATATGCCAACGGAAGGCACCACGTCATGAATAGTATAGAACTGTCGGTAAATCCCCTAAGGCAGCTAGTATGCGTGGTGCACTAGAGAGATCGTACCTCGGTGTAAACATGGCATAGGAACCAAAATAATCAACGCTCTCGTGGACGATCCACTAGTAGGGAAACACATCCATAACCTAATGGTATCCAATAATCACAAAAGTTTAGTTAGTGTTGTAATTTCAATCTTTCTAGATGAAATAGGGACAAAACACTTCTGTAACATCTAGCGTACTAGTCCTAATCCACCCACCTAGGTACCCGGGGTTTTCCCTTGTACTCAAACAAGTTCCACAATCACATAGTATATCACCTTCAAATTTCACAAACCATACATAACATTACACAAGAAAAAGAACTACTTGCACGCCAAATCACCACTTCAAAGGCACACATACACCAAGGACATGTATCATTTTATATAAATACCCACATTAAAAATGAGCGTCTGTTCAACTCTTTAAAAATACCATTTTCGTGCCATATAAATGTATCAGGAAACCATTTTAGCTATTAATAAAACCATTTCAAGAAAAACCAAGAATACTTAAGAGTAAAAACCACTTGATTCCATATAAAGGCGTCACATTAAAACTAGATACACGAGGTAACCATTCAAAACAAGTCGTCCATTATTAAAACAATTTTTTTATTTCAATTTCAAAAGTACACAACAATGAAAACACACCAAAAGTGATATTGTTTTTTTGAAAATGTCTATTTAAATACAAATACAACTAAAGTTATTTGAAAACACATTTTTCACCTACCAAACAACCCCCAGAAACCATTCAACCATGTTTCGCCTTCCAAACACTTAAATGAACAATTCTTCAATTTATAAACATATCGCATGCAAAAGAAACTGTTATAAAATCAATTTCACAATTCAACCCTGCTAAAACCTTATTGGAACTCCATAAGCAATTTATTAAACAGTTCATGTATTTACCACAACAAAAATTTCTAAAAGAAAGTGCAATTTTTATCATGCATCCATGTCACAACATTTTTAAAATGTATTTTTCACAACCTATAAAGTACTAACAAATGATGAAATGAGAGTTTCAAAAAAAACATTCCATACGTCATGTAAACATGGTTCTTAAAAAAAATTAACGCACATTATAAACATTCAAAAATATAATTTTCATAGCAAACACAATATAGATAATCATTTACCCAATTGAAAAACATGGCCAACGTGCCCAAAAATGATTCGCTACTCATTGAAAATCCACACTGAAACCTACACTCTTCAAATACCCTTGAAAACATAGTTCTCCCCACCCAAACAATCCCCAAAAACCATTTTGAAAACAATGCATCAAAGAAACACCAAACATTGTCACTTTCTTAATCAAATTTTCACCTATAACTATCAAGCAAACCGACCATCATTAAAAAAAACATTCTCACCACAAAATAAAACTAAAGAACACAATTATAAACTCAAATAAGCACAATGAATTTACAAAATGATGATATGTCGAACATCCCAAAAATTGGTGTGAAACTCCAATCTCAGAACGAACACACCACAATGAATCTAAACAGGACCCTAAATCAAACAACTGAACCAAAACGTCAAGAATTAACCCAAAATTGGACACCCTTCCCACTGAAAATCTAAAACCCCAAAAAGTGCACGGATCTACACCTTAAGGAATTAGGGGAAAGGGGATTACCGGAGGATATACACACATGGAAGGGGATCAAAAACGCCTTCTGGAAGGAGCAAAGTGTGTCGCGAGTCCGACTGTCCGGGAGGGTGATGGTGAGGGAGCGAGCGGCTGGCCGAGGAGGGGCATGACCGACGTAGCAGGCTGGGGGGGGGGGTGTGCACCGACGGTCCGAGTTTTTGGCACCTCACGGTGAAGCTGGGGAGAAATCGATGCGAGGAGGCCGGCGAGTTTGAGGAGTAGGCTGACTGGGAGTGCGACGACACAACGACTGGCTCAGAGGGTGACGACTTGGCGGCTGGCTGGGAGGGCGACGACGAGGTGGCTTCTAAGGAGAAGGGTGAGTCGCGATTTGCAGAGGGGGGGGGGAATGTGGGTAGTGCCTCGTGGTGGGGAGGAAAAAAGGAATTGATTTATTTTTTTTACCACTCATTAACACATCATAATAATAGTAATTTCATAATAAAAGGGATATCATTAAAATAATAACATTGTTGATTAAAATTTTAACAATTGCAATGATAAATATAAATAATGATAATATTATTAATTAAATTATTAATAATCTAAGGATAATAATTAATGATTATAATAATCATAATTTATGGTAATAATATTAATACAATTAATGATATTAATAACTTTGTAATAATAATTATAAAAGATAACAACTTAATAAAATGTTAACAATATTAATAATGATAATTTAATAGAATCTATATTCTTAACACTATTACTAATAATGATGATAATAATAATAATAACACAAATTAATAATAATACCATTATTATTTATTAAATTACTAACAATTATTTCTAATTCTATATTATTATTATTATTTTTGTTTATTCATCCACAAATTTAAATTCTTTTCATTATCATAATTCATTTTTCTAGGTTTATTTAATGACGGGAGGGTCACACGGCGGCGCTGGCAGAGTCGCACAGCTTCGCAATTATGTTTCGCCCATGAGTCACACGCTGTCAAGCCCCAATGAGCTGGGCGAGGTCTCTTGTCAAAGCCAAAACATGTATTTCTTTAAATAAGATCTCAAAAGAAGTTGTCTTCAACCTGAACTACCCGATTCCTAGAGAATTAATAAAATAATTTATTTAAATACGACTGGTGTGATAAAGCAACATGATTCATTTTTCACAAACACATTATATGGAAGATAATAAGGGTAAGTATACGTGATATTCATGAAATAATAATGATTTTAATAGCATATTTATAATTCCAAAAATATAAAATACTATTTTCATTCTAATTTTTTCATTTGTTGAATGATGGTAATGTTATTTGTCTCTGTGTGGACTGCCGGTTTCATGAATATATGTGACACTATTTTTAACACCACAACGCATGGATTATATTTATAAATAAAACTAATGAAATAAAATGGTGTTAATGAATTTTTTTTACTTATTTATAGATAATATATTACTTATCTATTTTCCATAATGATAGTTGAAAAACCAAAACAATCATGATGCTTACATACAACCTACCTTATCTATGATAATAACATAATCCATTTATCAAAACCATATTTCATGATTAGTATTATGTGTATAATTTATATATAAATATGATATTTATTTCATGATTATTATTCTTAAATTAATGGAACCATGATAAAATTAATAGGACCAAAAAATTCAAAACATATACAAATAACAAAGCATTTGTAAACCAAAACATTACTTTATCATGGAATTGTTAATAATAATGTAGAAAAAGGACATAAGTAAATAAAATATTTCAAAATATATGTAATATTTTTTATTTAATATAAGTATAATAATATTATATTTATTATACATGAGGTTTTACTGAATATATATAATGGAATTCAAGACATTCGGTATGAGATTTATATTCTTTATTTTATTTATTAGAGACATATGCCAATTCCCCACTCAATTATTTTATTTAGTTTATATAATGAAACATATACATATTATCTCATTAATCCATTTATTTTAATTATATTAAATTTTTTATTTTATTTAACTCATTATAGGGTCTTATAAATAATTTTTTAAGGCGGTAAGGGATTTACATTTCATATTTAGTTTTATTTGAGACACAATCCACAGTCACAATTGGTTTATATTATGTAATTTATTTATTTACCAATAATGTATTATTTAATTATTATAATTAAATTTAATGGTATTTACATATTCATTCATGAATCTCCATATCATGAGGTTTTCTGTTAAAATTTTATTAAAATCAGTAAGAGATTTGTATCTCACTTTTCCTTTTCTGAGACATATGATAATGTTATGCACCATTATTTTTATATAAGGTGTATATAAGTTCCCTTTAAAATGTTACAAAATGAATTCATTAATCCTAATTATATTTTAGGATTTATTTATTTATATTACTTCTTTAAGATTACATTTTAAAGTTACGAAAGTTGTGAAGATTTTATGTTAATAGATTATAATTTATCAGGATTTATTATGATTACATTTTTGATGATAGAGTATTATGATAAATTTTAAAAGAATATCATTAATTTTCTACTCCTCTATTTATGTCTGGAGAATATATTTTTCCCAGGATTTTCATCCCATTACATACTAATGTGTTCCAAAATACTTTATTTAACAAAAATATTCTTTTCTGATGAATAATGGTTTTTATCCTAACCCAGGTTTTCAAAAATGGTTTTAAAAATTAATTTAACATATTTTAAATTTATTTATTGATGAAATTTCTACCCATGTTTTACAATTTATGAAATTCTTTAAACAAAATCCAAATTTTATTTTGAAAATAAATATACATTTGTGTTTTACCATAACTGTGAAAATAATTTTTTGTATGAAACGAACGAAATTTATTGATGTGAGGACCATTTCTTACATTCATTAATAAAATTCAATTTTCCATGGTTATCATCGAAGGAATTAATTTCAATTTTTTTTGTTTAATAAATTAATTTTAAATGAATAGTTATCTTTCACAATAAATGTTCCATTTGATTTATCTTTCAAATTTATTTCCCATATAAAATGCCAAGATTTATTATAACTTTTTCATTATAGGGGATTCAAACCAAGGTAATAATTATTATTATTTATATGAATGTTTTATTAAGAAAATATTCTTGTGAGACCTATTTCACTTCCATGATTTATTCCAAGAAAATCATCATGTGAAACTTGATTCTTTTTACACGAGCTCTGTTAGGATTAGACAATGAAATAGTTATGTAACCTATCTATTTTCCACAAGTTATGAAATGATGAAATTATTATTAAATGGTAATCTTTTCCATAGGTTATTTTATAATGAAATTATGAAATAATTATGAAACATAATTATTATACAAGTATTTTTCTATGATTAAATGTATTATAAAACCCATATTTTCTCTTTGGTTATGATATATTGAATGTTTAATAATCTTATGGAACATAAATTTATAGATTATGATTGGGGTTTTATCTATATCTCCATCAAATTCATTGGATCATGATTAATGTTATGTGATTTAAAAGGGTACATGGGAGGGTTTTCCATGCCAAGAAAAGGGTACACATGAGGTTATCCCAATCCGGAAAGAGGGTATGCTGGAGGTCATCCCAATCTGAATGATGATACATGGGTTGTTATCTAAATCCTAACATATTATTAATTTATTTTTTCATTGCCTTGAAATAATATTATTAATGATTATGTATATTCCACAATTCTATGTCTTATGTGCAACAATCGGTCCCCTCAGACATCATAGAGACCCCACCTTAACATGGTCGTTGGGTCCTGTCCCACCAAGTACCACCATTTTCCCTATATACATATGTTCTTCTCCCTAATTCCCACCCACTTCCATGAAAAAAGTTATATAAAAATTAATTTCTTCAGATGCCAATAAATGATCATTGAAGATTAATTTTCCCAAACTCATAGACATCTTAGTAATGTTCATAGAATTTTACCACCTTTGTTAACTAATCCAGGGAAATCAGGCCTAACTGTGGTGTTCTAATCGTGTAGGATCCTGAAAAGAAAGTTTCCAATTTTACACATGAGTCATATCTTTTAGTATTTTAACACAATAATATTCTATATTGTTACATTAACACCCACACACTTTAGAGCACAACATCCTCATTGTTGACCATACTTCTCATCCCAGGCAGTACCACTACAAATAAGTATGAGTTCTTTCTCTGATACCAAAAGTAACTACCGAGAACCGATGAATGCAAGTACACCCCACCATATCGTGTTCTTTAGGTCCTAGCCCACCATATACCACAAGTTTCCAAGAAAACAAATGGTCTTTTCACTAGGGCCCATACACATGACAAAACAAGTTCTCTAACAAATCATTTTCTCCACTATCCAACACTTGTCCTTAAGAGTATGCTTTATCCTCACTCAGACACACCTTACAAAATATCACAAATGTTCACCTGCCCTCATCACTACAACATACTAATCATTCATAGGAGTGGATTTCTTCATTAGGTAGGGTCCAAAAATTAATTTTCCTCCTTGTTTACATGAGTTATATCATTTATTATATTAGCCCTTTATGATTTTTTGGTGTTATATTGTGCCAATTTTATGCTCCCATGGATATTTTTCATCGATTTCCATATTATTAATGTCTTATCAACATATAAAATCAATACAAAGTCCCAATATATTTTTAATTAATATGCAAGGTATGTTTTTCATATATTATAATCATGTTCTAAGACCCTTATGTTCAGGGTATACTTAAATATCTCTCTTGTTTAAATCTTCTATGTTTCCAATCTCATTATTTCTTATGTCTAATTTACCCTAGTTTTGGATAATGGTTTTAAGCAGTGTAAATTTTTAAAGAGTATAGAAATGGGAGACCATTATGGGATATGTTGGATATCATTCACAATATTAGAATATTTTGTACCTAGTCTCAAAGAAATTTATCTATAATAGCCATTAGAATTGTTTTTTTTGTGTTGAATATTAATCTAAAAATATGTTCTATCCATGTATGAAAATACTTGGTCACAATTTTTGTAGTTGATCCTAGAGTGTGGAATATGTAATTAAATGTGAAGAAATTATTTTTCAGTTTAAGATTGATATGGGCCATGGTTTATCCCAATGTTCTACATCTCATGTGTTAATAAGTGAAAAAGAAATATCATATACTATTAGGAATTATAAATCCTTTAAAAATTGTAGAGTGAGAGTATATTGATATTTTAAATTATATATGGAAATTATTTTCAGGTAAATCCAGTATCTATATTTCTATATGGTTCATTATTCATAAATAAGTTAGAGCTATATTAATTTATCTATTTGGGGAAAATTAATTTATATTTATATTTTAAAAATTATATCTATCTAGTTTGGGGATTAAATAGTATGTTTCATTAATGATTTTATCATATTGATACACTTATTATACATCATGATTATAATTGGTATAATAAAAAGAGTGTTTGCATGAAAATGAATTTTCATCATTATATAGATGGATTGTTAAAGTGAATGATTCAATCTCTGGTGTATATATTGAGGTTTTTCATCATGGATTTCAGGGGTGTATGGTATGATTATTGATCATTATTATAGTTTTCATTAATTTTTTTACCAATACACTATTTTTGTTAATCCTTTTAAGAATTTCATGAGGAACCTTTTAGATCTCTAATTCATTAGGTATATGTTTTATAGGTTTCTAATTTGTATCCTAACCCAGTTCTAAGAATTATATTGATGGTGTAATTAATTTAAGAGAACATGAATATATTACTTAGTAAACATATATCATGCATTGAAAAAAGTAGGAGAACATCAATTATTTTATTAAATATCTTGTTTTTAATATTCATCTTTATGAAAATGTATAGAAAATTTTCAAAAATTAGTAGGTTATATAAATAGACTATAAATGTGATTTATATCATTAAATTTGTTAAGGATATTGACCATTAATTTTCAATACCACATTGAATTGAGGATGGTTATATTGTTTTTCATGTAACATAGTTATGGTGTCATTTAAACAATCATTATCAATTCATATATTGGATTTATTTTTATATAAAATATGATTTTACGTCTATTAAGAAACTTGTGGAGATGTTGCATCATTTTCAGAAGTAATAATGTGGGGATAAATCTCTTAAATGATGGTGTTTTAGTGGAATGTGACTGTTGAGAAGTGCACCCAGTAGTGAGGAAAACCAAGGAAAATTTATTTTATTGTTCTTTTGACATGATTTATGTACTTGAAATATTTTATATTTCCTATTTTTTTGTGAAAAATTAGTATTAAAAATCTAAATGATATTTTGATATGTTCCATTGTTTCATGATTAATTTTCAAGGATATCTAATATCAGTTTGGGGGTGATTTTATCCTATGTTTTTATATCCATTTCTTTTATTCATATTTCATCCTCTATTATGATTATATTATATTATATTTTCCATTTTTTGTTTAACTCTACAGTATAATGTTTTAATTTAATAAATATAAATATTTAAAAATTTATAATTTTATTAGGCTTACAATCTTAATATTTATAAAACATTAATTTTACCATAAAGGTGTTATTGGATTTGGATTGAAACATCAATTTAAACCTGAATAATTATTTTTTATTGGGAAATATATTTGTTTAAACTTGATTTAGTTTGTATTTATAGTATTATTGATGATTATAAAATTAATTAAATTATATAATTTTATATATTTTATATATTTTTTCATAATATAGTTATCATTATATTCCTTGAACGTATCGTAGACAAAAAATAGACCTATTTAATATTTTCTAAAAATGTGATAATTTTTAATAGTGTATTTTACCAATGATTATAATCCAATTCTTTATAAAAAGATATCGTTCTTTGATTTGATATAATATTAAACAAAAAAAATATTTTTTATATCATCAATGTTAGTTAATTTACAATATTCACTTACTTATAACATCTACCTTGTATCAATGTGATGTTATCAATGATACATATACTTTGGAATAAAAATCTAAATGATTTGATATATTTATTAAGAAAAATTGAGTATTAAAATTTCTATATTGATTTGTGTAAGTGTTATAAATATATCCTCAGTTTTAATCATGAGTTTATATTATATTAAAATGAAAATACTAATGAGATGAATCTAGTGACATGAAGAAAAAGTTGTAGTTATGGATTATACGTTTTATTATAGAGATATTTTTTCATATTATATTTTTTACTTAATTTTTTGTGGATTATGTTTCTTATTATTTTAATGAAGCATAATTTTTTTTTCATTAAATTAATATTGAAAAACTAATTAAAATTTTATTCTAATTGTGGATGAAAATTTTCATTTGTGGGGACATTTTTGGTAGTTGGTAGAATATTATGGTATTGTGATAGTGGTGGAATGGTAAAAGAACTATTACCATTTGGTATTCTCCTTGATTAGATGGGAGAGAGAGGCACACACTTCCATTCACATGAACATGGGAATAATTTAGCTTGGTTCTCCAATATTTATATCAATCCTGATGATCTTTACAATAAACAGATACATAGGCTAGTGGATCACCTTAGTTGGCAGGTGTTTCATGTATGTAACACATTCGAGTCTTGTGGGGTGCTACATTGTACCCAAAAATTGGAATTGAGGATGGAAGGTATTTCTTATATTTTTATAAGCCTAAAATTTGATCAAAATATCATATTATACTTATATTAAAATTTTGAGATTAATAAAACCATTAATTAGAAATATTTAGTTAATTGTTTGATTTTTATAGAGAATTATTAACATCTATAGAGGATTTTTTTCTTGTGAAGTGGCACTATCTCACAAAAGTTTGTTGTAATTCTATTAATAATTATGGTTACATATTTTTTTTATGAAATTTAATATTTTTATATAATAGATCTGCTTATCATGAGGACTAATTATACAGTAATTTACATTTAATGAATTCTAGTAATATAGATTAGTACTCCTCATAATGATGATGTGGGATGTTTCTGATGATTTCATAGAAATTATGGTATATGTTGGTTATAGAATAAATATTATTTGTTCATAAATATTTTCTATAATATATGTGGTGTGGTTGTTTGGTAAATTTAATATTATCTAATTAGAGTACCCAATTTGTTAGATTTTTAATTTTATAACATTATATTATATTTTTAGTTCTAAATTTACCTATGAATCTATTTTTTATTACCCAAAACTCTAATATGAAAAAGATTTTTCATATATGTGTTTTCTCTAATGTGATGTGTGAATCTTTCTATAGTGACACACGAAAAATGGGTATTATGGGATGTTATAGATCTCATTACCAGTTTGAATAATTAAGATCCCTTATGAAGCTAAATTAATAAAGGGGAAGAAGAGTTTTTTCATTTGAAACATTGTCCATAAGGAAATGATAATACACCATTTATATTATTTCTATGAGAATATCTATTACATCCTATTGTGGGTTTTATAGATAACCATTATTTTTGTGATATGATATGACATGTTTCATTATAAATTCATTCATATGGTTGGGAATATTTTTATAGTATTTTTATTAATTTTTTCATGGATGGGTTAGAATCACATTTTATATGAGTGGGGTTTCCCATGAATGAATGTAATTGAATTCTATTAGATATATATAATCATGTATTTATATGATTGAGATAATATCATATAATAATGAAATTACCTTATATTATTGGGTAGAAATATTAATTTATTTATATACTGAACTGAAATAATTTCTCATGTTGGAGATTATTCCACAAACAATGAGCTTCTATATAGATGATAAATATCAGAGGATTATTTAACATGGAATGAGAGGATGAATTATGTAGTTATTCATTCATGATAACAGAGTGAATATGTCACAAGAAACGTCATACAAAACAATATTTTATTGCACTATAATGGTGTATATGATGAATATTATAGAATCAATTATTCCATCAATAAAAACCTAGTAAATTTAAAATTAGAACTAGATTGAGATAGGAAAGGTGATTACACCATAATATTGGTGTTGTTACCACTATTAGTAGTGATGTGAAAAATAATTCATAGAAGTAGGAGGAACCACACCACTATTACCTTGGTGTTATATGATTAAGGATTAATGTATTTGGCTATTTCTGACATTCCACTCTATATTGAATGAATCACATCGCATTCATCTAGAGTAAAAAATATTGACAGATTCTTTGTTTTAGAGAAATGAAAAATTCCACTCCATAATCTATGAATCACAGAAAAAATATTTTAATTGATATTATTAGATACACAATGATATGTGGTATTTATTCAAATATATCATTTAGATCTGAGTATAATGTTTTAGTGTAGGCTGTGCCACATATATGTATGTTATATCTATAAATAAATTTAAGCCAATGAGGTTAATTTAAATATGATAAAAAAATGGGAGATATTACTCATCCAAGATCATTTAATGAATGACCTTGTATAATTTTTTAAATAAGAACATCATTTGACACTAATAATAGCTTTTGCAATAACATGATGTGTGGGATGATGAGATCATTCAACTTCTTCATGCTTTTGGTTCATCTTTTATCATATTTAAAGAAAAAGATCATTCTATTTTACTTCTACCATTGGTATAAAATTTGTATTCAGAGTGTGAGAATGTAGCCACAACACACCAAGGATTATCCACATGAGACAAATGGTAAGTGAACCTTATAAAAAACCCTTGTGTGTGTTATTTCATGCACAATCTCTCTCATGAAAAATGTTACCATTGATATAATTTTACTATAATAACAAATTGTAATCACATAGTGAGAAATAATGATTTTGTATTTTAGTCACTAATAAATCACCCACAACCACTCATCATATTCGTACACACTCCCCTATGCATAAAAATTGGTGTCATAATTTTGTTAAAAATGATTAAATGTATGATTCCCATAAATCTGAATTTTTCTATAATATATTTTTTTATATATTTTAAAAATAAATGGGGTTTATGAATATCATCCACAAAAATGGATTATAAATGTTTTATGGAAAATTATTACATCTATATAGATAGGGGATGCACTATATGTTTTATACTTGGTATAAATTTTCTTTGTAACACCCTGAGATTTTATGAGATATATTCCTTGTAATCTCTTCAATTTCTTCTATTATACACTACACCAAGATTATCTTGTACTATACGCAACACTTTATTAGCTTGCGGTATATGCAACACTATTCTAAGCTCATGCTACACATAATTTCAAATTCTTTTTGTGGAAATTATTCTACGCAACATTAAATATAGACTTTGATTAATGTATAAATGAAATAAGTTTTGATTATGTTATACGCAACACCAAATAGAGATTTCAATACATGAATCCTTTACTTGGCTTCCATTACACGCAATCAAGACCTTCCTTGATAGCGTGTATAGTACACAATACCGAGTTTCACTAAATGAGATATTATTATAATATTATTATGAACTAGCCAGTATGAATAGTAATACCAACTTTTTGAAATTTTATAAATTTTAGCATTCAAAATGGACTTCATTTTGGAATTCAGAATATCGAAATTATCCTAGGGTGAATTTTTGGTATTTTTCTGAAAACTTTCAATTTTTGATGAATAGTGAAAACACTGGGTTACTATTTAAAAACTGACTTTTTATTTAAATAATTATTTATTTTATTTAAAACTTGATACATAATACCTATATAAGTTCAAGGTAATTCATTTCAGTCATTTTATAATAATTTTAGATATGTATAAATTTTATTGAACTTTTCACCGTCTTTTACCCACCTCCTAGGAGAATGTGAAAATATACGTAAAACATAATTTAACCACTTCTGTGAGTGGAATTTCGAAAATATGAGAGAAAAGGTTAATATCAAGGAGTAAAATGTGTTTCAGTAAGATAAAAATAATTTTTGGTCAATAGTAACTTTTTACTTTTATTTACCACAGTTAAAAGTAAATAGAGTAATTATGGTTTAAAATGATATTATTATTAACCTAACACATGACCTAATTCTAGTGGATAAGTGGAATTCAACCAAAAAAACCTTATGAATATAATATTATTCGTTAGGTCCCCTTGGATTAGATGATTACATTTATTATTATTTTATTTAAATAATAGTAAAAATTTATAAAATCAATGTTTAATAACCAAAACATTTTTAATATAGGGTTATACATAAGTTAAATTCTACTATAAATATTAATTATAAAGCTAAAAATATTTCCTACTAAATTTTATTTTATTTATAATTTTTAGACATTATATAATTTAATTTATTTATGACACATTGATGATGTAGTAATTACCTTATTAATGAATATTTAACATAATAGATATTATAAATAACCAAATAAATGTAATTTGAGACTTTTTATGAATTACACTAATTTTATAGGTTAATATGTCATTTTATTATGGATTTAATTAACATTTTTAGAACTATACATGCTGTTATGATTTTCTCAAATATCAATTACCAAATAGTGTCAAAATTGACACAAAATAGTTTTTTAAAACAAATATTATTTTATTAATTGTTTTTCTATTTCTAAAAATCTACAGTTTGGCCAAAAAACTTATATAAGGTTTTATATATTAATAATGAACCACTTGGGGTTATTTTGGTTTTTTATAGTATGTTTATTAACCATATAGTGTAAGAAAACAAGAAGACATGGTAAAAGTTAAATTATTTAACTTAGAGTTAAATCTAAATGATAAGGTTAAAATAGTAACATAAACTTCTCTAAAACCTATTGGATGAGTGTATTTTGACCCATAACCACTTTATCTTCTAAAAAAATCAATTTGGAGCTATTATTAACCGAATATGACTTTTTTATAAAATAATATTTTATGTTTTTCCTAAGGTGCCCCTCTCCCCCTTATAAAAGGGCACCTCCTCCCTCTTCTCTTTATACAATTTTGATCTTTCAAGATAGGAAAAAACCTGCCCATTTACCTTCTCAAATTCCCTAGAAACATTATAATAGTTCTGGTTTCCTTAAAAGACCAACTCTAGTGCCTTCATGAAAGCTTAAAAGGGATGCGTCGAAGAAGAGGTAATCTCTTCTACTGATTCATTCAAGTTTCTTTCTTCTTCAACTTCTTCTTCTTTAGTTGTTTCATTAAAAAGTAATAACATCAGTATCAATAATATATTGATATGTTATTATAAATATGAGACATCCTCATTTCACCTTCTATCCATCCTACGGAAAATGAAATCACCGCGTGTGCGTACGTACCGAATACCGTCTCCACGCCGTGGTGTAATCTGTTTTTCCACCACCACCTTACTTGGATCGGTATAATGGTGTAAAGAATTACTATATATAGTTATTATAAAATCATATTGATTCTGAGATATCATATCAACCATTCCAATTCAATTTAATAATTATGGGAACGATATCATCGCTCGTGCGTACGTACGGATTACCATCTCCACAACGCGATGAGATTAATTCTCCATGTTAACCATTTAAGAATGATTAAAAAGTATATATAATGAATAATAATGAAATATATGACATGATAATGCTACTGGATATATATATATATATATATATATGACATCTAATTACTTTCATTCAAGTCAACAAGGAATGGAAAACAGTGTTCATGCGTACGTACGACCTACCGTCTCCATGAACGGTGTATTTCATTTCATTTATCTATCTATTATATATATATATATTTATATATACTGAATATATATGTTATATAAATCATTATTTACATTATTTAATTAAGTAAATAATGATATAAGTAATAATAATATCAATAACAACAAGTCCAAAGACGTATGATAAATAAATCGTATTTACCCAAAATGCTGATTTAACAAGGAATTTACAAAAGAACGGGTAATATAAAGTCATAAGTAAAACATATATGATATCCTAAAAATGAATATGATTCTGTAATAAGTCAATGGCATTATTTAAATCATTATACAGGAGGTTCAGATGCATACGAAGCATATCGAACCTAAGGTAAGAGATAACTATTCCAATCTCTTTCTTATCCGGGATTGTTTATTCGTAAGTATTTACTGGGTTTATTGTTATCATCCATGTCCATGTTTTCAAAAAATATTTTAATGTATGTTTAATGTCCTTTTTACCCATTTTTTTACTTTTACCAAATGTTATGGAAGGAATCATTCTTTTGTTTACCATACTAGGAACGTTTTGACTTTTCCGGAAAAAGTACGAGATTAATTTTCTTTTTCAACTTATACGGCATGATAGGATTTTTACGGTTTCATAACACCTTATTTTCATGAATATTACTATACAATATTTCATTACTATTTTCAACAAAATCCTTTTCTTTTAAAATATCACGACATTTTGTGAAAAGAAAATGATTTTGAATAAGAAAGGATATTTTCCACCAGAATTTATTTCAAGTGTTTTATCAAAACCATTTTCCATATAAGATGACCTAATTTCATATGTGTATTTTTCAAGTTTAATGTATCTATGATTAACATGGTTTCACTTCTCTTATGATGAAATGATATCCATTTTTTTTATATGGATTATGTTATGATGGGATGATGTTTATGAAACCCATTTTATTCTTTGGGTTATGATGAATGATTTATGTTTATGTTGTGGAACGCGTAATAATGATTTAATTATGAGATTTGTGGGACCTATATCTCCCTCTAATGCATTGGGTAAAGATTTATATCTCATGAGAAAGACATGGCTGGAATGGGAAGTTAATTCGGTTCAGTGATACATGACTGGAACGAGGAGTGAACTCGGTTCAGTAAGGGAATTTTTCCACTAAGATGGTCCTGGAAGCAATGCCTTCAATACTATGGATATCATATCATGTGAATAATATTTTTACACAATTAAAAGTTTTATTTCCATCCAATTATATCATGATTAATATTCTTTTATGATCTATTTCTTATGTACTGCAATGTTTTATGTCATTGCTCAAGATTTTGAGGATTAGATTTTATGCTCATGTTTTTTCATTCAAATGACTATGGATTGTTTTATGTTCTCTATGTTTACCTTTACTGAGCTATTGAGATCACCCTTTATATGTTTTATGTTCCCCAGGATATAATGAAATGTTTTAGTTAAGAAAACGAAAGGGGATGATCTTTATAGGAGATGTTGAAGATCTTTCACCATGATTAGAAGATTATGTTCCAAGGTTCCAAAGACACTAAACTATTATGGCCCTTGTGTGTTGGTTTATGTTATGTATTAAGTATTCTGAAAAATTAATGTAATGTCCATGTACATCAAGTTTTGGGTCTCTATAGTTGGTATCAGAGGAAAGGATTATTCAACCTTTGGAAAATAGGATGAGGGAACTTTAGTGAGATCCCTAGAGATATTTTTAAGGTATGTCTAGGGAAGTCTATAAGGTTAGGTATAAGTATAGGTTACAGTCCTAGAATTATGATAATGATCTTTAATAACCTAGGATTAAACCTATGATGTTATAGATTGAAAGTACTCCCCCTTTATTGTGTTGTTTTCCTAGCATGATTTTTGCCTCTCAAACTATTATTTTTGGGGTTTAGATGATGGCTGGAACCCAAAGGAACCATGTTGATAAATGTAATGAGAAATTAAATGATTGTCCTCATGAACAAACCAATGTTATGGGATATGGAGTGAAAAATATTATTTCTATACTTACAAAAGCTATGAATCAATCTAGACTTCCGAATGAGCAGAGAAGGGAACAATATTCTATTGAGTCCTTCATGAGGCAATGCCCACCTTCTTTCAATGGGTCTTCTGATCCACTTGTTGCTGAACAATGGATCAGTACCATTGAAAAGATAATTTCCATACTTCTCTATTCAGAACAAGAAAAAGTCATTTTTTTATTTACTGTTTAGAAGGTGAACTAGACCAGTGGTGGACTCTAATTAAGAATACAAGGTTCCAAGATAAATTGAATCCATGGAATGGAATGAGTTCAAGAACATGTATTTCAATAAGTACTTACCTCTTATTCTTCATACAAATATGGAGAAGGAGTTATTTGAGATTAAGCAAAAGGATGATGAATCTTTTGGTATATACGAAGTGAATTTTACAAGTCTTGCAAGGTATGGATCTGGAATTATCATCCAACCTGAAAGTAAAGATGATCGATTCTTCAGTGGCTTAAAACCCATTCTTCGAAGTGAATTAGCTATAAGAGACTTCATTAGCTATGAAGAAATTGTGTGTTGTGCTATCAAGGTAGAAATGGAATTTGGTGTTACATATCCATCTCATGGTTTTGACAAGAAACAAAATATGGAGTTTAAGGAGAAATCTCAGAACAATGGTTAAAAGAAGATGAATGTTTCCTTATGCTCAAAGTGTGGAAATAAGCATGATGGATATTGAATAAAAGGTACTAGAAAATTTTTTAAGTGTGGAAAAGAAGGTCATAGAGAAGTTGAGTATCGATGTAATGGAAAAAAGTTAGCTAATGATGTGAATAGAGAAAAGACTACAGAGAAAACTCCACCAACACTTCAATGCTTCAAGTGCAAGGAAATGGGGCATTATTCTAATCAATTCCCTAAACCAAGGGTTAATGATGATTGACATGAGCAACCACTTAAGGAAAAGGAAAAAAGGGAAGTCACATGCAATCACTATTGGAGATGTTGAATATGACAACAATGTGGTGGAATGATTAAGTGTTTATGTAATGAGATTCTAAAATAATGTTGTATATAGTATCGTGAAATATTAGAATATTTGTGTATTAGTCTATTGTGGTTTTCAATAATTGTATGGTACCAGTAACCATGTAAAGTTATTGAGATATTTTTGGAAGGAAGATGATATGCACAAAATGAATGGAGAAGGAGAAAATAAATTGTTTGATAGTATTCTTGAGATCATGATTGATATAAGGACTAAGTGATATCAAGGTTTGAGTATATATAATTTTTGGGATTTTGGTACATGGAAAGTGTTAACATTTAACTGCATTCATGTTTTCACTAAGGTTCAATGGGTATTCATTTTTCAAGAGAATACATTATTAAGGAATTTTAATGTTTGGACTGTAACCAACCAGACGTATCTTATGACATATGGGGATAAATGACGGTATTTACATGCTTAGTAGGTGACCTCTCTTTCAATATTTCTCTTTATACTATGAGTTTGTGTAAGCCTAAAGATTGGAATAAATTAAGATAGACCTCATATAGTATTTTTTAAGGATAGAACGTTTTGATATTATTTTTGGAATGTTATTATAGTATAGTTTTAGAAAAAGGACAACTCGTAGGATGGGTGAAAACCCATCGCGTTGGACAAGGATATGGGAATTAAACCCACAACCGAAGTGCGATATGCCTTTATCGCCTACCACTGGCCTACAGGAAGTCCCTGGTTAGTATAAATCAGTGTCAATTTATTATGTGGTATGATGTACGAAGTATACATCAATTTTAGGAACCATATATGATTAATCTCACCAAAGATGGAATTTTGTATATAACTTTTTCTATCCTTATGTTTGATATAGATGGAATGACCTATAATTCTATCACATGATATGATAACACTTCACGGAAGACAAATTCAACTTTATTTCATTAAGAGATGAAGTGGAACTTGTTCAAGACACAAACAACAGCGAGATTGTACCAAAATCAAGTAAGTATTTCTTCTAATTCAAAATTTTAAACATTAGGGAAATTATATTGAAAACCAAAAATTTTTTTCCTAGTGATCTTATATCTGATGAATCAGATGGTACCTTAGATCATAAAAAATTTATGGCTTTGTGATTGTTGGATTTTTCATAGCCATGTTCTCTACCACTCTCCATCAAAACTTTATGGTTAGATTTTTCTTCCATATCCAGATTTTCACCAATGTATGTTATCATATGTGGAAACTTAGTGATTAGTTAATTTGGGTAACCATTATGTTTCATAATTTAGTTTTCAATGTTATGTTTTGGTACACTTTTTTACGATTGAGTTTCTTTTAAAGAAACTTTCAAGTAGTAAACCATTTCTAACCCCGACAAATGTTGAGGGTGAAATTAATTTTAAGGGGGGTAGAATTTAACACCCCGAGATTTTATGAGATATATTATTTTTAATATCTTTTATGTCTTATATTATACACTACACCAAGATTAGATTGACTATACATAACACCGTATTAGCTTGCAGTATACGCAATGCTATTGTTGGCTCATGTTACACACAATTTCAAATTTGTTTTGTGGAAATTATTCTACGCAACATTAAGTATAGACTTTGTTTAATGTATAAATGAAATATGTTTTGATTATGTTATATTCAACACCAAAATAAGATTTAACTATATGCATCCTTGATGTGGCTTCCATTACACCCAATCAAGACCTTCCTCGATAGCGTGTGTAGTACACAATAACGAGTTTCACTAAACGAGATATTATTATAAAATTATTATGAACTAGCAGTTATGAATATTAATACCCACTTTTTTAAATTTTATAAATTTTATCTTTCAAAATGGACTTCATTTTTGAATTTGGAATATCGAAATTAGCCTCGGGTGAATTTTTTGTATTTTTCTGAAAACTTTCAATTTTTGATAAATAGTGAAAACACTGGGTTACTATTTAAAAACCAAAATTTTATTTAAATATTATTTATTTTATTCAAAAATTGATACATAATACCGATATATATTCAATTTAATTCATTGGAGTCATTTTATAATAATTTTAGATATATAAAAATTTTATTTAACTTTTCACCGTCTTTTACCCACCTCCTAGGAGAATTTGAAAATTTAGATAAAAAATAATTTTACCACTTCTATGAGTGGAATTTCAAAAATCTGAGAGGAAAAGATTATATCATGGAGTAAAATGTGGTTCAATAAGATAAAAACAAATTTTTGTGAATAGTATCTTTTTACTTTTATTTACCACGGTTAAAAGTAAATAAGGTAATTTAGGGTAAAAATGATATTATTATTACCCTAAAACACGTCCTAATTCTATTGGATAAGTGTAATTCAACTAAAAACAACCTTAGGAATAAAATATTACCCTTTAGGTCCACTTGGATTATATGAGAACATTTATTATTATTTTATTTAAAGAATAGTTAAAATAATTAAAATCATCATTTAATAACTAAAACATTTTTAATATAGGGTTATATCTAAGATAAATATGACTATAAATATTCATTAGAATGATAAAATTATTTCCTACATTATTATATTTTATTTATAATTTTTAGACATTATATAATTTAATTTATTTATGACACATTGATGATGCTGTAATTACCTTATTAATGAAATATTAACATAATTTATATTATAAATAACCAAATAAATGTAATTTTATACTTTTTATGAATTAAACTAATTTTCTAGGTTAATATGACATGTTATTATTGATTTAATTAACATTTTTAGAACTAACCATGCTGTTATAATTTTCACAAAAAGCAATTACCAAATAGTGTCAAAATTGACATAAAATTGTTTTAAAAACAAATATTATATTATAAATTGTTATTCTATTCCTAAAAACCTAAGGGTCGGCCAAATGACTGAGATATGGTTATATATATTAATAATGAACCACTTGGGGTTATTTTGTCTTGTTATAGTAAGTTTATTAACCATATAGTATAAGAAAAAAAGAAGACATGGTAAAAGTTAATTTATTTAACTTAGAGTTAAATCAAAATGATAAGGTTAAAATAGTAACCTAAACTTTTTTAAAACCAATTTTTTGAGATTATTTCGACCCATACCCACTTTAGAGTATAAATAAATCAATTTGGAGCTATTATAAACCGAATATGACTTTATTATATAATAATATTTTTAAGTTTTTCCTAAGGTGCCCCTCTCCTCCCTTATAAAACGGCACTTCCTCCCTCTTATCTTTACACAATTTTGAGCTTTAAATATTGGGAAACCCCTTCCCATTTCCCTTATAAACTTATCTAGAAACATTATAGTGGTTATGGTCTCGTCAAACTACCATCTCTAGTACCATAAGAGGAAGCTTAAAAGGGGTGCGTCGAAGAAGAGGTAATCCCTTATACCGATCGTTTCAAGTTTCTTTCTTCTTCAACTTCTTCTTATTTATTTGTTTCATTATAAATTAATAACATAAGTATCATTAATATACTGATATGTTATTATAAATATGAAACAACCTCATTTCACCTTCTATCCATCCTATGGAACATGAAATCACCGCGTGTGCTTAGGTTCAGAATACCGTCTCCACGCCGTGGTGTAATCTGTTTTTCCACCACCACCATACTTGGATGGGTATAATGGTGTAAAGAATAAATATATATAGTTATTATAAAATCATATTTATTCTGATATATTATAAAATCCTCTCAAATTCAATTCAATAATTATGGGAATGATATCATCGCTCGTGCGTACGTACGGATTACCGTCTCCACAATGCGATGAGATTCATTTTCCATGTTAACCATTCAAGAATGATTATAATGTATATATAATGAATAATAATGAAATATATGACATGATAAAGCTACTATATATATATATATATATGAAATCTACTTACTTTCATTCAAGTCAACAAGAAAAGAAAAACAGCTTTCATGCGTACGTACGACCTACCGTCTCCATGAATGGTGTATTTCATTTCATTTATCTATCTATTATATATATATATATATATATACTGAATATATATGTTATATAAATAATTATTTACATTTTTTATGTACGTAAATAATGATATAATTAATAGTAATATCATGAACAACAAGTCCAAACATGTACGATAAATAAAACGATTTTACCTAAAACGCTGCTTTAACATGGAATTTACAAAAGAACGGGTAATATAAAGTCATAAGTGAACCATATATGATATCATAACAATGAATATGATTCATTAATAAGTCAATGTCATTATTTAAATCATTATACAAGAGTTTCAGATATGTACGAAGCATATCAAACCTATGGTAAGGGATAACTATTCCAATCTCATTCTTATCCGAGATTTTTTATTCATAAGTATTTACTAGGATTATTGTTATCATCCATGTCCATGTATTATAAAAATGTTTTCATGTATTTTTAATGTCCTTTTAACCCATTTTTTAACTTTTACCACATGTTATTAAAGGAATCTTTCTTTTGTTTACCATACGAGGTACTTTTCGACTTTTCCGGCAAAATTACGAGAAGAATGTTCTTTTTTAACTTATACAGAATGAACGGATTATTACTGTTTCATAACACCTTATTTTCATGAAGATTACTCTAAAAAATTTCATGACTATTTACAAAAAAATAATTTTCTTTTAATATTGTACGACATTTTGTGAAAATAAAATGATTTTGAATTAGAAAGGATATTTTACTCAAGAATTTATTTCAAGTGTTTTATCAAAACCATTTTCCATCTAAGATGACATTATTTCATATGTGTCTATTTCATGTTTAATGTATCTATGATTTATATAGTTTAACTTATCTTATGATGAAATGATATCCATTTGTCTTATATGGATTATGTTATGATGGGATGATGTTTATGAAACCCATTTTATTCTTTGGGTTATGATAAATGATTTATGTTTATGTTGTGGAACATGTAATAATGATTTCATTATGAGATGGGTGGGACCTATATCTCCCTACAATGAATTGGGTAAAGATTTATATCTCATGATATAGACATGGCTGGAATGGCAAGTTAATCTGGTTCAGTGATACAGGACTGGAATGAGGAGTGAACTCGGTTCAGTAAGGGACATTGTCCACTAAGATGGTCTTGGAAGAAATGCCTTGGCTACTATGGAAATCATATCATGTGCTTAATGTTTTTCCACAATTACAAGTTTTATTCCCATGTTATTATATCATGATTAATGTTCTTTTATGATCTGTGACTTATGTACTACAATGTTTTATTTCATTGCTCAAGATTTTAATGCTTAGATTTTATGCTCATGTTTTTACATTCAAATGTCTATGGATTGATTTATGTTCTCTATGTTTACCCTTACTGAGCATTTGAGCTCACCCTTTATATGTTTTATTTTCCCCAGGATATAAAGAATGGTTTTAAGAAAGAAAACAAAAGGGGAATATCTTTATGGGAGATTTTGTAGATCTTTCACCATGATTAGAAGATTATGTTCCGAGTTTCCAAAGACACTAATCTATTACCGTCCTTTTGTGTTTGTTTTGGTTATATATTAAGTATTCCGAAAAAGTAATGTAATGTCCATGTACGTCATGATTTGGGTCTCTACACTATTTATATCATTGAGTATGTTTTTAATTGTCATGAGATGTCCTAGTTATTCCATCCAACCCATCACCTAATCTGGATTCATCCATTGCACAAAGGGAATTATTATTTTTCATGAGGTTGAAATTAGTGTGGGGGAATGTAAAAATTAAATTTCAGAAAGATTTAGTCCATAATAAACATCAATATATATCTCATGAGAATAAATCATCAGATAATAAACAATAACCATATCTAGAAGAGACAAAACCACGAAAATTTACACATTTTCACAATATTAGAAAAATGAAAATACCAAAAAACAAGGAGCGGATCCAACCACAAAACCAAAGTAACCATGAAATTAAAGATCCATCACCCTAAATTCACTACCACCAACACCTGAATAAGGGAAAAAATTAGAAACTATACCCACCTTCACTACTATAGAACATTATCTCTTTACCTTGGTCCAAAATAACAAGATCTATGTACACTCATGTGTCTTTGTTTGGTGTTATCCAAAGATCTATAGAATATAACAGAAATGTGGTTACATGCGAATAATTCAAAATAAAAATCAATATGAATGATTGAATAATGTGATAGGGATAAATTTTAATTAAACACTTTATAAAAAACATTTTCATGATATTAATTCATTGAAATTAAAATGGAATGAAAATCCACCATATATTGACGATAATCACAACATAAAAAGTTAAACTTCAGTACTCCCTAAAGGAACGTTAATGAGTGGTACCCCAGTAACCTCATATCTCAGTGATATAGTATAAAAACCCTGACCCACATTGTGCACTGGAAAGATCTACGAGAGTGGAATATATCAAATGTTCAAGTGGTGTTCAATTATCATAATTTCATAGTTACTGTTATAGTGTCAATCATTATAGATTGAGCTAGGCCATGTCCCCACCAATCAAACTAGTGTACTAGTCCATGTCCTCCCATATAGTAATAAAAATATCGCATTGTTCTCAATTCCATTTCTCATTTCACATAGATCACATCTTCTATATACTCTCGCTAAACAACAATATTAAACATGAAAATCCACCATTTTAAATAAGAAAAAACTCATTAAATTTTATATTCAAAATGAATACCTCTTAAAACATGATTATCACCACTTACAGAATTCATTGAACCCATTTATACTGAATTAAAAAGAAGGAACATAAGAAACCTAACAAAATTAATATTGAAAATCATATTTCAACCCTTACGCACCCTAAAACCCTTTAAATTTTTTTACCACCATTCACCAAAAAAATAGAAAACATTTGGAAGGCATATCAAGAATATAAAATTCATCTAGTCATGAAAAATATTTAAATCACCTAACTCATTCTTGGAAACATTTGGATCATAGTGAAAACCCACAACTATGCCATAAAGTGACCATATAAAGGTAATTTCAGACTAAAAAATCATCATTTCACCCAGTAACTCAATATTGAACACTTATTAGGTCATCCAATCATATAAAGAAAGAATAAACAAATTAATATGGAAAGATAACCACATTATATGGAACAAACCTAGAGATAATCAACTTACATGATGATTATTTCATGATCCAAGTCCAAATACACCCAAATATTAAAGTATAAGGGAGAAAAGAGGGAGGTGTGGAGGTAAATAGGGATGTAAATCTTATGTGGGGGTAATGGGGTGAAGTTGGGATAAAAGTATGGGAAGGTATAAATGTGAAATCATAATTTTTAATAACATGGAATGCTTACAATGTTAAGCCACATAGTTTTCCTAACTGTGCAGTCTCCTCTATCTAAGAGTAATCCAATAACCAAGCTTTCATGGGGATGGTTGATACACTTGAGGTATCTTGTGTGGACTGGGGAGTTCCACTATCCATAGTGCATGGTCTCTCCTTGGCTGGTGGAATGCTTCCCCTAATTGTTCTTCAACCATGCTCCACCTTCTATCAGAAACAAAAACTCAATTCTTTTACAATAAAAACCAAGGTAATATAAGAGATGAATATAAAACCAAAATTATTCAAAGGATTAACTAAAAATCAAATCATAGATGTGAAAATTCTCCCTACCATGAAAACTTTTAACCCTCATAAATTCATCCCAGTGTTTTATTGGAGAATAAAAACAGCTGATGAACCTCAAACTAGGATTTCCTACCCCGTGGTAAATGATCATCATTCTCATTATTAAAAAGAAATCAGAACAAAGGTATAAAAATCAACCAAATCACACTCTCCTAAGAATCCAAAATCTGTACTTATTTCTATAACACAAAAAAATAGAAAAATTGCACTATCTTTTCACAGTTCACTACATGAGAGGGGTATGGATTATAATTTCATTGCTGGGATACATGGAACACTTCATGGATTGACAAAAATTGTGACAAAAAAGATGTCCAATATGCCACATTACCAGCTCTCTCAATATTATCAAAATGTATGACATACATCTATGTTAGTTATCATTTCATACCATGAAAAATGTAAACTAAACTAATTATTGCCTATAGAAACTCTGTATTGACAACTAATAAATCCAATTATCAGTGCCTCTGATCAACATAAAACTTTTTGAAGTTTTGTGATGTCAACAATTGATGTCTAATCAAATAGATATTATCAGATGTCTCCTGTATGAGACTCTTCCCCAAAAGCGACGTATTAGACACCTCTACTCAACACAAGAATTATCAACACGACCAACCATATATCCCTTATTGGGATCTATTTGAATGGAAAATTGGTAACTATTGTTATATTAAAAATCCACTAATCACAAATGGAAAATTCACGAGACTCCAAAATTTAACATACATGCATGAACCTTTTCTTCCAAGATCTTATTGTCCTACTCCATTTGAAAATCCATTTGAAGATGGTTTTCCATTCTAAACATGATCTAATATCACATTTCCTACTAAAGGCCACACCAAAATTCATATGAAAATGGTGGGTCCCTCTCAAAAATGATATCTAACGGGACACCATGAATCCTCGCTATCTGTTGAACATAAAATCATCCCAATTCATCCAATTTGGTTGAATCCCTGATCAGGAGGAAATGGGGTTAATAGTTCAAAAGGTCACTCAATTCCAAAATAAAATTACTCCCATGGGTAATGTGAGTCAAAATAATAATAAAATACCTATCGACCTTATTCCACATGAAAATAGGAATGGGTATGTTATGGAGAAAAATTAATTGATTCTAGTACTCATCCTTAACCACCCGACATGTATAACATTGTGATGCATTTTTTTTCTCTTACACATATAATTCATGGAGATCAGAACTAATGTAAGAATCATAAGACAATTTGGTAGAATATGGTAGGACTTCAAACAAATATCAATGCCTTTCCAGCATCTACACATTTTTGAGTGACAATGACACCACATAGCAATCCCTGAAATAAGAAACTACGACATATGAAAATGAAAAGTCATAATGAACCTTACCACAATTTAAAAACTACATATAATGAAATCACAACTCCTCACTAGGTTTATAATGCCGAATGTACTCCATAATTGAAGGTGTTAGCTCTACACTGGCCAATAACGCCCCTCCTGTGTGCTCTGTGTCTTACAGGATCATCCAAGAAAAAAACAAAAATATGTGTTTTCTAATAACTAGAATCTTTCAATTAAAGCATTGAAATTTTATTGATCAATGCATCATCTACCACATTAACATCATCTGGGGTTTATATGATACCAAAATTAAACCCTTGAAGGAAATCAACCAAATTAAACTACCTTAAACTAATCTTTTTCTAAGTGAAAATGTAGGCTAATCTCTTTTGATCTGAATTGATTAAAAAATTCTCCCTGCATAGGTAATGATTTCATGTCTTCACGTCATGATTCACTATCGCTAATTCCAATTCATGGGTTGGATATTTATTTTCTTGTTGTAAGAGATTGTTAAATCCATACACCACATCATTATCTTCCCGTATCATCACACACACAAAACCCAAAACTAAAGCATCACATTTGACCATGTATCCCTTTCCCAATTTTGAAAATATCAAAAATAGGGGTTGTGTTCAACTATCCCTTAATCTCCATGAAGGACTACTGAAATTAGGGTGTCCACTCAAGATTTACCCATTTTTAGGTAATTTTAGTCCTGGGAGAACCTATCATAGAGAAATCCCATTTAAACCACCTATAATATCATTTCATCCCTAAAAATATCCTAATCTTGAAGACATTCATCGGCAGCTCCCATGACTTCCCAACCCTAAACATATCATGTGTACATTAAAACCCATTACTCTGAGATCATAAGGAAAATAAATTATCTTCGGTAATCACGAAATATAACTTAGAAAACTATTTATATAAATAATGATCTCGATGAGTGCCCAAAATGAATCAAAAGTGTTTCCCATAATCCTCCTTAGTTCTAGCATAAAAGAAAAAGTCTTCCAAAAATACCATGACTAATAAATCAATGTTCTAATGGAAGACTCATTTTGTGAGTTCCATGAAAATCATGGATGCATTCCTCAAACACAATGTCACGAAAATATACTTAAAGTGGCTATAACTACTTCAGAAGACTTTTATTTACAACTTCTTCCACTTAGACTCACACATGATGATTCTCGGAATAAAATTCAATCATAGAGAACCACCTCTACCATTTATATTGATCATAAAATTAATCTACATGTGATAAATGATATTTTCTCTTTTTTTATGATATTCAAATTCTGATAATCATTGCATAACCAGAGAGATCAATATGACTTCCAGAGAGACAAAACCAGGGTGGCCCAATGCGTGGTTCTTAAGTGAATGAATTCTCATGATTCTAACATGACTCTGTGTATATTTATTTATCCCATCAAAGTGGATCCATAAAATATAATGGAAGAGTTAACATTTGTGTTCCCAATTTCAAATATATAGTGAACTATGCATCCCACCCTCGAAGAAAACTTTGGAATTCATCTCAAAATAACTATAGGAATAAATCCACCATAGGAGGTTACCCTCCCTCAAAAACACTACCATTTACCTCAAATATGAGGGAAGAGATCAGAATAGAATATATTCGCAATTACAAAAGTATAGGTTTATTATGTCTTGACCAAGGATCCCATTCACCCAGAAAATCATAGGTGCTAGAATCGGGTTCCACATTAATCTCCCACATCTGGAACATTTTTTGTGCGCTTAATAACACACCATCCAATACATACCAATGATCACTTCAAAGAGATGCATCTCCAAACACTAGAATTCTCATTATACCTCATCCCCTAATATGGTGTGTACATAATATAGACCCTTAAAACCCAACCCATTCTTCTTACCTAGTGGTGTCACCAAATTTCACCACATATGACGTAATCCCAGTTCAAAACATAAAAAATTCTAAAATACATATTGAAATAAAAGAAACTATGGTGAAAGTAGGAAGTAGAATAGAGGAAATATAAAATTAAATAATATTTGTACCTAGAAATTTTGTAGTTAATTCATTAGATAACACTACATCTTGATCTATAACATTCAGATTCCTAATTTAATCCTAAGACTAAGGGAAACCCATTGACCAACGTCTCTCCCTTAGGATATAATTTCCTTAAAGAATATCTGGACATACCTAAATGATCACCATAATGAGAGATCTCTGAACTGAATAGTACATATGAGGCTGAAATTACTATCAAGGATTATGAATTTGCACCAACCTAGAATTGAACTTTAGCTATAACAAACCAATGAATGTTCAACATGTGTCTAAATCTAGGATAATATCTATGTCGAGATGACTATATAGATGAAACATGACCTGCCTTCCCACATAGATGAAACAAGACTACCCCATCATTTGAAGCCACAAATAGAAAATCATGGGACTAATGGCCTAAAATATAAAATCCCCTATTATTATACTCATCTCAATTCATCTTCTTATCAAATTAACCACTACTACTATAGATCACTTCTTAAACTACCCCCAAAAAACTAGACATTATGTAATTGTCTATATCTATAGTAAAAGCATGATCAACCGCCTCAACCTAAGTCTCCATCTTATTGAAGTATACCTAACATCAGATATCCATCGACAACCCCATTTCAAACCAATGATCCATTATATTATCATTAGAAACTACATATGTTGTGAACTGAACCAACTCTATTTTTTTCTTACACAATAATGGTTTTATCCCACTTGTGGTGGTCTAGAAACTCTAATGTTTGGGTTATTTCTATGGTTCCCGGGTAATACTTCTTAATATAACTCCCTTCAAATTCTTTGATCCCATATTCTCATGTTTTCCAACCTGATCAAATGATTCTGATCACCTAAGAAAGTAATATTCCAAAATTACCAAAGTACACTTCACTTTGATCTCCTCAGGAGTGTGAAGAACCATGAACATCATTTTTATTTTCTCAATAAAATCCTCATATTAATGGGGGTACATGGTACCCTAAAAATAAGTAGTCATGTTCTTGAGAAAACATTCAACCATGTAATTTTTAGAACCTGGTGAAATTTACCTTTCCTAAACAAGACCAGATTCTGTTCCCTTTTCCAAGGCTTAGTCTGTCCAAATCACTACTTCTAAAATTATTTGATCAACCTGTTAGGGATAAATCTCTTAGGGCCATTTCAGTGGAATCACAGGATGTCTTTGGGGATAAATCATTATACATCAACCTATAAACACAATGAAACAATCAATACAATCATCAATAAAAAATTGCGAAAAAAAATTTCGACGACTACATCGATTTCCAAAAACATCCATGAATATAAACTAAATCATAACAATCTCAATAATAAGATAAAATAACCTCCACCATTCCTGGTGTCTTTACATAGTCTGTAGATATAACATCTTAGTAGGAGGTTAATTCAAACCATTTCCCAATATCCTATGTTGAATTAAGGTATTTTATGAGGTGTGTTGGCCAGTCACCCCAATCGCAATGGGAACCTCAATCCTTAACATTTATAGATCCTATTAATCATGAATACCCCAATTTAAATGAAAAAAGGTATTAACCTACTTTGATACAAAATTTTCATGAACCAAACTGAGTATGTCATCCAACCTTACACCTGACCAAGCACATGGAATGCCCTAAGGGTGTTCCCAATCACCACAGAATAAAAACTAGATCATAGACATCTGACCATGCACATTCAGAAAATTTTCTCCCATACTAAACATCCCTAAACATATTATGAGAATAAATAATCATATAATAAACAATAACAATATCTATAAGATATATTACCACCACATGTTAAATATTTCCACATTATTAAAATACTAAATTACAATAAATATGGAGGGGATAAAAAAACAAAATCTACAGGAAAAAGTGGTCATTCACCCTCATGTCACCTCCAAAAACACCTCAATTATATATGCCACTACAAACCAGATCCACCATCAACACCATGAATCTTTGTTCATTTATATGGGTGAAACATAACAAAATCTACAAACACATTTGTGTGTTTGTAGGATATGATCCAAATCCTAGTAGGATATATCCCAAATACTCTCCATGCCAATAAATGATAAGAACATTTAACACTCAATTTTTAGGAAAAATATTGAAATTATTTTTAATAAATCATTTTATGGATAGAATTTTTAAGACAAACATGCATTGAAATTAAATTTAAAGAAAATACCATCTTATTCCAATGGTAATAATGACATCACAATAGTACCACATGGAATCCTTAAAGGCACTAAGAAGGGTGGGACCCTAAGAAACTTATATCTCGTTGATATAGTTTAAACTCATGACCCACAACAACCTCATGAACAATCCACTATAATGGAATACATCCAATGTTCTAATGGTCTCAAATCATCAACATAGTTTAGCTTGTGTTTTTGAATAAATCCTATTATAAAGAACCTGGACTCGTCCAAACCAATCCAACTAGAGTATTAGACATATTCCACACATCTACTTAACATAGATTCCCTTTGACCTCAGTTACATGTCATATGTCACATATATCACCTCTTCCACATACATACAAAAAAACATGAATACACATGAAAACCACCTATTTACCATGATCAAATCTTGATTCAAATCCATACACACATCAAATCCATTTTAAATCCTACTCTTCATCACTTAAAAACTCATGGAACACATTTAATTGGAATTTAAAATAAGGGACACGTGAAACAAAACCCGTTACTTTTGGAAAATCATATTTCAATCTGTATGCTCCTCAAAACCCAAGGAAAATGTATTTTGGACTGCACACACTTGTCATAAAACAAATTTAAAAAACACATCTAGAATAAAAAAACTATGGAAACTATTTCTTATATACTATATAATGGTTCTTTGCTTATAAATTTTTTTAACAACATCTGACTTGAATCCTTAGTGGTGGCACTTTTTTATAGTTGACTATTTTTTATTGTATTTATAATGGTGGTTTTGTTAAGAGATAATATCTGAAAATATTGATTTATGTATTGGGGTTAATAATTTAATAATTATTATAGTTAATTAATCATTAGGGTGTTATGATTTTTATATCATGTAGCTTTGTTATATATTTCAATAAATTAACACCCACTCCCTCTGATGATTTTTATCAGAGTTTTCAAATGTTATGGATGTAATCCAAGCCTCAACTAGGGATATGATATCAATAAATTCTTGTTGATGGAAGGATCAAAATTTTAGGTATCCATGCATACTATTTGGACCAATAATCGGTGGAATACACATGTCAAATAAAACATTTCATCAATTCATGTCATTTTATGTTCGACATAAACAATATCAGTTTAAAGAATATTAATCCAGAAAAGGCTCTGAATCACATAACATAGCCAATGTATGAATCAAAACAAATTTATATTTAATAATACTTTGATATTGTTATTAATTTGGTTTATTTTTTTTAGGATGAATGTTTTAAAATGTTAATAAAAATAAAGGGATAGGATAGGAGACATACGTCGAACACACAAAGAAAATAATGAAGAAAATTAATCCCATACATTTGACTGAATCTAAAAATTAATGGAGGTAATGATTTTCAATTTGATTTAAAAAATTAACACATTTAATATTATAGAATATATGTGTGATTAAATTTATAAATTATTAAGGTGATACATGAATTTATATTTAATTAAAATGAAAAAAACAAACACAATTACTATTGACAACAAATGAAATACATGAAAAAGAATTAATGGAGGAATTAAATCTAAATTATAAACATGATTTCTGAATTTAGAAACAATAATATTGAAAGGATATGGTCATTATATACTATCCTTCTATGATCTGAAATATCGTCCCCTTGCATTTAGAATATGGAAAGGTATTTGTAGCCTTAAGTGGCAGACAACTTCCATTCCAAAACAATAACTCAAATTGGCTCACTAATATGACCATTTATGCAGTATAATATTGAAATATATTATTCATAAAAATTATAGATATTGATTTTTAATATTAAACTTCCATATTTGATGTCAATTGTACTTTTGGAGCCAAATTTATGGCTGTTTTTGTAGACCATGTCCTTCTCACCATTTTTTGTATTCTGGTTTTCCATGGTTTGAATGGGAATACATTTTAGGCTAAAATGATTTCCTCAAATATAAAAAAATATAAAAATTCCGGAGGATGTATATTATATTTCACAATAAAAAATCATAACTCAATTGATAAATTGGATTTTGGGATGAATCATGAATGGAGGGAAGTTATAAATTCTGAGACAGAATTGTGGTATGGAATTCAATGCGTCTGTTGGGCCTCACATCGGTAGATTATGTACATCAATTTTTTATCCTTGATGATTATGGATATTAATTATTATATTCTGAACATTCATAAAATTTATTCTTCTATATTGATCATGTAACACCCCAAGATTTCATAGTGTATTATTTCTTCAAAATAATTCAATAACTTGAACTACACGCAACACCGAGTTCAATAACACCATGACTTACAAAAAAAAAACCATTCAAAAGAGGTTATGAATCGTGTTATCTAAATTTTAAACTTTATATAATCCTTATAATTTTAGAATCCATATTATGAGTTTCTTAGATATAATGCAAGAACAAATTCATTTTCAGTATTGCACTTTTATCAACTTAAGATAGTGAAACCTTTTTAAATACAATATTTTAAACTTTTTGACTAAATGGAGACATCAAAAAAATTTAAAATGAAACATCCCAAGCTTACACGGTACGCTTTCCTTTGAATAAAACAGTAGCGTGTGTTGTACGCAACTTCGAGTTTTAACACACACCATAACTAATCAAACTAGCTGTTATGAATAGTAATACCTACTTTTTTAAGTTATATATATTTTATATTTTAAAATGGACTTCATTTTTGGATTTGGAATATCAAATTTAGCCTAAGGTGGAATTTTGGTACTTTTCGGATAACTTTCATATTTTGATGAATAGTGAAAATTACTAAATTTTAATTAAAAACAACTTTTTTAATCAAAATAATTAATAGTGATAAATTATGAATTTGAGTGGTTCTAAAGTATATTTAGAATATATTTTTACTATTTAATATAATTTTGGTCATTGGACATAATTTTACAATTAAACCGAACATAAACAAGTGTCAATCTTTTGATAGTTATTATCTCTTAAAAACACGCTTTTTGTTTTGACAGCGGGAATTAATTTTAAATTAATTTCTGCCACTTCTGTGTTTAGAATTTAGGAAAATGGATTCCATATTTGGAATCAGGATGTTCAAATTGTGTAAATAGGTAACTTTTATTTTTATACATTTTGAATAATTACTGCGGTAAATATTTTATTTACCATGGTTAAGGGTAAATCCGGTAAATAAGGGTTAAAAAAATAATATTATAATAATACTAAATTACCCTAAAACGTGTCTTAACCCTATTGGTTGATAAATGGTCGACCATGGGCATCTTTGGGTCTATTTTGGGACCCCATGGATCCACTTGTAAGTGATAATGACACATTATATTAATAAAGTTAAAATAAAAATAAAAATGGCATAAGCTTACATCTTTTAGAAGAACAATTTTTACATAGGGTTATACATGTTGTATTTTCGATTATAAATATTCATTAGAAAGCTAAAGAGATTTCCTACATAATGATATTTTATTTATAATTTTTAGACATTAAATAATGTATTTTATTTATGACACAATGATGATGCAGTAATTACTATAATAGTGAAAAATTAAAATAATTGATATTATAAATACCCAAATAAATATAATATGAAACTTTTAATGAATTAAACTAATTTTCTAGGATAATATGATATATTAGGATTGATTTAATTGACTTTTTTCGAAGTAATAAATCTGTTATGAGTTTCACAAAAATCAACTATTGAATAGTGTCAAAATTGACATAAAAGAGTTCTTAAAACAAATATTATATTATTAATTGATATTAAATTCCTAAAAATCTAAGGTTCGGCCAAGAGACTTATATTATGATAGGTTAATCATTAATGGACCACTTGGGGGTCGCTTGGATGTATATAGTAAGTTTATTAACCATATTATATAAAAATACAAAGAGACATTGTAAAAGTGAAACTAATTAACTTAGAGTTAATACTTAAAGATAAGGTTAATATAAGTACCCAAACCTGTCTAAATTCTATTGGATGAGTTGTTTTCGACCTATAACCACCTCATCCTTTGAATAGTCAACTTTGGAGCATTTGGAAACCGAATATGAATTTATTATAAATTAATATTTCTAGCTTTTCCAAAGGTGCCCCTCACCCCTCTTATAAAAGGGCACTCCTCCTTCTCTTTTCCACACACCTCTCAAGCCACTTGGCTCATCAAAACTCTGCCCAAATAAGCTCCCCACATCCCTCTACTACTCCTTGAAGCTTCCCCTTAGGCAGAAATCATTTCAAGAAGTCTTTTGGTTCCAACCAAAGCGAGTTACCTAAATTAAAGGTAACGATTTCTCTTAAATTATTTTCATTTATTTTGCTTCTCCAACCCCCAAACTCTTTTTATTTCCTTTCTTTTGTAACAACACCAGTATCCAAAATATACTAGGATGTTGTTATAAGAAGGATTCAAACTACACATACACACAACTCCATCTAATGGATGATGAACATAATGTTTCTGTGGATGGCAAACTAACACCTCACGAAACGATGATTGTTCAAATACATCTTACCGCCTCTCATGGTGGCCATTATGATGGCACTGTAATTAAATATGATATTAATGATATATATATTTTATATATAAGCTTCTGTAATTCCATTTTATTTCATACCATTATTCGTTTCATGTTGTATATACATACGATAATTTCATTTGAGGAAGTGCGGACTACCGCCCCCTTAAAATGATATGACTCGTTCATACCACACATGGAACGTATAAAGGATGGTGTTAATGAACTTAAGTAACATATATAAAATATTATATTATACTGGAATAGTAATATACCTATGTATCATTTGGATTCAATTCTTTTAAAATAAAAATTAAATGGAAGTAGCGTTCGTGCGTACGTACGGACTACCGTCTCCACGAACGCAATGAGATCCATTATCCATCGTATCCATTCAAGTATTATTCTCATTTTAGGGTTAAAAATAATGTTAATATCATTATGATTATGAATAAGATATAATCTATCCATTACAAACATGTCTTACGTAACCAAACATTTAAGAAGAACGAATCGATTATCACCCGAAACGACGATAATACTAAGATATTATTAATAAAGCAATGTTAAAAGATCATATATGATATCATATTAATTTATATGATTCTTGTATAATTTAATAACAATTATTTCACCATTATACAGGAGGTTAACCTACCCCAACAAAGGAAAAGTACAAGGTAAGGGGTTTTCATCTCACTCCTTATTTCCGTGAGATTCATGCCATATTGCCACCATCACCTTTTGTGTGGTGTATGTACTGCCCATAATTATATTCCTTGTGTAATACACTCTAATTTATGTGTATTTACATATTCATTTTATACCAAATTGGTAAGGGTTATTTCACAATCTCTTCATTATCCGAGGTTGTATTATACGTAATAATCTACTGGGATCTCTTTATCATCCACATCCATGTTTCTTTGAAATGTATTCCAAAACATTTTTACTATTTACAAGAATATGGGTTAAAGTCATTTATACCCTTGTTTGACTTTTTATAAGAGGTTTATAAAGGAATCTTTCCGTCGTTTTCAAAACAAGGTCCTTTTAACCTTTTCGACAGAGTTGAGGTAAGAATGTTTTTTTTAACTTATACGGCGGGTGCGGTTACTTTCCGCCGTTATAAAATCGTCGAAGCTTTCCTTACAAGCTTATAAGAATATTTTCAAAGAAAATGTTTTATTTTATATGAATCTTAAATGATTTCAAAATAAAAGGAGATACTTCTTTTAAAAGAATTTTGATTTCATCTATGTCAACATCCTTTGATGGATTTTAAGATTATTTGAAGTTGATTGATTATAATACAAAACTTCTATATTGTATTGAAGGTTTTGTGATATGTTTGAATGTGGATGTGCTATTTTATACCATTCATAGTTTATGGTGAAACTATTGACATTTCGTATGCTAGTTTTAATCCGAATGTTTATGTTATATTTCAAACTTTTCTTCAGATGAATGTGCTAAACAAGTATGTTCCGGGTTGGGGACCGGTAAAAGTAAGCCCTACAGGTTGGGGACTGGTAAAAGTAAGCCCTCCAGGTTGGGGACTGGTTAAAGTAAGCCCTCCAGGTTAGGGACTGGTAAAAGTATGCCCTCCGGGTTGGTGTCCGGTTATTAGAGGCACTCCGGGTTGGTGTCCGGTTATTAGAGGCACTCCGGGTTGGGTTCCGGTTAGAAGTAACCCCTAGGTCTTGGGATGAGGCCTAGACAAAGAAATTAACGTTTAGTATTATGCATTCCAACATTATGAAAGTGGTTATTGATTTTTGCATGTGATTATTCGATTAGTAGAATATCCATGTGAATAAGTAAATGGCATTATTTCATTTTATTTATGCCATACCATGTTGAAAGTTCATATTTAAAAGGCTTTTGTTTTAGTTATACATTGCCTTAAATGTTTATTCTTATTTATGAAAGTTTCCGCTATATTGTTATCCTTACTGGGCATTTGAGCTCACCCCTTTTCTATGTTTTATTTTTTTTCCCAGGAAGTGAAGATGTAAGTTATGAATGACTTGCAGGGATATTATGAGGAGATTATAGTGTGGACTATGGAAACATTATGTTGTTGTAGTAGTTTTTCATTTTATGATGTAATGTAAAACTTATGAATATATCTAGTGTTTCCAAGGCTACTAAACCAATCGGTCTTTCGAGATTTGATCTTCTTGTGATCATGCCAATGTTACGAAGTAATGCACCGACTCTGGGTAGCTGGGGTCGGGGCGTTACAGATCACATAAATTATAACTTTCTATAAGGTCTAGTTTCATGGAAAAATTCATTTGGAATTTTTTATGTGGTCTATATGAACATTTATATTACAATATTTTCTAATTATCCCGTAGAATTATATGTATAAAATTTAATTGGGACCAAGAAAACTATGAATCACATTATTATTATTAATTATGGGATGAGTTTGGTTTAAAATAGTAAACTAACTTGAATATATTTTAATTAAAATAATGCTAAAATTAGATTTAATATTAAAACACTAGTATTTAAAACCAATTAGGAAACTTTTACATATAATCAGTAAATTGATTAGATGAAAATATATTAATACATGGAAAACATAAAATCCACCACACATATTCTTGTGCATGTCATCATTTAAATCAAATAATTAATATAACTAAATTCTTTTTTACTCACAAAAAAATATTAAAAAAATCCAACATTGAGACTGTATATACAAGTTCACTCAGTCTTAATGAATTCCAACACATATTGTTACAAAAATGATGTTATAAAAAGAATTAATTGACCATTATCAACAGTAGAAATGTAAAATGATGTCACTGAGAACTCACTCCTCTAAAGCTGAGAAAAAATTATTATGGTATGTTCACTCACTAACCAAACAAAAGGGAAAATCATATAGAAGTAAAAACCTCTAATATTCTATTCAAAATTCAAAAAACCAAAAGAATCTAGTGTTTTTAGTGGTTTAAATGGCTCTAGAGGTCAGAATAAAAGTCCCCAAAAGATAGGAAACGATTGGTAAAATACAAAAATGTAAAATACAATGCACATTTTTTTAAAATGAATCATGGAAAGAAATGGAAACACATATTTACAAGGGAATGAATTTTTCAATAACGACTTGAGACGTAGAAAATTGTTAGTGGATGAATTGATGAAATATGTACAAAAATAAAAAAAATTATCCCAATGAAATAATAAAAGATATATCAATTGTTCTTTGTTTTTTTTAATTTTAACATTAAAAAAATCACACCATAATCTTCCAATCTTATTTGATCTCCTCGTGAATCTAATTGTAATAGTTATAAAAATTTCAACGGATTAGTATGTGTGATTTTTACCCTTCTAAGAGAAAACCCCTTATTTTTTCTTATATTTTATTTTTTCATCACATTTTTAACACTTTAAAAAATTATTTGTGCATTATTTCATAAGTACGTTCCAAAAACTCAACAAATGACATCCACTCCCCCACAAATAAATGTACTTTTTCCAAAAATCATATTATGACACATTTAAAATTAATAAAACATTACCCATAATGAAATACATTCCACCACTATTATATTTAAGTAAACTTTTCAATTGAAAGACTTGTATTTTTCTTGTGGGTTATGTTTTTGTCTTGTAATGTGGTTATTAATAAAAAGGGATCAGATAGGGTTATTGGTCTTCAATAAGGTTCTCGGGGTTTGTGTACTCTCCTCGTGGTGCTTTAACTGATTTCCATTCAACATGAATTTATTTTTTATAGAGGGTTATTGGACTTCCATATTACAAAATTGGTATTAATCAGTAATAATATAATGGAATATCCAATGATAATTAAGCTTACATGGGCGAACCCAAAATCTTGAATTGAAGAGTATCACATTTTCACCTCTATGGATTAACTTTCACGTGATGTGTTTTTCATGGAGGTACAAAGTTGTTTCTATATAGATAATTTAATTATAATTATAATTTATTTTAATACAATCCAATTCATAAAAAAGAAACAATATATCATCATGAAAATTTTCAATATCAAATTAACCTATTTTGATAGCCCAAATTGAATTATGATGTATTTCCACTGGTAAATGAGAAGCTTTACCAAATACCTTGACTAAATAGAGACATATTAATTAGTATTATATAGGCAGTTGAATAATCAAAAAGGGATTCACAAATTCATTCATGATAGTCATTTCTGGTGTGTATTACAATTCTCTCAATAACTCATTTCATTTCTCTAATCAGAATTCCATCAATGATTTTTTTGGGGTGATATGTAGTTAATGGTTAATGTACTACCCTATTATTTTTCATAAAAGATTTCAAATCCTGATTATATAAAGGTGTTCCTAAGACACTTGTAATGGGAATTTGTGTTCAAAATTGGGTGGAGATAAGGTTTTTTTGGAACTCACTAAACATTTCTGAATCATCCTTTCTAGTGTTTTTGTCCATGGACCACATAGAAACATAGTCGACTGCAGGAAGAATATATGAAAATACTAAGTAAGAGTTTAATAGTTCTGTTAAGTAGATTCCATAAACATAAAAGATATTATAGATGATTAATGTCTATAGGTTAATTTCATTTCATTTTAAAATTGTGCCAATTATTGGCATGTGTGATATTATTTGCAGAACTCATGTGACTCTATGAAGAGTGAAGGATAGAAGAATCCAGAGTCGGTGACCTTTATGAAATTTCTTTGTGGCATAAAGTATCAACCTCTAGGTATTAAGGGGAATAATTCAAATATGGATGAATTTTTATCACCATCAACACATCTCATAATTACTATGCCATACCAAATTTTCCAATGTTTACTATATTGAAAAAAATGAAATTTGAATCACTTTTCCGCTTCAATTTTTCTTATTTTAAGAAATTCTCATGAAAAACCCCCAAAACTAAGTAATTTACAATTTTTTAATACCATGGTAACATTGGAGTGAAAAATGATAGTTTTTTAGTTCAAAATTCATGATCAATTATTTCAGAATGAGATGAACTATAAATTCTACTTAAGCGATCATCCACAAGGGGTTTATTTTGTTAGTCAATCAATGATTTCAATGTGAAAATCTAAGAGCATTAGTATCATACGTATTACCCATGTTTTGGAAACACTAATCTAGTGTATTAAATTTAATTCATAGTGGTTTTAAAATATGATGATTTTGAAACATAAGAGATATAGATGAAATTTATCCATGGAAAAAACCATATTTATAATGACCTTTTCAGAGATAGTGTAATGATATCGAGTTTCAACCAGTTTAATCAGGAAAAATATATGACATGTTTAATTTTTTATCTTCTCTAGCCATGATCAAACCCAATGGTCCTACTTGAAGCATCACATATCAACTCCAAGGGTATGGACTAATCTGATGGTTGGATTGTTAGAAAATATGTAATAACTAATTTTATTTTAATGAAGTTTATCATGTAATCCTCATAGAGATTTAATACATCTACAGTTTTGGAGTAGATTAGTGAGAGGGATGGAAATCCTACTAATGTTATGGATGGATCTCTAATAGAATCTGGAAAGATCATGGAATTAACAGATGTTGTTGAATTTATGTGGGTTTAATAAGTGATTATGTCACCTCTATTTTGGTAGGAAAACATGAATATCCACTTTTAAAATTATATACCCTATAATAATCCCATTAGTAACTATGATGTTACATTTTTCAAAATTTAGTATAAGGTTAAATTTTAAAAACACTTTTCAAACAAGGTAGGTTGAATGAAATAAGGATTCAAATTACTCTCCATAAGTTTGAATGTAATATATGTATATGACAATGAGAAGCACAATGAATTAGGAAAATATACTCATTATACGTCTACAAAATGGTCTATGAGTATTTAAAAGTAAAAAATCAATTCTAATATATGCATATGTTTTACAAGGGTAGGTAATTGTAGTAGTTCATGGTCAATATGAATTACATGGATTTTGATGAATGTGACACATCCATAAAGAAAGTAACAATGTGATTTTTTGGGTAATCATTCTATCATTTTATCATGGAATGGAAGAGGGTAGTGACCTTTCTGTGATTCATAATTTATTTTGTGATAGTTGATGCACCGACAACTTTTTCACTTAATTTGTAACCACATATATGGGTTCATTTTTAGCAATGGTTATCCAACCCTTTTTAGGTACCAAAGGAATAAGACAAAACCATTCACTCTCAGAAATTGGGTAGATAATATAAGCCTGTATAAGGTTAGTAATCTCTTCCCTAACCACTTCAAGTATTAGTGGAGTATGTCTTCTATTTTTTTTCATTGGAATAAATTATTATTCTTGTTGGACACAATTCATCCCAATGGTAGGCTTGGGTATTTAATCTAGTATCTATCCTAGGGAATAGTATTTCCACAAATAGCTAGACAAGTTTGGACTCTTATTTATTAGTATATTTATAAGATATTATGATGAGATGATAAAGCTCATGGAAATGGAATTCATATTTTAGGTGTGCCAAAAAAAATATAAGTTTAATCCTTTATTTGTGGGATAAACAAGTTATTAATGGAGTACGATATTTATGTTTGTTTGGAATCATTTTCTTTAATACTTTTCATTGTGGGAATGCATATATCATAGTTGAAAAGGGTTTCATGAGATTTTTTAAATTCCCCTATATTGATGGAGTATATTAAATGGAATATCAACATAAACTTTATCATTTATTAATTAGTTAATCATTATGAAATTTTCACAAGGTTCTCTCTCATTAGAACATGACGATTTGGATGGAATGTCGTTCAGTTGATTATCATATGTATCCTCAAATCATGGATTGAGAATTCATAGTGGTACTTTGATTGGTATCTCATGGCATGAGAAATGATGAAAATGACTAGTTAGTATCCAAATTACATGTATAAAATTGAAACAAGGAAATAAATATTAGTTCTATCATTCATAATGAATTTCTTACCAAGAAATAGGGGAGATCGAGAATATGTCGTATCACCATCCATGTCAAGGACATATTAATATGCATGGAAGATAAGATCATTGACTCATACATAAGTATACACTATTATACCCTAAGGATTGGTAGTGATTCTATTTACTAACTAGATGGAAACACCAATTGTGTTAAAAGAACTATACCATAGTTTGAAAATACTGAGTATGGAAAAAAATTTGTAGAGGTTACTTATTCTATTATTGGATCATAAATATCATAACTCCCTATTTGGAAAGGAATCAATGCATTCTTGGATTTTTTCACTTCATGAGTATGGAATGCAGGGTTGAAATGCTTTCAATTGTAATATGGTGTCTCTTATGTGTGGAAAATTCAATTTGAAACATTTTATACTGTTGTATTTTTTGATTAAATCTATGAGGGGAATGTTTACCTCAATACATCTAAACATATCATGCATTTTTGAACCATTTTATAAGGGAATCATTTTCATAGACATAGCTTGAGGAAGAAAAATTGAGTTCCTTAGAGTAATTGAGTGAGGTGAGGGAGTGTCTTCATGTTATTTGTCTAGATTATTTTTCTTCTTATTTTGTATCCCAACTTTTTAAGTGGAGTTAGAGTATTCAACATGAGACCTCAAAAAAATTTATATATCGAAGTGTAACTGATCATACATTTCCCTTGAGGCGGGAAAATGTTTGAGCTTGGAGTTGGTATTAATTGGTTTGTTGTTGCGATCATAAGTGGGATTCATGACAACCATATTTTTTCAATGTTTTTCATGATAAAATGGGTGAATGAGGTAATATCTTCCACGTCCCATTTCCATGGTTTCTTAGAAGAAGAGGGTTGTACCATATTTGGATTTCCATGATTTTAGTTTTTGGTATATCGATTCAATTCTATTTTGAATTGGAATGGATAACTATGATATTAGATGATAGGAGGGGAGGACATTGTATTTATCCTTTTATGTTGAGGAACAAATGGATATGGATTTTGAAAGTTACCTCCAAATTAAACAAATTATAATTGTTATGGATTTTTAGGAGGTAACTGAAGAGGGTTAGAGATGTGACTTCCATATATCATATTGGATTATAGGTAGAAGAAAATGAATTTATATTGGGGTTTATTAGAGTTTCTTATGAGATAACCAAATAGTTTAGGGTTAATGTTCCTTAGAGCATATGCTTCACTAATCTCTTTTAGTCCAGGTGAATCTGATGGATTTTATCAAAGTTGTGGACATGTACTGGTTGGATGAGTTGGTGAGATTTAAATTCAACAATTTTTGATAGGTATAGGGAATATAGAATGTGAATAAGATTAGGATGGGTCTTTGGAAGCTACTATTAGTTCTCTCATAAGAAATGTATGTTCATTGGTCCACTCTGTCACCATATTGGGCTCTATGGATTTATAATCATAGACAATGTTTACATGAGCTTGTGATCAATTATGTATTTTTTCATGTTTTAATCCATGTCAATTATTAGATATTATGAATCAATAGGAAATTTCTCAAGAAGAGAACCATCACTTGCGACATTAATGAGATTTCTATCTGTATCTAATAACTGTCTCATAGATTTTTTTGGATCAATTTTTTGTTAGGGATGTTTTTGTGTGGTTTGGTTTATATTATCTTTTTAAAACTCTCCTAATACTCACGGAGTGATTAAATGGGGAATACATAGATACAACTTATTTACATTAGGATAGAAAAGGTAGTATAAGAATGGAATAATTTCTCTTCAAATAGTCTCTTCATTGCATTCTATATTGTAATGGAATATGAGTGAGGTTATGTAGCCATGAAATATCCATGTTATATAGGTAGAAATATATTCTCTATGTTTGGTTTGTTATTTAGAATCCCCCGAACACTTCATTTTAGAGAGCACCACTTATATCACTTTGATGTGAAAATTAGTATACCAACTAGCAATCCTATAAAAATAAGGTAGCTGATGAATAAAAATGTTTTCATTTAGTAATAATCCATGTTTTTCTGAGATTCAATACTGAACGGTTGGAAATTTATATTTGGGACTGGGAGTTATTTAAGGGGTTTTCCATTATGATTGAAAAAAATTTAGAAAAATTTGATGGTAAATGAATGGGTCTTGAATGATTTTATTATTCATAATTCTCCTTCTACAACAATGCCGATTTTTCTCTATTTATGGGTCAAAAAATCTTATTGACTGTTTAAGTGAATTCATGTAATTCAGATAGAATTTGTAAGGATTAAGAATATTGAATTTTATTTTTGGTTTTTTCCATTTATTATTTTTATGGGAAGGTAGTTTTTCTTTATCTAATTTTTTAATTTTTTGTAACTTCGGTTTATTTTAATAGAAATGAAAAACTACTGACATATAGTTGAACCATTAATAGAAAAAATTAAATGTTTAGTATGGTAGTTTGTCACCTCTCAATCGCGCAATGCTCTTTTTCTTTTATAATGTTTATAGAGATACTTGAGTCGAATCCTTGATGAAGTACATTTTTGAAGTTAGTTGTTTTTTACTGTATTTTTAATGGGGGGGGGGGTTGTTAGTAGAGTTTATATAAAATTAATGATTTATGTATTTGGTTTAACAATTTTACATTTATTTGGGTTAGTTCATCATTTATGAGATAATTATTTTTTGTTTTTTATCATTTATATATATTCTATTAAATTAACTCCAACATCACAAGATGATTTATTATTTGAATCCCAATTTTTTTTCTTTAATTCATTCCTCAACTGGGGACCCAATATCAACCAATTATGGTTGATGGAAGGTTCAATATTTCATCAAACCATGTGTACTTGTGGATCCAATAATCCCTGGAATCAACATTTGAAACAAAATTTGTCATAACTCTTTGACAATTTATAATCAACAAACACAATATCAATTTAAATATTTTAATTGAGACAATGTTCTATAAAAATTAATGACCCCAAATTAAGGCTCTACCAAATGGTATATTTACATATCCATTTACATGTTTAATAAGTTGTTTTATGTTTTTTTATGATGAGATAAAAAATGAAAAAACAATAAAGATACCAGATAAGAGAAGTGCACTGAACACACACACAAACTATGAATAGAAAAACAAATGTACATTCTGTTGAATGATAATGAAAATTATGCGAATGATTTTAAAATTTACATAATAAATTTTCAAAAAATGAAAATTATAAATGTAATGGATGATTATAACATTAATTTATGACGATTAATAATTCTTTATTATTTAATTGAAATGAAAACAATATGTAGTGATTACAATGGAAAAAACATGAAAAACATGAATATAAATATTAGAGGAATGTTATCTCAAGTAGAAATATGAGTTTTAAGATCCTAAAAATATTTTTTAAAATATATGGTTGTGGATACATACCCTTATACACTTGTAAAGGCTGGTACCTTGTATGGAGAAGTGGGTAACATAATTATAGCCCATGGTTGTAGAATGATTGCATTATAATACATCCCCTAAAACTGGCCTGAAATTTTAACTATTTAGCTAAAAGAATTAAGACATATGTTATTATAAAATTATTAATATAAAGATGTGGAATTTTCACCCATATAATTTGGCAGCCACTAGAGTTTTGGATCCAAATTTATTTCTATTTTTCTATACCATGTTATTCAGTCTATTTTTGTGTTTATTTTTTTCTTGTTCTAAATGTGATTTCATTTTAGTCTAAGAATGTTACCTAAAATAAGAACCCGTTATTCAAAAAAAATTAAATGATCATTCCTATCATAGAAGAAAATCTCATATCAAATACACAATTAGATTTGGAGAAAACCCTCTAATTGTGTGATGTGTTTGGTACTTATAAAGAATTGTTGGATGGAATTCAATGAAATAGTTGGAAAATTTTTAGGAATATTTGGTCCTTAAAATTTTATCAAATATGTTAATGGATATTCAATAACATGTTATATAATTTAATTATATTTTGAATTATTTATTGATCCCATAAATTCTATCATCATAATTGGATTAGTTTCTTTGATTGATTCTTTTGTCCTACTTCTGTGGTCAATATGACCATTTAGATGGATGAATTGGCCTATGATCATGATAAATGATTAGTAGATAATAGATTTTGAAAACAAAAAAAAATGATTCAATTTTTTATTATTATTATGGTTATAATAATGATTGAAATATAATAGAGTCTTAATTTTGGATTAATTAATATAATTATCAAAAAATAATATTTAATATTAAAATACTGGTATTCAGACCAATTATGGAATTTTCTTGAAATAAAATAAACATTATTATAAAAAATGAAAGATATATGCATTTGGTTTAAAAAATAAGATAATTAATGATATGGTTTCCTCATTATGGAGTTAATCTTGTTATATCCTTTATCTTTTCTATATATTTCATAAAATTAACACTCACTTCACGAGATGATTTTTGATCAAAATACCCAAACAATTAGGATTTTATCCATGACTTAATTATTCAACTAATATCAATTAATTCTTATTAATGAGAGATTAAATATTTAATGAATCCATCACTGATTTTGGTTCAAATAATCCATGGAATCCACAAGTCAAAAAAATGTAAAATTAGTCAAATACATTTTATGTTCTACATATATATTATCACATTAAAGATTATTAATTAATAAAAATCTCCCAATCACTTAACATCATAAATGTATGACTCAAACTAATGGTTCATTTACTCATCCATTTATATTATTATTAATTGGTTTTATGTTGTTTATATTTTTGAGTTAAAAATTCATGAAAACAAAATTGAAAACATAAGAATAGTTCATCGAATAAAAATACAAATGATGAAGAGAATTCAAGATAAACTGTTGACTGAAAAAGAATGTGAAATAATAGAATTATTATCAACATGAATTAACCAATTTTAAGATCATTAATATTCATAATATTATGAGGATGATAATTAAAAATTACAATAAATAAAAACGCATGGATATTTAAATTAAATTAAATTAAATTTACATGATTACAATTGATAACAGTAGAAACACATGAAAATAAATAATAGAGGAATTATATCTCAAGTTGAAACATGTTTTTTGAAGGTCCTATAAGGATATTTTAAATTATATGGTCTTCCAACCAATACTCCTAATCTCTAAATTACAAACCCCTTTCATGGAGAATAAGGGTGTATTTACAGCCCATGGTTGTGGGCTTTTTCATTCTAAATATTTCTCTAAAATTTTATCTTCATTTCTAACATATATACATCGTAATATAGAGATAAACTATTCTTTAATGTTGTATATAATAATGTGTAATATTAAACCTCCAAATTTGGAAGCTGTTGGACTTTTGGAGGCAAAATTAAGGTTGTTTTGGTGATCCAATTTCTTCAATCCATTTTTGTGTTGAAGTTGTTCTTATAATAAATGTGAATTAGTTTGACACTTAGAATATAATATCAAATATAAATAATTTATTCTTGAAATTTGGGTGGATATACATATAGTTCACATTATAAAATCATAGCTCAATTGGAATATTGTATTTTGATAAAAGTTTTTCATGATGTTCTATTTTTTCTATAAATAATTGTATGATAGAATTTAAAGAAATAGTTGGGACCCTTTTGGTTGATTTTGGCATTAAAATATTTATCCAATATTTTATGTATATTATGTAACATATTATATAATATCATAAAATTGTAGCTTCTGGATTGGGCCCGGACATTATAACTTCTTTTCTGATCTAGATTAATTGATAGGTTCTTCAAGGATTTTAGTGTGGTCCATATATTCCTTTAGATATGACAATTTTCCAAATATCCAATTGAATTATTTTAATAATATTGAATTTGAAAGCCATCAAAAAAATAATAACAAAATTATGATATTTATGATGATATATATGTTTTAAATTTTACATTGAATTCAATCTGGACTAATTAAATAAATCTAAAAAATTATATTTAATATTAAAACATGGGTATTTCAGAGAAATTATTCACTTTTACTATAAAATAAGTAAAATTGTTGGATAAAAATTTATTAAAAACTTTATAACATCAACCCCTCACATAATCTTATGCATGTACTCGTGTAAATCAAATATAAAACAAATAACTAAATCATTTTTACACACAAACAATTATTAACATTTTCTTCTCAATAATAAAAGGGTCTAGACTAGTTCAGTCATTCATAATAAATTTCATACAAAAAAATTTATATCCACATTTTTCAACAAAATATATCATTTTCCATGCACAAAATTAGAAATGGAAAATGTTGACACTCATAAATCACTCTTCTAAATATGACAAAAATTAATGATGTAGGTTCACTCTTTTACCAAAAAAAGAGAAAAGCATATAGTTATAAATATATATTAGCTTAAATTACTTTTTATAAATTTCACATGAATCAAGATGTCTATTTAGGGGGTTTTCAATGTCAACTGTATGATAAGAATACAATAGAAAAATATAGTAAAATTGAGGTAAAATAAAAACATGGAAAAAGAAATGAATAATGTTTTTAAAAATGAAACATGGATAAAAATTGAAACAAATATTTACAAGGTAATTAATTTGTGATGAAGAAAAATTTAGGAATAAAATTGGATGTGGTTGAAATGTTAAAATGTGTGTTAAACCCAAAATTTCTCCCAACAACACATGAAATGATGAAGCAAGTGTTCTTTTGTTTTCTTTTTCAATGTTTCTAAAATTATTAACTACAAAAATTCTCACAATTATCTCCCATATTTTTTTATCATCTCATGACACTTATTTTAATAGTTATAACAAGATAAAAGGTTTAGGAAGAGTGATTTTTTCCCAACAATGAAATAAACCATTATTATTATATTTTTTTGTTTTTTAAATTTATTTCGGAACACTTTTCAAAATCAATTATAAATGAGTTCATAAATACTTTCCCAAAACTCAAAAAATTTAAACCACTCCCCCACACATAAATTGATTATTTCCTACAATAATTCAGGACCCATTTAAAATCAAGGAGAACTGTACCCAAAATGAAATTCATTCCATCACAATTAAATTTGAATAAATTGTGCAATGAAAATACATGTAGATGTTGGGGGTTTAGATTTTGAGCTTATATTATGCTTATAAAAAAATACCACATGTTGGATAAGGAAATAAAAATGAGTTCAGTGTAATGGTAATTAGATGCTATTTGGATATTTTTATTCTCTGGTTGATCAGAAAATGCTTTTATAATATTAATTACACTGAAGGTGTGATATTTTGCTTGAAGTTCTAGAAACTCAAGACTCATAATCTTGGGTGAAATCCTAAAAATAAGGAAACATGTGATATTTTCATGAAAAATAATTTCTTTTCTCACTATTGGGGATATTTAATTTTATAAATAAACAATTTACCATTCAAAATTTATTGGTATTGACACAAATTTGTTTATCAAAATATATAATGAAAATTAAAAACCTTATATGAAAAAAACTCATTTCACATCATAGAAGGTATGGAATAATTTATTATTTAATTGTTTGTAATTATGTATCATTCTATTATATGTAAATTTTTTATATTATGTAGTTTTTTTATTATTAACATTCAACCCCACTGAAAATGTGAATGATGAAAAAATAGGGTTTGAAGAAGAAGTTGGTAATATGAGAATGCAAGAGGATGAATAAAATAGATAAAGAGAAAGATAATCTAGAGATATAGTCAATGGGAAATAGGATCCAATGTTTTATATTTGGTGGGTCTTCTACTCTGTCGAGAGTTGGTTATACCATAGTAGTTAGGGATATGATGGATGTCGTTGTGGTTCTCTAGATGTGTTCCCTCTCAAGATGATTCATTATACAATATTAATTAACTGTGAATTTCCTTTTGGAAAAAGGTTCTTGGACATTCACTGCACTATGTATGTATGAATTGGAAATAAAAAATGATCTTCCCATTGATAATTAATCTTACTTTGGTGAATTTGAAATAATGAATTTAAGAGAATTACATTCTCACCATAATGGAATACCATTCAAATGATGTATTTTTTATGGAGTGCCTTATAAATTTCATTTTATATATTTCAATTATCTTAATATTATTGTTGAAGATCCTCTATTTCATTTAACTTAAAAAATATCTCATTAGAATATCTTTCATAATCAAAATTAAAATTTTATTTGAGAAAAAAATGACTTATATTGGATTTTCACCAGTAAAAGACACACATTACAAAACATTACCTAAATAGAGACATCCCAATATGTGTTTTATATGTAGTTTGATAACCTCAATGTGCTTCATCATGTTGTTCGAGATAGATTTTTTTCTGTGATTTACAATTCTCTCAAGGACTCTTTTTTACTTCTCTATTAAAAATTTCCTCTATACCATTATTTTGGGGTGATATGCAGTTGATGTTTTATTTACGACCCCATTATTTTAAGAACATATTCCATGTTCTGATTATGTAAATCAGTTACTAATTCACTTATAAAAAACATGATGTTCCAAGTTAGTGGAGTATTTTAATTTTTATGAACTTACTTACCATTTTTGAATCATTATTTCTAGTAAGTTTGGCCATGAACCACCTAGAAACATAGTTAATCAAAAGAATAATGTATGAAAATCCACTGAAATGGGGTTATGGTCCCATAAAATCCATAAACCAGGAATCAAAGATCTCACAGAAGATTAAATCCTTTTGGGTCATTAAATTTATTTTGGAAATTGTGCAAACAAAATTCAAGTTGGATATGATTGAATGTACTCATGTGGTTTCTTGGAGTCTGATGTCTTGAAGAATATCGTGTCCAGGACCTCACGAGAATACCTTTGTGGTCCAAAGTGTCCACTGCCAGGAATTGAGTGGAAGAATTATATTATGAAGTTATTGTTATTTTTGTCATGTAATCACTTAATTACATTGTCAACCCCGGTATTCCAATGTTTATTTTCATCGAAAAAAAATCAGAATTTTGAATCTCTTTTATGCTAGACTCTTTTTTATTTTGAATAATTTAATGGAAATGCACTAGAAAATAAGTAATATTAAATTGGGACAAACAATGGAAAAAATGGAGGGAGAGATAATAGTTGTTTTGGTTGATATTTAGATTCCATTAATTCAGAATGAGACGAATTAGAAATTATACTCATGTTTCATCCATGGGGGTTTTATTTCTATGTATATATTTGATCTCATGGTAAAATTTTTGGAGCCTTAGATCCCATCTTATTAGAAAACATTTGGAATTACTTTTCATGAGTATGGTCATTAATGATATGGGGTCCAAAATGATGATTTTTTCTGATCCTATAGTAATGTGCGGAAATTTATTCAAGGAAATCACAGTAACTAAAAGTTCCTATTCAATGATAGTGTAACGGGATTGGTTTTTATCAAGTTTTTTGAGGTATAATAGATAACATAAGGATTTATTTCACTTTTCTGACCAAGAATAGGTCCAATAGGCCTACCAGAAGTTTGACTCACAAATTTAATGGGTAGTAACCAATCTGGGGATTAGATTATTTGGGAAGATTCAAGAACACCTTTGAGTTAAATGTAGGATCCCTTGAATGTCACATTGAAATGGATTATAGTAATAAATTTTAGTATCTAATTAAGTATGAGGTAAATTTTATTTAATATATTGATGAATCACCAGAAGAAACGAGTATCACAAAAAATGAATGGATGTGCTGAACTGATGTGGGTTTTGTAAGTGATCAGATCACCTAAAATTTGGTATGATCGACATGAACACCCTCTTCTGAAATTATGTTCCCTTGAATAACCCAATTAGTTACCATGAATGTGAATTTTTTAATGTTCAGTATATAGTACCATTTGAAATACTTTTGTATGAATAGTGAGAGTGAATCCATGCAGGATTCGAATCACTAACCATAAATTGTAATTTCATCAATGAAGATCTCCATGAAATGATCAATGAATTCAGAAACTATACTCATCACACACCTTTGGAATGATTTACGATCATTGAAAAAGAGAAAAAAAATCCAATATGAATATGTTCTAAAGGGTCAAGTGAATATAGACTTTTCATGGTCCGTAGGTGTTATTGGGAATTATATTTATCCAATATATTAATCCTTAAATAAATAATGTGTCATTAATGATAATTTTTCTATAATTTTATCATGGAAATTAGGAGGGTAGTGATATTTTTGGGTTTATTCATTAGATTTAAGACAATATATGCACACATTCCATCTATTTTTCAATCATGTTATGACCACCTCTCCATGTTCATTTTTTACATTGGTTAAACCACCGTTTGTTGTACTAATTCAATTAGAGTAACCCATAAACTATCGAAAATTTGGAAGAAAATAAAATATTGAAGAATGTTTGTAATCTATTCCCTAACTACATAATTAGTAATGGATTATGAATTATTTATTATCATTTTATTGGTTTGGATGATTCATCTTGATGGATGTCGTGAATGAAAGTAGAAAGGTTGATTCTAGATATTCCATCTAGGGTCAAACATAGAGAATTTATTTCCCTCTAATACCTAAACAGGTTTGGAATCTGCATTTTTAGAAATATCATCAGGGATAATGATGGGATGAAATAATCATGGAAAAGGAATCAATATTTTAGGTGAACCAAGATACATTTAAGATAATTATCATCTATAATATGTGGTAAAGATAACTTAAGAACATAGGAAGTGATATCAGTTGGTATTTATTCCTTTTACACAATAATTTCAATGGTGTAAGTGTAGATATAAGAGTTGAGATGCGATTCAATAAATTTTTAATCATAATCTAAAATGATATAGTCAATAAACGAAAAGTGAACATCAACTTCACCATTTCTCACTTGTTTAATAATTGAAAAAATTTTACAAGATCATATCTCCTTATAAAATTCTAAAAATTATGGAATAAAGTTTAATTGAATCTCAAAAGAGTTTAGAGAAGTATTTATTGATAAGAAAGAGTTTACCTCTGATGGGTATCTAATGACATGAATTTTTTTGAACGTGATCAGCTGGTTGCAAAATTCAAGGGATATAATGCATGCATGGAAACCAATATTAGTTCTAAATTTCTTGAGAAATCCTCTTCTTCTAATTGGGGGAGATAAAATGAATTTATCTAACCATCCATGTCAGGAACATATAAATTAGCTTGAAATATAATTTCATTGAATATGAAAAGTACATATTCATTTATTCCCTCAGTACTAGTAGTGCTTTAATTGGGTAACTGGACGACGAAACCCAATGGGTGAAATGGACCTAGAACAAGGTTGGAAAATATTGATTTAGGAATGAAATTTATTGAAGATCATAGGACTATGAGTGAATCATCCATGTTTTAACTCCCTATATCACATTGAACTATAAAGTTTTATGAATCCTTTAACATCATGGGTATGGAAAACAAAGGTGAAATGATTTCAATGATCCTATGTTATCTCTTATGGGTTCACAATTTGATAAGAAACCTTCTATAAATATAGAATTATATAATGGAATATAATAAAAGAATGTTAAACAAAAAAATTATAGGCATTTAAGGAATTTCAGAATATGGTTAAAATAGATTCTTTATCTTAGAGAACCATTAAGGAAAAGTAATTTGGTTCCATAGTGGAAAGGAAGGAGGTTGAGTAGTGGCTTCATGTTTTTTTTCTTGTAACTTTTGTCATTTATTTTCCCAAATCATCATTTAAGAAGAGTTATAGGATTCATCATGAGGTATGGAAAATAATTTTCTAGATCAAAGTGAAATTTCACTTATATTTCCCTTGGGGTTGGGCAGTGGTTGAGCTGATTATTAGGAAGAATTATTATGTGGTTGCTATCTTATTTGGGATTTAAGATGATGAATTTTGTTTTCACAATTTTGGCTAAAATTGGTGAATGAGGTATGATCTTATGAAACAATATCCCATGGTTTCTTGGAATATGTGTAATGTCTCAAATTGGGATTTCATGGAATATGGTTCTTGGGATATAAATTTGATTAGGTTTGGAATTTGGAAGGATCACTAAGATAGAGAAATCTAGGAGGATCTGGAGGAAAATTTCTCCTTCTATGTTGAGTGTGTAATGGATACGATTGTTATAAGTACCACCACCATGATCATATTGTATTTTTTGTATTTTGAGGAGGTAACTAAGTAGGATGAGAGATGATATTTTCATACATAAAAATGTGGTTATAAGTAGAAGAAAAGGGATCATAGATGGGTTGGTTATAGTTTATAAAAAACTAACATGAAAGTTAAGGATTGGTCATCTACTAATAATATGCTTCATTAAACTCCATTGGTTCATATAAATCTGATGGATCATCTCCATGTAGTGGATATGTGATGTTTGGATGAGATTGTGAGATATAGATTCCAAAATTTTGATAGGCCTAGAAAACATAGATTTCGGAGAAGATGAAGTTGGGGCTTTGGAATGAACATCTATTTTTATCACAATACTTGTGAGTTCACTCATCCAATCATTCATCTATTTGGTATCGATGAATTTATTTTCACGGGCTTTCTTTACAATATAATGTTCAAGTTTATAGAATTGTTTCATGTTTCTAGACATGTTTCTTATTATATGTCATATATTTATAGTTGTGTTTTAATAAGATCACTACCACATGTGGCATCAATGAGAGTTCTCTCCATAGCCAATAACCTCACATATAAGTATTGGATCAAGAGATGATCAAGGATTCAATGGTATGGTAAATTTTCCAATAGCTTTTTAAACCTCTTACAGAACTTTTTTAGTGATTTATCAATAAATAGAGAGATACCACTTAATTCCATTCATATAAAAGTAGTTCATGAAGAAGGGAGTAATTTACCTAAGAATGTTCAATTAATTTAATTCCAGGTGTTTCATAACCAAGAAAGAGGTAGTTTAACCATGAAATAGGGGATTAATATATGGAGAAATAGAATTCTACATGTTTGATTTATTCATCAAAAACCCCTTTAGTCATCATGGTATAGAAAAAAACATGGAACACTTTCTGGTAAATATTAGGATCCCCACTAGCTATCCCATGTAAATGAGGTAGAGGATGAATCAAATCCAATTTTAGATTACAATTAGTCTCAATTTTTTCATATTGAATACCAAGAGGTTAGTGAAACATATCAAGGACATTGGATTATTTATGGTTATTCCCCCTATAATTTGACATTTTTAGAGAAATTGGTTGGGAAACGAATGGTTATGGAGTTTTTTGGTTATTATTAATATTACTACTACGTTGGGGAAATGTTTTCTTGATTTTTAGGTCAAAAATATCTTATGTATTTCTTTGGGAGGATATGGGGAATTCATTGGTAATTAGAGAGTATGTGAAAGGTTGGTTTTTCTTCTTAGTTTTTCCATTTATGATTTTTATGTGAAGATGCATTTCTTCTTTATGATTTTTTTAATTTTTTTGTTTCTTTATTTTATTTTAAATAAATAAAAAGCTATCCAGTACTATTTGAACCATACCTAAAATAATTTCCTTTTGAAACATGTCCTGTTGTCACTTATCGAATGTTCAATGTTCTGGTTCCCTTCTAATTTTTATAGTGGCACTCTAGTAAAATCATCAATGATGGTACATATTTATATCTGATTGTTATATTGATTGTATTTAAATGGGGGTTTTTTCCTCATATATTATAAGAAATAAATTATTCATGTATTTGGATTAACTATTTAAAAATTATTGGGGACATTCCATCATTAGGGACTTCCTCCAAACTAACTACTTGGAACTTCTCTTCCCCAGCATCTCCATCATGAAATTACCTCTCCACCTTTGCATGATTGTTTGTCTAGGCTTTCCCGTGCATGCATAGGCTTGTCCTAGTGTGGGACTTATTATAATTATATCCATGATATTTTTTATATACATCATTAAATGATCACCCACATCACAAGAATGTTTTTTATCTTAATTACCAATGGTATTGTCTTTAATCCAAGCCACCACTAGAGAAATAATCTAATCAATTATCTTTGATGGAAGGTTAAATAATTATTGAACCCATGTGTAATTTTTCTTCCAATTATCATGGGAATCCACATATTTAAAAAATCATTTCATTAATCAATGAACTCTTAATTTCAACATATTCAATATTAATGACATAAATATTAATCGTGTAAAATAACTCAACCTCATAACATATCTAAATTATGACTCATCATAATTCCATAATTAATCACCCATTTATATGGTTATTGATATGTTTCAATTTTTTTTATTTATTACTAATAAAAAGAATAAAAAAATGTACTATATATGATTAGTGTGCAAACACACACTCAAACAGTGATTAGAATAAAACCATGACGATTGATTTAATGACAAAAGGAAAAGACTGTATTGATTTTCAACTTGATATAATTTTTATTAATAAGTATACTGTTACACAATAAAGGTATGATGATAATTGTAAATTATGTTTAATAGAAATTATATATTATTTAATTTTGAATGAAAACAAACTTACACAATTAAAATTTATAACACAATAACAACAGGAAATAAGTATGAATGAATTGTATCTCAAGTAGAAACATGAGATTAGAAGGTCCTCCTAGTCCCTTGTAAAGTCAACGACCATGAAAATGTTTCTTTATATGATTTTTTATGGCAACCCAATGTAAGGATATGTTGGGAATATATTTATTTCTTAAGGTGGTGGACTATTTTATTTCCATACTTTTTTCCCAAATTGGATGGAATATTTTAACATATAGACTTCATTATATTAAGATATATTTTACATAAATGTTTTATATATTGATGTGTAAATTTCACCCTATAAATATTTCTTCTATTTTAATTTTTGAAACAAAATTATGGGTATTTTTCTTAACTATGTGCTTTTTCAATTTTTCTATCGATGACTTCCTTGGTCTAAATTTTAATGGATTTTAGGATTGAAATATTCCCAAAAATATGAATAATTTACTCTAAAAATTTAGGTATATTTAAAATTTATTTCACACAAAAAAAACATTATATCAATTATAATAATGGATTTGGAGAAAATTCAATAATTGTGATATGTAATTAATTCTAGGACAGAATTGTGTGCTTGAATTCATAGAATTAGTTAGACCACTTTTTAGTATATTTGGACCTTAAAATTTTTATCCACAATGCCTCTAGATATTGAAAAATATATTATGTACATTAATAAAATATGGTCTTTTAAATGGATCCGATTAATTTTATTAACATGGATGGTTAAGTTGCATTGATAAATTCTTTCAGTCTTCTTTTGTGGTCCTGATGACCCTTTAGATAGTTGAATTTTCTCATGGACCAAATTAATTATTTGTATCACATTGAATTAGAATCATTAAAAAAATAATCAATAATTTTTAATAATTTGGGTGATATTTTCTTTTATCATATTTTAACTCTTGAATTCAGATAAATTCAAATAATTCTAAAAAAATATATTTCATATTAAAACATGGGTATTTCACACCTATTATGAACAGTTCATTTAAAATCAATAAAATTAGTAGATAAAAAGATATTATTTATGTATTTTGATTAGGAATATAATATTTCTTAGAGTTATTTCTTCATTATTGAGTTATGATTGTAACATCCTTGAGAATTATTATATATTTCATAAAATTAACACCCACTTCACTATTTGATTTTTTATTAGAATTCCAAAATGATTTGGATTTAATACAAGGCACAATATGGGAACCAATCTCAATAAATTATTATTTATGGAAGGTTCATCATTTCATGAACAAAAGTTCGCTTTTAGTTCAATAATCCATGGAATCCACAGGACAGGCAAAACATATCATCAATCCATGAAATTTTAATTTCAACAAACATAATACCAATTTAATAAATATTAAATGGGAGAAATATATCAATTGAAAAACATCGTTACATAAAAACCCACCACCATGGTATATTTAATCACCCATAAAATACTTGTTAATATATTTTTTCCTAGGGTGGTGAGTTAAAAAGTGAATAAAAAGAAATTAAAAGATAATATTAGTGCGCTAAACTCACACACAAAATGTAAAATAAATAGAGACTTTTAATTTAATGAGAAATAGAATGGAGGGAATTATTTTAATATTTATATATATAGTTTTAATAACATTAAATTAAAAAAATATATAGAGGTTGAAAATTATAAATTGTGAGGAAGAAACACACATTAATATTTATTATAAATAATAACAAAGTTACATAATCATAATTGATAACACTTAAAATACATGAAAAGAATGAATGATGGAATGGAATATGAAGTTGAAAAATGAGTTTAAATGTTCCTCCCAGAACCTTTTCAAGGATATGGGTATAAAAATGTCCAACTATGATAAAAAATCCCAACCCCTTTCAATGTTAATAGGGGGTGTATTTATAGCCCAAGGTAGTGGACCGTTTTCATATCAATATTTTCCCTCAACTTGGATTGGAAATTTAACAATTTACAGATCCTGATATTGATATATATTATTCATATAAATTTTATATAATGATGTGGAAGGTTAAATCTCAAAATTTTGCTTCCATTTTACCTTTTTATCCAATGTTATTTCTATTTTAGTAATCCATGTACCTCTATCATATTTTTGTTGACATTTTCCTTGGTCTAAATATTTTATGAATTTTTTTCTATGAAGTTTCACAAAAATATAATTCATTTAATCTAAAAAATTTGGGATTATGAATTAGTTGTTTCATTATACTAAATATAAAATAAATTCGATGAATGAATGAGGATAAAATTCAAGAATGTAGGGCTACATTAAATTTTCAAACAGAACTGTGGGATGGACTTCAATGAATTATTTGGGCCTATTTTTGGATTATTTGTTTCATAAAATTTTTGTCCAACATGTTTATAGATATTCAAGGACATATTATGTAATTTCATAAAATTTTGGCTAATGGATGGATCCCATAAATATTAACTTCATCTGTTGCTTGGTTTCTTTTAATGCTTCTTCTGGTGTTCTTTGGATGGTCTTGATAACCCTATATATGGATGAATTCTCACAAGATCTAGTTGGATGTTTTGTAGTAAATTGAATATAGAAGAAATAAAAATAAGAATATAATAATTTGGATAATTTGGGATAGTGTTATGAGTAAAATACTAAAATTTCATGAATTTATATTAATTCAAATAATGATGAACAATTATATTTATTTTTAAAACAATGGAATTTCACAATTATTATGAAATTTTATTGAAATTAGTTAAATGAGTAGATAAAAATGAATTATTTATGTATTTAGTTTAAAAATATTATAATTATTATAGTGATTACATGATTATGGAGTTATTCCTGTGATATCCTTGATATTTTAAATATATTTAATTAATTTAACCCCCCCATCACAAGATTCTTTTTGATCGGAACTCCCAAAAAAATTTCCTTTAATTCAAGATAAAATAAGGGAATTAATATCAATATATAATTCTTCATTGGTGGTCAAATATTTCATAAAACCATATGTACTTGTGGTTCCAATAATCCCTAGAATATTGAATCCAATTAAAACATGTCACTAATCTATGACATTTTAAATTGATTATACCCAATAACAATTTAAACAAAATATTCTATAAAAATATTTCAACCACTTAACATACCAAAATCATGTCTCACCCCAATGTTACATATCTTCATCCATTTAGATATTTATTTATATGGGTTATGTATTTTAAGGTGATGAGTTAAAATATGAAGAAAAATAATTGGAGAAGATTAGAGTAGTGTGGTGAATACACACACTGTAACACCCGATACTTTTATGTTATATAAATAATCAATGAAATCTTTTTCTAAACAACAATTTCTTGGCTTGCTTTACATGAAATCACGACCTTCCTCGATAGTTTGCGTCGTACACAATACCAAGTTTCACTAAACAATGATATGCTATTAAAATATTATTAAAACTAGCTGTTATGAATAGTAATAACCACTTTTTGAAATTTTATAAATTTTATTTTTCAAAATGGACTTCATTTTTGGATTCGGAATATCGAAATTAGCCTAGGGTGAAATTTTGGTATTTTTCTGAAAACTTTCAATTTTTGATGAATAGTGAAACAACTAAGTGGTAGTTAAAAAACTGATTTTTTCATAAAACTTAATTTTACCACTTCTATGAGTGGAATTTCGAAAATCCGAGAGACATAGTTGATGTCAGTAAGTAAAATGTGGTTCAATGAGATGAAAATAATTTTTTGGTGAATAATAACTTTTTACTTTTTTTTACCACGGTTAAAAGTAAATAGGGTAATTAAGGGTAAAAATGATATTATTATTACCCTAACACATGTCCTAATTCTATTTGACAAGTGTAATTCGACCAAAAACAACCTTAGGAATAAAATATGACCATTTAGTCCCACTTGGATTAGATTAGGACATTTATTATTAATTTATTTAAAGAAGGGTTAAAATAGTTAAAATCAAAGTTTAATAAGTAAATAATTTTTAATATGGGGTTATACATAAGACAAATTAGACTATAAATATTCATTATAAAGATAAAAAGATTTCCTACATAATGGTATTTTATTTGTAATTTTTAGACATTAAATAATTTAATTTATTTATGACAAAAATATGATGCAGTAATTATCTTATTAATGAAATATTGACATAATTGATGTTATAAATACCCAAATAAATGTAATTTTAGACTTTTTATGAATTAAACTAATTTTATAGGTTAATATGAAATGTTATTATTTATTTAATTAACTTTTTTAGAACTAATAATTCTGTTATGAGTTTCACAAAAATCAATTACTAAATAGTGTCAAAATTGACATAAAATAGTTTTTAAAATAAATATTATATTAGTAATTGTTATTTTATTCCTAAAAATATAAGGTTCGACCAAATGACTTAGATAAGGTTATATATATTAATAATAAACAACTTGGGGTTCTTTTGGCTGCTTATAGTAAGTTTATTAACCTTATAGTGTAATAAAACAAGAAGACACGGTAAAAGTTAAATTATCTAACTTAAAGTTAAATCTAAATGATAAGGTTAAAATTGATACCTAAACTTGTCTAAATTCTATTAGATGAGAGGATTTAGACCCATACCCACCTTATCTTCTAAATGAATCAATTTGAAGCTATTTATAACCGAACTTGACTTTATAATAAAATAATATTTTTAGTTTTTCCAAAGGAGCCCCCCTCCTCCCTTATAAAAGGGAACCTCCTCCCCCTCTTCCTCACACCACTTTGAGCCTTCAAGCTCGGCCAAACCCTGCCAAGTTCTTCTCTCCACTTCCCTAGAAACATCATAGAGGTTCTGTTCTTCTTCAAAGACCTATTTTAGTGCCCTAAAAGGAGGTCTCAAAGAAGCACTTCAAAGAAGAGGTAATGTCCGTTACCGATTCTTTCATCTTTATTTCTTCTTCCACTTATTCTTCTTTAGTTGTTTCATTATGAAGTAATAACATAAGTATCAATAATATACTGATATGTTATTATAAGTATGAAACAAACCTATTTCACCATCTATCCATCCTACGGAAAAAGAAATCACCGCGCGTGCGTTTGGATGCTTATAACATGTTATTATTTATTTAGTTAACTTTTTTCGAACTAATCATTCTGTTATGAGTTTCACAAAAATCAATTACTAAATAGTGTCAAAATTAACATAAAATAGTTTTTAAAACAAATATTATATTAGTAATTGTTATTTTATTCCTAAAAATCTATGGTTAGGCCAAATGACTTATATAAGGTTATATATATTAATAATAAACAACTTGGGGTTCGTTTGGATGCTTATAATATGTTTATTAACCTTATAGTGTAAGAATACAAGAAGACACGGTAAAAGTTAAATTATCTAACTTAAAGTTAAATCTAAATGATAAGGTTAAAATTGATACCTAAACTTGTCTAAATTCTATTTTATGAGAGTATTTTGACCCATACGCACCTTATCTTCAAAATGAATCAATTTTTATCTATTTAAAACTGAACGTGGCTTTATAATAAAATAATATTTTTAGTTTTTTCAAAGGAGCCCCTCTCCTCCCTTATAAAAGGGCACCTCCTCCCCCTCTTCCTCACACCACTTTGAGCCTTCAATCTCAGCCAAACCCTGCCAATTTCTTCTCTCCACTTCCATAGAAACATCCTAGAGGTTCGGGTCTTCTTCAAAGACCTATTTTAGTGCCCTAAAAGGAGGTCTCAAAGAAGCACTTAAAAGAAGTGGTAATGTCCGTTACTGAGTCTTTCATCTTTATTTCTTCTTCCACTTCTTATTCTTTAGTTGTTTCATTATGAAGTAATAAAATCAATATCAATAATATACTTATATGTTATTATAAGTATGAAACAACCCTATTTCACCATCTATCCATCCTACTGAAAAAGAAATCACCGCGCGTGCGTACGTACGAAATACCGTCTCCACGCCGTGGTGTAATCTATTTTCCACCACCACCTTACTTGGATGGGTATAATGGTGTAAATAATTACTATATATGACTATTAAACAGTGATATTGATTCTTAAATAGTATACATACACTCCAATACAATTCCACGATCATGGGAACGATATCATCGCTCGTGCGTACGTACGAAATACCGTCTCCACGATGTGATGCAATTCGTTCTACATGATCTTCATTGCATAATGATTATATAAATGAATTGAATGGATGAATATGATATATATATTACAATAATACCATTCTGTAAATGAGGTATCTATAACCTAAAGAGAAGAATAAGAATTTATTCGACAAACACGCATAAGAACAAAAAGTAATAAACACCCGAATAACAAGTAGTAATGAAATATTACTAATAATAAGCTAATAATATGACCATATATGATATCATAACAATAAGTATGATTCCGAAATAAGTCAATAACATTATTTAAATCATTATACAGGAGGTTTGGACACGTACAAAACATATCGGACCTAAGGTAAGGGAAATATCACAATCTCATTTTTATCCGAGATTGTTTATACTTTGGTATTTACTGGGGTGTATTTTATCATCCACATCCATGTTTACTCAATATTTAATATTATTTCCATCCACCTATAATTTTTTAAATCCAATTTTACCCTTCGGTGAGTTTTTAGTAAAAGATATGAAAGGAATCTTTTGTCGTTTTTCATACGAGGTACTTTTTGACTTTTCCGACAAAAGTACGAGAAGAATGTTTTTTTAACTTATACGGCATGAATGGATTTTTAAAACATTATTTCCAAGAAGCTTCCTTTACAATTTTTAAAGTTTATTTTTAATCAACTTCTTTTAGTTTAGAATTGTATGACATGTTAAGAAAGGAAAAGTGTTTTTGAAGTAGAAAGGATATTTTCCTCAAGAATGGAGTTCAAGTGTTTTATCAAAATTATTTTCCATCTAAGATAATATAGGGTTCTGTTTATATCCCTATTATTACATGGATTTTATTATGTTGTGATGGAAATATTTTTATGAATTCCTTTATCTTATATGAATTGTTTTATGATGTCGTGTTGTTTAAGAATCCCATTTTTACTACATGGGTTATGCAATGATGTATGATTTATGATTTTTTGGCACACATAAGAATGGTATCATTACGAGATGGGTGGGAGCTATATCTCCCTCCAATGAATTGGGTAAAGATTTTATATCTCATGAGATAGACATGGCTGGAATGGTAGGTTATACCGGTTCAGTGAAACAGGACTGAAACGAGGAGTGAACTCAGTTCAGAAAGGGACTTTGTCCACTAAGATAGTCTTGGAAATGAGTCTTGACTGATAAGAAATGATTCTTTATGATTATGTGTGTATGACACAAAGTTTCATGTTTTATGTTATAATTATTGGGATTACATTTCACTACTATGATTTATCCCATGTTATGAAATTATGATCTCTTTTGCAGGTTAAGATTTCCAAAAGATATTTTCTTATGAATATGACGTGATTGATATTTCTTTTGTTTACCCTTACTAAGCATTTGAGCTCACCCTTTTATGTTTTCTTTTCCCCAGGATATAAAGAAAGGATTTAGGTTTAAAAAAAAGAAGATCTTTATGGGAGATGTTGAAGATCTTTCACCACGATTAGAAGATTATATTCCGAGTTTCCAAAGACACTAAACTATTACGGTCCTTGTGTGTGTGTTTTTGTTATGTACTAAGTATTCCGCAAAAGTAATGTAATTTCAATGTACGTCAAGCTTAGGGTCTCTACAATTGGTATCAGAGGAAAGGTTTAGTTAACCTTTGGAAACTAGGATGCGAGAACTTCAGTGTGATCCCTAGAGATATTTCTAAGGTATGTCTAGGGATGTCCCTAAGGGTAAGTATATGTATAGGTTATAGTACTAGAATTACGCTAATGATCATAGAATTAAACATAAGATGTTAGATATTGAAGGTACTCCCCCTTTATTATGTTGTTTTCCCTAGCATGATTTTTGCCTCTCACACTATTCTTTTTGGGTTTTAGACGATGGATGGAACCCGAAGGAACCGTGTTTATCAATGTAATGGACAATGCAATTATTATCCTCCTGAACAAACAAATGTTATGGGAGATGGAGTGAAAAATCTTATTGCTATACTTATACAAGCTATGAATCATTCTGTACTTCCAAATGAGCAGAGAAGGGAACAACATTCTACTGAGTCCTTCATGAGGCAATGTCCACCTTCTTTCAGTGGGTCTTCTGATCCAATTGTTTCTGAACAATGGATCAGTACCACTGAAAAGATATTTTCAGTTCTTCAATGTTCTGAACATGATAAAGTCATCTTAGCAGTATATCGTTTGGAAGGTGAGGCTGATCAATGATGGAATCTTATCAAGAATACGAGGCAAAGAGATGAAATTGAGTCCATGGAATGGGACGAGTTCAAGAACTTATTTTTCAATAAGTACATCCCTCGTATTCTTCGAAAAAAGATGGAGAAAGAGTTTCTTCAACTGAAGCAAAAGGATGATGAATCTGTTGGTACCTATGAAGCAAATTTTACAAGACTTGCAAGGTACGCTTCTGGTATTATTATCTAACCTGAAAGTAAGATCGATCGATTCTTTAGTGGCTTAAAACCAAGTCTTCGAAGGGCCTTAGACATAAGGGACTTCAATATCTATGAGGAAATCGTTCGATGTGCTCTCAATGTTGAGATGGAGATTGGAGTAACCCATCAGTCATATGGGTTTGATAAGAAGAGGAAAATGGAATTCAAAGGAAAATCTAAAGAGCACACTGAAAAGAAGATAAGCTTTCCCTTATGCTCAAAGTGTGGAAAGAAACATGGAGGGAGTTGTCTTAAAGGGATAAGTAAATGTTTAAAATGTGGAAAGGAAGGTCATCGGGCATTTGAATGCCACGATGATGGGAAGAAGATTTCTATTGATGCAAAAAAAGGAATGGATACACAGAATGACCCTACTACACTTCAATGTTTCAAGTGCAAGGATATGAGACATTATGCCAATAAATGCCCAAATCCAAGGGTTGATGATGATGGTCGACGTCAACAAACTCTTAAGGCTAAAGAAAAAGGAAAGTCACATGCAATTTCAATCAGCGATGTGGAGTACGATAATGATGTGGTGAAAGGTACACTTACCATCCACTCTAAAGTATCAAATGTTTTATTTGATTCTGGATCCACCCACTCCTTTATTTCTAAAGAATTTTCTAAGGGTATCACTGTATTACCTCAACAATTAGATGTTGAGTTATCTATGACAACACCTAATGGCACAATAGTCGCATCAAAAGTTTATAATTCTTCTCCGATTGAAGATTGTGGGAAAGTGTTTCCTGCAAATCTTGTGATCCTTCCTATAGTGGAATTTGATGTGATTCTTGGCATGGATTGGCTTTCTCTACATGGATATCATATCAATTTCCAAAGAAGGGAAGTCACATTTCATATTCCAGATCAATCTATGATCGTCTATCGATGCAAGGATGAACATAACCTTCAAGTGGAAATTTCTTCCATTTTATGGGTATTGATTCCATTAAATGAAGGTTATTTATCTCAAATGGTTGGTGAGAAACTCACGATTAAGAATATTCCCATTGTACGGGAGTTTGATGATGTCTTTCCAGAGGAATTACCAGGTCTTCCACCGAATCGTGAAGTTGAGTTTTCAATAGAACTCGTACCGGGTGATTTGACTATTTCAAAGACACCTTATAGAATGGACCCAATTAAGCTGCAGGAATTGAAGAAGCAACTCCAAGAGAATCTTGATAAGGGGTTCATACGCCCTAGTGTGTCACCTTGGGGAGAACCAGTTCTGTTTGTTAAGAAGAAAGATGGATCAATGAGACTCTGCATTGATTATCGAGAACTTAACAAGATCACTATCAAGAACAAATATCCTCTCCCGGGCATTGATGACCTATTTGACCAACTACGCGGAGCTCAATACTTTTCCATGATTGATATTCGTTCAGGGTATCATCAATTAAGGGTCAAAAGGGAGGATATACCAAAGACAGCTTTCCGTACAAGGTATAGACACTATGAATTTATAGTGATTCCATTTGGTCTTACTAATTCCCCTGTTATATTCATGGATCTGATGAATAGAGTCTTTAGAGACTATCTTGATCAATTTGTGGTAGTCTTTATAGACTATATTCTTGTATATTCAAAGAGCAAGGAAGAACATGAAGATCACTTGAGGATTATATTGAAGACCTTGAGAAAGGAGAAGCTTTATGCCAAATTTACCAAGTGTGAATTTTGGCTTCAAAAAGTTTCATTTTTGGGTCACATAATCTCAGAAGAGGTGATATCTGTGGATCCAGCAAAAACAGAGGTTATCGAAAGATGGTCGAGACCAACAACAGTAACTGAGATCCAAAGTTTTCTTGGTTTGGATGGATATTATCGACGTTTTGTTAAAATATTTTTCATGATTATCTAATCCACTCACCAAGTTGACTCATAAAGGAGTTAAGTTTTTTGAATGGAAGAATGTGAAGAGATTTTCAAGGAGTTGAAAATAAGGCTATCCAGTGCACCTGTGCTCACACTTCCTTGTAGTGGAGAAAGGTTTGTGATCTATAGTGATGCATCCAAGAAGGGATTGGGGTGTGTTCTTATGCAAAATGATATGGTGATAGCTTATGCCTCATGACAGTTGAAAATCCATGAGCAAAATTACCCAACACATGATTTGGAGTTAGCTACAGTAATCTTTGCATTAATGATTTGGAGGCATTATCATTATGGAGAAAGGTGTGACATTTATACTAATCATAAAAGTTTAAAGTATATTTTCACACAAAAGGAGATGAATATGAATCAAAGAAGATGGTTGGAGCTGATTAAGGATTATGACTGCTCAATCCATTACCACCCTGGGAAAGCAAACAAGGTGGCAGATGCATTAAGTCGACAAGACCATGCCAGTTTATCCATGATGAGGATCACAAAGGATCCAATATTTATGAATTTACAAAGGATGGATCTTGGAATTATAATGGAAGGGGAAAAATCTTATCTTTATCAAATGAATGTTCAACCATCTATACATGTGAAGATTAAAGAGGCACAGAAAGAAGATGTCGAGTTACAAAAGAAGGTGAGAAATGTTCCTGAATTCAACCTTGATTGTGATGGGATAATAAAGTTCAGGAATCGGGTTTGTGTTCCTCCCATCCCCGAATTAAAGGAGCTATTGGATGAGGCTCATAGTTCTTCATTCTCTATTCATCCTGGAAGCACGAAGATGTATAGGGACCTGAAAGAGTACTTCTGCTGGGATGTCATGAAAAGAGATGTTGCTGAATATGTCTCTCGATGCTTGGTTTGTCAGCAAGTTAAAGCTGAGAGACAGAAGTCTAAGGGGATGTTACAACCATTACCCATACCCGAATGGAAATGGGAAAACATCACTATGGACTTTCTCACAAGACTTCCTAAAACATCCAAAGGCAATAATGCTATCTGGGTCATAGTTGATCGTCTTACAAAGTCTGCACACGTCATTGCTATTAGAGAGGGTTTCTCTCTGGATCAACTTGCCAGGATATATGTAAAGGAAGTGGTAAGATTGCATGGAGTACTAATTTCTATTATATCTGATCGGGATCCGAGATTTACCTTGAAGTTCTGGAGAAGTCTTCAGCATACTCTGGATACAGAGTTGAGTTTCAGCACTGCTTATCATCCTCAGATAGACGGTTAGTCTGAGAGAACAATTCAAACTATAGAAGATATGTTGAGAGCTTTCTCTATGGATTTCAAAGGTGGTTGGGATCAACACCTACCTTTGGTGAAATTTTCTTATAATAATAGCTTTCACTCCAGTATTCAGATGGCTCCTTATAAAGATCTCTATGGAAAGAAATGCAGGACTCCAACTTGCTGGGATAAAGTTGGGGAAAGAAATCTATTAGGACCTGATCTCGTTGATGAAATGGCAGAAAAAGTCAGATCTATTCAACAACACATAAGAGCAGCTCAGAGTCGACAGAAAAGTTATGCCGGCAACCGAAGAAAAGACCTAGAGTTTGAAGTGGGTGATAAAGTGTTCTTACGAATATCTCCCTGGAAGAGGGTTATGAGATTTGGAAAGAAGGGGAAGTTGAGCCCTAGATATACCGGTCCTTTCGAAATACTGGATCGTGTTGGGAAGGTAGCTTACCGATTGGTGCTTCCACCGAATCTCTCTCAAGTTCATGATGTGTTCCATGTATCTCTCCTGAGAAAGTACATACCTAATCCTTCACATGTACTCAGCTCAGAAGTTGTACCGCTGGAGCAAGATCTTTCTTATGAAGAACAACCGATAGAGATTATGGATCGTAGCGAAAAATTCCTACGAAACAAGACCACTCGATTGGTGAAAGTTTTATGGAGGAACCACCAATTAGAAGAAGCTACATGGGAGCTTGGGGATATGATGAGGGAGAGGTATCCTCATCTGTTTGTTACAAAGTGATGAATTTCGAGGGCGAAATTCATTTTAAGGGGGGTAGAATGTAACACCCGAGACTTTTATGTTATATAAATCATCAAAGGAATCTTTTTCTACACAACACTTTCTTGGCTTTCTTTACACGAAATCGCGACCTTCCTCGATAGCTTGCGTCGTACGCAATACTGAGTTTCACTAAACAATGATATGCTATTAAAATATTATTAAAACTAGCCGTTATGAATAGTAATAACCACTTTTTTGAAATTTTATAAATTTTATTTTTCAAAATGGACTTCATTTTTGGATTTGGAATTTTGAAATTAGCCTAGGGTGAATTTTTTTTATTTTTCTGAAAACTTTCAATTTTTGATGAATAGTGAAACCACTAAGTGGTAGTTAAAAAATTGAATTTTTCATAAAACTTAATTTTACCGCTTCTGTGAGTGGAATTTCAAAAATCCGAGAGACACGGTTGATTTCAGTAAGTAAAATGTGGTTCAATGAGATGAAAATAATTTTTTTGGTGAATAGTAACTTTTTACTTTTTTTTACCACGGTTAAAAGTAAATAGGGCAATTAAGGGTAAAAATGATATTATTATTATCCTAAAACATGTCCTAATTCTATTGGACAAGTGTAATTCGACCAAAAACAACCTTATGAATAAAATATGACCATTTAGGCCCACTTGGATTAGATTAGGACATTTATTATTAATTTATTTAAAGAAGGGTTAAAATAGTTAAAATCAATGTTTAATAGGTAAATAATTTTTAATATGGGGTTATACATAAGATAAATTAGACTATAAATATTCATTAGAAAGATAAAAAGATTTCCTACATAATGGTATTTTATTTGTAATTTTTAGACATTAAATAATTAAATTTATTTATGACACAATAATGATGCATTAATTATCTTATTAATGAAATATTGACATAATTGATGTTATAAATAACCAGATAAATCCAATTTGAGACTTTTTATGAATTTCTCTAATTTTATAGGTTAATATTACATGTTATTATTTATTTAGTTAACTTTTTTCGAACTAATCATTCTGTTATGAGTTTCACAAAAATCAATTACTAAATAGTGTCAAAATTAACATAAAATAGTTTTTAAAACAAATATTATATTAGTAATTGTTATTTTATTCCTAAAAATATAAGGTTAGGCCAAATGACTTATATAAGGTTATATATATTAATAATAAACAACTTGGGGTTCGTTTGGATGCTTATAATATGTTTATTAACCTTATAGTGTAAGAATACAAGAAGACACGGTAAAAGTTAAATTATCTAACTTAAAGTTAAATCTAAATGATAAGGTTAAAATTGATACCTAAACTTGTCTAAATTCTATTTTATGAGAGTATTTTGACCCATACGCACCTTATCTTCAAAATGAATCAATTTTTATCTATTTAAAACTGAACGTGGCTTTATAATAAAATAATATTTTTAGTTTTTTCAAAGGAGCCCCTCTCCTCCCTTATAAAAGGGCACCTCCTCCCCCTCTTCCTCACACCACTTTGAGCCTTCAATCTCAGCCAAACCCTGCCAATTTCTTCTCTCCACTTCCATAGAAACATCCTAGAGGTTCGGGTCTTCTTCAAAGACCTATTTTAGTGCCCTAAAAGGAGGTCTCAAAGAAGCACTTCAAAGAAGTGGTAATGTCCGTTACTGAGTCTTTCATCTTTATTTCTTCTTCCACTTCTTATTCTTTAGTTGTTTCATTATGAAGTAATAAAATCAATATCAATAATATACTTATATGTTATTATAAGTATGAAACAACCCTATTTCACCATCTATCCATCCTACAGAAAAAGAAATCACCGCGCGTGCGTACGTACGAAATACCGTCTCCACGCCGTGGTGTAATCTATTTTCCACCACCACCTTACTTGGATGGGTATAATGGTGTAAATAATTACTATATATGACTATTAAACAGTGATATTGATTCTTAAATAGTATACATACACTCCAATACAATTCCACGATCATGGGAACGATATCATCGCTCGTGCGTACGTACGAAATACCGTCTCCACGATGTGATGCAATTCGTTCTACATGATCTTCATTGCATAATGATTATATAAATGAATTGAATGGATGAATATGATATATATATTACAATAATACCATTCTGTAAATGAGGTATCTATAACCTAAAGAGAAGAATAAGAATTTATTCGACAAACACGCATAAGAACAAAAAGTAATAAACACCCGAATAACAAGTAGTAATGAAATATTACTAATAATAAGCTAAGAATATGACCATATATGATATAATAACAATAATTATGATTCTGGAATAAGTCAATAACATTATTTAAATCATTATACAGGAGGTTCGGACACGTACAAAGCATATCAGACCTAAGGTAAGAGAAATATTACAATCTCATTTTTATCCGAGATTGTTTATACTTTGGTATTTACTGGGGTGTATTTTATCATCCAAATCCATGTTTCCTCAATATGTAATATTATTTCCATCCACCTACAATTTTTTAAATCCAATTTTACCCTTCGGTGAGTTTTTAGTAAAAGATATGAAAGGAATCTTTTTTCGTTTTTCATACGAGGTACTTTTTGACTTTTCCGACAAAAGTATGAGAAGAATGTTTTTTTTAACTTATATGGAATGAATGGATTTTTAAAACATTATCTCCAAGAACCTTCCTTTACAAGTTTTAAAGTTTATTTTTAATCAACTTCTTTTAGTTTAGAATTTTATGACATGTTAAGAAAGGAAAAGTGTTTTTGAAGTAGAAATGATATTTTCCTCAAGAATGGAGTTCAAGTGTTTTATCAAAATTATTTTCCATATAAGATAATATAGGGTTCTGTTTCTATCCCTATTATTACATGGATTTGATTATGTTGTGATGGAAATATTTTTATGAATTACTTTATCTTATATGAATTATTTTATGATGTCATGTTGTTTAAGAATCCCATTTTTACTACATGGGTTATGCAATGATGTATGATTTATGATTTTGTGGAACACATAAGAATGGTATCATTATGATATGGGTGAGACCTATATCTCCCTCCAATGCATTGGGTAAAGATTTTATATCTCATGAGATAGACATGGCTGGAACGGTAGGTTATACCGGTTCAGTGAAACAAGACTAAAACGAGGAGTGAACTCGGTTCAGAAAGGGACTTTGTCCACTAAGATAGTTTTGGCAATGAGTCTTGACTAATAAGAAATGATTCTTTATGATTATGTGTGTATGCCACAAGGTTTCATGTTTTAAGTTATGAGTATTGGGATTACATTTCACTACTATGATTTATCCCATGTTATGAAATTATGATCTCTTTTGCAGGTTAAGATTTCCAAAAGATATGTTCTTATGAATATGACATGATTGATATTTCTTTTGTTTACACTTACTGAGAATTTGAGCTCACCCTTTTATGTTTTCTTTTCCCCACGATATAAAGAAAGGATTTAGGTTTTAAAAAAAATAAGATCTTAATGGGAGATGTTGAAGATCTTTCACCACGATTAGAAGATTATATTCCGAGTTTTCAAAGACACTAAACTATTACGGTCCTTGTGTGTGTGTTTTTTTATGTACTAAGTATTCCGCAAAAGTAATGTAATGTATTTGTACGTCAAGCTTAGGGTCTCTACACACAAATATGGTGAAGAGAATTAGTCATGGAATTTTGAATGAAATGGAAAGTGAAAGAGGGGAATGAATTTCAAATTTATTTAAAAAATTTTATGATCATTAATATTACACAATAGAGGGAGGATAACAATTATAATTTAGGATGAAGATACACATCTTCATATTTTATTCAAATGAAAACAAACTTCCACGATAATAATTGAAAACACATTAAATACATGAAATGAAATCAAGGAGGAATGGAACCGCAAAACAAAACATGAGTTGGGTAGGTCCTACCATGATATTTTTAAGGTTATGGTAATGCCAAACAATCATCTGATGCTCTTATTTTTCAATCCATTGCAAATAGAAGATGTGGATTTATTTATAGCCCAATGTGTTGGAAATTTTGTATTCAAAATCTGTCTCTTAAATTGGATATCCTATTTGACCATTTATACATAAATTTATCGAAATATATTTTTATTTAATGTTTTAGATACACATGATTAATGTTCTCATTCAAAATTTGGTAGCCATTAATCTTTTGGATCCAATGTTATGGTTGTTTTGGTTAACCATGATCTTTTTCCCAATTTTATATCAATGTTTTAATTAGCCTAAATATGAATGAATTTTGGGATAGTAAGATTCCATAGAATCCCATCCATTTCTTATAAATTTTTTGATTATGCATGTTGAAATTCGCACGAAAAAATCTTAGGTCAATTGGATAGTTTTATGTGGCCAAAATTCTATAATGGTTGTTAATTCAAAGGCATAATTTTGGAAAGGATGTAAAATCTTCAGACGAGTGACTTTTTGGAAGATTTGGGCCTTTAAATTATTATCCATGATGTTCTGGATATTAATTATCATATTATATACTTTCAAAAAATCAAAACATAAGGATAGAGCCTAGAAATTATATCTTCATGGATGTTCTAGATTCATTGATATATTCTTTCGACCTTTTTAGGTGGTATATATGACACTTAATATGGATGAACTATCCCAAAATCCAGTTTAATTATTTGTAGACATTTTAATTGGAAACCATGAAAAATTATAAAAACACAATTTATAAAAGAATGATGAGATTGCAGAGTAGATATTAATCTTAATTGAATCTACATTAATTCAAATAATTCCCAAATAATATATTTAATATTAAAACATGGGTATTTCACACCAATTATTCACTGTTACATGATAATTAGTAAAATTAGTAGATAAAAAGATATTAATAAATGGATATCACAACAAAAAAACCTCCCAATATTTATAAAGCATGGAATCACCAACCACAATCTTGTAAATTTATCAAATCTAATGGAAAACCACAACCACATCGATAAAATACCCAATAAAGGAAATAACATATGAAAAACATTTATATTTCACCAAAAAATTGATATTGAACACTTATTAGGTCAACCAATCCACTTGAGAAAGAATACCCCAATTATTAATGAAGGAGAAACCAAGAAGAATGAAGAAACCAAGAGAGAAGGAGATTACATGATACCTCAATGAAGATCCAAGTACAAATCCACCAAAATATTGAAGTTAGTGGGATCCAATATAGATTTGAGGAGGCACCAAGGAATGGAAATCCCAATTGGTGGAGAAAGGGGGGATTTAGGTTAAAATTAGGGGAGTTTTGAAAGGTAAAATCTATATTTTATTTACTTGGTCATGTTTCATGGTTATTCAAGAAGTTTTTTCAAACTGTGTAGTAACTTTGTGGTCTCCACTATTAAAGTGGAAACAGAACACACAATTTTCCTATGAAAGGATAGTTCCCATGTGGAAGTTAGTTCTACAGGTAATATTTCAATTTCAAAGGTGAATGGTATCTCCCAGTTTGGTGCACAGTTTCCTCTAACAATACCCCACCCACTATCATTTCTAAAAACATTATTTTCACAAAAAAATATACTAAAACAAATATATGAATATGATGCCAAAAATTAACAAAGGAATACCTCAAAATAAAATCCCGTATGTCAAATTAATATTCATGAATCTTAGATCGTATACAATTTTAATTATACATATAATGTTAAATATTATGAGAGAAATTTAATGTGATACTCTCATCACTCTTTGAGATATATTTTAAACTATTTATATGAATAATGAAAGTGAATAGAACCTATTGATAACACTATGATATCAAAGATATATATTTGAAGGTGTATGTGTCTCAGTTACAAACCTTTTTGGATCAATTAAAAGATATCCTAATGGTATAATAAGAGTCATTATATGATTTATTTATTCTAGAAAACAATATTGAAATCGTGATTTGATTATATGGTTCAAAAATACATTTTTCTACTTTTATGAATAAGAATATAATAATCTTTATAAATAAATTAAACGTGAATACTTCTAAATTTTAAGATCAAGGCATTGATGAGTATACCACCATCAAACCCAAAAGGTTTTTATATCAAATAATTTGACCAGAGGGATATATTTAATGAGAAATTGAAAAATATTATGAGACCAAATTCAATAATCTAAGATTATCCAATAAATTTTAGTCTAATAAATCTCAAGATTAATAGACTAATGATAATTAAAATTCAAATGAATTTGAAGAATTCATCACATTATTCTCAAAAGGAAAGCATTATGGAATACCTAAATAGAGGGGAAATTTAAAATTTCAATTTATAAATTATGGAATGATTGTATCGATTATGTATTAATATATAAAAAAGTAGAATAATATAAGGGTGATCAATAAAAAATATCATTCATGGAGAATAATATTGTTAATATTTTCAATGAAAGAACATTATTCAAAATAAAATGAATATCAAAGAGAATAAAGAATAAAATATTTATTACAAACCATTAATACAATTATTTTTTTGAGGAATGAAAATGAGAAAAATATTAATTATGGAATGAGTGGAAAATAGAGTCAGGGAAAAATCAAAATAATTCAAAACATTTATTAAATTAATAATAGGAAATGAATATGAATAAGAGATAAGTTATAAAGAAACGCCAAAATGGTTTCGACTAATAGTGAATCTCATGATATAATTTAATAATAATACAAGGAAAGAAATGTAGAAAAATGAATTTAATATTTAAAAATGATTTATTAAGTAAATCCATTAATGATGAAAAATATGGATAATTTACGTTTATGGAAATCTAATTTAGATGAAATATGTGATGTCAAAATAAAATACAAAATGCAAAAGAATAATTTCAAGAGATTACCACTATAATTAAATTTTTCATGAATGAGGACATGATGGATCATGAGAAAAATCATGTAGATAACAAAATATTACATGAGATAAATAAATTTTTTGGGTTCATATATTCAGTGAATGAATATATTGAATGGTAAAAAATAGTGACCCATTGATTATTCCATGGTTCTAAGAACACATTTTTGTACACTCTCTGTGAAAATTACCATGATGTTATAAGTGTAAAATGAATTAATAAGGTTATTACAAAACATTTAATGGTGAATACACTCATTGCAAGAATTAGTGATGTTGATTTCAATTCCCAGGGACTAGCATTGTGTAAAAAGAAAAATACAGAAGTTTTTCTTATAATGAACTAGCCTTTTATGAATAAATTTCCTATTCTTTAAATATTTTATAGAAAACAGATGCACTATTTTTTATTGTTTTTGGCTTTAAATTAATGGTAAGTATCATTATTGTTGATAATATAGTTGTTCAATATTGATCACACTACCGATATAAATTTATGTTTTAAAAAATGAATCATTTTGACAAAAACAAAGGAAATAGTGGCCTCATCTTGTAAACATGGTTTGTACGAAGGTCATTTTTTGGAGCTTCTAAAGGAGGTAGCATCATTGGGTGTCTCTATATCCCAATCCCAAGTCAAGCTTCAACACGTTAATCTTGAACAGAATCGCCTACGAGAGAAGTTAAAGTCCATAGAGATTACCACCCTGGCGATGTTATCCGAGCCACCCCACGAGAATATCACTATTGAACACCATACTCTTAGGTATTATTTTTGTTTTATAAGGGGTTATATAATAATTCATTAGTTACTTATTGTGTAATCCATTTTTAATAGTCTTATTCCATAAATTCCTTTATGAGAATTGTTTTTCATACAAATATAATTAATTAGATAAATTTATTTTTCAGTTAAAATGGTAATTTTAAAAAATATATAAATTATTTTAATTGTAATAGTTTTATAAAAAAACACTTTTTAATTATATGTGATGATTATATATACTTCTTATTTTTAATACTCTATAATGGATTATGTAATCAGTTTGATAAAATTTATTATTTCATACAATAAAACTGAAATTGTATTTTTAATTAAATAATTTATCTAGATGAATTAATGAATTTTGTTAATAAATAATATTTTAATAATTTAATATTTATATATTTTTTTATTAAATATAAATGATCAAATAATTTTTATGAAGTCAAATTTAACTTTTATTAAGGTTTGGAAACCTTTTTCTTCAAGACCCATCAATTTTCAATAAATGTCTGTTTCTATTTCAAAAGTGGAAATTCGAATATTTAGAAAATTATCTAGATAAAATGAATATCATTTTTTGAATCATGATTTCAAAATTATCATATAATGAATTTTTCCTAATTTTTTAGACAATCAAATATTTAGGTAAAAATTAAATACCGTATAAATATATAATCTATTTTATGATATCATAATGACCAAATGGTAATGTAATAAAATATTATTAAATTCATATTATTCCAATATATGTTTTATCATTAAATTTATGTGATTTGGGATTTAGTTGATTAATTTTATAATGCCTTAGTGGACACTCCAAGACATATAAAATATTTTAACTTTTTCAAATGATTTCCTTGAGAGTGAAACTAACTTCCACATAAGAAAGACTAATATTTTAATAAGTATGGAATTTTTTGTATAAAAAAATTTATTATACTCCCCATTGAAAAAATCAATGGGATGGTTTTTGGTTTTAAATATGTTATTATATGGATTCCAGAATCTAATTTTGTGAAATGTTAAATAATTCTTATCTCATTCCCTAAATAAACTCACCAATGCTCCCACATAGCTTCACTAAAAATTCTTTTATCGCATCCCTAAACCCCCTATCTCTATAATACTCAAATGGAACCCAATTCTCTAAAGAATCCCCTCCTCAAGCTCTTGAAGTCACACACTCAAGTAAGAGATTCCTTCCTTTCTCTTTTCTTTGTCCAAGTTTCATCACGCGGTTATACGCTTTTATTTTTAGTTAAAAATGGTGGGGTATGATTTCCCACCTCTAAAATATATCCCTCATTATTTTTAATTTATTATAATCCTCTATATCTCTCATTAATCCCTCCCTTGTACACCAGTTACAATGCAAAAATATCGTTAGAGTTATTCCATTTCTCCCCTTTCATCGAGATTCTTTATTGTGTGATACCTTATATTTCAAAATTCCATGTGTTGGGAAATGTTTCCATTTGAAACCATTAGATTCCATTTTATTTAAATATTATAAGAGGCCCATTTATCTCTCATAAAACAATTTTTAGAATTTTTTGGTCACACTGTTAGGCTGCTAAAATTGCACTACAATTCTCCATAACTAAATCATCATGTAGTGAATACCATTCCCATTTCATTATAAAGGGTATCAAACAAAATGCACATATACTTATTGATTATATAAATTCATATATGTTTTCAAAATACTTTTATCATGGAATAAATTATGATTTTGAATGATTCAATGTTGTATGATCCTTGTGGCACACTTTTGAATGGAATGAATTGTTTATAAAGGGTGTGCCAAAATTGCGCTCTAATGCATTGGGTAATGATTAGTATAATGATATTCCATTTGAAATTGGGTACTACTCATTATAATTCATGTGAGAATATGGTTTACTCATTCTTATCAATTTTAGTAATATCATGTTATATATTGTAGCCACATTTCCATGTTTTGATAATCATGATACAACATGACTTTAGATCATGTTTCTCCTATGCTCAATTGATATGCCTATTTCCTAAAATGTAATTTATTCTTCTTGTTATGCCTTGTTTACTCCCATTATGGGATTTATATATCACCCATTTCTTATGTATTTCCTTAGAATATCCCATGCAGTGCCCTGTACAAAGGAATGTTGTGGCCATGTAAAAGATGTTTTCTATAATGATTTTGGTATTTTCTGTCTTCTATTGTCATTTAATATTTCTAACATCCAAATACACTAGTCCTGTCAATCCTTGTATTTATCTTAAGTGAATATTTATGTATTAAATTGAGTATTAATGTTTAATAATTACCAGGGTTGTTATAATTCCTATGCGAAAATTCAAGGTAATGGAGTTGGATCCAAAGAATGAATTTCATAAAAATTGTATTATAATTCAAATTAAAATGTAAAACCACATTGGAATTTTAATGATCCAATTTAACATCGATTTATTTTTTCTATATTATAATATTTTAGTGTTTTGATGTCATTAAGGAGTTTTTTGGAAGGTGATATAATTATTGAACCCTACAAACATTTCTTTCACCATGCTACTAGATCTGGTCGATAAAACAATAATACAGTATTTTTAGGGGATGAATAATCCTTATAATGAAATAGTGGTTTATATAGATTATGAAGCAATAGGGGGGGGGTATAAATAATTGTGTTATGTCATCAAACAAGTCCCACAATAAAAATCTATTAAAATATATCGAACTGTATGATGGAGTTGTTATCCCTATTGAAAATAATGGATAACGTTATGTTGAGGGACTTGACTATCCCAAGAATAGTTTGAGAAAATATAGTGATATTATCTTTTCTGAAAATTTTAGTCCTAGTATCCTTATATTTTCAAAATATTATTATAATGGTAAGGTGGAGATATTTAAGAGGACTGATTATGACATAAAAAAATTTATATGGGAATTCATATATTGGTAAGACAAAGAAAAAATGGAAACATATTTTATATTTTTGATAACGAAAATTAATGTTACATGAGTATAAAATTTGAAACCCTGTATTTTAAGAAAAGATATATTCATGAATATTAGATAAATGTGTCTAAGAATTAAAAGAAAAAATCTATGAGAAATCTATTAGTTCATTACGTGGAAGTTGAATGTTTTTAAATGAGTTTATTAAAAACTATTTGATGTCGTGCATTCTATTTAAAACATTTTATGAGGATATTCCATGAAAAAATAATGAGACTAAGTATACAAATAAAATGAAAAATTGTTTTCAATCATCCATAATATACACTATGGATAATATTCAACATCTTTAAAAACCATTCAATGGGTCTGATAAACACTATAAAAATAAAAATAAATGACTCCCCCCATATGATGGTTATCCATGGTTTCCATATAAATCCTCAATCATATTAATAGGATCTATCCCAAATCCATGGACTAATAAAATCTATATTAAAAAAGATAAGGATAATGAGAGTTTCTGGTACCAAGTAGTTTTATCCTAGCATATTAAAACAAAAAACCCACTATCATGACGTGATAATAGTTTATATAGGATTTGGAAGAGTTTTATCAAATTATTTCATTTATTCATGCATTATAATGTATGAATAAGTTCTTTTTATAGTATATATATTAATCATATTAATGAATAACCTAACTTATATATTGTCAAATTAAATTATATAATAAATGATATCAAATTTTGAATACATAAATTGAAGCATCTCATGAAAACAATCAAACTAAATTGATACAGAGAATGTCTGAAAATATCCTTTATATATCATCTCTATATAATTATTTAGTGAATGTATCAATCAATATAACACTTCCACAAAAGAATCATATACTTTGTTTCATTTAATCAAATATTGTATCAAATAATATATCTTTTGAAATCACATTAAAACTCCATTTTTATATTCAAAAAAACTCATATAAATCAATCATAAACTTCTCCTTTTATAATACACAACACCTTCTGAATAACCATCAAATATATTTTTTTTAACTAAAAATTACTTTCACATTTTCCTTCAAGGTCAAACTCAATCCCAATTATGTCAACCATAATGTGTAACCCCACATTCTTTTATAGGGATGAAAATAAATATGTACCCATAGATCCATACATCATATAAAATTGAATACTCTAGAAAATCATCAATACTAATCAAGATATAATGGGATTGCGATTGATCTTGATCAAGAATATGTATCTATTTACTTGTATCAAACAATATGTTCCATATAAAAATTTTCATTCTCATATTCTCCCTTTATCCAAGACATCAAGTTATCATTGGACTAGGAACATTTCATATCCGTATATCCAACCCATATTTTCTAATTCATAGTGTGTATACTAATCTGATTGATGAATATATATCATGTCATTAATTCTCATAAATATTCACATCACATATCCCTTATCTGGATAGATATATATAATCTACATCTGACCACACACTCCAAAATTCTATACCAATAAATGGATAATATGGAATTCTAATCAGAGGAGAGAAAAAATCAAATCTTTTTTAAGCTCTATCTGACAACCATATCTACAAAATTCAAATACAAAACAATATTATCTTAGTCACTACATAGAATTTTTGAAGTAGCATATTAGTGTGAAAAGGATCTCCTGCTATGTAATTATTCATCCTCGTGTAATGGGAACTAAAATATTATATTTTCACCACTAAAATACTGAAGAAATGTATATGAAAATCCATGTGGTATACTTTGTAGGTCATCTAATGCAAAAAAAATTATATAGTTCTTTTGGGCCCCTTGAGAATATTATATATCCCTATATTAGAATCCAACTCATTCTAACATGAAAATTTTTCCATTACCAAAAATAGTCCATGAAATATGATGGTTAGGGATAAAAGAAAATTCATTATTTTAGTGATCATTTATCACTAAGGATGATTGAAATAATATATATTACATTTCAATTTACCAACATAGTATATTACATGGGAATCACATAATCGTAATACTTGAGTAATCCTTTTTTAATCATTTAATTTCATAAAATCTAAATAAAATCCCAATAGACTATTACACAAGAAGATGAGTTAGAGGAAAAAATCCCGGAATATTTATTAAAGAGATAAGGAATGTAAAGTAAGAACTTGATGGGGCAGACAGCTTACCCACATCCATCAAAAAAGTAGATTATAGATCATAATAAGATGTGTCATTTTCATAACCAAATTCATCAATCTACCATTCCGCTAGAGAAATACCTAGATTAATGTACATGAATGCTTTAGAATTAGACATCGTCAACATATCAGATGTTGTAATTATTTTTGTTGATGTGATGGAGTAGTTCATCCCCGACATTCTGTTCGGGTCAAATGCTAATACTTCATATTTTATGACAATATCATTAAAATAAACCTTACTAGGTTTCTATGTCTCAGGATTTCCCATCTAATCACCATAATTATCATCTAGCAGATCCCGTAGAGGAATTTCAAAATGTAAAAATTGTACAAAACCACTTTGCATAAATTGTTTCTAGGCATTAAAATCCACTATCCTATTAGAATGTATATTTATTTTAGAATATTTTGATAATATTTTAAAAAACTACTTTTTTTAGGAAACAAATTTTACAATCATTTAGGAGGAATAAATAAAAAATAAACTATATTTCCAAATCATATATGGTGTTCTATTTATTTAGATTATTTTATATTCAAAATGTATCATTATTAACATATATCAACAATGTGTGGAAGAAACGTGTTCCCTCATTATTTAAAAAATATTTGAATAAATATTTTATCATTGAAAAACCTTTTTATCCGTTTCTTCTTCCCAATACTTGTAATAAATTAAGTATAAATTACATTAACATTCATGTAAAAGAAATAATAAGTTTTCCCTTCTTGTATAATGGTAATAAAGCACATAATTTTCAAGAAATAACATCTATATATAGATTTTCCCTTGAAAACAATTACACATTCTAGATATATTTTGGTAATTAATATTTATATATTATTATATAATCCAAAAAAATAATTATCTACTTTAATTTATACATAATTTTATTAAATATTTTATCATATCCAAATAACCGGTTCCATTTTAAACCACTAAATGGTTTGAAAAATAGCTTATAATGATAATCAAAAGATATGGATGTGATTTAAACCATTTTATTGTGATATTTAATGAAATAAATCAGAATCTATCTATAATATTGAAATTAATAGATGTTCTAAATCATGTTTACCTTGCACAATATTGCATTAGAAATATCCCTAAACACAATTATATGGGTTTGAAAAAGGCCACAATAGGGTAGAAAAAAAGGCATCCTCTCACCATATTGTATCTATATATTTCATCTGAATCATCCATTTTATGGATTAGAAATATACTTCATCCATGGTCTTCAAGAACCTATAATTTATATTAGGAGTATGAAGAGATATTTTTGGTACCATGGTGTCCCCACCAAGCATCATGAAAGAACACACCAATTTCAATCACAATTAAGTACTTGTTATATGATGGAAAAGATGATCCTCAATATCTTTCATTCATTTATGCACTATATTCAGTTAATAAATGATCTAAAAATCTATGAATTTATTATATTAATGTATTACCTCATTAAAATTTTATCTGATGAAATTGAGTAATAAATTAAATATGTTAGGGAATATAAGATGGAGAAATCTCAGTTTAACACAAAAACCAATGTGATATATCCCATTCATGAAAATAATCTATATATATCATATATATATATAATTATTTATAGAATATATCCATCCAAAAACAAAATTCATATTTTATGTTCCTAAAAAGAGAAATAGTGAATATGAATCACATTCTAGTAATGAAAAAATAAATAATATTTATTCATAGAGTACCCATAGATTTTGAAGGATAATAGATCTTTATGTTAACTGATAGAGATAAGTACATCATTGAATTGTTTTTATTTAAATTTTATTACTTAAATGTATTTTATATTGATAAAATAATTATAACATAATAATCAAAATTAATTTTGAAGTATTATTATAACCCCCCATTTCATAGTTAAATAGTTTATTATTTAAATTTGGGTTACCATGATGTCTCTAGGTGTTTTTCAGCATTTAATATGTTTCAGGATGTCTTAGAATGATTCAATCATGGTGTATAGTAGGTGATGACTTTGGACATGAAGAGAATTCCACAATCTACCTCCTTGGACTTGTAAATTTAAATGGTATAATGGTGGTCATGTATTTGGGTGGTGGTTACATTGTAAGGAATTTTTATACTATAGTGAAACATTTCCCTCTCTTTTTTATGGAGTGGGAGGATATGATCCAATAAAATGGCCTACATCATGGAGATCTATCAAGGATGCACCTTAAATTGTGGAAGGTATTATTTTTACAATGGGGACTATAGGCTCATGGCATGGGTTACATTGTAATTTAGGTCATACATTTCAGAGATAGAGTGGATATACCTTTTTGGGTTATGAGGTTGGAGCACTACTCTATAATTTGTAGGTCCACACTACATGGAAGCCTTCTTGGTTTAACAATTTTATACAATATATATTTATTCCTTATCAACCGTTTAGCATATTTATCCCCATTTCTCCCCTATTTATAGTTTGTATAGACCAGTTCTCGTTTAGTTTCTCCTCTACATTTTTTCCCACATGATTTAGTGATCATTCTACCTGGATTTCAAATGGTCTATTGAGGTATATTCATCCATTATTCTTTCTCTACTAAACCTCTTCAAATTATCATTAATTTATTCTTCTACTAGAATACCATTTACCCCTATGAGATATATTTATGGTTATTATTGGATCAGATGAAAAGAATATAGATTTTTATATATTCTTTATAATCTTTATCTTCCCTATCATATGTTTTTAGTTTATGACAACGCATTGTGTTAGGTTTCCTATTAGAATAGGTTGGAGATTCTATAAAATTACATTATAATGAAAATAATTAAATAATTTAGTTGTTTTAATTAATTTCATATAAAATTATATATATTTTTGATAGCATAGTGGTCCCTCAATTAGTTTTAAATGTTTTCATACTTGGCATAATGGAAATTCATATGAATTTATAAATTTGGTTTATAACTTGAATGATTGTTCCTACTATGTGTTTTATGATCATCTAAAATAAATTTTTATAGGATAATTGAGTTGTTCAAATGGATTTTTAGAACTTGACTACTTTCATATAATTGTTTTATTATTATTAATTTGTTTTTGATAAATATGGTATCATGCACCTCATATTAATTTTTTTATTTGTTACTAGTTTCTAGTATTAAAAATAGTTATCTATTTGAAAATATTAATATCCAAATGGATTAAAAATGTATTTTTAAAAAATGGTTTCAATTGATTTATTAAAGGAGGTTTTTCTTAGAATTCTTATATTTTTTGAATGTCCAATGTGTAATTTGGAAAATTAATATTCTTGTAATTTTGATACCCACTTTTGAGCCCATTGTTGGACTGAAATATTTGTATTATGGTTCCAATGGTGATGCTTTGGATTTTTCTTATGTTATGTGAATATTTTTCACTGATCAAATGAAAGTAGTTGGTTCCTGTGAGGGAGTATGAGATGATATGATATTTTATAAAATATTTTATTATCATTGATTCCAGTGATGGACTCATTTCATGAATGTTACTCCCATCTATTAATTTATATTATGGTATCCTAGGTATATAGCAAAAATATTTGATTATGTGCTACACTATCTTGGTGTGAACATGAACAAAATTTCGTAAGAAATATTTTATCACCTTGAGATTTTGTATTTTCTGATCAAGGTATTAAATATTTTATCCAAGAGTATTTGTTATTATTCACATAGGATCCTAATGAATGATCCCATTACCCAATTATAGTATCCTTTATGATATAACATATATATATGTTACCATGATTCTTGATTCCCATAGTGAATTATTTTAGGGGATCTGGTTCAAGAATTATTGAATCTAATAGCCTTTATTTGTCAATTGGATCCTATGGTTTATTATTGAATGTTAATTATTAATTTTTTATCTTGGCTCCAATGAAATTTTTACCCAGTTGTAATTATTCTTATTCATTATATTCATATTATTTCTTAAATGATTATATATGTTTGGTTTATAATGTTGAAATATAGTGGTTATATAGATAGTATTTGAGATATTATATTTGTTAAAAGGAGAAAGGGTTGATTTTTGATTTGTATATTATGAAATCATTCTTTTTTAAGTATGAAGGAAATTTAAAATAAATACCGTTTTTCATTTTTTTGAATTGAATAATGTGGTTTTAAAAAAGATAATCATATCATTTATGAAGACTGGTTCTGAGTTTTTTAAGAAGAAAAGTGAACATTTGATTTCTTTTCTTTTTTGCATTATTGTTTAGAAACAACACATTGTATATAATATTTTCATAATAGTTTTTATAAATTTTTTTATATAAATATTTTTTTATACACAATGATGAGATCCTACTAGGCACATTTATCTAAAAACTAAAAAATAAAATTGTGAATTTCTTTCTATGAATATCTCTTATTTTCTTTCCGGTTACCAAATTTTTTATTCCAGTTTTTCTTTTCATATTCATTTATTATTGGTAATTTGGTTGTGGCGAGTGATTGGTGGTCATATAGAGGGTGTTTTATCTATTTGTGTTCAATTTTATTATCAGGGTCATATATCTTCCATTTATTCTAGATGTTTTATATATTTATTTTCCTTATTTATTCTATAGTGTGTATATGTTATGCATGTTCAATTTATTTTTAATTGGGATTGTTTTTTGTTTTCATTGTGACCCTTTAGATTTTTTTCGTTTCTTATTTTCCAATTTTTTATGTATGGTGTCAACTATATGGACCAGTTATATTATATTTTTATCAGTGTACACTAGTTTTTTATTTTATATTACATGTTATTGATATCCTTGAACTATTTTTTATACATTAATTAGTGGGAATTACCTTAGATAAAATTGGAGAGCTGGCCCAGGTGAGGTTGAAGTTCATACTCAAATGGTTCATTTCAAATGTTATCAAATCCTAGGTTACGATATGTTAAAATTATATAGATGTAATATTATATTATTTAGATGGTACAATATTATAGATTAAAGAATACTGAGACTCAATAGGTGCGTTTTGGGAGTATCTAGTTATCTCTTTTACACTTCAAGTCTTGAGTCATTATAGGATGTTGGGTTTTGTATTTTTTTATCATTCTAGTTTTTATGTGATTTTGCATTGTTTTATATTGATACATTATGTCATGGTATATGTCTCCAAGTGGTTTTATACTTTTATTTTGATATAATAATAAAAAATGATTCAAATTCATGATATAGGATTGCATTGCCATACAATCACAAATTGACCAATCACTTGATTTTGAAAATGTATTAAAAACTCAAGAATGAATTTTTCATTGACCTTCAAGAAATGAATCCTAGTCATGAATAGTTTTACATAATATTTTGTTTCATTATTTAAATCTCAATGATTCTTAGGGTTTTTATGTGATTCTTGGTAATGGGAAAAAAATCAAGTTGTATATTCTAATATATTGACCCACATAAATTGAACTTTGTTTCGAATTATGTCATTCACTTTCTTATGATAATGTTGTGAAATTTTTTATCTGTGTGATTTTTTTATTTTTTGGATAAATATTTTGAATGGAAATAAAGCCTTTTTGATTGTTTTTAAAATGTATTTTTTAGTTTATAAAATATGCTGAAATGTTCAAATATTTTAATTTTTTCAAATATATGATTCCTTTGAATTTAGTTTTAGGACTCATTTTTAATGGTTAATGGGTTGACAAATGAATATTTTTTATATTTTTCCCTTATTTTTAAAATTTTGTGTTTTAATTTTACCTATTGATTGGGCATGGGATATGATTAATAGATATAGGAAGTGTGAATGAGTTGGGTTTGGGATTTGAGTTACTAAATGAAATCCTCCAAGTAATGTCATGATACCTATTAGAGTTTTCATCTTTAAGTATAATATTTTTATTTTTTGGGGCTTCTCCAAGACACTGAATAATGTTTTTTGGTGTTTTTTATTCACTAGTTGAGGGTAGTGAGGATACATAGAATTATTCAAGATGGTATTTGCATGAAACTGTTATTTTAGAATCTTTTAATTTTACTTGAGTTGGATAATATACATAATGTTTTTGAGTAATTATATTCATCTTTTTGGGTGATGACATGTTTTGGTATTCCTGCTCAAGGATTTTGAGTAGATATGGTTTTATGGTGTCTTTAGTTCGGGAAGATATTTTAGGATACTCATGTGTGACTGGGGGTCTCTTGGGATATTAATGGCTCATTTTTTTATGTTCATTGAAAAGTACATTAACACCCCAAGCTTCCATGATACACTTCTCTTTGAATAATACAATAGCGTGTGTTGTATGCAATTTCGAGTTCTAACACACCACAACCAATCAAACTAGCCAATATAAATAATAATACCCAATACTTGAAATTTTATAAATTTTATCCTTCAAAATGGACTTCTTTTTTGGATTGGGAATATCTAAATTATATTAGGGTGAAATTTTGGTATTTTCCTGAAAAAATTCATTTTTAGATGAATAGTGAAAACCACTAAGTTATAGTTTAAAACCGAATTTTTATTTAAATAATTATATATTTTATGAAATTTTATTTTATGTAAAAATAGATACATAATACCTATATATGTTCAATGTAATTCATTGGTGTCAGTTTATAATAATTTTATATATATAAATATTTTATTGATCTTTTCACCGTCTTTTACAAACCTCCTAGGTGAACTTGAAAATTCACATAAAACATTATTTTACTGCTTCTATGAGTGGAAATACAAAAAACCAAGATACATTATTGATATTACTAAGAAAAATGTGGTCCAATAAGATTAATTATTTTGGTGAATAGTATATTTTTACTTTTATTTACCACAGTTAAAAGTAAATATGGTAATTAAGGGTATAATGATATTATTATTATCTTAACTCATGTCAAAATTCTATTGGATAAGTTTAATTAGAATAGAAACAACCTTATTAATAAAATATGATCCTTTAGGTCCACTTTGATTATATTAGGACATTTATTATTATTTAATTCAAAGATGAGTTAAAAGTGTTAAATTTAGAATTTAATAAGTAAACCATTTTTAATATAGGGTTACACATAATATAAATTCGACTATAAATATTAAATAAAATATTAGAATATTTCATACATAATTTTATTTTATTTAAAATTTTTAGACAATAAATAATTTAATTTATTTATGACACAATGATGATGCAGTAATTACCTAATTTATGAAATATTAAAATAATTGATATTATAAATATCCAAATAAATGAAATCTTATACTTTTTATGTATTACACCAATTTTATAGGTTAATATGGCATATTAGGGTTATTTTGATGAATTTTATTCGAATTAATAATGCTTTTATGAATTTAGAAAAAACAAAATACCATATAGTGTCAAAATTTACATAAACTAGTTCTTAAAACAAGTATTATATTATTAATTGATATTCTATTACTAAAAATATAATGTTCGACCAAAAGACATATATAATGATAGGTGTATCATTAATGAACCACATGGGGTTCTCTAGGAAGTATATAGAATGTTTATTAACCATATATTATAAAACTAGAATGAGACGTGGTAAATGTCAAACTATTTACCTAAAAGTTAAATATAGAGGATAAGGTTTATATAGTGACCCAAACCTATATAAAACCTATTGGTTGAGTGTTTTTAGAACAATACCCACCTTAAACATTAAATAATCTATTTTGGATACATTATAAATCGAAAAGTATTTTATTATAAAATAACATTTCTAGCTTTTCCTAAGGTGCCCCTCACACCTCTTATAAAAGGGAACTCCACCTTCTCTCTAATTAACACCTTAAAAGAAATTTGGATCGACCAAAACCTACACAAATACCCTCGCAAATGTCATACCTTCACTTTAGATGCCTTCCTTTAGTCATAAATCCAACCTAAGGAGACCTTTTGATCAAACCAAAATGTAGAACCCGTAGAACAGGTAAATATTTCAACACCTCTTTCCAGTTTCTTTCTTCATCCACTTTATTTTTATTTGTTATCTCCATTATAAAATAATAAAACTAGTATATTATATATAATGTGATGTTATTATAAATATGGTAAAACCAAATTCATTATTCTATCTATCCTTCGAATGACATGTCACCATACGTGCGTACGTACGGCTTACCATCTCCACGTCGTGGTGTAATTGTTATTCAATACATTATTATTTGGATGGGTAAAATAATGAAGTTTAATTTATGTAAATAATAAATATAACATGATAATGATTCTGTATATATGATATACCATCAAATTATATATTATTTTAATATCAAAAGAGTAATATTATCACTCGTGCGTACGTACAGATTTCCGTCTCCACAAATGCGATGAGATTCATTCACCCATCGTATCCATTCAAGACTAATATTCATTATATGATTAAAAATAATGTTTAAAACTTAAAATCATTCTGAATTTTAATAAGATACATCCTATCCATAACAAACATTACTTATATAACACATCATATAAAGGAAAACGAATCTGTCAACACCCGAAATGACGATAATACTAAGATATTATCAACAAAGCAATGATATAGATCATATATGATATCATATTAATGTATATGATTCTTTTAAAATTTAATAACAATTATTTCACCATTATATAGGTGGTCAAGCTACCCTCCTTCAAGGAAATGTACAAGGTAAGGGTTAATTTCACAATCTATTTATTATGTAAGGTTGTTTATACGTAATTATCTACTGGGACCTCTTTATCATCCACATCCATGATTCCTAAAAATGTATTTCAAAACATTTTTAATATTTACTAGGTAATGGGGTAAAGTAGTTTATACCCTTATTTGACCTTATATGTTTTTAAAGGAATCATTCCATCCTATTCCAAAGAAGGTACATTATGCTGTTTTCGACAAAATTATGGTAAGAATGTTTGTTAACATATACGGTGGGTGCGACTATTTTGCGCCATTATAACATCATCAAATAATCCCTTACAAGATTATAAGAATATTTTCAAAATAAAATTTTTCTTAAATTATTTCAAAATAAAAAGAGATATTTCTTTAAATACGGTTTTTATTTCATCTATGTCAATATCCTTTAATGGATTTTAAACTTATTTAAAGTTGATTTATTATCAAAAAAAACTTCCATATTTAATTGATGATTTGGTGATATGTTTTACCATGGAAAGTTATTTTTATATCATTCATGGTTTATGGTTAATTTATTGACATTTCATATGCTATTTTTAATATGAATGTTTATGTTTTGTTTAAACCTTTTCATATAAAAATGAATTGGACTTAGTAAGTGACGAGTAAAGCCTGCTATAGATCCTCAATGAATCAATAGCTCTCTTGGGGAAAACTTGTATCTTGGCACAAGGCATTGACAAAAAATTATTTTTAGTCTTAGTACAAGGCCTTGACTATGTTGTTATGAAAGTCTGGCATTATGCGTTCCATCATTAAGAAAGTGGATATTGATATTTCATGTGATTATTCGACAAGTAGAATATCCTTGTGAGTAAGTAAATGGCATTTTTTGATTTTAACTTTTCCATATTACGCTAAAGTTAAATTTTAACAGGAATTTTTCTTAGTCTTATAAATTTCCTTAAATGTTTATTCTTATTTATGAATGTTTCAATTGTATTGTTATCCTTATTGTGCATCTGATCTCACCCCACTCTATGTTTTATTTTTCCCAGTAGGAGAAGAAGTATTTTATGACTGACCTGTAGGGATAGTCTGAGGGGATATGAGTGTGGTCTATGGAAACAATGTTGTTTTAGTTTTTCATTTTATTATTTAATATAAACCTTATGAATGTATCTAGTACTTCCATGGATAATAAAATAATCGGGTTTTCGATACATGATCTTTTGTGATCATTCCAATGTTGTATAATAATGCACCGACTCTGTGTAACTTGGTTCGGGGTGTTACATTTTGTATTAGGGGAATTTTAGTAATAATTTTGGAAACTAGATTTAGATAAAATCCAATTAGATCACATTATCCTATCATAGACTTTGATGATTAGTATAGAAGAACTTCCTAGAATTTTGGTATTGTAGTGATTTTGTGAGTTTTCCAAGAAATACATATCTATCTGGATACGAGCAGGTAGAGGCTGCTGTGGCACATATTAACCTAGTGGTAGAACCTAAAAACATTTCTTTGAGCTAGACTCGAATAAGAACTAGTGCACGACAACTGGCCTTGCTGCACTCTTGGTTGTGACACTCCCCAGGGGATATGCTTCGGATAATTCTATTTTTCTTTACAAACCATTATGAAGGGTATATGAGTATATACTTCCTCAAAGAAAATAATTTTTATGATTGTGGATTATATCCATAAAATTTTCAATTTATGTTAATTGTTTTACATGTTTGGAATTATGTATTACGATTCATAAACAAATATAGTTTATGACATTGTTTAGAAATAGAGCCTAGTTGAAGTAATGGAAACTGTATCAATGCACTCAATCCATGTAGGTATTTCCCTCCTACTCAATATAATTATAGTGGAGCTGGTGATGCAACTGGTTCTGATTAGCTAATAGCCATACGGGGTCAACTCACTTAGGTTATGAATAATTACCTTACCCGTATGGAGTACCATGATCCGCAGTATAGATGATCAATGTTAGATCACTTCATGAAGCAACAACCACCATCATTAAATTTGTGTACAAATACATTAGTAGCTGAGCAATGGATAAATTCTATAGAGAATATATTCCTCCCCTTGGGGATTAGTGAAAAGGAAAAAGTGGCCATGGAAATTTACCACCTCACTAAAGATGCTGATCAATGGTGGTCGTTGATTCAAAACAAAAATGAAGATGATGAAGTCTAAAATATGGAATTGAGATAGTTTAAAGAAATTTTCATAGAAAAATACTTTCCTTATGACCATCGAGAGGATATGGAAATGAAATTCTTGAGTCTGATGCAAAGGAGGATGAGAATGTTTCAATGTATGAAGTGAACATTACAAGGTTAGTGAGGCATGTTATTGATTATATACGTAACCCAAGAAGTAAGATAGATAATTTCTTGGATGGGTTAAAATCATTTATCTATCTAGAATTAGTCTCATAGTCCTTCTTATCGTATGAAGATATTGTCTCGTGAGGTATCAAGGCTATAAATCAATTATCTAATTCTTACGTCTTTAAAGCAATGTAATAGAAGAAAAGATCTGCTGAAAACTCTAGAAGTAGAAATATGGGGAAGAAGGGACAAGTTGAATATCAATCTTGTAGTAAATGTGGGAATAAACACGCTGGTAATTTCTTGATGATAATGGAATTCTGTTACATGTGTGGTGAAAAGGGCCACCAATCTCATAATTTCAAGGTAAAGAAAGAGATTGTCGATGTTGAATGCTGGAATTTTAGATAAAGAGGGCATTGTGTGAATGAATGTCATAAGCGTTAGGGAAACTTACCTTAGAAAAGGCCAAGGGTTCAAGGCCAAGATTATGCTATCACTACTACTGAGGATGATGTTCTAAAAGACGTGGTGGTAGGTAATTTAATGGTTTCCTCAAGTTTATAAAAATATTTATTTGATTCTAGATCATCGTATTGTTTCATATCTTCCCAGTTTTCTAAGAAAAATAGATAATTCCATTTTGATTTTAAAAGGGAGTTTTTAGTGAAAACTTTTAAGGGAAGTATCATTGCAACAAAGTTTTGTGAATCAGTCCCCATTAGTGAAAATAAATGTTCTTTATCTGCTGATCTCATCATCATACCCATGATTGAATTTGATATAATCCTCAGTATGGATTGGATTTCGGACCATGATGTGGAAATTTATTGTAAGAATAATGAGGTTACATTTTTTTACAATGATAATGAGTACCTTATCATTAGAGTAAAAACATCACAACCTAATTCTTATCTAGATCCGCCCCCAGTAGCTCAACTAAATTCAATTATTGGGGAAGAAGAGAATGAAATAACATTGGGTGAGTAAAGGAATGTTCCAATAGAGGATGTACCTATTGTGAAAGAATATGTTTATGTGTTTTCATTCGATTTACCTGGACATCCTCCAGAATAAGAAATTGAGATTTCCATTGATTTAATTCCTTGATCAAGGCCCATATCGAAGAACCCTTTTAGAATGGCCACTATGGAATTAGTGGAACTAAAGAAACAACTAGGGGAATTGCATAATAATGGATTTATTCTCCCTAATGATTCTCCATGGGGAGCCCCTATCCTTTTTTTTAAGAAGAAATATGGATCTATAAGGTTGTGCATTGACCACAGGGAGATCAATTATATTAAAACAAAGAACAAGTATCCCCTATCTTTCATTGATGATTTATTCGACCTACTTTATGGAGCTCAATATTTTTCAATGATTGAGCTTCGATATGGATACCATCAATTGTGTGTGAAGAAGGAAGACATTCCAAAGACAACATTACGAACTAGGTATGATCGTTTTGAGTTTACAATAATGCCTTTTGGATAGAATAATAAAACACATGTCTTCATGGATCTAATGACTATAGTTTTCAAGGAATATCTTGATGAATTTGTATTGTAATTTGTTGATGATATTTTGGTATACTTCAAATGCTATGAAGATCATAAAAATCACTTGTGAATTATCCTGAATACTCTTAAAAGACATGAATTATATGGTATGTTTAGAAAGTATGAATTATTGATTTCAAAATATTTATTTTCATCGCCATATTGTCTCTAAGGATGGAATCTCTGTTGATCCTTCTAAGACCAAGGAAATCCAAGAATGGCCATCACCAACGAGTATAACCAAGGTATGTAGTTTTATTGGATTAATAGTTTATAAACCACTTTTCGTCCATAATTTTCCCTGGTTGGCTAACCAATTAACAAAGCTCACACGAAAATGGGGTAAATTTGTTTGGACAAAAGAGTGTGAATTTTTTTTGAAGAACATATGAGAAGATTAGTCAATGCTCCTATATTGAATCTACTATTGGGGAATTATGGGTATGTTATTTATAGTGATGCTTCAATGAAAGAACTTGGGTTTATCCTAATGCAGAATGATAGGGTTATTGCCTATGCATCACGACATCTAAAAATTCATAATAAAAAACTAGACTATTCATGATATTGAGTTATCAGTTGTAATCCATGCACTGAATATTTGGAGACACAATTTCTAAGGTAAAAAATGTTAGATATATACTAATCACATGAGTTTGAATTATATTTTCTCACAAAAATAACTCAAAATGTTGAAAAAGAGATGGCTTGAACTACTTAAGGATTATGATTGCACTATAAACTACCACCTGAGGAAGGAAAATAGGGTGAAAGATGATTTGATCTGAAAGGATCATGGAGTTTTGAACTAGATGAGAGTTGAAAAAGGTCATATTTTCAAGGATCTAGTAAAGTTGGACATGGGGCTGACCATGGAAGGTGAAACATCAATACATTTTCAAATGGTTTCCAAATAATCATTACTAGAATGGATAAAGAGTTCTCAGACTGATGATAAAGTGTTTCAAAAGAAGATTAAAGTAGTGAATGTTGGGAGATTGAGTAACATTGTGTATGAATATGGAATTTTGAAATTTGGGAAGAGGTTTTGTGTTCCCGATATACCTGATCTAAAAAGGGAGTTGTTGGATGATGCTCATAGTTCCAATTTCTCTATACACCCCAGTAGCACCAAAATGTATTGATATTTGAAGGAAACCTTTTTGTGGGACGACATGGAGAGGGAGATTGATGATTTTGTGTCAATATGTATAGTTTGTAAAAAAGTTAAAGTTGGAAGGAAATAGCATAGAGGAGTCTTGAAACCTCTTCCCAAACCTAAGTGGAAATAGGATAATTTTACGATGGACTTTGTCATGGGACTACCAAAGACTCCTAAAAGGAAGGATGCAATTCGGGTCATTTTTGATTGTCATACCATGCCAGCACATTTTCTTGCTATAAGTGAAGATTTACCACTTGAACGTTTAGAAAGACGATATATTAATGAAGTTATAAGACTTCATGGAGTACCACTATCGATTATTTCTGATCGTGATCCATGTATTACATCAAGATTCTGGAAATGTCTTCAAAATGACCCTAATACTGAACTTATTCTGAGTACTGCCTACCACCATCAAACTGATGGACTATCAGAACGGACTATTGAAACCGTAGAAGACATGTTAAGATCTTTCTCACTTGACTTTCAAGGTATGTGGGATCAATATTTACCCCTAGTAGAATTTTCCTATAACAATAGCTTCCGTTCGAGTATTTAGATGGCACCATATGAAGCGTTACATTGAAAGAGATGTCACACACCAACTTGTTGGGTTGATGTTGGTGAAAGGAAACTCATAGGCCCATAACTTGTGGAGTAAACGATGGAAAAGGTGAAGGTAATCCAAAACCACATCATGGCAGCTCAAAGTAGACATAAGATCTATGCCAATAACCGAAGGAAGAATTTGGTATTTCAGGTAGGATATCATGTTTTCTTGAAAGTATCTCCATGGAAGAGTGTTAAACAATTCGGTAAGAAGGATAAATTGAGTCCCAAGTACATCGAACCTTTTGAAATTATAGAAAGAATTGGGGTTGTAGATTACTGTTTGGCAATGCCACCAAGCCTCTCTAATGTTCACGATGTGTTCCACATATCACTGTTGAGAAAATACATTCCTGACCAAATTCATGTACTCACGTATGAGGTATTATAACTAGAAACTAATATCTCTTATTGTGAAGAGCCGGTCGAGATTCTTGATACAAGAGAACAAGTTCTATGAAACTGGACGAATCGTCTGATAAAAGTTCTATGGAGAAACCATAAGATGGAAGAGGAAACGTGGGAACCCGAGGAACTTATGATGAAGAACCACCCAAGTCTTTTTATGTAGTAATATTCCAGATATTTTGGGGACAAAACTATTTAAATGAGGGGAGAATGTAACACCCCAAACTTCCACAATACGCTTCTCTTTGAATAATTCAATAGTGTGTGTTGTATGCAATTTTAAGTTCTATCACACCACAACCAATCAAACTAGCTTTTATGAATAGTAATACCCACTTTTTTAAATTTTAAAAATTTTAACATTCAAAATGGACTCCATTATTGGATTCGGAATATCGAAATTAGCTTAGGGTGAATTTTTGGTATTTTTATGAAAACATACAATTTTTGATAAATAGTGAAAAACACTGAGTTATAGTTTAAAACTAAATTTTTATTCAAATAATTGTTTATTTTATTTAAATTTATTTTAAGTCATAATAGATATATAATACCTACATAAGTATAATGTAATACATTAGAGTCATTTTATAATAATTTTAGATATATTAAAATATTATTGAACTTTTCACCGTGTTTTACCCACCTCCTAGGAGAAATTTAAAATTGAAATAAAAGATAATTTTACCACTTTGGTGAGTGGAATTTCAAAAATCAAAGAGATACGGTTGTTATCAATAAGATAAATTTGGTTAAATAAGATGAAAATAATTTTTGGTGAATGGTAACTTTTTACTTTTATGTACCACGGTTAAAAGTAAATATGGTAATTAAGGGTAAAAATGATATTATTATTACCCTAAAACATGTCCTAATTCAATCAGTTAAGTTTAATTCTACCAAAAACAGTCTTAGGAATAAAATATTATCCTTTAGCTCCACTTCGATTAGGTTATGACATTTATTAATATTTAATTCAAAGAAGAGGTAAAAGTGTTAAATTCAATGTTTAATAACTAAACAAATTTTAATATAGGGTTACACATAAGGTAAGTTCGACTATAAATATTCATTAGAAATCTAAAACGATTTCATAAATAATGGTATTTTATTTATTTTTTTAGACGTTAAATAATTTAATTTATTTATGACAAAATGATGATGTAGTAATTACCTAATTAATGAAATATTAAAACAAATTATATTATAAATATCCAAATAAATGAAATTTGAGACTTTTTATGAATTTCACTAATTTTATAGGTTAATATGACATATAAGGGTTGGTTATATGAATTTTATTCGAAATAATAATTCTGTTTTTAATTTAGAAAAAACAAAATACCAAATAGTGTCAAAATTGACATAAAAGTGTTTTTAAAACAAATATTATATTATTAATTTGTATTCTATTCCTAAAAATATATGTTTCAGAAAAAAGAATTATATAATTATAGTTGTATCATTAATTAACCACATGGGGTTATCTTGGAATTATATAGTATGTTTATTAATCATATAATATAAAAATACAAAGAGACATAATAAATGTCAAACTGATTAACTAAGAGTTAAATCTAAAAGATAAGGTTAATATAGTGACCCAAACCAATCTAAAACCTATTGGTTGAGAGTTTTTTGACCAATCCCCACCTTATCCTTTAAATAATCTATTTTTAAGCTATTATAAACCAAAAATGAATTTATTATAAAATTATATTTCTATCTTTTCCTAAGGTTCCCCTCACCACTCTTATAAAAGGGAACTCTCCCTTCTCTCTAATTTACATGTTCAAAGACATTTGGCTCTGCCAAACCCTACAAAAATACCCTCTCAACTGTACTCCCTTCATCCTAGTGGCCTTCCTTTAGTCATAAAGCCAACCAAATGATCCCTTTTGAACATATCAAAAGGAAGAACCCGAATAAGAGTTAAATATTTAATAACCTTTTTCAAGTTCATTTCTTCTTACACTTCCTTTTTCCTTGTTATTTCCATTATAAAATAAAAAATCCAGTATATTATATATAATGTGATGTTATTATAAATATGTTTCATCCAAATTCATTATTCTATCCATCCTCAGAATGACATGTCACCATACATGCGTATGTATGGCCTACCGTCTCCACGTCGGGGTGTAATTGTTATTTAATACATTATTATTTGGATGGGTATAATAATGATGTGTAATTGATGTAAATAATACATATAACATGATAATGATTCTGTATATATGATATACCATCCAATTATATATTATTTTAAAATCAAAATAATGATATTTTCACTCGTGCTTATGTACGGATTACCATCTCCACGAAGGTGATGAGATTCATTCCCCATCGTCTCCAATCAAGATGTATTTTCATTAGATTATTACAAATAATTTTTAAGGACTTAATATCCTTCTTAATATGAATAAAATACATCATATCCATAAAAAACATTACTTATGTAAAAAATTGTATAAAGGAAAATGAATCAGTCAACACCCGAAATAACGACAATACTATGATATTATTAACAAAGCAATGATAAAGATCATATATGATATTATATTAATGTATATGATTCTTGTATAATTTAATAAAAATTATTTCTCCATTATAAATGAGTTTAACCCACCCTCGACCAAGGAAAAGTACATATTCAGGGTAAATTTCAAAATATCTTTATTATCTGAGGTTGTTTATACGTAATTATCTGCTGGGACCTCTTTATCATCCACATCTATGTTTCTTAAAAATGTATTTCAAAACATTATTACTAATTACTAGAAAATGGGGTAATTTAATTTATATACTTTTTTGACCTTATATGTTTTGGATGGAATCTTTCCGTCATTTTCTATACAAGGTACTTTATGAACTTTTCGACCAAATGAAGGTAACACTGTTTTTTTAACTTATACGGTGGGTGTGGCTATTTTTGGCCGTTATAACATCATCGAATCTTCCCTTACAAGAATATAAGAATATTTTCAAGATAAATGTTTTCTTAGATGATTTCAGAAGAGAATGAGATATTTCTCTAAAAAAGGTTTTCATTTCATCTATGTCAACATCCTTTGATGTATTTTAAGCTTATTTAATGTTGATTTATTATGATACAAAACCTCCATATTTTATTGTAGGTTTTTTGATATGTTTGATCGTGGATGTTTTATTTTTATACCATTCATGTTTTATAGTTAATGTATTGACATTTCATATTCCAGTTTTAATGCGAATGTTTATGTTGTGTTTTAACCTTTTCGTATGAGGATTGCATTGGACTTAGTAAGTGACAGGCGGGGCCTGCTATAGCTCCTCGATGCACCGGTAGGTATCATTTGACAAACTAATGTACTTGAAAAAGGCATTGACAAAAACACATTTTTATTCTTGACACAAGGCCTTGACTATGTGGTTATGAATATCTGGCATTATACATTCCATCATTATAAAAGTGGCTATTGATATTGAATGTGATTATTCAACTAGTTTAATATCCATGTGAGTATATAAATGGGATTATTTGAGTTTATCTTTTCCATATTATACTGAATATAAATTTTAAAAGGATTTTGTTTTAGTCTTATACATTTGTTTAAATGTTTATGCTTATTTATGACAGTTTTCGATGTATTTTTATCCTTACTGAGCATCTGAGCTCACCCCTCTATATGATTTATTTTTCCCATGATGCGAAGTAATATTTTATGACTGAACTGCAGGGATAGTCTAAAGGGATATGAGTGTTTTCTATGGAAACTATAAGGCCCCAGCCATAAACATTACTTATTCTTGAGTTATTTCAAGATTACACATTGAAAATCTTTTCAGGTTTTGAGATTTAGAGAATTAGTTCATAAATTATGATTTACATTCCACATTTAAACAAGGTAGATACATCAAAGACTATATTCATTTTTTTTAAATCAAAGGAAAAATATTTAAAGTAAACATGGATTATTTCTTGACATGTCCTCAATACTATCATCACATCATGTACCTTTCCCTTGAACTGTGAAAAAAATTTCAAAAACATGGGATGAGCATAAAAAGCTTAGTAAGGGATATAAAAATACAGAAAGGAAACATTATTCCATGTATACATAAGAATAAATGAAATCATACTTTACTCATAAAACATATGTACTTTAACATAACTCATAAAATCAGAATATTTATGAATAACTCATAGAAATCATAATACATAAAGGTAACTTGTGGAATTTATAACATTATTACGTAGGGAGTAACCCTCATGGTTATGTTTGGAATACCCATCACAGTATATTCCCTAAATCTATGTAGATAAACCTTAACATTTAACTCCATCACGTTACCCAATGCATTGGAGAGTGATCTCAAGCTCACCCATCCTTAGTTTATCGCGGAACCACCCGATTTCATAAACTATTCCCAAGAACCATAACATATTCATAATACATAAAACATTCTTAAAGGAAAAAACAACATTTTCCAAATTCCAATCACAGGATATCAATACAAAATATTGTTATAATCAAAACAATATCAAAACCATTTTCAATACCAAAATAAATTTAATGTAAAATATTGTATTTATTTTAAGTAAAAAATAGTTTTTCTTGTAGTGGAAGCCGACAACCAATAATGGTCACTTTGGCAGAGAAGTCATTGTCGCCGCATACGTAAGACAAAAACATTCCTTTTGAAGTTGAGTAAAATGATTAATAGATAAAATATTCCCTTTGAATGAAATGAGAAGTCAAAATGGTTTTATACTCCGTATAAAAGAAAGTCGTGTATAAATCAAAGGATGCATCAAAAAAGTGATTGGGACGAAGTCCCTTATAAAGATGGTATCCTTTGATTAAGGATAAATCAATGACATAATTATGTGTGAAAAATATAAATACACCCAATATAAGTGGATATTAAATGTAAAACAAACATAGTTCATTCACACATATTCATAGCATGAGATAATCATGAAGTAGAGGTTTAACCCAAAGAATTGAAATTGCATTAAGAAGTTCCCGTACAGAAATTCGATAGCCTAACGACATCACTTTAAAATATAGAAAATGAGTTGATGAGAGATAAAAAGGGTATCTCATCACATGGACATAAAATATAAAATAATAATGATATATAAGAACATATCCCAACATAATAAGATGTAAATTAAAAGACCTAACCAAAAGAATTCTTGTAAAAAAAGAGGAGGGTGAAAGGTTCCCTTACCCATAATAGAAGGATCATACAATGAAGATGAAAATACCCATAAATTAAATTATATTACACAAAGAATAAAATTATGGTTAATACATAAACCACACAAAAGAAAATAGTGGCAAATGTAGCATGAGTCTCACGGGAATAAAAAGTGAGATAAAAAACCCTTACCTCTTTGTAATCAATTGAGTCATATGACCAAAAGATAATAAACACAAAATGAATTAAAAAACACCATGAATATAAATAAAATTACTATAATAAATATGAATTGTAAGTAAACAATAAACTGTATTCCATAAATAAGTGGCGACCAATGGAAATCTCACAGAATTAAATGTGAGATTAGAAATCCCTTACGAAAATTCGGCAACCTAACGACACCACTTAAAACATCCAAAAATGGATTGATGTGATCAAAATAGGTTATCTGATCATAATAACATAAAAATTATAATAAGTGGAATATAAAATAACATCCCCTAACATATTAAAGTGGATCTTAAAAGAAATGACATAAAAGAGAGTACTTAAAAAGAAAGAGAGAGGTAGGATCCCATACCTCGAGTCCGACTTGTCTTGTTCGTGTCATTGTATTCCTGAATAATAAATGTTTGTCAATTTATAATTTCTTAAGAACATACTTTAATTTTTATTATTCAATTCATATCACATATTATCATGTTATAATAATTATATTAGTATGTTAGTTCATATCAGAAGTTTTCATCGATGTTCGGTACATGAGTCAAAAATGAACTTATTTGAAAGGGAATTTCCATGCAGTTATAAGTACATCATCTCCAGAATTGTAATAATGATTTAAATATCATATATATCCAGTATATTTTCATTTTATACTATTATATAACATTTGGAGATAAAAAATGAAATGAACCGTTCATGGAGACGGTAGGCCGTACATACACATGAACGCTACTTTCATTTCTTTGTCATATTAATGGAATTAAAATTAACTGAGATATATATATATATATATATTAATTTAAGTATAATATATATGTTCATAGGTCACATAATTTCATTAATTACATTATTTATACATTCCATTTACCGCATTAATGAGTCACATCACTTGAGGGGGTGGTAGTCCACACTTCCTCAAATGAAATTATCGCAATTACATGACATGAAAAACATAATGATATAATTTAAACATAAAATAAAGAAGAAAATAGAAAACATAAATACCATATATATCACATATAAATATATTTCCATCCTAATGGACACCATGAATGGTGTTAATAGAATATTGAACAATCATCGTTTCATGAGGCAGTAATTCGCCACCCATAGAAACAGTATGTTCTTTAACCCTTAGATGAAGGTGTGTGTATGTGTAAATAAAATAAATATCATAAAACATCCTAGTATATTGAGTATAATGGTGTTATTATGGGATTAAAATAATAATAATATATTGGTGAGTGAATAAGGTAAATAAAAGAAAGAAACTAGAGAGAAGACATTACCTCTAAATCGGGTAACTCATTTTGATTTGAACCAAAGGCTTCCTTGGAAAGACTTCTACCCAAAGTGAGGCTTCTAGGAGTAAGATAGGGATTTGTATAGATAATATGAGAAATGTTTGGATGATCCAAGGGCTTGATAGGTGTGGGTAAGGGGGTACAGGTGGGGGCCTTTTATAAGAGGGAGGAGGGGCACTCTTGGAATGTCATGAAATATTAATTTATTAGAAACTGTTTTTCAAATTTTAATGCTTAAAAAATAATATATTTCTTGTCTAAGAGGATAAGAGGTATAAATAAACTCATCCAATAGGATTTAGACAAGTTTAGGTCATATAATTTACCTTTTCCTTTCATTTTATCCCTTAGTTAAAATTAATAATTCTTACCACATCTTTTTTCATTTTCAAACTATAAGGTCATAATAATTACATTAAAATACCAATAGTCCAATAATAGTATCAATAATGATATTATAAATATATTATAAGTCATTTGGAAGAATATTATATTTTTGGACTTTTATACCATTTAATAAAAAAACATTTGTTTTAACAAATCATTTATGCCAATTTCAAAACTATTTGGTAGTTGACTTATGATAAATGCATAAAAACTTTATTCCTTAGAAATAAAAGAATTAGAATATATTTTACACGTCATAAATATATATAAAATTCGTGTATAGCATCCCAAGTTTTAAAAACAAAATTATTTTAACACTTATAATATAATATATTTAAATCTTTCCTTAATGAGGTAATAACTGCATCATCATTGTGTCTTAAATAAATTTATTTATTTATGGAATAAAAATACTAAATAAAATACCATGATGTATGAAATATTTCTATAATTTAAATGAATATTTATAGTAAAATATATAATTTATATAAAAAAATTAATTTTTTTACTTAGGTATTACATCCTTTTATTATATTTCCCTTTCTTTAAAAATAATATGATAAAAGGTCACTATCACACAAAAGTGATTACATAGGGTCCCAAAGTTGGCACAAGGCATCCCATGGTCTTCCATGACTCAAAAAAGAGCATTAATACATATGTTTGGATAATTTTATATTATTATAACATTATTTTGTTTACCCCTTTTTACCCGATTTACTAATTAATCACTGTAATTAAAAATAATTACTGTAATTACTATTTATCATGTCAAAAAAAGAGTCTTAATTAAATTATTTGGAAATTATGATTCCAAATATGGAATATATTTTTCCAAATTCAAAACACATAAATTTAAGTAATTAATTTAAAAATAATTCTCGTTGTCAAAACCAAAGAGGTGTTTTTAAGATGTAAAATTTATCAAAAGATTGACACGTTTTTACATCAAAATTGAAAGTGAAATCACTTCCAATGAACTAAATTGTATTAATATATAAAAAATAATTAAATTAAACTTTAAAACCAATTTAATTGACAATATAACTATATAAATAAATTATATGAAAAATCTGTTTTGAAGTAAAATGCAATGTTTTTCACTATTCCTTAAAAATGAACATTTTTCAGAAAATTACCAAAGATTTATCCAAAGTAAAATTGATATTAAAAATTCAAAAATGTTTTCCATTTTTCCAAATTCAAAACATATACTTTTTATTTATTAATTTTATAATTAATTCCTGTATTCAAAACAAAGAGCGTGTTTTTAAGAAACTATATCTATCAAATGATTGACACTTGTTTATATCCAATTTCAATGTGAAATTAATTCCAATGACCACCAATATATTAAAAGGTAAAAATATATTTTAAGTAAACTTTAAACGCAATTAAACAGATAATATAACCATATAAATATATTATATTAAAAGGATGTTTTGAATTAAAATACAACATTATTCATTATTCCCTAAAAAATGAACTTTATCGGAAAAATAAAAAATATTTACACAAAGTAAATTTTGATATCTTGATTCTAAAAAGGGATTTTATTATGTAAAATATAAAATATAAAATTTTCAAAAAATATATTTAAAATTCTTTCTCCATCAAAAGTCGGTAAAATAATCTTTTGAAAATATTAGAGTATTCTATGCTTAAGATTAGATTTATTCCCATTTTAAGCCTATAAAACACTATCTAATTCATAAATAGACATATATAAGAAATTATATTATTCTTTACATACTTTGGATGTTACAACCTTCCCCCCTTTTGGTAATTTCATCCTCTAAATTTTAAAATTGTGCTCGGAAACATCATTGAAAGCCCCACATTAGAAAATGAGGCAATAAACCTATCACTTTAAAAGAAAGAAAGAGAAGTACAAAGGTCAACTGAGAAAACAGATACTAGGATTCCATGAAAACATGGATATGGAGGAGAAAAAACCATCAATTTGTGATGTACAGTGATAAAAAACATGTCTAGGAGAAAGTTAACCACTAGAAAATCACAGACTTGTGATGGGTTAAATGGTATTTGATTCCCTTAGTAGGAAAAGTTAACATACAACATTTTATTTAAAGTTACTTTTCATTGAGGAATTTATTTACAGGCTTAACTAAAACATAATTTAACATACTTACTAGTCATGTAGTTTTTCATCTCTTACTCTATTTCTAACACAAACTCATATTGTCTCCAAAAGATAAGTATTTAGGATGGCTTGTTCACATTAAGAGAATTATAATCATCTTCTAGAAAATCACGTAATCCAAAAAAGAGAACTATATATTTCCCATGTTTTTATACCTTAACCAAAATCAAAATGTTTAGTACAAGATAAGATAATCCCCAAAAGGATTATCTTTTACAAAAAGAAAAAATACTCTTAATCTCCAAAATTTGTCCAATAGAACCCAAAGTTCATCAAAGGACATTCAATAAATACCCATCCATAAAATTCATAAAAGTACTCCAAAATAAGATTGAAACCCAAATATCTGAATGATTTAATCACATAGTCTTCGAAGTTAAATATTAACATTTATCTCCATATATCATCAGTTACTCTTAAAGTCTCATACTGAAAAGTAATTAACCTAATCACATATCCTCCATGATAGGTTAATCATTTCCATAGATAACCCAAAATAAACATATTCCTGATTCATAAGATCATTGAACTAAAAACAATTAGTCTTACAAATCTGGTACATCACGTATTCCAATGGTAGGTGATAAATTCCAGTCACACTTTGGTTATGGGTTCGATTCATGCAGCTTCGTCCGACGCAAAGGGCTGTCACACGGTCTGTGTGTTGTCCTTTTTCCAAAACTATACAATTCTTAAAACATTCCCCGAAAAGAGATAAAATCATCAAAAATAACCATAACATAATTTAACCTCAATTTTCTCTCATGACTTTCATTTTCCATCATAACATAGTGTAACCCATTATTACCTCAAAAGTAAGGATCATATAAACCCTAATTGTTACCATTACACTTATTACTTGAACTTCCACATCGATTTGGTTCTCTCGTACATGATGCATTAGAGAACTCACAAAAGTTCAAGTGGTTAATCGTGACTCCTAATAGTTGGTTGAGAATAACCACTAGAGTTCTCATTGTATCTCCCATATCATTCAGTTGTTCTTTCAGAAAACCGTCACAGTTTTCTTCACACCCACTGTTACATTGGTGCCTGATAGATCCATCCATTTACTAAAAACAAAAAGGATAGTGTGAGTATATCATTATAATCCTAATATAATATCTTATGATGTGGGTATATACTATGATTTAATTATTCATGTTCTCTTAAACTCATTCACTTTATCTAAAACTATTACTCTTTTTGAAATCCTAACCATTATGGTAATGTCACTTCTTCTTAATGAATACCCTAACCTCTAAAGTTATATAAACCGACCATTGATAACAACTATAAGGCCCCAACCTTAAACATTACCTATTCTTGAGTTATTTCAATAATACACATTGAGGATCTTTTCAGGTTTAGAGTTTTATAGAATTTTTTCTTAAAGCATGCTTTACATTCCACATTTAAACAAGGTGGATACATCAAAGACAATATTCATTTTTTTCCATCAAAGGAAAAATATTTAATGTAAAACAAGGATTATGTATTGAAACATCCTCGATACTATCATTACATAAAGGCAACTTGAGGCATTCATAACATTCTTACGTAGGGAGTAACCATTACGGTTACGTTTGGAATACCCATCATAGTATATTCCCTAAATCTCTTCAGAAAAATCTTAGCGTTTAACTCCTTCACGTTACCAAATGAATTGAAGAGCTATCTCGAGCTCACCTGCCCTTAGATTATCACAGAACCACCCGATTTCATAAACTATGCCCAAGAACCATAACATATTCATAATACATAAAACATTCATAAAAGAAAAATAACATTTTCATCATTCCAATCACAGGATATCAATACAAAAAATTGTAATAATCAAAACAATATCAAAACCGTTTTCAATACCAAAATAAATGAAAAGTAAAATATGTTGTTTATTTTCATTAAAAAACATTAAGGCTTGTAGAGGAAGCTGGCAATCAATAATGGTCATGGCGGCGGAGAAGTCATTGACGCCGCATACGTAAGACAAAAACATTCCTTTTGTCATTTAGTAAAAGTCTCCGTAGAGAAAATATTCCCTTTTAATGCAATGAAAAGTCAAAAGGGTTTTATATTCCATATAAAAGAATGTTCTGTATAAATCAAAGGATGCCTCAAAAAGGAGATTGAGACGAAGTCCCTTATAAAGACGATATCCTTTTATTAAATATAAATCAATGATATAATTATGAGCGAAAAATATAAATACACCCAATATAAGTGGATATTATGTGTAAAACAAAAATATTTTATTCACAAATATTCATATCACGACATAATCAAGAAGTAGAGGTTTAACCCAAAGAATTGAAATTTGATTAAGAAGTTCCCTTACCGAAAATCGATAGCCTAACGACGTCACATTAAAATTTAGAAAATGATTTGATGAGAGATAAAAAGGGTATCTCATCACATGGTCATAAAATATACATAAATATGGATATATAAGAACACATACCAACATAATAATATGTAAGTTAAAATACGTAAAAAAAGAAGACTTTTAAAAAAAGAGGAGGGTGAAAGGTTCCCTTACCGATTTGGGTAACATTCGAAACATACACACCATGACATAAGGATCATACAATGAAGATGTAAAAAGCCATTAATTAAATTATATTATACAAAGAATACAATTATGGGAAGTACATACTCCACACAAAAGGAAACATTGGAAAATGTATCATGAATCTCATGGGAATAAAAAGTGAGATAAAAACCCCTTATCTCATTATAACCAATTGAGTCGTATGACCAAAAGATATTAACAAACAAATGAATTATAGAACACCATGAATATTAATATAATCAGGATAATATATATCAATTGGAAGTACACAATACACCACATTCCATAAATAAGTAGTGACCAATGGAAATCTCACGGAATTAAATGTTAGATAAGAAATCCCTTACGATAATTCGACAGCCTAACAACGCCACTTAAAACATCCAAAAATGGATTGATGAGATCAAAATAGGGACTCTCAACATAAGAACATAAAAATTACAGTAAGTGGAATATAAAATAACATACCTTAACATAATAAATATGGTCTTAAACGAAATGACATAAAAGAGAGTACTTAAAAAGAAAGAGAGAGGTATGGTCCCTAACCTCGAGCCTGACTTGTATTGTTTGTTTCCTTATATTCATGAATAATAAAATTTAGTCAATTTATAATTTCTTATGAACATCCTTTAAAGTTTATTATTCAATTCATATCACATATTATCATGTTATAATAATTATATTATTATGTTAGTTCATATTAGACGTTTTCGTCAATGTTCAGTACATGAGTCAAAAAAGTACTTGTTTGAAAAGAAATGTCCATGTAGTTATAATTACATCATCTAAAGAATAGTATTAATGATTTAATTATCATATATATCCAGTATATTTTAATTTTATACTATACCATAACATTTGGAGGTAAAAAATGAAACGCACCGTTCATGGAGACGGTATGCCGTACATACGCAAGAATGCGACTTTCAGTTATTTTTCATATTAATGTTATTAAAACTAAATGATAGCTATATATATTATAATTCCAGTATAATATATATTTATATAGGTCACATAAGTTCATTAATTTCATTTTTTCATTCCATGTATTTCCTAAACAAGTCATATCACTTGAGGGGGCGGTAGTCCACACTTCCTCAAATGAAATTATCACAATTACATGACATGAAAAGCATAATGATATGATTTAAACATAAAATACAGAAGAAAATAGAAAAAAAAATACCATATATATCATATATAAATATAGTTCCATCATAATGTCCACCATGAAAGGTGTTAAGAGAATATTTAACAATCATCGTTTCATGAGCCAGTAATTCGCCACACACAGAAACAATATGTTCTTTAACCATTAGACGAAGGTGTTTGTATGTGTAAATAAAATAAATCTCATAACAACATCCTAGTATATTACTGATACTGGTGTTATTATGTGATTCAAATAATAAGAAGATAGTGGTGAGTGGAGAAGGTAAATACAAGAAAGAAACTGAAGAGAAGAAATTACCTCTAAATTGAGTAACTCTTTTTGATTTGAGCTAAAGGCTTCCTTGGAAATAATTCTACCCAATGTGAGGATTATAGGTGTAAGATATGTATGTGAAGAGATAATATGAGTATATTTTGGATGATAAAAGGGATTGAGAGGTGTGGGAAAAGGGGTAGAGGTGTGGGCCGTCTATAAGAGGGAGGAGGGGCACTCTTGGAACGTCATGAAATATTATTTTATTATAAATTTTTTTCAAAATACAAAGGTTAAAAAATGATTTATTTCTAGGATAAGAGGATAATGGTAATAAATACACTAAACCAGTAATATTTAGACAAGTTTAGGTCATATAATTCACCATATCGTTTCATTTTAACCCTTAGTAAAAATTAATAATTCTTACCACGTCTATTTTTCTTTTCAAACTATAATGTCAAAATATTTACATTAATATACCAATAGTCACATAATTGTATTTATAATGATATTAGTAATATATTATATTTCATTGGGAAGAATATTATATTTTTTGGACTTTTATACCATTAAATAATATAACATTTGTTTTAAAAACTCATTTATGCCAATTTCGACACTATTGGGTAGTTGACTTTTGATAAAGGCATAAAAGCTTTATTACTTCAAAAACAAATCATTAACATATATTTTACATGTCATAAATATCTATACAATTCTTTTCTATCATCTTAACTTTCAAAACAAAATTAATTTCACACTTATAATATCATATATTTAAATCATTCTTTAAGGAGGTAATAACCGCATCATCATTGTGTCAAAAATAAATAAATTTATTTAATGTATAAAAAATCTAAATAAAATACCATGATTTAGGAAGTATTTTTATATAGCATCCCGTATTTTTATAACATAACGTTCATTCCATTACACGGAACTGAGGATCTTTAAGGTTTAGTGTCTTGGAAACAAGGAACATAAAACATGAAACAAAAAAAAAACATTCTTCTTAAACACTTGAAAGGCTTCTCCTCATGTTCAACCTAGGCTCATTACTGCATCTCATAACCTGGGGATATACATCAAAAGGAAGGGTGAGCAGAAGGCCCAGCAAGGGAAACTAGTGAAACATTTTACATATGAACTTGAGATACATCAATAAAGTCATGAAAAGAACTTTAAGGCATGAAAATGAAATATGAGGCATATCATAATAAAAATAAAACATTTTCATAAATTGAAGATGTGGCTACATAATTTAACATATACAATCATGAACATATCACCAAGGTCCATCCCCAAGGTGTCATTTGAAAATTACCAAGGTTATTCACCAAGGTATCGTGAAAATTGTAATCTCTAGTGGTTACATCATTACCCAATGCATTGGAGCGCTATCAGGGCGCACCCTTAAATTTGACTTTATTATCATGTGAGACACATATATAATCATCAAACATTTCATAAATAACCCATATATCATAAAATAAATGGGTTTCATTTCATAATCATAACGTTTTAAAAACTGCTTTAAAGACATGATCTTTACGTCACTTTAAAACCCACAGAAAAGGAAGGTGGGTCTCATGTATGTAAATACCAGAATTTAAAATAGAACATTTTGGTATATATGTGAATACCCCTTTAGAAGAAAGAGCTTTGAGTATTCACTTAATAATATAAAATAACTTTAGAAAAAGAGAGAGACATTTTGAGACGGAAATTCTGCAGCATAACGGCTATGTTACGAGGTTTTAGAAGACATTAAAAAGAGAGGTAAAATAGGTCAAACATTCATAAATGACCCATAAAACAGTATATGGACAGAATAAGAAGGATAAATAAGCATGGTAATGAAATTTCAAGGACATACCATTTGAAATAAAAACATGGAAGGAAGACAAAAATTAGATTTCACTTATGAAAGTTCGGCAGCCTAACGACGTTACTTAAACTTCAACATTTTTTTTTTTGAAAAGATCAAGTAGGGTCTCTCATCATGTGAACATAAGAGTTCAGTATGATAGATATAGAGATGATTCCCCAACATAATTAAAAAGTAACTTGAAAGACTTGACATGAAAGTAGAAATTCAAAACGAGAAGGGTGAAGAACCACTTAAAAATTCGGCAGCCTAACGGCGCCACTTAAAACTTAAAAATACTGAATTGAAGAGATCAAATGGGGTCTCTCATCATATGAACATAAGAGTCCAGTATGATAGATATAGATATAATACCCCAACATAACAAAAAGTAACTTGAAATAATTGACATGAAAGTAGAACTTCAAAACGAGAAGGGTGAAGAACCACTTAAAAATTCGGCAGCCTAACGACGCCACTTAAAACTTCAAAATACTGAATTGAAGCGATCAAATGAGGTCTCTCATAATATGATCATAAAATATCAGTATGATAAATTTAGAGATCATACCCCAACATAATAAAAAGGATCTTGAAATACTTTACATGAAAATAGATCTTGAAAAATGAGAAGGGAGAAAGAATCCGTTACAAAACTTTCGGCAGCCTAACAGCGCCACTTAAAACTTCATAAAACGAAATAATGAGAGCAAGAGGGGATCTCTCATTATATGAAAATAAAAAGGGCAGTAAGAGGAGTATAAAATAACATCCTCCAACATAAGAACATGGAGCATAAAAGAAATGACATAAAAGAGATTACTTGAAATGAAAGAGAGAGGTCAGATCCCTTACCTTAAAACGTAACTCTTAAAACTAAAAGGTTTGGACCTTGAGGGCTTGGGGGCACCTTGGGAGGACTCCTTGGGAGGTAAGGAGACCAGAAATTTGTTGGGGGAGAGTTGGGAGTGAAAACTAAAGGAGGAAAGGGTGGGTATTTATAGGGAAAGTGAGGGGACAAGGCATTAATGGCCAAGGGACACCTCATTAGTGGTTTTGGAAAAACCATGGGCTTGCCCATGGTATTTTCCCATGGTATTGGCCACTTGGGACACCTCATACCTTATCTTACTATTCATAATTCAACCATATTGAATATATACTTAATACATCATTTAATGATGTCACTAAACACCCGTAACTTAAAAACTATATTTTCACTATTCATCGAAAATTCAACTTTCTCAGAATAATCCCAAAATTTCACCTTAACCAAATATCAATGCTCTAATTTAAAAAATGAAATCCATTTTATAAAAATAATTTTCTAAATATTTTTAATTTACTTTTTAAATAAAAACACTATTCATCGATTTTTTTTGAAAAATCCCCAAAAATTACCTTAACGAAATATCGATTCTCTGAGTTCAAAAATGAAGTCCATTTTATAAAAATAATTTTCTAAATATTTTTAATTAAAATTTTAATTTAAAAACACTATTAATCTGAAAAAACTAATACTTGAATAATAATTTATGAAACCGTTATTTAACCATTTTATTGAATCACATTACTTAATCAAAGTGCCTAGCTTATTTTAATACTTTCTTTAAGTGAGATTACTAATCCATTTGGACACATTATTAATACTAATCATAAAATCACTATTCATAATTTACTATTCATCAAAAATCAAGTTGATCTTATTAGACTCTAAATTTTGTATTGAACATAATTGCAGAAGACCATTTTTTGAAAATCATTACACATTTTTAATTATTTAGGGTTTACAAAAACATATTTAAAATATCCTTTTTCTAAAATTCATCAAAAATATGCATACTATATTTATCCGGTCATTTGAAAATTCATAAAAGAAATTTAAATTTTTATTTAAAACAAAGGATTACACAAGACAGTTACGGTCTCCTTACATAGCCCCTTATCACACCAGCATAGGACCTAAGTGTAAGGTGTGCTAAGGTGAGAGAATTCGAGGGAGGCTCGACCAACATCGCACGAGTAGTAATTTCTATCAGTTTGAACTTCTCGCGAAGGCGATCCCGTTCTAGCTTTATACGATGAATTTCAGCTTGGGTTTGGTCCAGAGCAAAGCCCAGTGGTGCTACCTCCTTCCCAAGTTCTGTTAGATGGGCTTCGATCGGTCCAAGACTACTGGGTGAGGCCATCGAATCTTCTTTCTATATTAATTAACCAAGATTGCTTGTATTTAGAGACAATAGTCAAAACGTTTAGTTTCCAGCGGTCATATTGACCAATGGTCAAATAACAGTCAAAACCCAACAGTCTCATTTTAATTATACCCATGTTACCAAATGAAACATTTTTGTTGAGTATAAAAATAACACATAAAATTAGGAAACAATATTTATTTAAAATTTCGGGTCGTTAAAATCTTTTCCCCCCTTAAGAAATTGCGTCCTCGTAATTTTTAAAATTGGGTTTTGAAATTTCATTGAAAGTCCCACATCGGAAAAGGAGTCAGTAAAACTATTACTTTAAAAGAAAGAAAGGGAAGTACAAAGGTCACCCGAGTTAACCCACACTAGGATTCCATGTAGGAAAACATGGACATAGAGGAGAAAACAAAGGGTCAAGTTCTGAGGGAGAGTGATAGAGAACATGATTAGGAGAAAGTTAACCATGAGAAAATCCCAAACTTATGATGTGTGTGAATGGTCTTTGATTACCTAGTAGGAAACTTAAACCAACAACATTTTTGTTTTACGTTTCTTTTCATAATTTTGAGGAATTCATTTACTACATAGAACAAAAAAAAGAAAATATACCTACCTTCAAGTAGAGTTTCATCCTTTAATAAGTCCCTACCAACACTAATCTTTTCTCCAAATGATGAGAATTCAAAAACACTTGGTCTCATAAAAGCACAAGAATCATCTTCTATAGAATCACATGATCTACAAAAGATTAACTATCTATTTCTTATATCATTAAACATTATCCCAAAAACAGAAAGGTTAAGGTAAAATAACTCTTCAAAAAGAAAGAATCCCATAGGAATGGAAACTACTTTCAAATCTTCAAAGTTCCATGGTACTACCCAAAGTTCATCATAGACCATTCCATAAATAACGTTCCTTAAAATTCCTCAAAATAAATCAAACTAAGATTGAAACCCAAATACAAGAAGGATTTGATAACATAGTCTTCCAAAACAACTTCATTGTTCATCTCCAGACAACATCAACCACTCCTAACATCTTATAACAAAAGTAGCTAACCTAAACATATTTTACCCAAGATAGGTTAATCATTCCCATAAGTAACCTAAATTACTATAAGTCCACCTTAAATTCATCAATTCTTCAAAATATAAGTCAACCTTACTCCTCAATGAAAATACTATAGTAATCTATTTACCTCGATCATATAGGGTCCCCAAAATAGTGAGCGTCTTCCAAAATAATAATCATCTTTTAATACCCTAATCATCTCTGTCATATTAATACGGAAATTGTCGCATTTCCTATCACATTGGTTGTTGGGACACGTTATTCCATTTCCCACCATTAACTAAGAAGAGAAAGTATAATTAGAGGCTTAAATACTTAACCAATAATCATGAAAAGGAACTTAAAGCATATAAAGGATAACTTGTAGAAGAAAAGTATACCCTAACTTGTGATCCCCTAGGTTCCCATCTAGGTTATCCATGATCATATATTCTTATGTGAATCTTTATTTTATTTTATCTTTGTTCCTTTAACAATGGTTCATACCAAGCTTATGAATTTACCAAAGCATATCCCCCGGGAGTGTCGTAACCAAGAGTGCAGCAAGGCCCGTTGTCGTGTACCAGTTCCCGTTCGAGTCTAGCTCAAAGCGGTGTTTTCGGGTTTTACCCCTATGTACATCTGTGCCAGATCCACCTCTACCTGATCGTATCCAGATAGGGATGTATTTGATTGGCAACCCCTTACTCAATACTCACCAAAATACCAGGAAGATTTCCTATATTTAAACTTTTCTATAGGGTTCTTCTGAGAGTTTTCATATGCTAATTTACACAAATAACTAAACCATCCTTTGATACCAACTATAGCATCCCGTATTTTTATAACATAACTTTCATTCCATTACACGGAACTGAGGATCTTTAAGGTTTAGTGTCTTGGAAACAAGGAACATAAAACATGAAAAAAAAACATTCTTCTTAAACACTTGAAAGGCTTCTCCTCATGTTCAACCTAGGCTCATTACGGCATCTCATAACCTGGGGATATACATCAAAAGGAAGGGTGAGCAGAAGGCCCAGCAAGGGAAACTAGTGAAACATTTTACATACGAACTTGAGATACATCAATAAAGTCATGAAAACAACTTTAAGGCATGAAAATGAAATCATGAGGCATATCATAATAAAAATAAAACTTTTTCATAACTTGAAGATGTGGATACATCATTTAACAAAGACAATCATGAACATATCACCAAGGTCCATCCCCAAGGTGTCATTTGAAAATTACCAAGGTTATTCACCAAGGTATCGTGAAAATTGTAATCTCTAGTGGTTACATCATTACCCAATGCATTGGAGCGCTATCAGGGAGCACCTTTAAATTTGCCTTTATTATCATGTGAGCCACATATATCATCATCAAAAATTTCATAAATAACCCATATAGAATAAAATAAATGGGTTGCATTTCATAATCATAACATTTTAAAAACTGCTTTAAAGACATGATCTTTACGTCACTTTAAAACCCACAGAAAAGGAAGGTGGGTCTCATGTATGTAAATCCCACAATTTAAAATAGAACATTTTGGTATATATGTGAATACCCCTTTAGAAGAAAGAGCTTTGAGTATTCACTTAATAATATAAAAGAACTTTAGAAAAAGAGAGATACATTTTGAGACGGAAATTCTGCAGCATAACGACTATGTTACGAGGTTTTAGAAGACATTAAAAAGAGAGGTAAAATGGGTCAAACATTCATAAATGACCCATAAAACAGTATATGGACAGAATAAGAAGGATAAATGATCATGGTAATGAAATTTCAAGGACATACCATTTGAAATGAAAAACATGGAAGGAAGACAAAAATTAGATTTCACTTATGAAAGTTCGGCAGCCTAACGACGTTACTTAAACTTCAACAAAAAATGATTTGAAAAGATCAAGTAGGGTCTCTCATCATGTGAACATAATAGTTCAGTATGATAGATATAGAGATGATTACCCAACATAATTAAAAAGGAACTTGAAAGACTTGACATGAAAGTAGAACTTCAAAACGAGAAGGGTGAATAACCACTTAAAAATTCGGCAGCCTAACGACGCCACTTAAAACTTCAAAATACTGAATTGAAGAGATCAAATGGGTTATCTCATCATATGAACATAAGAGTCCAGTATGATAGATATAGATATCATACCCCAACATAACAAAAAGTAACTTGAAAGAATTGACATGAAAGTAGAACTTCAAAACGAGATGGGTGAAGAACCACTTAAAAATTCGGCAGCCTAACGGCGTCACTTAAAACTTCAAAATACTGAATTGAAGCGATCAAATGGGGTCACTCATCATATGATCATAAAAGATCAGTATGATAAATTTAGATATCATACCCCGACATAATAAAAAGGATCTTGAAATACTTTACATGAAAATAGATTTTGAAAAATGAGAAGGGAGAAAGAATCCGTTACAAAAATTTCGGCAGCCTAACGACGCCACTTAAAACTTCATAAAACGAAATAATGAGAGCAAGAGGGGATATCTCATTATATGAAAATGAAAAGGGAAGTAAGAGGAGTATAAAAGAACATCCTCCAACATAAGAACATGGTGCATAAAAGGAATGACATAAAAGAGATTACTTGAAATGAAAGAGAGAGGTCGGATCCCTTACCTTAAAACATAACTCTTAAAACTCAAAGGTTTGGACCTTGAGGGCTTGGGGGCACCTTGGGAGGACTCCTTGGGAGGTAAGGAGACCAGAACTTCGTTGGTGGAGAGTTGGGAGTGAAAACTAAAGGAGGAAAGGGTGGGTATTTATAGGGAAAGTGAGGGGACAAGGCATTAATGGCCAATGGACACCTCATTAGTGGTTTTGGCAAAACCATGGGCTTGCCCATGGTATTTGCCCATGGTATTGGACACTTGGGACACCTCATACCTTATCTTACTATTAATATTTCGACCATATTGAATATATACTTAATACATCATTTAATGATGTCACTAAACACCCGTAACTTAAAAACAATATTTTCACTATTCATCGAAAATTCAACTTTCTCAGAATAATCCCAAAATTTCACCTTAACCAAATATCAATGCCCTGATTTCAAAAATGAAATCCATTTTATAAAAATAATTTTCTAAATATTTTTAATTTACTTTTTAAATAAAAACACTATTCATCGAAAATTTATTTTTTTCAGAAAAATCCCCAAAAATTACCTTAACGTAATATCGATGCTCTGAGTTCAAAAATGAAGTCCATTTTATAAAAATAATTTTCTAAATATTTTTAATTAAAATTTTAATTAAAAAACACTATTCATCCAAAAAAACTAATACTTGAATAATAATTTATGAAACCGTTATTTAACAATTTTATTGAATCACATTACTTAATCAAAGTGCCTAGCTTATTTTAATACTTTCTTTAAGTGAGATTACTAATCCATTTGGACACATTATTAATCCTAATCATAAAATCACTATTCATAATTTACTATTCATCAAAAATCAATTTGATCTTATTAGACTCTAAATTTCGTACTGAACATAATTGCAGAAGACCATTTTTCGAAAATCATTACACATTTTTAATTATTTAGGGTTTACATAAACATATTTAAAATATCCTTTTTCTAAAATTCATCAAAAATATGCATACTATATTTATCCGGTCATTTGAAAATTCATAAAAGAAATTGAAATTTTTATTTAAAACAAAGGATTACACAAGACAGTTACGGTCTCCTTACATAGCCCCTTATCACACCAGCATAGGACCTAAGTGTAAGGTGTGCTAAGGTGAGAGAATCCGAGGGAGGCTCGGCCAACATCGCACGAGTAGTAATTTCTATCAGTTTGAACTTCTCACGAAGGCGATCCCGTTCTAGCTTTATACGATGAAGTTCAGCTTGGGTTTGGTCCAGAGCAAAGCCCAGTGGTGCTACCTCCTTCCCAAGTTCTGTTAGATGGGCTTCGATAGGTCCAAGACTACTGGGTGAGGCCATCAAATCTTCTTTCTATATTAATTAACCAAGATTGCTTGTATTTAGAGACAATAGTCAAAACGTTTAGTTTCCAGTGGTTATATTGACCAATGGTCAAATAACAGTCAAAACCCAACAGTCTCATTTTAATTATACTCATGTTACCAAATGAAACATTTTTGTTGAGTATAAAAATAACACATAAAATTAGGAAACAATATTTATTTAAAATTTTGGGTCGTTACATTTTATATTTTAAATGACTATTTATAGTCAAAGATATCATTTATATAAACAAAATTAAAATTGTTTTACTTAGGTATTACATACTTTTATTATATTTCCCTTTCTTTAAAAATAATATGATAAAAGGTCACTATCACACAAAAGTGATTCCATGGGGTCCCAAATCTGGCACAATTCATCCCATTATCGGACATGACTCAATAAATAGTATTAAGACAAATGGATGGATAATTTTATATTATTATAACATTAATTTTTTCCCCTTTTTACCTGATTTACTAATTATTCACTGTAATTAAAATTAATTACTGTAATTACTATTTATAGGGTCAAAAACAAAATAGTCCTAATTACATAATTTGGAAATTCTGATTCCAAATATGGAATCCATTTTACCAAATTCCAAACATATAAATTTTATTAATTAATTTAAAAATAATTCTCGTTGTCAAAACCAAAGATGAGTTTTTAAGAAGTAAAATTTATCAAAAGATTGACATGTTTTTACATCCAATTTAATTGTGAAATCACATAAAATGAAACAAATAGTATAAAGTGATAAAAAAATTCAATTACACTTTAAAAAAAATTAAATTGAAAATATAACTATACAACAAAATTATATGAAAAAGCAGTTTTGAAGTAAAATGCAGTATTTTTAACTATTCCTTAAAAATGAACATTTGTCAGAAAAATACCAAAATTTTATCCAAACTAAATTTGATATTAAAAATTCAAAATTAATTTACATTTTACCAAATTCCAAACATAGAAGTTGCATTAATATATTTTATAATTAATTCCCGTTGTCAAAACAAATAGCGTGTTTTTAAGAAACAATATTTGTCAAAAGATTGACACTTGTTTATGTCCAATTTCAAAGTGAAATTAATTAAAATGACCACCATTGGATTAAGATTTAAATATAAATTCTAATTAAAATTTTAACCCAATTAAAAAGATAATATATCCATATAAATAAATTATATTAAAAGGAGTTCTTGAATCAAAATATAGCATTTTTCACTATTCACTAAAAAATGATATGTATCGAAAAAATAACAAAAATTTACACAAAGTAAATTTTGATGTCTTGATTATAAAGAAGGATTTTGTTTTGTCAAATATAAAATATAAAATTTTCATAATGTATATTTAAAAAGGGTTCACCATCAAAAGGCGTTAAAATAATCTTTTGAAAATATTAGAGTATTTTATGCTTAAGATTGGATTTATTCCCATTTTAGGCCTCTAAAACATTATATAATTCATAAATATACCTATATATGAAAATATAGTATTCCTTACTTACCTGGGATTTTATAGAAACAATGTTGTTGTAGTTTTTCATTTTATGATGTAATGTAATCCTCATTAATGTATCTAGTACTTCTAAGGCTACTAAACTAATTGGTCTTTCGAGACATGATCTTTTGTGATCATGACGATGTTTTGTAATAATTCACCGACTCTGGGTAAATAGGTCAGAGGAGTTACAAGTAATTTTTTAATAATATCATTGTGGTGATATGTTTTCATATGTATTGTGATAAATGTATTGAACATGGGGAATCCTATGGTGCATGTATTATTAGATGAGTGAGTTATTATTTTTAATTAGACTGTGACACCTATAAACTAAGGGTATTATAGATTATCTCAATAAGTTTGGCCCTATGATTCCTTCTGATGTAGTTATGTGACATGAGGTTATAATAATGTGAATTATTATTTAAGAATAATTATATTTTGTATATGTTTGTGTATTTTTAGAGGTGTTTGTTTGAGTGACCCATTTAGTAATCATCTAATGTTCCATGGTTTTATGGAATAAATGAATTATTGGATTGTGTCCTCATTATGGGGAATGAACTAGTTTTCTATTTGTTGTTTTTTCTTAGTGTAATTTTGTTAATTCATTGTTTTTATGAGTCTATCTCTATAAAAGTGTTTTGATACGATCTTGAATTTTTTGAATAATATTTTCTTCCTCAAATTATTTGTTATATTATTTTTTAATCAATAAAACTATATACAATTAATGTTTAATTGAGTATAAATGGAATGTTACATTTGGGTTTTGACAGTTATATGACTTTTTTTCAATTATGAACATTGAAAAACATGACCATTGGATGAAATACAATTAATTTTAATTTTAACATTATAATTGATTTTGTAAATTGAAATGATAATGGTTAAATAATGTAGAAAGGGAACTTAATGGCCTTATACAGTAGAATTGTTCCTTACGAAGCACAATTTTTAGAGTTAATAAAGGGGGTAACAACATAAGGGTTCCCTCTAGACCAAGACCATGCTATGCTTTAACAAGTGTGGCTTGAATAAAATCGCCTATGGGAGAAATTCTAGTAAGTGTAGATTACCACTTGGGCAATGTTAACCGAGACACCTTAATATTCTCTCAATATTTCAAACCATTCCCTTTGGTCGTATGTTGGTGTCATAAAGTGTTACATGTCAAGGCCATAATAAATAAAATTGAAATATCTTTGATTCAATAAAATTATTATTTCCTCATTTCTTAATTATGAATAATTTTCCTTAATAAAATATTTGTTTAAATGAGAAAAATTTTTTAAATTGATTTTATAGGTAAAATCAAGTTATTTTCAAATATTTCTCATAGTTAAAGAATAATTAGGTAAAAATAATCATCATTTTTTATTTTAAAATTTAATAATTAATCTAGGGTGCATTTGAAGTATTTTTCTAAGAAGTTTAATTTTTTTTATTACTACTAAAAAATAAATTACTTTTCTTAAATAATTATTATACTCTAAATAATTGATTTTATGAAATGATATTAAAAAAATTGAGATACATTGTTTCAATCAATATGATATTTAATGTCTCATTGGATGAACGTAATTATTTTGTGGAATAATAACTTGGCACTTTGGAATGCTAATGTTACCCTTATGAATAATAATATGTCCAATGGAATGGTAACCCAACCTAATGATGTTTAAATATATTTTATTCGTCTCAAATGGTAATGTTATATAATTATATTATAGTATAAGAAAATCAATTTTTTAGAAGATATTAGTTAAGTATTGTTATTTCTATGGTAAAAAATGATTTCACTTAAAAATTAAAATAATCATAATTTGAAAATCATTTTTATAAAATTATTTTAATTTTTTAATTATACTCACAAAAAAATTGATAGGAAGAATTTTTAATGTTGTTCTGAAATAATTGATTTTTTGGTAAATGGTAAAAAATAAGTTTTTTAATTTTTTGTATGTTTAATGACATAATTAATGATATAAAGCTGATTTAATAATGATGGTCTACTCGTGAATTTTAAAAAATGTTATGAGGTGCCCCAAGTGTCCAATAAAATGGGAAAATACCTTGGACAAGTCATTGTTTTTACAATAACACTATTGAGGTGTCCTCAAAAATTAATAAAAAACTTCCTCTCTTTTTTTATTAAATTCCTACCAATTCCTTCATTTACCTTCATTAAAAATCACCCACCAAAAATATATGAAATTAAAACCACTCATGGGGTCCTCCAAAGGTTCCCCAAGCCCCCATGATCCCAATATTCAAGTTTTTGGTGTCACTCTTTATTGTAATAGAATTCTCAACTCCACATTTCCTTTAAAGTTCTCTATTACATGATATATATTTCAAATTTACATATCATGGTATTATTTAAATTTTAATATTAACCTATACTGAATTATGAGTGTTTTATTAATGGATTAACCATTTCCACTCGGTTTTTAATGTTCTATAAAAGCACGTTTCATATCTTTTTTACCATAACATTTTAGTCTCAAAATCTCTCTTTTTCAAGAAATTATTTTATTTTCATTATGGGAATACCCAAACCTATTCATTTCTAGGGTTATTAATAAACACATAAACAATTATTTATTTAATTCTATAATTTAGATACATTAAACCCACATTCCCTTTCATTGGTTTATAAATTACATAATTATCATGTTTTAAGCACTATTTAAATTGCCATGATTTGGATATAAAACCCATTTATTTTATACTATATGGGTTATTTATGAATTTTGTTATTATGATATATGTGGATCAAATTAAAATAAATAAATAATATGGGTTCATCTATATAGTTCTCCAATGAATTTGGTAAATGAATTTCTCTCTAGAGATGAAAAGTTTAATGATACCTTGGTGAATAAATTTGGTAACATTTATGTATATCTATAAATATCATTATCTAATATATAAAAAACTATTTTCCTCTTCATATTTCTTCTCAATATGTACAGAAAAAATCCATGTCATATGTTTTAGAGTCCTATATAATGAAACCATGCTTATTTATATAAAAATTACTTGTTATGTTTTCCCATTTGGTATGCATCACATAGTTTATCTTAATTAATTATAAGTGGAGGTATATTTGAAACACAATTTATCTTAGATTTTTCTTCAAATAATAATAGAAAAAATATATGTATTATATTTCAAATATATGATTATTTTTTTTAGCATATGAATAGTTCAATTTTTTTCAACAAAATGAATTTTACTATACTGTATGGATATATTTAGTTCTAGGTTCATAAATTTAAGGATTTAATATTTCAAAATATAACCAGAATTATTGAAAAATTAAAAAAAAATAACCTCCATCATAATTTTTAGATCCACTTTTTGTAACATCCCAGCACATGTGACACACACCGGCGCCCCAATCTAGTCGTTCTCAAGACCTCATGAGCATCTCACCGTACCCTGGAGGATGTTTGCTTGTAAATAGGGTCTATTATTGATCATGTTTAAACTATACCATATTTTTTAATCAATTAAATTATCCAGAAAAATTTAATAAAAATAATCAACTGAATAACCAAAACAATACCAATATCTCTTAATAACCAAATCATTATGTTAATTGTAAAAAATTATTAAGAAATATTTCATGCTAATGTACATGCAATGTTTCTATTTTAAAAATCAAAATTAATGTCATCAATGACACCCATGAAGGTCTCATTCCACGTACGGTTCCCTCATCTACACTCGACAACAACTCAACCATATAATAGTGGGAATTTTCCCATAACCTGTCCAAAAAACACAATATCAATCTAGGTACCAACCAGCTAGTTTGAGTAAGGTGGGAGTATATGTTAATAGGACTCCAAAAAATAAATCTAAAACAATATCCAGTCAAAACCAAGCATAAGAATTTGTATTAAGAAATAATTAAAATTCATAAGTAACTAGGTATAACTATATTAATAAATATTTATTTTACCCCATAAACCACCATGTTCCTGAGGAATCCTGAACCACGATACATTTTTTTGTCAATTCTAGAGTCTGATCTGTCCACAATGGATAAAATATTTAAATTTCCATATTTCCATTCATAATACATAGAAGAGTTTCTATTTTACTATTGTCCATTTAAAAAAACAAAGTTGAACGAGCATGTTACTATTCATAAGACTTGGATGAATATTCATGTTACCACTCAGAACTCAAAACCACATAATAGAATTAGCATGTAACCATTTGTAATATTTGGTTGAATGTTCATGTTACAATTCACCATTTCACAACTAAATTAACATCATAGTTTCAATGGCCACATAACCATTCATCTGCACATAATTAATTCAACAATTAATTATCTATACTGATTCCATTATAAACTAAATAATTAGTTAAAATCAAATATTAGTCGACATAATTGTTAACTAATCACATTAATAACATTAATTAAAAAAATAAATAATTAATCACATTATGTTCTTCTAGTCAATTCAACTATTAAATAATTACATCAATAGAATTAATTATTTTGACAATTTTCTATTCAAAATAATTCCTCTAGTTAATTGAAAAATTTATTGATCACATCAACAATATTAATTAATTAATCACATAAATTTCTTGATAGTTAGCTAAATAATTAACTAATCACATCAATTATACAAATTAATTCATCAAAGGATTAATCTAGAAATCTCCTCCAGTTAATGAAAAAATTAACTAATCACAAGAATTTAATTACTAATTAAAAAATTAGATTTTCCCACAAGTCCACTTAATTAATTCTCTCATAATATAATAATGTCAATCCAAATAATTAATTAATCAATTAATTAATCAATATCCACAAACTCTGAATCCCATATATAATACCAAAATTAATTGTCTCGTTAATAATATCACTATTTCATAATTAATTTCATGACTAATTATCTCATTTCTCATGTCTCAAGATCTCATAATGAATTCATCAATTAATTATCTCAATTCTTAAATCTCATTATCTGATAATTAATTTAATGATTAATTGACCAATTTGTTCAAATTCATTAACACAACAATCTCCATTTATTAATTTTACAATTTATAAATTTAACACCTCCAATTGAATTATCCCTAAAAAGCTATTTTATTAATTTTCAAATTAATTAATCTAAAAAATTTAATTGAATTGACACAATAATTACCATTAATTAATTCACTCATTAGTAAATCTAACTAATTCAATTTAATTAACACATGAATCACTATTTATTAATTCTAAAACTAGTAAATCTATCTTCTTTGCAATAATTTATTGTAGAATTAATTAGTCACATTCAATCCCTTCAATTAATTCACCAATTATTTTGTCACAATTGAATTATTTAATACATAATTAGTAATTCATAATAATTCCACTAAATAATTCATCAATTGATTAATATCATTATTCCCATTATTAAATTCAACATCTAAATAATCATATCACTCAAATTAATTAATTCATTGATTAATTAATCCCTTTAATCCCATATTTAATTCCAAAATTTAATAATCACATTACCCACATTAATTAATTAATTAATTAATTAATCCTATTATCTAATTCAAAAATAATATAATCACATTACTAAAAATAATTAATTAATCAATTAATTAATCCCACCAATCCTAATTTAAACAATTCAATAATCTCTAATTAATAAATAAATAAATTGTTCCATCTCAATCAAATCAATAACCACAATTTTTTCCTCAATAAATTATTCCACCTCAAACAATCTATAATAATAGAAATCTCTAATAATTAATAAAACAATTAATTACCCGAATTGAACAACTTCAATATAACAATAATTAATTCGTCAATTAATTATACTATTTAAAAATATCTATCTCTACATAATTAATTAACATATGTATTATACCAAATCACAATATCATGATAACTACCATTCCCATTATTTAATTCTACAATTAATTAATCAATTTCAACAATCTCAATAACTCCATAAATTATTCAACAATTATTTTTTCCTAATCTATATTCCCTATATCCACAATTTATAAATTTCCCTTCATTTATTAATTTTCCAAATCAATAAATTTCTCCAAGAATTTCATTGATAAAAATATAATGGAAATTATAAAATTACATACACATTATTGACTTTAAGACGTTGGGATTTGAATTATAAACAGTGTACCTCAATCTAGATGACAAAGAACACTCACAATCAGAAAACCCATATTTCAGCATAATAACGATGTAGATAGAGATATTGATTCAATTCTGAGATCCTTGATTTAAATGAATCAATATATAACCAACCATGATCAGAATCTAGATAGAATTGTAGATAGACAACCCTCTTTAATCCAGTATAATGAGATTAATATAAAAAGATATCTAAAAGGGAGTAACCCCTTACTATGGGAGTTACATATCATCATTCAGGCTTCAAATCCCCAAGAGCGGAGGTAATAGGTACATGAAATGTGTCTAGGAGCCTCCAAAAATAAGAAATTATTATTTGGGTTGTGTTGGGGTAAAATATGAGTTAAATATGAGGTTTGAGAAATTGAAATCTAATTTCCATGTTAATTAAAATAGTGGTCATGGATTTCTTGGAAGAGGCACATGATATCCTCTAACAGTGTGCCTTAATTGGGTACCTCTTCTAGTGGAAGAACAGTTTCTGATAAGAGGGATCACAGTTTGAAAAAATATGTTCCATCCATGTGAATTCCCTATTATTGTGTTTTTATGGTTTTTTGGGCCAAGAATCATGGTTTAGGAAAACCATGGACCAACTTTTCACTCTGTCATTTCACTCTAAAATTTATTGTTTCACCAAAACACACCCCAAGGTAAAATAAAAATATTAATTCTCAATAAAAGGAAAAATAGTACATCCAAAAGAGACAACTTCATCTAAAAGAATGTTTTCGGTTCTTAAAATTTTCACATTATTCTTTAATCCTACCATGTATAGAACATTTTTGGTGGTCACTGAGCATTGATTTACAACTGATCCAACTCCCCTAATCATTAATTTTTAATATTCCATATATGAAACATATCCACTATCAGTTTTAGATAATTAATTGAAATTAGAGAAATATACACTAATATTACATCAAAACCTACTATCCATATACCATTTTTAATTGACTATCTTTGAACATTTCCCATTAAAAAACCAAATAAATAATAAATTTTATGGAACCCATATTTTATTTTGTTCTATAATGTTGGAAACCAAATATTTGATGAACCAAATATTATTATTTGATCTAGAAATTACAGTACATAATATTGATTTCATTTTGAAATAAATGTATTCCTATCTCCAAAAAAATTAGGATTTATAAGAAAAAAATTATTTGTATAGTTATAAGCTTATTCATAGTGAAACCAAATAACATGGGGGGGGGTTTATTCTTGTAAAAAGGATTAAAATAATTTTTATGAATCATTTATTTGAAAACATGGATTCATATTCCAAATATATTTTTCTAGAATTTATTACTGCAAAGGATTTTTTTATTACAATTAACTTTTTGGAAAAACACATCCAACAAATTTAAGATCTTGAACATTTATTATAAGATCTAAATATTTTTTTCCACATTCAATTAATAATGAAACTAAATTTTCTAGATCGACTATAACTTCTAAAAGTTACTTATTTATTGTAAATATTTCATGAAATACAATATTATATTATCACATGAGAGATTTATATTTCTTCTTATATATTTAATATTTTGTCTAAATCATGTTATATATTCATTTAATTCTTCAAAATTGTAGTTTTCATTTTCTGGATTAGATTCATTCTCATAAGATTAGAAATATTTTTCCTCAACTGATTATTCAATTAAGAACATATTAGAATTTATATTGTATATTTCATCATCTAATTCTGATGATTTATCATCACAAAAATCATGAGAATTTCCCCTTGTGTCTTTCATGGATATATTGGATTTCTTATTATAAAAACATTAATAACTAATTTTTCCCCATATATCATCATATATTTAAATTATAGGATTTCGTGCATAATGTGACAAATATTAGTACACTCATATAATTTTAACTGTTAAGAATCTTCCTCATGATTTTAATACTTATTTTAGTGTTTTCTAAAAATGCTCCAATTACTATAATTTTTTTGAACTTTATAGAAAAATGAAAAAACTAACTACCTAAATATTAACTATTTGTGTTATCTTCATCATATCACTAATTCATTTTTACTACTTTTCATTTCATGTAATCTTCTTAAGTGGATAATTTTTATAAAAATTATTTTTCTTAATAAATATTTACTATTTGGATTTATCTTTAATCTCATAATCTTATATCTAAAGTGTACCAAAAATATTTGTTTTGAAATATTTGATGGGTTTCTATTTCCTAATTTATGTAGATATTCCACTCTAATTAAATGGTAAGAATCTGAGAAATTCCTGTTCTTTTCTAAATTGAGGATTTGGTTCTTCAATACATGAAACATTGTTTAAATTCTCTATTAACTAGATATGAATTTTTGTTATGGTTTCTCCATTAACCATCTAGAATAGATCAAACTTCAACATAGAATAATTTCATATAATCTATATAAAAATTTCTATTTTTTTTATGCCACTAATATTATATCCCATGATTCATGAAATTTTTCACATTGTAAAAATTTGTTGAAAATGGGTTTTCAATTGGATTGTCATTCATGACTTCTAAAAACCATAATTTTCACCAATTATGTTTGGGATATTAGAAAAGACACCCCATTTGTATTATCAACAATAATACCCATTATGAAAATCTTATTAAGAATTAATCCATTAATATATATGAACTCAATTTTCACAACATTTGATACCAATTTTTTTGAGTCCAGCTACACCAATACTCAAGAGAGAGTTTAATTATGTTCATTAATTTTTTTTCAAAATAAACAGAACCCTTTAAGGTTTGAGGAATTTTTATCAATTAAAAAAATAATTATTAAAGAAATAAAAGGAAAAGAAAATTAATGTATATTATAAATGAAAATTATTATGGTTCAGGGAATAGATATCCCCTAGTTTACTCCACCAACACTCATATCCTATTCCATTCTGTCATTCTCTAAAACGGAACCTTTTCCCTGGGACTGTCCGACTGTGATCAAGAAGTGGTCACTTAGTAAAAAACCATCAACAATTATATAGATCTCACAATGATTAAAAACTGTCTTTTATTGTTATCTAAACGGAAACCTTCACTGTTTATTAAAACAATATGACACTTAAATCTATAAGAGAGATATGTATGTGTTTATAAAATTGATTTCATAGTTTCATGATGTTACTAATATAACTGAAGAATCCCCCGAGAGTGAAAATAATAATTCATACAGTTCAAGGAGAGTCCTTTAAAACACAACATGGTTAAACATCAAATTGTAGTTATTATACATAATCCATCTACTTCTTACTTTTCAGGTTATACAGGGAAGCATAAATTTATTTAAATAAGAGTGTGTGTGTGTTTTAGTGATATTATTTTTCTTACTTGTGTATTTATTATTATTATAACACTATTTTATAAATTATATTTATAAATACAAATATGATATCCCACAATACGAAGTCCTGGATTTGAATTCAAGATGTCCATTTATAAAAATTCCTCGGAAATATGATTTATAATTAAATAATTCTTCCATTGTTTTCCTAGTCTCCTTACATAAAACATTTTTATAGATTATTTTTATATAAATAGGTAAACCATCATTTAATCCACATATAGAAACATTAAATTCAACTTAATTTACACTAATTATAATAAATATTATGGTTCCAAAATGACATATCCATCTCTATATCACAACATAACCAAATTCCACATATTTGAATTCATGTGACAAAATTGATCCACATCAATATTCATCACATTATGAATTTCATTATGTATCCACATCATGTAGTTATATTGATCACTGCTTGAAATTTTGTTATATCTATGTGAAACACAGATCCACATGGAACCACATATCCAAATACAAAACTTATCCAATTCATGTAGTTTAATACTCTATGTATACTATTCGCGTTGTTGTTTTTTACACAAATCCATTTAACCACCTAGGCGACTCATCAGTTTTTGTGATTTTAACATCGCTTATTTCACAATGTAGATGATTCACATAGGTTTTTACTCAATGTTTCTAATTAATATTGTCTATTTCATGTCATCTCCAAATTTTCATATTGTTATTTAGCTCATGAATATGTTATATTGGACATAGGAAAAATTCTAAATGATTCTAGAATTCATAGATTTAGAAATAGAGTGATTTAATTAATGATTAAATGAATGGAACATAGACACACACACATAAAAGCACATGCATCATACAAAGGGAATTTTATAGCATCAAAATATAAATTATGTGGTATAAGTTCAAAAAAATGTGTATTCCAACAATCTTCCCCATTTTGATTATAAAAAACCCCATTAAACATAAAAAATTCAGTTTTAGTAGGTATATTGATATTGGAATAATACAATATAATATATAATAAAATTTTCAAAAATTATTCTTTCTTATACCCCTTTATTAGAATTATACCCATTTGGCTTCTCCTAAAATATTTACTTATCCACTATTATTTGACTTCTCCTTTAATGTTTAATCCTCCCCCTTTTTATTTCATTAAAAATATGTTGTAAGGAGAGGGATAATTTTTAATATAGCACTCTTAACGGAGAACATCATAACTATAGTTCTGATACTGAATCTAAATTATGTAAGCACATAATATTTTGAATTACATCAAGTAAAAAATTCACTTTATTAGAAAACATTAGAGGAAAATAATCTCACTAAAATAAAACATTGAGAAAAAATACATAAAGTGGTAAAAAATATCGTAACATAGAAAAAGATTAAATAATTATAATAAAATAAACTTTTATAAAACACACATAAAAATGTAGATTATAATTTATTTAATTGATTGATAACAATTGTAAATAATGAAAAATATTCAAGAAAAAAAATAAAATATTCAGATGAACTAGGTTTCTATATTAGTTCAAAATTAGATGGATATTTGGGTGGAGGTTTCTTGGTGGTTTCAATGGATAAAGAGTTAGTTGGAGGGTCAACTATAGGAGCTTTAACTGCTCCATAATGTTTTACAACTAAAGCATTACATGTCCTATAACATGACCATACTCACAGACATAGATTATGTGTTCTCAACACCATCTCAATATTTCCTAATGCTATTATAAAATAATAAAATCTATTGATAGAAAAAAGTTATCTTCACCACTGGTTATGAATATGTAGGAAAGTTTTTAGTAATCTCAGAAGCTAATAAAGAAATATAATTGGAATATTCATTCTAATAAATGATGTCTGGTCCAAAAATAGTATACAATCTGTACCTAAATCCTTTAATGGTGTCTGGTGGGGTTGGGGCATGGGGTATTCATCCATATATAGAAAATTGTTAATCAATATACATATCAATTCTATATTTGATATCTGATTTATAGAAATAGGTAATGGCAGTGGAGGCATATCTTTGATTTTGGGAAAATATAAAAAGGCTATAATTCAGTATCCCTATAAAAATTAAATCAATCATCTACAGAAATTATGAGAATAAATAACTAAGTAAGGAGTCTGAGACACATATGATACATATGAGGTATATGAATATAGCTTCTTCTAAATCCATATAGCTACCACTTATAAACTAGTCATTCTATCTTCTAGATAATAAAACATCTGATGTAGTCACACTATCAATTTGATCATGATCTAGTGAACCTCATTCAAATAACTAGATGGTTCTTGAGGATCTAAAGAAGTAGTTGATGTATGTACAAAACATTAGAAGATGGTGGATATAAAAAAGGTGACTTAAATTGTTTGTATACCACATGATATATTCTAGTAGTTGTATTAGGAATAAGAGAGGATTCATCAAACATAGAAGAAATATAATCATATTCAGAAGATTATATATAAATATCTAAAAATCCACCATAAATCATATCAAACATAAATGGAAGTAGTTCACGGTTTCTATTTATTAAACCAATTGAGCATGAAATGATAACATGTAATTTCTATATCTATTATTTCTGAGCTTTAAAAAATCATTGAGATGTTTAACCATGTTATTTGAAAAAAAAATCATTTAAAATTTCAATTATTCTAAAAGATTCATTGGCTTTCTTAGATTTTTCTAATAAGTTTCTTCTGAATTACTATACGAGAACATAAGAGATTATGTCAACGGTAATTAATTGATCTAAGTGGTATCTAAATGAAAATTAAAAATATCCAAATCATAATAATACATGAGATATAGATCAACATATAGTTATAATATAAATGGATCAATTTTCTAAAATCTCTTAAGGATCTCAAACTGACTCAAAAATACACTTTTTAGTGTCTATAGGATCTCCTACATCCTTGTATTTAAATTCTAATTCTCACCATGTGTATCCAATGAGATAACTAACTAAAATATTGTTATATTCTTTTCTATATCCCTATTATATGATATAATAACTCCTAGTATGTTGTTATTATCTTTGGTTGTAGAAAATACACTGATCTCAACCACATGAGCTATTAGAGCCACAACATCATCACAACTCAGACTAAAAAAATGTGTTATACTGGATAATGATTCTTATATAAGGAAGTATAAGTAACCACAAAATCAATAGATTATAAAAATGTTCTTTAGGTATAGAGTTTTCAATTAATTTTTTATCTTATACATAGAAGATATCAATTATTATTGCACACTATATAATCTCTAATGAGACTATTTAATTCATTAATAAATGTAGAGAAAAATGTTTTAATATTATTTTTACAATTAAAACATTCAGAAAATCTTCTCATAATGGTAGAATCCACTTTCACGTGAGGAGGTGATGGAAAATGATCTGCTGTATATTAGGGACAACCTATTTCATCCAAAACTACATTTGTAATTCCATCTCTTTCTGAAGAAGGTTATCCATGTGGTGGATCAACCCCATTATACTAAACATATGATTCTTATCTAAAATAAAATATAGGAACACAAATATTATTCTTATGTAGACTTCCCTATTATGCTTTATATTTAGTATTTGTAATGACTAACAGGAAAGATTGAACAATATTTACTATTATATCATCTCTAATCAAATATTATTCAATAGTATTCCTGACATTTGGAACTACAAAAAGAATTCTAATTATATTAGATTTATCTAATTCCATATTATGATCCCTATCAACTAGTGATGAATCCCTTGTTAGTGAGGGAGTGGATTGGAATCCTTGAAATGGTGTTTTAGGTTGAATAATTTTATAAGCAATATGTTCCTTTCCAATAGGCCTTAATGAAATTGATGAAACAATATTATTATACCCTGAAGTATTTAATAGAATGGTTGAATGTTTTCTTTTCTTATGACACATAAAATGTATCCCCTCATTCAATTACACCACTTTATTATTTAGTACTAGGGATATTAAACTTCTATAAAAGTATCAGTTAATCTAATATTTTTTATTGTAGTATTTATAGATAAATAACATCATGTTCCATGATATATTCAACTTAATATTTTTTATCCACACATACAAGTTAAACATGTACTAAAAACAACTTCTTTATACCACCAAATCGTTGAGGGATTCCATATTGGATAAAATTTCCAATCACATCCCATTTTACTTCTAGGGAAATAGATATTTTTTGAAGAGTATAGGTTCCAAATAACAACAATAATACTTTACTGGGTAAACAGATACTATACCTATTAAATTCTGACTAACACTAAAATCACCCTCATGATAATACTGAAATATTTTTACCATATCCATTAGAGAATATAAAAAAGCCTTACAACATATATTATATGAATGGAAGTCCCCTTTTTCTATTTTGGAATACATAATTTTTCAGGGACATATCTACCTCCTCCTCAAATAGAAAACCCGTGTTCATTTCATCCAATACCAATTCAAGTCAATTCAATTAAAATCATTTCATTAAAATAAATCTGGTACCTTTATGGAATCCCAATTATATGGATTTATTCAAAAGAACGTGATGTTTTTCACCTCTTTCATTCACTTCCTTTGAATGTATTAAAGTTCCATCATATCCCCACTTCATTTTCCCTATCATAAAAGGGTTTATTGGAGGTTGAGAGACTGAATGTGGTAGTTTTGTTTCATGGATGAAGATGTGTTTGTGAATGAAAAGGGAGGATAGGCATGATTTCGGTTTTAGGTCACGTACTATATTTTGAATATGGACACAAACATGGATATGTATTGGGAATGGTACAAGTTAAAAATAATTAAATAATGTTATCTAAAAAATAAATTTAGTTTAATGGAAATTAACATTAAATTTCCATAATACATTAAAATAATAAGTAATTGATAATAAATTTAAAAAATAATATAGAATTAAAAACACTAGGAATATAATAAATGAAAAGAAATTAAATATAAATAATCATAATTCCCACATTATGAAATCAAACTATTATCAAATTGATTAGTAAAAATATCTACTAATTTATTCTTCATAAGGATAAATTCTTCATTGATATCACAACTTTTATAATGATACCTCTTGAATCGATTCCTTAGATCCATATTCTTTGTTTTAGAGTGGTCCACTGGATAAATTTAAACATTGATAATACTAGTGTTATCAATTTAATTTAGACTTAATTAAAATTTAATTCAAAATCCATTTTGGTGTGTTTCATCAACAACACATGTACACAAAAAATAACTATAGTATATTATTCTGATTCAGTAGTTGATAATGAAAATAAGTGATGTCTTTTAAAAGACTTGGATACTATATAATTTCCTTACGAATGGTTGTTTTTTAAATACACTTCTTATCTATTGTGGAATCCCCAATATCAACGTCCGAAAATTAAGTCATATTCAAAAATCAACAAGTATTTTTCAAAATTAAGGAAATATAAATAGTTTCTTTTAAATATTATAAAATTATTTTGGTAGCTTTTAAATGAGATTCCTTGGGAATATATTTGATTATATTTAATTTACATACTACAAAAATATTTTTTGGTCTACTATAAGTTTAACATAGACCACTCATTTCTATTAGTTTGTATATATTTTTTCAAATAGTTTCCCATTTTCATCGAAATCATTATTTTCATTATAACTCATATGCGTTTAATAAGAATAAGTTTTTTTGAGTCAAAACCACTTAAGTCTGTGAAAAAAAATTACACTAATTGTATATCTTCCCAATTTTTTGTTCAAAAATATGAAAACAGGGTACGAAATTGAACTCACCCATCATGATCATTAAAATATACCTTTTTCCTTGTTTTTTTAATAAAAAATCCATATATTGTTTTTTTACAAACAAAAAGAAAATCATAAACATATATATTATCTATAAAATAACTGAAGATTATGTTTTTTTTAAATTGATTGATCTTCCAACCACACTATGAATATATTTGATAAAAAAGAACAAAATTTTCATACCATACCCAAGATTCATTTTTAAGGTAATATTGTGATTTGGTATGTTTGAATACAAAATTTGGAAAATGGGGATTTACAAAACTAGGATTTCATTTAACTCAAACTTCATTCCTAATAAAACATTTTAAAAACATATATTTCATAACCATCAGATATAAATTTAAATTTATATGTGATGGATATTCATATTGATTCCTAATAGATTATAATATATAAAGTGGTACAAAGTTCTATGTATAATTTATCCCTTCCTCTTGATTATACCATTTAGATACATATCTAACCTTATTCCTAGTGATTACAACATGATCATCCTTTTTTAATTATAAACCCACCTATTTCCCGATAACTAGAATGTAAAAGGGTCTGTTAAATAGTTCTCATAACTTAATTCTCTTCAAATATTTTAACACTTCTTCAATATCCGATACCATTCTCTAATAAACTCAGGATTATTTTAAATTTTTAGGATCAAGTTGAGATAAAAAGGAATAACACACTATAATGTTTCATATAATTTGTCTACTCATAATCAAATTATCTAAGCGTCTTATGATAGTTTCTATGGGATGGGTTTTAAATGTTCTTTGATGTCTTGGAAAAAAAATTAGTCTCACTTATAAATAAAATTTTAGGATTTGGATTACCAAAATTCGGTTCAATTTAATCATCATTTTTATTTTCAATGATATTTCTATGCCTTATTATTTCAAAATAATCACTTACCTTATCATCATGATTCATTTAACAATTAAATTGATAAATTCCATCAAATTTAACATATTTGAATTTTCAACATTATTTGGTATTTTTTTTGAATATTATATAGTCCATGAAGTTGGTGGATATCCACAAAATATTCTATAATCATACATTAGATTAAATATACTAATATTATCATTGTTGTTCAGAATGTAAACATTGTATCTCAAGACACTGATGTATCCATATTTTTTATATATATTGTTCTATAATAAAAGGGTTATTTTCCTCAGAAAAAATACATATTTATAACCATTTTTATGACATAAAATGTTTTATTTATAGCTTTATCCTAAAAATGAGTAGGTATGGTATATGTACACAACAAAGTACAAGTAATTTCATGAAAGTTTATATTCTTCGTCCCAAAAACTCCATTTTTTGTTGGTGTCCTATGAGGATAAAAAAATGTTTCGTTCTATTTCTTTAAAGAATAATAATTGAACTGGTGTATTAAAATTTGTCCCCCATGGTAAATTTTAAATGATTTTTTTTAATATATTTCTCTTTTTTAACCAATTTAAAATGTATTATAAAATTAGAATGAGATTAACAATAAACACTATAAAAGGGAGCACAAGTGGGTATAGAATCATCATCGTCCAACACATAAATAGAAGATTTTCTTCTTAGTCTTTTATTCTAGATGGACCAAAGAAATCATGTATATAATATCTAGAGGCCTATATGAAGAAACCAAGATTGTTTATTTTAAAGAGGTATTTTTTCATTGGTAATGCATTACATTGTTTTTCATTAAATTTATTCTTATATATTAATGAAATTGATTTTTTCAATGATATTTTTTCAAAATAAAAAATATTATAATTTCTTAGTCTTAATTTATAAATACAAGATTCATTTTCATCACTGAAATAGTTCCCATTTTTTACATAATTATTACGACCCACGATTTTCATAACCGGATATTACATCTTATTTTAAATGAATATATACTAAAGTACACAAAAAAATTATTGGGTATTATAATTGTTTCATGAATTTGGATACATGGATCACAAAAATCTAATTTTGTAAATATAAATAGTGTTTTTATAATAGATCATCCCTTTTAGTACCCCTATATAAAATCATTATTTATAACCTATGGAAATGAAACATAAGTAAATGGGGATCTCAAGTGGTCAATATGGGTAACCATGCATGTTATTAATTTATTAAATTATAAAAAATTATAATAAATATGGTTATGAGATCATGGTCATGAAATAAAAAGTTTATACCTGACCTATCAAGGATTGTAAACATGATTTATGGAATTACACACTAACATTTCAAATGAAATAAATCAGAATAATTAGACATCATCGTATCTCAATCATGAAACATATATTCATATCATAAAGATGTGTGGAAACATCAAATTTATAGAGAACCATTTCATATTTCATGTTTAATTAACATGACTCTTAGATCAAGTCATAACACCTATTTACCTAAATGGATGATGCACACAGACTTGTTTCTAATTAAAAATCAAGAACATAGACTTGTTTCTCATCAAAGATCAAGCAAATTGACTTGTTTCCATTGGATATATCATGATATATTATTTAATACCCCACGTATTAAAAGGAGATATTGGTCCCACCCATTACATAATGAAAATAAAACATATTATTCCCACAAAAACATAATTTACTCATCATATTAGAACCCATATAAGATAAATTAGTTTTATAAACATCATTATATCATAACATAGGCCATGGATAAGAAATGGGTTTCATAAATATCAATCCACCATTACCATAAATTAACTACAGGAAAATAGGGATAAATCCATAAAAATATCCCCATTTAAGCATAATTAACATAAAAAAATGTAATTTTAGATGGAAAATATTTTTGACAGACCACATGATAATAATTCAGGATGAATGTATACATTATACATTGAGAAATTATTTTTTTAAATGATGCACATATTTAAAAAAAATAATTGAAAATAATCTTCTAATATTTTTACGAAAACCTTAATTAATTAAGTTATCATCAAATTAGAAAAAAAATTTGTTCCATATAATATCAAAAACATTCCATTTGTAATTTTTCAAGAAAATTCATAAATTACTTCATTTATGAAATGATAAGAAAGATTCCATTCAAATTATTTAGTAAAATGTTAAACAAGGGTAAAAAATCATTAAATATTCATATGAGATCATTAAAAAGAATAACAGAAATTATTTTTAGAAAAAATTGATTAAGAATATAAATATTCCCCAAATAATATTTAAAATGAAATAATCTCAAATGTTGGTGCGGTTGTGATATAATATTTTACAACTATATAATTAGTATAATCCTATTCTCGCTAAAAGAGATAAAAATAAATGGATAATAAAATAAATTAATCTCTGGGATAAGCCTCATAAAATTCATTCATGGTTAGTATATAAACAATTTATATGAAAAAATTAGTGTATAAGGCATGTGTCCCACATTAATAAAAGTGAGACAAAATCACTTACCATAAGTCTGGACTATTGTCGTAATCCTAAAAAAGTCATTTATAATATATATATATATAAGTTTATTATACATATATTAATGAAAACTATTATATAATATCATACCATATAAAATTTAAATATATCCTTTTAGGACCTGTTTATTAACAATAACATGTTAAATTGACATTTTGGGTAACAACTACTTTTTTATTCACATGTGTTTTGATTTGTAATAATTTTCGTCCTATTACTTATATAATGATTTATTAATATTTAGATCTATAATCATGAAATAAATATCATATATATATTCAGTATATATTTATTTATAATAATTTATAAAATAAATAAATATAAATATAAATACACAGTTCATGGAGACGGTAGACCATACGTACACATAAATATAGATTCCATTATCTTCATGTATTTAATGAGAGAAATTAAATTAAATATATATAATATCATTAAATTATAAATATTATGTCATATTTATCATATATTTTCACTAAAACAAAACTTAATAAATTCCATGTAATGTGTAAATGAATCACATAACTTTGAGGAGGTGGTAGTCCACACATCTACAAACAAAGTTATCATATTTCAAAAAAATGTGAATAATAATGGTGTATGTTAAATGAAAATTAGAAAAAAAATAGATACATAATAATTATAATATATTTAATATAAAAACAGAAATTAATTCATTATTTACATTATTTAAGTGTGGTAATGGAAGAACATGCAACATCGATTTGTGAGGTGATATTCCTCTATATACATAAATGATGATTCCATATCTCATTTCATGGAAGTGTGTGTGACAATAGGATAAAACATTAATATAAAAAATATAATTATATTTTGGGTAAAAATTTTATTATATAAACATGAAATAAAAATAATTTAGGTTTGTCAATTTAAAAATAAAACCAAAATGTTCATTGATGAATGTTACCTCTTCATTTATCATATACTTTTTATTTTACCAAATGTACTTCTTTGGATAACTTTCATCCCGAAATTAGGCTTCTTGTATTATTTTAGGGAAATTTGGAGGAGATTAAAAAAAATCTGGTTGATCCAAATAGGTTCATTAGTGTGGAGAAAATAGAAGAGTAGTTTCCATTTTATAAGTGAGTTGATGGACACTTTTGAAATATCCACAAAATATAAATTTTTAATCAATGCAATATCAATAAAAATAACATGAAAAGGAATTTAATTATATGATAATATGATATATATATATATTTAATATCATTAACCAATAAATTTTTGACAATGTTTTGTATTATTTTGAAATTTTTCATCTTTATTATCCCTTAGTGAAACTATTTTAATATTAACTAATGTAACAACTTTATCAATATTAAAATGTTGTAATATTTACATATGTTGTGTAAATTAAATAATGAATTAATAATTGACAAAATTATTGGCCATAATACAATTTATTATTTTGAAATAATATTTATGATTTCTAATTAATGAAACTAATTATTATTTACATAAAATATCATTAGTATAAAATTTGACGCTATTAAAAAAATTAACATTATGAAAATCAATACATAAAGATAACTTCGACAGAATTAATTTAATAAAACTATAAAATTTTATATTTACCAATAAAATTAACTTCCCACCATAATTAAGTAAAATTATATTAATTTTAATATTTATAATAACATTTAATAAATTGTTTCATTAATTCAATATTTACTGCCTCATCATTGTGTACATGATCATGGTAATTATTTAATTAATAAAAATTAAAAATGAAATTCCATGATTTATATAATCATCTTATATTTTAGAATAATATTTAAAGTATATAATATCTCTTATTTAATGACATATTAAAAATATTATTCTAAATAAATTTTAGAGCACGACATTCTTTACTCCCATTAACTTTAATAATATCTATGTTTTTTTCTTGGAAATATGTCTCTTAAATTTTTTAATTTCGATCTGTATGTTCTAATGGAAAAAAAACATTATCCAACAACCTTTTCCAAGGTTTTGGGTCATTGAATATTCTTTATCACATAATTTATAACAAATATTACTCAATTTTCCTTTTACCATGGTAATAAAAATTAACAAAGTTACTATTCATACTGGTAAAAAATAAAAGGCACCTATTTAATAAATTGATAACTTATTATTAAAAATATGTAATCCATTTTTGTTCGTTCACAAAAAAATAATTTATAAACAATAATTTAATATTTAACATCTTTGACAAAACGAGCCAACATGTTTTCAATGTTAAAACGTCTGAATTATTGAAAATCATTTATATCCAAATTAAATATGAAATTGATTCCAATTACACACATTAGAATAAATGATAAAACATTGATATAATACACATTAAAAACAATAAAATATATAATTTCACTCTGTAATTTTTTTCAATCAAAAATCTATTTTGAATAATTCGTCATTTTTTCACTATTCATCAAAACATGAAACATATAAAAAATATCCAAAAATCCTACCAAATCTTATTTATATAATCCTATATATAATTAGAAGATTATTTTTCATTATAAATTTTTTAAAATTTTCATATACAATATTTTACACAAGTCTGTCATCGAAACACGAAAAAACATGTTTTTTGTAATATACATCTTTTATTGGTAAAATTGGATTTGTTATTATATCCTATCTAGAAAACACCTAAGATGAATTTTAAACTGTATATTGGGTATCTTACATATATATTTCATTAATATTATCAAACAAGAATTATTTTTTTATTTTATTGGTATAGAATAGACTTGTGTGGATTAAAAAGATTTCATTTCAATGTCAAATGGGTTTTACATGCATAAACAATAAATTCAAAATTTAATTAATCATGTTTATATAAAAAATTTTAAATAATAAGTTATAATTTACTATTTAAAATAATTAAAACAATAAAATGATGATTTGTATATGCTTAGTGTCGTTTGTAACACAATATACGATTTTATTGCGTGTAATGCTAGCTTATCATGGTGTATCATACAATGAATCATATTAATTAAATCATATTATTAAAAATTATATTATATAAAAAACATTGGGTGTTACATTTTACCCACTTATAATTAATTTCTCCCTAAAAATTCATTGGGTTCATCAATGTTCTAATAATTGAAAGTTCCTTTTATAGAAACCCACCCAGTAAAAATGAAATCTAAAACTCCCATTAAAAAGGCAATGATGGAAACATAATGGTTATGAAAAGTAATTCATAACTAGGATTAAACAATGGATAAAATAGGTGTTATGAGAATACATGGACATGGAAATGGAATATAACTAACAATATCTAATGGAAATTGAATGAAAACATGTTCTAGGGAAAGATAACAATTAAAAAGCCAAAAATATCCAATAATTGAAGAGAGAATTTTATTCATTGGGAAATAAGGTATTAGTATATTTTTTTTGGTTTCAAGATATGTTCCCTATTGTTGAATTATTTTCATGAGAATAAATACTTACATGATTTCACTACATTTCATAAGTAAAATACAATCCTTTCATTATGCCATGATCAATTTCCACTTCATCTCTTATTATAATAAATGAAGTTGAACATTTTATTACTGAATAATTCAAAAAATATGAGATACATAAATAGAATTATGAGTCATTTCATCTATCTGTAGTTGAAATCACATAAAAATTATTAAGATAAGTTTTCATATATGCACAAATCATTATATAGGGAGATAATCTTTAAACCTTATCAATATTTCTATGTAAACACTTTCATTAATGGTTAACTTTATGATCCTTCCAAAAAATTAATATAAAAGTCATTAAAAATAAGGTAACTAATATTCATAAATAACCTTATCAATAATCACCCTTAACAGCATGATGTTTTTATTCATTGTCTCGCACAAAACATGTGAACTCCAATATCATGTATTCTCTTAAAACATGGTTATAACCTGAATTACCATAATAACAATGTTAAAACATGAATTATTTTTAAAATCAACTCATTCCTCATACGATAAATAAAATAATTATATAAATTCAATACATGATATCAAAGGACACCTTATCACATAAATTAATTTTCATTTTACCAATACCATTTAGCATATTCTCTTAAATCCTTATGAAAATAAAATTGTGGATAAATAAATTGATATTTCATCATTCCTTGACACCATAAAATTACATAAAAAACATTTTTATAGAATTACATTACATATAGACTCAATCATTCCTCAACTTCATTGTTATACTCCACATCCCTAGTAGTGATCTCATTAGATAACCCATTGTCTTTGGATTGTAGAGGTTGCTCAGGTCGATCAATATCCTTAAACATTGGATTTCAGCACTTGTTGTTATAACCCAGGGACCTATAAAATAATTTCTTTTAAATCTGGAATTAAATAGTCAAATTATTTATAAATGTATAATGAAATTAACAGTTTTCATTGAAATTAAATAATTTTTACAAATATAACTCTTACATGACCATAGGAATAGTAAAATGACCATTAGGAATATCAATATGGCCAATAAAATAGTAAACTCACCTTATAATGAATAAATAAATTTTTTCCACCCTATAAGTTAATATATGATGTATTTATATCATTGAACAAGTGGATAATTTTTTTTTGAATTATAAATTAATTTTTCGAATTGTTGTCAGTAATAAATATTTCATTAAATATTTATAAATAATATAATGATTAAAATGAAAATATATTTTCATGAAATAGATTCATGAAATAATTTTTTATTTTCTTCTTATTATATGATAATTTAATGAGACCTTAATTAATTTTTCGAAGAGTTATAAAATAAGATATAGTTGAAAACTCGTATTTTTTAAATAAATTCTGAATTTAATTAAAAACTAAATTTCTAATATTATGAAAATTATTTTCATTAAATGGTGTTCTTTTTTTAATTCTATATGTAAAAAAATGATAAGGGTGAAATTTTTATATTTTTCTAGAATACATGAATTTTTGGTGAATAGTAAAATATAATAATTTTCAAAATAAGCTAAATAAATGAATTATTGAGTCATATATGATGTTCTTCTTAGTTAATCACCCTTTTTTAAAACTCACAAGCACTAATTACATTATTTATTCACAATAAACAACCCTATTTATTTTCTTGAGAAAAATAATAAAATAATTATTAAAATAATGTAAAAAACCCTCCTCTCCTCTACAATAAATACCACCCTCACACTTTATTCTCCTCACTCTGATAAAGCTTTAATACATGTAAAAATTATTCCAAATCATCTTCCTAATACTCTTCCCCACATCCAAGACCTGATTGTCTCACCAACATTCCAAATCCAATGGCCTTAAGGAGGTCCTCAAGGAGGATAATTCATGAGGTAAAATTCCACTTTCATTTTAATTTATTTTCTATTCAGTTATTTTTCTTTTCATATAATCTATTCTCCTACCCTTATCCAATAGGCATGAAAACTCCAATATCTTATATATACTGTAATTTTATCATGTTTATGTTAAAATTCACCATTATACTTCTTATTCTCTATCTTTTATTGTATGGAATATATCATTCATGATGTGTCGATTTACCAATATCATATATGGTGTGTTTACAATTTCCATTTATTCCTTATTGGATGGAAATAATACTATTCTAATGGATGAAATATATTTTAATTTGTATCAAATTACATTTTTTATTTTCTAGAATTTTTATATTTATATCATATTAAATTATGTAAATAAACTAGTTTTTGATTATCAATGAACTGCCAAAATGATATAAATGAATATCATTAATGATTTATCTTGTGAATCAAACTCATATCAAAAAAACATTATATGGTATAATTTTAATTTTTTGAATTATTTAAAAACCATATCATTCCACTTGAACAGTTTCTCATCCATTCGAAAAGAAAATCAATAACGATCTAACAATGGAAACATGTAAATAATGCACCCTAAACAATGGAAATAAAATATATATTATTAATAAAATGTATAAAATATGTTATAAATACCATATAATGTATTATAAATATTATTATAGTTCTCTAATATATTAATAACACTCATTTAACCATATATAAGAGGGTTGGATATGATTCAAGTAAGACAAACCTGAGGTAAGGGAATTCTTAATCCAATTTTCATTCTTTTGGTTAACCTTATACTTCCTTGATTTTTTATGCTATGATTATTTTTAAAATGAATTTTGATTATATTTTGTTATATTATGTGGATTTACAGTGATATATATTCATTTCTTTTTAATAATTAATTCTTAAATGGTATGTTATTTTTAAATGATTTTCCATTTAAAATTATTTATAATAAATCCTTTACAAAACTCAAAATGATTGTAATATTTTTTCATGATTATTTTATTATTATTTCAAGTTGTTTTGTTGCTATAATTTTTCCTTTATATGTTTTTGTAGGTTATTTTTTAAAAAGTATTTTTTTCTTATTATCTGCATGGTTTATATATTTTAAAAGTTATTTTCTAAATAAATTATGGTATTTTAAAATATGAATATATTTTTCTCTAGGGTTTAAATGAGTTATAAAGTGATTTATATCATGATATATCCCATTTAAATTGAATTTTTTAGGTTTATACCATTATAGCTTATGATATGATGGGTTGAGACCTAGTATAGCTCAATATATGTTGGGTTGTTCCCATTACAGCTCAAGATATTATGAGTGAGCTCCATTATATCTCTCTAATGGATTGGATAATCTAGATATGGATGTTGACCGAAAGTTTATTCCATGAGTAAGGGAGAATGTAAATGTGATATAGAAAATAGGTCCCAAGGATACTTTAGTATGATTTCATTCTTAATAGTGAGATTTTATTTCAATAGGTTAAATGGTATTTATGTCACCACAAGAATAATGATTTCTTTCATTATGTCCCTTACTGAGATTTTTGGGATCATCTAAAGTTTTTAAAAAAATCATAGGTTAAATCTATTGTAATGTGGAATAAGGATATCAAGTTGGATGTTATGTGTAAATTTTATGAAAAAATTCCATTTTTTATTTTAAAATGTTTTATTATGAATAAATGGATACTTTTTTATTGTATCATATTTCTATAAATGTGGTTTGTTATGTATGTATTATTTCCTAATATTCTGAAACTCTAATCCTAAAAATATCCTCAATGTAAAAAAAACATTTTTTCTTCGATAAAATTCAATATTATGTAATGTTTTAAGGCCGGGTACTTCTAGTTGGTATCAGAGTATGGTTTAGATGTCCTTATGGGTTATGATGATTATAATAGAATACCATAAATGATTTTTCATTTATGGTTAATTTTAAATGATACATAATTTAATTATTTTCAATTGGATTTGACTAATATATGTATCTTAATATTGGGTTTTTATTGAATAAATAGGGAAACAGATGTATAATGGCACCGATATAATGATATCTTTGAGAATATGTATCATAGAATAGTATGAATTGGAGCTAATCAGTTTTAAAACATAACAGATTACTTATTTCAAGAGATAATTAGTGGTGGTATCCATGCTAGATATGATCCTAGTCTCCCATGATGAACATGTAATTTCTAGATCATTTTATGCGGAAAGATCCTCCATCTTTCCATGGAACTACAGATCCCATGATAGTCGATGGGTGGATCAATGATCTAGAAAAGAGATTTGATGTCAGGGGATATATAGAACATCAAAAGGTGATATAATAAATATATCATCTTGAAGGTTATGTTGATAAATGGTGGTATATGTTTAATAATACCATAGAAAAATATGATCTTGATACCTTGTATGAAGATGGTTTTAAGTGTAGTTTTTAGAAAAACTATACTCCTTATACTCTAAAACTAAGAGTGGAGAAACAATTCATTGAACTGTAGAATAATGATGATGATTCTATGGAATTTTATAATTCCAATTTTATGAGACTGGAAAGGTATGTAAAAAATTTTACTCACGACATTGGTAGTATGACTAAAATATTTTACTCTAGTTTGAATCCAATTTTATGAAGAGATTTGGCTTCATGATATTTTAAAATCAATGAGAAACGTGTCTGTTCTGCTAAAAATGTTGAGATAGAGTTTAATGACATGTAAGTGATGCGTGATGACAATAAGAATAATTGTTCAGGTTGGAATGATTTGGAGAAGAAGTCATCTGAGAAATCTTGAGGTAAGAGAAACATTTCCCTTATAGTGAAAAGTGTAGTAAAAATATTCGAGAAAATTTCATGTAAATTATGGGAAATGGTACCGATATGGAATATTTGGGAACATGTCTAATGATTGAAAGGAAAATGATCAAAAAAAGAATCTAAAGGTGAGATTATTTAACTATAAATAATTATCTTACATTTCTAATGTGTTTCCAGATCTAGTCACTCTGGTAAACAATTGGCAAATTTAGAGGTAGAATGGTGTGGAAAAATCCTTAGAAACTACTTCAGTGGATGTTATGTCATCAAAAAATGTGGTATCAGTTACATAGTTTGTTTTTACTGATTATTCCAATGTATCGTTTGATTCATATTATATGTATTTCATTATTTAATATAAATTTTCTACTAGATTTGAAAATCCACTACAAGAATGGAATCACAAAAGTAATTTAAAAAACACATGGACTTATTATTAAAGAACAATGAAATTATAAAAATGAGAATTTTTATTTTTGGAAAGAGTTTACCTAAAATGCAAATTTAAATTCCTCTAGTAGAGATTGACTTTATTTGGGTATGTATTTTCTTTCTTTTATCATGATATTATATATTGTAGAGAAAATGATGTTTTTATTCAGAAATAGTTTCTTTTGTGTACAATAATCAACCCATACAATAGATGACATATCTAGAATCTAAAAACTCTTAAAAGACAGAAATGAATATAATCTTGAACATGTTTTTGAACATTTTATAACTATTCAGATTAATGATGTTCAAGTGGAAAATGATAATATTTTTGTTTATCTTATAGATTTTTCTGGTTTTGTTCTTGATCGATTGGTTGAGTTTACTATTGACTATGTTTTTAATTACAATCCAATTTATAAAACTATTTATCAAATTGGTCAAAAATTATTTTTAGAGTTGGAAAATAAGTTGCAGTAATTATTATATAATGGTTTCATCTGATCAAGCACTTCAACATTGGGTGATCCTATCATTTTTGTTAAAAAAATATAATTAAATGAGAATTTTAATTAAATATAGATTCTTGAATTGAATCACTGTTAAAAAAGAGTTCTTTCCCTCATATTGATGGATTGTTTGACTAGGTACTGGGAGAACATTAATTATCTATGGTTGACCTGAGGTCATGGTGCCATTAGTTAAAAGTAAAAGAATTAGACAGTCTGAAGACCAGGTTTCATACTATATATGGGAATTGTGAATTTTTTTTATGTTTTTTGGGTTAAATAATAAAACATATATATATATATATAAGTATATTATTAATAATATATTTCATGAGTTCTTGGATATTATTGTGTCATATTTATTGAAACATTTATGTTACATTATAAATGTAAATAAGAGCAAGAAATACATCTAAGGGACGTTTTTAAAATAATGAATGAAAAAAACTATATGGAAAATTCATGATGAGTGAATGTTAGATGAATTTTATTTTCTTTACAAGGTAAAATTATTTCTTAATATGGCATAATTATTGATCCTATAAGAAAAAAGTTGTTGAATAATAGAAAACACGCCCAAATTTAACTGAGATTTGTATTATTCATTATTTGCAAGGATATTCTTGGAGGTATATTGAATACATGGAGTGGTTATCTACACCAATAAATTGTTAACTGGAAAAGGTTTTAAGATCATATAGAAAGAATAATGTGATGGTTGTTTTATATAAATGAAATAAATATGGGTGAATACTCCAGTTCTGACCCTTCCCTTCCAAAATTGTGAATATATCATCTAATGTTATTATTCACTGAAAGGACATGGCTATATCATAATGTATAATGGTCAGGTAATTTCTTTTTCATTATGTCAATTGAAAATTCATGTGTTAAATTACCATACAAATGATTTCTAATTTCCAGATATTGTTTTTGCATTGAAAATTTGTAGGCATCATTTGTATTGAGTAAAATTTGAAAAATATAGTTACCATAAAAGTTTAACGTATATATATATATATAGATTGAATTGAACATGTGATAGAGAAAATGGCTTGAAATAATAAATTATTATGATTACACTATTCACTACCATCAATGGAAAGCATACATAGTGGATAATGTTTTTAGTCAGAAAATAAATGATACATTATCTATTATATGTTCGTAACATGACCCTTTTGGTTAATGATTTGATAAATTTTGTCATGGAAGTTATTGGTGTAGGAAATACCTATTTTTTGTATAAGGTGTCATTGTAGTCATATATGTTAGATAGAATAATGAATGCTCATAAGGAATACCGTGAGTTGTAGAAAAATGTAGAATTTATTCAAAAGATAAAATTGATTGAGGTTATCCTTGATAAATATGGTATTTTTAATATTTTTAAGAGAATATATGTCATTATGATTCTTAAATAAAGAATGAATTGTAATGTAAAGTTTAGAGTTCTTCATTTTCATCACATCCAAGCCATCACAATGATGTAGCGAGACCTTCGAGATTATTACTGGTGAGATGGAATAAAATAAAATATTTTTGATTTTACCATGAATTTTTTTAATTTTCAATAGGTTAATGTAAAGAGGTAGTTACAAAAGGGGATTCTTAAACCTTTGCAAGTGCTATAGTGGAAATGAAAAAATATCTCCATGATCTTGGAGGTTGTACTACCAAAGACATCCCAAGGTCATAATACGGCTTGGGTTCTTGTTTTTTAACTTACTAAATATAAACATTTCATTTTTATTCATGATTCTATGTTATTGGAACATCATTATCGGTTGTACCTCAAAGAAATTATCATGTTACATTTATTTCCTCTCTCTATCGTATATGTCCATGATCAGCAGTTCACTTCTATATTTTAGAAAGGTATTCAAAAGACATTATGATGAAAATTAAAATATATCACACCCTTTCTAACCCAATATAATGGACAAAAGGAGAGAATAATTCTGAAATTAAATGTTATACTTCATGTATTTCAATGGATTACTAGAAATATTTGAATAAACATCATTCTTTAGTTGATTTTTCATATAATAATAATTTTCATTGTAGTATAAAAATGTCAACATTTTATGAATTAAATGGGAAGTGGTGTTGAAATCCATTATTTTAAAATAAATTTATAGAAAGAATGATTATAAGACTTGAATTTGGAGAGGAATTAGTTGAGAAAGTGAAGATGATTCATTGATACATGAGGATAACTCAAAGAAGGAATACATGTTATGAAGATAACATGAGGATGGAACATTCAATCGAGGTAGGTAATCATGTTTTCCTTAAAATCACCTATTGTAATGTGTAATGTGTTTGGGTAAGAAAGGAATGACAGGTCCATCATTCCTCTTAACATTTGAAATACTGGATAATGTTGGACCATTTCCCTTCTTAGTACATTTTCCTATGATTTTATATTTCGAACATGATGTTTTTTATGTTTTGATATTGAGAAAGTGTATGCCAAATACATCCCATGTTATAAGCCCTGAAGTTGTTCACCTCGAAGATATCGTTTCATATGAAGAGAAACCTATTTAGATTCTAACTCATAGAGGGAATGTATAGTGGAATAAGGTAATTCAATGGGTTAAGTATTTGTTTAGAAACAACATGTTTGAATAAGAAACATGGGAATATGAAAATTATATGCGGGAATGATATCCTCACTTATTTAATAAGTGAATAAAAATTGTGAGGACACAGTTTTGAGAAGGAGGGGATAATGTACCAATCTAGGTACTTATAAAATATTTTATTTTCATTCTAGTATTAAATATTCAAATTCAATATAAATTTATAATAAAATAAATTGTTTTTATAGAAAATATAGATTTTTTTTAATCATGGAATAGTAACACGACCTTAGGAATTGTTACATGAATATTAAGCATAGTAATCTAGAAAATAGAATAGTATCATCCCTTAATACAGTATAAATAAATTTTATCCATACAATAATTGAAAATATGATATATTTATATCTTTTACTACATTATAAATTTTTACGAAAAAATATAAATTAAATTTTGGAACTATTATAAGTAATATATATTTAATTAAATATTTATAATTAATATACTAATTTAAAAGAAAATATATTTTCAGAAAATATATTCATTAACAATTGTTTTAATTTTTTATGATTATAAGATAGTTTTTTGAGACCTTATTTACATTTTCAATGTGTTAAAAAATTGGTTATAGTTATAAAACACATATTTTTCAAAAAAAATTATCATTTTAAATAAAATTTAAATTTATCATATTTAGAAACAAAATATCATAAAATTGAGTTCATTTTTAATTTATTCAGATAAAAAAATTGTTATGTTAAATTATTGATATATTTATGAAGGTTATAATTTTTTTTTGTGAATAGTAAAATATGACAATTTATGAAATAAGCTAAATTCGTGAATTAGTGAGTCTTGTATGATGTTCTACTAAGGTAACCACCCTTATTTCTAAATAAAAAAATCTAATTAATTTATTTAGTTACATTAAGCAAAACTATTGCATTTCATGATCAAAATAATAGAATAATGATTAAAATAATGGAAACTACCTCCTCTCTTCAACTATAAATACCACCTCTCACCACATCTAACCCTCAAAACTCTAAAACCTTGAGACTTGTCCAAATTTTCCCCAATTATATTTTGAAGACTCTTCCCCACGTCCATGACCTACTTGAATCACGAAAATCCCATAAGAAAAGGCCATGAGAAGGTTCTGAAGAAGGATAATTGAAGTGATAATGATTTATTTCATTTTCTTTTTTTATATTAAATTTATTTTTTTCATATACTCTCATCACCTCTCATTATCAAAGATGAATTAAAACTCTTGTGTAATATATATAATTTAATTTCAAAATTAAGTGAATAAATTCATCCTCATTAATCTTCTTCTCCCTATTTTATTCTATAAATAAAATATCATCAATGATATATTGATTTACTAACATCGCATATTATGTGATTTCAATTTCAATGACATCCTTCATGAATGGTCATAATACGATTTTATGGGTTTAAAAAGATTTAATATCGTATTATATAACCTATTTTATGTTCTAGAATTAAACTTAATAGATAATATAAAATTATTTAAATAAATTGATTCATAAAGATCAAATAACAACCAAAATGATCTAGATGAATATCATTAATTTTTTTTTCTAGTGAATCATCCTCATATATGAAATCAAAATGATATATAGTATAATATAAAGTTATTAAAACATTTAAATACTATTTAATTCCACTTATTGAGTTTTTCTTTCATATGACATGGATACCCATAATGAACAGACCGTGAAACCATGTAAAGATCTCACCCAAAAAATGAAAATGATAAAATATTATTAATAAATGGGTGAAAAGATGTTATAAACGATCATATAGTGTATTATATATCTGAATATGGTCGTTTAATTCATTAATAACACTCTTTGATTCATTAAACAGGTTGTTCAAACACGTTTAATGTAATACAAACCTGAGGTAAGGGAATTTTTAACCAAATTCTCATTATTTGGGTTAACCTCCTACTTTAATTATTTTGTCATGCTATGATTTTTTGTAAAATAAATATTTATTTTATAATGTTTTATTATTTTTATATAAGTTTTATATAAATATTCCATTAATTTCATTAATTATTTCACCAATTATAATGTATTTGTATGAGACTTTCCTTTTAAAATCCATTAAAAATTCTCTTTTATAAAATTCAAAAAGATAGTTATTTTTTAATTTCATGATAATTTTTTTTATGATTTCTAGATGAATTATTACTATAATTTTTCATGTATATGATTTTATAGTTTTTTAGACAATTTTTTTATGTTTTATATTTTAAAAGTGATATTTTTAAAAAAATCTGTATTTGGAAGTGTTAATGTGTTTTATCAATGGTTTATATCAGGTATCAATTGTTTTATTTAATAATATGTTCCTTTTAAATTGTTTATGTATGTTTTATCCCATTATATATTGTGATATAATGTTTTTATCAAAATTATAGCTAAAGATATGTTGTGTTGATCCCATTATATCTCATGATATAACTATTGATCTCCATTATAGCTTTCAAATGCATTGTGAAATCCAAAGATGGAAGTTTTCCAAAAGGTTATTCCATATGTATGGGTGAATGTAAAAGTGATATTGTAAATATTTCCCATGAAAAATTTGTGACCATTCTATGCATTCTAATTAGTTTTATTGTGTTTCCATGGTTTTTATGTTACTAGTAGACGAATGATTTCATTATTTATATCTATTTCTGAGCATTTTGTTCCCATACTATCATTTTAAAACGTTTTTCACATGTTATAAGGATGTTTAAGAGGAAGAAGTATGTAAATTTGTATGTTATGAATAATTTTCCTGAAATTGTTTTGATATTTTATTTGAAAATGCATTACTATTAAAAATGGATACTATTGTAGTAGTTTCCTATTTGTATGAATGTGGTTCATTATGTTTTTATTATTTCTTAATATTCCATAACTCTAAACCTAAAAATATCCTCATTGTGAAATCATTTATTTTATTTATTGAAATTGATGGTTATGAATTTTTTTATGGTTGGTTCCTTATTCTGGTCTTCATACTTCCCAATTTCATTACACTTAAATCACTAAAGTGGGGGTGTTGTAATAGTTGGAATCCAATTTTCATCAATTTAATTAATTATTCTATTTATATCTTTCAAAAATTGATTATCTTAATTTCCGACCATTCCACATTTACAGGGCCTACCAGTTTCATTCAAACACTTCCCTTGATGTTTCTTCCAAAATTTATAGAATATAGATGGTTAAAATTTATTTCCACCATGTGATTTATTTGAGTTTTCTTGAGATTAATTTTCTTTTTCCTTTCCAATTTATTGTTAATGTAACGCCCAAACACCAGTTACCCAGAGTCGGTGCATTATTCTTATACATTAGCATTATTACAAGGAATCATGTCCCGAAGGACCGATCGGTTTAGCAGTATTGGAAAATAGATTACATAAATGAATATTACATTACACTTATAACATGAAAAACAACATAAATAATCCTTTATGAATTCCATAATTCCCTTGGCTTACCCCTGCATATCAATCTCAATACACTTCTTGGAATACTGGGAAAATTAAAACATAGAAAGGGGTGAGCTCAGATGCTTAGTAAGGATATCAATACGGTGGAAACTTTCATAAATAAGCATAAACATTTAAGGCAATGTATAACTAAAACAAAAGCCTTTTAAACTTGAAATTATGCATAATATGGAAAAAATGAAATAAAATAATTCCATTTAATTATTCACATGGATATTATACTAGTCGAATAATCACATCCAATATCAATAACCACTTTCATAATGATGGAATGTATAATGCTGAACTTTAATTTCTGTGTCAAGGCCTCGTGCCAAGACCTAAAAAATAACTATAACAGGAACCCAACCCGGAGAGCCTCTGTAACCGGACTCCATCCTGGAGAGCCTCTGTAACCAGAATCCAACCCAGAGTGACTCTAATAACCGGACACCAACCCGGAGTGCCTCTAATAACCGGACACCAACCCGAAGTGCCTCTAATAACCAGACACCAACCCAGAGTGTCTCTAATAAACGGACACTAAGCCGGAGAGTCTGTTGTAACTGGACCCCAACGTGGAACATACTATTCCAACACATTCATCTTAAGAAGAGGATGAAATATAACATAAAAATTCCTATTAAATCTAGCATATGAAATGCCAAAACATTAATCATAAACCATTAATGGCATAAAAATAACTCATCCATAGTCAAATATATCACAAAACCTTAAATACAATATGGATGATTTGTATCATAATAAATCAACATCAAACATGTATTAAATTTATCAAAGTATGTTGACATAGATGAAAATGATTTGTAAAAATCTTTGAGAGAAATACCCCTTCTTCAAGAAAACATTTAAAAGTCACACAATTTAGAAAAGAAGTCATTTAAAGAAAGTTTTGAATCAAAGTGTCCCATACCACATTGAAACATTTGAAAGGAATTAACATTTTAAAAATATTCATGTCCATATAAATAAATCCTTAAAATCCATTTTGAAGACATAGAAATTAATGAGAAATATATAGAAGAATAAATATTTAAATCATTTTAAATGATGTTTTAGTAAAAATTACCTTAAAATAATCCCTTAGAAAACTCTTTCATAAAACATGGACATGGATAATAAATATTTCTCAGTAGATACTTACGTAAAAACAACCTCGGATAATAAAAAGATTGTGAAACTAACCCTTACCAATTTGGTAACTTACGAAACAGACAACCCATGAAAGAGGTACCATACAATGAATATGTAAATACACATAATTTAAAGTGTATTATAGAAAAAATACAATTACGTTCAGTACATACACCACACAAAAGGTAATAGTGGAAATATGGCATGTATCTCATGGGAATAAGGAGTGAGACGAAAACCCCTTACCTTCCACTTTACTTTAGTCAAGGGTACGTTTATCCTCCTGTATGAAGACTATAGTATGTTATTAAATTATAACATAAACATATTAATATTTATGATATCACACATTATTCATTTATGACTTTATACTACCCATTTAATAATAATTTCCATGTTACATTAATATTTTGGGTAATAATCGCTTTCTTTATCATACGTGTTTTAACTCGTTACTCTTGATTGTATCACTGAGATCATGGATTAAATAATTCCAGAATATAAAACATTATTTGTATATCATATATATTTAGAATATAAATATGTATAACAGACAAATATATGAAATGTAAAACACCGTTTATGGAGATGGTAGTCCGTACGTACGCATAAACGTTGTTTCCGTTTTCATATAGTATTGAACGGAAGTAAGTGAATAAGATATATGTAAGTACCTAAATAGTTATATATATAAATATATATATCTGCAGTAGAATTATTAAGACATATATTACATACTTATTAGTAATATATATATTTATAATCGTCGATGAAAGGTGAACTTGGAAATGAATCTCATCGCGTCTAGGAGACGGTAATCCGTACGTACACACGAGAGAAAATATCATTCTTTTGATATTAATATAATATATAAATGTATGGAATATAACATATACAGAATCCTTATCATGTTATATTTTTTATTTACATCAAATACACATCATTATTATACTCATCCAAACAATACTGTATTGAATAACAATTACACCACGACGTGGAGACGGCAAGCCGTACGTACACACGTATGGTGACATGTCATTAAAAGGGTGGATAAAATAATGAATTTGGTTGTACAAATATTATAATAACATCACATTATATATAAGATACTGGATTTATTATTTTATAATGGAAACAACAAAGAAAAAGGAAGTGGAAGAAGAGAGGAACTTGAAAGAGGGTGGTGAAATCATTACCTCTTCTTTGGGTTCTACCTTTTGATTTGATCAAAAGGGCTCCTTAAGTTGTCTTTATGATCCCACTAAGGACTCTAGGATTAAGAGAGGATAGTTTATAGGGTATTTGGGCAGGTTTTGGCCGAGCCAAATGTCTTATAATGTGAGAATTAGAGTGAAGGGGGAGTTCCGTTTTATAAGAGGGGTGAGGGGCAGCTTAGGAAAAACATAAAATATTATTTTATAATAAATTCATATTCGGTTTTTAATGGCTCAAAAGTTGATAATATAAATTATAAGATGGTAATAGTTTGAAAAAAACTCAACCAATAGGTTTTAGACAGGTTTGGGTCATTTTAGTAACCTTATCTTTTAGTTTTAACTCTTAGTTAATTAGTTTGACATTTACCATGTCTTTTTCTATTTTTATATTATATAGTTAATAAACATACTATATAATTCCAAGAGACCCCCAAGTTGTACATTAATGATACAAATATCATTATATAATTACTTTGGCTAAACCTTAGATTTTTAGGAATAGAATATCATTAATAATATAATATTTTTTTAAAAACACTTTTATGTCAATTTTGACACTATTGGGTATTTTGTTTTTGATAAATTCAATACATCATTATTACTTAGATAAAAATTACTATAACCAATAATAATATGTCATAGTAACATATAAAATTATTGGAATTCATCAAAAGTCTCAAATTACATTTATTTGGATATTTATAAAATCAATTATTTTAATATTTCATCAATTAGGTAATTACTGCATCACAATTGTGTCACAAATAAATTAAATTATTTAATGTCTAAAAATTATAAATAAAACATCATTATGTAGGAAATCGTTTTATCTTTCTAATGAATATTTACAATTGAATTTATCTTATGTATAACCCTATATTAAAAATGTTTTAGTAATTAAAATTTGATTTTAACTCTTTTAACTCTCCTTTGAATTAAATAAAAATAAATGCCCTAATCTAATACAAGTGGACCTAAATGATAATATTTTATTCCTAAGGTTGTTTTGAGTAGATATAAACTTGTCCAATATAACTAGGAAATGTATTAGAGTAATATTAATATCATTTTTACCCTTAATTACACTATTTACTTTTAACCGTGGTATATAAAAGTAAAAAGTTACTATTCACCAAAAATTATTTTTATCTTATTAAACCAAATTTTACTCCTTGATATTAACTGTCTTTCTCGGATTTTTGAAATTCCACTCACAGAAGCGGTAAAATTATGTTTTACGTGCATTTCCAAATTATCCTAGGAGGTGCGTAAAAGACAGTGAAAAGTTCAATAAAATTTTTATATATCTAAAATTATTCTAAAATAAATTCAATGAATTATATTGAACATATATAGGTATTTGGTATATATTTTGACCATAATTAAATTTATATAAAATAAATAATTATTTAAAATAAAAATTCGTTTCTAAACCATAACTCATTGTTTTTTTCACTATTCATCAAAAATTGAAAGTTTTCAGAAAAATATCAAAAATTCACCCTAGGCTAATTTCAATATTCCGAATCCAAATATAAAGTACATTTTGAAATATAAAATTTATAAAATTTTAAAAAGTGGGTATTACTATTCATAACGGCTTCTTTGATTGGTCCCGGTGTGTTAAAACTCGAAGTTGTGTATAACAAATGCTATTGTATTATTCCAAGAGAAGTGTACCATGAAAGCTTGGGGTGTTACATTTTCACCTCCTTCAATAAATTGTATCCTCACAATTTATGCTCAATATTGTAAACTTGGGGTTGACATGTCAAAATATCATAGTTGAAACCCCACATCGAAAAATGGATTAATGAGGCCTCTATTTAAAATAAAGAGTGGTAAGTATGAAGGTTACCAAAAATAACACATACTAGGGTTCCATATAGGAAAATATGGATATGGAAGAGAAATATAACCATCAATATCTGATGTAGAGTGGTAGAGAACCTGGCTATGAAAAGGCCAACAATCCCAAAGCCATATATTTGTGATGATCTAATGTACCATCTAGGACAACATTTTTGTTCTAACTTCCTTTTCTTAATGTTGAGGAATTTATTTATGAGATTATATAAGATTATAAGGAGATATAATTACTTTATAATTAGAGTTTTATACATTATTACATTTCTACCACAAACTCATCTTTCACCCCAAAACATAATACAGCTCAAAAAAACTCTATTTATCCCAATTGTATAGGGTTCCAAATATAATGAATTTATAATTCACATATCATACCCTTTAAGAAACTACATTATACCTTCCAGTAATATCATGTAGTATAGTGGTAGGCGATAAATTCCAATTGCACTATGGTTGTGGGTTCGATTCCCGTAGCTTTGCCCAACACGACGGGTCGCCACACAATCTGCGTGTTGTCCTTTTATAAAAATCCAAAAATATCTTTTCAAACTTAATCCATTCCAACCTTTAGACATATCCAAAATAATACTATCCAAACTCACAGTCCAAAATTTATAAGGAAGTTAAACAAATTGACGATCCTTTTTCATGTAATAACATGTGAACACCTTCATCACTTATTATTTTAAAACATGGTAACATCATGAATTTCCATAAAACCTTATTGATTAAATTCATGCTCCCTTATTATTTATTGGATACTGTATATACTCCTTCAATAAAAAAATGTTGTAAACTCCAAAAATGAAAAATCATTAATCAGTTTCAAGGTAGTCAAGAATATCCAACATAATTTATTCAAATCAACCATCTCTTATTCCAAAATCACTACCCCATTATCCAGACCATATTAAGGATTACATTTCCTTAAACCATGTATTTTTTAAAAAAATTAAGTTGTTGTTGGGTAACTTTTCATAGTACCATATAATCTCAAATCCTCAATGAAATAGTATTGCACTTAAATCCTTATTTATCTCCATAATTCATATAACCAGTACATCGTTGATACAACACTAAAATGAAATAATTCTTTAATAAGAACATAATAACACTAGTCATTCCTCTTCATCTGTGGTAGTATCAGAACTTTATTATTATACAATAGTATAATTTGGGGTATACTCTGATGATTTGAACATTGATTCGCGTAGTGTCACCACTCCTTGCAGATGAAGTATTGTACTTTTGAAACCTTTTTATTACCCTCACAATCACGAGTGTGGTGTCCTTTTTCTCCACACTTATAACACACTCCCATTCCCTTCAAGATTCTTCCAAAGTGATTCTTTCCACTGTAATCACATATAGGAAAATCCTTATTTACCTTCTTCCCTTTATCTATCTTTCTCTCTACCATCCTTTTCTTCCTTGGCTTCCCTTAAAACCAATAGGACTCCGAGAACTCTTTAATTATCTTATCAACACATGATACTATTTCTTCATATAATGATAATACATGAGAGACTATTTCCCTTCTAAATGTTGGATTAATACTGAGAAAGATATGATCATTCTTACTCTTTGGATCATACGTATTGCTGGATTTCTCATTCCTTCTAATGGGCACCATTTCTAAACAATGGAATACACTAGATTATTTTATGAATAGAAATACCTAATCGCAAACTTTTAAAACACTTAACATACATTAAACTCTTTATGGATATAATCCATAATCATAAAAATGTTTTTTTTGAGGAAGTATATACTCATAAACCCTTCATAATGGTTTGTAAATAAAATGAGAATTATCCTAGGAATATCCCCAGAAGTGTCGTAACCAAGAGTGCAGCAGGGCCCGTTGTCATGCACCGGTTCCCATTCGAGTCTAGCTCAAAGTGGTGTTTTCGGGTTTTACCCCTAGGTACATCTGTTCCAGATCCGCCTCTACCTGCTTGTATCCAGACATGGATGTATTTTTAGAAAACTCATAAAATATCTACAATACCAAAAATCTAAGAAGTTCTTCTATAATAAACCTCAATGTCTATCTTAGGGTAATGTACTCTAATTAGAGTTTATCTAAATCTAGATTCCAAGGTTATTTATAAAATTCATCTAATACAAACTATAACACACCGACCCCAGTTAACCAGAGTCGGTGCATTATTTTTATACATTGGCATTATGACAAGAAATCATGTCCCGAAGGATTGACCAGTTTAACTATCTTGGAAAATATATTACATACATGAATGTTACATTAAACTTATAACATAAAAATCTACATAAATAATTCTTTATGAACTCCAATATTCTCTTGGCTTAACCTACATATCAATCACAATAGACTTCTTGGAATCCTGGGAAAATTATAACATATAAAGGGATGAGCTCAGATACTCAGTAAGGATAACAATACAGCAAAAACTTTCATAAATAATCATAAACATCTATGGCAATGTATAACTAAAACAAAAGCCTTTTAAACTTGAACTTCTGCATAATATGGAAAAAATGAAATGAAATAATTCCATTTACTTATTTACATGGATATTCTACTAGTTGAATAATCACATGCAATATCAATAACAACTTTCATAATGATGGAATGCATAATTCTGAACATTAATTTCTATGTCAAGGCCTCGTTCCAAGACCTAAGGGATAACTATAACCGGAACCCATCCCGGAGAGCCTCTGTAACCAGACTCCATCTCGGAGAGCCTCTGTAACCGGACTCCAACCCCGAGTGCCTCTAATAACCGGACACCAACCAGGAGTGCCTCTAATAACGAGACACAAACCCAGAGTGCCTCTAATAACTAGACACCAACCCGGAGTGTCTCTAATAACCAGACACCAACCTGGAGGGTCTGCTGTAATCGTACCCCAACCCGGAACATACTAGTCCAACACATTCATTTTAAGAAGAGGATTAAATATAACATAAACATTCGCATTAAAACTAGCATACGAAATGCCAAAACATTAATCATAAACCATTAATGGCATAAAAATAACTCATCCATAATCAAACATGTCACAAAACCTTAAATACAATATGGATGGTTTGTATCATAAAAAATCAACTTCAAACAAGTGTAAAATTTATCAAAGGATGTTGACATAGATGAAAATGATTTGTAAAACTCTTTGAGAGAAATACCCCTTTTTCATGAAAACTTTTAAAAGTAAAAAAAAAATAGAAAATAAGTCATTCAAAAACATTTTATAATAAAATTTTTTCACACCACTTTGATACTTTTGAAAAGAATTAACATTTTAAAAATATTCATGTCCATATAAATAAATCCTTAAAACCAATTTTGATGACATGGAAATTAATGAAAAACATTTAGAAGAATAAATATTTAAAACATTTGAAATGATGTTTTAGTAAAATGTACATTTAAATAATCCCTTTGAAAACTCTTTCATAAAACATGTCCATGGATAATAAATATATCCCAGTAGATACCTACGTAAAAACTACCTCTGAAAATAAAGAGATTGTGAAACTAACCCTTACCAATTTTGTAAATTACGAAACATACAACCTATGAAAGAGGTATCACAAAATGAATATGTAAATACACATAAATTAAAGTGTATTACACAAATAATACAATTATGGTCAGTACATACACCACACAAAAGGTAATAGTGGCAATATGGCATGAATCTCATGGGAATAAGGAGTGAGATGAAAACCCCTTACCTTGCACTTTCCTTTAGTCGAGGGTACGTTTAGCCTCCTTTATAAAGACTATAGTATGTTATTAAATTATACCATAACCATATTAATATTTATGATATCATAAATTACTCATATATTACTTTATACTACCCATTTAATAATAATTTCCAAGTTATATTAATATTTCCGGTAATAATCGCTTTCTTTATAATACATGTTTTAACTTGTTACTCTTGATTGTATCACATAGATCATGAATTAAATACTTCCATAATATAAAAAATTATTTATATATCATAAATAATTAAAATATAAATGTGTATAATAGACATATATATGAAATGGAAAACACCGTTTATGGAGACGGTAGTCCGTACGTACGCATAAACGTTGTTTCCGTTTTCATATAGTATTGAACAGAAGTAAGTGAATAAGATATATATAAGTAAATAAATAATTATATATATAAATATATATATTTACAGTAGCATTATTATGTCATATATTAAATTCTTATTAGTAATATATATATATTTATAATCGTCGATGAATAGTGAACATGGAAATGAATCTCGTCGCGTAGTGGAGACGGTAATCCGTACGTACGCACGAGGGAAAATATCATTCCTTTTATATTAAGATAATATATAATTGGATGGTATATAATATATACAGAATCCTTATCATCTTATATTTATTATTTACATCAAATACACATCAATATTATACCCATCCAACCAATAATGTATTGAATAACAATTACACCACGACGTGGAGACGGTAAGTCATACGTACGCATGTATTATGACATGTCATTCAATGGGTGGATAGAATAATGAATTTGGTTGTAACAAAACTATAATAACATCACATTATATATAAGATACTTATGTTATTATTTTTGAATGGAAACAACAAAGAAAAATGAAGTGAAAGAAGAAAGGAACTTGAAAGAGGGTGGAGAAATCATTACCTCTTCTTCGGGTTCTCCCTTTTGATTTGATCAAAAAGTCTCCGTAGGTTGGATTTATGATCAAAATAAGGCATATAGGTTGAATGGAGGATAGTTGGTAGGGTATTTTGGTAGGGGTTGGTAGAGCCAAATGGCTTAGAAGGTGTTAATTAGAGAGAAGGGGGAGTGCCCTTTTTTAAGAGGGGTGAGGTGCACCTTAGGGAAAACTTGAAATATTATTTTATAATAAATTAATATTCAGTTTATAATGGTACCAAAGATGATTATTTAATGTCTAATGTGGTAATACCTCTAAAAAATCTCAACCAATAGGTTTTATATGGGTTTGGTTCATTTGAGTAACCTTATGTTTTAGTTTTTTAACTCTTAGTTAATTAGTTTGACATTTACCATGTCTCTTTGTATTTTTATAATATATGGTTAATAAACATACTATATACTTCCAAGCGACACCCAAGTGGTCCATTAATGATACACCTATCATTATATAAGTACTTTGGCCGATCATTATATTTTTACGAATAGAATATCAATTAATAATATAATATTTGTTATAAAAACTTTTCTATGTTAGTTTTGACACTATGGGGTATTTTGTTTTTGATAAATTTGTAACATAATTATTACTTTGAAAAAAATTTATATAGCCAATCCAAATATGCAATAGTAACCTAGAAATTTTTTTAATTCATAAAAAGTCTCAAATTACATTTATTTGTATATTTATAATATCAATTATTTTAATATTTCATTAAATAGGTAGTTTCTGCATCACCATTGTGTCTTAAATAAATTACATTATTTAATGTCTAAAAATTATAAATAAAATACCATTATGTAGGAAATCTATTTATCTTTGTAATGAATATTTACAATCGAATTTATCTTATGTATTACCCTATTTTAAAAATGATTTAGTAATTAATCATTGATTTTAACTCTTTTAACTCTCCTTTGAATTAAATAATAATAAATTTACTAATCTAATCTAAGTTGACCTAAATGAAGTTATTTTATTCCTAAGGTTTTTTTGGTCGAGATACAGTTGCCCAATAGAATTAGGACATGTGTTAGGGTAATATTAATATTATTTTTACCCTTAATTACCCTATTTACTTATAACGTGGTAAATAAAAGTAAAAAGTTACTATTCACCAAAAATTATTTTTATCTTATTGAACCAAATTTTATTCCTTGATATCAGTTGTGTGTCTTGGATTTTCTAAGTTCCACTCACAGTAGTGGTAAAATTATATTTTATGCGAATTTCCAAATTATCCTATGAGGTGGGCAAAAGACGGTGAAAAGTTCAATAAAATTTTTATATATCTAAAATTATTCGAAAATAACTTCAATTAATTACATTGAACTTATATAGGTATTATTAATCTATTTTTACCTTCATTAAATTTAAATAAAATAAATAATTATTTAAATAAAAATTCATTTTTAAACCATAACTGATTGTTTTTTCAGAATTCATCAAAAATTGAAAGTTTTCAGAAAAATACCAAAAATTCACGCTGGGATAATTTCGATATTCGAAATCCAAATATGAAGTCCATATTGAAAGATAAAATTTATAAAATTTCAAAAAGTGGGTATTACTATTCATAACATCTACTTTGATTGGTTGTGGTGTGTTAGAACTCAATGTTGCATATAATAAACTCTATAGTATTATTTAAAGAGAAGCGTACCATGAAAGCTTGGGGTGTTACAGTTAATGATTGATATTTATGATCTCCATTTACACCATAAATATACATCGAACAATTTCATTATAGCTGTTCAAGTCTAATATGGCTGACATCACTATGAGACTTGGTTTTATGGAAATTAAGAATTGTTCAACCTTTCTATTAGGATGGATGATAATTATATAAGTGTAAATTTAGAGTATTGTAAAATTTTATTCATATATTCCAACATATTATTCATCATTTTTCATTAACTCATGGAATTCATTTTTTATTTTAATATAAATATTACATGGAATGTATCTATTAAAAAATTTGTTCTTGAAATCATCACTCTCCATAAATTAATTTTTATCATGTTGCCTCGTATTCTTGAGAATATTCAACTCTTGGCCTGCATCACAATCAAAATGATATATATTCAAAATGAATTTCTCATGTTTTTATCATTGATGAACCAAAAATATCATTTTAGTGGAACTGGTCCATTTCTCCACCATTAGAGGATTAGAAGACCCACTGAATGAATGTGGGTGCTTCCTCATAAATGAATAAATAGTGTTCTATTCTATCCTATAATAATTTGAATTTCCATAATGATTCAAATCATGAAACATTTCCTATGAATATGGACAATATTTTTCATTCCTACTCCCATAACATTCGATTTCATTGGTGGACAATCATTTCACAGACCATCACATTCTTAATAAATGTGGTTGCTTCATGTTCCACTCATTAACTAACACAATAAGTAATAACATTAGATACAATAATCATAGTTTTAGAACCACAAAATCAAGAAAAATTACATATAAAACTTTAATCTAGGGAACCTTTAGTTAATCCTAGATAATTCATGATTATTTTAAAATATCTTGGATTATAAACTATATTTTGTCCTTTACATAGAGAAATCCATAGAATAATCCATTCAAATATCTCTAGGGATCTCATTTGTGTTTTATTATCCTATTTTTCAAAATGCGACTAAACCATTTCTTTGATACCCACTGTAATGGACCATAATTTTCGAACATGGATATTACATCTTATATTAGATGAATATTCATTTCATTACAAAAAAATATGATCTATGACCGTAATTGTTTAGTGACATTAAAAACCTAGAAAACATTCATATAATCTGGTTATCAGAAATCGATGTTTTCCACAAATACCCTCCCTTTTAGAACCACCACATAAAACATTTATTCATAACATTTGGAAAGGAAACATAAATAAATATTGAGCTCAAATGATAAGAAGGTTAAATGTTGGAGATATCAGTTTATAATTTCATTAAATTAGAATATAAGAAATATGGTTATGTGATCATGTTCATAACATTTAGTTTTCATACCCAACCTATCATGTATCATAAACATGTTTCATGGAATAAAACACAAACATTTCATAAGACATGAATCATAATAATCAGACTTCATCATAAGGAATTCATGAAAAATATGTTCATAAAAAAATCTGTGTGGCATCAACATGTGTATAGAAAAACATTTCTTATGTCAAGGATAACTTATACGAACCCCAGATTATGCCTTAACACTAATTTCCTGTAAAAAGTCAAGCATATTGACTTGTTTCCCATTATAGAACATGGACATCAACGTCTTTCCCATAATAGATACAACACATCAACCTGTTTCCCTTAGCTATCTCATGATATATAATTCATTACACAATTCATTGGAGTTAAATATAGGTCCCACCTATTACATAATGAATACTATATATATGTGGGCCACATGAACATAATTCACACTTCATATCTATAAAGATCCGTAAAATTCAAGGAAATTTTTTTCTTAATATTCTTTGGGATTTTACAAGAACGCAGTTTCTGACGGCATTTGATTCCGAGGCCCGGCATGCCCGGAATTACTATCCGAAGTTTAGATTAGGTACGTTTAGTGAACGAACGAGCAGGAATTTCTAACTTTTGAACCGGTGCTCGGAATCGAATTTTGAGGGCACCGATGGAACCGCAGTGCCGGTAATTTCTTTGAAACACCTTTTCCGAAGTTGCTTTTTCACGAGATAGGTTGATAAAATTTGTGGAAGTTAAAATAAAAATTTAACTACAATTTTTTATTTTCTTTAAGTGGATTAATCTTTGAGTAGAAGTTGGGGGAAACCACCCAACTTCCATTTGTAGGTTAAGAAGGTGGTGGGGACCAAACGAACCCTACCCCTTCACTTTCTTAAAACCCCCTCAACTCACCATTAAGGATGAAAATTTGTCATGAATTAATTAAGTGGAATTAATTAAAACTCTTGAAATTCAAAAGTTTATGTTATGTTAATAAAATAAGAGATGAAATTATTTTATTTGGGGTGGGAACCTTCTTTTGGTGGAGTCTTTGGGAGAAAAGGGCTAAGGACTTGAGGAACTTCTTCGTCTTCTACGAAGAACGCGAAGAACACATCGGTCTCCGATGAAGAATGCCGAGTTCTCGGAAACCAATTACATGACGCCGTGTACCGCAACACCGTCGACGTATTATTTTGCGACGTCTCTTCCCGCGACAAATCCTCGTTCGACGAACCTCCGTTCAAGCTCGCACAAGGTAGGGGTTTATGCGATTTCTTTTCATGATTTACTCCCGCTCATTATCCACGTATAATTGGAACGCATGCTATCAATTAACGGGAGGAGGCCGGAACGCACAAACACGGCTGACCCCCCTCCCTTTCTTTTTATTGTTGTTGCGGTATGACGGGAAGTTACGCGGTGCCGTCACACCGCGTGGGAACGAATGGCAAGAATGCACGATGCCGGCGCGCCGTGTTTTTAAAAATATGAACCAAGACGCGGCGCCGTCGCGCAACGCCAGAGTACCGAAAAAGCACCGCAGCTGGATATGGGCCGCGGCGGAGGGGTGTGGCGTCATTGCGCCGCACCGGACAAATGAAGGCCGCGGACGGTACCGGGTCGTGGAGGAGCGTGGGAAACGGCAGCTGGAAATGGGCCACCAGCGTCGGAGGAGGACCGGCGACCGGAAACGGGCCGCCGGCATTGGAGCAGGGAGGGGACCGGCCGTCGCCGGTCCCGTGGTAGTAGAAACCGGCCGACCGGGGCGGGGAAGTCAGACAGGAGAGAAGCCAGGGGTTCAAACCCCCGGCCAGCCAGCTAGCGGCCCCCATTAAGGGGGACCGCGGTTACAAAACAGGGGGGGGGGGGGGCAGCCCCCCCTCCCCCCCGCAAACCGAACGGCTCGGCCATTCGGCCGAGCCTGCTGGCACCTCGCGCTAGTGCGCCGGGCCGCTAAGCCGGGATGGGCCGCGCCAGCCGGGCCAACCCGGTTCGGGCCGACCCTAGGGGTCTCGGGCCGGGTCGGTCCGGGCCCGAAACCCCTGTTTTCGGACCCTTTTTGGTCATTTTACCATATCTCGGGTTACGGACCTCCGATCAACGCGCCATCAGTGGAGATGCGATCCTTGGATCAAGATGGTCATTTCGGTATATCGCACTCAAGGTTTTGGAATACTTTGGGTTCAGCCGAGTTGGTTCGTACACGAAACTTACCGGGCCCTCGGAGCGGAAACGCTCATAAATCACATCCCTTGATGAGGCATTAGTCCTCCGTACACATGAATGAAATTATCCTATCCCATAAATAATTGAAAGTAAAAAATGTTATATATGATATAATTAATATTAAGGTATAATTATGTTATAAATATCATAAATATAGTTTATATCCAACATTATATCCTACCGGGAGATATTGTTAATGAAAAACAAATAACATCATTTTGCTTTATGGTAGTTCACCATACACATGAATGATTATTTTGTAACCCATTTGATGGAATTTGGGATTGTTTTATATCATTAACTTATATCAAAAATATTAAATTATATGGAAGATAGTAATTCTAATATATCATCATTGTATAATAACAATTGAAGGAGGTTCATGAAGAAATAAAATAAGAACACTTGTTGATTAATGTTACCTCTTCTTTGGGTACATTCCTTTGGATTGAACCAAATACCATACTAGGTTATAGTTATTCAGAAAATAAGTCATATATGATGACAACAAGAAATTATTGAAGGTATATTGGTAGGTAATTCTAGAACCGAAATGGATTTATGGTGTGGAGAGGATAGGAAAGAGTTTTACTTTTATATATGAGGAGAGTGGTAATTTTTTAGGAGAAAATTATATGCCCATGTTTTTTCACACGAATAAAGGGTCTAGAATATATTATTTTAGATCCTTATACATGTTGGGTTAAAATATTAACATCCAACATATTTCAGACTTGTTTTAATGTCATTTGAACTTTTATCCTTTTAATTTACCCCTTTGTAAACCCATTTTTACCTTAACCAAAATAATAAGTTTTTACTATTTTCACAATTAATTTTGGTAAAAAATGAATTCGAAATTATTATATAAAATAAATCATGATGATTCCAAATATGTATATCATGACTTGACCTGATAAGGATAGACCTATGACTACCCAAGCCTGCTTCAAATATGTTAGGGGTTGGCGACCAACACTATGTAGGCATATCTCACAAATGGGTGGAATTATATGAAATTTTATACACACACACACATATTAAATCCCACAAAAGTTTTTATTGTATGCTAATTTAAGTAATATATTTATACATATTGGATCCTATAAGAGAGTAAAAAAGTAATGTATGGAAAGGAAAAAAGGGTCAAAATAAAATCCCAACCAAAATTGTAAAGGGTCTAACCTACTCCAATGGAGAGGAAAATGTAAAATTAAAGATAAAAAAACCCCACAGTCTCACATGATCCAAAAATGCACCACCCACTCCCTATTCTCCAATGACACGGTCAAAAAGCTCATTGTATTCACAAAACATGATGCATGCGAGCAAAGCCCGTGTAGGTATGAGTATAACAATACTCAATAGGACACCCCAAAAACACTGAACATGAAGAACAATGTATAGTTATATCAATAATTGATATAAAAATTAATGTATACCCGAATCAAGGAAGATTCCAGATATACTCAGGAGATGCATCACGCCATATGGCAATCATTAGCAATTTCTAGACATAGGATTCTAGTTGATGCAATGCTTGTTACAGGAGAACCCACTCCAAGATCCTAGCTAAAATAAAAAATACTTGATGAAGAGGTATAGGTCATTGGGGATAGTATGTAAATGATTCTGTTTACACTACCAATAAAACCTTCTAGATGAAGGATCAACAACACTAAAGAGGTAATGGTATGTAAACGATTCTGTTAACACTACCAATAAAACCTTCTAGATGAAGGATGAACACCATTCATAAATAGGTCACACTGATTTCACAAAATCCAATTAGGGATTATAGATGACCGCACTCCATTCTCATGGTAGGACATCACAAATCATTCTGAGACTCATCCTCTAGAGGGGATCACAATCCAGTGATGTTGATGTTATGTATTATTGTACACTAAATGATAAGGACCAATGGAATTAACTCCATCGATAATGGCCGAAAATAATAAATCTATGATCCAAAAGACCTCTTTAATGGAGTGCACGGTGTGTCCCATTGGGTACATGGAGTTTCATGAAATCCCATGCCCTACCCATGGGGAGAATCCTTACATGAAAGATTGTATCCAAATACATTTTTTGTAGGATTATTAAATAGTGTGCAGTGTTACATATTATCCTTCATGTTTCTTCTAGCCATGTCTGTGTACTGAAGCCATGTCCTTGAACTAGTCCTTGTTTTCCTAGCTGTGTTTGTGTGTGAGTACAGGGTGTAGCTTTTCCCATGTACTCCAACCCATGTCTGTGTACATTAAAATTACACACTGAGTCAACCATAGAGGGTTACATGCTATAAAAAATGGTTCTCCATCCACATGATCATTATCTCCATCCCAAAACCATATCTTCCTCTTAAGGGGGACCACACTCTGTGTAATACTGGATTACAAGCTATGTGTATTGGGATTTTCTAGAATCTCTAGTTTATCTTCCAACTCATGCACGCATCACCTATCCCATGGAATCTGCCATCAAAAAATCCTAAAACATGGATCCACTATAGTAGAGCCTTATCATTGATGATCAATTTGTTCTGGACATCGAATCTGATTGGAATTTGAACTGTTTGTGTGAATCATATTCCATGCACAAAGCATGGAAAATTGGTTGTTCTAAACTGGTTCGATCTGTTAGCTAACACCACTATCAAAACATTTTTGTATCATATTGAGAGTGGATCTAAAATATTGAGTCATTTCACCAATAATTGGGTGTTTAATGATCAATCTGTTGGAATATAGGTTTTCCCACGAAGAATGAAATTGGTGGGAGAAATGACCAAAGAAAACCCTTGAGGAATTAACCACATCCATTATTCGTATGATCATTAATTTTTTATAAGAATGAAAAATGAAGATGATAATAAATATACCTTGTAAACTCTACAAACATAACATATCCAGCAATGTTATCGATCTGCAAATCAATCTATTTGTCAATTGATTTGTGTTTATCACAAAAACTAATAAAATTGAATAGTATACATAAAAAGCATCCAACTTCAATTTGGTTCAATTTCTAGTAAAGAATAATTCATCTTTTCATTCTTTAGAATTATCTATTGACTCTGAGGTTGCGTCGGACGATGAACTCATGATTTGTCTTCATTCTCCAGAGAGGATTCTCAAAGGTTCTCTCTAGTGGTCCTCTAGTGTCTCCAAGGTTATGTGGCTAACCCTTGTGTTTCTGCATAATCCTCTCTTAAAATACAAAACCATCATTGGGTCAAAGAAACTAAATAAATTTAATTTTATGAAATTATTAAATTTATTTCACACCTGTTATAATGTTTTTGACAAACGGCCCATGTCGATTAATTTTATGTCATTCCTAGGGTAAAACATCCATTCTAAACTCAACAATGCCCTCATATTTATGACCAGGGACCAAATTTATATGTCATTATTCTTTTTTAGGAAAATCATTATTGAGGATTATTTAATAAAGTTAATATATTTCAAACATTAATTCTAGGAACGATGTTCCTCCGAATCTCACGCCTTCGTTCTTCCTTGTATCTAATATAATCCATATAAAATTTAAAAATAATGTATTAAAAATTTAGTAGTAACATTCTCCCAACCATATGGATCTATGATTTGAAAGGGAAAAATGGATACATAATGGGATGTGGGTATTGAGAAAAAATATGATCCTCATGATCCCATGTGATATACTTGTGATTTTTGTGATGCCACCAGAGACACCCCAAACGAAATGATCACTCATGAAGGATCATCTCTTTCCAATCCTTGATCTTCACTGGGTACTCATAAAATTTATCTCCATACTAGATATCTAGGTTACCCTATTAGATAACATGTGATGGGTCACACACGTATCTCCTCAATCGAAACATGTGGAAGACATCATGTACACCTTCCAAGTATGGTGGTAGAGCTATGTAGTATGCCACCAAGTAAACTGTACACAGTATCTATAAGAAATAATAAATCATTGAAATTACTTGTCATTGAAAAATATCCTCAATACACATCGAGGTGAGACCCTTTGGAACACATGGAATCCTTCCTTGAACTCCATATGTATCTTCTGTCTATTCTCATAAAACTTATGATGGTTTTATATAGTCTTCATTCTCTCCTAGATGATCTTCACCTTCTTTGTTATAGCATGCACCAAACTTGGGCTCATGTGGATCTATCCAATAAAGAGGTAAAATGTTGGGTTTCCCATAAAAGGCCTCTAATAGTTCCACAAAATTGGTGGAATTGTAGTTTTTTTTGTATGAATTCTACATAGGTGGTCAGTGATCCTCCCAACTACATCCAAATTCAGGAATCTAAGCCCGCAACATGTCCTCCACGACCTAGATAGTCTTCTCTTTTTGGTTGTCAGTTTTAGAGTGAAACACAGGGATCAATCGTAGCTAGGACCGAAAATTATCCAAGAATCCCTTCCAAAACTAGTATTTCATGAAATTATAATGATCCCCGATGATATTATATGGAACTCCATGGAGTCAAACAATATCTTTCAAATGAAGTCTTATCATTCTCTCTACTCAACTATGCACTCATGTAGCTAAGAAGTGGTCTGACTTGGTAATCCAATCTATGATCACCCATATGACATAATTTCCTATATATTTAAATTGTAATACCATTATGAAGTCCATAGTTATCCCATCCCACATATATTCTATATAATCATGGGGATATGTTAAACCCATTGGAACCTGGTGTTCAACCTTCACATACAGACATATAAGGCACCGAGATACAAACTCTAAACCTCCTTTCTTCATCATTGGCCACAACAAACTTTAGAGGTCCTAGTAAATATTTTCCACACCTAGATATACTACTATGGGATATTTAGGAAACTATCTCAAAACATAATCATATAACATCATTGGTACCATCATGTGTCCTTACAAAATAATGAAGTGATCCCTGCCTTTATAAAATCCATCAAGAGAATGATCAATATATATCTGAGCACTTTGGGTATGGCAGTGGGGATCCCCAAGATGTACCTCCCTAACTATTTGTAAGAGTGGAGGGATGGAAACCATCAATAAGAATTAAGCTTATTTATCTTTATCCACAAAGTATAACTATAGAAAAGATAACTCCTATAATGCCCTATTCAACAACTGAAATCATGATCACCTACTAAGATCATCCAATACCACATTCCCCCTCCAAATATTATTCATAAAATCATTATCATAATAAAGGAGGAACATTAACCATCACCTATACCACAAATTATATTACATTGGAGAGAATATTTTCTAGAGACTCTTGTTGACAGATTACACACCTAAATCTCCCTCACATCAAGTAGTTGCCCCACCTCATTAATGGGAATACTACTTCTACTAACTAAAGGTTTTGGTCCAGGTACTTCATCTAATGTGGTGTCAATTAGTGTGAAACATAGGCAATAAATTCAGACCTCTGAATCAGAACGCAACAATGTTTCGTATCTATTGTGTCCCAAAACACGACGTACTCAACACCCACCTACGGTATCTCAATATGTGATCACTCGTCAACCTGCCCCTTTGATACTGAATTCACTTGTGGCACTTTCATAACACATGAAAGGATTCAATTTCATGGTCAATCATGTCAAGGGTGTGACCACTCTGGATATTTTTGTTACAAACTTTTTATAGTACCCATCAAATCCATGTAATATCTAAAAATCAATGTCACTATTATGTGGCTCTCAAGCAAGAAATGTCTCATCCTACATTGGATCTACTGCAACTCAAAACTCTATGATGATGTGTCCTAGAAAAAAGTACTATTGAATCCAAAACTGACACTATGAGGGCTTCATATAATGTTGATGATCTTGGATTGTGTCTAGGACCATCCATAAGCGTCTCTCACACTCCTACTCAAAAACATAGTACATTAGGATTTCATTGATGAATACATCCATGAAACTATCTAATGATGGTTGAAATATCTAGTTAATGAGTCCCTTGAACACTGATGGGGTGTTCTTCATGCCAAACAACATCACCATGTACTCATAGTGACTATATAGACATCTAAATCACATACATTCTATTTCATCATCCCATACTCCAAGTATGTGATAATACGACTTAAGTTAAATATTTTAGAAACATCATTCCCCATTAAACTGATCAAAGAGGCCATCAATCCTGACTAGTGGATACCTTTTCTTCATGCTCACCTGATTCATGTGATGATATTCCATACACAAAATAAAATTTCAATCCGCTGCCTTGGAAGACAAAATCTGGGATGCCCATAGAGAGATGATGGGTGATGCAAAGACCTTCTCATGAAAATCCTCCAATTAAATACTCATCTCTTGATTCTCTATGTGATCCATCTAATATATTCTTTTAGAAATCAATTTCATCCTAGGATGCATGTTGATAAAAAAATATAGGTTTCAATGTGAAGGTAAAACTGATACATCCTCCAGTATGTTACCCTCGTACTTCTCCACCACTGTAAGAAACTTAAAACTCACAAAACCTGCAACACCAAGGGTCGGTCTAGCCAAATAATGTTTAATAATTTTTACCCACCAATTATGGAGTATATCCTTCATTGTATTGATTTCATTTCACTAAAAAAAGTAAAACCTAGTCCTATCACTATGGACACACTAAATCCTTTACCTAAAACATTCAATCTATCCATGAACTATAGAAAGTCATTTAATACATAAAATGATATCATAATGCCTCATTAATACAACAAAGAGATCCCATAAAAAGTCTCACCCCCAAGCATCAAATCATATTTTCAGAATAAGTGTGAAATTGTCATGCCACCCCTATTAGAGTCTCCAACCACAATAGTCAAGTAACAAGAATAACTAGAATCTGCATTTCTCGAACCAGAGATGTTGAAGGTAAGGAATTTCTAGCACATTCTTATATTAATACTCATGATAAATTTGAAAAGGAATACATTTTACCTCATATCATCCCTAGAGCACCAGGATCACAGGATTTCATAGGCTGCAACTGGCCTCATCCCAACTCACATTCTCCTTGAGACTAGTGTGGACCACCTGGGGTGCTGGTGGTAATAGGTAAAACATACTACCACCTCCTTCTACCTTGTCAGTCCCTCTATCATGTCCTCCACCCTAGAAACCATTGTACTCTTGCATTTATCTATGTCTTGACAATCCCTAAAAAATATCTTGATCAACCATATGACTGGTTGGTGAATATAGTTTGATATTTACCCAACGGTTGAATGAGAAACACCACATGTCTTTTGGATGATTCATGCCACCTTTGGAGACTTGTAACGATGAACCTGAGTCCTAGGATTGCCTATTTAAGCTTCTAACCCTCTTGGATCCCTGTGAAGGAAATATTAATACCTTTTTGGGGTCTCAACTATAGGGTTCCCATTTCTACCTCCCACTATTGGTTTCCTCTCTACTAGAAAGCTTTATAACAACAAGGCTCACTCAAGAACTATAATAGATGTTGAAATTAAAATACCTATTACTAATATCCTGATATCCCAACTCAATCCCCACTCAATGTTATGATACCTAATGAACTGGTATAATTAAATATCCAATGAGTAACACAAGAGATCAGTAAACATCACTAAATACATTTCCACAGACAATCTTCCCTTCATCAAATGCATAAGTTCTTGTATGTGAAACGATCAAAACATTTCCAGATATAACTCCTCTATAAAGAGACGTTTAAAATCTGAAAGGAGAGAGTTGTCTTGTCCTTTGAATGCATCACCTTGCTCCACAATATCCATGTTGAGACCCGAATAAGACTCAAACAAAGGACTTCCATATGATTTTAAAGAGTCCTCACAAGGTGGAAAACGTGAGTGACTACCTCTATCCAGTCCTCATTCACCTCAGGATTTGAATCACCCTGAAACTCAAGATCCCACTACCTCTAAAACTCATGCAACACATCCATCCTATGGGTATTTTCATATGGTAGTGATTGTACTATTTGATGATCAATGAGTGGTTTCATAGTTGGTAAACCACATGGAGGTTATATCATCAATAAAATCCCATGTATTGATGCTTCATCTCTAGGAAAATCATCCCCGTGATCACAAAGTGGGATCTTGGATGGATTTATACATAGAGGTATTCTGAAATAAAACAATATGTACCACTATTAAAAACTTATGTTTGGTGTGATGACTCAAGACGGTAATGAAAAAAAAATCATTCAAATATGATTCATATATTGTTTTTTACCTGTAATTCAAGTTTTCATTAACTGAGTAGAAAGGTAGTTGATAAAAGACTTGTTTTATCGATATGTCAGCAACTACACCAACACCAGAGTCCTGGGTATGAAACCCAAACTCAAATAACATAATATTTTTCCCCCAAAACAATCTCATAGACCCGTGATTCTTATTATAAAAACAACCTCCACTGATACCATTGTTTCATGACACGACCTATCGATGTCCAACCCGTGACTACTCTAATCCCGAGACCAATAAGATAAGGGATGACAATTAGCTTCGAGCAGACATATCAAATAAATGTGAGGAATCATCATAAAGTAAATTTGAAAATACAAACATATCCAATCCCACACATTGATGAAATTTAATATAATTTAATTAATGCAATAATACATCTAAGATCCCACAAAAGAGAATGAATATAATGTTCTGAATGGGGGAAAAGGTGCCAAATACAAGCCCTAACAAATGTTGTAATGAGACCAACCTTATCCAATGGAAAGTAATTATTCAAATGCATTCCATTGAATAACACCTCGGTCAAACAATATATAGGTATGCTCCACCTAATCCTTTTCATCCTCAAATTCCATCAAAAGGGCCGTCATCTGCATAAGAGACGACATGTATGGGAAAATCCTGTGTCAGGGTGACTATAACAATACCCAGTATGAAACCCTAAAAAACTAAGTATGAAGCACCAATTGTAGTTAGGTTAATATAAGATATAAAAATTAATTTAAAAAATAAAAAGGAAGAACCCATATATACATATGAAATACATCACTCTACAAAGAGGACATAATCGACTATTGGCTTGAGGATTCTTCTCAAAGCAATGTTTGTTATGGGGGAATGCATTATACGATCGTTTTCCCCATTGGATACACTTGATGTAGAGGACATGGTTATTGGGTTCTACCCATGGAATCCCACTATTCAAAGGGGGCCATGATACATAGACAATGGGTAACACCCAGAACCACTGTGGGACACCACGTACCTAGTCTAGAACAACCCACTATATAGGGTATCAAATATCAATGATTCTGCAAACCCCACTGATACGTCCTACTATATGTAGGATAAAAACCCTCCTTAGGGAGGTAAATATTATTCTACAAACTCAAACTAGTAATGATAGATGATCTCACTCCAGTCTCAAGGAGTGACACCACAACTCCATCTATGTCCCGTCCTCTAGAAGGGATCATGATGTACAGATGTGGATGTAATTCTGTATTGTACCCTCAAGGGTAAGGAAAAATGGAACACGCTCAATCTATAAGCACCCAAAATATGAATACAGGGAGCCTAAAGCACTCTTGAAAGGAGTACATGGAGTATCCTAAGGGGTACACGACATGTTCATCTATCATATGTTATCCTTTTAGAGACAATCATTTTACAACATCTAGTCTCCATATACACGATTAGTATAATAAGTACATGTGGTGTATAGACACATAGTATCATTTTTGTGTTATATAGACATCTCCATGTACTGAATTCTTGTTTGTGTATCGGTCTGTGTAATCAAAGACTTGTGTGTGGGAGAGTACACTATATGTCTACACCTCTGTACGCCTACCTGTGTCGGTGTACTTTTGAAGTACATTTCATGTAAACTGGTGAGGTTCATAGACCATGTGGTAGTTTCACTCAGCATGTGATTAGTATCTTCATCATGAAACCCTAGCCACTACTGATGGGGACCCACACACTAGGTAATACCTATTTACACATCTTCTGTATAGATATTTTCTAAAATCCCTGGTTTTTCCCCAAGATCAGTCCCTTGTCATGACCACATTCGAATCTGGATTCAATAAAGCTGAAAATCATGGGTCCACTTTGGTCAGGCCTCGTCATTGATGATCAATGTGGTCTATCCATCGAACCTGAAATAAAATGAACTTTTCATTTCAACCCTCATTTGTTCACGACGATCAAAAATTGGAGGTTTCCAAACCAGTTCGATCAATTTTGTTCTACCACTCTCACACCTCTGTTTTATCATACTGATTCTATATCTTTAATCATGGATCATTAAAATAGAAATCACACATAGAATGAATAGTCCATTGGTAGGGTGTGAAACTTTAGGCCAAAGGTGCCTCCCACGATGAATGAAATAAGGGGTGAAAAGAACAAATTAAAACATTAAAGAATATGCCTCAACCATTATTTTTATTTATTTATTTCCAAAAAATGATCAATTAATAGTATTAAAAATCTCCCAAATAAACCCCAAAAACATAACCCATCCAATAAATCTCTCAATCTGTAGATCAACTCGTTTTTCGTTTGATATCTGTTCATCACAGAAATTATGAATATAGAAGAATCCAAAAAAATAAACATCCTACCCCGATTCAGATCAATTTTTGATAAAGAATGATGCATCATTTAATTTTTCGGAATATTACATTGAATTTGAGGTTGTGTTGATCGAACAATCAATGATATCTCTCCATTCACCTGAGAAGATTATCCAATGTTCCCTCTTGTTTTCCCTGAAAATATCCCAAGTTATGATTCTAACCATGAGGTTTCTACCTAATCGTTAATATATAGTTAAAACCATCACTCAATCAGCGAAATGAAAAAAAATATCAAATAATTTTATCAATTTTACGTCTGAGACCTCTTTTCTCACAAATGGCCCACCATGACTAATATTAAGTTGCAGCTACGATAAAACATCACTTCCAAAAACAATGGTCCCCTTATATTTCTGATTTTGGAAACCATTTAGTATTTCATCTCTTTTTTTGGGAGAACCACACACACATGATATTTAATAAATTTAATATATTTCAAACATTTATTCTAGGAATATCAGGACATATAATAAGACTTCGTCTAAGCACCCGATCTTGAAAATAATCCATATATTATTTAAAAATATAGTATGAAATTTTTTAGTCCTAACAATGGAATCATTTTTCAAAACTAATATTCACATATGTGGAAAAAAATTTAATTTAATATTTATCTCATAGAAGAGATAAGAATGGAGGTTTTAAATTAGAAACTATTTGAATGATTACAAAGTCATAAAATCAGCATGCAATCTAAAATTTTTTACAACTACCAAAATTTGATATATATATATATATAATGTAACGGATTTTATTTATAAAAATATTTAATATATAGTTTAAAATTATAGATATTTTTAACTAAATCATAATTTTCAATTAATATTTACTATTTTACACAAATCATCAAAAAAATCATCTTTTCAAAAAATTATAAAAAATTCATACTAAGATAATATGGACATGATAATTTTGAAAATGAATTTTTTTGGTCAAAAAATAATTCTATAAAGTTTAAAAAATTAGGTTTAATGTATTTGTGAAAATAGAAAGAAATATTCATTTGAAAATAATAATGTTTTTATGTGTAAAATATGATTCATTACTATCTATTGTATATGTACCACATAAAATAAATGTAAAACATTTGATTGAATATATAATATAAAAATTTACTCAATATTTCCTAAAAAATTATTTTTTTAAATTTATTTTGGTAAACAATTTTCTATTTATAAAATAATTATTACATAAAATGGTTACCTTTATTTCAGAATAGTATTTATTTTAATTTATAAATAATTGGTAAAAAATAATTAATTTTATAAACATGTGTAGATCAAATATTTTCGTTATTTATATAATCTTATTCATTCCAATCATTCCAAGGGTTATGTGATAACTATAATATTAAATAATATTATTTTAAGACTATGTAACATTTCATTTAAACTTTTCATAGCGTATATCATAGTATAAAATTATTGTATCATGTGACCTAAAATGTAGAAAGTATTAAATTTATTTGAAAAATGTATTTAAAAAATTCTCATGGTGTTACATTCTGCCCCCTTAAAATAAATTTCAACGTTGAAATTCATGAAATTCCTACCAATAACTTATGATAATTCATGCTCATTACATCCATAGGTTTCCACATAGCATACTCAAGTTGGTGGTCTCATCAAAAAACACTAAACTAGTGAGTGGTCTTTCTTCCTATAACATTATCAGTATGATCTAACATATTTATTGATTATTACTTATAAGAAATATAAAGAACCAATTGCACAACCTCTATGATCAGTACATGTAAATAATCATGTATGTAAATCCTCAATATGGGTACATTGAACACATCGTGAACCTGATAGAATATTAGTGGATGTTCCAAATAACTATATGTTTCCCTGTAACAATCAATCATTTTAAAGGTACCAATATACTAAGTGCTTATATTTCCCTTGTTTATTCTTTGATAAATTCATATAAAGATATTTTCACCATCATCATATTCTAGACCACTTGGTTTATTATCAATATAACAATTCTATAAAAAATATTCATCTTATGTGTTGCTGAATATATCTAAAATTCTAATCCTTATTATCAATATACACATTTCATAATAACATTCAAGATAAAAGTTCATTCCATTACGTTTGACTTCTAATAGTAATTCCATAACGAGATTCATAAGAAGACATATGGATGATCTAGTGAAATATATTTATCAAAGAAAACTCAACATGTGGAAGGTTTTTATCCATCCCAACCTTGAAATCTATTGAATAATATCTTATCATATCATGTGTGGTTTCAATTGTTCTCTCAAAATGACAATTTTTTTGATATAACTCTACTCTTTTTTAAGATTTTCGAAAATACATTTAAAAATTGAGGTAAAATTCATATCTCTATAATATACAACTAAACATGGTTAAATATTAAACCTTACAACTTAATTAATGTATATTCTATAAAAGGGTCCTATTATAAATTTTCTCTCATAGAAAAAAAGTGTGCTAGCTTCATATGGTGATCAATTAGAACACATAATTTCATCAACATCAAATATAAGATAATTCCTAAAGGTTACATAGACTTTAAATAACTTGTCCATAAGTTTTAATTTCATTTATCCCCAAATAAAATTTTCACAAAAACATATACAATACCAAAGGGTTTTATTTTGATAAATTATTCTTGAAATATCCTTTATCATGATAAAATAAAATCACAAGAAAAACATAAAAGTGGTGTTAATGGCATTCAAATTATGATCAACCATAAACTCATAAACCAATTCTATTGTTCAAAATTCTTATGTTGATCTTACATTGATATATATATTCTTCTAAAATAAAATTTACAGGATTTCCGTTAATAACCACTTTTCTTATGAAAAAAACATTTCCTTTGTATTCTAGGGTTCCACCTTCTAAGGATACAATTTATAATGTTATTTAATTATTTCTTAATACATTTAGAGGGATATAATAAATTCTCAAAATAAAATGAAATATCACTAATGCATGAACAATAATATTTTCATAGTGCCAATTCATAAAAACAGAAACATAAAATTCCCTACTTGGGAGTGAATTATAAGTTCTACCTAATTATCATGATTCACTTCACCTTTGATTATTTAATAAGATATCAAACTTTCCTTTTAATTTAATTATGTTTTTTACAAACCATTTTAGTTATCCCTTTGATTTTGGAATTGATTTTCTTAATTGTCAAACATCTTTCATTTGAAACACTACAGTGTTGGTGGTGCATTCTATGAATTTTTCTACTTATTTTCCTCATTAAATAACTTATTTACATACAATAATAATTTTAATACTTGAGGAAATTCCCATAAACACTTAAAAAAATTATTAGTCCACTTAATATAATTTAGTCTTTTTTCTTCCTACACATTGATAATAAATAAAATCTCATCATCTTCTCTCCACTGTTTTTAGATATTCCATTTAATTGTATTTTTATCTTCTTAATAAATCCATGAGAGTGATATGTGACCCAATCCACAATTTAAACATTAATTTCACATTGAAAAATATCTTAATAGATTTTTAAATCACTTATGAATATCTCCCTTCAGATACATGGTTTTAATCAAATTATGAATCGATCAACTGTACATTAATGTATAATGATATTACCTCAATAAAACCTCATAATTATTGTAAATTTTTCCTCACATGTACCAAAGGATTTATAATACTTTTTCCATTATCTAAATGAACTCCTTATCCATATTTTTCTAATGATTATGAGGAAATTACTTATGGGAAAATAAGTTCATGAAATCGTCCAAATTCATTGAGTCAATTTCATCATATTTCTTCATATTCGTCATAGTAGTCCATCATAGATCTCCTTAAGCATCCCTATAGTAGGATTCCAAATGAAATTTTCATGTTTTAAACAATGGATAATAGAAAATATATTTTATGTGGTTATATCAATGGTCCAAAACTAGTGGATCAGAAGACCCACTGAATGAAGCTCGGGGTTTCCACATAAAGGACTAGATAAAATATTGTCCCATCCTTTACATATTTGGAAGTCCATCATAATTAATAACATGAAATTTTTTTGGGCATTGAAATGATAATTTTCATTCCAAAATCCATAACATTTGAATTCTACGGAGGTCAATCATTTTATTTTCAAACACAATCATAGTTAAAATAGTTTCCTCGTGTTTCGACCATTTACTAAAAATAGAAGCATATTTTTAATTACTGTAATCATAGTGGGGAACTATGTAATAATGAATAATCTCTTATAATATCCCTAAATTGTGACACCATTTTTTTAATCTATGAAAACTTTAATTTATCCTAGGACATTAAAAATTAGGATATATTTAAATCTATCATGATGGATCATAAAGTGTTTATGAATTTCCAAAGTATAACCTTCGAGAGTGTAGAACTAAGTGGGAAGAAAGGATCATTATCTTTCTCTTCTTGGTGATAGAGTTCAACTCAATATTAAATTTTCATATTTATTACCCCTAGGTACCTCTCTTCCAGATAAACATCCATTTTTAGTATCTAGACATGGATGCAATTTCATAGAAACCACTCACACTATCCATTACAAAATTTCAAAGACATTTTCATATACATTAACACATCTTTAGAATTATCATTACACTTGTACTAAGTTATATCACTAATATTTTCACATAATTTTTTCCAAATTAATAATAAATCATTTCCTTGATAACAACTATAGTGAACTCGGATATTTGTACATGTATATTACATCATTTTTTATTAGTATTCATTTAATTTCACAAACAGACTCTTGAAAACTGTAATAGTTTATTATGTTTGAGAATAGGTACAAAATATTCTATTTTGGTGAATTATATTAAATATATACCATAATTATATTCTCATTTACTAATCATTTCCATAATATACTACATAAAACCATTCATCATAACCGAGGGAAATGAAACATAATAAAGGGAGAGCTCAAATTCTCATTAAAGGTAATAAAGGATCTTGAAAAATAATAACATCAACATAAGGCTAAGTAAACATGAGAATAACATATTAAAATGATACCTTATATATCAGGGATCAGAACATATATTCATGTCATTAATATTGGTAGTTCATAGGACATAAATCATAAGGATATCAAATAGAATAATCCACATGAGAAAAAAAATTATATAAGGCATGGAATTTTGAAAGAAAAAAAATCATAGTAAATCATATCCATAGTTTTCAGAGATAACATCCAGGGATATAATAGTGAAATTTGTTCACTCCCAAAACCATCATAGTAGTAATGCTTCACTCGTCAGACCATTATATTGAACAAAGTCCCTTATTGAACCTATTTCACTCCCCATTACAGTCGTGTGTATATCATTAGATAATATCATTAAAAAATAATTTGAAAGACATATTGGTCATGTCCATCACATAATTAAAATCATACATAAGTGTTCTACAGTATCAAAAAACATCTAAACATATCACAACCTATAGAAAAGAGACAAGTTTCATAATCATTTAATCTTTTAATCATATAATAACCTATGAAAAGAATTGGGTTTCATATTTTTTGTATCAGGGTGTAATCCATGGATGATAAATTGGTATCATCAGCCTTGCATTATAATAAAGGTAACAATTAATAGAATGAATAATATCTTTTTCCATGGATCATATCCCTAGTAATGAATAAATAAATTCAAAGGATTTCCACTTATATGGAAAATTATTTTCAATGAAAAGTCATATGGAGTGTTTCTTGATGGAATTTACTATTTTATGAAAATCATTTATTACAAAAATTATAAATCATTTCAGAAATACATTTTATAAAATAACAACTTATAATGTATTATTCAAATATAATAATGGTCATGATGGAGGAAAATATATTCCAAACTGTACATGTTTTAAAAATATTCATATCAAATTTTTGGTAAAATCCATATTAGAATTGATTCTAAATGACATAGATTTTTATTTTAGTAATTTGAAAAAAGTAAAATAGGGTTAAAAATTTATTTAATAAATCATTTTAATATTGTTAAAAATATTTTTGAAGTCATTTTTTGAACACATGGTTTTGTTATAATAACGAGTATTCGAGTAAAGTGAAATTTTTTTATTATTTAAAAACATTATTTTTAAGTATTGATCATATAAAGTGTGTAAAAATAAGTTCAAACTTGTATTATCTAGAAATAAATAGATTATAAGATAATTAAATAGTTTTCTTTTTGGTGAATCCTAATATTTCATCATTCTAAACATAATCATGAGAAATCACAATAAAATATGAGGTTGTAACATAAAAACATACCACTATACTAACATTAAATTGTAAGCATTATGAAATATTAAGATTAAATGAAAAAAAAATTATTATAATAAATATATTCAATATATAAAATGTAAAATGTGATTTAATATTGTTAATTATATGGATATGTTCATAAAATAAAAAATTTCTCAATGGAGGAAAATTTGTTACGAATATCCCTTAACACTTGGGTGTCTTGTGAATTGTAATCCCTATAATAGAGAGACACTAAAATGTATATTTAAATCATTATAATTACAATTATAATAAATATAAAATACATTCATGAATATTATATACACCAAATATAAAAAAAGTTGTGTATATGTAATGTAACTCACAGAAGTAAAAAAGGTGAGATGGAAATATCATACCTATATAGTAATCATTTGAATCATAAGCACAATTAAAAATTTAAATTAATTAAAAAAATTAATATATTGAAATTGTAAATATTTAAGATATAACATGTTAAATTGTCATTATATACACAATAAAAAAGTAAATATTGGTGAATGTTTATATTTCTACAAGAAATAATAGATAGATTAAAAAATCCCAACCATAAGTATCGATTTACATTGTACACGATCAAATATACTATTTAATAAATATATTTTTCTTATAAATATATTATAGATCCATAATTATATATAGCTTATCATATTTGATTTACTTATCGAATTGTTTTATCCATTTATGAATTTTTTTTGATGACGTTATATTTTAGTTAATATAAGATTTTCTTTTCCTATATGTTTTAATTTCTTATTTTTTTATTCTATAACGTTGATCATGGTTCCATAATTTATAGAATTATAAAAAATATATAATAATAATTTATATAATTAATTTATACTTTTAATTCCATTAAATAATTTTGTTTTTTAGAAATGATGTATGTTATGATCATGGATACAGTAGACCGTACATACAAATGATTAACGCTTCCATTTTTAAACGATCGTTATGGAAATGAGGTATGTAATATTTTATATATAAATAATTATAATAATATTATTAATAAAATATTATTCCTTTAAATATACATATGCATATCTTCAATGTGATTTAGTGGTCAAAATAGTGAGTCTCATCGCTTCGTTAATGTTGTAGTCCACATGTACATAAACTATGTTATAATCTTTTAGTGGGTGAGATTGTTAGAATAGAAATGACATATTATTTTAAAAAGAACATAAAAATTTCATACTATTCATAATTATTTCATTTATATCACAAGTATTATTTAAATTTATGCTTTCTTTCTTATATGTAAAACACTAGTGATAAATGAATCGCATCGCTTCGTTATGCGTTATTCTGCCATGAAAATAAGCAACGTTATCGTATCCCATATGGAATTGAAAGTAAAAAAGGGTATATATGATATAATTAACCCAGAAGTTTAATTAGATTATATATATCATATTTAAAATTTATAACCATCATCATACTGAACCATGGGTTGTGGTAATGGAAAAATGAATGACATTGGTCCACATAGTGGTAGTCTGCCTTACACATGAATGATTATTTCGCAACCAATTTATTGTAAGTGAGGATTGTTTTCGGTTATGAAATTAAAAAAAAAAACTTATTATATGAAATATGATGAGGTTATTGTAATATTATTGATTAATTTATTTGAAAGCGGTGTAGGAATAAATAAAAGAATAATGAGTGTGGAAGAACACCACCTCTTTTTTAGGTTACCCCCTTATGTTTTCACTAAAAGTATTCCTTATTTTGATTTATTCCGTAAACAATGAATAAAATATTTTATGATGGAATTTTTTATTTTATTTTTATAGTTTTTTTTGATGAAAAGTTATTTTATTTTCTAAAGTGGAGAGGATTGGTGGTGTCCAATAAGATTGGTGGTGTGTAGAACACATGAAATTTTTAGGAGAAAAAGATATACATGCATTTTCTACATGACACTAGGTTAATAAATTAGATAATATAGATACATAGACTACATATTCACTAAATATATCCATATAATATATTATATAAATTTTATTTCTATATTAACCACTATCTATTTAGTTAAACCCCATGGTAAAACCATTTTTACCTTAATCGTGGTAATTAATTTGTATTGTTTTCACTATTCATTTTGGTAAAATAATTAAGTTGAAGATACTTAATAAAATAAATTATTTTTATTCCAAATATAAACTCAATTTTTCTTAATTAAATTCATTTAATATGAAAATTATAATTTAAAATTAATACTACAAATGCTATGAGAAATAATGTTTTCAATGAGATATTTTTTTAAATATTATAGGATTTTTGTCCCAAAATTCATAATGAAACTAATTAAAATGAACAAAATTGAATCAATAGATATATTATTTGACTAATTTTAATTGGAAACAAATTAAAAATATAACAACTTTATGAATAATTTAAACAAAAATGATGTTTCCAATTAAAATTCATTATTTTCACTATTCATTAATACATTTAAATTTTCAAAAGTTTCATGAAAAACAAATTTAAGATAATTTGGGAATGATGATTCCCAAAATGAAATTTATTTTTCAAAATAAATTTTCAAATTTTTTAATAAAATATTTTTAACTTATTTGAGAAAAAGGGTGGTAAAATATTTTTTAGAAAAGTACATTGACTAAGAGTAAATTTTTATTTATTCTTATTTCATTTCTAGAAAACACATAAGAAAAATGTTAATATTTTTATTGAATATATAATATAAAAATTTCATTAAAAAAATTTACCCTATGTTATTTTTTACTTTATTGAGGTAAAACTTGTTTTTGTTTATAAAAATAGTTCTTTTCAAAAATAATTACAATTATTTAAAAATAGTTTTAATTTTCATTTCTCAATAATTGGTCACATAAGAATTATTTTTACATATATGTTTAGATCATATTTTTTATAATTTAGTTAATTATATTCATCCCCGACATCCTAATTTATTTTTTATAACTATCATATTAAAAAATAATATGCTTATAATATGTCATGTTTCATTTAAATTTAGAGTATCATGTAGGATAAGTTAAATAAGGGTTTCTTGTAACACAGATGATTAAAAAGATTAATTTTAGTTTGAAAAAATTCATAAAAAAAATCTATGTGTGTTACATTGTACCACCCTTAAATGAAATTTCACCCTCAAAATTATCACATTTCTACCAACATCTGAGTATACTTCCACCTCATTACATCCTAAATTTTCACATATAGTGTACTCATGTTGGTGGTTTCACAATAATTGATTTTCATGATAAGTGGTCTTCTTTAAATGAAAATTCCCAGTATGATCTATAATCTCTATAGATTATTCCTTATAATAAATATCATGCTCTTATGGTATTACTTCAGAGTTGAGTACATTTTAAGGTTCAGGTATATACATCCAATTTAGAGGTACATGGAACACATTTTGAACCTAAGATATGTTTTATGGAAGTGCCAAATGAATAAATAATTTCCTTATATATTCATGTAGTTAAAAGGGACCAATACACCGGGGGATTATATTTTTCGTCTTTCATCCAAGGATATTTTTTTATAAAAAACTTCCCACCATATTAAATTTATATATAATATTTTCCCTTTTCAGGAAAACATTTCTGTGAACATTGAGTTGTCTTTACATGTTTCTAAATCATGCTAAAATTCTCTATAATCCCAGCAGCTTACACATATTCCAATATCTATCTTACTAAAACTAATTTCGAGAAAATTATATTTCTATTTTTTTTTTCCAATATAGGATTTATTGAGAGAAATAGTAATAATTGAGTGAAATTTTGTAAAGACCTGGAATTTCTATGTAATAGTTTTTAATATATGAGAATTTTATGAGCCTGCAAAAATTGATGGTGAGTGATTCCGAGACCCGGTGTGCCCGGAATGAATTTATGAACCTTTTTTTCATGTATGTTCTGTAAATCTGCGAGCTAGTTTTTCTAAATTTTAAATAGGTTCTCGAAATTTAAATCTGAGGGAACCATTAAACTCGCAATGCTGGTATTCTCTTAATAAGACATTCACCTCGATGATAGTTGGTAGAGGATGAATGCTATTTTTTGGTGTTTTTCGTGAAAAGAATAAAATAAAATAAATTTTGTAACCTTTTATTTTATTTTGTTCTAAAAATACCATATGGAAGATTCACTAGTGGGGACTACCTGAATTTACCTCCCATGAGTGGTTATGTTGGTGGGGACAACCCGAGCCTAATCTCCCATGAGAGGTTATGGTGGTGGGGACCACCTGAGGATTAAACCTCTTGAACATCCCTCTATAATGTGGAGGAGCCTCTTGTGCTTCCTCCACAATAATTTTGGAAACGCAATACTTTAATTTTTTCAACATGTTTGTGTGTGTTCCAAAAAAATTTATTCTTATGTTAAAATATACTGGCAAATATTTCATTTGGTGGGCAAAGTAGAAAGAGAGAACTCTTTAGAGAATCGTGGAGAATTCCATCCTCCAACGAAGAATGATCTCGCTGATGAAGAACTCCTTCAACTACGAAGAACCAATGAACGATCCCAGGATCAGAGGCATGTGGCGGGCACGACGAACGCAGATATCTTTGACTTCCTCCAATGTGGGATGTCATCATCTACTACGAATCTAGGTCCGTACTTCCTTCTCGCGCCAACATCAATAAAAAATCCATGGTAGGGGGTTATTATTAAATTTTTCAATTATCTCATTTAATTTCCTTGTTCTTGGAAATCTAGGAGAACTTGGATCAACCAAAATGCATTGATCTGTGATTCGTGTTAAATTGAAGAGTTTTTCATTCTTGATTCCTAATTTTGTTGAGCTACTTATTACCACTCGAAGGCGGAGGGTGCAGGCTAAACAAACATGGCCCAACCCTTCCACCATTCTTCATTATTGTGCTCTTCGCGTTGGAAGAAAGTTGATTAAAACATGATGACGAACGAAAATAGAGGCCGGTTAACCGGCCACCGACAAAGGCATGGTGCCCCACCGTCCACTACCGAGTCACCACCCAAGCCATCAGTGTTGTCCACAGCCGAGCCGCTGTCCATGGCCACGCCACCTGTGCCACCACCGCAGTCCACTTCCTCGCCAACCAAACCACCGCTACTGCCCACAACCACTCCAACGGAGCCGCCACCTCCACCCGCAACCTCGCTACCTCAGCTGCTGCCGCCGCCCGCAGCCTCACCGCCCGGGCCGCTACCGCCATCCCCGTCTAGTCCGCCGCCTGAGCCGCTGCCACCATCCACTGCTGAGCTGCCGCCCGCGGCCTCAACGCCCGATCCATTATCGTGGTCCACTACACCGTTGCACCCCCTGTGTCCTCACCGAGCCAGACCTCAGATGAGACGTCTTTGCGGCACCCCTCGGTCGCCCCGCCCACGCGACACCCCCAGGCCGATCTTCCCTTGCGGCACCCTCCGCGGTCGAGCTACCCTCGCGGAAACCCCCGCTGCCCACTACAGCCCCTCACGGCCTTTCAGACAATCCAGCAGGCTAGGCCACCCAACACGAGCCTCTCCGGAACTAGCGGGCGAGGCCGGGTCGGCCCAGGTCAGGTTGGGCCGGGTCGGACCGGACCCTGACTCACTATGACCCTTTTATTCTCTTTTGTCCAAAACATTAGCACTGGAAATCCATTTGATGAACTGTCAGCGGCGCTGGAAACCTCATAGAGAGATATTACATTTTATTATACCCCACTAATGTTATCTATTATGATAGGTTATGGTCAAGTTGGATTGAGCACGAATCCAACCGGGCCCCTGGGACTAAAAGACTAATAACTCACAGACCGTGTGTCCAATTGACGCACTGTCTGTTGCATTGAGATGCCTATGTCGTGACAAACATTTGAAATACTTCTTTGTGGGAAATTATGGTTGTTGGGGAATTGACCAGTGGATTGGTGAATAGACTCTCCCAGATACGAGCAAACCTAGTGCGAAAACCCAGTAGCAGGCTGTGACGAGAAGAGTGCTCATAGCGATCCTATGCGGGTCAGCTCCTAGAGATCTAGTGCGGGTTAGCTTCTAGGGATCCTATACAGGTGATATCCTAGTGATCTTGTGTGGGTCAGATCCTAGAGATTCTATGTGGGTCAGCTCCTTGCGATCCAGTGTGGGTCAGCTCTTAGCGATCCAGTGTGGGTCAGCTCCAAGTGATCCTGTGTGGGTCAGATCCTAATGATACTCTGTGGGTCATCTCCTAGAGATCCTGTGTGGGTCAGCTACTAGAGATCATGTGTGGGTTATCTCCTAGTGATCTTGTGTGGGTCAGCTCCAAGTTCTCCAGCGTGGGTAGCTCCTAGAGATTCTGTGCAGGTCAGTAGCAGAGCTTCTTAACATATTAATATTAATCATTATTTATAACTAATCATCTATACTACTGTAACTAATGATATACATAGTTTGAGCTGAGTCAATACCTCTGTGTTTTCCTCAATATTGAGATGTATTACTTGAATATTCAGGTATATGAATGGGCATATACCTATGTAGGTTTATCTGTTGATTTCATACTTTTTGGTTTATCCATGGTGGATTTTGTGAGACCTTTAGGGTATTGGGGTACCTACTTATTATTTTATACTCACCCCTGAAAGTACTATGCCTGCACCTTGTTGTGTTGGATGCAGATGACAGACAGCTCTAACTGAGGACTAGGGTTCCGGGACTGGATGGTGCTCAGAGGTGGACCATACGGCGTGTTGGTTCGTAGAGGATATGGGAGGATGTGTAGTGGAGAGGAGGCGATCTGTACCGACCCTTCTGATAGGAATTGAGGTGGATGATCTAGGATCTTTTTTCACCTAAAAGTCATCTTGTACTTTATATTTTTCCTTCTGCATTCCATTTGGTCTTGTATTCTGTTCACTTTTACTTACTGTACTCACTCAGCTTACTATTTAGTTTACTTGTGTTAGTTTCTTCTAGTGTACTTGGTTGCATGTGATTATAGTGTATAAAAGAAATTCCTTCCTAGTTTTTTGAAATTACGCCTTTCGATGTATGTATTCATCCCCTGGCCTATGGAAGGAGGGCTTGGTGTAGTCATGTCATGGGCCCCGGGGGACGATTTGTGACAAATTGGTATCAGAGGAATCGGTTCTACCACACAACATAAGACTCTGATCTTTCCTTTTAATGTAAATAGTGTTATGTGTAGCGAGTATGGTTATCATCTTAGGAAATCAAGTGATGGTGTAGCGGTCGACGTATCCATACATAGGGACACTGAATTATGATTACTAACTCAGTGCATGAACGAACTAACTGTGTGTGGGTTTTCAAGAGTTTTCTTTGTGATCTCTTGAGTCAGCTCTCGAGGTATAACTTATTGATTGTGGAGCACCTGTTTCTTTTCAGGATGCTACCACATAGATTGCCAATAAGGGTTCTAATAGTTGTAAGCACTAATAGTCCATCGAGCGACGAGGCATTGGTGCAGAGCCCTTCTCCAGTAGAGGCACCATCAAAGGCACTAGGAGTACCTTTCCCCATTGTTCCATTGATGAAAGCAGCCCCATTAGAAAATAGTGCACACCTCTTGAGAATGTTTCACAAGTTCTAGTTCTAGAGGCCACCTTGGTTCAGGGGAGAGATGGACCCAAAAGTGGCTTAGGATTGGCTGGAGGCTATGGTGAGAGTCTTCCGACATGTAGGGACACCAGATAATCTCATGGTGATCTTCTCCGCCAGCCTTCTATAGCGGTACCAGGCAGATGGCGGAGCATGATGTTCTAGATCCACGACAAGGCGATACTTCTCTGGGCAGACTTTGAGAGTCTGTTTCGGGCAGTGTTTGTCCCAAGGACTCTTCACACAGTGTGAATGTATAACCACCTTCATCTACAGTATTGTGGAATTACTATGGCTCGGTACTCAGTGTGGTTCAATGACCCCTCATGTTACTCAACTGATATGTTGCGAGACCCATTCTTTAAGGCCCGAACCATCGAGTAGGAACTCAGCTGGGAGATCAGGGCTTCAATGATCTCACTCAACATCCCAATATAGATAGGGGAGTTAGTGGGATCCCTCTTAGTGGAGATATTCCTTTGTGAGAAGTCACCAGCAACGAGACCCACCACCTGTCATCACATAGCAGAGTCTTCAACAACTAGCAGTAGACAAATTTTGTAGAGGTCCAAGAGGACCAAGCCTATAGGAGGATGACCGCATGATTCAGGATCGGTTGTACGGGTCACCTTGAGGCGGAGCGTGTCATACCTAGAGTGGGTCGTGCTACACATGCGGTGGGAAGGGTCTCATGGCTCGTGATTGTCTGACACACCATACGGTTGATCAGCATACGGTCGAAGGACCGCCCAGGAAGAGACCGAGATTTGACCGAGGAGGTCCGCTGGGAGCAGGCGGACGTGGAAAAGGAGATGGCTGTGAAACTAGAAGTGGGCAACATTTCATGATGTTACTTCCACCACCACTAGGAGGTCCACCCCAACTATAGTGAGGAGGTGTACAGGGGCGAGCTTATCTTCAGGTAGCTGAGGCCTACGATCATGGTGCTCCAAAGATGATAAGAGGTACGATCTAGGTCTACTCTACCTTAGATGTAGTTCATATAAACTCATGCTCCAATCATTCTTTTATTTCCACTAACCTCATTCGGTTATCGGAGATTCAGATAGAGCCTTTGGTTCGATTCATATGGCTAGAGACTCTTATGGGAGGAGATTCAAGTATTACACAGTGGTGCCGACAGTGCGAGTTTACTCTAGGAGGTGAGATCTTCAGCTGGGATCTCCTAGTTGTAGCGTCGAGGCCTTATGACGTCATCATGGGTATGTACAGGTTATCTACCATCCATGATCATATTGACTATATTAGGAACAAAGTGCGGTGTGTCTGCACGGATGGGATGAGGTTTACCTTCATCGGAAAAAGGGAGCCATTGTAGTACAGGATGGACTTACCCTGAGGAGGGTGCAGTCGATTACACATCAGTTGGCTAGCCTTACCCATGGAGCGGATGATGTGGAGAGTCCGAGTTATCCTGTAGTGGTGGACCAGTACGCAGATGTCTTCCCTGATGATTTTACGGGTCTACCTCTTCGTAGAGATGTAGACTTTTACATTGACTTATACCTCGGGATGACATTGATATCTACACCTACGGATCATATGGCTCTCGTGGAGCTTCGTGAGATGCGGGTAATGCTTGAGGAATTTCAAGGGAAGGGATTCATTCAGACTATGGTATCTTCTTGGGCAGCCCCAATTTTGTTCACCAAGAAAGAGGATGGGAGATTGAGACAATGTTTTGACTATCAGCGCCAGAACCATGTGACCGTGAAGAACAAGTACACACATCTGATAATTGACGACCACTTTGATCAGCTGAAGGTATCACAGTGGTTCTCAATGATAGTCCCTTGATCTGGCTATCACCAGCTTAGAGTACGAGACGAGGATGCCCAGAAGATGGATTTCAGATGTCGGTATGTCCACTATGTGTTCTTGGTTATTCCATTCAGTGTAAAAAATGCTCTAGCAGTGTTCGTGGGACTCATGAACATTATCTTTTATCCATACATTGATGGATTTGTAGTGGTCTTCATTGAAGACATTCTGATTTACTCGGCTACTGAGGAGGTGCATGCCTATCATTTGAAGGTAGTACGAGACACACTCTGAGATCACCAGCTTTATGGTAAGCTATCGAATTTAAAATTTTGGATGTTATAGGTTCACTTTCTAGAACATGTCATATCAGAGGCTGGATTTTCAATGGATCAAGAAATGATTGAGGCGGTACTTTCTTGGGAGCCACCCAGGAGTGTGACGATGGTACGAAGTTTACAGGTATTGGCTGGATACTTCCGGTGATTTTTGCAAGATTTATCCAGATTTGTAGCACCGCTATCAGTGTTGACGAAGAAGGGGAAACTCTTCATGTGGTTGGAGAGATTCCCATAGAGTTTTCAGGAGATATGGAAGAGGCTTTCTAGTGCCCCCATCTTGAGGCTTATAAAAGAGGGATAGGGTATGTAGTCTACTGCGATGCATCAGGGACCAGAATTGGATGTGTCTTGATGCAGGAGCGAGTGGTGATCACATATGGTTCTCAATAGATAAGACAACATGAGCAGAACTATGCTACCCAGGACCTGAAGATAGTAGAAGTGGTCTTCACCTTGAATATGTGGCAACACAATCTGATGGGTGAACATTTTGTAGTCTTCTCTGATCACAAGTGTCTCAGGCATATCTTCTATCAGACAAAACTAAACCTGAGACATTGACACTGGCTTGAGTTCCTCCATGACTATGACATCAAGAGGTTCTATACTCTAGGTAAGGGGAACGTTGTAGCAAATGCACTCAGCAGGAGATCTGGAATACAACTGCTTGCTGAGACAATGGAGCAGCTGGGCACCTTGCAGATATCCTTTGTGGATCAAGATGGATCATATTTTCTTCAATCTCTTACAGTCACTCCCCCACTTATTCAGTGTGTCAGGGAGGCGCATCATGTGGACACTAACATCGAGACTCAACGTGCTTAGATATCCATAGGGAAGACACCTGATGGATTTTCTGAAGGTGTAGAACACGTCATCCTCTTCTTAGGACGTACCATGGTAGCTATGTCACTTCGCGAGAATGTTTTTAGGGAGTTACAAACATCCCCCCTAGCAGTACATCCAGGAGTGGTGAAGTTGTACTAGGATCTCCGACGACATCACTGATGGATAGGAATAAAGAAAGTAGTATTAGAGTTAGTCTCTCGATGCCTAACTTCTCATCTAGGGAAGGCATAACATCAGGTACCAGCAGGCTTGGTTCATCTTTTAGAGGTCTCAGAGTAGATGTTGGATAAGATATTCATGGACTTTGTGATAGGACTTCCATGTACATCTAGGATTCATGACTCAATTTGGGTGATCGTTGACTGACTCACCATGTTGGCCAACTTTTTACTGATCAGAGAGCAAGGTTCAGTAGAGAGCTTAGGATGCCTCTATGTGTAGGATATTGTATGGCTACACAGAGTACCCGCAATGATGGTTCTGATTGTGATGCATGTTTTTCTTCCAAACTATTGAAGGGGTTGTAGGAGGCTTTCGGGATTAAGCTTCATTTGAGCATGGCCTTCCATCCTTAGATGGATGGCCAGACTGAGCGGATTATTTAGACCCTCAAGCACATGCTACGTGCATGAACCCTAGACTTCGGTCGTAGATGGGAGGATCACTTGCTATTGGTAGAATTTTCATTAAACAACAACTATCACTACAACTTTGGAATGCCACCTTTTGAGGCGTTGTACGGGATACCTTGAAAATCAACTTTGTGCTGGAGAGACCCAGGGGAGACAACACCAGTGGGACCAAAGATGGTACGGGCTACCATAGAGAAAGTGCAGATCATCTAGGAGTAGATGAAGACTGCACAGAGCATGCAAAAGTCGTATGCCGATAGGAGACGAAGACCTCTAGAGTTCGAGGATGGTGACCACGTCTTTTGAAGGGTCTCACCTCGATAAGGTTTGCGGAGAATTGGACAAGGAGGAAATTTATCTCCATGATTCATCAAACATTTTCAGGTCATCAGGAGAGTTGGCGAGGTGGCATATTGCTTAGCTCTTCCACCTCAGTTGCCCTGATTGTAAGACATCTTCCACGTATCCCAATTGAGGATATATGTTCACGAATCTTCCAACATCATTGACCACCGTGATATAGACGTCGATGATGGGGTGACATTTACTGAGGTTCCAGTAGAGATTGAGGATCGACAGGAGTGGGTCCTTTGTTGACGGTCGATACCTCTAGTGCGCATTTGTTGGTAGCACGACAACCTCTATGAGAGCACATGGGAGCGGGAGGCTTAGATGCATGCTCAGTTCCCCCACTTGTTTACCTGGTTTGAGTTGTGGATTACGAGGACGTAGAGCCATGAGGAGGGGAGAATGTAATGACCCAAAATTTCCATGTAATTGTTTTTCATAAATAATAATTTTATGAGTCTGCGAAAATTGATGGTGCATGATTCTGAGGCCTGGTGTAACCGAAATGAATTTCTGAACTTTTTTCGGGTGCGTTTAGTAATTATGCGAGCAGGTTTTTCGATCTTTTAAATCTGTGATTGGAATTTAAATCCAAGGGCACCGTTGAACTCACAACGCCGGTATTCACCTAAGTATACTTTCACCTCAATGACAGTTTGTCGAGGGTGAAAGTTATTTTTTTTTGGGTTTTTCATGAAAAGAATAAAATAAAATAATGTGTGTAACATTCAATTTTTTTTTTGTTTTGAAACTCCCATGTGAAATTTTCATAGTTGGGGATAATTGAATTAACTTACCATGAGAGGTTATGGTTTTGTGGACCACCCAAACCTAACCTCCAATGAGAAGTTATGGTGTTGGGGACCACCCAAGGATTAAACTTCTTGAACATCACTCTTAATGAGGGAGAAACCTCTCAACTCTCTCATTAATTTGGAGGATCCTCTTGAGATTCCTCTATAGTAATTGTGCCAACACCATACTTTGATATTTCCAACATGTGTGTGTGTGTGCCAACATAATTTCTTCTTAAGTTAAATTATATTGGCACCTCTTTCTTTTTGTTGGTAAAGGAGGAGGGGAGAACTCTTTAGAGAATCGTGGAGAATTTCATCTTCCAACTAAGAATGCTCTCACCGATTAATAACACATTTAACAATGAAGAACCAATGAACGAGACCGGGATCAGAGATGTGTGGAAGGTGGGACGAACACCGATATCTTCGACTTCCTCAAATGTGGGATGTATTCTTCTACGACGAATCTACATATGTACTTCCTTCTTGTGTCAATGTCAATGAACATTCCAAGGTATGGGGTTATTATTAAATTCTTTAATTCTCTTGTTTATTTTCCTCATTCATGGAAATCATGGAGAACATGGATCAACCAAAATGAATTGATCCACGATTCATATTAAATCCAAGAGTTTTTCATTCATGACTCATAATTTGGGTGAGCTGCTTATTACAGCTATAACACAGAGGGTGAGGGCCGAACAAACATGGACCGAACCTTATGTTGTTCCTTCTTATTGTGTTTTTCGCGATAAAATAATGTGTCTTACACCATGACGATGAAAAAAGAGAGAGGTTGGCTAAACTGGATTCCGAAGAAGGCATGGCGCCCCACCATCCACGGCCATGCTACCGCTTGTGCCGCCGCCGCCGCCTGCGGCCGAGACTCCCTACGTGGCCTCGCCAACCAATCTGCCACAACCGTCCGTGACCTCACCCCCTTGCCACCGCCGCCACCTGCGGCATCACCACCTGAGCCGCTGCCACCACCCGTGGCCTCGCCACCCGAGCCGCCACCGCTACCCATGGCCTCGTAGCCCAAGCGGCCACCACCATCCATGGCCGAGCCACTGCCTGAGCTGTCGCCACCATCCGTCATTGAGCTGCTGCCCGCGACCTTACCACCGAATCCACCACCGTCGTTCGCGGCCCAGCCGTGCCGCCCACGGCCTCACCGAGCAACCCCTCAGTCGAGCCACCCTTGCGACACCCTAAACTAAGCCGCCCACACAGCACCCCCAGGCCAAGCCGCCCTCGCGGCACGCTACAACCGAGCCTCCCTCGCGGCACCCCTTGTCTATGCTGCCCTCGCGGTACACTCTGCGAATAATCCGCACTCACGGCAACCCCTGCCACCCTCTACGACCCCTCGCGGCCTGCCAGACAATCCAGCGGGCCAGGCCGCCCATCATGGGTCGGTCCGGACCCTGCGGGTCGAGATGGGTTAACCCAGATCGGTTCGGCCCAGGTCGGGTCGGGCCGTGTCGGTCTGACCTCCTCAGACTGGACCAGGACTCACTATGACCCATTTATACACATTTTCCTATAACATTGGCACTGGATGTCTATTTGAAGTACCATCACCGGTGCTACAAACCTTGGAGAAAGACGGTCCCTTTGAGTATAGCCCACTGGTGTTTTGGATTATGATGGGGTGAAGTTAGGTTGGATCAAGCATGAATCCATCCGGGCCCCCATGACTAAAAGACTAATAACTCATTGAATGGGAATTTGGTTGACAATATATGTTTCGTTGAGACCCCTATAATGTGGCAAATCTTTGAGATAATCCTTAGTGGGAAATCATGGTATTTGAAGAATCAACCAGTGGCATGGGGAATAGACTCTCGCAAAGACCAGCAAGCCTATTGTGGAAACCCAATAGATGGTTGTGACGAGAAGAGTGATCCTAGTGATCCTGTGTGGGTCCGCTCCTAGAGATCCTGTACAGTCCAACTTCTAGCGATCATGTGTGGCTCATCTCCTAGAGATCATGAATGGGGCAGCTCCTAGAGATCCTGTGTGGGTCAGCTCTTAGTGATCCATTGTGGGTCAACTCCTAGCGATCCCGTGTGGGTCAGCTCCAAGCGATCCATTGTGGGACAAATCCTAGGGATCCTGTGTGGGTCAGCACCTAGAAATCCTGTGTGGGTCAACTCCTAGCGATCTTGTGTTGGTCAGCTCCTTGCGAACCTTTATGGGTCAGCTCCTAGAGATCCTGTCTGGGTCAGCTCCTAGTGATCCTGAGTGGGTCATCACCTAGAGATCCTGTGTGGGTCGGCTCCCAGCGATCCCACGCAGGACAGCTGCTATCGATTCTGTGTAGGTCAGCAGCATAGCCTCTTCAAGGAATAAGATAATTTATTATTTATAACAAATCATCTCTACTACCATACCTAAATAAAAACCTGGGGTGAGCTAAGTCAGTACCAGTGTTTTTTCCTCATGATTGAGATGGATTACTTGAAAACTATGTATATGTATGGGCATATACCTATGTAGGGTTATCTGATGATTTCATTCTTTGTGGTTTATCCTTGGTGGAATTTGTGAGACCTTGAGGGTCTCAAGGTCCCTATTGAGAATTTTTATACTCACCCCTACATGGGCTATGCCCGCACCTTGTTGTGTTGGATGCAGATGATGAACAATGCTGACTGAGGATGAGGGTACCAAGACTGGATGGTTCTCGGAGGTGGACCATACGGTGTACCATGAAAGTATTCTAAATTATTACCTATAGGTACCAACATATTATTCAACTTTTTTGTAGTTTATCTCAAGGTAATTCTCAATATAACAATGAATAGTTCAAGGAATTAATTTTTGAAAAATATGTTCTTGAACTCATTAAAATATATTGAGACAATTTCATCCCATTACGACTTATTCTAGATAAGATCCCATAATGACCCACATCACCATCTAAATGTTATAAATCAAAAATGAATTATTCGTGTTCAAAAAACAATGTAATGGAAAATATATTCTATTTTTTTCAAATCTATTTTTCACTAACTAGTCTTGCAGAAGACCTGCTGAAACAATGTGGATATTGCCTTATGATAGACTCAACAAATTATTTCCCCCTCTGTTTTTTAGGAATTACATCATGTTTAATATTTTTTATAATTTTTTGTGGGAAGAAAAATGATATATTTAGTTCTAAGTCTCATAAAATTTTAATTCTCAAGATGACAAAAACTTCATTGTCTATTTCTGTTAGTATTAACACAGTTCATTTAGGTTCTAAAATTTGACTAAATCCAAAAGAAATGTGTGAGAAAATCTAATCATAATGGGTATCCACTTAATCATCAAAAAAATACATATAGGGTGATAAATTATAACCCATTTATTTTAATATATGAGACCATATGATTATGGTATGTCATTTGTAGACATCGTCTATTTAATTACATCATTATATTTTGTCTAGAGTTTGTGAATATTAATAGTATATCCATGGGGAGTATCAAACTAGGTTTGAAACAAAACATATTTTCATGGACATGGTGATGATCAAGTGCATCAATATTGGACCACCTTTATGTTATTACCCCTAGGTACCACTATTCCAAAGACACATCAACATGTTGTATCTATAAAGGGATGACATTTTTTGGACACCACTCACTCTATCCTTTACCAATGTTCGAGGAAATTTTTCGATACATTGACTCATTCTTAGACTTATCATTTGACATGTATTTTGTGTTACACTAATTTTTTCTCATAATCAATTCCAAATGTTAACTAAACCATTCCCCTAATACCAACTATAGAGGCCAAATATATACGTACATGAAAATTACATATTTTTAGAAAACATTAAATACATTAACCAAAACAAAATTCTGAGAACCGAAATAGATGAGTTTCATTGATGTATAGGTACAAGATATTCTAATTTGGTTAATGTTCATCAAAATATCCCATAAAAATCATAACCTATTTAGTTATTCAAAATCATACAATACAAGAAATCATTCTTAAAAACTTGAGGTAAGTAAACAAATGAAAGGGTGTGATTAAATTCTTCGTAAGGTTAAACAATGGAGATACATAATCATAATATGAACATAAGAGTATAACAAAAAGATAATAATACATAAATACCATACATCATATTCTAATTATCAGACTATTTAGTCATGGAATATATAAGGGTTGTTCATAAGACATGTATCATAATGTAATCATAGAAAATGATCCATGAGATCGTAACATTTTCATAATACATGGACTTTTTTACATATATGTAGGAATAAAAAATCATTTCAACAGTATTCATGGATTACTTTTATGTTTATAAATGTGGAAAGGGTTCACTACTCAAACCATCATAGTAGCCAAGTTTCACTCAAAAGACCAACGTAGGGGGAAAATACCCTTACTAAACATAGTTTACTCCCCATTCTAGTCTGGCCTAGAACATGTGATATTAAACAATACCCAATTCATTGGAGATATATATAGGTTCCACCCATCAAAAAAGAAAAATCATATGAATTTTTACCACAAGATACTATCATATTAGTCATATCAGAAACCATGAAATGAAATTTTTTCTTACCCATATAATAATATCATAAACTATTTAAAAGGGTCCATTTTTAAAATCATTTCATCATAGAATAACCTCTAGAAAGAATCTAGACTCACAAGAGTTCTATCATGGTATAACCTGGGGAATACAAAGAGGATTCATAAAAATTACGTCATCATAAAAAAAAACCATTTAGAGATAGAATAAGAATGGAATACTTGGATCATATCACCATAAAATAATATGAAACCATAAAGTATTTCATCTTATATGGGGAATTATTTGTAAATAAAAATCACATGAAATTTTTTTTGAGGAAAATATCCATTCATTAATAATCTATTTTTAAAAATAAATATTCCTAAAAAAATATATAAATACATTCTTCGAAAATAAAATTGAAAACATATAATTTATTATTAAAATAAAATAATGTTCATGATGATAAAAAATTATGATCATGTTGTACATATTAAAACAAATATTTCTATTACATTTTTGATAAAATCCAAACATACATTATTTGGTAAATGATTGAATATTTAAAGTCAAAATTTTTTGTAAAAAGTAAAACATGGTAAAAATTTTATTTAATAAATATTTATATTAATGTTAAAAATAATTGATAACATTTTTATAAAACATTTTTTTATAAACAAATGTGTTTTTGATCGAAGAAAAGAAAAAGCACAATTTTTCATAAAAATAATATTTTGAAATCTATAGTATATAATGAGTTTAAATTAAAGATAAAACATTTATTCTCTAAAAATATCCATAGTATAATAAAATCCATATGTTTATTTTCAGTTCAATCTTAAAATTTCATAATTGGATGAATAATCATGCGAAATTTTGATTATGAATGAGATTTTAACGTAAAGGTGTTACCACTTAGCTAAAAATGAATTGTAAGACCCATGAAAGAATAAAATTAAATGAAACATTTAATATCAGAATAATAAATAAATTCATTATATTACAGGTGAAATTAGTTTTTTATAATCCTCATAAAGTGGACATGTGCATTACAATATATATGTCTCTATGAAAGATAAATTGTGAAAAATATCCCATACTGTTGGGGTATCTTTTAAAAAGTAAACCCCATGAAAGATAGACCCTGAATGAATTTTTATATTAACATAAATTTCATTATAATATTTTTAAAATATATTTAGGTGCATTATATATACCACATATATGATACATGTGGTTAATATGGCATATATCCTATATATTTAATATTTGATATAGAAATCTCTTTCAAATTTGTATTCTTTTGAATTACATACCCAAATAAAGAATAGAATAAACAATGTTAAAGATAATTTAAATTAAAATATTAATGATATAACATGCTAAAGGATAATTATATACACCCCAAAAAATAATCTAGTTGTGAATATTCATATGTCTCAATGAAATAAAAGACATAATTTAAATCATTTACATTATGTATCGACATCCTTTACACATTATAAACTTATGTACGATAAATTCAAGCTTATTATATATATTTTAAGGCACCATAAATATATATTTAATATCATATATAATTTAATTATGACAATTTATTTCTTTTTTATTAATAGTTCCGTATTTAAATCAGTGTTCGAGTAATAACCACTTTTTTCATATATGTTTTGATTTTTTATTTTCATTCCTATTACTGTTATCAAAGTTCCATCATCTGAAATAGAATAATCACAAAATAGTTACAATAAATACTCATAAATTCTATATTTATGTCTAGTCATAATATATGGTTTTGATAAATGATGAATGTTACGATCATAGAGAGAGTAAACAATGTATACGCATGAGTAACATCTCCAATTTTCTATGTTCATTTTCAAAAAGAGATAGTAATATTTTATCATTTAATAATTATAATAAAATCATAAATATCATATAATAATTTTATATATTCTGATACATATAACTCAAGTGGTGTGGGGTTAAAAAGAGAGAGTCGCATTGCCTTGTAAAGGCGATAGTCCACACCAACAAAAAACATTATAATCTCTCTATGAGTGAGAAGTTAAGAAAGAAAATAATATATTACCATTTATGATTGATAATTATTTAATTAATATCTAATTATTTTATTTATATCACATGTATTCAATATCATTTTTCTTTATTATCTTCCATGTAAAGTGTTAGTGATAAATGAATCACATTGCTTCGCGGGGTGGTAGTCCACCGTACACACGAGCGATGTTATTGTATCCCTTAGGAAATATAAATTTTAAAAAACAAATAGAAGATATACTAAATAAAATTTTATAATTAAATATTATATATATACTTTTTATCAATAATTTTACCCAACTGTTAGAGGTAGTAATAGAGAAAATGAATGACATCGGTTCGTGAGGTGATTGTCCGTCTTACAAATAAATCATGATTTTTTAACCCATTCGGTTATGTATTAGATTATAGGATACAATTATGGATTTTGGGAAGGGATTTGATCAGTAATTGGTTGATAAACAATTATTTTAAGGTTTGAATAAGATAATATGTGGGACACATTTTATGAGTGATCTAAGTGATACAATTGTAATTTTTTAAAATAAAATGCTTTACCCAAATTGTTGACATTACAAAGTGTAAAAATACATTATTATAAATATTTATATATTATAGGGTCTAAATATGTCCTAAAAATATATTTTATACAATTTTGTAGATCAATTTATCGCTTATATTTTCAGTTTAACCCCCAACAAACCCATATTAATTTAACCATGGACATTATTTTTTTCTATATTTGATATTTATTTTTGTAAAAAATAAATATAAAATTATAAAAAAATATAAAAATTATGATTCTAAATATTTCATCGATCTATCCAAATTTAATTTACAGATGTTTAGTATTTTTATATAAAATGTATCCCACTGATGTGATGAGAAAGCGGGTTTTCAAAGAGAAAATTTTAAAATATTTTCAAGCTTTTTATATTAAAATAAAATATAAAAATTACTAAAAATAAAAAATGGATTCATAGATATATAATTTTATTATTAAAAATTAATAAACAATTTAAAATATAAATAGACTTTATAAGTAATTTAAACAAAAAATTGTTTCCAATTGAAATTCAGTTCTTATCATTTTCATCAAAAGACATTCTTACAAGAAATTATGAAAAAACAAAAATAAGAAATTATTGGAATTATGATTTAATAAATGAAGAATATTTTTTAAATAAATTAAAATTTTAAAAAATAATTGTAATGTAATTGTTCAAAAAGGTTTCACATCTTCTTTTTAGAAAAACTACAATTTTTTATCGTAAAATTTAATTCATTGTTATGCCTTATCTAGAAAAATCAAAATATGAAAGTTAAAATTTTTAACTATATATATATATTAGTATTATACAAGCAATTTTACGTTTTTAACATATTGAGGAAAAACGTGATTGTGTGAAAAAAATATTTTCCTTTAAAATGATTTTTATTTTTTTAAAATACTTATTATTTTCATTTTTAATAAATTGTTAGTAAAATAATTAATTGTATATACATGAGTAGATCATATATATTCATTTTTTTAGTTAATGATATTCATACCTACCATTTATTTCACAAGTTGATAATTATCATACTAAATAATAACATTTTAATAGTATATTACATTTTGATTATAATCGGTGCAATGTGTAACAGTAGAAAACCACACCGTCACATGTAACCCAAAATATCAAAAAGAATAAATAAAATTGAATAAAAATTCACATAATATCTAGGATTTACAAAAATATTGAAAAATATAGCAAATAAAAAAATATTTATCTAAAAGAATATAAGAAGTTTATTGGTATCTAATTATATATAAATTCATCAATTCTATATTTAGTGTTTATTTTTAAACATTACTCTATGAATCAAATAGCTCTAAAGGAGTCTCTTCTTGTGTTAGGGAAAATAATTCTCATACATATTCATGGAATAATTTATTCTAGGATGAAATATAACAATAGAGGTATGATTGATATTTTGGTTACATAGCAGATGATTGGGAAATTTGTGTTGAAGATTTGAAATCTACATATAGTGGAGTATGAATCTTGGAGGAAATTTATGTGAGTAGAAATAAAAAGGAATAAATTTTTCTATACCATAAATTACTACATAAAATTACAATACTTTTTTCACTCTTTCTACAACACAGTTAATGTGGAAGAAAACCCCATCGAAATATTTTTGGGTTGATGTGAGCATTCCCCATCATTTGGGTTGTGAAAATAAAATTGTTTTAAATATCAATTAGAATCTTGTATGATTAAATTAATCTATAAAAAATTTTATTAAATAAAAATTCATCAAAATTGGTTTAAATAATGAACTAATGATAGAATAGGTTCCTAAAAAAGTTAAATTTTTAATTTTCATCACATAACCATTACTGAGGGAAATTTTTCAAAAGTTAAGGTTGATCGTGGGTGTATAATATCACTCTATTCAATGTTAAGGTATGTGATGTGTTTACCCAAACTCATATTTTCCATGTATAGTTTTATCAAAGGGTGAGAAAAAAATATAATATAATTTTATGCATTTGTAATTTTTATTTTATTTTTATAGAGAATATATATTTTGGGGTTTTCTAAAAGGAAAATCTATGATTTTAGCTTATGTAAACTATTTTAATAGTTTTTTAATGTGAATACAGTATATTTTTTAAATAATTTAATATTTTTGGTAATGATATTTTTTATGAATATGTGGAAAAGGAATAACTATGGAAATTTTCTTAATTAGTGATTTTTGGATAAAATTATTTTCTTCAATTATTTTGGATTCCTAAAAAAATAATTTCTCAAATTGGATAATAATTATTGAATAAATGATCACTTCATTTTATGATGAAGTTATACCTCATTACATTTATTATTTGATATCAAAATCCAAAGGGGTATATTGTCGAGACCAAGTGGTTTGTAGGTTGTTTTTTATGACTATATTTACAAATAAGTGGAAAACCATATTGTTTTATTTTGTTTTCAGCACATAAATTTTATAATGTTTCATGGGGTGTTTTAAAATATGATGATTCAAAGTAAAGTGATTATTTGATGTTCAGATATTTTGATAAAATTTATCATCATTATTTTAGTGTTTTATTTAATGATTTTTTAAATAAATAAGAATGATTAATCATCATAAAGATTAAATTTGGTAGCCTTGGCGACTATGTAAATTTTTACATAATAAAATTGGATACTCATTCACATAGTTGAATTCTCTATGTTACTGAAGGATCATTTAACTTAATATACATATCAAAATGATTCACATAAGAGAATTTTGTAGCTGAATTGTCGATTTTGGCAATTTTTAAATATGATACACATAGATAAATGATTCATGTAGTAGAATGATTCACATAAAAGAATGTATATTCTATAAATATCTATGTATGTGAATTTTTCATATAGATAATCCATTGTTCCAATATATATATAGTTCTTTATTTCACATAGGATATTCGATGACTTTGAATTCATAATGTACATGATTTTTTCATGTATCCTAATCAACATGAATAGATATTCACATGTGAATACATGAGTTAAATATAATGATTTATTTCAGATTAATTGTGAATAGATGCTTCATTAGTTATTCATTCATATATGAAAGGGGTGAAATTAAAGTTTATGTAAGTTTTATGAAACCATTATTTATTACATATTTTGAAGTAGTTTTAATCCAGTATGGATGTTGTTCCATATTAATGTTATGGATATTAATAGATATGATATTTATAGTAATTTTTATTAAAAATTATTTACTTGGTGTTGTAAATCATTGGTTTATGAAGATTCAGAAAATTAAATTTCATTTTTATTATATTTTATTAATAAGTTTTCACAAAATTGTGTGTCAAATATGTGTGAAAGTAAGAAGTTGTTAAGAGAGGAAAATTTGGAGATGTTCATTATTTCCCTTGTACAATTAATAGTGGATGAACGATAATATATCACATTCTAAAACGAATGTGTGATGATATCAAACATCACACAGAAAATTTTGTATAATGTAAATGAAGGTTGATTTATTTTTATAAAAATTATTATATAATTTTATCTGTGTGTAAAAAATCATTGTCAATGGACTATGTTGGGATGTAATTATTTGATATTTCATTTTAATTGTAAACCAAGAAAATGATATTTTCTAGTGGTTTTTTATTTTCAATATTTATAAGACATAGAAAAGGAAATCTATTCTTACTGAGTAGTCAACATTATAATTTTTTTTATGAGTGTTCTTGTTTTTTATTTCCAATAAAATTGATTCTATCTAACTGAATATCAACATTGTTTTCAATGTAAAGAAACATAAAATGAAATGATAAATGATTTCCACACATCCCCTCTCAGTGTCTACATAGATACCGACACTTCCACTAAAAATATACTAAAATATATTCTTAAATCTATGGGATTGATCATTATATAGTCATTATAACTAAGGATTATGTTGAGGCCAGGGGTTTCATATCAGAATACATGTTATCTCAAAAAATTAATATTTAACCCTTGGAAAATTTCTGTGAAGTGAAATAAATATATTTATATTTATTTTGGCGCAATCAATGGAGAATTTTGAAAGAATTTGATGAGATGATGAAATGTATACAACATGTCAAAATACAATAGGTAATAGAGGTATATGAAGATGAGATCATTCAACTTGTTGAATATTATCATTCATCTTATTATATAGTTTAAATAAAATCAACTTGCTTAGTTTCTTTTTTTATCAATATTAAATTGGAAAATGTAATGTTTTATCAAAACTTCTCACCCCCAAGGATTATCCACTTGATAATAATATTAATTAAACCCTGTAATTACACATTTTTTATGTGCACTATCTCGCTATTGAATTTGAATCACATTTTCAACATCAAGATCTTTTGACACTTACTAGAAATGTGAATCACATATTGAGAAAGTGATATTTGGTGTTTTATGGTGACCACTTATTCACCCCCTCCAAAATCATTATTGATACTTCCTTATTCATATTAAGTTTTTTAGTATTTGATAATAATTTATGTTATATGATGAAATTTACATAATTAAAATAAATACCATTTTCACAAGATGTGTATAAGATACCATATCATGTAATGGATGTCTTATGGGTTATGTGATATGAACTATTACCCTTAATTAGGTTACATAATTTAGGGGGAATATGAGTGTTGTTTCAGGTAATTTACTAGTATATAGATTTATGTAGAATGTGATGGATTTTTTATCATGATCTTTCGGTGTTGTATACATATATATATATATATATTGGTTAGTGTAACTATGGTGTTATATTAGTATCCTTGATAATAAATAGATTAGAGTTTTAGGTTTAATTTTTATAATTTATATTATTCAATTGTTTTTGTTGGAAATATGTGGAGGTTATATCATTGTCTAGAAATACCATAATTTTTATTATTGATGACCCCTTGTATGCACACCTTTATATTTCTGTTGGCATATTATTTTAGTTCAGAAGGTGTAACTGGGAGGAGTATTTGAATGATGCTAGATTAATTTTGGTTGGGTTGATGTCTTCTTCATGTATACAAAGGGTTTTATGCATATTGAACTATATTGTATATTTGATATTTGTTATGGGATATTACATTATTGTTCTACAAATATTGAAACATTTAAATATAAATAAATTTTATATAATTTAAAATTAATTAAAAAATAATATTAGAGATTAATTTTTAGTATGGAGTAGTTTCTCTTTTTATGTAATGAAAATTATTTTGAGTGTGGATACCTCAAGAATTTTTTAGAGATCTTACCCTAGTTGTGTATGTCTTGCTATGTTCACTTTTTTGGAGATTCGTTCCTGGAATACAGATTGGGACTTCTCATTTCATATTGACTCCCCATAAAATGATTTCATTATATTCTATTATATAACATGTAATAAAAACATATATAGGATATATGTCCATATATACTCAAACGTTAATTATAGAAATTAATACATCACCTTCCTCCCTAGTAAAAATTTTATTAGCGTTTTATATAATGTAATTTATATAAAATATATTATATATTAAATGTTTTTTATTGAATATGGAGTCACATAGTAGACATTCACTAAATAAATATTTCATTATGTCATTAATAAATTACATCATCAGTATACAAATTTTCAATAAAAATATTATTATGATCATAATTGTATTTATTTTTAATATTTTAATTGTTAAAAAATAAATTTTATAAAATCCTTATTATAGTCCATAATATGTATAGATCATCAACATAACTAAAACATTTTAAAATTCTTATTTTCAATTCTATTTTTTATATTCAATAAAAAATTCATATATGATAAATTTCTCTAATATAGATTATTTGATTCATACTTAAAGTAAAATTCAATTCATTTTATTTTTTAGTTATACTATTAGATAAAAGAGATTTATATTTATATTATATTTATAATATAAATTTTACCAACACTATTTATATAATTTGAATTATGCTTCTTCAAAAAATAAAAAATAAATTATTTTCCATATAAATAGGCATTTGAATGGTACGTGACTAATTAATCTTCTTGGATACAAAAATTTTATTTTCAGTAACCATAAATGTCTTAACCATTATCAATATATCTTCATCAAAATGAATTTTTATGTTTAATTGCCTACTTTTCTTGATAAATAGATTCACTACCAAGTTAATTTTCAATTTCCTTCTTGACATTTTAAAATCCATATTGAACGCCAAATTTTTATTAATAAAATCATTAATTACCCCATTGTGAATTAGATCCACATAGTTATTTATATTATTCTTCACTCCTTCATGGTTTTTTATCTTCCTCAATTCTTGTACCCTAATCATTCTCTTAACATGTGTAATTAATTGTTTTATTAAATATTAAGCTTGCATTTATTATTTTATTCACCACCTTAGGTTGATATGTATTCCTCTTTTTTCTAGAGAAACCTATACTTTTATTCTTTGATAATCATATATTTCTTAACCAATGGGTTAATATTAATAATATATCATTTTATTATAATATATTCCTTAGAAATATTTAATTAGATTCCTCATCATTATTAATTGAAGAATTAATCTAGAAATGTTCAACTCCTATATAAAATAATTAATTAATGAAGTATATTACATTTATAAATACCTTATTTCCTCCAATTAAATATTTTCAAATCATATATATGATTTTATTACTAAATTAATTCACATCATGAATGTATAATCTATAGTAAATTTAACATTATTCACTTTAAACATCATATAAATTTTATAATTAAATGAAATTGAATTATCTGAAATAATAGTTTTCGACCAAATAGAAATATTTACCCTATGATTTGAAATAAAAATACTATAAATATAATCCAAATATAACTCTTCTAAAAATTATTCATTGGGTTTTATGGCCTCAACATTAAACCTAATAAGAGAAACTCTTAGAAAAATATTTACTTTAGTTAAATCATATTTTATTTATCTATATCATATAATGTTTCTAACCGTATTAGTTATTTTTTAAAATATCATTAATTTTATTACCATATATATTTTTTAGATATGAATGCATTTTTTGTCTATTTGATTGGTGTTTCCTCCTCTAAAATTATCATTTATTTTTAATGCATTTTTTCAATTTGTCTCAAATATATCATTCCATTTTATAGTTAAATGAATATGTTAATAATTGATTTATAAAAAACATAATATTTATATTAATTATATTTAATAGGATTTTTATGTTTTATCACTAGACTGAATTATTATTTCACAATTTTCACTCAAGTAAAACTCATTATAACAACATCATGAACCTTTATTTTCAAAAAAAATAAAAATATGATCATTTTTTATATATATATGATAATTTAAACCATTAAAAGTATCACATCCATTTATTTTGATATATTTTATTATACATTACAATCCATTATCAGTCATAAAATAAATAAATAATAAAAAATATTTATAAGAAATTCTATATCATCATTTCAAATATCCAAAAATGGAAAATATGGATGATCTAAAACCACTTAATACTTCAAGGAAGTATGCATTTATAATAATAATCATGGGAAGTTTATTGTAAATTTATTTTTGTAATATCACGATTAATCATTTTAATAGGTCATATAATTGTATTCACTATGCTAATAATAATTATATCATATATTTAAAAGATTTAAAATATAAAACCAAATTAAATAAAATGTTTTCATGTTTTATAATATCCCATGTTTTGGGTAAAAAATAAAATCTTAAATTGAAGATTTAGGGATTTCATTCTAGGTTTTTGTTTTAAACTTTATCTAATAAATAATCTAACAAATAAAATAATTGGGGAAAGGTTGATTTTTACATGTTTTAATGAAAAAATAGAATTCATCGGACACCTAATAGTTTTGAATCTAGTACTCAATGGTGTTTTATAGTTTACATTGGGGTGGTGTAATGAGTACCTATAGATAAATATTGGTGATATAAAGGATAATTATTATTATCCCAAGGTATCCAGTGGATATTCTCTAAGTTCCTAGTCACATATTGAGTCTAGAATTGTATCTATATGGAAAACTTAGAAATAGGGTTCCTCTTATTCAAACTTTTTATCTAGTGAATAGTAAATCCCAAAATTTTTTATTTAAGGATAATTTGATTCATTGGGTCTGAGAAATATTCCCATTGATGTCCTCCTTCAGTTTTTAAATTTATTCCAATTACTATTCATTTTATAAATAATTTTACCCCATGAGTCATATTTATAATCAATTAGTGGAAATTGGCTTCTGATGGAAAGAGGCCAGTAAGCCATGTCCTTTGGCATTGTTTTTCTTTTTCTTTGTCCATCACGTGTATAATAGATGTGTTGTTTTGGTTTTTATCTAGATATATCAAATTCCATATTATTAGAAATATTCAAAAAAATAGTCATATCAAGGAATGTTTTTGATTTTTTTGGTAGGTAGATCAAACCATTTTTTGAGGATTTTAAATTTTTTATTTTATTCCTTTGTTAGTAGGTTATGATTCAAATCAACGGATCAAATGAAAAATATAAATTTTCTATAAATTCATAATAAAATATTTATGGATTAATGGGACTAATTCAAAATACATATGAGGTGTTATTTTTTAATGATTATATTACAATTAAATTTTCTGGATAATTGAGTAATAAAATATTATAAAATGGTTATGTTTGGGAAAATTTAGTTTACAATAAACATTTATATATTTCAAATTCAGTTATATATCTACGATGGGAATTCATTCTTGGGAAAAAGTTATCTTTTAATGTTATGGTAATGGTTCCACAAAGGATAGTCATAGAGGGGATATAAAAATGGAGAATGTAGACGTGTGAAATATAAAAATTTTGTTGTGAATAAATTCGTAATTCAAATGTAGAATGAGATGGTTGTACTAAACTGATGATAATAATTTTTGGAGTTGATAGTGATATAGTTTCCCAATATATTTTATAAATTATTTTTTGAAATAATATTTTAGAAAAATTAGATATTATTGTTTATATCTATGATAGTTTTATTTATTTTTGGTTGTTACATAGATTAAAAAATATTATATTTTAAAATATCGTTATATTGAAATAGAGAATACGAATGATTTATTCCAAATATCACGTGAAATTTATATGTTTGACTAGGATTTATAACTAAAAAATTAAGTGAAAGGGATTTGGTAGAAATAGAGTTATAGTCAATTAATTAGGTTATTTGTACTACATAATTATGTGAGGAAAACAATTTTATTCATATCCTAATATTATTCATATTTTACATCATATATTTGAATTTTAAAGAACTCTATTTATCTATAATTTCAATGGTATTTAATGATTTGGGGAATCAATAATTTATTTACAGTTTGAGATGTTTTTTATATTTTTCAATAATAGAGTTAAAATAAATAATATATTTTTTTATGAATTGTATTATCTCATAACCTTCTTTCCAAATTTTTTCATCTCACTGCTCATTTTCCCATACAGTTTGGGAGTGTTATATGATTTTTTGGGATAGTGATACTTTTCTATAGAAGATGACATAATGTATTAGGATGTATATTTTTTTGAAATTAATGGATTCTAACATTAAATGAGATATATGTTCAAAATATTTTTTTTGGTGTTGGGGTTTGCCCTGATTCTTATTTTATGTGTTTTGAAAAATCATCATGATGATCGATTTCACGTCCTGAATGGGTTTCATGACGTGATTATGTTGTCAAGATAATGTTGTTAACACATTCAAAGAATGAAATGTTTATACACTATGTAAAAGTTAATTCCATGTTAATTTTGATCAAAGTTATATTTATTTTGTGGGGACACATTTTATGGTGTATCATATATGTCATGAAATAGACATCATGAAAGGTTTTTATGTCAGGAATGGTTTGTGTCCAATGGTATTATTCACAATGCATGTCGGATTTTATTTTCATTCTTATTAGATTCTACTTTCTTGAAACCTAGGAGATATGTCATTTGTTTTTGAGTATCTCTAACCCTTATTTATCATTTTGTTTTGTGATTTATCTTCATTTTGGTTGTTCTATAACTCATCTGGTAAGTGATTCTTCTATTTAATTATTGTTTTTTCTCATATTAGGTTTATTATTTTGTGTTATCATATTTGTGTGTCTTATGGTGTTGAATATCATTAAACATTTTTGATACCTTGTGAGATATTCCTTTGGAGGATGACCCTTGTATTGATTATGTCATGGAATTTGAGTTTCTTGATGTATATATTGTTTTATCTTCTCTTTCAACCTTTTTAATTCATTATTTGTTTCTGATATGTAATGATTGAATCTATATTCTTTTTTTTTCATTATGTACTTCAGTGTCTGTGGATCTTGTTTAGGATGTATAAAACCATATTTTGAGTTAGGTGGTCACATCTATAACCTATGATGGATGAATTTTATTGCTATTGTTTTATAAATTCTTTGGTAAATTAATATTCATGACTGGATTGTGTGGGTGAAAATTTGTTTTTGAGAAATTTAGATTCCCCTTGTTTTGGTAAGAGAAAATTTAATTTCAAATAATCGTGAAATATATTTTTGAAATGGTTTTCAAATAATCATTTTGATGAAATGGTTTTGAAAATGTATCATACGGGAAGCCTATGTTACATAGGTGGAAGGAGTAGTAATATGCCTCATCCACTACTACTATTAGGGGTAATCTCTTGGTAATTCCTCTTCTCCTGATGCCTATTATTATAGGGACTTGTTTGAAATTTTGGGAAATTAACATAACAGGTTTATCCTTCACTTTTTATATTCAATGCATATATCTGGAGACTAGATGTTCTCAATTTTTCTATGTCCCTGTATGATTGTTCTTTCTATCCTCAAATATTTTTATCCTTCATGTGATATTACCATCACATTTCTTTATAATAAATTGAAATTTATATTATTTGTGTTAAATTATTTACTTTTACTTCATTGATATATCTGATATTATTTAAAACATTTCTAAATTGATTATTTATATAGTTTAAAAGTAGGATTTATTTACCACGATTATGATATAAATATTTTTAACCGATTATCACAACGTTTGTCTTTAAAGATGAGCATATTTGGATTTATGTACGAATATTTAATATTGGACATATTTTTGGAATCCTACTATGATTTTTTATCTCACACCCAACACACACCTTAGGAAGGGTATATACTCTATTATGTATTTAGATGAATGGAAATTCATGTAGCCACAGTGAGGTTGCAAGGATTTTTTCAGGCATGATAGGATAACTAGTTGTGAGATAGTGGGAGTTTTTACTCCCAATTATACAAAGTATTGATTTTGGTTTCCGTTTTCCTATTTTCATTGGAAACGAACCTCTAATATCTTTCTGCAACATTTGAGTAGTATCACTTCTATTATTTACTTTGTTTGATGATATATATTACTTTCTAACTCTTCTATTATTTATTCCTAATGTTTATATATATATATTCCATGCATTCTAATTCATGTTGATAAAAATAATTCCATCTAGTTTTTTCTAATTCATGAGGTCTACTCATCAACCCATGGGGATCATGAATATCTTTTGAATATGTGGTTTTTCTGATTGTGTACTGGTTTGGGAGGGTATCTAGGTTGGGTTTATCATAGTATGGTATTAGGAGAGTTTTTGTTCAGTTTTGTGTTGTTTATTATCAATAGATAATATTTTATTACATGAGAGGTTTGTTGTAGTGAGTGCCTAACGACTATTGACATGATGAGAATCATGTCACCATGGGATATTTGGATGTGTTTCGCATGTTATATGTTCTCAATCTTAATCCTAGTTTTCCCATACGGTTTCCTAGTTTGATGTGATATTATCCTTTTGTGTGATAATTTCTCTTGATTTAGTGTTTAGTGTTATTAATCTAAGATATATTCTATATATCCCTTTGGAGGGTGCATCAGATACTCCTCAATAGAATCTGCCTCTACATAAGAATCATATCAAGTCTACTGTGAAGGTATTTTTTGATATAGAATAAAATGTACAGAAAATATAGAATGTAATTGTTACAGTACATACAAGATAATTAGGGGAATGTAACCATTCATAGAAGTTCATATGGGAGAATCCATCATCCACTAAGGGTATGCATGATCCTCAACAGGAGGAGGATTGGATGGAAAACAATGATCATATATTTGAATTCCTAGATACACCTCATAATATCATGGTTAATTGTGCATCACTCTGACTTGAGGGTCCTATAATGTGATGGTGGGATTCAATGGTATATGTGGATAGACTCATGTTGATTTATATAAAAAATTTCAAGAGATGATTCTCTAGAATTTTTTCCTAGTGTTTCAAATGGATTAATACTCTCTATAGTTCTTATTTTTGTTATAGGGAGAGAATTTAGTTACAACATATACTAATTGTTTCAGGAATCTTGTTTGTTTTCACCAAGAGCTAGTAATGAATGACATGAAAAATTCTCAAAAGTGCCTTCTGGGTTTACCACCAGATATCATATCAATGTTATTTATTCTGAATCATTATATGTATTTAGAGATAGTAGAAATGTTGATGATGATATAGATTCGTATTTAAAGAAATGTTGTTTATGATTGAAATTATCTTCCATCAACTAGCAGCTTCATTGAATTGAATAGGTAGAAGAGAAATCAGAATGATATTACTAGGAGTTGTGGGTTTGGTTCATATTATCAATCCTCCTCCACACTTTCAGTTATGTCTACTACTGTTATCCAAAATGACTATCTGTGTGTAATGTTTCAGGAACACTTTATGTTCTTATTCACCAAATGTGAACGTATGAAACAGTTGAAGGTGCTACGAAAATCTATAGTGTTTATTTTATTCTATGTATTCACCTTATTATGGTCATGGATCATCTTCTTTAAAGGCCTATCAGTATTATTCAAATGATTCATATTTTATAGGGTTCTAGGCATAGTCCAACATAGTGAATCACCATCATATAGTTAATGGGTTTCTGGAGGAGGTAGATATAGGTCCATCAATAGATAGGTATTCCATATTTATTGAATCACCTATATAAAATACTTAATTTCAGATAGGTTCCACAAACTAATAATATTATACACAATTTTTTGATATTCTAAAAATGACCATGAAACTCATCTCCTTTTTTATGGTGTTAGTGAAGCCTCTTTTAATGGGGAAAGAGTATAGGTTTCAAGGTCTACTTCCAATATTTATAGTAGATGAAAAGTTACTATGGGATGTCCTATTTTTCATTCTATATTTGTTAGAAGACCTCATTGCGATAGATTGTCATTTCACTCATCATACTTAGGTTGATTTTTAAAATCATTTTTTATCATTTCTAGTGGTTGATAGGTGATCTCAATCGTTTAAGAAAGATTAGGATCCACAATTTATTCATGAAGTACATTCCCATAGATTGACCAAGTGTTTTTTCTGTGGTTGTAGTTGATCTCAATAGTATTACTTGTTTTTGTAATCATACTTTTGTTCTTAGGTATTTTTTGGATGTTTTCCAAGATAAATTATTTATCCTTACTCTATAAAGGGAGGTAAAGTTTATTATTTCTGTGGTTCTAGATACATATATGATATTGATATACTATTATTTTTTGGAACCGGCAATGCTAAAGGAACTCAATATTTTGTTTGATGAACTATTTGAAAAAGTATTAGTCCACAACAGTGTTTCTGAATGGTAATACATTGTGATATTTTCCAATAAAATATTATATTCACATATATTTTGTGTGGAATATCATAATTTGATCCTATTAATAGTTAGTAATTATTATTATTTACCCTTTGTAGATGATATGTTTGACCAATTAAAGTTGTAAAGGTGGATTTAGATAATTGGTCTCCAGTCGAGTTATTCGCATTATAGTGTTTGGGTGTTTGATATCCCTAAAACGGCTTTCAATAGAAGGAATGACCATTAGTAATATCTAGTAATGTCATTTAGTATGACTAAAATACTTTTAGTTTTTACGGATTTTATGAATAAAAAATTCATTGAGTATCAAGAAATTTTATGGTAGTGTTCACTGATGATATTTTGGAATATACACGATCTAAGAATAATTGGCGTTTGGATCTGTAAATCATGATCAGTAACTATTATTAGGGAAATGATTTAAAATGAAATATTGGGATCTAATAAGTTAATTTATTAGTGAATATAATTTCAAAGGATGGTATGTAAATTTATCCTAATAAGTTGAAGTCATTCATGCCATGGGAAGAGAAATGAAATATATTTTGGATTCGTAGATTCCTTGTTCTTGGTAGATACTACCAAAGGTTTATCAATAATATCCATAACTCGTCACTTCCATTATATAAATTTACAAGTAATTGATTGACATTGATTTGGGGTGTACAATTTCGGCCTTATTTTTTTGATATTAAATAACCTCTAACATCATATCATCTTTTGATCTTACCCAATCCCATTATGGGACATGAAGATTTATTTGTTGCATCTAGTTTTGGCCAGGGATGTGTGCTTATGCATGATGATGTTGTGGTGGCTTTCATATCTCATCCAAATTAAATATAAGAGAATAATTAACCCACTCCTGATTTGAATCATTCTATAGTTATGGATGCACATAAATGTTGGAAGCATTATCTTTTTGTGTGGAGGGTCAGAGTATTTTTTTAACCATAATAGTCTGAACTATATTTTTTCATATAAATACACGAATCTCATGTTGAGATGGTCGATGTAATTCCATTAAATATTTTAATTCGATAACTACTAAAACATAGGTAAGATGAATTCCATTATATACACTTTCATTATGATAATTCAATCTAATGCAATCCTGGAATTAAATAAATAGTGGAACCATATAGGAATATTTAATCATTATCACCTAGATACATAGGAAGAATTTTCAGTTATGTATCGGACTAGTGTTCATTTACCATCATCTTTCCATGATTATTTTCTATATTATTAATAGAAATATGATAAAATTAGGGTAATTTGAGAAACCCTATGCGTTGGGGAGATCGCTCCTAGTTGTTCTTTCCCTTAAAATTGTATTCTATTTTTTTGGGATCAGTTTGACAACCTTGAATATGAGAGTATATTAATATTTGTATTATTTTCATAGTTATTTATGGTCCCTTCATCTATTATCTACCAGGATATACTATGATATGAGATGAATATTTTGGTGGTAGGGTAGGATGTGGGACATTGAAGATTACATGTACTGTGGTAAAAACAACTAAAAGAAAAAGAAAGAGTATCTAAATCTGTTTGGGTTACTCTAGCCCCTTCATGTGCTAGTTTGAAAATATGTCGACGTTTCCATGAAATTTTTTATTGTATTACCACATACTCCCTGAGGGAGGAATAAAATTTGGTAGGTGATCAATTGGCTCAGAAATTTGGTTCACTTTATTTTTTATAAGGACACAAATGCAGCCGAATAACTGGGTATGGTGTAGGTATAGGAGGTTATGAGGTTTATGGGGGTTCCCTCTTCCATTTATTTTGATATGCATCCTAAGTATACCTAACAATTCTATATGTGACATCATGAGGCAATGGGGACTCGATTTAGTTTCAGCAGATCTTACCACCCAAAGTCATCCAACTAGGCGGAGCGTTCTATTAAGATCTTGGAGGATATGCCTCATACTAATGTGTTGGATTTTGGTGGATAATTGGATAACCATTTATGAATGTTTTAGTATTCTTATAAAAATAGTGATCACTCATCAATGAAAATGGATCCCTTTGAGGCTTTGTTAGGTCACCCATGCAAGTTACCTATTTTTTTGGAAGACATAATAGAGTACTCTCTTTTAGGACTAAGTTTCTATTAGAAGACTCATGTGAGAATATGAAGTATAAGTCAACATATTTTTTATAGCTCAGACTCGTACGAAAACATATGAAGATCATTAGTGTCATAATTTTGATCTTTCAACTCCTGGCCATGTTTTCATTGTAGTTTCTCCTCATTTAGTTCACTAGAGGTGTAAAAAATAGTGAATTATTGCTCTAAGATATATTTGGTAAATTTAGGTCATTTAGATTAGTTGGATGGTTTCTTATTGATTGGTATTTCGAATTCAACTGATAGGTATTCTTGATTTTTTTTCACACATCTTAGATAATAAAGAACCATCTTTATTCCTCTGTAATTCTGAGTGTGTTGGAAATAAAGTTGGATTGAGACATTTCTATTATAGAGAAACTAGTGGAGATTGTTTAATCTCATGTGAAAGTCTTTCATGGGAATTAAATTATGTTTTTTAGAGTATTAGGGCATCACAGATCATATTCTCATGAGAAATAGAATCAGGATTCATTAATAATGGAGCAATGGATTCACCTATTTATGTACATTATTCATCCATATGACTTATCATGGATATAAAGGCTTATGTTGGGGGGTTTTTAAAATCCTATTACCTTAGTTAATGTATCATTCATCTCATTTATCATTTTCCATTTATGTTTTTTTGCTATATTTTCAAAGATGGAGATCCTTTTTTTGGGAAGATGACCTAAGTTTTAGTGATGTGTGGTTTATGGAATTAATGGATTCTTGTTATAACTAATAAAATGGATTAATAGAATATATTTTGGGGAATTGGTTATCCCATATTATTTTTCTAAGTGTTTCTATAGATTCTACCAGCTATAAAATTTCACATCATTAATTCATTATAAGGTAGGAATATTTTTTCTAGCTGATGTTGTGAACTAGTTCCAATAATGTAATGTTTACATGTCAAGAAATTTCCTCTTGTCATGTAGTCTTCAATCAGATTTTTTTATAATTTTATAGGAAAAAAATTATGTATCTTAAATTTCATGAAATATACATCTTGAATGGATTCCTCATTTTTAAATTTTCACGTCTAGTGGTTTTAACCTAACTCAATGTGTGATTTTATTCTACTATAGTATTTGGGATACTATCCATAATCCTATGATCTCTCTTAGGAGACTTTTTGAACTCCAATCCTTATGAATCATTATATTATATGTTTCAACTTTTTTTCATGGTGTTGATTATATTCATGTAAGTGGACATTATAATTATTTGTATCCATTGGTCACAACACTTCTATTGTGCTTCACATTCAAAAAAATGGTCATGGGGTGTTGAAACTTTTGATACTCTCTAGAAACATTGTGTGATATTCCTTCGTAGGCTTACCCATTAGATTGTTGTGGCATGGAATGTTTTTTTATTTATATGTTGTTTTATCTTCTTTTACAAACGTTTTTATTTTTGAATTTATTCTATGATGTATGAATTTATTTCAGTGCCTCAATTTTGTCATTTAATTCTTCCATGTTTTTAGATCATGTTATGGGAATGTGAGACTTTTGTTTGATGTTGGTGGTTTCATTTATAGAATTTTTCATATGAACTTTATTTATCTAGTTTTAAAAATTGGTTATGGAATTAATTTTCATGACTGAATTGTGTGTGTTAAAAATGGATTTTGATAAAATGTGATTCTCCTCATAATTTTATAAAACTAATTGTATTTTCAATTATTTTGTGAAATTTATTTATAAATGGTTCTGGAGTCATAGTTTTTATGATATTAATTTTAAAATGTAGTACTTGGGTGTCCTTGGGAACTTAGGTGGACATTGTAGTAATTGGCCTCATCCATTGATTCTGTTAGGGTGTTCACTTATGAGGTGTTCCTCTTCTCTATAGGGAAATTTTTCTAGGGAATTTTTATAAATTTTTTAAGGTTCACTTTTTGGGGTTTCTTATTATTTTTAGATTCAATCCATATATCTAGAAACATGATTATCATGACTGACTATGTCGTGTTAGGTGTTTTATAGCTATCCTGACATGTTGTGATCCTTGGGGTGATTTTAACTATGATTTGGTTTGTACTACATCATATTTTATATGATATTCTATTCCTGATTTATTTTGACTAATCTTATATATGTGATATTATTTGAAATATTTTTCCTATATATTATATGGAATTGTGGAAATAAATGATTTATTTAACATTAGTTTTATATAAATACTATTTAACATATTATCTTTCCTTATTTTTTGTATATTTTTGTATTTTCATGTTATTGTATATATTCGTGATATGGAACACTAGGGCGGGATCCTACTGACCATATTTAGCTCACACCCTATAAACCCATTCAGTAGTGTAATGATATTTTTATGTCATTCGATGAAGTGAAAGGAAATGTTTTCTATTGAGAAGGTGAGTTTCTTGTCATCTATTTTAGGGTAGCTGGTGGTGAGATAGTTAGATTTATCCCATGTTGTCACATGGAGTATACTTTTTGGTTTTAGTTGTCCTTTTTGTTGCACTTGTTCCTTAGAGATTGATTATCTAATAATGAGTTATATCACTTCTACTATTTCATTTTTTTCTATGACAAATATTTCATGTTTAATATTCCATTATTTCTTCCTATCACACACACACACACACACATATATATATATGATTTTGAATTATTAATGTGTGGTTAAATCATTACCTCTAGTTGTTGTTGATTCCATAGTGCTACTCTCTAGTTTGTGGGGATCAAGAAACCCCTTTTGGTATGTGGTAGTTCTGGTCATGTTCTAGTTTGTGATGGCATCCACGTCAATTTCATAAAAAATGATTTATAATCATAAAGGGTTTGAAGCTTTAAATTATATAAAGAATCCATTATGTAGATATATAGTAGTGGAATATGTTTTATGAAAAAGTGGAATGAAAATTAATCATTGATATGTTATTTCTCAATAAATTCATGGTAAATTTTTGGATTACATGGTGAAAAATTTAATTGGTTTAGAATATATTCTACGTGAATCAAACATCTCATTGTTAACATCCATTTTAATGATAATATATGAATTGTACATGATGTGTATAAATAAAATATGTTATATTCATGGTTATATTATAGATCTATATATATATATATGTGGAGTATTGAAAGGTAAATTAATAGAAGATAAATAGAGGTGGGATACAAACTATACAAAATGGTTCATTATCATACACACTATGGTTTTCTATGATGTATTTGAATACTTTTTCCCAAATAAAGTTATATTTTAATTTATTTATTTTATTTTGGTATCTTTTTGTTGTTTTGAAAATTTTATTGTATGATGTGAATGAAATTTTTACATGATTTATGTTTTCCAACTCTCATCAGTGGGGGTTTTGTTTTTCATTTTACTTCATGCATTTAAACAATAGTTTAGATGGATTGCATAATTGTGATTTTTTTCTTTTTCAATTTTTTTGTGGTATGTTATATTATTCTATGGGGAAATATGAAAAATACGGAAGGTATGAAATTTCCTTATCGTGTTCACCTGTGAATGTTTATATTTAATATAATATTGATAATCGTTTATATTTTTTTCTTTATTAATTATATGAGAAAATGGTTAAAACTGAGCAAGACTAAAATAGTAAACCAAGGTTTATCAATAGAATTTATTATACATATGTTTAATTTAAAAACGAATGATGATTTTCATTTTTTAAAAAACATAGTGACCTGATCCAAAAATTTTAAATAGTTATTATAGTTTTCATGGATGTTGAAATTATATAAATCAGTAACATATATAATCATTAAATTAAATATGGTATTTTAACTCATATGGGAATGAAAACATTATCCTTCTAACCAACCATCCCTCAAAATTAATCCTTCATTCTTATTTTCTCATTAATGATTTATTATTTTTTTATTCTACTGTTCTCATTTAAAATATTCATTATAGTTATATTAGAATGTGATGAGTTTCTATATTTTTTTATCTTGCATCCTCATGTGATCAGACATGCAACTCAAAATTTCTACACATTTATAGAATAGTTACTGGAAGAGTATGCATAAATTTTATAAATGGATAACCTATAATATTTAATGATTAGTCCTGGATAGTTATGTTTTTTGATCCATTTCTAGGGACACCAAAAACTATAATATTTAAAATTTTGTACATGATTACTTCCTGTATATTCGAAAAATTAATCTACGGGGTATATATTTTTTCATTAAATATCATTGGGGAAATATTAAGACTCTTACAACATTTTAAAAAATTGATAAAATCATTGAAACATTAATGTATAAACCAATGGTCAATAAATGTCTTTGGAGTCCCCAATGATCATCAATGTTATAGTGAACTCTACTTATAGTGATTAAAAATTGATCATTTTATTCCTCTATGACGTTCTATTATCTAATGATAAAAAAGAGTAAGCATATATATATATCATTGATTATGAACATTGATATATCAATGAATTTGTTACAATAATAATGGTACCAAAGATAAAAAACAAAAAACATTAATCTTAAACCTAGTGTTCCTCAATTGAACAAAAAAATCAGATGATTTTTAGGTATTTAAAATGATTCCCCACATGGCCATTTATTAATAAAGTGGGTGATTTCCAAAGCATTGAAGAATAATAGTTTCATAAACCATGAATTATAGATAATATACATTTACATTTTTCCAATTTTTAATGCTTGATATTTTTTAAATGATTACATACTAGATAAATTATTACATGGGGTGATCTTCCCAGAATGTTTCTTGAGAAGTATTTAATGCCATACAAACTGTTAAAATACCATAATAATATCCAAAATATTTCTTTGAAGTACAAAGAGTATACACTAAAATATCTATAAATATTAAAGGAAATGAAAATAAATTGAATTTTCATATTGTTTTACTATTAATTGAATTATAAATATTTTACATTTTCTAAAAATTAAATTCTAGATACATATATTATGTTTTCACTAACGGATGGTTGGGGATAAAGAAAATGAAATTCACTCAGAAAATTTTATATGAATAAGGTGCACTATATTTTAAAGGAAAGGGATATGGGTCGTCTAATGGGATGAATTCCTCAGTTAGAGTAAAATAAAATATTTCCTTCTTATTAAGAAAAATATTAAAAATAATATTTTGTTTTATTATTTATTTCTACAATTTAATCAGTACTAAAATAATAACTCAAAATAAAAAAAAATTTAGAGTCCAATATATTTTCTATGAGTAAAAATATTTTTTGGATCTCAATTATAGAATGGAATCCAACTTTTTGTGACACAAAAAACCTCTATATAATTTTAAGAATACATTTGATGATTCTCTAGGGATAAAAAATCCATACCTGATGTGTACAACATAATATAGGGTATAAAGTTTTTATCAAAATCATGTTCCAATAGGGTAACAACAATAATTTTATGGCCTTAATATCTTTACTAAAAAATTACACCGTCAAATACCTCAAAATATCAACCTCATACTCAACCATATAAATAAATACATGAATAAAAAATTGTATTTTGATGAGGTTGTCACATAATGAATTTAATACAAGAAGAAAAAATTCACCCAAGAAAATACAACGACAAAAAATCCTGAGGTAATTTATAATAAACTTTTATATTCTTTATTGAATACAAAAAATTAGATGATAAAATTCTTAATGATTATTTCTACGTAGAACCCCGATAAACTACTAGTCAATATTTCATTATGATATGAAGATGAGAATATAGTAACATTATAATATTTAATACATATGAATGATGATTTACCTCATGATAAGAAGTCTAATAAATATAAATACAATTATCATTATGATGAGAATTATTAACTAATCAATGAATAATTAAAACATCTATGTAGAGGTACATATTTAAAGGAGACCAAGACTAAGGAAAACAAAAACAAAAAACATAATGTATAAAAATACAAGTCACATCAACCATTTTTTCAGAATATTTGACAACTAATTTGAAAATGACATACATGATTGTGTAAGAAATTTGTGAAAAACTAATCATAATAATCCAAATTTCTAAAGCTAATTAATAAATGATAGAATATAAAAATATTTCAATTATTTCTTGGTGAATAAGAAAATGATTGTGGATTTTGTAATGATATTCGTTAGTAAAAATTTAATAGATATTATATAATAAAATATACCTCCAAAACTATAAGTATGGGGTCGATTCTAAATTCTAAGAACCATTAGTTCTAGAACCATTTAGAAATACATTTAACATTTGAGAGTGAGTATTTTTTTATTCTACATATTTTTTTTTCAGAAATCCCATAATAGAGAATAAAAATATAATGATAGTCTCATATCAACTCTTAGACATATCCATGAAGTAACTAATTTTAATTCTCAATAATATCATTATAAAAGTTGAAATGTTTATTTTTCTGACTAAGTATCTCATTCTTAAGATACTGTAAGATGTTGAAATACCATTTTTAAATTATAGTCCCTTTATTGACATAGGAAATGTGCACATAAACATTAAGCGATGTACATTAATCATTCATTTTAGAATATTATATTCCATGTTTATCATAGTAAACATTAAAATGAATTTGAATATTTCCATTTCACAATGGATACCAAGGTAGTTAATAAAACAAATGACTTAAAAATGGATGTGGAGTTTAAAATAAAGGAAAACATATATAAGAAGTTAGATAAAGATAAGGTAGAAAATACATATAGGATTATCAAGAAGGTAAATTTAAAATATTAGAACAATAAAGTTAATATTGAATGAAATTTTAAAATAACAGAGTACAGATAAAATAATTCTCTCTCTCCCTACTCAATCCCTAGATACTCTAAATATCTAATCTCTATTCACTTATCCTGATGATAATGAATGTAATGGTGTCTCTGGATCTCTTTCCTTGGGAATCTATAATTGGGGCTGGTTGCGGCTCTCCCAGACCTAATTCATGAAGAAGTGGTGTCTCATGCTAGAAGTGGAATTTTGGTATTCTCCTACTACACTCTAGAACTCCAATGAATGTGTGTGCGGTAACCGGTAAAATGATCTGCTCCTCTTCAGTTGTTCTCACTCCTTCTACTTGTATTTAATTCAAATTATCCCTCCATCCCATATCATATCTCATATATCACCTCTTTTTACACCATATGGGACTTTCATGGTGCCACATTCTCTTCAAATATCGTTAATGTAGAATTCCCTCATAATAGAATGAAAGTCTCTACCATGCAGTATAATCACTACAACTATTTCAAAATAAAAAAATAAATATTAAATTTTAAAAAAAAATTAATTTGTACTTAAATAAATAGTGAAAAAATAGTTATTAAAATATAAACCTATAATATATTATTAGAATAGTTATATTAGTAATATATATATATATATAATTTCATTGATGGAATAATTAAAATATATTGTTAGTCAAAATATAAACATATTATTAGCAAAAACATTTTATCATTAAAAAAAGACAAATAAATATATAATACAATTTTTTAAAAATAAAACTCTTAAATATTAAATTATTATATACATAAATAAAATGTATAGATATATATATAAATATATATATATATAAAATTATATTTTATTTTTTATTATCAAAATATTAATTAAATTACTTATAAAATATATTATTATTATATATAATATATAATATATTATATATTATAGAATAAAATATAAAAAATAAAAAATAAAACAAGAAACAAGGGGGGTTGGTTGTCGATTGAGGAATGAAGATGGGGAATAGAGGGGGGTCACATTAAAAGTTAAGGGAGTTAGGGAGGGCAGTCAGGCTTTGGATTTCTTCCATAGTGGTTGTAGGATGAGCAACATGAGAGTGCTACTCTGACCATTGGGGTTGGGTTGTCGGTGGTAGCGAGCTCGAAATGGACATCACAGACGAGGACTACAGTGGATGGATTCCTTAGATCCTACAACCTTGGTCTTCTTCGCATGACATTGCACTGGCTAGGGGAGCTCAATATTCATGGCATTTATTCAGTGGCGATTGGCTAGGATCATTCCTCATAGAGGCCGGATGGGTTCATCAATTTCGTAGTTTGGTGGGGACTCATTGACTCATCATTAGGTGATCTAGCACCAAGTCATCCCCTAAAAAACAAAAGAAAATACATAAATAAAAACTAAATAAATAATTAATTAAAATAAAAATTAAATTAAAGAAATAATAATTTTAAATTCATTTTAATTCACATTTAAAATTTTAAAAAATAATATCAAATAAATATTCCATTAATTATTATTTACATATTACAATATTTTAACAATAAATGTTAAATATAATTATGTATACTTTCTTAGGTTAATTAAAAAATTATTTAATTACATAATTAATGAAATAAAATAATTAAATTAGATTAAAATAAGTAATAAAATATTTACATAGATGAATTTAAAAATAAAATGAAAATTATTTTAATGATTTAATTATAAATTAGAAAAATGAATGAAAAGAAAAAAAATGAAAAATTATTATGTAATTAAAAACAAAAATAATAAAGAAATTTTTTCGAAACAAAATGAAATAATAAAATAAAATTTACTCAAAATGATAGAAAATGATCTATAAAATAAATATTTTAACAAAAAATGAAAATTTAAACAATTGAATATAAATATCACCGAAATTGAAAAATAATAAACAAAATAAACTATATTAATAATAAAAGAATAACAATAGGGGAAATTGATGTCGAGAAGTGAAGACAAAAACATCCACATCAAGGATGACTCATCCAATATTGGATTTTGATTTGGACCAAATCAGAAGTAAATAGAAAAATATATAAATTCACTAAAAATAGGGAATGTGAAGATGAACCTATATAATTTGGTAATGAGGGAAAAATTAAATTATAATATTGATTAGTGAACTCACTAATGCGAATACAAAAAGATGATAAAAAGTCCAATCGGATGTCGGAAAAAAGATTTATCCCTGAACAAAGCGTGATGGGGGAGCTATTCAAATGAAAGGAAGAGATTTGTTCCACTAGAAATGATAAAAGAATTTGCGGTATAAAAATATAATTAATTAAGGTAAACTCAGAAATTTCTCCCAAACTATTATAGGTCAAATGGTTTGGATGTACAGTTGTCCAAACTCTACTAAAAAATGACTCTATATCAACTGTTTTGAAAAAAACCAATGGTATAGGGATTTGATGTGACCATATACCCACAATTTTCAAAAAAATGGGTATAGGTTGTAAAATGTCAAATATGGACACTGTATTCCAAAAACCTTGGCAATGTTGTTTTTTCAAGACATATACCCACTGTTTTGTAAAATCGTTTGAATAGGGTTTTTTATACCCTGTACCAATAGGTCTTAGATTACTATCGATATAGGTAATGCCTAAACCTAGGTTTTTCGAAAATAATGGTTATAGATTTCCCCCAATAAGTCATGACATGAAAAAATTAATGGGACCAAAAAGAAATTCATGGGAACACTTATTTCAATATTTTTCCAACTAAATACTTTGTTTATATATTTATATAAATAAATATATAATTATATACCAATAAGTAATTCTGGTGTAGTGGTTATGTACAATAATTATATACAGGCAGTTGAGGGATACAAACATGTGGATGATGATTTTTTAAAACCTATACCCAATATATTAAATCAAAGGGCATAGGCTTATAGGCAGAATGAAATACACCTATACCCATGGTTTTGAAACCATGAGCATAGAATTTTTAAACCATGGGTATATATTAGAGCTATACAAATGGATAAACTCCCCACGGTTCATATAACTATGGGTATAGCCTTTACCTATTGTTTTGGGGGATATATCCATGGTTTTGAATAATATGTATAAGTTCCTTTTCTATTAGTAAAACTCTATACCAACAGTGCACCAAGAACCACCTCAATAGGGGACCTTCAAGGTTCATGCCCACTTTCTAGTAAACCTTGCTCAAATTGTGTGACATTACTCTGATAATAACTGCAGAGCCTCAACATGGGAATTAACCCTGGGTCACTTGGTTATGTAATATCATGGTGCCTACTTATTCTCAGTGAAATACATAGCACGGTTAAGAAAAAATATGTGGAATGGGCTTCACGGTCTCTAATAACCATGTATATTCATGATTTCTTCCACCAATCAATGTTCCAAGATCGGAACAAGCCCCAAAAACCTTCATTTATACCATATACTAAGTAGGAATTCATATTATGTAATAACCATGTAATTTAATCAATATTAATGGTTAGGTGCCTCAGAGAAAAATTAATATCTTATATTCATTTCCATTAAAGTATCTTGTCCCCATGTTACCCTTCCTAGGGAGGTAAAATGATGTATAATGATAATTGGGACCACTGCGCATGTACATCAAACTACAACTCCCAATTTTGATCATGTACATTATGTGCCCCAATCAGTGATTTCTATGGGATAGCCTTCAAAAGATGAATCAACATCTAGATCGAAATCCTTAAGATCAATAATATGAAACAGGTCACCATGATATTGGTTATAGTATTATATGAGGAATAAAGTGTGCATGTATAAATATCTTTATAATAAAATAAACTGACAGGCTACCAAACTAACATTATCCAATATCATTAATGTCCCAACAAAATGGGGCAATAGATTTCCTTGTATCTATATCCATCTATATCTATGAATGGGTGATACCCATAAGAATACAAGATCCATGACCTCAGAATCCATAGTTTATTGAGGATTGTCATCATAAAATTTATTTCGATACTGATAAGTACAAATATATTTTATAATCAATTTCACCATATCCAATGTCTCCTGTATCAGGTGAGGTCCTAGTATCACTGCCTCTCTTACCTCTAACAAGCATAAGAGTGAATTGAATGACTTACAATATGAAGACTCATATAGTTCCAAATGAGCCTATACCTTAAATATATTATTTTGTGAGAACTAGATGAATGTGATATACTTCACCCAATAACAACCTAAGTCACATATGCATGCACAAAGAATGTCCTAAAAACATGTATTGTCTGTTTCGATTCGCCATCGGTTTGAGGGTGAAAAGAAATGATCAAAAGAACCCTTATACCCAAATATCTCTGTATCCCCTTGTAGAAACAATATGTGAAATTATGATATAGATCCGAGAAATTAGTAAAAGGGACTCCATGTATCCATATAATCTAATAGATATATATTATTCCAAAATCATCAACTAATAACATCTCTTTGATAAGAAGTGGGATACATTCTTCAGTCGATCCATGAACACCGAAAATTTATGATCCTGAAATTTTCTAGAGTTCAATCAGGCTTGAATTCATATAATTAATTATTAAATTTGGATTACATTTCATTTGGGAATATCTTACGGGAGTGTTTGGGTGAATTTGAAAAAAAATGGAATAAATTGTTGTGCATAGTTGGCGCATTGTTAGAGAAAATTGTGCCCCCAACCCATAAAACAGTGGGGGTTCTCATGGCTAGAACACAATTATGAAAATCATTCACCCTGAAAATTAAAACTTTGAATTTTATACGATGAGATTCTCTGAAATATTTATTTTCAAATTAATTTATCCTTTTTATATTTTACATTTTACGTGACACTAGAAATAGTTATATATTTACATATATATTAAAACACTAATTACAAGATTCCTTTCACATGGAAACAAATTTTCTTATTCTATATAAAACAGTAACATGTCTAGTGCTATGCGCCACACTTACATGGCCTTTGTTATTTGCAACAACGAATTTGTGTATATTACACGCAATACTGAGATTCTATGAAACGTTATTTAATGTAATATTTATTTAAAAATGTTAGTTTTTACCCCTAAATTAAAACATAGTAATATTAATAGTAATAACTAATTTTCAAATGTTATTATATTTTTTTATATTAATATTACATATTGATATTGAAATATATATTTTTTTGTAAAGTCTATAGATATTTAAAAATATTATTTTCTCAAATGAAATGGTTTTCACATCATTATATAATAAATAGAAAATTAAATTTTAGAAATATGTAAAATTTTTTATTTTATAAAATAAATATTATTTTTAAATTTATAATTCCTAAATTATTTTATGTTAAATTTTTCGGATATTTCAAAGAAACTTTATTTTTTTATAAAGAGTGAAAATTACTGCATTTTAGTTAATAACAGTTGTAACACCCCAAGATTTCATAGTGTGTTATTTCTTCAAAATAATTCAATAACTTGCACTACACGCAAAACTGAGTTCAATCACACCATGACTTACAAAAAAAAATCCATTCAAAAGAGGTTATGAATAGTATTATCTAAATTTTAAACTTTATATAATCCTTATAATTTTAGAATCCATATTATGAGTTTCTTAGACATAATGTAAGAACAAATTCATTTTCAGTATTGCACTTTAACCAAATTTTAATAGTGAACGCTTTTTAGATACTATATTTTAAACTTTTTGACTAAATGGGGACATCAAAAATTTAAAATGAAACACCCCAAGCTTCCACGGTACGTTTCCCTTTGAATAATGTGATAGCGTGTGTTGTACGCAACACCGAGTTCTAACACACCATAACTAATTAAACTAGCCGTTGTGAATAGTAATACCTACTTTTTGAATTCATATATATTCTATATTTCAAAATGGACTTCATTTTTGGATTCGGAATATCAAAATTAGCCTTGGGTGAAATTTTGGTACATTTCGGATAACTTTCATATTTTGATGAATAGTGAAAATTACTAAATTTTAATTAAAAACAACTTTTTTAATCAAAATAATTAATAGTGATAAATTGTGAATTTGAGTGGTTTTAAAGTATATTTAGAATATATTTTTACCATTTAATATAATTTTGGTCATTGGACATAATTTTACAATTAAATCAAACATAAACAAGTGTCAATCTTTTGATAGTTATTACCTCTTAAAAACACGCTTTTTGTTTTGACAGCGGGAATTAATTTTAAATTAATTTCTGCCACTTCTGTGTTTTGAATCTAGGAAAATGGATTCCATATTTGGAATCAGGATGTCCAAATTATGTAAATAGGTAACTTTTATTTTTACACATTTTGAATAATTACTGCGGTAAATATTTTATTTACCATGGTTAAAGGGTAAATCCGGTAAATAAGGGTTAAAAAATAATATTATAATAATAAAAAATTACCCTAAGACGTGTCCTAACCTTATTGGTGGACACATACCCGACCATGAGCATCCTTGGGTCAATTTGGGGACCCCTTGGAGCCACTTGTATGTGGTAGGGACACATTATATTAATAAAGTTAAAATAAAAATAAAAATGGCATAAGCTTACATCGTTTAGAAGAACAATTTTTACATAGGGTTATAAATGTTGGATTTTAGATTATAAATATTCATTAGAAAGCTAAAAATATTTCCTACATAATGATATTTTATTTATAATTTTTAGACATTAAATAATTTATTTTATTTATGACACAATGATGATGCAGTAATTACTAAAATAGTAAAAAATTAAAATAATTGATCTTATAAATACCCAAATAATTACAATATGAAACTTTTAATGAATTAAACTAATTTTATATGATAATATGATATATTAGGATTGATTTAATTGACTTTGTTCGAAGTAATCAATCTGTTAGGAGTTTCACAAAAATCAACTATTGAATAGTGTCAAAATTGACATAAAAGAGTTCTTAAAACAAATATTATATTATTAATTGATATTAAATTCCTAAAAATCTAAGGTTCGGCCAAGAGACTTATATTATTATAGGTTCCTCATTAATGGACCACTTGGGGGTCTCTTGGATGTATATAGTAAGTTTATTAACCATATTATATAAAAATACAAAGAGACATTATAAAAGTGAAACTAATTAACTTAGAGTTAATACTTAAAGATAAGCTTAATATAAGTACCCAAACCTGTCTAAATTCTATTGGTTGAGTGGTTTTCGACCTATCCCCACCTTAACCTTTGAATAGTCAACTTTGGAGCCATTAGAAACCGAATATGAATTTATTATAAATTAATATTTCTAGCTTTTCCAAAGGTGCCCCTCACCCCTCTTATAAAAGGGCACTCCTACTTCTCATTTCTTCACACCTCTCAAGCCACTTGGCTCGTCCAAACTCTGCCCAACTAAGCTCCCCACATCCCTCTCCTCCTCCTTGAAGCTTCCCCTTAGGCAGAAAGCATTTCAAGAAGTCCATTGGTTCCAACCAAAGTGAGTTACCTAAATTAAAGGTAACAATTTCTCTTAAAGTATTTTCATTTATTTTGCTTCTCCAACCCCCAAAATCTTTTTATTTCCTTTCTTTTGTAACAACAACAGTATCCTAAATATACTAGGATGTTGTTATAAGAAGGATTCAAACTACACATACACACAACTCCATCTAATGGATGATGAACATAATGTTTCTGTGGATGGCAAACTAACGCCTCACGAAACGATGATTGTTCAAATACATCTTACCACCTCTCATGGTGGCCATTATGATGGCACTGTAATTAAATATGATATTAATGATATATATTTTATATATAAGCTTCTTTAATTCCATTTTATTTCATTCCATTATTCGTTTCATGTTGTATATACATACGATAATTTCATTTGAGGAAGTGCGGACTACCGCCCCCTTAAAATGATATGACTCGTTCATACCACACATGGAACGTATAAAGGATGGTGTTAATGAACTTAAGTAACATATATAAAATATTATATTATACTGGAATAGTAATATACCTATGTATCATTTGGATTTGATTCTTTTAAAATGAAAATCAAATGGAAGTAGCGTTCGTGCGTACGTACGGACTACCGTCTCCACGAACGCGATAAGAATCATTCTCCATCATATCCATTCAAGTATTATTCTCATTTTAGGGTTAAAAATAATGTTAATGTCATTCTGATTATGAATAAGATATAATCTATCCATTACAAACATGTCTTACATAACCAAACATTTAAGAAGAACGAATCGATTATCACCCGAAACGACGATAATACTAAGATATTATTAATAAAGCAATGTTAAAAGATCATATATGATATCATATTAATGTATATGATTCTTGTATAATTTAATAACAATTATTTCACCATTATACAGGAGGTTAACCTACCCCAACAAAGGAAAAGTACAAGGTAAGGGTTATTTCACAATCTCTTCATTATCCGAGGTTGTTTATACGTAATAATCTACTGGGATATCTTTATCATCCACATCCATGTTTCTTAAAAATGTATTTCAAAACATTTTTACTATTTACAAGAATATGGGTTAAAGTCATTTATACCCTTGTTTGACTTTTTATAAGAGGTTTATAAAGGAATCTTTCCGTCGTTTTCAAAACAAGGTCCTTTTTAACCTTTCCGACAAAAGTGCGAAGAATGTTTTTTTTAACTTATACGGCGGGTGCGGTTATTTTACGCCGTTATAAAATCTTCAAAGCTTCCCTTAAAAGCTTATAAGAATATTTTCAAAGAAAATGTTTTATTTTATATGGATCTTAAATGATTTCAAAATAAAAGGAGATATTTCTTTTAAAAGAATTTTGATTTCATCTATGTCAACATCCTTTGATGGATTTTAAGATTATTTGAAGTTGATTTATTATGATACAAAACTTCTATATTGTATTGAAGGTTTTGTGATATGTTTGACTGTGGATGTGCTATTTTTATACCATTCATAGTTTATGGTGAAAGTATTGACATTTCGTATGCTAGTTTTAATACGAATGTTTATGTTATGTTTAAACATTTTCATATGGGAATGCATTGGACTTAATAAGTGACGGGTGGAGCCCGCTATAGCTCCTCGATGCATCGGTAGGTCTCATGAGACAAACTAGTGTCTTGGCACAAGGCCTTGACAAAATCTTATTTGTAGTCTTGGCACGAGGCCTTGGCTATGTGGTTATGATAGTCTGGCATTATGCATTCCAACATTATGAAAGTGGTTATTGATTTTTGCATGTGATTATTCGATTAGTAGAATATCCATGTGAGTAAGTAAATGGAATTATTTCATTTTATTTATGCCATACCATGTTGAAAGTTCATGTTTGAAAGGCTTTTGTTTTAGTTATACATTGCCTTAAAAGTTTATTCTTATTTATGAAAGTTTCCGCTATATTGTTATCCTTACTGGGCATTTGAGCTCACCCCTTTTCTATGTTTTATTTTTCCCAGGATGTGAAGAAGTAAGTTATGAATGACCTGCAGGGATTTTATGAGGGGTTAATAGTGTGGATTGTGGAAACATTATGTTGTTGTAGTAGTTTTTCATTTTATGATGTAATGTAAAACTTATGAATATATCTAGTGTTTCCAAGGCTACTAAACCAATCGGTCTTTCGAGATTTGATCTTTCTTGTGATCATGCCAATGTTACGAAGTAATGCACCGACTCTGGGTAACTGGGGTCGGGGCGTTACAACAGTCATTTAAATTAAATATTTATTAATGATAAATTATAAAATAACATTTTATAAATGTAAAATTATATCAATTATAAATATATTAATACAATATATGTAATTATTACCAATTTCACTTTGATATTGAATACAAAAATATAACATATTTTGAACATTTTTCTACTACAAAAATATCATTATTTTGTTTTTTGTGTGGGATTAACATTAATCATAACTTTTCAAATTCTATTAATTGAATATATAAAAACATAAATAAAAAATTTTATTAGTATAATATTTTTATTCTAATTATATATTGTTAATTATTTTAATCAACTGATTAGTAAATGTGACTGAAATTAATCATAGCGATAAAGGTCAAATTAAAACTAATTGGTGACTATGTGTTATTATTATGGGCCCAAATGACTTATCCACTTGTAAAAAATCCATTATATATATATATATTTCTTCAATAAAAATTCCATTATTAATGTTTTCTTTGTTCTTTTTTAGGTAATAGAAATTTTAAAACTAACTTGCTTTAAAAAATTTCAAGTGTGTCATTTCCCTTCATTATAAAAGGTCAGAACAACTTCATCTTCTTCACACCTCTCAAACCACATAGTATCGGCCAATATCATCCTAATAAATTTTAAAACATCCCATACTTACACCTTTAATCCTCCATTTTGTAAGAAATACATCCCAAGAAACCTTATGCATCAAACGAAAAGGTATTTCCCAACTAATAGGTATTATCTTCTCTTAGGATCATTTCATTCATTTTATTTTTCCTCCCCCTCCACTTACTTTATTTCATTATTGAATAAAAAAACCAGTATAATAAATATAATAGGATTTCTTTAGTTTAAGGGTTCAATATAAAATTACACATACCTCCATATAATGGATAATGGATATATTATTTATGTATACGGTGAACTATCTCCTCACCAAATGATGATTGTTCATTTTTCATTTACTACCTATCATGGTGGAGATTATAATAGAAAATATATTTATATATTATATATATTATATTTATTATGTACTTATTCTTATGAAATTATTTTACAACATGTGGCTTTATACTTTCCATTTTTATTAATATGATAATTTTGATTGAGGAAATTGGGACTACCTCCCCCTCAATGCGATGTTATTCATAAACACACTACATAGAATGCACTAAGTATAGATTTTGTCAATATATATGATATATATGATATAAGTAATTTAATTTTAATAAGTATATATATATATATACATATATATATACTTATGTATCTTTTAGATTATTTCCTTCAATAGGACATTTAAATAGAAATAGTGTTCATGTGTCTGTATGACTTACCATCTCCATGAATGGTGTATTAGGATTCATATATTTAGGTAATACAGATTATTATAATACATATATAATTAATATTAATTATATTTAAATCATGGATTATATTTTTTAAATCATTATTTAAATATAATGACTTATGAGATGAAAAATTAAGTCACTTGCGGAACAAAAGAGGACAATACCCGAAGAGAAACCATAACATAGATTTGTTAACATGATGTTAATATAAATCCATAATAAAACCATTTGTAATATTAGAATTATTAATATGGTTATTTGATATATCTATAATGAATTTATATTTATTTTAAAATATTTTTGAATTAGTATGATGATAGTGAAGAGACAAGTTAATAGAATTTCATCTCACCTTTTATTACTCTAAGATACATGCCTTATTCACCACTCACTTATATTGTGTGGTATATAAAATTTCCATTGAAACTTTATATCATGAATATTATTTTTTTCATGATATTATAATATTCATTAAATTATATTTTCATACATGGGGAGTATGATGTATGATATCATGTAATAAAAGTGTGTTGAAACAATCTCATCATTTATCGAGACAGTTTATGATTATGATGCAATTGATGATATATAATGATTAATATCTCATGAAGACCCATGAATTATCTTCTCCCCTACATATCCACGATATATTCATGTATTATTACAATTGTTTCCTCTAATTGGTAATCATGATAACTAATAAAATGTTTTATTGAAAATCCAACATTATTTCTCATTTCAGTCCAAAATCTATGCTCTTTTATGACTATGATTTCTAATAATAGTATAAAAAATGTGTCACTTTTATCATATTACGTTATATGATATTTTTTTCCATTTTTTTCATTTAATTGTAATATAATATATCTTCTTTAAATTTTTATATGATGATTCCTTTTAGGACATTTAATGTAAAAAAGGAATACTTGGAACGTACGAACATACCATCTCTGCGACCATATTTTCCTTGAAACATATATTGTACATTTAAATATTTAATCAAAAATAAAAATGTTTTATTAATATTATAGAAATGTATTTGTTTTAAATATTTTTCCTATGAAATGGTTTTCAAAAATGTTTTATGTTTTTTCAATGCTTCTTATAAATATTTCAAACCAATTTTTAGAGAATTTTTTTTAAGAATGTTTTATGTTTAAGAAATGATTATTTCATTTTAAGGAATCCATTATATATATCCAAAGAAAATGGTTAACGAAATTATTTAAAATATTTAATTAAAAAATGTCGTGATTTTTTTAGTGGAAATAATTTTTAAAACATTTTATGTTTTTAAAAATTTAATTTTTTCAATGAATAAGGGATATTTTCCGTATGATGTGTTTTTAAAATATCATTATACATTATTTCCCATATAAGAAGATATCTATTGGAGTTACTCATTCCTTTATAGTTAAATTATTTATTTATACGACTCATACTCATTCTATGTATGGTTAATGTTTAGATTTTATGATGTTTATAAAACCCATTTCTCTTTCACAGTTTATATGCTTTTGAAAAATAATTATTTTTATGAGTGTTTATTATGAGACAAAAATATTTTAAATCGGTAATTATATGACTAAATTTTAATTATTCCTATCTCATTTCATGGGTTATAATATGATTATTATTTATTATCTTATGAAACTCATATGTGTGACTTTTTTGAGGTCTTGGTTTTGATCTATATCTACCTATAATGAATTGGGTAATGATGGATGAATAAAGAGTAGATATATTATTCATGATCATGATTTTATGTACACAATGTTATGTGTAAACCTGATTACATTTTCATAATGTTATGCATGGATAAGATTTCATGTTCATAAGATTATTCAAGAACCTGAATACATGATCACAATGTTATTAGTGAACCTTATTTTGTGTTCATAATATTATACATAGACATGGTTTTATGTCCATACATTTATGGTCGAATGTGATTACATGTTTTCAATGTTATGTGTGAACCCTGTTAAATGTTCACAATGTTATGCACAGACTCGGTTTCATGTACATTATGTTATGTGTGAACCTAATTACATGTTCACAATGTTCATAATGGAATTTTTTCATGTCCATATGTTGTTGTAGGGACATGATCCCATGTCCTTAATGTTAATAGTGAATGTATTTATACATATTTATGTTCATAGAATTATAAAAAATCTGTTTTCCCCAAATTATATGTGTTTTTATTTATAATGTGTTAAGGAAATATTATCTTAATTATCTTCTGATACATGTATTATGAATAATTTAATTATGATCTCTAATATGTGGGTATTGAACTTCAAATGTTATGTTGATGTTCTATACCCTTTTTTCATGTTATGTTGATTAATTTCCATTATTTACCCATACTAAGAATATGAGATAACCACTTTCTTTTTTTCATTACCTAGGTTATGAAGAATGGTATTAGGTAGAATTACTATAGGTGGATATATTTATTGGAGATGTTAATGATATTTCACAAATATATTACATTTTGATTTCATGTTTCCAAATAAAGTTATCTATTATGGTCCTCAGGCATATATTTTATTAATTTACAAAATATTCATCTAACATAAAGGAATATACATGTATGTTACACCTAAGTCACTATAATTTCTATTAATGTAATGGATTAGTAAAACTTTTTAAACAATGATGACAAAAATTTAGGGATATCCCTACGAATATTTATAGATATATTTTTAGGAATGTCTCTAATGATAAGTATAAGGATGCATTAACATTTAGTAAAATGTCCTGGAATTTGGGTAATGGATAGAGTGGGTGGTTTTCTAGAAATACATTATGGATACTACATGTGGATGTGGCTCTTGAATATATATTCCTAGGAGTATAAACTCTGAAATGATGTTTTGGGCCTGACTCAAAATAATTTGGTACAAGACAACATGTCTTGCTTCACACCTGGTTTGAAACTCCTTGGGGATATGATTAAGGAATTTACAAAATCATCATTAACCATTATGAAAGATTTTAATATAATATAACTATGAATCAACAAGGATAAGCCTATGGTTTCTCTGACTAAATGATAGGTTTCATGATTTATACTTCCTCTAAGTAATTTTTCCGAATTATGTGGTTTTCATCTATGATATTTGTTTCTCACCCCATGATTTTTTTATTTCAGTTAATATTGGAAACCTGAAGGAATCGGGTTAGAAATGAGTTTCATAGATAGTATAATGATTATAGGAAATTAAAAAGGATAGTGACTAGAAGGAAATATATTGTAATTATTCCACTTCAGCAATCGTGATATACGATTAACAATGTTATGTTTGGGGATATTAATGACACGTCAGATAAAAGGGTTATGGACTTCTATAATGTTACAATTATAAGGATCATAGATTATATAATATTCGTCTTCCTAAATATCAATAATTATAGAAAAATAACCTTGAGGAATACTTTAAATTGGGGGTAATGTTTTCCTTATGCGAAAATGAGTGATAGAGTGACCAATTTCCATTCAGTTCATTATGTCATCTATTTAGAACATGGGGATTACCCAACTCAATTCCCAGATATATGAATTTAATTATAAACAAAGGAGGACATGTTCCATTATAACAATTAAGTTGGAAGGATATAATTATTTATGTATTTAGATCCATGAATTATGAATACTGAATTATATAATTATTATTTAGTTTCAGTTTTTCACTAAATATTTTAAATAATATGTTGAATATTTATAATAGAAAACATAAGTGATTTAATGTAAAGTTTTTCCTCATAGGAAACACAAGATTAAGGGAATGATAACCCTTAATGTGATCTTCATTTTAGGATAATTATTTTTAAATAAAGGACATGTTTGAAATATAAAAGTGAATTAGATGGTACTGATTACACTGTATTTGATTATCAATAGGTTGATAGTGTTTTCTATGTAATAATAGATGAATTTTAAGACTTTTTGGAATTATGAAATATAACAAATAATATTTGGAATAAAGAATCATTCATTTTTACAAAAGTATTTATAGTATTTCAGGTTAATACCATGTTTCCAAAGAATATACGATGAGGGTATTCACATTTTTAGGTTGTGACAAAGAATGATTTTATAGTGATTAATGGGGTTCAATGTTATGATGACTTAGTAAACTTCTTTTTATTTTTATTTAATTTTATATTTTGGATGAATTATATGTTTAACCATTTATTGGAATATTATGTTAAAATGTTGATTGTGAGATAAAAGTTATATCTCACCATGTAAGGATTTATGCATGTTTGATATCATGTGATAACCATTTTGTTGAGATGTTATGTGAAGGAAGATGAAATGATATTTCAGTCAATTTATTGATATCATGATATTTTTGTTTGTTAGGAATGAAAAATTTTATATCCTTTATATGAATAAGATATGATGTGGGAATTCATCAAGGGAAAACAAAAGAGATATATTGACCATATTAATATGAAAAAATCAACGAAATATGTTTCCATATGTTCCTAGATAGTAAAATAATTCCCCAAATCAGTTAAAAGGATTTTTAAATATATTTATCATTGAACCATTATTTTTTATAAATCATATCGTTTGTTAGATCATCACAAATTTATGGTTGTGTGATCACACACTTCTGATGATCAATGTTCTCTATAAATCTTCATCAGAACATGACTGTTATATTTAAATTCTGTTTCAATATTTTTACATCCCAACTAGGTTATCCTAAGTGTAAACCATGTTGTACATTACTTTTGGTAACCACTATGTTTCTAACATTGATTTTTTAAAGGATGTTTTAGTATTCAATTTTACAATGTTGGTTTCTATGAAATAAACATTCAAGTATTCAAACATTGATGAATCATATCAATTTCAAGGTATGAATTCATTTTAGGGGGTACAATGTAACACCTCGTGATTTTTTCATATATTTTTTTCAAATTTATTTATCAATTTGATATTTTTTTATTTCATGTTATATTGAAAACAATTATATATATATATACTAAAACATCAAGTCAAACATTCATTTCACATTTCACCAAAATGGATGGTGCTATAAGGAACCCTAAAATGGATTTTTATACATGCAATACTAACATGGTTTGCGCTACATGCAACACCGACTTACCATACATTACATGAAATACCGAGTTTCTACAAAACATAACTTGTTTATATAATTATTTAAATTTTTTAGTTATAACCCATCTGTTAAAAATAGTAATATAAATATTAATAAATAAATTTCATGTATTTATATAACTTTATTCTATAAATAAAACATATTAACAATGAAAAATTTAATTTTTTTGTAAAGTCTTAATTTAATTAAATATTCTTTTTTCTCTAAAGAACTATTTTTCATGTCCTTCTATGAAGAAAAAAATAATTAATTTTCAAAAAAATTAGATATTTATTTTTATAAAATAAATATAATTTTATAATTTATAATTCTGAAATTATATTAGGGTTATGTTTTTTGGATTTTTCTCAGAAACATCATTTTTTGATGAATAGTGATAAATATTGCATTTTAGGTAATAACCGCACTTTGGTTTAAATAAATATTTATGATATATTATACATTAAATTTGTTTTAAGGTAAAATTATATCAATTATACATCTATTAATTCAATTTAGGTCATTATAATCATTTTCATTTTGAAATCGTATATAAAAACTAAATAACCATGTGAAATTTTTTTTACTTTGAAATCATTATTATTTTATCTCGTCTGCAAGATATGAATTATCAATAAACTTTTATGATTTTGTGAATTTTAGTTACAAAAAAATTGAAATAAAACCTTATAATTAGTAGAATATTTATATCGTAATTATACCATGTTAATTTTTGACAAAACAAATACTACTAAAATTGATTAAAATTAATCATAGGGATTAATGTCAAAATAAATTATTTAGGGACTAAACCTTAATATTTGTGGCCCAAATGACCTATCCACTCATCCAACAACAATGTTTTAGAAATATATCATCCATAAACCTTATATTACTGATTATTTTGGTTTTTATGACTTATTTTAGATAAGGACACGTATACACATAACTTGTTTTCAAACATTCCATGTCTTTCCTTTCCCTTTGCTATAAAAGGACACCACCTCTCCCACTTATTCAAACCTCAAAAACCTATTATAATCATAAAATCTCAGAAATACCCACCTAAAAACTTAAATCCATTTCACTTTTAATTCTCCCATATTCCATAATGTCTTCCAATGAAGTATTTTGGCACAAACCAAATGAATTTACCTGATTAAGAGGCAACGTCTTCTCTGAGGCTCCTTTTATTCGTTTTATTTCTCCAACCCCACCACTCAATTATTTCATTATGTTATAAAGCACCATTATACACAATATAATCAGATTTTTTATGATAATGGTTTGACATACACATACACCCCCCTCCATCTAATGGGTATAAAACTTACTGTTTACGTGTACGGTGAACTACAACATCAATAAATGAAGATTGTTCATTTTTCCCTCCACTTCCTCTAAAGGTATAAATTATGAAGGAAAATAAATTAATATATGTTATATAATATATTTATTCTATATTTATTATTATTTATTTACTTTACAACACAAATCATTATAATTTTCATTTTGTGTTAATACTATCATTTCGTTTAAGAATGTGTGGACTACCGCCCACACAATGCAATGTGATTCTTTCATACACTACATGGAATGTATTAAGGATGAGTTTAGTAAATATATATGATGTATAAGATATTAATAATATAATTTAATAATGATATATATATACATTTATGTATTCAAATAGCATTCTTTCAACATGACAAATAAACATAAATGGTGTTCATCTGTATGTACTGCTTACCGTCTCTGTGACCGGTGTATTCTATTTCATACATATATATCCTATGGATTATTATAATAAATATTTAATGAATATAAATTATATATCAATAACGATTGACATCTTGTAAATCATGATATAAATATTTGGACCAAAGATATAACAAATTAAGACACATGCAAAAAACAAAGACAATATTATCCACAGTGAAACCTTACCATATAATTGTTAACAAGATGGTAAAATAAATACATAATCAAACCATATATAGAATTAAAAATAAGAAAATGTTGATTTTTTATATTTATTATAAATTATTAACTATTATACAATATTTTTCATTGAGTACGACAATAGTTAACACACATGAATCTGGAATTTCATCTCACCGTTTATTGTCATGAGATACATACCTTATTCACCACTCACATTGATCGTGTGGAATGTAAATATCCATTTGAAATGTAACATCATGAATATTATTATTTTCATGATAGAATAAGATTCATAAAATTTCATTTTATTACTTGGATAATATGATTCAAAATTACTATGTGTTAAGAGATTATGGAAACAATATCATCATTTATAAATATTGTTTTTTATTATACATCAATTGATGACATATAATAATAAATATCTTAATAAAACCATTGAATTATCTTATCATATGGTTTTCCATGATATATTATTGTATTAGTACCATTTTTACTCTCTATTTAATTAGGATAACTTAGAAAATGTTTAAATGAAAATTAGAATTTATATCTCCTTTCAGTCAGAAACTAGTGTTCTATCAAAAACATGATTTATACAAAGGATTTATTTTTTAAAATTTATAAAAAGATGTTAGAGGAAATTTTTACCCTTTTTACCCATCTATGGTCTTAGAATAAATCTTAATATTTTTTTATACCATGGAAGATTTGGAACATTAAAGGTAAAAAAAATTTCTCACACATACGGTCATACCACAATTGCGACCATAATTTCATCAAAGCATCCATTATATATTTCCATTTTAATTTTGACAAATAAATTTCATAATATTATTTAAATATATTGTTTTTAATGTGTTTATCAATGAAAATGTTTTTTAAAAATGTTTTATGAATCTTCAAATATTCCATTAAAATATTTCAATTATATTTTCGAAGAAAATGGTTTTAAATATTGTTTTGTGTTTAATAAATGTTTTAGAAATATTCAAAAATACATTATAAGATTACAAAGAAAAAGGGTTCCAAAATTATTTCAAATCATTCTTCATAATTTTTCACGATTATTTTCTATGAAAGTTTATTCAAAATTTGTTATGTTGTAAAAAAAGATTTTTCCTATAAGGAAAGTATATTTTTCTCATTAAGTGTTTTTAAATTATCGTTTATAATTATTTTCCATATATGATAAAATCTATTGGGGATACTCATGATTTTCTGGTTAAATGATTCAATTCCTCCATTCATATTATTTATATGAATAGTTAATATTTTCATGGAATGATGTTTATAAACCTATTTATCTTTCATAGGTCATAGGCTTTTGAATCCCACATCTTTTCACAATTGGTAATTATGAGACCTACCATTCTATAATTGGTAATTATGTGATTAAATGTTTATGATTCCTATATAATATAATGGGTTGTGAAATTATTATTTTTTTATATTTTTGTGGAACTAGAAAGTATGATTCTCTCATATCTTAGGATTGATATATATCTTCCTCCAATGTATTAGGTAATGATGGATAACTCTTGAGTATGTACATTATGCGTAAACCTAATTTCATGTTCAAAATGTTATGACTGATCCATATTATGTGTTCAAATTATTACACATAGACCTATTTCATGTGCATACGTTTATGTGTTAACATGATTTCCTATACACAATGTTATTCACGGACCTGGTTGCATGTCTGTAATTTGATTTGGGCACATTATTTCTAGACCATAACTTTATGAGTGAACCTATTTATAATTTAAAATGTTCACAACATTTTAAACAAATATTCATATTGTAAATTACATTTCTTATTCTTTTGTTATGATTTCATGACTTATTATCTTAATTCTATTATGGTCCATTCCTTTTGAACTGTCAATCAATATTATGATCTATAATGAGAAGGGTATGATCTTAAAATTTTATTCTCATGTTCCACACCCTTTTTTAGGTTATGCATACAGGTTTTATTTAGTTAACCTTACTGAGCATCTAAGTGCACCCAATTATTATATTTCCTTTCCCCTAATTATGAAGGATGGTTTTCATTAGAAGTAATATAGGTGGTCATATTTATGGGATACGTTAATGATCATTCACTAGGATTGGATATTTTTTTCCATGTTTCTAGAGTCACTAAATTGTTACAGTCCTCATATATCTATTTTTCTAATGTACTAAATATAAATTTAAATTGATGAAATATCCGTTTATTGTATATCTGGGTTTCTATAGTTGGTATAAAATGAATGGTTTATCCACCATTTGAATAATAGGATGATAAAATATTATTGAGATACCTAGGTATATTTCTAAGTATATGTCTGTGATGTCTCTAAGGACAAGTATAATAATGTGTTAAACTTTGAAAAATGTACTAGAATATTTGTAAAGGATAGAGTTATTTTTCCCATAAATACATCCATGTCTAGATACTACTAGTCTATGTGGCTCTAGGATAGATGTACATAGGAGTAACAACTCAGAAAAAATGTTCTGGGTCTAACTTAGGGTAATTTAGTACAGGACAATAGGTATTGTTGCACACCTAGTTTGACACTCCCAAGATATATGCTTTGGGAATTAAAAAACTCTTCATGAACCATTGTATAGGATTTTAATATAATATGACTATGAATAACCTAGTACAAACCTATTGTATCTTGAATTAAAATATAGGTTTCGTGATTTAGATATCCTATAAGGAATTTTTCATGATTATTTGGTTTTCATATGTGATATATGTTTCTTGAGACATGATTTATTATTTCAGTTAATTGAGGAGACTAGTAGGAACAAGGTTAGAATTTTGTTTAATGGACAATTTGGTGATTATGAGAAATGAAATCAGATAATATCTAGAGAAAATGATATTGCAATAATTTTGAATTGGATATCATTATATATGATTTACAATGTGAACTTTGGTGATATTACTAACACTTAGAATAAGAGGAAGATTGAATTTTATAAGTTGTCCAATTATATGAATCATATAGGAATTCTTATTCAAATTCCTACATTCCAAGAATAAGTTAAAAATAACCTCGATTAATACCTCATATTAAGGGGAAAAATTTATCTCTATGTCAAAAAGGGTAATAGAGTGATTAATTGTCATTGTGTTCAATGTATTATCTATGGAGAACACTGGAATTACTTAACTCAATTCCTAGACATGAGAATTTACTTCTAAACCAAGGAAGGACCCAATCCATGTCAAATATTAAAGTGGATGGTTTGAAGTATTTTTCTATTTGGATCCAATAATTATGAATGATTAATTATATACGGATTATTAAATTTATCATTTTCTTGAAATATTTTAAAAATTACACTGAATAGATATAATGGAAAAGATAAGTGATTTAATGACATGGTGATATTCATATTAAACACAATATTAATGGAAATCTGACCCTTAATTTTTTCCTAATGTTAAGACAATTAATTTTTGATATGGGATATTTTGTATATAAATAAGTGAATTGGATGGTACTGATTACCCTATATCATATAATCGATTAGTTGAAAATGATCTCTATGTCATTATGGATTATGTTTAGAACATCTTGTATTTAGGGAATATGTTAATTAATATTTGTAATAAGGAACCAAGAATGTTTTTGAAATGTATTAATGCTAATTTAGGTTATTAAAATGTTTCAAGAGAATATAGAATGAGGGTATTCACTTGTTTAGAATGTGATAATGAATAGTTACATTGTGTTTTATGGGGGGATCAATGCTATGATGATTTATTAAACTTCAAATTAATTTTTTGGAATTTCATATTTTGAAGGGTTATAAAGTCAACCATTTATTGAATGGTTATGTTAAAATAGAGGTTGAGAGATTATTGTGATATCACACTATATGACGATTTATGCATGATGGATAATATATGTGACCCATTTTATTGATATGTTAATTAAAGGAATATGGAATGACTTATCATTCTATTAATGGATATCCTGATTGGTAGGTTCTTCCAAAATGAGTATTTCACCATCATTCATTGGAATAAGAGAAGAAATCATAATTAATCAAAACATTCATAAGGTGTGATTGTACATATGTAAGGAACAAAATAGAGTAATAATTTTTCCTTATGTTACAATATAGTAAATAAATTCCTCAATTCTAGGAAAAGATAAGTGGAAAATACTATCCAAGCACGTTTATTTCTAGTAAATAATATAGTCCTTTAGATCGTCAAAAATTTATGGTTTCTTGATCACCCACATAGGCTTATCAATGATCCCTCTCAATCTCCTTTAGAACATGATTGTTGTATCATTATTCCATGTCCTATTTTCACTTCCTACCCATGTTCTCTAATTTAGAACCCTAGTTAAATGTTACATTAGGTAACTGCTATGCTGCGAACTTCTATTTTTTAAAGGAATTTCTTGTATTCATTTTTACGATGTCGGTTTCTATGAAATTAAATTTAATATATTAAACAATTGATAACTTAGAATAATTTTGAGGGGTAATTTCATTTTAATGGGGGTAGAATGTAACCCCCTATGATTTTTTGAATTTTTTGGAATTAATTTATATTTTAGATATTTTTCATTTCATGTGACTCTAGAAATATATTCATATATAATTATATATTAATACAATATGTCAAATATTCCCTTAAAACTACACCAAAATGGATTGCTCAATATGAAACACTGACATGGATTGTGATACACATAATACTAATATTTATTTCACTATATCCAACTCTAACTAGGTGTACGTTACACACAATTGCAAGATTCTATGAAACATCATTTATTGTTAGAATTATTTTAACTTTTATGTTATATCCCAGCCATTAACATTTACTAATATGAATAGTAATTACTAATTTTCAGATATTTTTATAATTATTTTATATAATTAAAACGTATTGATATTGAAAAATATAATTTTATTGTAATGTCATTATATGTTTTTTAAAAAATATTATCTCGAATAAACTATTTTTCATATCCTTCTGTAAAGAAAAAAAAAATAAATTTTAAAAAAGTATGGAAATTTAATTTTATAAAATAAAATTAATTTTTGAATTTAGTATGATGAAATTATATTAGTGTTAATTTTTTTGATTTCTCTGAAAACATCATTTTTTTATGAATAGTAAAAAATTCAGCATTTTTCTTAATCGATACCTTAACATTCACAAAATTATTAATGATAAATTAAAAATTAAAAATTTTATAATGTAAAATTATATCAATTAAAAATTATTAATACAAATTATGTCACTATAATAAATTTCACATTGAAATTTAAAATAAAAAATAACAAAATTTTGAACATTTTTATACATTAAAAACTTTTTATTTCTTCCCATATGTGGTTGTCTCATTAGTCGTAATTTTTACCAATTTATGAATTTTATTTATCAAAAAAAATAATTAAAAATTTTAATAAGTATAATATTTAGATTATAAATAGATCATGTTGATTTTTTGTCAAAACTATTTGTAAAAGTTATTAAAAATAATCATTTTGATTAAGGTCAAATTAATATTAATTAAGGAGTAAACCCTAAATGTAGGGGACCAAATTATCTAGAAACTTATCTAAAACCCATTTTATTTCCATATTTTTGAATTAAAAATTCCAATACTAACTTGTTTTGGTTTTTAGGACTTTTTTTGGGTAATAACATGCATAAACCTAACTTGATTTCAAAAATTTCAAGTGTTTAATTTCCCTTCTCTATAATAAGACGCCACTTATACCACTTCATAACACCTCTAAGACCAATTATTTTCATCTCATATATGCACAATAAACATCCTAGAATTACTACCTTCCTCCTTGAATCATCCCTTTCAGTATAAATCCTTCCATTGAAGCCTTTTGGCACAAACAAAAAAGAGTAACTTGATTGAGAGGTAACATCTTCTATCAAGATTCGTTCTTGTATTTACTTTATCCACCCCTTAAATATATTTTTTCCATTCTGGAATAAAGAATAAATTATCCTAAATATAATTTTAATTTTTATGCTATGTTTTATACATATAATTACACCAAATACCATCTAAAGCGTAAATACCATATTTTTATGTATAGGGAGAACTAAAACCTCACTAAATAACGATTTTTCATTTTTTCACCGCCTCTCATGGTGGAAATTATAATAAAATATAGGTTTATATATGTTATATATTATATTTATTTTTTACTTAATCATCATTAATTATTTTTCAACAAAAATCATTTAACATTCAATTTTGTGTTTATATGATATTTTTTCTTGAGGATGTATGGACTATGACCCATCAATGCTATGTGATTTTTTCATACACTTCATCGAACGTACTAATAAATTATTTAGTGACTATTTAAGATATATTTAATAGAATAAATCATCTGTAAAAAATGAAGTATATAATCATATATATATATATATATATGCCTTTTACTTTCATTCTTTCAACAATATAATTAAAAATAAATAGTGCTCATGCATATGTACAACTTACCGTCTCCTTGAATGGTGTATTCCATTTCATAATTATATATCGTGTGGAATATTATAATATAGATATATTTAATATAAAATATATATAATTTATGTTTTATATTCTGGATATCGTGGTATAAATATATGGAACAATGATATAAAAAATTAATACACATGAGAAAAACAAAGTGGATATTACCTGAAGTGAAAACATAACATAGAATTGATAACCTATAGGTAATATAAAGAAATAATCAAATAATATATTTTATTAGAATAAATAATAACGATATTTTAAATATGTATAATTAATTTATATTATATAGGAGGTTTTAATGAGTATAATGAGAATAATTAAATAAGGTAATGGAATTTAATTTCAACATTTATTACCATAAGATACATTCCTTATTCACTACTTACATTAACTGTGTGGTAAATACACTATTCATTAGAGTATTATATCTTGAATATTATTATTTTCTTGATATTATCAGCTTCATGAAATTTCATTTTGTTACATGGGATGTATGATTCTATGTTACAGTGTGGCAGGAGTCTATTGGAACATTCTAATCGTTTATCGTGATTGTTTGTGATTATACATAAATTGATGACATATCATGATCCATCTCCCATGAAAACCTATAAAATATCTTATATTTTGGGTTTAAATGATATATACATTTATTTGTACAATTTTTCCACTCTTTGGTACTTAGGAAAATTGGGAAACATTTTTTAATGAAAACCTATATTTATTTTTCTCTTTGGTTGAAAATCTATGCTCATTCCAAACCATGATTTATAAAAATGTTTAAAAAAAATGTTTTAATTTTATCATATGATGTTAAAGGACATTTTATCCATGTTTTAAATTTATATTCTTAGAAATAATATTCTTTTCATTTTCATATCAAGGAACATTTTGTACATTTTAAGTTAAAAATGACATGTTCAGTACGTACTGACTAACCACCATTATGACCATCGTTTCCATCGATCATAAATTATAGGTTTACAAATTTAATATGAAATAAAAAAATTTCTTAACATTCTTCAGAGTTATTTTTTCTAAATATAATTTCATGGAAAAAGGTGTTGAAAAATGTTTAATGGCTTTTCAAATCATCCTTTAGAATATTTAAAATCTATTTTCAAATAAAACGGTTTTCATGAATGTTTTATGTTTATGAAATGTTTTAAACAAGTCATGTATCCTTTATAATTTTATAAAGAAAATTTTTTCCAAAATTTTTTCAAGTATATCTCTAGAATATTTCATGTTTATCTTCTAGGAAATGGTTTTCAAATTGTTTTATGTTTTACAAAAAAAAAATCAAATAACAAAGGATATTTTCCTTAAGAAGTTTTTTTAAAAGATATTGCTGAATTATTTCACATATAAGATGACATATTTTGGTGTTACTCAGGTAATTTGGGTGAAATTATTCAATGATTAAATTCATATTATTTCTATGAATGGTTAATGTTTTGATGGAATGATGTTTATAAAACTCATTTCTCTTTCAAAAGTTATTTTCTTCTGAAACCTGCTTCTTTTCACGAGTGGTGATTATGAGACCTACCCATTTTTTGTAAGTAATGATATGATTATGTGTCCATGATTCCTATCTAATTTCATGGGTTATGATAGGATTATTGTTTATAAACTTGTGGAACTCATATATATTATTTTTTTCATGTATTGGATTGGATCTATATCTCCCTCTAATGCATTGGGAAATGATGTATGTCTCATTAGTATGAATGTTATGTGTGAAATTGGTTTTATGTTCAAAATATTATGTTTGAACCTGATTACATGTTCACAATGTTATGAATAGGCCTGATTTTCCATCCATAAGTTTATTCTTCAACTGATTACATATTCATAATGTTATGAGTTAACCTTATTATGTGTTCACAATATTCTACATGGACCTGGTTGAATGTCCACATGTTTATGTGTGAACTAGATTACATGTGCACAATGTTTTGGGTGAACCTGATTACATGTTCCAAAATGTTATGAGTCATCTAGATTGCAAGTCCATAGGGTTATGCGTGAGCCTGATTACATGATCACAATGATACACGTAGACCTAGTTGCAAGCCTATAAGTTTATGTGGGGTCCTTATTTTAGGTCCCTAACATAATGAGTGAACCTATTAATAAATATACATGTTCATAATATTATAAAAAAAGGTTCATTCCCAAAATTATTTTTCCTATAAAATTACTATTCTTTCAGGACTTATGATCCTAATTATCTAATGATACATTTATTATAAAAATCTAATATTTATTATGATCTCTAACAAGCCGGTATGATCATAAAATTTTATTCTCAAGTCCCTTTCCTTTTTGGTCGTGTTATTCTTATACGTTTTCTTTATTTACTCATACTCTGATTCTGATATCACCCCTTTATTATGTTTACATTCCTCATGTTATGAATAATAGTGTTTAGTATGTGTGATAAATTTAGATATCATTATGGGAGATGGTGAAGATCTTTCACAACTATATGATATTTTGTTCCCATGTTCACAAAGACACTAAACTGGTATGGTCCTCGAGTATGTATTTCAATAATGTACTAAATATTTATATAAAATTATGTAATATCCATATATGTCAAGCATGGGTTTATGTACTTGGTATCAAAGGAAAAGGATTAGTCATCCTTTGGAAACGTCAATGATAAAACATTATTACTATCTATATGTATATTTCTTATAATATGTCTAGGGATGTCTCTATGGATATGTATAAGAATGAGTAAATGTTAAGGTAAATGTCCTCAAATTTTGTTAAAGGATAGGGTGAGTATCTTCTAAAAAATAAATCTAATTCTGGATACTACATGTTTGTGTGTATTTGGCATAGACTTAACTAGTAGGAAGAACTTGAAAATGATGTTCTGGGCCTGCTTTGGTGTCATCTAGTACAAGACAATGGGCCTTGCATCACACCTTGTTTGAAACTCAAGGGGATATTCTATAGTAATTCATGATCTCCTCATGAAAAATTATGATGGATTTGATTATAAATTGACTATTAATAATGCCCAAGGGAATGATAACCTTTAATGTGTAAATAAGGTTAAGATAATGATTTCCAGATAAGTTACATGTTGGATATAAAAAAGTGAATTGGATGATATTGACTACCATGTATCTTATTATAAATTGGTTGAGTTAATTTTTTATGCCATCAAGTATGATGATTAAAAATTCGTGGATTTAATTAATATATCCTTTAATTTTTGGAATAAGGATTCATGCATGTTTTCAAAAAGTATTAATTATAATTTAGGTTATTACCATGTTTCAAAAGAATATGTGATAAGGGTATTCTCATTCCTGGAATGTGAAAATGAATAGTTACATTGTTTTTTATAGGGGATCAATACGATGCTGATTTAGTAAGAATCTTCTTAATGTTTCGGAACATCAACTTTTTGAAGGGTTGTGGGTTTAATCCTTTATCGAATGACTAAGTTAAAATAATATTTGTGAGATTAAATTGATATCTTGCCATATGTGTATTAATGCTTGTTGGATAACCACACCTAACTATTTCGCTGAGATGTTACGTGAAGATATATTTAATCACATATCATTCTATTTATGGATATCCTAATATGTTGGTTCTTCATGAATGAAAAATTCACCATAATTCCCTAGAATAATAGATGAATTGATAATTGATCAAGGAAAACCCAATGGGTGTGATTGTATATATGAAAGGAAGAAAATAATTTAATTATGTTTCCATATGTTCATATACAATAAAATAATTCCTAAAATCAAGGAAAATGATATTAAAAAAATATTTATCCTAGAACCATTATTTTTGATAAATTAGATAGTCCCATAGATCATTATAGATTTATGATTTTTTGATCACCCATTTCTGGTGATAAATTTTCTCTTTAAATAACAATCATGACATGATTGATAGATTTTTCTTCAATTTCTATATTTTTTCATCCCACCTATGTTTTCATATATGGAATCCTAGTTCTATGTTACTTTGGTAACCGCTATATTTCCATATTTCTTTTTTTCAAGGAAGGACTAGTATTCATTTTTATGATGTTGGTTTCTTTGAAATTAACTATCTTGTATTAAACCATTGATAACCAAGAATAATTTCGAATGATGAATTCATTTTAAGGGGTGTAGAATGTAACACCCTGAGATTTTGTAAAATATTTTTTTTTCAAATTAATCTATATTTTTTATATTTTACATCTCACATGAAATGAGATATATATATATATATATATACAAATTCAAACATTTCATTTACATACCACAAACCTAGCTTGTCTTATGCTACCCGCACATGCGATTTGGCGTATGAAACACACAATACCGAGTTTCTACAAAACATCATTTAATGTTATAATAATTTTATCTTTTTAGTTATAAACCATCTATTGAAAATTAGTATATTGGATATTAATAAATACTTTGAAAATATTTTTCTAATGGTTTTATATAAATAAAACATATTTTTAAGGAAAAACATTTTCCAGTAAAGTGTTTATATGTTTTAAAATTTATTTTCTCGAATGAGCTTATTTTTATGTCCATCTATAAAGGAAAAAATAAATTTTTACACATATAGAAACTTAATTTTAATAAATAAACATTACTTTTTAGATTATAATGATTCAATTATCTTAGGGTTCATTTTGGATATTATTATGAGAAACTTCATTGTTTGGGGAATAATAAAAATTATTGCATTTTAGTTAACAGAAACCATTTCATTTAAATATTAAATAATCTTAAATTATACAATAAATATGTTTTAAGGTCAAATTAGATCAATTGTACTAATATTAATACAATTTAGGCCATTATAATCAGTTTCAATTTGAAATTGAATATAAAAATTGAACAATCATTTCAACATTTTTCTTATTCTAAAAACTTATTATTCTATCTCATCTACTGGACTAGAATTAATCATAGAATTTATGATTCAATGGATCTTATTTTTAAAAATTAATATAAACCATTGTAATCAGTATAATGTTTACAGTATAATTATACCATTTTAATTTTTGACCAAAAAAATTTGTAAAAGTGACTAAAATAACCCACAGAAATTATGGTAAAATTAAGTATAATTAGGGAATAAACCATAATCTTAGGGAGAAAAATAACCCAGAAAATTTTCAAAAACAATCGGATGGCCATATTTCGACCATAAATCTTCCATTAATTACTGTTTTTTGTTTTTATGACTTTTTATTTATGAAAATGTATACACCTAACTTGTTTTCAAAAAATCCTACGTTGTCATTTCCCTTCCCTATAAATGGTCACCACCTATCTCTCCACTTCATACCACTCAAAATAATATGATATATAAATATATATATCATATACACTTACAAACAACCCTCATTTACACTTTGAAGCCAAAATTTGGGGATAAAGTCTTCCAAGGAATCCTTTTAGCAGAAACCAAAATAATTTATACGATTAAGATCCAACATCTTCTCTCAAGCTCTTTTATATTATTTTATTTATCCACCCCTTCAACTATCATTATAGATGTATTCATGACAAAAAAAATTCCTAATTCTAATAGTATTTTTTTACTAATGCTTCTACCTATACATACACACACCTCATTGTAATGTGTAACATACATTTTTTTTCACGTGTACAGTGAACTACAACGTCACTAAAAAATGATTATTCATTTTAATATTATTATATATCAAGGTTGATAATAACATAGAAACTCTTTCAATATATGTTATATATTATGTTTATTATGTATTTATGATTATTTAATTATTTTAAATAAACTTCGTTATGCATCCCATTTTGGGGTATTATAATAATTTCCATTGAGGAAGTGTGGAATACCAACAATTCAATAAGATATGTTTCGTTCATACATGACATGTAATGTATTATGAATTAATTTGGATAATATATATTTTATATATGATATAATCAATCTAAATTAATAAATATATATATACTTTTATATCTGTTCCATTCCTCAAACACGAAAATTAAATGGAAATAACGTCCATACATACGTACAGCTTACAGACCCCATGAATAGTGTATTCCACTTCATAATAAATATCTTATGGATTATTATACTACTCATGTAATGAGAATAAATTATATTAAAATCATGGTTTAAATTCAAGAAATAATGATATAAATATATGGAACAAATATATTAAAATTTTGGACACATGCGAAAAACAAAGCATATATTCCCCGAAGTAAAATCTTAACATAGAATTGTTTACCAGAAGGTAATATAAATCCATAATAAAAAAATATTGTATGATAATTAATAATAAGGTTTTTTCATATATGTATAATAAAATTATATTTATTATAAAGGATTTTTGAACGAGAACGATTATATTCAAAATATAAGGTAAGATAATTTCTTCTCACCTTTTATTACTGTGAGATATATGCCTTATTCAACAATCCTTTTTATTATGTTGTATATATATGTCCAAATGAAATTTTATGTCATGAGAATTATTATTTTCATAATATTATAGTATTAATCAAATTTCATTTTCTTACATGGGTATATTTATTCTTAGTTAACATGTCGTAAGACTCTTTTAAAACAATTTCATCGTTTATACAGATTTTTTATAATTATAATTTTAATAATGATATATCATTATAAATATCTCAATAACTCCATTGAAATATCTTATCCTATTTTTTAAATGATATATTAATGTATTGGTGCCATTATTTCAACTCTTTCATTCTTAGGATAACAAAGAAATATTTTTAATGAAAATTCAAAATTTGTTCCTTTCAGTTGGAAATCTATGTTCCTAAAAAAACATGATATCTTAATATTATTTTAATAATGGTTTAATTTTACCATAAGATGTTAAATGAATATTTCCCATATTTTATCTTCTATGGTAATATAATGAATCTTCTTTTCGTTTTCCTATCAAGTGACTTGTCGGCACTTTTAAGGATAAATAATGAATTTTCAATGTGTACGGACTTTCCGCATTTGTGACCATAATTTCCATGAAGCTTCCATTATATGTTTACAAGATTAATTTAAAAGAAGAATTTATTATTAATATTCTGTAAATTTATATTTTTAAATGGGTTTTCAATGAAAAATATTTTCAATATCTTAAAATAGTTTTTCAAAGTATCCTTTTAAATATTATAAAAGATATTTTCAATTAAAATAGATTTAAATTATGTTTTATATTTAAGAGATATTTTAAATGATTTTAATAATACATTATATCTTTCCATGTAAAAAGGTTTCCATCATAATTTTAATTCTTTCATTATAGGGTATCTTATTTATTTTCAAGTAAATTGTTTTTAATGGGTTTTATGTTTTAAAATTAGAATTGTTTCAGAGAATAAATTATATTTTCATCCCAATGTGTTCTTTAAATATCATTCCAATTTATTTCTCATATACGATGACATATGTTGGAATTAATCATGCATTTAATGTAAAATGATTAAATGATTCCAATCATATTATTGCTACTAATGGTTAATGTATCAATGGCGTTGTATTTTTGAAATCATTTACTTTTTCATGGGTTATATTCTTTAGAAACCAAATTATTTTTATATGTGGTGATAGTGAGACCAACCCCTTTTCAATCGTTAATGATATGATTAAATGTTCACGATGCCTCTCTAATTTCATGGGTTATAATATGAATTTTCTTATAATCATTTAGAACGCATATTTGTGATTTCCATCATTTATTTAGATGGATCAATATCTCCCTCTAATGCATTGGAAAATGATGAATTACTCATGAGTATTTATGTTAAGAGTGAACCTTATTTCATGTTCAAAATGTTAGTTGTGAACTCGATTACTCGTTCATAGTGTTATTAATGTACACAGTTTCATTTCTATAAGTTTATGAGTTACCCTAATTACATTATCACAATATTATGTGTAAATCTTATTACATGATCAAAATATTATTCATGGAACTAGTTTCATGTCAATAAGTTTATGTGGGAACCTGATTACATTTTAACAATTTTATGCATTAACCAGATTACATGTTCACAATGTTATGTATAGACTTGTTGTCATGTCCATAAGATTATGTGTGAAACTGACTACATGTTTACAATGTTATTCATGGACCTATTTTCATGTCCATAAGTTGATTTAGTGGAATGATTTAATGTCCTTAAAATAATAAGCTATCCAATTTATACTTAGTCATGTTCACAACATTATAAACAAATTTTCATGCTAAAAATTTCATGTCTTATTCGGTTGTTATGATTTCATTAATTATGATATTAATTCTCTTATGGTCTAGGTATTTTGAAATACCAATATTTATTTTGATCTCTAATATTAATGGTATGATCTTGTAATGTTACACTCATGTTTCACACCCTTTTGTTCATGTTATACTTATGAGTTTTCTTATTTACCCTTACTAAGCATCTGATCTCCCCCCATTATTTTGTTTCTTTCCACAGGTTGAGAGGAATGGTTTTAGGTAGAAGTACTAAATGTAACAATATATTTAGAGCGTGTGAAGATCATTCATGAGGAAAAAAGATTTTGTTTCCATGATTCGAAATACACTAAACTATTATGGTCCCCGATATAGTATTTTTCTAATATAATTAATATTCATCTAAAATAATGAAATATCCAAGTATGTTAAGATTGTATAACTATAGTTCCCCCCTAAAACAATTTCCACGTGGTTGGTTCATTTTTAGGGAAAATATTACTCCCTTGCCCACGAAATCATGTTCTATAATATTAATTTTCCCAAAATTGGTGTCAAAGCCACCCAAACCCCAAAAAATTCATCCTTTTGAACCAAAATTAGACCCTCATGATTTTAATGATTTAAAATATTTCCATGTGAATTCCAACTTCATCTGACCTCTATTATTCAAGATTCAAAATAATAATCAAATACCTTCTCATATCTGGTTATTGGATTCTATCCTTTTGCTTTTTCATTCTTCCACATTTCTTCTCTCATTCTATCGGTGGAAAAAATATTATTTTTTGTACAGATCATATTCTATATTTAGTGAATATAGATCTAGGATTCTGATTCTAGATTTTGAATTAAAGGGACATTTATTTTTTTATCTTGATTTAGGCATTTTAGATTCAGACCTTAATATATGTCCTTGTGCTACACATTTTTTGGGATTTCCATTTGGTGATTTTTTATCAAATATTTGATGAATGTGGTTTATTATAAAAATCCCATAATATTATTATCATCTACATGTATGTGATGTTATAATAACTTTATTTTTTAGTGATTTAAATTTCAAATTGAATTACTTATTATGGTAAATTAATTAATTAATGTATTAGAGAATTAATTTAATAATGGAAATTGTGAAACTTGGATAATTAATTGATGAATTAATTATCAAAATATGAACTGAGGAATTGAGTATTGATTTAATAATGAAAATTTTGGAATTGGGTTAATTAATTGGTGAATTAATTGTGAAGCTATGAATTAGGGAATTGGGGATTTGATTGAATAATGGAGATTGGGGAATTGTGATAATTATTTGATGAATTAATTATCAGGGTATGAACAAAGGAATTAAGGATTTTATTAAAAAATGGAATCATGGAATTGGTGTATTTATTTGATGAATAATTTTTTAGGGTACAAATCTAGGAAATAATAATTTAATTGAATAATGGTATTTTAGAATTTGGATAATTATTTGATGACTTATTTATCAAATTATATAATGATGAAAATGGGGATAATTAATTGTCGAGTTATTTATTGAATTGTAAAATTGTAAATTGAGAATAATTAATTGGTAAATTAGTAATTAGATGTTGAGTATGTCAATGGTTAATTAATTGTGGAATCGATTAATGGAAAATGATGTGATTAATTGATTGATGAATTAAATAATGGAATTGGATTAATTTATTTAGGAATTAATTAATGGATGATAATTGGGTTTATACACATACTGATCTAGACCATTGATATATATTCAAGGCAGATAAATGGGTATCTAGACATAATGATCTATGATAACGATATATATTCATTTTTTATAATTTATGTGCTATACATTATGATATAAACAAATGATATACATGCAAGGATGATGAATGGGATGACAGACATGATGATCTAGGATAATTACATATATGTATGATTGAGTATTTGGGTTCTAGAAATGTAGTTCTATGACGGTGATATACATGCATGTTTGATAAACATGGTGCTAGATAGGGTGTTCTACACCCAAGACATTGGTATTGGAATATGAATCCAATTGGGAGAAATAATGAAATTAAAGTAAGATAACCAATGTAATCCCATGTTCTATAATAAAATATTAATTGAATAAGTATAATTGTTTAGATTCGGCATGGTTGAGAGCATGTGATGAAGTAAGGGTGTCATCAGGAACCTGGTAGTCATTGTTGATACATAATGATTAATTGATAATGTGATAACTAATTATTTATTCATTGTAATAATTTATTTTTACAATTGTATACACATGTTATTGACATGGTTTTTTTAGGCATCTTTGGTGGTGGGATACAAAGTAATACTCACACCCAACTCAGGCGGCTTGATTAGTACCCAAATACAGTTTATTTTTTCATAATAGTTAAATAAAAAATTCTGTGTATTAGAAAGTTGATTTTGGAATATAGCTTGGTTGATCTAACCAGGAATAGATTATGACTTTCTTAGGATTTTACAGTGACATTCATTTGAGTTTTCCTTTTTATCGCACATGAATCATATATTCGCATGGCATTTTTTTAGCTCCAATTGGATATTGTATTTCCTACTTTGTTTATCTTTAGATATTTGGATTTTTTTATAGATATATATGATTCCATTATTTTTACTATGTCTATTAGTTTTTACTCTGAAAAAATATGGTATAGTTTCCTCATGGTTATCTTATCAAACACTTTCTACTAGTTGGAAGTGTTTGGAATACGGGGAGGTCCAGTTGCGGTTTTATAGAAAATTGGCTTGGGGAACTAGTGAGTAGAACTCGGGATATGATGTTAAAAAGTTGTATCATAGCTCTAGAAATATTTTATTTTATTTGTTATTAATGATTGGGAAAGGTATACATGAGGCTAAGAGGATTCATGGCTTTGTTATGAGCTCTTCCATGGGATTTTCAGACCCATGTATGGGTGAAAAACTCATGTACTCAGGGTGGGATTATTGTTATTTTATTTTGTTATTAAAACTAGATATTATATCACCTTGGATGATGCACTTGTTTTGTGATGTGAAAATTATTTTTTGGGTTTAAGAAATTTGAATTGTGTCCTAGAATGACATTATAGTTGAGTCTCTATGCGTCATTCTAGGAACTATGGATTATTTTATGACATGCATCGTATTAGGAATACACTGGAATATGGGTTTTTGGTTAGTTTTTGATCTTACTATTTTTTATTTCTTGAGAAATTTAATGAAAAATGATGCCTAATGTGAATGGAATGGTGTAAAATGATGTAATATGAGAATAAATTTTTTTATCAATGATAAATTTGTAATGATACGTCTTAACCCTTTCTAAGAAAGACCTAGGATTAGGGTGGTTAAGTGTATTGATAGTGCCACAGTTTTGACCACGTGGAATGATTTGGAAAAAGGATTGTTTTGATATTCCAACAACATTAATGAGAAAATGTGGTGTTATGATTATTGGTATGTGTTTTTGGAATTTTAGATAATATTCCTCCATGACGATGCTTATTAATAAGAAGATAGAAGGTTATGGTTGGAGATGGTTAACCAGTGTTGGAACTTGAGCCGCTGATAGTGCTGAGTGAGGAAGAAGGGGAGAAGTTATGATAGAACTCTTATCACTTCATGAAATTCTGAGAAAGATACAAAGGGTGGGTTTTGAAGTTTATGTATGACCTGAAGAGGGTATTTTATTTGTAGAACCCTCCATCTTTTACTAAAGAGGACGGACCTGAGGGTTCTGAGTTTTGGAATGAGTCTATTCAGACAATACTTTCCCATTTGGAGACTCCGGTTAAGAGGAGGGTCAATATTGTATTTTATATGATAGGGGGATCAGTGAAGTGATGGTGGGATGTATAGTATTTGACAGGATATAATGATGGTATACTATATAAGGACATCTTTGAGGTATTCTTGGAGCACTTCTACATAAAAACAGTATAGCATGAGAGAGTAACTTAGTTCATGAGGTTGAATTAGTGGAGTAACTTTGTGATGGATTTTGATGCATGCTTCATAGATTTTCATCATTTTTCTCCATCATTTCATGGATTTGAGTCTAATATGGAAAATATGTTTCATGATTCAATAAATTATGAAATTAATTACTAGGTCAATATATTTTATCAAAATAAGTTTTATGATGTTTTGAATCAATCTATAACTACTCAGTGGAAACTAAAGGTGGATTTTATTGATGTACAGGTGGTTTCATCTAGATGATTTGTAGGTACATCTTATGAGAGAAGGAATCATCTTTTTGAGAAATTTAGTTAGAGTAGTGGGAAGGAAAGTGGCCAGCCTGTGGGTTCATTTTCTCTTGATCTTACTCATGATCTTTTCTCACAGTGAGGTAATTCATGACACTTTCATGAGCATTTTCCTATTATAATAGTATAGTGTCTATACGATAGAAATATTCGACATATACTAAGTTTCTATAGTAATCTAAGACAAACAGTTAGTGATGGAGTATCTAGAATGAACCAGAGTGTATGAATTTGGTCTTCAACACTATATTAGTCTAGCAGTTGGAGTTCTACTGGCCAAGGAGGTAGTAATAGTTGATGTGGTACTTCTAGAAAAGATAAATCGTATCGTTAGAGTGTTGAAACTCTAGGTAGTCAGAGGACATCCCAAGGAATAAGGGAAGGACAATTACATGTGGCACAGTCTACACTTGTGGATAAGGAGGTTGGGCCATCAATAGTGAAATGTGTTATTCTTGTAGATTATAAATTATCTAGTGCCTTATTTGATAATAGTGTCTCTCATTCCATTATATATTCAAAACATGTTACTATTTTGATCCTCAAGGTGGAGTTTGTGAGTGCGGAAATGACAATAGATACACCATTGGGAGTACGATATAGAGACATCTGTAAGTGGAATGGGCATTCTCTCGAGATTAAGGAGTTCCATTTTATGTGGTATCTTTATATACATGACATGTCGGACTTTAACCTAATAATTTTTATGGACTAGCTAGTCATGTATAAATCCCCAATTGATTTTTACTTTAGGAAAGTAACCTTTAACTCTCCAAAGTGTAGAATCTATATTCAACAAGGAGATTTAGATACTTAGGTGGGCTGATCAGGGACAATTACTCAACAGATGTTAGATCTCATAGCCCAGGTTTCTAGACATTTAATGGATGATGGATGAGTAAATCCTGATATCTTTAAAATACTAATTGAATAGTTTTAATTTGTTTTTTCTAAAGATTTACCATGATTCTCGGATGGGATAGATGTGGAATTCACTATTTATCTCATTCAAGGGGATGATCTAGTATCAATTTCACCGTATATAGTAGAACTAATATAGCACAAAGAGCTCAAGTCTCAGTTAGAAGTGTTGGAGGATAAGGGAATGATTTGTCTGAGTATGTCAACTTAGGGTTCACCTGTGTTGTTTTCAAATATTCCGCATAAAATTTTGTGCTTGTGTGTTGATTATCGAAAGTTTAATATGATGACTTTAAGGAACTGATATCCTATTCCATTTATCAATTATATGTTTTACCTATTTAGGGGATCGTTTGTTTTCTCAAATATTGACTTGATATCAAGGTATCATCATCTAAGAGTTCAGACATCAGATATACCAATGAATTCCTTGAGAACCGGCAATGGAAGATAATAGTAATACATAATGTTGTTTGGGTGGATGAACAATCCATAAATATTAATGATCATGATCTTTAATTTTTATCAGGATCAGTTAGTGATGGTGTTATTAGATGACATCTTGGTGTACTCCAATATTCATGAAGATCTTACAAATATCATAAAATAATCTTGAGTATAATTAGAGGTAATTGGCAATACTCTATTCCATCTATGTCCATGTTTTTTATTGATCACATTCAATTATTTATGCACATCATATCAGAAGAAGTATTATTAGTGGACCTTGAAAAATGTCCAGTATTAGTGTCTTGGGAGAAGCCCAAGAGGTTGTTAGACATCTGAAGCATTATGGAATTATATATATATTATAGAAAATTCATATTTGACATTCCCCATTTGGTAGTGCCTCTTTTTCTTATCCAGTATAGGAATAAAGTTTGAATGGACATAATTATATGATAATTCCTTCCTGGATCTGAATAAGATTTTGAATTCACCACCAATCATTATCCTACCTAGATCTAGTTGATCATTAAACAGTGTATTGTGATGCTTCTGTAATTGGGATCAGAGCTAGGTTGATTCAACAATATTGAGTCATACTTTATGGGTCATGAATGTTGAGGCCTCATGAATAGAACTACCCTACTCATGACCTTGATCTAGTATTTTTTGTTTACACATTTAAGTCATGGAGGAAATTTATGTTGGGTGAGAAGTTTATGGTGTTCGCCAACCACAATAGCTTAAGATGCATCTTTTGGAAATGATATTTGAATATTTGGTAGTGAAGAGGGTTTGAGTATATGCATTCTTTTTACGTTAAATTGTCATATACAACTAGGAAGGTAAATAGTGTGACTGATGATTTAAATATAAAAACATAGACACATGATGTTCAAGATTTTAGTGCTGAATGGAAAATAAGGACTTTTTTGAATGACATGATAATTGTGGTTGTGGAGTGTCAAAAGAAGATTACTCTCTTATCAGTTATAGTGGATTCTAAACTCTTGAGATATACTAGGAAAATGCATTTTTAATATCTAGAGTGTTCTATATTGAGGTAAGTCCTTGAAGGTTGGGAGTCACCTTTATATTGGGAATATGTGAGGATGAGGTCAACAATTTCCGGAATCGGGTCACTGTTAATCTGATCACGTGAGACGAGATGGTGTGTGAATTTTATGATTTAATGAGGTAAGTACATATAGGTTTAACAAAAAAATTCAATTACCTAAAATGATAGTTTTTTGGGTTGGGAATGAAAATGGAGATAACAGGGTTCATGATACGATGCTACAACTTTAGGTAGGTGAATGCTGAGCATCAATGAACTGCATTTTTTCTGCAGTCGTTGCCCATTTCGGAATGGATGTGGGATGATGAGACCACAATTATTTTTTTGGGTCATCATAAAAATCCAAGGAAGAGTCATTTTATAAGAGTTTTTATGGATTGACTCAGGAAAGTATTTCATTTCATTCCTATACAAGTGAATTCATTATTTGATTAGCTAAGAGATTCGTATGTTCAATAAATAGTCCATCTGAACGGGGTAGCACAGATATTATTTTTTTATCATGAAATAAATTTCACTCCAAGAAGTTGATAGGGATGCAATAACGTTCTTGGTACATAGGTATTATTGAGTATGGATTTTCAACCATACAATGATGAGTAGTCATATTGTAATATATAGGTGCTTGAGGATATGATGGTGGATTATTTTATGAACTCTAGTAGTTCATGGAAAAATAAAATTGTTTTATTAGAGTTTCCTATAAGATTATTTATCATGAAACTATATATATTTCACCATATGAGGATCTTTATTGAAGGCCTTTCATATCACTATTATGTTGTATAAAGGTAGGGGAGTGAGATTTTTTTACTGAGAATCATGTAGGAGATGTCAGAGTAGGTCAAATTGATTCGGAAACGTATGGATACGGCTTGGAGTATGTATAATTCATATGCTGATATACAGAGATAACCCATAGATTTTTGATAGGGTGATCCTATATTTTATTGGGTGTCTCTTATTTTGGGTCACCATAGGATACAATGATAGGGAATATTGGTGCACATGTTTTCTGGACCATTTGAGTTTGTGGAGTGAATGGGGGTGGTGGAATAATTTTTGGATCTTCCACAAAAATACAGTGTTACTATTGATTCTTTATATGTATTGAAACTACGGAGGTATCACCTCGAGCCTTCTCATGTGATTGATGTGAATGTCATTGATCTTAAGATAGATGAATCATTTAAGGGACATCTGATAAATTTGTTGGATCCCAGTGAGAAATTTTTTGGAGGAAGGACCATGGCGATAGTTCATGTAATATGGAAACATGGATATGTGTAGGGGGAGAAATGGGAAAGTAAACCAGATATGCTGTCTTATTGACCAGATCTTTTTGTATTGGAATCCCGAGAATCTGGGGTGTCCATCTCGAGGATGATTTATTATTAGGTGGGGAAATACTATGATCCAGACCTTTTTTGGAGTTTAATCTAGTGTGAATTCAAGTACGCATTGTTTGAATTTTGATTACTTTTCATTCTTGTTGAACTTTTGTGTGTGTTGGGGAGAATTTTATGAAAATTTGAAGAAAAAGTGTTTGGTCATGATTGTCACACAGTTAGAGAAAACTATGGGCCCTTTCCCAAAATATTTCTTCACCCTGAAAAGTTGGGATTCGCATGGCCAGTGCATGGTTTTTCAAACCATGAACCACTAAAATAATATCTCAATATTTGGCAACTGATTATGGAAAACAATGCCCAACTTCCTAGAAAACTGTGTGATGTAATTTTAATTTCCTGAAAAATGGTTTTAAATCTACTTGAACCCCTAAAACATCATTCATTCGAAAAAAAACATAAGAGATCGTGATTTTGGACGATTTCAAATCCTTCTGTAGGGATTCCAATGTCCTCTAATATCCTTCAGTCAAGATTAAAATACCAAATCAAAGATCTTATACTCTCTAGGTATGTGGAATCGGTCCCATTGATTCCTCATTCATCCTCCTTCCTTCTCTCATTCCTTTTGGTGGAATATATATTATATTTTGGATACATCTATATATAAATTTAGTGAATCTAGATATATTCTTATTGATCTAGATTTGGATTAAATATATCTTGATTTTTTATCTACACTTATTCTTCTAAGATTGGGACCTCGATCTATGTCACTGTGCTGTTCAATATTTGTGATTTCCATTGGGTGATCGTTCATCAACGAATAAAGGTAGGTGGTCTATTATTCAAATCCCGTTATTTTTTTTATCAATTATAACTATGTGATGAGAGAATTTATATAGTTCATTTTGGTATTGGAATTCCAAATTTAGTTAATTAATTATATAATTATGAATTTGATTGAAAAATGGAAATTATGGAATTGGGATAATCAATTGATGATTTAATTACAATGTATAAATTGATGAATTTGGGATCTTATTGAATAATTGAAATTGCTGAATTGGGTTTATTAATTGATGAATTAATTATCATGTCATGAATTGGGTAATTGTGTATTTTAATGGAAAATTTAATCACGGATTTTGAATAATTAATTGATAAATTAATTATCAAGGTACAACTTGATGATTTAGGTATTTTAATAAATAATGGAATAGTTTAATTAGGACAATTAATTTATGAATTAATTATAAAAGTGATGAATTGGGAAATTTGGGATAATTAATTATTGAGTAAATTATCGAATTTTTTAAATGATAATTGAGAATAATTAATTGGTGTAAAAATTATTAGATATTGACGATATGAATTGTTTATTAATTTTTGAAATGATTAATGGAAAAATCATTGGATTAATTAATTATTCAATTAAATTATATACATATACTAATAAATTTATTTTAATTAATGGTGGTTAAATGGGGTTCTATACATGATGATCAATACCAATGATATATATTCAGGGTGATGAAATGGGGTGCTAGACATGAAGATCTAGGAAAATGATATATATGAATTGTTGATAAATGGGCTGCTAGACATTATGATCTAGGACAATGATATATATGCATGTTTAAGGAAGGGGATGATAGACATGATGATCTAGTCTAGTGACATATATATATGATTGAGAATTATGGTGCTAGACATCATATTATATGCATGTGATATACATTCATGGTTGATAAACAGGGTGCTAGACAGGGTTCATTACAACCAAGACGTCGGTATTGGACTATGGTTCCATGTGGGAGTAATAGTGATGTTAAAATAACATTATTAATGAAATCCCATGTTCATTAACGAATATAAATTGAATAATTAACAATGTTCAAACATGGAACACGACATAATATGTATTATGGTAAAAGTGTCCTCGGGTACCTGGTGGTCTATGTGGTTTAATAAGGATAAATTGATAATGTGATAACTATTTATATATTCATTGTAATTATTTATTTATTCAAATTCATTCACCTTATATTGATATGATTTTTTTACACACCATTGGTGGTGGCCTACTATGTTTTACTCAAATCCTACTTGGTCTGTAACATCCTAGGTAAATAATGAATAAAACATTTTCATATTTATTAATATTTACGAATTAAATATGAATTTTAATTAAAATGGGTTGCTACGTTCGATAGCGTACTCGATACGCAACGATGAGTTTCTTTGAAAACTTACGTTGCACACTAGTAATATAATAACATTATTTTAAATGGTAGTTAACACATAGCCGTTGTATTTGAGGGAATGGATAGAAATAACTAAAATAAGATTATATATGTTTTTTAAATGTTTTTACTTTTATCTAATTAAAGATAAAGGCTTAAAGTACGGAAAGAATTCAATTTTAGGCATTTATACCCTAATTTTCACTAAAGGTTCACTTATCACCTTTTGATGGCGAACCGTCATTAAATATAGTTTTGATCACTCTTATAAATTCTATTGGACCAAATAAAACACTTTTTTATAATCGGGACATCAAAATTTACTTTGTGTAAATTTTTGGTATTTTTCTGATAAAGTTCATTTTTTAATGAATAGTGTAAAATGTTGTATTTTAATTCAAAACCTCTTTTTAATATAATTTATTTATATGATTATGTTATCTTTTGAATTGATTTTAAAGTTTAATTAGAATATATTTTTACCATTTAATCCAATAGTGGTCGTTGGAATTAATTTCACTTTGAAATCAGACTTAAACTAGTGTCAATCTTTTGATACTTATGGTTTCATAAAAACACGCTATTTGTCATGACAGCGGGAGTTATTTATTAAATTAATTAATGTGACTTATATGTTTTGAATTTTGTAAAATAGACTTCATTTTTGAATTTGGAATATCAAATATAGCTTAGGGTGAATTTTTGGTATTTTTCTGAAAAACATAAATTTTTGATGAATAGTGAAACCACTAAGTGGTACTTATAAAAACTGATTTTTCGTTTAAATGAAATTTTACCACTTCTGTGTTTTGAATTTCAAAAATCCTACATACATGGTTTTCATTAAGAAGTAAAATGTGGTTCAATGAGATTAAAATAATTTTTTGGTGAATAGTAACTTTTAAGTTCTTAATCGCGATTAGAGGTAATTGGTGTAGTTTAAGGTAAAAATAATGTTTTAATAATATGAGATGAGATTGAAACATGTACTACCCTCATTGGATGTGTCATGGACGACCAAGAAAATCCATGGGTCAACTTGGGGACCCCATGGAGCCACTTTGGTTGGGAAATGACATAAATAACTTTTTATTTAATGTTAAAGTAAAAATGACACAAACATGAGATGTTTTACTAAAACAATTTTTACATGGGGTTATACAAGTAAGATTTTTGACTATAAATAGTAATTGGAAAGATAAAAATATTTCCTACATCATAGTATTTGTTTTATAATTTATAGACGTTAAAAAAATTAAATTATTTATGACATCATGATGATGCAGCGATGACCTCATTATTTAACGATTTAAATAAAATGGAAAGATAATGTAATATCTAAGACCTAAAAATGTCCAAAACCTATTGGATGAGTGGATGTATAACCCTTATCACTTTATCCTCGAATTATATCAATGTGGGACCTCTTAAATCTGAATATAATTTTAAAATAATGTGACTTTTCTTTACTTTCCAAGAGTGCCCCTCCTCTCCTCTTATAAAATTCCCCCACCTCTACCTCCTTACCCACACTCCCAAAGCCTTTGGCTCGGACAACCCATGCCCATTTTGTCTCTCCACTTCCCTCTATTACTCCTTGAAGCCTCAATTTGGGCAGAAGTTTTCTCAAGGAAGCCTTTGAGCTCAAACCAAAGGGAGTTACCCGATTTTAAGGTAATGTCTTCACTTGTGTCTTTTTGTTTTATTTTGCTTCTCCAACCACCTAAACTCTTTTTATTCATCTCTTTTGTAACAAATCCAGTATCATAAATATACTAGGATGTTTTTATAATAAGGAATCGAGCTACACTTACACACACCTACATCTAATGGTTAAAAAACATATTGTTTCCGTGGATGGCGAATTTCGGCCTCCCGAAATGATGATTGTTCAACATTCTTTTAACACCTTCAAAGATGGCCATTAAGATGAAACTATATTTATATATGATATATAATATGTTTATTTTTTCCTTAAGATTCTGTATTTTTCATTTTGGGCATACCTTTATGGTTTCCATTATGGGTAAATGCGATATCTTCATTTAAGGAAGTGCGGACTACCGCCACCTCAAAGTGATGTGATTCGTTAATGCCATATGTGGGACGTATAAAGGATGGATTTAAATTTATTATATATGATGTTATACTGGAATTATAATATACCTCTATATCATTATTATTTCTTTCCATTAAAGTATTAGACAGAAATTAAAGTAGCGTTCATGCGTACGTACGGCTTACCGTCTCCATGAACGGTGCATTTCATCTCTTATCCCCAAATGTAATGTACTATTATAAGTACATGTATATAATGGATATATATGATGAATGATACATCTAAATGATGAATATAATTCTGGAATTAAAATATTCATACCTCTCATTTAGTTTTAATTCCATTAATATGACAAAGAAATGAAAGTAGCGTTCATGCGTACGTATGGCTTACCGTCTCCATGAACGGTGCATTAAATTTCTTACCTATAAATGATTATGTGATATTATAAATACATGTATATTCTAGATATATATGATATATATGATATCCAAATTAGGAATTTCATTCTGGATATAAAGAACCTTTGACCACACGAACAACATGTAATTGTAAGAAGTCCACTTTCGACTTAAGAACCAAATATCAACAAAACAAACATTATTAACTTAAATGGTTAAATAATGTTTATAACATGGAAATAAGTGCTATAAAAGGAATAATGAACTTGAAAAAGTTTCTTAAGCAAATATAAATTAACTCAAGTTTATTATTCAGGACGTTAAAGAACGATTGAGTCAAGTCGGACCCGAGGTAAGGGACTTCGTCTCAATCTCCTTTCATTGAGGCATATTTCGTTTTATACACAAATTTCTTTTATAAAATGTATAAACCCCTTTGAATTTTACCTTTATACAAAAGGAATCTTTTTCTACGAAGCGTTTTACAAAATGAAAAAAAAGAATGTTTCTTTTAACGTACGCGGTGACAACGACCTTTTCCGCCGCCACGAGTATTATTTGGTCTTTGGATTCCTCAAAAATACATGATGTTTTTAAAATGAAATAAATACCATATACTCTTTTATGTATTTTGGGATTAAAAATGGTTTTTATAATGGATTTTTTATGTCAATATATTTGAGTGATATATTGCAATCAATGTGTGGAAATGTTTTCTTTCCATTATATTTGTTTTATGTCTTATGTTTTTATAATGGTACTTGAAAATTTGACGGGTTGTTACGTGATGAACCATATGACGGGTGGTGCCGTGAATACCAGGACAGGTGGTTACGTTATAACCTCCAATGCATTGGGTATGGAAGTCGGCCGTATGGCTATTCCATTAAGTATGTATGGAAGTTGGCCGTATGTCTATTCCATTAAGTGATATGTGTGGAAGTCGACCGTATGGTTATTCCACTTAAGTATGTTTATGTACCAAGTTACCTTTATATATGTTAAGTGTTCTTTATATAGGTTTTATGGTAATCCTTTGGTTACAAAAAGGTAAGTAATGATATTTTATTTAGTGAAGAGTTTTTACTACTTCATGAAGGTGAAGGTATTACTTTGATAAAGTATACATGGTTTACTTGATGTTTGAAAAACTAACAATTTTAATTCTTTGTGTATCCCTTACTGAGATTTTTATGCTCACCCCAAGTTTTTTTGAAATGTTTTTCACAGGACTTAATATGGAATAGGGTCAAGGATGGGATCAAGGGAAAGTCATGCTATATAAAACATGGAACTAGACATGTTTCTTTTTAAGAGTTTTTATTATATGGAAACTTAGTAGAAGTGTCTATTTTGTAATATTTTGAGATGTAATAGTTATGTTCTAATTCTCTAAAACTCTAAAACTGAAAAGATCCTCAATGTGAATTATTAATTTAATTCAATATTAATTAAGGTTTAAGGTCGGGGCCATATAGTTGGTATCAGAGGTCGGTTTAGACAACATTAGGAGTTAGAAAAGTGTAAAATTATAAGTTAATTTGTGGTACGATTGAAATGATATAGCATTTAAAGATTACCATGTTGCTTCACCTAAGATATTTCATTGTTAAGAATGGTTTTTCATAGAGGAAACAAAATAGCTTTTCTGGGAAGGCATACAGAGGGAAATGACCTTCCAAATCAGCATACTAAGATGGTCAGAATCAGAATTGAGCAGTTTGTTGCAGTGATGGCTCAGTTGAATCAGGATTTGAAAAGAAGATTGGTGAATGCTCCAGTTTTGGTAGCACCTTCTAGGAATGGTGAGTTTGTTATCTACAATTATGCTTCATTGAAAGGACTTGGTTGTGTCTTAATGCAGAATGATCAGGTAATTGATTATGCTTCACGACAGTTGAAAACTCATGAGGTAAATTACCCTACACATGATTTGGAATTAACTGCTGTTGTTTTTTCTTTAAAAATTTGGAGGCATCATTTGTATGGAGTAAAGTGTGAAATATATACTGATAAAAAAATTTTAAAGTATATATTCACTCAGAAAGAATTGAACATGAGACAGAGGAGATGGCTGGAATTAATCAAGGATTATGATTGTACAATTCACTACCATCCGGGAAAAGCAAATAAAGTGGCTGATGCTTTGAGTTGAAAAAGTAATGCTTCATTAGCAATGTTGCATTTGGAACATGATCCTTTGGTTAAGGATTTGACGAACATTGGCATAGAAGTTGTTGGTGCAGGATGTTCTTCTGTTTTGTTTCAGGTATCAGTGAAATCATCTCTATCAGATAGAATCAAGCAAGCACAGAAGCAAGACAGTGAGTTGCATAAAATGGTAGAGCTGGTTCAGAAGGGTAAGTTGCCTGAATTCAACATTGATAATTATTGTGTTTTGAGTTTTGGGAAGAGTTTATGTGTGCCTTGTGATTCACAGTTGAAGAATGAGTTGTTATGTGAGGCTCATAGTTCCCTGTTTTCAGTTCATCCTGGCATTACTAAGATGTATGGAGATCTGCGAGAGTATTACTGGTGGGATGGAATGAAAAGAGATATTGCTGATTTTACTGTGAAGTGTTTGACTTGTCAACGGGTTAAAGCAGAGTGGAAGTTACCGAAAGGGATGCTTCAGCCTTTACCAGTGCCAGAGTGGAAATGGGAAAATATATCCATGGATTTTGTCGTGGGATTACCAAAGACATCTAGAGGTAATAATGCAATCTGGGTTATTGTTGATCGCTTGACTAAATCTGCTCATTTCCTTGCTATATGAGATACTTTTTCCCTAGATCAAATTTCCCATTTGTATCTTAAAGAGATAGTCAGGTTACATGGAGTTACTCTCTCCATTGTGTCCGATCGTGATCCCAGGTTTACTTCTAACTTTTGGAAAGGCCTTCAGAAGTCATTGGGTACTGAATTAAATTTTAGTACAGCTTTTCATCCTCAATTAGATGGGCAGTCAGAACGAACAATTCAGACCTTGGAGGATATGCTACGAGCTTGTTCAATGGATTATCAGGGAAGTTGGGACCAACATCTTTCTTTGGTTGAGTTTTCTTATAATAACAGTTTTCATTCCAGTATACAGATGGCACCATTTGAGGCATTATATGGGAAGTGGTGTCGAACTCCAGCATTTTGGGATGAAGTGGGTGAAAGGAAGCTCATGGGACCAAAATTGGTAGAAGAGATGGCAGAAAAAGTTCAGTTGATACAGAAACACATGAGAATAGCTCAGAGCAGGAAGAAGAGTTATGCGGATAACCGGAGGAAGGATCTATCTTTCGAGGTAGGTGATCATGTTTTTTCAAGGTTTCCCCATGGAAAAGTGTGATGAGATTTGGTAAGAAAGGAATGTTGAGTCCAAGGTTCATTAGACCATATGAAATTCTGGAGAGAGTTGGATCAGTTGCATACAGAGTGGCATTACCTCTGAGTTTATCTCAGGTACACAATGTTTTTCATGTTTCGATGTTGAGGAAGTATATGCTAGATCCATCTCATGTTTTGAGTCCAGAGGTAGTTCAGCTGGAAGAGAACCTATCTTATGAAGAACAACCAGTCTAGATTCTTGACCGAAGAGAGAAAGTGTTGCGAAATAAGGTAATCCACCAGGTAAAGGTTTTGTGGAAAAACCATATGGTTGAAGAGGCAATGTTGGAATCTGAAAATGCTATGAGGGATAAATACCCCCACTTATTTTGATAAGTGAATAAAATTGTGAGGAAGCAATTCCCAAAAGGGGGGAAGGATGTAACATCCCAGGTAAATAATGAATAAAACATTTTTATATTTATTAATATTTACGAATTAAATATTAATTTTAATTAAAAGGGGTTTCTACGTTCGATAGCGTACTCGATACGCAACGATGAGTTTCTTTGAAAACTTATGTTGCACACTAGTAATATAATAATATTATTTTAAATGGTAGTTAACACATAACCGTTGTATTGGCAGGAATGGATAGAAATAACTAAAATATGATTATATATGTTTTTTAAATGTTTTTACTTTTATCTAATTAAAGATAAAGGCTTAAAGTACAGAAATAATTCAATTTTAGGCATTTATACCCTAATTTTCACTAAAGGTTCACTTATCACCTTTTGATAGAGAACCATCATTAAATATAGTTTTGATCACTATTATACATTATAATGGACCAAATAAAACTCTTCTTTAGAATCGGGACATCAAAATTTACTTTGTGTAAATTGTTGGTATTTTTCCGATAAAGTTCATTTTTTAATGAATAGTGTAAAATGTTGTATTTTAATTCAAAACCTCGTTTTAATATAATTTATTTTTTTGATTATATTATCTTTTGAATTAGTTTTAAAGTTAAATTAGAATATATTTTTACCATTTAATCCAATAGTGGTCGTTAGAATTAATTTCACTTTGAAATCGGACTTAAACTAGTGTCAATCTTTTGATACTTATTGTTTCATAAAAACACGCTATTTGTCATGACAGCGGGAATTAATTATTAAATTAATTAATGTGACTTATATGTTTTTAATTTTGTAAAATAGACTTAATTTTTGAATTCATAATATCAAATATAGCTTAGGTTGAAGTTTTGGTATTTTTCTGAAAAACTTCAATTTTTGATGAATAGTGAAACCACTAAGTGGTACTTATAAAAAATGATTTTTCGTTTAAATGAAATTTTACCACTTCTGTGTTTTGAATTTCAAAAATCCGACATACATGGTTTTCATTAAGAAGTAAAATGTGGTTCAATGAGATTAAAATAATTTTTTGGTGAATAGTAAATTTTAAGTTCTTAATCACGATTAGAGGTAATTAGTGTCGTTTAAGGTAAAAATAATGTTTTAATAATATGAGATGAGCTTGAAACATATCCTACCCTCATTGGATGTGTCATGAATGACCAAAAAAATCCATGGGTCAACTTGGGGACCCCATGGAGCCACATTGGTTGGGAAATGACATAAATAACTTTTTATTTAATGTTGAAGTAAAAATGACACAAACATGAGATGTTTTAATAAAACAATTTTCACATGGGGTTATGCAAGTCCGATTTTTGACTATAAATAGTCATTGGAAAGCTAAAAATATTTCCTACATCATATTAGTTTTTTTATAATCTATAGACGTTAAATAAATTAAATTATTTATGACATCATGATGATGCAGCGATGACCTCATTATTTAACGATTTAAATAAAATGGAAAGATAATGTAATATCTAAGACCTACACATGTCCAAAACCTATTGTATGAGTGTATTTCGAACCCTTATCACATTATCCTCGAATTATATCAATGTGGGGCCTCTTAAATCCGAATATCATTTTAAAATAAAGTGACTTTTCTTACTTTCCAAGAGTGCCCCTCCTCTCCTGTTATAAAAGGCCCCCACATCTACCTCCTTACCCACACTCCCAAAGCCTTTGGCTCGGCCAAACCCTGCCCATTTTGTCTCTCCACTTCTCTCTCTTACTCCTTGAAGCCTCAATTTGGGCAGAAGTCTTCCCAAGGAATCCTTTGAGCTCAAACCAAAGGGAGTTACCCGATTTTAAGGTAATGTCTTCACTTGTATCTTTTTGTTTTATTTTGCTTCTCCAACCCCCTAAACTCTTTTTATTCATTTATTTTGTAACAACTCCAGTATCATCAATATACTAGGATGTTTTTATAAGAAGTATTCGAGCTAAAAATACACAAACCTACATCTAATGGTTAAAGAACATACTATTTCCGTGGATGGCGAATTTCGGCCTCCCGAAACGATGATTGTTCAACATTCTTTTAACACCTTAAAAGGTGGACATTAAGATGAAACTATATTTATATATGATATATAATATGTTTATGTTTTCCTTAAGCTTCTGTATTTTTCATTTTGTGCATACCTTTATGGTTTCCATTATGGGTAAACGCGGTATCTTCATTTAAGGAAGTGCGGACTACCGCCCCCTCAAAGTGATGTGATTCGTTAATGCCAAATGTGGGACGTATAAAGGATGAATTTAAAGTTATTATATATTATGTTATACTGTAATTATAATATACCTATATATCATTATTATTTCTTTCCATTAAAGTATGAGATAGAAATGAAAGTAGCGTTCATGCGTACGTACGACTTACCGTCTCCATGAATGGTGCATTTCATTTCTTATCCCCAAATGTAATGTACTATTATAAGTACATGTATATAATGGATATATATGATGAATGATACATCTAAATGATGAATATAATTCTGGAATTAAAATATACATACCTCTCATTTAGTTTTAATTCCATTAATATGACAAAGAAATGAAAGTAGCGTTCATGCGTACGTACGGCGTACCGTCTCCATGAACGGTGCATTTCATTTCTTACCTCTAAATGAATATGTGATATTATAAATACATGTATATTCTAGATATATATGATATATATGATATCCAAATCAGGAATGTCATTCTGGATATAATGAACCTTTGACCACATGAACAACATGTAATTGTAAGAAGTCCACTTTCGACTTAAGAACCAAATATCGACAAAACAAACATTATTAACTTAAATGGTTAAATAATGTTTATAACATGGAAATAAGTGATATAAAAAGAATAATTAACTTGAAAAAGGTTTTTAAGAAAATAGAAATTAACTCAAGTTTATTATTCGGGACGTTAAATAACGATCGAGTCAATTCGGACCCGAGGTAAGGGACTTCGTCTCAATCTTCTTTCATTGAGGCATATTTCATTTTATACAAAACTTTCTTTTATACGATGTATAAACCCCTTTGAATTTTACCTTTATACAAAAGGAATCTTTTTCTACAAATCTTTTTACAAAACGACAAAAATGAATGTTTCTTTTAACGTAGGTGGTGACAACGACCTTTTCCGCCGCCGCGAGTATTATTTGGTCTTTGGCTTCCTCAATAAGCCGTGATGTTTTTAAAATGAAATAAATACCATATACTCTTTTATGTATTTTGGTATTGAAAATGGTTTTTATAATGGATTTGTTATGTCAATATATTTGAGTGATATATTTTGATCAAAGTGTGTAAATGTTTTCTTTCCATTATATTTGTTCTATGTATTATGTTTTTATAATGGTACTTGGAAATTTGACAGGTGGTTATGTGATGAACCATATGACGGGTGGTGCCGTGTATACCAGGATGGGTGGTTACGTTATAACCTCCAATGCATTGGGTATGGAAGTCGGTTGTATGGCTATTCCATTAAGTATGTATGGAAGTTGGCTGTATGGCTATTCTATTAAGTGATATGTGTGGAAGTCGACCGTATGGTTATTCCACTTAAGTATGTTTATGTCCCACATTACCTTTATATATGTTATGTGTTCTTTATATGGGATTTATGGTAATCCTTTGGTTACAAAAAGGTAAGTAATGATATTTTATTTAGTGAATAGTTTTTACTACTTCATGAAGGTGAAGGTATTACTTTGATAATGTATACATGGTTTACTTGATGTTTAAAAAACTAACAGTTTTCATTCTTTGTGTATCCCTTACTGAGCTTTTTATGCTCACCCCATGTTTTTTTGAAATGTTTTTCACAGGACTTAATTTGGAATAGGGTCAAGGATGGGATCAAGGGAAAGTCATGATATATAAAACATGTAACTAGACATGTTTCTTTTTAAGAGTTTTTTATTATATGGAAACTTAGTAGAAGTGTCTACTTTGTAATCTTTTGAGATGTAATAGTTATGTTTTAATTCTCTAAATCTCTAAACCTGAAAAGATCCTCAATGTGAATTATTCATTTAATTCAATATTAAGTAAGGTTTAAGGCTGAGGCCTTATATGGTCTGCCTAATTGGTACTAGAATAGACTTTGTAGTTACAAGAAACATCAATTGAAAAGGCCATATATTAGATGTATTTTTTATGGATCCTGTTGGAGGGAACTCAGCATGGTTCTGGTCATTTTTTGGAGTTGTTAGTGTCTTTAATTTGAGTTATCATTTTTTGGATATTGACATGTAAAATGGAACAACATGTTGTTTTCTTTTGTTGGATATTGTTTTTAATGTGACAGTTATATTTATAAAATGGATTTACTGATGGTTATATATTCATTATATTTTTTTTATTGTTTTCATATAGTGTTTACTCTAGTAAAGAGGGTATAATCTACCCATGATTGCCTTATGATATTTTTTATACTCGTCGGAAGTGTCTTCTTTACAGGGAGGTGTGCTTGAGGTCATGTGGTGAATTGGTTTTGGGGACTAGTTCAATGATCTCGGGCCAAGACATTACAAAAACTACATTCATATCTATCATAGAACTTGTTAATAAAACTAAAAAATGAATTTCATCATCTTATAATTTCAATTATGGACCTGTAATGGTAGTAACATTCTAATGGGCCATGAGTGTTCAACATTCACCTACAAACATGTGGAACTCCTACTGATAAAACTGTCTATCTAATATTTTATCCCAATAAATCAATAATGATGGTGCATATCTTGATACAACAGGGATAAACTTGGGTGTGCTACCCACTGAGAGGCATGTGAATCTCACGTCATATTCTCTCATTTATCTACAGGAACCTAGATATTCCCATGTAGATGAAAATGGTCATCTCCATCAATATACCAATTTTGAGGCGGGTCCTCACCTAAAATGATCCCCCAACAGCCCAACCCTTTAAGACAAAAAAACAACCTCATATTCACTCTGTATAGTAGTGAAGTGGTCACTGATAGTGATAAAACTATATACAATCCATGATGGTCCTAAAACATGATGTGCATCTCATAAAAAGGTCTATAAGCTACCACTCACTGCTGGCCTCCTAAAATATATGTGTCAGAGTCCTCTGGATCCATGAATTAGCAACATTATTTCCTATTCTAGGAGTATAAGAAGGCTCGATATCAATGGACTTTAGGTTTTCAACCCACCTTCATTCCCGAAGATTATTTTCACGATTCATTAAAATACATGTGGTTTTTTTGTTACATAAACACCAAAAAAACCTTCTCATAGATAGTAATTCCTCTAACAACACTAGGCATTAACAACTACTACCAACTCGAGATCACGTGTTTAGTAATTCATCACATGATGCCTCAGATCTTGTGACCAGAAAGGAATGTAACAATATTCCAGCATCAGAACTACTTCAATATCGATACCAAATTCATCATGATATAATGTATATATTTTTTCATATATATGGAAGGATCTAGATCAACAGTGAATTCTTTCTCCTATTCAACTCCTAAAAGGCTGTCTCATTTGGTTTTGACAATATAAAATTCACTCATTTCTTATTTATGAATGGAATAGGTGTTGGTAGGAATGAGAAGTCATATAGGAGGGAACTATAGTAACTTGATATGCCCTAGAATCATTTTATGTTAAAGATTTTATTTGGATGCAATAAGGTAACTAAAAAATTTACCTTCTCTAGGTCAACTGATACTCTGACATCGGCTATAACATGACATAATAAGTTATGTTTTTTTATCCAAAAGTGGACTTTAATGGTATTAATATACAGATTATGCTCTCTTGGTGTCTTCAAAATGATCTCAATATATTAAACATGGTTTTGTCGAGTATGAGAATACTCCAATATGTCTTCAACAAAAACTATTAAAATGGATTCCAAGTAGGTATAAAGAACCTAATTTATCATATCCATAAAAAAGGTGTATTATTGATACAGAACAACATAACTAAATACTCATATAATCTATAACAAAAATGAAAAGATATTCATGGAATTTTTTATGGTATAAAATGTAGATGTTGATACCATAACAAAAGTTGATCTACTAGAACACCATCACTCCTCAGAGCTGGTCAAACAGATCATTAATTAAATATAAGGGATAACTGTTCTTCAATTTAATCTAATTGAACTTATAATTATCCAAAAAAAGAATTCGGGTTATGTCTACCGTCTTGGTGAAAAGTAAAAATATACCCCAAAGGAGATTCATTGGATAGTATCAATTCCATGGATTCTAAATCCTCTAGCTACCTCATGAGCTATAAGAACATAGTTGTATAGATCCATTATATAGGAATGGATACTGATACAGCTCTCGGAACTAGCCTAATAAAAAAAATTATTTCTCTCCTATTATGTAGTCTGATGAAGTATTTCGGGAATAAATCCCTAAAATGATCAAATATGGGAGGGAAATAAACCTAATGCAACCCCTGATCATCCATGTAAATGAAAGAAATTTGCGTGGTCACATGAAATCTCCCAATATGATCTAGCTATCACTTCATGTTTGGACATCCCTTAAACCCTTGTGAGTATAAGAACCACCCTCTCGTGATTTGAATGACACCCACAATCTATAAAAATCCACATGTGAATTATAGGGAACCAACCAGACTATCCTTAGAATGGAATAAAATCCCATCATTTATAGGAAATATAGTCCCCAAGATAAATTACTCATTCTATCCTCAAGGTGTAATTTCTTACATTGGTTTATACTCTCTGATTGTATACCCAAAGAGGTTTCATGTGTCATCACACCATATGTGTAGTCAATATAAATCACTTGGATTTACATAATATCCCTAGTGATTAAGGAACTTTATGTTCACATATGAAATAATTAATACAGAATATGAGGGATTAATTATATAATACATCAAATATAAATTTCCCAAGCTCCCTACTCTTCTAGTATATTTAGGTGTGAATAAAACAAGCCAAATCCATGGGATTGTGCTAACGCCTGGATATGTTGATTGGGTCAGCTCTACGGAGTTATGTATCTGCATACTTCTATCTTTTCCATAACCTCATCCTATAACTATTCAGTTAGTAGTGCTCAAATTACCTTCCTTTAGTGGTTCTATTAATCTTACTTCTAAATGAAAGCCAAATATGTATCCTCTCCCACTAGGGATAGAGGGGAAGCTCCTGCAGAAATGATGAAGATTCCCAAATCATCCATATTGGTTTCACTCAATATGGTCTCTAGGACATTGGGGAGTTCTATTCCTAAGAATCACACACAAGTGACAAATCATGTAACTATTACTATATTTCATATAACATCCACTACTCAATTGTGCAGACTCAATGCATTGCTTCTGACTTCTAGTTGAACTGCATCCCAATCTCTGTTCTGAACCCCCCTCCCCCAGACCACACAATCATCTTGCCTCAGGTTATGATATGTAATGGGGTGCTAATTCACTATACCAGATATGTTATTGAATTAGAAAACATTCACTTAATATCAATTAGGATTACTAAGGCCATCCCCAAATCATCTCGATGTAGTTGGCTCATCAGTGGTATAAATAGGTGAAAAGCACTGCATCTCTGTAAAATCATCTATTTAGTCAAAAACAGACACTTACCCCCGATGCAAGTTCAAAAAACCCCTATACATTATTAGTACATATTGTGTCAAGGAAGAAGTGGTAATATAATCAAGATTTGAAAACACTCTGAATCATATCCTGATAGTAACCAAATATATTTAGAATATCCCACAAAATTTTAGTGGTTCCATAAATCATAATATTATGAATCTTCAACCTCCCCTCTTGAGGTGTCTCTAGATTATTAATGATAGATTATATTGTCTCCAACCAAAACTCTATAGCCTAGGGTCCACCATCATCTTAAAAAGTAGGTGGAAACCGCTACTAGAAATCATTCGTTAAATCTTTCATAGAAGGAGAAGGACAATAAGCTCCTAGAATAGTCTTGATAATTCATATAAACATTCATTGAAATTGGAAATAATTTCCCATATTAGGGATAATATGAGGTTCCAGATGTGGCAATACAAGACATATCATTGTTGGATCAGGGCACACCACCTCTAGAGTGTGGTCGTCATAACCCTCATGGTGCATGACAGATGGACTTCTAAGTGGAATAGCTTTAAAAATTATAAATGAAATCCTCATATAGGTTTGATCATGGTAAATATCATAAATAAAAAAACATTATATGTACAGTTCTCCATATAAAAACAATACCATATTACCTACTATTAAATCCTAGGCTGTGTGATACAAAAGATTATAAAAAACACAAGATACACTACTTACTTCCCACTACTAAGGTCGGGTATGGGAAAAGATATGTTTTATAGGTTCAAGGTCAAGGTATAAAGACAATCATTAAAACTTTATATAGGAATATTCCCTTTAAATTGGAATGGAAATCCTTATTTAATGGTTTCCATTTAATTTAAGAATACAATTTAATTTTATTTCTGAATAAAATTTAAATTTATTATTTCAAAACACTTTTGAGGAAAATGTTGGAAACTAGAATGACATCATAGACATAAGACATAACCATTCCTCCACAGCCAAGATCATCAATTCTAGATACAATCCAATTCAAAACAAGGAAACGCTCCACCCAAGCAACAAAAACAACACGATTAGCATCCAACTTTCCATCTTTGACAGGATAGCTATCCCGTGTAAGGATACACATGCCCGGTATCGATGGAAAGTGCCACACCCACTCAAAAAATCCAATTTCGGATAGAGATGATGAAGAGAATGCTCCCTGCTCTAAACATATTCTGGAACAGTCCCTTGAAAATAAACTGGATGCACTTGAATTCAGAATCCCTTGTAACCACGGCCTAACAAGACCAAATCCAATAACATCCAATATTAATCCATCTTCCTCCTTCCATCTGAACATAATAAACAAAAAACAAAATAACACCGAAGCTACCAACCCATGCGACTTTTTGAAAACCTTAAAAGATAAATAGCTTCAGGGAATGCCGAATTACCAGGAAACATAGATCACATATTCAATAAAGAAAGAACCAAAAGCAACACCCAGACTCATCAACGGAACTAGCATAACCCGAACCAAACAATTGGTGGAGAATGAAGAATCAAAACCATGCCTTTGTCAGCAGGAGGAAATCGAGAAAATCCTCATACAATATTCTCATGGAAGCCAAAGAACCAGAAAATCAACCCATATCACGGATTAAAAAGAAATGGGAAACCAGCGTTGTCGCATAGACTACATGATCCAATGAAACTCAAACCAAATCGAAAGAAAAAAAGGGAAAGTAAAATAGTATCACTGGTATGCCAATTTGGAGACCCACTGCTCATATCCCGTCATCACCACACATTACACACTTGAGGACCACAAAGAAGCACCAACAATACACACCGAAGTCAAGGTGGTGATCTTGGCCCGAGGATCTGGAATATTAGTCTCAGCCCTGCACCGCACTGCCATGGGAGACCCTTTCCAGCAATGAAGGAAATGGGTAGAGAGAGGCCAAAAATAGTAAAAATGGGGAGATGACCAAGTCCAAGAAGCACCACCACAACCACGAATTCCCCGCTAGAACTCACCAAGCACCAGAAGAGTCACTGCATCAACCTGAGACGAAGGAGGCAGTGACGAGTGGAGAAACCCAATCACGCCATGCCCCATACAGGCTCACCCCCATAGATGAAGATTCAATGAAATTTTATTATCAATTTTCATTTTATTTCATTTTTATATATAGAAAATATATCTTTAAATGTTAAACTATATTGAACATCCCATCCAATTTATAATGTCCCAAACACCTTATATATTGAGTTGTATTTTTCATTTAGAAACAGCCACTCACATCTCAGGTCCCTACATGAAATTTCATTACAATTCATGCATATATAAATATGAACCAAAACATGTTATAGGTAATTCAAGTAGTATTTAAACATGGAGTGAAAAATACATGAAATTTAAATCCTGGTAGGTGCCTAAAATGATGCATGATAATGATTTATATCTATCTTAGGATAAAGATAAAATATAAAATCCAATCATTAATATAACACCAAAGGTCATATGTGTCTCCCAAAGGTGGAATAAAATAAACTGTAATAAGAATAAATCGGAACATAATTTCCCATACAAGGTAATTTGTCCTTCCCTTTAATAAGGGTCACCAACTCCTAGTAACATCTAATTACAAAATTACAAGACATTCCAATTCTATTATATAATATTCCCAAATGATAAAACCCTGGAAAAGAAAATCACATTGATTCCACTTTGGGATGTCCCAATATAGATTACACTAAACATGCCTTGAGCTGGTGGCCCATGTGGCATTAAGCGAACCTCGTATTCTAGAGACTACCAACTAGCAACAAAGGCCTTATGTGGTACAATGGGGAGACTATGCCATCATGATAGAGTAGCACAATGGTAAATAAATGAATAAATATAGAAATCATAATAAATAATCATAGAGGAAGGTAAAACATTAAAATATAATAAATAATTGACTTAAACGATATCCATCATCATATTCAAAATGATATAAATTCATGTATCAAAAAAAATTAAAAATACAATAATGGATATAGGCATTCAATATATTACATGTTTTAAAATATAAAAAATAAAATAAAACTGTATATTATTGTATAAAAAATCCATATATGGTTTTTGTACCTCCCTACTCTCATGAAATAATCAAATAATGCATCAACCAATGGGTTCCTACCCTGGTGTCTACTTGCAAAAACATATCGTTATTGGATACAATTGGTGGCCCAGATAGTGTGTAATATATAATTAATAGGGAACCACCAATTATGTGTATTAATATCCATCTATTGCATATAATATGAGAAGTTTTCATGTAATATTGTAAATAGTAATAAATCCTGTAAATTGACATATTTGGTTTCATAAGGATACTACGATGGCGGTACCTTCTTCTGCCCATGCTGGATAATCTCGGAATAATTAAAAATGTGTAATCATTTATATAGTCTATATATGTGTTGATGTATAGAACTATATATATATCTACTTCTAGTATATTGTACCCAAGGAATAACTCATGAATCCATAAGTTGTTGCATGTGTCTCACAAGTGTTAATGGATTCCATGCATAGTATCACAAGAACTAGGGGTGCATGCCCATTGTCATAATAGTTGGGTCACCATGATCGAATCATGATTGTATGGATTATCTTGAATGTATATCACCTTTGTAAGGGTTTTCATTCCCAATAACATGTATATAGGTACATCATTCTCGAATCATAATAATAGGGTGGTCATGCCTATATCATAAAAGTATGTTTATCATTCCCATATCATAATAGTAGGGTCTCCATGAAAAAATATTATCATTAGGGTATTCATGCCCAAGTTTCATGTTCAGAAGTTTCAACAAGCTCAGTATCAAATAAATAGGTTCATCATGCATAAATCATAACAACATGGTCATCATGACGATATCATAATATTAGAAGGGGATTCCATGCCTGTATATGAAACATAAGAATAAAATAGGAATTAATAAAAATGTATGGGTATATCATAGTTCATTAACATTATTTTCTAATAATGGATTAATCGTTATTCTATTTAAACATGTTAAATGTTCATTCCACATACCATTATATTATTCATTATGGTAATCAAAATTTGGTGTCATGAAAAAACAATATAAAAGATGGATTGATATTTTATAAATTTTTAAGAAAATAGAAATCTCATTATCACACCAGAAGGGGGCATAATATTTAAAGGATACCTAAGAGAGTCCTTATGTTCAAAATTTAGACAACCAATTTATGATTTATTATTTTTAGGTGAAATGAATAATGAAAACTCTATGTGTTTCATAATACATATTATTACTAATATAAACATTAGGTGATAAGTAATATACCGCCATCCAATTTATATTAGAGGACCAATGATTTAGAACATCCTTTGATTTAGTTTAGATAAAAAAAATGGAAAAACAAATCAATACCTTCAAAATAGGGAATATGAACCTACATGTAAATAACACCAATGAGAGGAAGTAAAATGATGAACGATTAAATAAAAATAGATAATTTACTAAAAAACATCCATTGCTTTTATTGTATTTCAAATCATATGTAATACATAGTATTTTTCCATGAACCAATTTTGATGTGAGGAGGAGATAAAATGGAATGAATATCTTCTATCCTCAAGAAAGGAGAAAGTAATGTGGGGGAGTTAACCATATAAGTTCTTAAGATAGAACTGGTAATTTCACCCAAAATAATGGGTCCCATATTTCAGATGCATTGATGGAAAAACAGTGCACCAACTGTTTACCAAGATCATCCCCAAGAGGGTGCCAACATGGTCCATGCACATGATCTACAAAAATATCTACAAACCTTGTTATTTTCCTATGATAAAAATTCCATGACCTCTAAATAGGAGTGAAACCTAGGTAAAATAGGTATGGAAAACTCTTTGAATAACTTATATTCACTAAAATTCTCAACACATTTTTGATAAAATGAAAACTATGTGGGGCAGTTCCCACTAACTGTGATTCCCATTGATTTCATCCACCAATAAGGGTTCCAACATCCGAACAAGCCCTGAACACACTCATTTCCTCCGTAGCATCACTAATCATTCATATTTTGTAAAACCCAAGTAATTTAACCATTATATAAAGGATTCATGCCTTATAGAAAAACCAAATTTGTACAACTGTAACTGCTTTCTTTACAATGAAATTTTTTATTTTATAATGTTTTTAATATTTACAACGGTGCCACTAATTTCAATTATAAAAGGGATTATCTTAATTTAAATTCTTTACACACATTATTAACCCTATATTATCCAATATTGAAAGAAATACAACCTTAAAATTATTTCTAATGTTAAAAATGTACAAGAATAAAAAAAATCCAATCATTGAATGCTTAATGTGAAAACCAAATACTAATATCCCAGGAGGAGGTATAAGACATAACCAAATTCATTATGATTTACTTACTATAATACATTATTTAATTATTTTCTAAAGATAAAAATATAATTTAATTAGTTTATTTACAATATTGAAACTTTATTATGAATCTGGAAGTATTATATTCTACCACTTTTTCATCATATAGTAAATGAAAATCTCATTTGTTCGTATGTTTTGAGAACAACCTCTATAAAGCGATGTGTTTCGTTTTACATCCCCATGACACATGAATAGTTGTAAAGATAGATTTTATTGATATATATGATGTTTATGAAATAAAAAATATTCTTTGACGATATAATGTTATCTATCTTCTCACCCTACAATATTTTGGAAATTAATAACGTCGCTTGTGGGAATGTGTAGAATAACTCCTCCACAACGCAATGCAATTCATTTTTCATTTCATCCTCACATAGATATTCATATGTATTTATTTAATGAATAAATATTATATTTATAATATTATTATTATGTTTTAATGGTAAACCATTATCATATTTATTTCTTTTTCATCCAATGGAAAAAATGAAAATGGAAATCATGAGTGCGTAGATACTACCACCTCCATGAATGACATATCTCATTTTTAATTACCACATAAAAATAAATAGTTTTAAAAATATATTAAAATTAAAAATTCATATGATTTTAACATTTTAATGATTATGTAAATGATCAATCCAAGGACCATTTTACCACATTTAATACACTAAATCTATTTTGGACCGAACAACCTAAAAATTCTGATATAAACATAAATAGTTTAGTTAAAAAATAAAATATAGTAATAAGTGAAATAAAAGGAATAATGAAAATGGTATGAACTAAAAATAGATATTAAAAAAATTAAATATTTATTATAATTTTATTATTTATGATTAGGGTAATGTATGAAGAAATATGGGACATAAGGTTTGGAATTTCTCATTCAATATCCATTATTTATGATTTATGTGATTTTCACCACATGTTTTATTTTTGTATGGGGTATAAAAATCCATATGGATTAAATTTATCTTTAATTTTTTAAAATTAAATCATTTTAAAAGTCATTTTATTTTCTCTCCTATAATTTTCTTTTGGTTAAAAATTTACTAATGTCAAAAGGTAATTATCTTTAAAACCCCATTATATACGGTTCCTTTCAAAATGTTTTCATCCATATCATTGTTATTCAATATGTTTCAAAATTTATCATATATAAAATTGAAATATTGGTTAAATTTAGTTATAACTATCCATTTTTATTTACAATTATTTTAAACAATATATTTTCAATATTTTCCATATTTGTCACATTAGACTGTTTTTACCAAAGTGAAAAAAATTAATTATTACAATATGACAATATTTTACTACCATAAAATATATTATTCATTATAAGAATTAATATATAAGTATTAATAGTTTTTTATGGGGGTGGTATTCCCATTATACTTAGAATTTTATGTGGTTAATTGTTCTCAATATAGAATAACCTTACTCCTTATTTTTATGCAAAATGGAATGTTTATTGCTTCTGGGATAAATTGAGTTTTTAAAGTGTTTATGATGAAATTTCCAAAGTTTATTAATTTTGTAATCATGTTACAATACTTGGAAACTATATATGATGATTTTTAGGCCTATGATGTAGCTATATAATGCATTGGGAAATTATTTAATTCATTGGGATAAAATAGTGGCCACACCCAATTAGATGACCATTATGGTAATGGTTTTATTAAGAAGTATAATAAAAGTTTGAATATGATTTCTAAATATCCATTAAGGGTTTTTATTTAAATTCTATGGTTAAATAATGTTTTAAAGGAAAAACATGATTTTCACATGAGATTATGATTTATTTTATATGCTTAATGTTTATTGTAAAAAGATAAAAAAATTATTGGTTTCATGCTTTCCACTAGACTAATAGGTTCCCTTTATTTTAATATCCCATACTATGATTTTTTTACAAATCTAAAATAATAAAATGTTTTCATAGGATTTAATAATGTGTAGTATCTATCGAAGATCGATATTTCCGCTATGGTAACTAAAATTAAATTAATGAAATGTGTCTTCAATGAAACAAGGGTGTAAATATAAGAATGAGTTTTTGTGGAAACATTTACAGTGTAAACAAGTAAAAAAAATTATGAAAAAGTTTTCATAATTATTTAAAACTATAAACCTAACAAATAATGGGAATGTAAGAATGTGAGATATTTTTAATTTAACTCCTAATTATAGATTTTTTTACATTATGGAATGTTGTTTATTTTTCCAAGAATTTGATGGTACAATCATCATTGATAATATATTACTCAGATAACACTTATCGGCCCTTAAAAAGGTAAATACCAATATAAATGGATGAATTATTTAATATTGATTCTATGTAAATAAACCTCAATAATTATCTTTCTCCACTTTTATTGGTAGCATATATCTACACCACAATTAATATGATGCATATTGTAAATCAATTAAGTCCAAAGTAATGGTTTAGTGGTTGACCCACAATATGGAACATAAAAAGAGAATAAAAAAATGATGCACCATTATACAAAATTCAATAGGTTCACTACATGTTTATTTACAATTTAATTAATCCACATGGATGCTATTTGTTTAAAATATTCATAAACTAAGAAAGTCATAATAGTCAATAATAAAAAAATTCTCACTTCCTATACAATAAATATCCTCTCAATATTTTTGATCTAATATTGTGAGTATACAAATTAATTTCTACAAATCAGCACCTCATATATAGAAATAACAAATAATCATGATCCACCAATGATATAGAATCATAAGTCACTATTCCCCTGTTATTTTTTCCTTTTAAGAAAAAATTTATAATTATAACTTTTTTGATCCATGATCAACCATCCCATATTTTCATATTATGGTATCTTTTCAACATCAAAAAAAATATTATTCCATTACTTAAAATTGATAATAAAATCATATTTATTGGGATGAGAAAACAAATCTTAAACTGTTCATCAATTTCATTTCAATATTCCATAAATTGAGTTGTAGTGTAGGAATTGGAACCATAGTGTAATGCCAATCTATAGAAGAAAATATACATTTTGGAAATCGAAAAATTGTTATCTATAAGGGAATGATTTCCTCATTTTTATGAAATGGCCCTTGCCAATAAAATTCACACATCGGACTCTTATCTTGGCGGTGTTATACAATAATAAGAAAAAATATTTGGCCACCATTCATGAGGAAATATTGTCTTTATAATGTAACCTTTGTCTTATAGTTAAATTAAACGATATCTCCCTTTCTTATTCATGACCCACATCACCCACAATGTCATAATATTCCATCATTCTCTCATAATAGGATTAATTAATTTCTATAATGACTCCAATGTGGTAGGAAACATTATCTGAAATACTCACATTTTTTATTAAACATTGTCATCATAAAATAAAACAAACATATTTTGACATGATTTATAGTATTTAATGTTTCAAAACCTAGAATTACACATTTATAGAGATGAATTATTCAGCCATAATTCTTGGACTATTTTCATATTTGTCTATTATGATGTGGTGTCATCATAAATTGAACAAAAATCATTAAACTAAAAAATAGTTATTCTTTTTTGGAACATGTGTTGGAATTATCCATAGAATCATTGTTTGATTTACACCTACTAGGAATACTTCAAGGGGATTTTTTATAAGAAATGTTTATATTTTACCTTTTTCTTCAATTTTATGTCCATTTTAGGTTCCTTAAAACCTATCACTCTCTGATGAGTAATTATGAGTGTCAATTTATCTCTTATTCCATATTTCCCATATATCATGCTTCTCCAATCAAGACCTCCCCCATGGTTTTTCATTTCCAAAGATGGAGTGATTAAATTTCACCCATATCATCATCTTTTTTCATGTAATTCATCTTAATTATTGTTTCTCAATAAGGGAATTTTTTTTAATTTCACCATAATAATATGAAATTGTCACCTAAATCAGTTCTTTTTTTCTGTTTTTAAAACAATCTTATATGTTTTATTCTTAAGGAACACATTTTCTTTGTTTTTCTATAGATGATATAGTTATAACCTAAACATAATTATAATTATTTTATTTATTATTTAAATGATCTTGACAAGAATTATTTTTCTGCTTATGTTAGAAATTCATAACTTGCTTCTAATTTCAAACACAACCATGGTAAATTAATTCTTATAAAATAATTTCATTCATAATTCCAACCATTCACTTCATATTTTTTAGGATTTATTAAAAAAAATTCAATTACATGAATGTTTATCAGAAATTAAATTTTAAATTTTTAAATATTATTTTGATATAGAATTCTATTTTTTCTATTTTAAATATTTTCTAAATGTTATTTATGTCATGCCATTGTGGTTTGTGTTCATTTAAAAAAATATGATTAAAGACTCTATTTATTAATAAAGTTAAACCTAAAATTATTTTCCATTGGAATGTAGAAACACATTCTTATGGTGAGAGTTTCTGAAAAATATTAATATTTTATAATATAAATAATTTTTTCATTATAGATAATACTATCTTGGGGACAAATTAGCATTTCACTTCATTAAAAAATTTTAAATTTGGATTAGATCTCTATAACTATTTTGTAAATGGGAATGTTTTGAATAATATTATTTCTACAATTGTTTTTTGTATATATTATAAAATAATTATGAATTTCAAAGAAGTCAAATGTGATTATTTTATTTAAATCTATGAAATAATTTTTCAAACATTTCTGATGTATTAAATTCATATATTTAAATATTTCTATTGAAAATAAAACAGTATCTCTATGTGATTGATCAATTCAATGATATTTTAAATGGTTAACGATTTATTAGATAAGTAATTTAATATTTTTTATTGATTCTTATACCATAATTTTAATATTTTAAAAAACATGGGTTTTCAAAAATTTATAAAATTTTCATCTGTATAATAAATTCCTATTTATTGATTATTTCATCCAAAATATGGAACTATCATATTATAAATATATATTGACTTATTAATATGATTATAAAGTGGTTTTTATATTGTGATGTTGTTTCATAAATTTTTCATATAGTATTTTGGGAACATGATTTATGATTTCAAAAAAAAATGGAAGGGATTCAAAAAATTCAGAAAGAATACATTAATATATATAAGTTTCATAGATTTCTCTTTATAAGGTTATATAATTGAGAAAAACATTTTGTTTAAATATTTCAAAATTTTATTTCATATTTAACCATTGGATTCTGTTTTGTAAATTATTTTTAATATTATGAAAAATATAAGAAAAGCATTAGAGGTTGGATGTTTTCAAATAATGTAGAACTCAACCTTATATTTTGAAATTATTTTCATAAATATTATGTTTTATACCAATCTCTATTTTTGAAAATCCATGCTCATGATATTTTATATTCATAACTATATTATTTCTATATTATTTCTTATTTTTCTTACTTTCTACCTATCCTTGTTGTCTTATTAGAGTTTTTATTTATACCTTATAGTCTAAATTTATTATATATCATTAAATAATGCATAAAAATTGGCTAATATTTGAATCTATGGTGAAATAATGGATTGGATATATAGTTATTTTAGAATTGGGTGCATTTTATATATTTCAGTCTTCTTGATAGATATTTTGAGTTTTAGTATAATATTTATATTATTCTAGGGAATATGATATTTTATCATTCATAGCACATAATTTTGTTTTATTTACTTGGATAGTTGGTGGTTATTGATCGTGATATATTAATAGGAGACAAAAATGGTCCTAAATCAAAATATTCAGTGTATAAGGTTAGTAACCATTTAGTTTTTTAGGATAGTATCATTAAATATTGATATTTTTTTAATGAATGTTTCAAGGTGATTTTCAAGAATTATAATTCTAGTGGTGGGGTGGTATTGATGTCCCTTTTTTTATTTCCTTAACTTTTTTTATCTCTAGTTTATTTCATGTGAATTGATGAATTCATAAGGGGAAAAGTAATGAGGGTTATAAAAGGTTTTTGATAACATCCCTCCAAATAATTTCTCCACTAATTTTGGAAAATTTATTCTATAGATGGTCTCACTCGGCGATTGGGAATAGTTATAGGGATTTGGATGAAATTGAGATGAATAGAGATAAAGGTCAATGGTACCAAAGAAACCTGGTACCTAGTAAGGGACTAATGAGTATATGTGGTACTATAAAGTCCACCGAGTACTAGGTGACCTCCTTCTTGGTACCTAGTAGAATCCAAGTGAAAATATCTTTAAAAGCGTGACTTATAGTCTCTTAAAATATTTTTTACACATTTAATACCACCTTGAATCATGTTTTTTTTTCATTATATTCATTCCAATAATGGGAGGGTCATTACTTCAATCGCTGCACTCTATACCATAGAGGCATTGTCTTTTTTGTTGCGGATAGGGATCTTCAGTCATCAGTGAATAGGATGGATAATCTTCAATCTCATTTGAAAGGGATCATATATGGATGTTTTTTTATTCTAGAGGCTTCACTGATCTGTCATTGGGGACAGAATTCGGCTTCAATCATGGATGATATGGGTTAAATATATCATGTTTCTAGCTTTGATTGTCATTGATGATCCTTATTTTTTGGATTGGGTTCTTTTTGCCTTGGATATTCAGTTGACATAATCATAGCCTTCAATCATCAGTGCGGAAGGATCACATCTTTGAGGTGGATTCTTTGAATCTACTCGGCCAACATCTATGGTGTATTTTATGCTTCCAAGGCTTTATTGGGGGTACATATCCAGTGGTTGTAGAGGATCTCTACCATGTGATGTGAGCTTACCCTTCACTAGAGGTCTTTGGGATTTGTTTATGCATTTTCTCTAGTTTCCTCGGTGATGTGGAGTATAGTTGCTCCAGTCGCCTCTACGATGCACATTTTAGTTTCTTCCATAGCCTCTGTGATTCACTTCATGCTACTTCAGTTCAATTTTCCTCTCCCTCTGGGTGGAATGTTTTATTTTTTGTGGTTTCTGATGGCCCTAAATGAAATTTTTCAAAGCAATATCATTCGGGTGTTTCTTATTTATTCTCATTCCAGTTTCCATTTTTTATTCACTTCAACTGTTGTTTAAGTTAGAAAGATGTCTGTTATGGAAGTCATCATATCGGTGAGGCGGTTGGGTTTTCTTTTTTTGATGGTGCAACACAGATCTATCCATAAATTTGTTTCCCTATATGAATTTTTTAGGCTTTAGTGATTTTTTGTGGTGATTTATGGTGTTTTATTGGAAAATTTGATAAGGACTTCAGGCCATCTCAATGCCTTTGGGCCACTTGATGTTTAGAAGCAACCAGATAGATTCTACAAGGAAGAAGATCTAGATGTGGATTCAATGTAGGCACTTTACCAAAACATAGATAATTGGATTTGGATGAATGAAGGGGTACATAAATCACCATTGATACCATACCTTTTCATTTCTATATAGCATAGCTAGATGAGAAGTGACTCTAAGGTAGAGAGATAACATCAAAATATGAACAATGGGACGAGGATGTTCCAATTAGTTATACTCTGGATAATTCCACTCAGACCTTTAGGTCATTTATTATGACTCTATTAGGGATCCCCCTCAACCTTTAAATTGGGTATTAGAAATATTAATAAAAAATATTGAATTTGGTCCATTAATTTAGTCATTCCATTCATCATTATGTTCACTCCTCCCTACTCATTCATCTCCATGGAAGTTCATCATCAATCCCTTAAAACGTTTCTTCTATATAGTGTCAAGAACTTATCTAAAATCAATGAATGTATTAAAAATTCATCTTATACATCCCTTTTATCTTATACATCATGGTAGTAAATCTATCTATTAGTTCCAATTAGTGGTCAAATAAGTCTCTTAAATTAATTTGGGTTTCATTTCATTTGGTTGTTGTGGGGTTTATCTTAAGTAAATCAATGGGGAGTTCATTATTTTTCTGAATTATTTTACCATTTTATATGTCATATAAGAATATTTGATATGATTTTATAAGCATTAATTTTTAAGAAATTTGTATTCTCGGAGTAATAAATCCAACATTTTGGACGGATTACTTTATCATTCCTTATTCTAATATTATTACTTTATTATAAATTAATATTTATCACTTTTATGTATGTGTATGGATGCTTAATGTTGATTTTATTAAAATGTAACTGTTCCACTTTGAAAACCAATTGTATCTTATGATATTCTTTGAATGCATGTATGAAATTATGGATTAATGCATTGTGTCATTTATTTCTTGATAAGGGAATCCTCATGTTGAGAATAGGCCCATGCGAGTGGGTCATTCTTTGATTCCATAACTCTTTCTAACACCTTCCCCTATTCCCCAAAGCGATGTTTACAGTTTAGTTTTTACAATTTATATAATATTCCCTTCACCATGGGATATGTAATAAATTATTAATTCATTACATGCACATCTATCTTATATATGTTATTGGTAAAAAATTTGTGAATAATTTTCCATAATTATTTTTATATACATTATGCATATACATAAACAAATATACATGAGTGATCTCAACCCCATTCATATAATTTCAACGAGAAGTCATATTAGGTTCAATTCTAGTCTTAATATAGTTATTATAGTTATTTGTACTCCCTATATAGTCCAATTATTATTACCCTTAATAAATATATTAAATGAAGTTGGTTAAATATTCTTAATTATTGGGTTTAAATTCCTTTTGTTTTTTTCTGTTTGCACACATAAATTGGATTTTTATAAGAAGTTGGGGTTGGTTGGTGACTGCCTATTAAGTATTAAATTATCACACCATACACATGTCTCTAAGGTACTGGAGTATACTCTTATACATGTGGTTCAGGTATGGGTAACTCATTGGATAATGGGAGTGATAACCTAGAAGATTAAAGATTTTAAGTGGAGTATCCAAGACCTTTTTAAAAAATTTCCATGTTTGGATATAGGGTTATCCCTTAAAATTTACATAGGAATATCCAATTATGAGATTTTTTTCTATTGGTTAGAAGGTAATATTTGGAACCTCTGTATTTTTAAACTATTCAATCTATAATTATTAAATTATTGTAAATTACGAATATTTCGTTTAAAATTTTGATTTATTGTGTATGTTAAATGTATCTTTAACATTTTTAGTAGTCTAGGTATCCCAATCAATAGGTTACACATAAATGGTCATGTATATTATAGTTCTATTATTAGGTGTTTCTATATGGCTATTCTATATGGTTTATTAAAATTTTATGTTATTTTTTATTGATTCAAATATGGAAAAAATCCTCCCATGTTGGTCTTGATCAACCATTATAATTTAATTCAACCTATATGGGTTAGGAAGAACACATGGGGTATTATAGAGACCATTCCTAACTCCATTTTGGTAGAAAGTTCATGGATAATACAATTCCCCCATTTATAATGTCTTTTAATAAATCATATTAGGTTATAATGTTGTTGAACTAGAATGATGATGTTGTTACAAAGAGTATATTATGATATCTTAGTTTAATTGATGGTTTATGAAGAGATACTTATTACAATGTCAAATAAAATTAATATATTTCATGAAATAAACACTAAATAAAGAGAGTATAAATTGATAGATAATCTCATACTATTCTATTTAGGTTTATTTTTATTACTAGTTAATCACCATTTTCAATGATAGGGATTTTTCATTAATACATGATTATACATACATGGGGAAGTAAATATTAAAAGGTAGATTGAATCATCATTTAAGGTTAATTGGAAATGACCTGAGTAATATTTGATGCTCTCCCAAATAGGGCGTGACATATCCTTGATCGCCCAAATGAGTGACCTACTAATATTAATCATAAAATATAAACTTCATGTTATGAGGGAAGTAAAATTTTTATGTCTTTAAAACATTAAAAAATTACATCTCTTTTTGAGTAAAAATATTACAGATTTTCTTTTATTATGATTAAAAAACATATATATCTGGAAACTCCTTGGGTGAAATATTCAAACATCCTAAAAAATGCTCCAAATATCCAACAAAGAAATGAAACAAAAATCAATTTCAAGATTCACATAGGGTATTTTAATGTGAAATTAAAAATAGTCATTTTTTTAAATGATCTAAAAACCATGGATGGTTTCATTTATTCAGGACATAGGGATGTATTATATAAGTATTGAAGGATGTTTGAGTAAGGGTGAGCTAAAAAATAAAACTCATATGTAAGAATTATGTATACTTGTGATATTTGCAACAAACTAAGGATTTGATTTTATTTCAATACATAATAGAGCATTTCTTATAATTCCTTTTTACCCAAACGATGACATTCCAAAAACCCAACACCACATGTTTCTTATACTAAGTTAATTAGATCCAGACTATATTTTTGAATTAAACTCACATAGTTATGAAATTTTGTGTTATTTATATATTGTTTACTAGTAATTATTCATTTTGATTCCGAAGAAAAAAATTATTTAAAATATTTTTTCTGTAACCCTTATCATATTTCCCATGATAAACCCCAATTATTAAAACCAATACCAAACCCATGCCCATGTTGAATTGACCTTAATAGTTATGGGTGATAATAACCATATATGTCACTTTTTCACTTATTTAAATATAATAATATATGTTATATTTTACTTTTTAGGGATGTATCGACACTAAAAACTTCTAAAAAACAATAGGTAAAATGCATCAAGGTTAATATTTCAATCATGTGGCCAATATAAAATAACCTTATTTATGAAAAATCATTCCAAAAGAGAATAAATTGATAAAATAAAACTTTTTTTCTCTTTTTCTTAGTAATGATTCCCTGAATTCTAAGATCTATATCATTAAAACCTTTACACTTCCATAAAAACACATTGTGATTTCTCAAAAAATTATAAAATATTGGAACTGAAAAAATTATCATTAAATGACCCTATACTCTAAAATATTAGGTCCCTTTATTATCCATGTTGATTGATTTATTATAGAATATTCTATAGTCAAGGTAAACTCTTTATCCACATTAATGTTTTTCACCCATTTCTCATGACACCCCTAAATCCCCATGTCATTGTACCGTTAAATTTATATAAGTCCCCAATCACTAAAACAACTATAAACCATTAGAACACTTAAAAAATATAATCATTCCTAAAAAATTTATCTTAAAGTACTTTCTACAAAAAAAAAATTAATATATCAACACTATATTAAACCAAACATTAGAAAATCATCATCCATCATAAGGAAATTGAAATATTAATGTTCACCTAAGAATCATTTTTTAAGTAAACAATCAATGAAAAAAGACACCAAACTTCAAACCTCTAAACAAATAGAAACAATTAGAAAAAAATAAAACATATTCCTCCCCATCCATTGATTACACTAATTTATTACAACTTCATCCCAATATTCACATCATTGGAATATATATAATAATTACATCGATAAGACTTTAAATTGTTAAATAGTTTGAATAAATGTGTCACACCTAAACATTTTTTTCCAGATTGGTATCAATAAACATATTCTCAATTCAAGAAAGATAGCACATCTGAATAATAATTTAAGATGTCACATTAGATGTTATCATGATGCATTGTTATAATACTGTGGAGGTAAATTTTATATTATGTACCAGTCATTAAAAATGACCTCATTTATCATTTTTTTCATTATAGTGTATTGTACTAACATTTTAAAATACATTAATTATGGATTATTTATTTTGGACCCTAAAAGGAGATAACCTATATAAAAGGTTTAGATCATAAAAAATAACCATTTACTGAGGAATAATTGGACAGTCATTTTAACGAATTCATGTTTACGTTGTCCCAAATTATATTTAAGCTACCATGTATACCAACATAAAGGGGCCGATCCATAGGAAACTATGAGGTTATTTTATCTTTGCTTAATTTAGTTTTTATTATTGTTCTTAGTGAAGTCTGCTAAATTTAAAATCAATTTTGGTTGGTTGTTTGGGTATGAAAAGAACAATTGGTTTTAAAGATTCTTTTAATAGATTAATTACTAAAATGAAAGTAAAGATGATAAAGTTGGTTTTGATTCAAATAAGAGATAGAAATGATTTGGGGTTATGGATTTTTGATAATTTGATTATTAAATCAAGTTTATTATGAGGTTGTTTTTTCAAGATAACCCAAATCTCTAGGTTTAATTTGTAATAATGTTTCCTTGATCCGGTAAACATTATATTTAGAACTCAAGAGACTAACTCCTTGGTCCATTAGTTAGTATTTAACATATCTTTATCCGGTATAGTCCATTTTGAGCCAACAGTTACTTCCAATGGTAATGGAGTTGCCTTTTTTTATTCTTCTTTTGAATCCATGAAAATTCTTCCCTTGGTCCGGTATAGAATTTCTAGTGATATTATGAAGTGATTTAAGAAGAATAATAAGATATTATTAAATGAAACACATTTAGAGGAACATAATTCAAATTAAAACTTATCAACTTCCATAACCCCAAAACACTGGGTGTTTAGTTACACATATTAAAAATGATAAACACAAAAAAATTGAAACCTTATGAAATTATGCATGGAACTTTGAATAGGGAATTGGTTCTTCGATAGATGGAATCATGGTAGTATGATGGTAGAGCGTCTTTCCTCCGATCCCCAACCCTTTTCTCCAAAATATACTACACACACCACCCCTAGGTTTGGAGGCTAAGTCCACCTTTTATATAAAAATAAACTACATGGCGTGTAGAAAAGTACATGTCGTGTACTTATTTTCAACGTGTTTTTCCACCATTTTCTCCGCTAGTGGGTGGTCGAACACGCCGTCTTTGACTTGGAACACGACGTTGCATGGTTAGTGAATGTACAAGGTGTGTAGTGCCTCTATACACAACGTGTAGTCTCAAAATTCGGCCACCAACCGCTTCTACAAATGACTACACGGCGTGTATCGGTGGAACATGTCGTGTCTCCTTTGGCCAACCACATGGGCGTGTAGACTCTTATCGGCCACCAACTACTTCTAGAATAGTATACATGGCGTGTAATGATAGAAAATTCAATGTACTTACTTTTGGTTACTTGGGCATTTTTTTGTCCTGTTCAACCTGTGTATGAGCTTGAAAGTACACTGCGTGTATATAAGTACACACCATGTAGTTGGATATTTTTGCTCAGTTTTCCTCCATTTTGTGAATTTGGCCAAAAATATTATAAAAATGAACAAGATCACCAAAATTAAATTATTTTTCCACTAGGCAGTAGATAAATGATGAAAAATTGTTCTTATATTTCAATAAATTATATGAAAATGTTTACACACATAGGGTGTATCAAACTCCCCCATACTTAGCCATTTTCTTTCCCTCAAGTGAATCTCAACATCTAATTAAAAGTATATATATTTTAAAAAGAAGAAGTTTAGTTAATCATAAATGTAAATAATAAGTGACAGGAGAAAATTTCAAAAACAATACAAATCAGTTTCAATCTAGGAGATATTCTAATCATGCCTCATATAAAATTCAATTAACTACTATCATCCACTTTTAACACATGTTTCAAGCTTTCAAATATAATCATGCCACTTGATGATTTACCTCACCAAAAATATCCTCAACACTCAATATATTTTTAAACAAATTTATGCTCAATAAAAGATATATACACTCTATCCATAGATTTGAAAGAATTGTAGTTCTCTACATTATAAAATTTGTTTGTCAAAAATCATGAGGACTTTTAAAATATGATCAGATGTTTCTGTGTCTAATGGGTGGTAGGTAAATATGTGAAAAATAACTCTGAGGCTTGAAAAATGGGGATAAATTCTTAAATAACAATGCATTATATTCAAATTTAAACTCAATGTAAAAACAGCCTCAACAAGATTTATCAAATGATATCATCACCACCATATTCTTTAGTTGAATATGAGTCACAAACCAACATATGTGTACAAGGACCACTTTGTTTGTATCATTTTTTTAAACAAAGTAAACCTTTCTGAATTTCCAAAATAGAGGTTTAGAACTCTTTTTCCCCAAATGATCAAGAGGCACTCTCTAATACTTCATTTCTTGACAATTCACTAATTTATAACATGTCTTGCCAATCCCTTTTTGTGACCTCAATTTAATATTCATGAAAAATCATAAATTAATTAGGCTATAAAGGGAAATAGGCTTTTATTAAGGCTTCATATAAAGGATATTCATGGTATCTCGGGGTTTCATGAAGAAAAGATGTAGGTTAGTCTCAAGATAAATGGGTTAACAATCAAATGCCTCAATAATTTTAATGTAATTTAAAAATTCATCATGTTTCAAAATGAAAACATGGAAATTATGGTAGTTATGTATATTCTATGGATCTCTCAAGAAAGAGGGTATAAGAAATAATATGACAAAGGGGTATAGAATACCTCTCAAGAGTGGGAAAAATAAATAAACAGACAACCAGGTCACGAATTTCAAAAGAATTGATAAGTCTAATTGATGTAATTATACAAGTATTACATGTTTTTAATTTAAATTATATCAGAAATAATTTTAAAATACCTAATAATCAAAATAAGTATGCAATTTTTCAAATTTTTCACTTTCAGCATAATTATTTAAATATATGATTAACCAAAAATGTTTTCACATTTTCAAATATATCTTCTAATAATGATGTCTACTAGAATCAGAAAAGGAAAAATACTAAAGAGATTTAGGGACACCCCCCATACGTAATATCGCACGTGGTCCACAAAGTGCCCAAAAAGAAGAACAAGTGGACATGGGGACAAAATAGTGGACTGGACTGAGGGGAAGTAAAAAAAGAAGGAAACTAATAAAAAAAGAAAACAATGTAAGAAAGAATACTCCCCTCGCGTCTAGGCGTAGGAAAACTATATGTGATGTAAAAGTGCAGCCCAAAATGTTCTAGAGTTCCTGTGAGGGGGAAAGAAAAACAACACTGCAAGCAGGCATATCAAACATAGGAACAAGATATCACAAAAATATATATACAATGAAAAGTAGGTGTCCCAATACCAGTCATGGGGTCACCTCAGAATAGGCATCATCTAGAACAGGACCTACCAGATGAGATGTCCCAGGAGTAGTGGAAGTGGGAGGCTCGGATTCGACATCTGGAAGGGAAGATAAAGATGTAGGAGCCACAAGTACAAGACTCGGTAAAGGAATCTCGACATCCCCCTGGACTGGAAATAGTGTCAGCGGCAGTAGTAGCAGCAGCAGCTGGACCCACAGTAGAGAGCAGAATGGAATATGTGGCCAACATAGTATAAGGTGGTGTAGCAGTAGCAGAAGGTCCAGGAGCCGAGGCAGAGGCAGGTGGCGGAGACAGTAGAATATCAAAGTGCTGAAAAATAAGCTCTAATAGTTGCTCCATGTGACCCTGGTGGCTGTCGATACCTAGAAAATGATTCTCCATCGCGGCCAGGTGGAGGGAAAGAGAGAGATTGACTATGGGTGCGGGGGTAGGTGGGGCTAGTGGTGGGACATAAGAACGAAGGCTAGAAGAATTGGTGTTAGTATGAAGGGGTGGGGTGAGGAAACTAGAGGGGGTGGGGAAGGAGGAGCAAGTGCGTCAGCTGGGGCAGGAGGGTCAACAGGTTGGTGAGGGCGATCTTGGGAAAGGATGTAGGCACCCCTACTTCCGGACCAATCCCAAGAAAATGATCATGACAAAGTCCATCTACTGGGGAGAACCTAACAGGTCATGGGGTAAAGAAGTCCCTAAAACCCCAAGGTGGTGGGCGAGACGAGTGGCATAAAACACACTGTTCAGGTTGCCCGGATGGCCATTAAACATAGCATGGAAATTAGAGGAGGCTAGGTAAGGGAGGTTCAGGTAGTCTTGCCAGATGAAACAGGTAAGGAGATCCATGTAACGATAGGTCACGACCCCCATATCCTCACGGTGGGATAAAATAATGGTGCTGAAGCACCGGTGGGTAAAATGAAGGATTGGGTCGATGATAAGGGTGCTCTTCTGTGATGTAAGGGCGTAGAGGTGGTCAGGCCCAGCAATCTCCCGCCACATAGCCATGAGCTCAAAGTGCTCGAGTCTAGTATGGGTAGAAACAGGGGGTGGGGTGATAGGATGGGGGTAGAAACCGCACCCTCAGCCAAACTCTGTCACGGTGAGGGAAAATTGACGGCCACCCAGTCAGAACCGAACAACAGGCACCGCATCACCGGGTGTCTCCCAGTACTTAGCTCCATCGAACTCGAAATAGGCTGTGAACACCAAAAATAAATTGCAGAATACAGGAGTGCTAACCTGGAAAATAGCGGGCTATAGAGTGTGGCCATGGAGATCCTCCAACTCTCCCCATATGTCTAGCTGCTTAGGAACGGTACTATTGAGGTAGCATCCGATCAATGGAATCGGACGATGTGAAAAGCGCTGAACCCTGTCATTTTCCAGATCAGTGACCGGGAAAACCAAGCAGGTATAGGGAGCACATGTAGGTCCCTGCCGAGGTGCAGGTGCAGTAGCAGGAGTTGGCTCTGTGGGTGTATCATCTACAAGAGTAGTGGGGTCGCTGGATGGGGCGGTCAACGAAGTTCCATCTCAGTAGGAGGAGAACTCAGGTGGAGTGGCTACTGGGAGGGAAGGAAGTATGGTTCTCGGACCAGCCTCGGTAGAGGGAGTGAGGAGTGGGAGGGTGGCCAATGGAAGGAGCTCATAGACCGGAGTGTCTGGGTCAGGCTGCATTGGAGGTTGGAGTCAAATCAGCCGAAAAATGGGCCTCTCGCCCTCAGTGTCAAAGGACGGCCTCTTCCCCTGGGATGGATCATGATGTGCCATAACCTGAAAAAGAATGAAAAAGAAAAAAAATAAAACAAAGAAAAACTGAGAAATCTGAAAAATAGAAGTACACGGTGTGTACATCCATAGTACCCAGCGTGTAGTACAAGCTTACAGGTAGCCCATGTTCTCTAGATAAACACACTGAGGGTGAAGAAGATTGACCATGTAAAGGTACACTGCGTTTACAGAACATACACGATATGTTCCAACAAAGTGGATATGGTTATGTTTCATAAATGACACTGCCATGATCTTATCAGTTCTAAGAATAAATGACATGCCAGGTATGAGACATACATGGCGTGTTCATGACTCAAGGAACATATTCATGTGGGGGGAGACATGGGTCTGACCGAAAGAAAATATCCTACACATCATGTACCGAACATAGACGTCATGTATGGGAACATAGGGTGAGAGGCCGTGGAATGTTATACAAATAGAAGGGCCAAATGAAATGATATAAACGGCGTGTACCTAAACACACACACCGTGTACGTGAAAATGGTGTGCAAGGTCGTGTGCAAAGGGTACTCGGGCACAATGGGAGAATGTACACATTGTGTACTGAACATACACAACATGTATATTCAAATTGAAAATCATTTTGTGTGTGTTCATGTACAAAGGTACACGACGTGTGTTCTTCAATTCGTGGTTGTGTACCGCAGAAGCCGAAAGGTCTATAGATCCAAAAACACCGTAAACGCTTCTAAAAACATGATTTAGTTAGTGTAGAAGGGCGTACCTTGACCGATGATCATAATGCAAGATAAATCAAAGCATCAAACAAACTAGATTGAAGGATCTAGAATTGGATGGTCTGGTGAAATTCGGGAGAAGAAAACAGGAAGAAGAGAAGCATCATGCTACATGTCCTGAAGCAGGGTGGCCACGACTTATATAGCCGATGTACATGGCGTGTACATCTGGACAACACACTATGTATCTCAATTTTTTTAAAATATGTATATATAATTATTATAATAAACTATATAATAATTAATATTAATTATTTGAAATAATAAAAGTAAATAGATTTATATATGTATATAAATAATTGAAAAATAAAACTATACACGTAATGTAGTGGGCAAATAAAAGTCGTGTGTTTAAAAATTGTAAAATGAGAAGTACAACCTTTGGTCCGGTGCTCGGGGCGAGGTTCAAAATGGTGATCGGCCACTCCGAAAAGAGGCCCTCAACCACTGGAGCGAAGGTTGTACTACTGCCCATATTTATTATTTATATACATTTAATTTATACATCCTATACACACGAGAATAATAAAATTCACGATGCGTGGTTTTTAATTATATAAGAAGGGGATGAAGCTTGGAGATTAGCTGAGTTCGAACCCGGGTCTTTTTTATCCAAGGTCGAGACTTTTCCAATCTGCAAACATCATTGGAATGAATTTATTTTATAAGAAAAAGTTTTTATATTTTATTTTTAGAAAGAAAACGCGGAACACACAATGTATATTTGAAGACACACTGTGTGGTTTTATTAAAAGGGTAAATGATTGAAATGGGGCGGTTTTCAGGATTCGAACTCGGGTCGTTTGGATCCAGGGTGTCGATCTTGGCCAACCAACCCATCCCCATCATGGGTTTTCTTATAAGAAGATATATATATATATATATATATATATATATATATATGGAATTTCCTACACATGCCATGTAAGAAATGGAGGAACCGCGTGCCAAAGGTAGGTCTGTAGGATTCAAACCAGGGATAGCTCGGATAAACTTCAGTGACCTTACCATCGACACCGGCATCATCACTGTTTATTTATTAGTTACTCTATAGATTTATACTATTTAAGGATAAAAACTAAAAATATACATACATTCTATGTATAAAAGTGGGAAACGGCGTGTAACCTATGGGTTGCCTCCCATAAAGCGCCTTTGTTTTAGGTCATTGGCTTGACCGACTTACCGTTGCTTACCTGATCTTTACGGCGGATGATGGTCCCAATTGTAGCCGCCCTAGTTTTCTAGGAATTGAATGTTCTCTTGCTCTTCTTCAACATGGATTTTTGGAATGAATAAGTTTTTAGAAATAAAAGAGCATACCAGGTCATCCACCAAGTGATCATCCATGGTAGTTACTGTGTAGCATCCATCATGTTTGGGTAACGATTCTTATTTGACAGCCTTTAGAACATTGTAGGAGACTCCATCATCTGTTACCTGAAAAATCTACTACACCTAGTGCACATCGATCAAGACATTCCCTGTGGCCAAGAAAGGTCTTCCCAAAGTAATAGGTGCTTCCTGATCCTCCTCCAGGTCTAGGATAATAAAATCTACAGGGAGGATCAATCTTCCCACCTTCACCAGCACATCCTCCAATATCACCTTTGGATATTTAATGGATTTGTCAGAAAGTTGAAAGGTGACTCGGATAGGATTTAGATCTTGGAGTCCGAGCTTTTGGAAAACTACAAATGGCATGAGGTTGACACTGGACCCTAATTTTCATAGGGATTTTCCAAATTCATAGGGTCCAATTGTACATGGAATAGTAAAGCTACCTGGATACTGGAGCTTGGGGGGAAGGGAATGTTGTATGACTGCGAAGCACTCCTTTGTTAGAGCTATGGTGCCCAAATCCTCCATCTTTCTTTTATTTGAATGGATTTACTTCATGAATTTGGCATATGTGGGCATTTGTGTTAGAGCCTTTGAAAACAGGATATTGATGTGTAGTTTTCTGAATACTTCCATGAATTTTACAAATTGGTGATCCAGCTTCCTTTGCTTTATCCTCTCCAGAAGAGGTAAAGCATGCTCGAATGGTTTGAGGACCGCCTTTCCTTTTCCTGGTTGAGCCGCCTGTAATGGATTTTCGGATGAAGAGGGGTCTGAAACTATACCTTTTTTTTCAATAGTGAGTATATGTGCAGTTGAATGTGCTGGTTCATTTTGGTGTAGATTATTTCCACTTCATAAAGTGATGGAATGGGCCTCATCCCTTGGGTTCTTTTCATTTTTTTCTTGATAGTGTACCAGGCTATATCCCTGAGAGGTGGTTTGCTAACTGGACAATTTTGTTTTCCAGGCCTCGAATAGAGGCCTCCTGGTTCTGAAATCTGGTCTCAGCACTAGATATGAATTTGTTCATAAGATCCACTAGCCTTGATTTATTCTCTTACTAAGGTGGATGTGCAGCTGGTGTATGTGGTTGTTGCATTGGCTATTGCGGGAGAGGGTTTTTCTACCCTTGCTGATGGTAGGAGCCCTACTGGTTCTGTTGTTTCCTTGGGTATGAGTTCTGATATTGTGGCTGACTATAGCCAGGTGGCCGATGGGGCGGAGGATTGTACTACTTTTGGACCCATCCTATGTTCTGGTCTTCGCGCCATGCCGGGTTCTGGTATTGTTGATACTGGTTTGACCCTCTGTTTTGAACAACATAACTCACCTCACTTGTCGAAGGGTTAACTAAGGGTCCTAGTAATTCTCCCAGGATGTGGTTGTTACCTCAGTCACTGCATGCTGGATGGTTATCTGCATGGACTTGAGATGCTCCCTTGAAATTCAGTGCGTCGATATTTTTTTATACTCCATCAAACTGGGTAGTATGCATGGTAGTAGCATCAATACTATGCATCCCTCGATTTGGGGTCCCCCACTCGGAATGCCATTGGAAGCTGTTGGTAGACATATCTTCTAGCAGTTTGAAATGTTATTTGGGGGATTTTCTCATTACCATACCTCATGCAGCTACATCCACCTCATACCTTGTATTTGTAGTTATTCCTCCATATACTTTATGGACTTGCATCCAGAGTGGAAGTCTGTTGGGATAGAATTTAAGTAACATCTCATTGAAATGTTCCCATGATTCATAGAAAAACTCAGAGTCATGCTACTGAAAGTTGTGGATCTCATTTCTCAAGGTTATCATTTTGAAGGTGGAAAATATTTAGAAAGAAATGCCCGGGCTAGCTCCTCCCAGGAAGGATATATCTTTGTGGAAATCCTTTTATCTAGTCTTTCACCTTGTCTTGTAGAGAGAAGGGGAAGTGGCGAAGACAAATGGCGTCCTCAGAAATGCCATGGTAATGGAATGTATCGCAGATCTCCAGAAAATTGGAGATATGGGTGTTTTGGTCTTCATTGGGCAGGTTGCCGAATTAAACGGTGTTATGGATCAACTATATAATAGCAGGCTTGATCTCGAAGTGTTGGGCCTGTACTAGAGGATGAATGATGCCCGTATCAGCTCTGTGGGTCGATGGAAGGTCGTAATACATAAGAGTACGTCGTGGAGGTGGCTGTTGATGGGGTGGATTCCGTATGTATTGCTGCTCTTGAGGAGAAAAATATGGCCTTTGGAATATCTTCTTTGGTTGTTAAAGTTTGTTGTACTTCGTAGGAGGTTGCTGTGGTTGCCTTTGGTAGTTCCTTGGGAGGAATTCCATGAAGCCTCCAGGTTCCTGCTTTGGTAAACCAGCAACAGGAGACTTCTAGTCTTTGTATGGGTGTTCAGCCGCAACATCAATGGCTGGTTCTCCCTCCTCCTTGTTTTCCATGGTTAATTTATTGTGGTTGTGAGTTTCCACCAGTGCACGTCGACGACGAGACAATGTCTGTTTGATTTCATGGTCAAGTGAAAAAGGATCTGATGACACAGTGCTCTTCGACCGTGTGAGGCATTGGTTCTTGCACCTGTGATCAGGAAAAAACACAAAACAAAACCCAGGCATAAAAGGGAATACAAAAGATAAATAGAAATAGGATTAGAATGAAAAGTTTAGGAATTTTTGGTTTTTATGTCCACTAAAATTTGATAAAAATTTAATAGAATCAAAAATAAAATTACTCTATGTTCTGTGGAAATCGATCCAAAATTTTGACGGTCATTTTACCGAATTTATGTTTTTAGTGTCCCAAATTATATTTACCTTAACAAGTATAGTATCGGTAAGGGGTCGATCCACATGGATCTATGAGGTTATTTTATCTTTCCTTAATTTAGTTTGAATTTTTGTTTTAAGTGAAGTCTACTAAATTAAAAATAAATTTTTTTGGTTGTTTGGATATGAAAAGAACAATTGGTTTTAATGATTCTTTTAACGTATTAATTACTAAAATTAATGCAAGTACGAGAAAGTTGTTTTTGATGAAAATAAGAGATTGAAATGCATTGGGGTTATGAATTTGTGATAAGTTGAATATTAAATCAATTTTCTTATGAGGATGTGTTTTTCATGATAACCCAACTCTCTGGGTTTAATTTGTAATAAAGTTTCCTTGATCTGGTAAACAATATATTCAGAGCTGAAGAGACTAACTCCTTGGTCTGGTAGTTAGTATTTAATAGATCTTTATCCGGCTTAGCCCATTTTGAGCTGATGGTTACTTTCAATGGTATTGTAGTTGTTTGTCGTTATTCTTCTTTTGAATCCCTTAAAATTATTCCCTTGGTCCGTTACAGAATTTCTAGTGATATTATGATGTGATTTAAGAAGAATAAGAAGAGATTATTAAAACAAACACATTCAGAGAAAATTAATTCAAATTACAACTTATCAGCTTCCAAACCCTAACACACTGGGTGTTTAGTTACAAATATTGAAAATGATAAACACAAAATAGTTGATACCTGATGAAATCATGCTTGGAACTTTGAAAAAGCAATCGGTTCTTCGGTAGACGGAATCACGATAGTATGACGGCAGAGCATCTTTCCTTTGGAGCCTCAACCCTTTTCTCCACAAAATACTACACACACCACCCTTGGGTACGGAGGCCAAGGCCTCCTTTTATAGAAAATTAAACTACACAGCATGTAGGATTGTACACGTTGTGTACTTACTATTAATGTGATTTCCCCCCCATTTTCTTGGTTGCTGGGTGTCCTAACATGCCGCCTTTGACTTGGAACACGGGGCCCCCTAGTTGGTGAATCTACACAGCGTGTAGTGCCGCCATAAACGGCGTGTAGTCTCAAAAGTTTTCCACTAACTGATACTAGAAATGACTACACGTCGTGTATCAGTGGAAAATGGTGTGTCTCCTACGGCTGGCCACATCGGCGTGTAGACTCTTCTTGGCCACCAACGGCTTCTAAAACAGTATACACGATGTGAAACCATAGAACACGCCGTGTACTTCCTTTTGGTTACTTGGGCATGTTTTTGTCCTGTTCAACCCATGTCTGAGCTTGAAAGTACACGGCGTGTATATTATTACATGCCGTGTAGTTGGAAATTTTTGCTCGTTTTCCTCCTTTTTGTGCATTTTTCCAAAAAACTTCTAAAAATGAACAAGATCACCAACATCAAAGTTTTTATCCAATAGGTAGAAGATAAAAGGTGAAAATTTGTTCTTATTTTTTAATAAAGTATTTGAAAATGTATGAACAAATCAGGTGTATCAAAAACATATAAATAACTAAAATTATAAATTGGAAGTACATGATGTCTTGTGGTTGATACAAAAAATGACCAATTATGAGTTTTCGAAAGTGGGGAAACAATATTTTATCAATATAAATTCTTTTATTATCATACATGTTATTCTAAATTATATGCTCTTTAGTTTCTACATAAATTTCTTAAATAATAAGAAAAAATGATCAAAAAATATATTTATTTCATTATATACCTAATCAAGTATCTGAGATATTTCGAGATGTGTACCCTACCTACATCAATATACATGATCCAATTTATATTTTTTCCCAATATTTAGATGATTTTTTAATTCAAATATAGGGAAAACGATATGTCTGGAATGATAATATCTACAAAGGGATAATGATTGAGTATAACAATCATGATCTCAATCCCACCATTGGAGAGACCCAATATCATACAAATTAAATGCACTAAATCCTTCCCAGAAGCAGCATAATTCTAAGACATCCTATCTATTTTCATCATTGGAGTATTTTTTAGACATTATCCATTATTTATAAGAATATAAATCTTTTAACCTCTTTGAATACCACTATATAACCCATCATCATATTTAAATAAAAAATATAGGCTATCCAAAAACATATGGTGTTATCATATGATATATCCCAACTTCTCTTTAGGATACATATTCACTAGATTTCAAACCCCCAACACATCCTAGTTATACTCCAACTTATGTTTCAATAACCAATGGTGTGAAAATATGAAACATATCATGTCAGGGATAGTGAATATTATTACTAGAAACATAGAGTTGGAATTTAACTCACTGTAAAAGAACATAAATATAATTGGGGAATACAATAAAAATCTATATGGAAAGAATTTTTTTAAATGAGAATCTACAAATTTTTTTAATATTTAGATCATCAAAGAATTATTCTTGAACTATATCTATTTGGAAACAAACAATAAGATAGATATCCCCTCATAATGTTCCTCATCTAGATATAGCGTTTTATACTAAATTATATATTATCTCCTAATATTTTTTTAATATTTTTAAAGATAAGCAATATAATGAGGACGATTATATAGATGTAAAATTAGAAAAAAATTTCTATATTTTGGAGTCTTGAAATTTTCTTTCAGTTTTTTAAGTTAATTGGATTTAATATATTTCATTACTTTTCTGGATATTTATATAACATAATAAATAAATCTGTAAATTATATCAAATTAATTTTCATTTTGGGATAGTTTTCTCTATTTATGTTTTTTGAAATTAAATTATGTTAAATGTAATTGAAGTCCCAAGGGATCAGTGGACCACTCTGTACAGGTAATTCAGTGGTAAATTTTTATGAATTATTTTATTAAACTCATTCTCCATGAATGTTACTAGTATCAATCCAATACTCAGGTTCTCATAGCATCATATAGAAATTTCATTATATAATGGCATAATAAAAAAATGTAAATTTTTATTCATAAATTTTACACCTTGTCACACTTTTTTGGTCTCTTTAATTACATATTATCCATTATAATCAATTTATGACTAAAATGGTTTGGTGCTTCTCACACCTACATAGAGTCTAAATTTTTATACCATTAATTACCTATAATACGAAATCCACATACACGGTTTCATACAAATATCATAACATTACACTTTTTTCCTAACATTCCATGAGTCACATAGGTTCCATAACTTCCCACTGTATATATAAGTATTTTCCTTCTATCTATTTTTGATGTAGATAACTAGAATATATTGGTAAATAACAAAATATTTTGATGATAACTACTTCCCCCCAATAATCTCTTTGAGTAAAACTATTCCTCAAGATATTGAATACAACTTAATCTCTTTCTTTAGCTCAGCTTCATTGATCTTTAACAGATGCTACTCACCTGTCTTTCCCAAATCAGGCTAGATATCATGAGATGTTCATAATAATAGAATATTATCAACATATTAATTTTTAAACTCCAATATAATAAATATGAAATGAAGGTTAATCAATACTTATTTTCTTCCACTTTTATCTTATCACTTCTTCGACACAATTCATCCAACCATTAAATTAATGGATTCATAAATCCCCCTCCGCTTCACAAGTTTCTGTAACATTGATAGTTGTAGGATCCTATTAATCATTCATCTTAAATAACTATAGAATATTCCATTCAGTTAATATTTAATTCATAATATTCTTTTTCCTAGATAGTTATGTATATTCTCTCAGTTATCTTCACTTAGTCTCAAGCTCTCGGCCTCCACTTGTCAAACATCTCACTCACTTTAATCATTATATTTTTATATATAGGTCACTAGAATCAGTTTTTTCTATATTTATATTATCGATAATCCTATCACCAATATTTTTTTAAATGATTGTATTCACATTACTATCACTATTTTCATACATGGGTGTCTCCAAGAATCATGGGATATAAATTTTTCTACACAGTTGGTATCCTATACATTTTAATAATTACCCTTCTCTTCTTTTCATTCTCATTTACCTCATATAGAAATTATTCTATTAATATACACTAGAAATCCATGAGTATCATACATTCATCTTTATATTCTCATATAAAACAGAAGATACAAATTTGTCTTATTTAATTAAAAATATAAAATTCACATATTTTTATCATATATCATATTTCATTTTCACATTATATCTTATAACAATAAAATACAGTCTAGTAAACATGAATATTTTAACAAAAATCCATTAAATTTAACTTATCATATTACATCATTAATTATAAGTATCATTGTGTAATTATAATCACTAAATAAAATCTTCGTCATGTTCGCATTTTAAATTTCAAAATTTAATTTCTCAAGAACATATCATTTAATTATTCATTTATTTCATAAAGATGAATCTTTATTTGATATTCCATTTATTATTCATGAATTCATGAATAAATACATTCATTGATGTCTCCATAAATTTAAGATCCACTCATTAACAATTAAATTTTATTCTAAATTATAATCAATAATTGAGAATTTCCAATATTTTTATTTGAAATTTACAAATATAGAAATGTGATATTCATATTCATCTATCTTATTTGTTTTTCTGAAATGAATAATGGATTATGGATCTTCAATGCTTCATGGTGTTTATGAAATGATATAGCATCTCTTGCATTATCCCAAATTTATTTTCCTTCTAAAAGATAATGTATCGAACTCTAATTCATTTGAAAATTGTCTTCATATTTTTTATATGGAATAAATATTATACAGATAGAGGATGACCCTTATATGGGTCCAAATGAACATCACATGGATATAAATATACCTTTTCCATATATTCTAATTCACCCTAATAATGAACATTATAAATAATGCATATGACCCTTGCATAGATCTGAATGACTCTTATTTAGAAATTTGTTATATTTTCATCCCTGAGTTTGAAATATATCATAAAAATATTGTGTAATTAATCATCACATATTGGATTCATATTTATGAAAATAAAGACCTTATATGCAATTATTATTTATCTTATTATAATTTTACAGAAATATTTTTTCATTATTACACAACATAGAAAACCATATTTGTTAAGTGAAGATGAATCTTACATATCCGGATTTCTTCTTATATAGAGGTCAAAATATATTAAAAAATAGTAGATTTTTCTTACAATTAATTAGAGGATGAATACACTATGTCTCAGAATTAATAATATTTTCAATATCCACTGAAAATTTGATACATTCTTCAATTAAAACTATGATTTTCTCAATAATACATGAAATGTACATACAATTTTTGGAATTTATCAAACCATTTAATACTCTTAAACTCCACCACCACAATTATTTTAGTATATTTAGTTTTATTTGAGTTATTCATTAAAGATAAATTCCCTTTACAACTCTATATCTTATCACATTAATTCCATCAATCATTTTATTTCATTTTAGTAATTTATTCTATAATCAAACAAGAAAATACATCATTTTTTTGATTATTTATATCTTAAAAAAATCAACTTCTCAACTTTATTGAACATTTAACTTTGTTTATATCACCTATCATGTTCTACAAAATTACTATACATTTTTCTTATAAATTTTATAGACAACACTCATCTCTTCATTACATGCATTTCATATGAGTAGTGTTACCATCGATCATTTGGTGTATGGGGATGCATACCATGAATATTCTCTTCTTCATTTATATTTACAATATATGTTCTTTTCATTCAATTTAAAATGGGAACCATCTCCACAATACTTTTCCCATTATACATTGGTAGCATATCTTGTTCATCAATGAATATATTCTAATTCCATCGCCAAATATTCCAAACATGAATTTACTTTCAAGTTCATAATTGAAAACTCCTAAAAAAAAGTAAAACCTTACACCAAATCAACTTATTAAATTCATTTTGGTACTTTAACCTCTACATTCAGAGTTGTTTTCAATATAGATAGTACTCTTAAGTTGTTATACCATTATCAAACCTTAATGAAAATCATTAAATGGACCATATAGGGTATTTTCATTAATTTATAATATTTTAATCCACATATTGATCTCTAAAATGGTAGGAACTGTATAATTTATTTTCATTGGTCCATTGGAAACTCTTCTCAAATTATATGTTGGCTAATATAGTATTCGAAAAACATTATGGCATCCAAATAATCAAATCTCTCTATTCCAATTTCTCATCATTGTACCATCTCAAAATTCACTTCTCTCCGGAATGGTCAACTATATTTACTTGTTTTTTCATAAAACTATAGATAATATCAGAAAAAACATCATTAAATCAAAGTGAATGTTTTTGTATTCCCCATTTAGTTAGAATATCACCACTCCCACCCATCCCCTATATAAACTAATAAAACATTATCATGATAGGTACTTTGAGAGTGAAACAATACCTAAAATACTCTTTATAAAGGGGATATATGGAATTTTAGAATAGATAAAAAATAGGTTACTCTTTTTTCTTTCACTATATTAATAAATCCCCATCATGGGATGCCCTTTGTACTTATTCCTTTTGGTTTTTTTCATCCTAAAATATTCTACATGAATTATTTATATTATTATGTTTCTGATACAAATTGAAAGAATTTTCTCAAGTTGTGTATAATGAGGATGATATGAATCAAATTTATATTTCCCATGATGGATAACATTTTATATCAACATTAAAAGATCCCATTATTCGAAATAAATTGAAATTCAAAATGAATTTTGATTTTTTTTCATTTTTTAAAGCCCAAATGTTTAGGTGGGATTTTGAATGGAATTTTGGTCATTTTAATTCCAATTGTTTTAGATATGGTTAAAGCCTAGAGATGTGACTTGGTTGTTTGTTAGAGTTTCCAAAGAGTAATAGGGTTATTCAAATCCTAGAAGTCATGTTTTTTTGAGAAACATCCTAATGTGTATGGTTGGATCGTGGTTAGAAGTAACTGAGCATCTCAACCAAGTAGCCTAGTAAGAGGAGGAAGATGGTTGATTTAAACATTAATATTAGGTCATACGAATGTGTGTGGAGCTGTGGAGAAATTGTAGAGGGACTGAAAAGGCTGGGAATGGTTGTCCAAAAACTTTCATCTATCTCACATTGTTAGTTACAAATTAGATGTGGAGCTATATTGTTGGCAGAAATATTCTCCAAACCATATGTCAAAAAAATGTTCCTAAATTAAAGTGGTCAAATTACCATTTTTTTCTTAACATATTTTCCTTGAAATAATCACATTTTCTCCCTCATTTCCCACATGAATAATTGGCTTCTTCATATCCCTCTACACCTCCTAATATTCCATTGGTATACTTCTTTTGGACATAGAATAACCTGTTTTTAGATTAATTACAATATTAATGGTTAGATTATGATACTATATCCTTTGTTATATGTTTATATATGTATATTAAATGTTATTTAAATGCGATATCATAATACTTTTTATGAGGTTTATTCAATTAATTTAATCTCTCTCATTCAACATCGAATCAAAGATTGATAATAGATAAGTGGATTGTCTAAAGAATCAAGTATGTTGTCTACAGATTTTCCCTTCAGGAATACTTTTTTTATAAAATAAATTAATTGGATACACTCATGATTTCCCATTTCATTCACATTGATTAATAAATTAATTATATAGAACCAAATGCCTTAAATTGGATAACCATTGTGAATTTAATTGTACTATTAGAGGTTGATGAGCTCAATCAATCCACCCCACAAGTAGGTACATTAATATGAGTTGATGAATTTTATCCCTTTTTACCAAAAACCACTATGTTGGGTTAAAAATTAACTAATAATTTTAATGATACAATTTAATTGACTGATATTTTGATAAGGGATGTGTTCCTTGTATAAAAATTGTTCATTATATGAATATAAAATTTGAATTACATTTAGATTTTAGTTAAGTGGATGGTTATATTATATGTATATTTCATGGAAATATAATGTGTTTTAGAATTTTAATAGCTTATGGATTTATTGACTAGTTCACTTTTAAATTTAGTATATAACATCTGAATTGGATTTGATAGATGGGATGACCAATTGGGATTTCAAATTAATTGAATTATAAGTGGTAATGTGTACTCATATGGAGTTCTTTCTCATAAATTCGAATACTCAATCATGGAATCATTTAAACATTATAATACTTTGGCATGGAGACCCATATAAATTGTAATTCTTAGGCATGGTGTCCAATATTAATTTTGATAGTAGGGCGTGGAACCCTTTATTAATTGTTATACATGGTCATTTCCTCCATTATAAATTTTTATACTCAAGGGCATACCCCATATAAATTATGATACTCTAGAATGGGTTTCCATATTCTTCATGATATATGGGTTTAGAATCCAGAATTATTACGTGAGATAAATGGGAAAAAAACCCATATATCGAATATGATACTCTCATTATTAAGAATATTTGATTGAGTAACACCTCGGGACTTGGAAAGTGCGGCATATATATATATATATATATCTTTCTCTGTGTGTGTATTATTACATATATATTAAACAAACATACATCAATATATATATATATATATATATATATATATATATATATATATTTATACCCATGTAAATGGTGAAACATCATCAGAGATATGTCGGTTCGGACCAAAGTAGTTATTTTTAACCTGGTGCCTTTTGAGGAACCCCTGAAAGACTAATTATATTATTTTGTTTACTACCTTATTTGTTTCACTTTTACACAACTATATTTTATATGAATGAGCTATATTTAATTAGACTCCAAAAGTGGTGGACTACTAAGCTTATCTCAAAACCTTTTCAGGTTACTATTTGGTATGAGGAATGTCCTCGTGGTTGCCAGATTTGGTTCTAGATTTGGATTTTTTTCTACATTGTCGTGTACTATAATTTTTACACATGGGAGCCTACGAGCACAAGATCGAGCAGAATATCATGATAAAAAAGAATATAGACTTGGTAATTCTGTTCTTTTTTATATTTATTCCCTATGTATTACCTTTTTTAGGTTTATTTCTCTTATTTGTTAGCATCACATGGACATACAATGATGTATTTTTTGGAATTTCCTTATTATCCAATTTTTTTCTAATGCCTTTTTCTATAATAATTAGGCTATTGATTTATTTATTATGTACCAATATACTACTATGAAGTTGAGGGTATAGTGTCCCCACCATATCATCATTGGAACCTCCCTGCAAGTCATTATTACATGGTATACAGGGAGGCATGCTTTAGTCCATTTGGCCAGCTGTTTTGGGACACCATTTTAGTGGTTTCTAGTACAGGAAAATATATAGATGTATTTATTCCTATTTTAATTTTCCTATAGTTTTTTTGTAGTGCACAAGATAATAGTAATGTGTTGGAACATGGTAGAAAGTCATGTTAAGGAGTGATCATACCATTCATGAGGAAAAGTCTATATTTATGGAGATGGCATTGATGGTCCTGTTGTTCATTATTATGGTTGAATCTTATTTATCAATGAGTGATTGGTGTGATTTCTCCTACTTATAATTTTATTGTATTTTACTATTCTACCAGAATAGAAATGAACTATTGTTGCATGCAACATTTTACGAAAATAATTATTCACAAGTCGTGCATATTCGTTTCCATGTTGATTACAATGCTTAAATTCTTGATAAATGTTTTATGTGCCTGGTGTGATTTCGGATCATTATTACTTGTATACAATGTTTCGGAAATTATTGAGAATAATTTAATAATAAATCATGATTTTTTATTTTTTATATATTTTTATTTTTTACAAATTTGATTTGATGAATTGTTAATATTTTGATAAAACAATTGGATATTAAAGGGTATACATACTCCTGAATTATTTTTTTCACATATAAGTTAATGGTTTCACATTAACTAACCAATAATCCCAAATTTTATCCATGGAACATTGGTTGAATGTGATGAAATTTTATTGGTTTCAATTAAATGTGAGACAATTCATCAAATTATAATGCCTATATGACATTATAAATACTAGAATGTTGACCCATATAATTGAACAATCACATATAAACATTTAATTTTTTGAAAATAATGTTAGAAAACAATATATAGGTACAATAATGTCAATTATAACTAACAATAAAATGTAACCATATAATTTGGGAATTATAGAGAATCTGAATGAACCATAATTGGTGTTAAATTTAAATTTTTATAGATAATTGTTTCCATCATGAAGGACAGTGCCCATATAAATTGGGAATGTTGATCCATATTACTAGATATTTATATGAATATATCTTCCCTTGGTGGTTAGTTCTATCATTTTATGATTATATGATAAACCCACTAAGGGTGTTTCAAATAAAACAATTTAATATTTTTTGGGATGTATTTAGATAGACCGAATTTGGTATGATAGGACCCTAAAATGTCACCTTTATTTTAATATTCCTTACTACTTACCACATTGGGGTATACTAATGAAATAGAATGAATGTTATTTAATGTTTCAAAATCCATTAATACAGTCCTATGAATAAATTTATAGTGGAATCTGACTTAACTAATTTCCTTAAAGTGATAGAGAAATTGTGGTCTAATTTTGGCCCTTATTTTTTAAGAAAGCCATTATTTCATTAAAATTTCAATAAAACCCCAAAGTTTTTTTCCTCTATAGCATGGAATTGAAATTTTATTTAACTCATCCAAATATTAAAATATTTTGACCTCAATAAAATGGATAGAATGAATTTTTGAGATATAATACCCAAATTCTGATAGGATGTAAATGAAATATATACTGCTTTAAATGATATTTGATATAACATGAATATGTTTCATTGTGGTGTTATATAAATAATGTACCAAGATTATTTGTATTTAATAACTGTAACATCTTGTTTAGAAAAAGATTCATTTAAATAATTAAAGATAATATGTAAATTACTGTAATGTATTAAATAATCAATAATGTCATGTTCTTAGTTTTAACTAATATTTAATGTGAGATTAATGGTTTTATTGAGAGTTTACTTGAACGGGGACATAGACATTTCCATTTTAACTCCTTTAAATTACCTTTTTGATTATCTATGGTTTAGTACATTATTTTTAGTGGCCTCTTTAAGAAATGATCTTCTTTTATAGATAATTCCTCTTAGAGATGGAATGCCTATTTTGGTGGAGCCTTATAAATAAAAAGCACCTTGAGATTCTTTCCTTGAGTTATGGGCATTAGAATTTTCATTATTATACCATTTGGATTTATATAGGATTATTTGTGTAAGAACAATAGCCGGGTTAAATGGATTTTCGTTTGAGGAATGATCCATTTTAGTGACAAGTTCATTATATAATACATTGATTCAATGAGTGGGACATGCTTAGGAAAAGTATGGGTACTTAGTAGTTCTTGTGAACCTGCATCTTAATTAATGACATATGAATTGGGAGGTTTTTAGCCACATTATTAGTCATATGGGATGGTATTACTATAGGATACATCTTTTTTATGGGTCATCGGATTTTGATATGCATAGCTATAATAGGCATCTCGATATAAGAAAATTATGTTTCATTATGTTGATGAAAATTTTAGTTATAACATATCTATACAAGTGGTACCCTACATGTTGTTAAAATGGTAGAATGAGTTTTATGAGTTCAATGGGTATTATTTAAGAATTTATCCATAAATCTTCATCATTGGGAATAATTTTTTAGTATAATGACAAATAATTGTAGAGATTTTTGAGTAATCATTATCTTGGGATGACATTCAAAATTTATCAGTTGTTATAAAACTACATATCAGTTTATTTTTGTGTTATAATATTGTTACTAATGACATGAATAAGCATGGATTGAGAGGTATCCATGCATACCTCTATAGAAAATTTTCTATATTACAAATTTTAGATGTTTTTCCTCTCTTTTCATTTGGGAACAATGTAAATGTATGTTACAAAAATATATATCATGTGTTCATTGGTGGATATAGTATTTCACATGGTAAAAGACCTCATACTATATAAAGATATAATTGTAAACATCTATGTTGAGGATCAATGAATAAAATATTTTTAGAGTTCCCTCATGATTAGAGGGATCTCAACCTAAAAAATCTATTTATAGATGGTCAAAAAATGTTTTAGAACCTTATAAGGGTAGTAAGTCTCATTTTCTAGTCCTTGTTCTGATGGTCATGATAAAATACAATTAAGTGTTGGGATATATACTACAGGCCATATTTATGATTAGGGTTCATAAAATACTCAGGGAATGTAATGCTATTTAGGTATATCAAGTATTTTGAGGTATAATGGTGATAAAATTGTTGGATGTGTACACATCCATTGTAGAAAACACAGGTCAAGGTTGGAATATAGTGGGATTTTGGAATTAATCATGGAATACATCATTAGTTAAGGAATAATAGTCATTTATTGATTGCATTTCTATAAGATAGGTATCCCACTTCAAAGGATGTCATCCAGAGATTTTTTGACTATTTTTATCCAATGTAAATTGTTATATAGTTTATCGGTAACCATGTAAGGCACATCATCTAGGATATTATGGGATTTTCTAGGGCCTTATAGGTAATCATTGATATCTTATTATTGTACTCTTGTTTATGTGAGTGCCATGTCCATTATGATAAAATCTTATTGTTTACACTAAGAGAGAATTAGTTATATATTGACCGAAAAAAATAAATTAAACATCTTGATTGAATAATAAATAAGATCTTAGGAAATTGATAATAAGAGAATAGTTAATCATGTTGGTGTGGACTATCCCAAGTGATATTAGGATATCATTGTATGATGTCTAAGTATGGAATCATTCCCAACATTAGATTCATTGACATGAAATCCCTGTGAGATATCATTGGGGGGATTAGAACCTATTTTGACATGTAGGAATCTTAGCTTTGTACTAATGTCTCTCTTTAACCTCCTAATAGTAGACTCCCTAGAAAAATCTCAATAGACACCATTAGTTTATTATAAGGTTATCAAAAACTATAGTTGGCATCCGATTATATGTGTTTTCTATGTGACAGTCCAAGGGTTATGGATATACACCTATGCTCATTCTATAGTGAGACAAAATAAATTATGATTTCAGTAAGAGATGAAACCATAAACTAATTAAGGCCATGAGTGAGAATTATTAAATAAATCATGAAGTGTTCCATGTATTAATGATTTTAGGATCATATTTTTGATGTATTAGTTATAGATGTTGGTCATTTCCATGAAATTCGCTAATTGTTGCATGACATGTTTTTCTATTTATAATTTGAATTATTTTATTGAGGAAATACATCAGACATTTCATCAAGATGAGATGAGTGTAGTGAAAATTTCTATCGAGTCTTATCAAGGAAAAATCAGTGCGAGTTGGATAAATGTGTTCTTTTAGAAGATTACAATTAGATCATTTTATAAATATATTGATGTATTTCATAGAAATATAAGGATGTTCTTACATGGATAATTTTGATTTTTTGAACACCATTACCCAAAATTTGACATTCAATATGGAACCTATGGTTAGGGGCATTATAGCTCAGTTAAGGAAAGATAAAATTATGTGTTCATGTATCAGTTTTAATAGGATTGAATAAACATTTACATTTTTTTCTAGTTTTAAATAAGGAATTGGATTGAGTTTTCATCATCTTATGTATCATATATAGGAATTAATGCGTGTAGAAACATTTAGAATTTAAAACATAATTTATCCATTTTAGAGGAATTTTTACAATCCTATTTTGTTGGGTGATGATTCATTTTTTCCCAAGTATTCTTGGGGATGATAAGTTCCTAGGTGGGGATATGTTAAGATATAATGTATTAAAACAACTGAAATTTAAAATGTAACATTGACCTTTTAATTTAGCGGTTTGGAAAATTTTTAAAATGAACATTATAATGTAATTCCTTCTATTTGAAAGGATAAATATATTTTTACATGGGTTTAATGACTAAAGAGGTGTCTTGGTATTTTGATGTAGTATTTTGGAGTGTTTGCAGCTTGTTTTGATCCTAGAGAAGTAGATTTTGGAGAAATATGATAAGTTTCATGGTTCTAAGACACATAGTGTAATATCTTGAGATTTATAAAAGAAAGACTTTGTTCTGTATTGTACAAGGTTTGTAACATTTATCTTAAACTAAAAAAATAAATATTATTATTTGAACATTATAACTAGTATGGTAAATGAGAAGGAATGAATAGTTCTAATTTCATTTTGAAATACATAATGGTCATAAAAATTTCTAATGTATTAATTATTTCATTGTAGATAAGTAATATATTTTTTGTAAAGTTATTTTATTCATCAAACACATATTTTCTACAAAAAATGATTTACATTTTTAATTATGTAAAAATAAAAATAACCTTTTTAATTTCAAGAAATTTTAGAAAATTTAAATTATAAAATGAACCAAAATTTTGAAATAATAATATCAAATTTTTGGTGAATTTTTCCTAATTTTCCAAAATCGTAGATTTTTTAATTAATAATAAAAAATACATCTTTTTATTTCATTTTCCAAATATTTAAAATGTAGACTTTTAAAAAAATTATTTTTAAATAGTTAAAATTGTTATATAATATTCCAATTAAATTTTTTGAAATGTATATTAAACTTTAATTTAGTATAAATTTTTTTATATTATTAAAGGTTAATTTTTTTGAGGAAATGTTCTTTGTTGTGTTTTTCTAGTTTAATTTTAAAATCGAGTTTTGAAAATTTTTTGATTAGAATTTCAAAAAATGAATTAATTATTTTTATTCATAATTTTTGAGTTTATTTAATGTATAACATTTATTTTTTGTCAATATGAAGAGTAACCATGGTAATTTTTGTTGCCACGGTAAAGGCTAAATTGTGTAATCAAGGGTAAAACTAAAATGATAAGGACTAAAAAATGACCCTAACACTTGAACTAATATTATATTATGAGTTATATTCTAACATAGGTAAACTAGGGTATAAATAATAACAATTAGGAATCATTGGGATGAGATTGTGAAATTTATAACATTTTATTTAATGAAAAAGTCAATGTTGTCACACTCATATTTTAATAACTATAGCATTATCAATATAAGGATATCTAGAAAATATCTTCTACTATAAATAATAAACTTAAAGAGAAAACATTTATTCAAATTATGTTAATTAAAACATATTTTAGTGAATAAATTATTACCTTAAATGCTCACACAATGATGATGTAGTAATTATTTTAATAATGGAAATAACAAATAAATGATATTATGAATAACAAAATTAATATAATTTGAGATAATTAATTTCACCCACAAATTTTATAGCTAAACATGATATGATAAAGATATATGAAAATGGTTGTTTATAAATTTATTTTTTATATTGTTATTATTGAATTCAATGTGATGAATAATCCATAATTTTGACATTAGGAATATTTCGTTGTAAATAATATGTTGTTAAATTATATAAATTTTTAAAAAATATCAAATTCCTCCTAATGATTTGGATAAGTTTTAACAAATCATAAATAACCCATATATGGGTATTATGTCTTTATAATGCAACTTTATGAACCCTCAATGATTAAAAACAAATGTTTTAACAGTAAGAGTTAATAGAATTAAATAAGGGTTAAAAAAAGATAAGCTTATAACTTTGAACAAAAAATGTCCAAGAAAATTATTAAATGAATATTATTTGACCCTTACCCAATTATTTTCTAATGTGTTTTGTTCAATCGACACATTTATGTGTAAATTACTTATATATTATTTAAATAAAGATAATTACAAATTTGTCTCTCATTTTATATAATATCTTTTATGAATACACAGAGGGAGAACCATAATATATCATGAAACCAAAATGTATAATTTTATATTAATTTTATTATTATAAATATCTAAATTTATTTTTTATTTTTATAAATTGGATAATTACCTTATGTTCGTGTGAATTAAAAATAAAATAATTATTTAACTAACAAAAAAATAGGTTAAATTACATTGAAATTATTAATTTACATGTACTTTGAATGAGGAAACCAATTTAATATATATATATATATTACCTATTATACTGTTTTTAAACCTTTATATTCAAATTTTCCCATTTTTTAGGTGTATTTGAATTAAATGTAAATGAATAGTATCATAATTAACATTAATGATAATTTATCAAAATAATATTTTATTAAATTATTTAAAAATCATAAGAATATTTTAAAAAAATTAAAATTGATTATTATAAGGTATAATATATCATAAATAGGTCATTTAAGGACAATTTATACCCTATAATTATAATATAAATTCTTTTAATATTAAAATATTTGTTATTGTAGTTGAAATTAAAATTTTTCATCTTAGGTTTATTCAAAATGATGATGTTTACAATAAAAAAATATCCCTAAAATATATTTTTTGATGATACTTCAACCCTATAATATCATATATATTAATTAATGTCGTTTTTTATGTATTTGGATGTTATCAATAAATATTTTGAGAAATTCAAAAGGTGACCCACACTTTAATAATTAAAGCGAACCACCTCCCTAACAAATAAAAATAACATTTTGACATCAATATCTATCATACCATAAAAATTAGTCTAATAAAATTACATAAAAATAATTTAATGGTTCCGGTGTTCTCCAAATACAAACCCTGGATCCATTTGAGCATATCGAAAGGGGACATTTCGAATTCGAGGTAATCGTTCTAACTGATATCTTTTTTTAATACTCTTCCTTACCACGTATAAATATAATATGTTTATCATAAACTAATAAATTAAGTATTATTAATTTTTTTAAATGAATTTTTGATTTTCAATATACCATTAACAACCACCTTTCCCATCAAACATGAATTGAAACAATCGCTCATGCGTACGCACAACTTACCGTCACCACATAGAAAAGAAATTGATTTTTCATCACGATGTTTTATGGATGCAAATTAGAATGGTTTTAATTGTTATAAATGATATATATGGAATATTTTTAATTCTTGAATTATAATATTATACATACCTCATCATCAACCAATGTTTTGAGAAATGATAACTTTGCTCGTGCGTACATAAGGACTATCATGTGCAAGTTGGGATGGGATTCTTTTTTAAATTATGTTTCATATGGATGGTAAAAAATATTATTTTTACAATAATATTTGATATATAAAACATTAAAATTATTCGTTAATGATTTCTAATTTTTTATCCTTTTTTCATTCCATTATATGAAAAATGAAAATAGTGTTCATGTGTATATATGACCAACAGTCTCCATTAATGGTTTAATTGATTTTTCTATCACTAATATTTGTTAATAATTATAAATATTTATATAATTAAAATATATTATTTTCAATCCATGATTTAAATTCTGGATACTATTTACAATGATTTAATTAAAAGGGTTGGGACTAACAAACACAAACATTCTTGAAAAAGGAAGTAGTTATCACCTATAACTGTGATCTTAATAATAAATTAAAAAAATTGATAAGATGTTATAAAAAAATAATACATGTTATCATTGAATTGATCTTAAGGTATACATGTATAGTAAATTAATTTTTAATTTATAGGTGTTTTGATAATGAATAAAGAATGAAAATACTTGAGGTATGGGAATTTAAAACAAAATTTATTTCATTAGGTTAAACTACTATTTCATTGATTATTTCACTCTATTATTTGTTAAATTAATTTTTTAATATAAATTTTTATTCCCTGTTTTTTTGTCATATTTTTAGAGAATACACATAACTAATTAATTTAATGAATTATCACCACAGTGATATAATAATTGTATGTGAATTTATCATATAATTTCTCTTTCTGTTTGAATTATGCAATATTCACTGCAATATTCTTTTGTGTGGTTTATATAATAATAAAGAATTTAATATATGATACTTATTCTTAAATTTATAGGTATTTACATATCTCTTTGAATATCTCTATTTCATGGGGTTTGGGATTCAAAAGTTACTAAACCGATAAGGGGATATTCTTTCAATTTTCCTTCTTTGGGACACATGTTATGTTATCAACCTATATTATTTTAAGAGGATTAAATATTAACATTTTAAATGTTATATTTGGAATCTAGTTATTGTCATTATATAATATACTTCATGTAATTCCATTTTCTCTTCAGTCTGAAATCTATGTTCCATCAAAACAATGTTTTCTAAAAATAATTAATAATTATTTTAAAATTCCTTTTATGAATTTTCAAGGAAAAGGATTTAAATGATATTTAAAATGGTTTTAAAATATTCATATATAATGAAACATTCAATTAAAAAATTGATAAATGTTTTATGATTAAACAAATCAGAGAAGAGAGGATAATTTCCCCATGAATTATTTCAAACGATCATTCCATACCATTTTTCAATTAATAGAAGATAATTTGATGTTACTTATACATTATTAGGGTTATTATTTATGGATAATATCCTAATTACGTATATGGTTGGTTTATTGTTTTCATGAATGAGTTATGTTCTTTTGGAACACATATATATACGATTTCAATTATTTGACGGGTGGGACATATATCTCCCTCCAATGCATTGGGTAATGATTTATATCTCATGAGATAGATAAGAATAGAATTGTGGGGGAATTAAATTTAGTAATGTACTTTTCCACCATGATAGTCTTGGCAGTCCACCTTGAACATTATGATGGTTTTGGGAGTGATCTCATTCCTCTATGATAATCTTAGAAAATATCCTTTACTAATAAGGAAACAAATCTCTATACTTATGTGTTTTATATAATTCCTATGTAATTTCAATAATATTTTATCATTGATCATTTTTCTATATGATTTATTTCTTATTAATTTTGTATATTCATATCATTAATCAAAATTATGATTTCTGATAATCATGATATAAAATTCAATTGTTATGTATAATTTCTTATGCCCTTATTCTCATTTAATTCATAAGTAATCATTGATATCTCTAACAGTTACCCTTACTATGTATTATGGCTCACCCTTTCATATATATCTATTTTCTCAGGATATGAAAAAAATATTGAAGTATGATATATCTAGGAAGGGTGTTAGACACGAATAAATATTTCTAGATAGTATATATTTTTTGGTTCGATTGTTAATTATTCTATGATATATAATGGTTTGTCCTAATTATCTACATATATAAAAATAAAATGTATTTTTTAATGTAATTGATCCAATATTTCCTTTTGATGTTGATTTATTTTGTTAAGAATTTGGTTACAATTGTTAATTTTTTTCTTTAGCAACAGATATGAAATTGCGGATTATGGGATTAACTTTTAGAATTGGAGTATGATTTATATAACTTTATATATTATGAGGTTTTCAAGAGATGTTACCAAATTATTTATAGGAACCATCATGGATATGTAATACCATATGTTCAAAGTCAAAGGAACGCCATTTTAGTTTCTATGATATGAAATTTTAAGGTGACTAATGATATTATTGAAGAAATTTATTTCTTTGAGGTAATTAAGGGTAATTTCATTTTTGGATGAAAAATGAAAGGTATCAGATGACCTTTGAGGATAAAATATTTTTTTAATTTTGAATATTTTAAGATCATTTTTTGATGTTTTTTATCACATTTGGTAAATTTTATATTTATTATATTACTTTTGTTTTATAGAATGGACAAAATGTAAGATGGGTGATAAGTGGTCACATTTGGAAAGGCTTTAAATATTGAACCCATAAACAAAGGGTGACAATGGTGCATCACCTACCACTATCCTACGTGATGTGTCGGTTTGTAATTAATTTTATATTTAGTTAAACAATCTAAAGGATTAAGGTTAAGTTCATTATGGGAACACAATTTTTAACATATAAATATCCTTTGGACTACAAATAGATTTGGTGTTATGAGATTAATGTTGTTTCAGAAGACGTTCACTATTTTTGGAACCCTATATGATTAAAGTAATCATAATTCTATGGGATTTTAATTTAGGAATAAAGGTTTATTTTTTTTGGAATCAAATATAATTTTATTGTGGATTTATGATGATTTTGGTTATTTACGAAAATGGGTAACATACGTTGAGGATTATTAAGGAAATTAATTTTGGGTATGAGACATTATGAGAAACTATTATTATTTGAAGATAAATATTAAAATTTATCTTTACAGACTATGTGATCAAATCCTTTTGTTTTTTGGGTCTTAATCATAGTTTATAATAATTTTTATCCATTTTAAATTCATTTATTTTATTAATGGTCTAAGTTACACTTTTGGTATTACAATTGAATTTAGAAGATTAAAATGGTTTTTCATCATATCCAGGTTTATTATTTTTGTAGAGTTATCTTATCATGTACAGGAATTTTTTTTTTTCATTAATGTTTTAAAACCTGATAAATAGATTGTTAATATTTTGTAGATTATGAGACTCATTATAAAATAATTCAAGTGCTTTATGCATGAAAAAGTCTTCTTGAATAATCTACATTTGAAGATAAAGATGACGGTAAAGGATGAAAACCTACTTTTCAAGTAAGTATGTTACCATATGTTTTTTAGTATATATGATAAAGGAATTATAAAACACTAGGAATATAATATTTAAATAATATATATATATATATAAACATTAAATGTTTAGTTATCATAATGATAAATTAATGGACTTTTAAACAATGATATATTTATTTTTTTATGGTTAAAATTATGATGAAAATGTTCTCTATTACTCTACATCAGAAATTGATAGTTAGTTTTCTATTTCATGTCCATATATTTCTACAAAGAATCTAAGTATGTTTTATCACAAGTTTCATTCATACTTTACTTTATCTCTTTTTAAATTGATATTTTATTCATTGTTTTTCCGATGTGGGATTTCTATAAAGGTATTCCAAAATGTCAAACCCTTGGTTACTGAGAACATGTTCAATTTGTGAGTGTGAAATTAGTTGATGTGCATTGAATATAATATATTGATATTTAAAAATAAAACACTGTGTTCGATAGTGTATGATATACAAAACACATGATTAAAATGAATAATGAAATATCATTATGTGACTATTATAACAAACCAGCTAAATTAGAGAGAGTGAATAATAATAATTGATTTATTAAATATATAATAGCCATTCTAATTGATAATTTATTGATTAATTATTTGTAAATAGTTACTATATTTTTACTAAAGTCACTGTATTCATAAAAAACATATTTTCTACAAAACAAATTTTCATTTCTTTTTATATAATAATAGTAGTAACATAATTAATATCTAGATATTTTAAAAAAGTTATCTGATAAATTTAAAATCATTTCTTATGTCCTCATATCAAATAATTTCTATGGAGAATTTTTGAATATTTTCTGAAAAGGTTGATTATTCAAAGAATAGTTAAAAATACCGCTTTAGATTAAATTTTTCCAGTACTTACCTGGCCAAATTATATTTTGATTTTCTTAAATTCCATTAGTTCAAATTGAATAAAAGTATTATAATTATATTTTTTAATGTGATTTAATTCCTTAATTTAGAATAAATATATTATATTATCATTGTGTTTTTTCAGTTTAATTTGGAAATTAATAATAAAAAATTAATTTTTTTATATTTTTTATAATGAATAACATATTTTTTCAGACGTTAAAAATTTATTAAATAGGTACCTTATATTTTTTATCAGTGTGAATAGTAACATGGTAATTATTTTATCATGATAAATGGTAAATTGGGTCATTAAGGATATAAATAAAATGATAAAGAATATAAATTGGCCATTACACTATCAAATATCTGCTAATGATTTATTTTCTATGACAATAATCTAAGGGTCTAAATATTAACCATTTTGTACTATTTGGAACCATTTTGATGAGATTGTGAAATTTATAATATTTTTTTAATGAAAATTCAATGATTTCATTCTCAAATTTTTAATAACAATAATTTTTATGTATAGGTATTTAATGAATATATACTCAACTCTAAATCAAAATTTCAAAGCTAAATGATTTGTCTGCATCGTTGAAATTTAAATTTAATTTTTTAAGATATAATTACCTAAAAGCTTAGACAATGCTGACAAAGAAATAATTTTATTAATGGATATATCAATTATTGATATTAAAAATATTAAAATAAATAAAAGTTGGTACAATTAGTATCATATTAGAATTATATAGATTAAAATGACATGTTATATATATCATTATATAGTTTTTTTATTATAAGTTTTATGTTTATATTTTTAAATCTTACCTAAGGATTAGTCCTTCAAGTAAAAATTAAGAAAGTTAAACAGTAAATAATATTTTTTTAAATTACATAAAATACCTATAAATATTACATTTAGAAAAAATATTTGGTTATATTTTATCATTTAGTTAATGATCCATTTATGGGCCTTTTGATATTATATAGTAACTATATGAACCCTTAATGTGTAAAAACCCATGTTGTCAAAGTAAGAGTTAAGGGGATTAAATAATAGTTAAAACAAAAGATAAGGGTAAAAACATGACCTAAATTTGGGAAAAAATAATTAAATGAATTTTATTGGACCCTTTCCACATTAGGCTCCAATATGGGTGGTTTGCTGGACACTTGTCCATGAGAATGACTTATACATTATTTAAATCAATGATATTTACTAAAATGTAACTCTCTTTGTATTTAATATATTTTATGTGTCCACATAGGTAAAAAATGAAGATATTAACATTCCAAAATTTATATTTTGATATTAAAATAATTATTTTTTAATATATAATTATTTTAAATTATAAGTAATTATATAATTACCTTAAAAAATCTAAAATGATAATACATTATTTATTTATTTAATATAAAAATAACATAAATTACGTTAAAATTATTCATTTTGTTATAATTTTAATGTGTTAATACAGATTATAGATATATATGACATATTATAGTGTTTCGAAATCTTTACATTCGAATTTCCCATTTTTCTATATGTATTGGAATTTAAAGTAAATGAATGGTATTATATTTGACATTAATTATATTTTATCAAAATAGTATTTTAATAGTTCTATTTTTTGAAAAATATTATTTATATTTAAAAAATAATATGTGATTATGATACGGTCTGAAAATGTAACAAATTTATCATTTGGGAAAAAGTTACCACATATAAAAAAAATTAAAATCGTATAATATTAAATAATGAGTTACTATTATTAAAATTAAATTGGGATAACTAAGGGTTAATCAAAATGATATGGTCTAAAATAACATAAAAACATTTCTAAAATATATATTTGTTGATATTATATCCCTATATTATATAATAATATAATATATGGAATTTTAAAAGCATTGAGATTTATATTTAATTTATTATAAATTAATCATTTTAGAAATTCTAAAAGTTCCCCTCACATTAATAATAAAAAGGATCATCCTCCCCCATACTAATAAATTACCATGTTACTTCTATATCCACATTTTTAATAAAATTAATCTTATAAAATTCCACTTATAGGTAATATAGGTGTTGTTATTCTGAAAATAAAAACCCTAAATCCATTTAGAATTGCTCCAAAGGAGATGTTTTGAATAAGATGTAAAATCTCAAACTAATCACATTCTTTTATATTATCCCTTACATTATATAAATCAAATATGTTTATCATAACATAATACATTAATTATAGATAAGATTCCAAAAAAATATTATTATTATTAAAATACCATTGTACACCCTCTTTCCCATCAAACAAGAAGTGAAAGTATCACTCATGCGTACGTACAACATACCATCTCTACATATAAATATAATTTATCTTTCTTAACTATATTTTATGGATGGGAATTATGATTGGATTAAAGATTATACAGGACATATATTACATAACTATACTTATTTAATAATATTATTATGTATACCTTATCATCATACAATCATTTAATAAATGATAAATGCGATCATGCGTACGTATGGACTACCATCTCTACAATGCGATGTGACTCATTTTCCCATATATCTCAAATAGATTGTAATAAGGATAATTTTTATGAAAATATTTGATATATAAACCATAATAATTATTATTTGAGTTAATATTATTATTAACCCTTCTTTCGTTCCATTAGATGAAAATTGGAAATAACATTCATGTGTACGTAAGACCTACCGTCTCTATTAACAATATAAATCATTTTTCTATCACTAATTTTTATTAATTATTAATATATATATATAATAAATATATATTATTTTTAAACCATGATTAAAATATAGAAATTATGGTACTATAATTGAAATATGTAACAAGACTATCATGTAAGGACATCCTTGGAAAACAATGCAATTATCACCTAGAAAAGTGATTTAAATTAAATTTTTTTTACAAAAGTTTGATAAAATTTGATAAATAAATAATACATGAATTTATTGAATTATTTATATGGAATACATGTAAAATAAATTAATATTTATTATAAAGGTGTTTCTAACATGGAAAATATAAGAAAATACTTGACGTAAGGGAACTCTTAATAGAATTTCCATTCATTGGGTTTTACGATTATATCATTTATTATTAAATTCTACGATTAAGTGTGAAAAGAATTTTTATTATATGATGTAGTAATTCTACTTGTTTTTTGTGTATATAATGTGAATACACATATTCAACTCGTATGATTATTTCTCACTTCAATGATAAGATTTTTGTAAGGGGATTTCGACTCTAAATTTTATTTCAATGAAACTTATGACATAGTCACCACTAATTTAGAATTTTTTGTTTATATACATTCCATGAATGTAATATATGATAATTATACTAATTTTTTTGTATATTTAGAGCTCCATTTTATGATCTCTCATTCATAGTCTTTGTGGTTCAAAAGATACCAAATAGTTATGGTAATTTTGTCTCAATTATCCTTTTTGAGGCATATATTATATGATACACCTATATTCAATTGGTTATGTGTATAATAACATTTGAAACATTGTATCATGATTCTAATTGTATTCATTATTTTCTATGTCTCATGAAATATAATTTTCTCTTCAAACAAAAATATGTGTTCTAGGAATACAATATTTTCTAAAAAGGTTTTAATATGTTCTTAATAATAATTTAATAATTTTAAAGGATAAGGGTTTCAATTTTATTTAATGTTGTTTTAAAAGATTTTTTTATTAATCTAAAAAGTTATTATTAATGAAAAATATTTTCTAGATTATTTCTGGTTTAAAAATATTTTTTCTTTAATGAAAAATGGATATTTTACTCAAGAGTTTTTTCAAATAATCATTTATAACCATTTTATAATTAAGATAACATTTTTTATGTCACTTATGCTTTAATGGTGATATGATTCATTGGTAATATCATTTCTATGGTTAGTTTATTCTTATGGTGAATGGGTTAGGTAATTATGGAAGGCATTTGTATAGTTTTCATTATTTAATGGGTGAGGCCTAAATCTCTCTCCAACAAATTTGATAATTATTTATATCTCATAAGATAGAAATGATTAGAACATGGAGTGAAAAAAGTTTAGTAAGGGAATTATTCCAACATGATATTAATTAGAGTGATCCTTTACTACTATGATAGTTTGGGGGGTGATCCCATTCCACTATGATAGTCTTGGAAGAGTGACTTGAATACTAAGGAAATGATTTTATATCATTATATGTTTTCCATAATTCCATATCTTTTGTCGATTCTATTTTCTTGTGGATCATGTTTCCATATGATTTATATCTTATGAACTGCCAATATTTATTCCATTACACAAGATTATAATTTTTGATATCCATGGTATAATTTTAAATATTTTTTATATATTTTTGTGTACCCTTATGCTCATGTAATTCTTTTGTAATATTTGATATATCGTATAGTTAAATTTTTTGAGAATATGTACTCACCCAATCTTATGATTCCATTTCCTCGTGTAATGAAGAAATGTATTATGTAGGATATATCTAAGAAGGGTAATGGACATGTTGAAATTTTGGGAGATAATATAGATTTTTTATGGGTTGGTTGTGTATATTTCTAATATATATTAGTTCATCCGATTTCACTAAAACTATGAAAATAAATCCTGATTGGTTATGTAAGAGGTCAAATACTTATTTTTGATATTTTCTGTTTTGATGGAAAGAATTGGGTCACATTTATAAAAATTTATGTATTTAGCACCCAATCCAGAAGTGAATATTCTGGGAGACTATAGTTAGAAATAATCATGTGGCTCAACCATTCTACCTAGTAATAAAAGGCGCATAGTCCATCTAACCATTTATAGGAGTCCACATGGCCTTGTGAGGAGCTTTAGATAAACATTAGAGGGACCGTAGGTGTTATGCATGGTCTTCCAAAACTGTATGCCAAGATCACATGATTAGTGAATCTTATATAGCATAGATGCAAATTCAATACATCTTTTTAAAAAAAAAATTGTACATGAAATGTTCCTCATTTAAAGTTGTGTAATTTCACTCTTTCACTAACTTTTTAACCCAATATCAACCCCTTTTCTCACTAATTTCTCATATGAATAGAAGACCACTTGATCTCCTACTCCCCTCCTAGAATTCCATTGTTTTCCTCCTTTTGGACTTAGAATTGAGTGTTGTCATATGTGTTGGAATCATAATAATTAGTTTATGATAATTCCTTCCTACATTCTCTATTTATCTTATTATATTTAATGTAATTTCAATGCATGATCATATAACATATATTCAAAATATATTTATATTTATTTTATATGGTAAAATACATTGTCCACCCAACTCATTCCTATAATTATTAACTCTTCTATTATTGAAATTTTTAAATTTGTTCTATTTAAATTATTTTATCTCAATTAAAATATCAATAATGGATGAGTTAAGCATTCTAATAATGAGTTAGGCGGTCAATGGATTTTCTCGTATGGTATAATTTTTATAAAATACATTATTATGACACACACTAAATTCTCTATGTGTTTCCCGTTCAATGTGAAATTAAATATGTAGAAACCACTACTGAAAATTTTATTGCCATTTTGAATTTATTGATCCATTTGTGGTTAAAGTCCATAACCCAAACCACACCATAGGTATGCTTGTTAATATGTCATGTAGTCTCGAGTCCATTTTTACCAAAACATCATTACGATTTGTTTTTCAATCCCCGATAAATGCTATGATCCATTTTATTTTTTAATAATTATATTTGTTATGTGTGCCTTATATATCACTTGGACCTTGTATATATCACTTGAGTGTGATACACACAATTTTACATAAATATATTGTTTTGTTTATGCTTAATTCCATAGAATTATCTCATGTTCTAGAATGCTAATAGATTTTGTTTTGAGTGCCTAGTGCCATTTACAATTATGATGATAATATTTGACTTGGATTTGAAGAGTGGAATGTACAAAAAAGATTTTAAACGAACTGAATTATAAATTCGAATGTTTAATCACATGGATGATTTGTTTCCTTAAAAATTCGAATACTTCGTCATAACATCCCTAAAAAATTGTGATATTTGGGCATTTAATTCCTTAGAAATTATGATTCTGAAAAAATGAATCTATTATAAATTATCATTATATGACATTAAAATCCTTTATTATTTATCATTCTCAATCATTGAATTCCTTATAAGTTATGATACAAGGGAATGGAGTACCTTATAAATTGTAATTCTCATAAATAGTTTCCCTTATAAATTCTGATGCTATCTTGTGGCACCCTTTATTAATTGTGATAATCTGGCATGATTTACCTTATAATTCATTATTCTTGAGAAAGGTGTTCTTAGTTATTCCATGTGATAAATGGTCATAGCAAACCTTATTTGAAATATGAGTCTCTTTTGATTCAGCATGGACACTTAAGTTATGCATTAGGTCTTAGAAAGTACTATGTACCTATATATATGTCAATATTTTTTCATGTTCATGATAAATATATACACATACATTTATATATGAATAACCATATACATGGACATATATCATTAGATTTGTTATTTATTGGTTTAAAGCTATTATTTTTTTCTCTTTCCCTTTGAGGAACCTTAGACCATCATGATTTTATTCTTTTTATACGTACCGTATTTATTTCACATGATCACTTGTATATTTTATACTCGTATTCTAAATATAATTAAGAAATGTTGGTGGTGTCTTATAGAGATTATGGCACAACCTTTATAGCCTAGAATTTGGTGCCTGAACAGACCTCATTGTTACAGTATAAAGTTCTATATATGGAATGTTTTCTATTATTTCATGTACGACCATTATTGGAAATGATAGATTATGAGTATAAGACATATCTCGAGCTCCTGATTCTCATGAATTATTCTTTTGTTTTTTTATTTCTTATATATTACCTTTTATATATGTTTATTGCCTAGTATTTTGTAGAATCCCATGGACATGAATGGTTTTGTTATTTGGAATTTACAATTTATCTGATTTTTTCCACATTCTGTCTTTTTTTAAACCTTCTATTATTTATTTATTTATTATGTACCATTTTGATACTATGAACTTGATGGTATAGTCTCACCACCCTACCATAATTGTTACTTCACTACTAATCAATAATATCTAGAATATAGGGAGGAGTTCTGGAGTCCATGTGGTGAACCAGACCTGCGTACCATTTCCATATATCTTGGGTCACAATGTTACATATATTTTCCTTAAAAACATAAATATATTCTTTTATTACATCACAATGAGTCTACACATTAAAGATACCCAATCAAAAAAGTGTGAATAAGTTAGATATTCTTTTATTGCTCACTTTTAAGAAGATGGAAGATACATATTATGTAATGTAGAATTATATCTATTTGAATATCTGATGTGAATTATCATTCTTTGTTTTTTTTCTTAATCACATTAAAAATATATTCCTCTTGATGTAGAATGATTTTCTATTCTTTATTGTGTTTCTTTTTTTATTGAAATGGATTTTTCAGTAGACTTATTCTGTCTATTTTACACTTTTCATAATTTCTCATAATATTGTAAAACATTAAAAAATTAATACATATAAATAAACATTATTTTTCTAATTACATTTCCCTCATTTTTTGTTTGAACATTTTCTTCTTAGTACCAGATTTATAAATTATAATAAATAGTGATATCACTTTGTCACTTATTAGTTCCTTTTGAACATGAATAAATTTCATACATCTTATAAACCTTTGAACATACATTTTTATCCTTCCACATACTTATACATTATCATTTTTGTTTTATTTTATTCTTATCCTCCCAATATCTTCTTCTTAGATGTCTTCTACCATCCCAATCATCTTGTTAATTCTTTGAATTACTCTATTTTAAATTTTTTCCTAATACCTAAAAAATTAATCATCATATCCTACTATAAGTATACATGACATGTATAATTATAACACATTAATATAATACTCTATTACCTAATGTGGAATTTTTAATATCATCTCTATTTAATGATATCTAGTGAGTAATGTTGTCATCTTTCTTCTTCAATTATCTCTTTGGGGAATACTTTACATTCTTTAATATGTTCATTTCCATATATTGTTATGTAATTTTATATTAATTATCATAAAATTTATATATTTTTGGAATATAAAAAATTCATCATATGTGTATCCATAAATATTTCAAAAGCAATAGAATCATTCAATATATTCATATATATTTTCAATGAAAAATTCCTTCTATAATCTAAATTTTTCTCAATCTAAAATATTTCCAGTTTGTTTATAAAATACTCTACCCAAATTAATTTCTTCTATACTGAGTTTATATTGACAAATTATTCCATTAGTCTTTGGATTTGTGTCTGAACCTCTAGTAGAACCTACAATATCCCAGAAACAAATTTTTATTTAATTTTTATTTAATATATCAAAAATTCTATTCTTTTAATTTTGTTGTAGAATCCCGGTTGATTTAAAATTTATTTGAGGAATTTATTCTTGTAGACATTCTTCGATTAACCTATGAAGATGGGTTTAGTTTCTTATTATTTTCACTAACAATATTTGTTTGAATTTATCTTTTTCTAAAACACAATTTTTTGATATAGATTTAGTCCATCCTAATTTGTTAACACTTTGGGTTAAATTTTCCATTCGTATATTCTATAAAAATATGTAGTACATATCATGCACTTTTTCATTGATTGGAAACATCATAGATTTAATAATATTATAGCATTTACTTTTAACAATACTTATTTTTCGGGCTATTAGGGAAGATATTGGTTTAGTGGTTTTTATATTATCAAATTTACTCCAAGATATAATAACATCATATTAAGGGATTATTTTTTATCCTAAACTAATTTAATACTTCCCTCCAAATCACATTTCATCATCTAAACATATTTATCATGCATATTACCAATGTCTTGTGGTAACTTTTCATGTTATTTAACCAATCCTTCTTTCACATATAACTAAAATCCTTGACATTTATAGTAAAATGGCAATATTTTATAATTCATGGAAAAACTATATATTAGAATACTTAAAAAATTACTTCTCAATAAATATTTTTTTGTCAATTTTTAATAAATCAATTAAATTATTTCATTGAAAATTGAAATTCTTTCTCCCAAAAAATAACCAGTTTTTATAGAGTGTTTAAAATATATACGTCATTCGATATTGAAACATTATCTATATTAGCTTCCTTATCTAGTTGTGATTTATCATTAAATAGTTCCAAAAAATATTTCAATAAGAATGATAAAACATTTGTTGTGAATTTATTGAATTAGTCACTAAAAATAGTACAATATTTAATCATCATTGATGGATTAATTCTAATTATACTCTTTATAACTCATTTTTGGATCCTAAAATGGGTATTTATAAATATATTATCATGATATTTCTTAAAACTTTTTTTAATTTAGTGAAAGGGTAGATCCTTCTCATTCATGATATTTTTATTTTCCTTCTTTTCCACATTAATTGTTCAAATAATTATTGTTTTCTATAAAACAATTGATTTTGATTTAGTATGAATATAAAAAATATTATTGAGATAATATTTATATTAAAACAACCAAAATATACATTTTATCGATTTGGATAAAAATTAGGTGTTGGCCATTTCATTTAAGATGTGAATTTTATTTTTTCTCAAACCAATTGATATGTCTAGGGATTATTAGACCACTGAAAGTGCGGTTAATTTTTGGAACATTTTTATGGATTAATCTATAGAATTCAACACCTTATACTATTTATATTTTATATACTCTTCACTTAGGTCCTCTCAACCTAACATGGGTAATGCAGTAAATAAATGCACAATAACACAATTATTTATAGGGTTAGGTAGTAAATAACACTTCTTTACATGATTTATTATTCACCCCAATCGTGGATTCTATACTATAATTAATATTAAATTATGATCTCTTATTTTTTTCAAACATATATAGATTCTCACTATTCTTAAAACTGTATGATTCTCAAATCAATTCTACAAATATTTCATCATACTAAAATCATAGCATGTAATTTTGTTGTCCTTGCATAACCATATATGAACATGTTTGACTACTTCCCATAGTGTATGTACACGTGTTATCCTTCCATCTCATTTTCATGTAGATCTCATTCCAACAATAAGGTGTCTATTTATTCTCATAATAAATTACCTTCATATCTCCAATAGATCCTTTTAATATCTTTTATTATATAATATGGAGAATGTTACTTGATATCTCTTTCAACTTAGCTTCATTGATCATCACAAAACCTACTCACTGGACTTCAACAACTAAAGAAAAAAATCCCTATGGTCCTCATAAATATAATACCTCCACTATCTTCGAGAGTCTAGAAGCAAAGAAAAAAATATTCATAGTAGGTATATCTCTCCTTGATTTCTTATTTATTCTTCTTCTCACTACATCATCTCACATCATCTTTAGATATATTTTATGGGTGGTAACTTCTATATTTCCTGAAAATAACACACACACAAACTATTATAGGGTCTTGTAATTCCTTTATCTTCGATACCTATATGATCTTCCCTTTAGTTTAGTGTTGGATCCATTATATTTTTATTTGTTCGGAGTTAAATTTTATACATATTTATCATCACATGGTATCAAGATCCCAGAATACACTTTCTAAGCACCTCACTATATTTCATATATTTATTTATAAATACTGAATACCAGTATTAGTTTTACTTTATCTATATTATAGAAAAATATAATGTCAGTTTATTATTTCATAATCTCTTTTTTTATTTCTATAACCTTTTCATACATGGGTGACACTCATAGTAAAGGGACATTGCTTTTCTTCCATTTCTGTTACCATTTAAAATTCTCAATGTACACTTTTCTTCCTCTCATTTTAATTTACCTTGACCATAAATTATTATATAATCTTCCTCAGGAAATACTAATGTCTCTTGCTTTATTCAATAACCTATAATGGAAATTGTATATAATCAATTATCATGGATCGATTAAAAATATATTGTATTTATATTTAAATCTTACCACAACAATCATTATTTTCTGAAAAATTATTTATAATAAAATACTCTCTATCATGAACGAATATTTTCATACTAGAACACTTCAATTAAATTCTCATATTCTATCTTGATTCACAAGTCTCTTTCTGAAATTTAATACATTGAGGAACAACTCTGGCTTCATTATATTTTTATTTTCTAGATTTTATTAATCTAGAACATATAATTTTTGACATTATATATTTATCAAAAATAAATCGTTCAATGATCAGTTCTGATCACCAATCATTCAAAACTTGCATTGATGTTTCAAACATATAAGAAAAACTCAATCACCATCAAATTTAATTCTCAATTCTAATCACCAATATAGAATTTCAAAAATTCACAATTGAAATTCTCAAATATAGAACAATGATCTTCTTCATCCTATATCTCAATCATATTCCTCAAACCAAGCATCGATCATGGATCCTAAATTCCTAATGATTTATCATAAATGCGGGAAGAATTCTTATATCATCCAAAATTTATTATTCTCCTTTGGATTAAATTTTGGAAGCGTGTCCACATTTTATTAAAATTTTCACATTTTTACTATGTAATGACTCTTACCAAAATAGAAAATGAAAGTTACACATATCTAAATGACCCTTACACACATTAAAATGAACATTACACTGACTCATATCCTCACTTATGATGAATATTATATGGAAGGAATTTAATCTATAAAAAACCTAAATTTCACTTGTACAAGACATTCCTTTATTATGTTTTCATCCAATAGTCCAGAATAACTCACATATAGAATTTGAAATTAAAGTAATGAAGATGGGATTCATGTTTATGAAAATAATTGTTCCCTTGATGATTCTTTCATAGATGAATCTTATATAACTTGAGATGATGTTTATGAAAATATGTGTTCAATCATATACTATATTGGGAATAAACCTTATGAATTTAAGATCATGATAATGAAGAAATATTGATTGTTACACAAAGGAAAAAAGATGGTTCATATAGTACAAAATCATCATTAAAAACCTCCATGGAATGTATACATAAATTTTGAGACATGTAAATATTTTCAATAAAAACATAAAATTGTATACATGATTTAATTCAAACCATTCACTTTTAAATTTATCAAGACTTTTAAAAATCCTTTTATGAATTTATCAACCCTTCCAAAAAACTCTTCAGCTCCATTCCCCCAAATTCTTGAAACATATTTAATCCTATTTATGTTCTTTATTATTGATCACTACAATTCAAACCTCTTATATAACCTCATTCAATCCATCTATCATCTAATAATTTTCTCTTCAATGATTCTAATATAAAATATCTCTAGTACTCCTTATATAAATTCCATATAACTTCATCATTTCAAAAAATCAATATGAGATATCATTTAAGTCTATTAATAATAGTTTTAGTGTTTTAAAAGTAGTTATATCAATATTTTTCTTCTAAATATTCTATAAATGACTCATCCCTTCAATACTTATCTTTAATGTTGGGACTAGTTCAATCAAACCTCTTAATTATAGGGAAGCGTATCATGCAGCTTCATTTTTCCCTTTCCATACAAAAAATTATTATTTTATTTTCATATATAATGTTATATATCCCCGCATTAAATTTATTGTAATACAAGCGTAGGAAATAATTTTCTTAATTGGAATATTATAATTTAATTAATGAACACACAAAATATGCATTAACATTAAATTCATCATCTACAACACCTGGAAACGAATAAAATATCATGAAACATTATCCTATCAAATATATTTGCGCACATTAGTTATATTCTCAATAATTTAATAGATATATAAATTAGATAAAAATAAAACATATAGAATGTGTTTCTATAATAAAAAATTATATTGAATATTCTTCATTCATCACAAACCAACCCCCAATTAAATAAATTGATTGAAAATGAAAATATCAAATAAATTAAATAATATTACTCTATATCTTTCCATATAATTGAATTTATTCATTTATTGGTTTATATTAAAAAATGATCAGCTTATTTAAATTCTTAAAACAATTAAAAAATGATTGATTATTTTTTGGGGTATTTATCTTTGTATTCATCCATGGTTTCTCAATCGTAAAACTTATTATACATATTTTCATAAAAATCTAATTTTTCTGAAAAAAAATTAAAGTCTATGACTGTAAAATTATATATTTTATAGGTTGTATTTTTTGAACAATATATTCTTATTTTATTAATGTTATTATGCTTAAGTGATTAATTCTTTATTTAATTGAAATTCATATATTTTATCATTGACTTTGAAAAATAGCACCTAAGAATTTGTTAGAAGATTTTTGTAAGGTGAAAATGAATGAAATGCTATTTTTTTCATAAAAAAATAGTTGAAAATATAATTTTTAGTGAAAACAATGGGCATATAATATAATTGAATGTCCATGTAAATGTCCTATACAAAGAATAATTTCCCCCTAATTTACCTAACTATTACAAAATGTTTCTATAGGATATTTATAGTACATATTGATGTTTCATTATTGGTTTGACTTCTAAGACTTTTTGAGACATTAATAGGGATTCAAATTCTTCCAAAACTCATGATCTAAAATTTAAATAATTTGGAAAACAGATTGAATAATGTAATATTGGTGAATGAAAGGTATATTCCACAAATAAAATATAATGAAAAAAAGTTTTAAATGAAATGAAAAGTACAAAATAAAAAATAGGATGAGATTAATTCCCAATTATTATTTAGGATTGATATTAATCATAATAAAAAAACAATTAAATATTCCAATATTAATAATACTTTAAAACTTAAAATAATATAGAAATAAATTTTACAATAATCTTAGTTAATTAGAGATCATGGAATTAAATGGATATGTTTCGGTCTAATTAATAATTTAATTTTATATATCATTTTATTAAAAATATTTATTAGGTTTATCCTAATCATGATATTTTTTACTTGTGATAAATGTTGATTTTTTTCATGGAGGTAAGGAAGCATTCATGTTTATTGGTATTTGATAACATAAATATATGTATATTTTTATCAACGATATGAAAATATAAAAGATCATATTACTACATAATTATATATATGTTTTTTGATTTGGGATAGAATTAGAGATAATTATAAATTTAGATTATTTTATAAGGGTTTGAAGACGTGAAGTGAAAAACAATGTTGTGTTTCAATATAATCATTTCCTTGTAATATAATTGATTTAAAGATAATGTTTCAAGATATAAACTACAATTTAGAGGAAAAAATTAAAAACATGTGTTTTTAATAATTATAAAATTAAATAAGAATGTTACTTGTTACATCTAAATAAATCATGGTAAATTTTAGAATAGTAATATTTTAAATAAAAATTATACAATGTTAAACACCACATGTGTAATTTCCATGACCTGGATACAATTTCAATAACAAGATCACATAACCAAAACACCTCAAGAATAATGACCTATCTTTTTATGATGAGGTAAAAGTTGAGGGTTTATTTAAAAATTATTAGTTTATAGTTTTCCTTATAAAAAAGATAAATTAACGTAAGGATTACCCAATATTTGGAATAACTTAAGGGGTCTTCAGATTTGGGGAGAATAAAATCTTTATCTTTTTAGGTGTTTAAATAACTCTAACCAAAATAAAATAGCTATATAATATATTTTTCTGAAGAAACCAATCCCATAAACTCACATAAAGTATATAAATTGATAAAACCAAACCAAACTCTATTATATAAAAAAAAGTTAAACCCAAACACGTCCTTAGATAGAAGTATAGTAGGTTAAAATGTGTGGAATATCTGTGACAAAAATGGCAATCATCCTATTTAAATATAATCTTTACATCCACTAGGGACACTGACATACTACAGTCGAGCACCAAACTCAATCATGATTGGACTCACATGATACACAATACTACTACAGCTATAAATATACCATTACGAAACTGGTATCTCAAAATGACACATTATGATCAACATGTCTACTAAAGTGTCTGTGAAATGATTGAGAATATACAAACTCGATAGGGAACCACCAAGTTCCTTAACATTGTAATGAATATTCATTAATGTGTATGATTATCTATTCTCATATTCATATATAAATAATAGAATAATTTCTCTTAAACAACTATCATAACATATAAAATGTAAAATAGACTACTAATATATGAGTTATAAGTAATAAAAAATAACTCCCAATATGAATTGTATCAATAACAGATATCAAATTGGGTTTATGAACATTGGGAAAACCTAATATTGATGGTATTTTAGGGGTAGGGAAATTCTATAGCCCATCCCATTTTGGTTGTGGTTTGGGAAATATTGTATATTATCACACCAAAGTGAACATATAGAGTTAGGATTTAGCTTCTTCTTATGTAAAGGGGTTGTTGTATACAACTTCAAGTCCTTATCCCATCTTATGTAACAGTGGAAGGGATATACTCTATTAGGGATAAAAACAATATAACCCAATAAATAATCTTCCTTAATCACTTAAATACTGAAATTCCACATATACATAAATTAATATCCAATAGTATTCTCATCAGTTATCAATTTTATAGCCATGTAAAATAACACCTCACATGTAATATTCATCAGTCTCATAATTATAAAATAATATAACAATATATAACATAAAATATTAGCATGATAATGATATAAGAAATATTGAAATTAAACACATTCATAACATGATAATTATATAAACTCATGGAGTTCATTCAGTTTAATATCCATGTTTAATAATATAATAACAAACATGTCTCCAGTTATGGAATCACATAATCCCTAAATCCACTAGGTTGTAAAACATTATGTTTCTTTTATATAATGTACATATGGTAAAATATCAACATATAGGATTCAAATCATTACCCTGAATCATATAGTTCTATCTTGGATAAAATATATAAGTATAGTATTGTTAAAAACTAATACTCACTGGTTGTAACCTATTGAAGAATCAAGTATGACACAAATGTTAGGTTCATGTTTTCAATTCACAAGGAAATGTTCTATTTTATAATAATATTAATTTCCCTTAAAATAATTAAAAACATTTTCTTTATGATGTTTATATTTTTAGTTAAGGAACTTTTTTACCCATGAATCCTAGTATTTTAGAATAAATAAACATTAAAATAATATTTAATACATTAATTGGAATTTATGGAACATTTATATTAAAAATTTTAATTTCCTAAAATATAAAGGGATTTTTAAAATTAAAGACATAAATTCTAGAACACAACATTATAAAAAATAGATTCACATCATGTTTTAGTAAAAAATGATAGAGATTAAGATATTGATTTTTTATACAGAAAATATTTCAAAAGGGACACCCACATACAAGAGTAATCACATTATCTCACCTATCTAAACACATCATTACCTTACCACTAATGAAACCTTTATCTGAAGTTTTGTTTAGATCTTTGACTTCTAACTGTTATTTGTAATAGTGAAATATAATTGTTCTCCTTAATATTATATATTAAGGATTAAATTTTGGGTGTGTTTAAAAAATTGGGATCGATATAACATAACCTTAAGCTTATATTATTACTTATGATTTAGTAATGTTCTTATAAAACACACAATAATGGATTATGTGAATAAATATGAATATTTATTACAACCCTTATATTATAACCATGAACTATGTCACTTTTATAGGTTTAGATTTCTATATAATAACATGTTATGATATAACATTCCCTAATGAAAGCTTTCAATTTAGTATATTTATAATCATAAATACTCAAGTGGTGAACTAACAAAGATAATAAAAAACATTTCCATAAATTTTATAGAATTGGTTTTGAGGATAAATAATTATCACCAATCATAATACAAAGGTTCTTTTAAAAGAAATTAGAAAATATAATTATGTAGATATTTTTTTTTGTAAAACCATTCATTAATCATTATAAAAAACAGTTTATTAATCTTGATTAATATTTAATGAAATATGTAACATGCCTATTCAATTAATAACATGAGAATTCACTGAAGAAGTTGTGGCTACCAACCTAATTCATTGAAAAAATTTATCTACACATAAAATCCTTGAGGGGACCCGAAATATAATAATATATTAAATAGTTGAAAATTAGTTTTATTAAAATTGGAACCATAAATAACAAAAACTAATCCCCCAAAAAACCCATTCCATATCAATCTTATTATTCTAGTTTAAATAAAAAAAATACTAAATCCCAAAAAAAACAACCTAATCATACTCCAATTATAATAAAAAAATTAAAACTCCTAAAAAATATTCACAAATCTCTTTATATAAAACAAATGATAGATGAGAGGAATAAAACCCCGTTGGGATTCTTCAATACATGATAAATTGAATCTCCAAGACAAGATGGGTTTTCACCATAATGTTGTGAAATATCAAATAATAATCCCAACATAAATCTTTATAAATCAGTGCATAAATATTTGAAAATATATATAAAGAGAAAATGATAGGATTACGTAAAAATTTGACATGAATGAATCCTATGGTGTCAACCATGAATCATGTGGTAAAATGGAATGGATCAAAAGTCCACGGGGAACCATTGAAGGTTCTCTTAATAAGATGGAGAAGAATAAGATTTAATAAGGGGTAATTCAAAAAAATAGAAGGAAGAAAAAAAATAAAAAATCACATTTTCAATGGATATATAGTCTGAGTCCTACTAAGTTATAACTTTAGGTCAATCAGTTACTTATTCCAACTACATAGTCACCATAGCCTCTATTATGATCCTCTTTTACCAAATTAAAACCAAATAGGAACTCAGTGTTATATTGATCCAAGGTATAGAGGTAAAAATCTCTTCCAACAATCTCAAACAACTAAAATGTCTTATATAACACAAATCATACCCAAAAAACATATAACTCCATCTTCAAATCATAGAAATCTAAAATTAATATAAAAATATAAAATAACCACTCTGCCAAAACCATAAATTCAAAATGGATTATCCCTTCATCTCCTTAAATAACCAAAGAATAATTAATTTCTTATAACATTAAATCATCTAGGATAAGTGTATTTACAACCAACCAACCATTATACTTCCCATCCCCAATAATTCTATAAATATTCTAATCCCAAAAATTCAATACCTCTCATGAACCTCGATCCAACACTAACTATCTAGTACATATATCAATGTATTGGTCACATCCATGATGTAAAATTATATAATGTTAAACCAAATCATAGAGTACCAAAATATTTCTCCTCAAATCCGTAAATACCATATAATTCCATATCCACAAGAAACAATTATAGCCAACATACTCACACTCATTACAAAACTCTCATCATTAAAATCATATATATTTAATTAAACATTAAACATGAATCTATTTATAAAATCTAAAATAATTATTATTTAATACTAAAGGAACCTAAAATTAAATATAAAAACTATTATACTTTATATCGTTACATACCACACCAAGAACAATTAGGATCATATGGTACCTCCTACTATAAGAGTGAACTATCATCACATATACATATCAAGCCATTGAATTTCTATTTTTAGTAATATTTTCTACATAAATGTGTTTAAAAAAAATATATTCCCAATTTAATGTCGAATTTCAATCCTAGATTTCAAAAATAATGGATTTTAAAATGCCAAAAAATTTAACTAAATCAATTTTAAAGAAATTAATTTACTGATTTCAATTTAAAAAATTAAAAATTTTATTTACCATAATCAACCCTTTTAAAACCATTCGTATTTAAAAGACATGTTCATAAGTCCATTTCCCATTTAAATCATATGATTTCAAAACTTTTTACCTTATAAATATTTCTATATTATTATTTTTCTTAGTTTTCAATGCATAAAAAACACTTATATAAATTCCTATATGAAATTTTTTCATATACTAATTAACTAATAAAAAAATTACAATTACAGAATATATAGAATGATTTTTTGTATAAATAATTAATTTTTTGAAAATAAAAACAATTTTAGAATCCAAATTTTTTATTACATAAAAAACCATAAACAAGAATTTATGACATATATATAACTACACACTAAATAGGAAACATGGAATATGATTTGTTATTTAATCTATATATAAAGTCCAAAAACAATTATTGTATAATGTATGTGTCATGCTATAATGTAAAAATAATTTAACATAGATATAATATTATAAGAAATGCTATCATTCTTACTAGAGAATAAAATTGAATCAGGTTACATGCCCAAAACCAAAGAGGTGTGTGATTTACATTAATTAATTAGATTGCACCTAAAATGATATATAGAAAGCCACCATTTACTGTATTATATATTATTTAATTAATTAATTTCATTCACATATGTTTAACAAGATACCCAGGAACTAAAGTTCCATTGGACCACATAATTCACAGCCTTTATATACTCTGTCTCTCAGTCATTCAGAATAAACTTCTTGAGTTTCATTGGATCATACTCATGATATCCAAATGAAAACCTCTCTTTAACCTATGGTTCCTTATAATTTATTATACACCCCATAGAAACCAGTTAATCCATAAAAAATAGGTTAATTATGACTTTTATGTATTACTTATAAATTAATAATAGTTTAGAATATAATTTGTAATTAATTAATATATCAAAAACCCAACACTAGCCTGATACTACTTTTTAATGTCCTTGACAAGAATACTCAATCCTTAACATGATCATGTCATCATAAAACAATAGGAACACATCATAGTTTATATAGGATGGTGCAAACATAGGGGGTTTATTTAAATATGAGTGGGAGAAATTTTCATTCTTAAATAAACAAGATGAACCCAACATAGGGATTTTTAAAAATGTAGTATGGAACAAGGGATTGTGACACATGTATACAAAAATTTCATCATCCTGAATTTTTGTACCTATATATAAAACCACATGAAAAAAATTGTTACATGATACGTTATTATACTAAAACGTGTCCCAAAAACATATATAAATCCATCATAATATGTGGCACATTCCAAAATACACTATACATAATAATTTATAACAAAATGTTTCCATTGGAGTCAATTGAGTAGGTTTCCATGGGGAAAATATCTATTAGAAAAATGGTGTATATCACCTACAAATACACTCTATATGTCCCTCGTGAAAATTTAATGACTAAACCTACAAATTGGGGAAAATAATGATTGTATATGATAACTAAAACTAGTAGATATTTGTACACACAACTATTATATAAGTACCATAAAATGAATATTTGAAGAGATGTGGAAAGTGGTATGGGTGTAAAAATTCAAGCTCGTAAAATATTATAGCCCATCCCAATAATGTGAACATGTATATTCAAGGTCAAATCCCATACCATGGAAAGGGGATGTGAATAAAAATTTGAGGCATTAACCTATCTTGTGAAACATATGAAGGGATATAGTCAGTTAGAAGTGAAATCCCACCCCATGAACTGTAATTGTGTAATTATTTTTTGATGGAAGGGGTATATATATAGATATATAATATATATTATAATCTAAATAATTAATATATATAGGATCCATGAATAAGAACATAACATCAATAATAGTAAACATGCACAATGTAGTAAAAGAAAATTATTTTTTCAAATATTAAAATTGTCCAAAATTATGATATAATGCGTTTAAATATGAATGAAAGACTAACATGATACTTAAATAAACTCTTGGAGTTCAATAGATTGTACATATAAAATTTAATAACCAAGTATCAAACATGATTGGATCTATGTTAAAAAATATTCCCTAAAGGGATGTAAAACATCACAATTCTTTGATCATGTGTTTATGGAATCTCATATATTGAATAAATATAGAAATAAGATATTACAATTATTTTATATAAGAATATAATGATGACATAAAAAACATATTGTGTATACTCTTGGTCAAAACAAATACTTGTTAAAACCTGAGATAAATCAAATAAAAAAAGTTGGGTTTATGCATTCAATTGACATTACACTTTTTTATTTTAGAAGACATTTTATTTAATTCAAACATAGTCTATAGGAAAAAATTTTGGGAGGTGAAATTTCAGGATAATTAATTTTGTTACCAATGATTAATAATTTTTAAAATAAATACATTTTAAAATAAACTATAAAAATTTACCTAGAATTTATACTTCTTCATGAGCAATAATGATTTTGTTTCCTATAAGATATTTTGTTTAGTAAAATAAATTTATGAATTAATTAAATCATTATATATTAAAGGTCAAAATGCATATATGAGTCAAAATTTCCCCCCATTGATATAATCTCATCGTCACGCAACCATTTATGTGACCCATAACTAAAAAACATTTTGAGTCTTTGGGTATTGACATAGTCAAATAATATTGGGAAGAAATGATTTTATTAATATTAAATTATAATTATTAATATTAAATTATATGGTGTTGTAGACTCCAATAAAATAGTTTAATTTAATTAATATATAATTTTATCTCTATATTTTGTGCACTACCTCATATGATTTAAATCGTATCTAGTGTGATCCATAACAATTTTTAAGGAGAAATAAATATACCATAACCATATAGAAAAGATTTTTTAATACTTTATTTTGATGAAATTGGTTTCTATAAAATAAAATAATTTTATAAAACCATTCACTTAAATTTATCAAATCAATATATTAATATAGTTTTGTTATTATTGAAACTAGTAGGAGGAGTATTATTTAAATAATCAAAAAAATTAACGAATGGTGTTTATACCCCCCCACCCCAAATAATTCATTTATTAATTTTAGTCATTCCCCAAAATCCTTGATCAACCATAATAAATTAATAATAAATAATTTCTTACCAATTAAATCTAAAAAATAAAACACAATATTTTAATAATATTAATCTCTAAAAATCTATTGTATATCACTGATAAAATTCCAACTAAAATAATAGTATCAAAAAGCCATAAAAATATACCCTAATACCACTTAAATTTCATACTAAAAATACCAAAACCCTAATGCATTCCCATTTGACTATATTCAAATCATGATAAAGATATATGTTTGGAAAATAACCCCTTAGATATGTTCATGATATGATGAGGATAATTCCCAATGTTTTGTGACATTTCACCAAGACAACGTGAAATCCCATTTCATAATCCCTAACCAAATAATGGAAAATAAAATAAGGATGTTTTTTAAAGAGTGGGAATGAGAGGAGTGTGTTTTAATATTTTATTTTAGAATTGAAATAAAACTTCATGAATCAAGCATGAAGAAAGTGGAAAAGTAGGATTGGGATGAAATCCTTCAGACTTCATTGAGGAAGATCCTTAGTAGCTAGACAAAAATGTGATCTAATAATGAGATATTATAAAAAATAAAGGTTTGTATTAAGATAATAATTCCCTATTTTATATGAAAATAGTTTCATAGGGCTATCGATACCTATTATAGGTACATCAGGTTTTTGGTGGCATCCATTTGGCACTTTGGCCTCTTCCAAGATTATTGGGTACCCAGGTACCCAATGACATATGTAAGGGATAGCCCTATATCCATCCCAAATCCTCAAACCTCATTTCAGAACTCAACCAGTCCCAAAAATTATAATTGTTCCAGAAAATATATTAATTCAAAATTTAATACAAAAATTATAAATGATAAATAAACCAGAACTAGAATTCAATACTATTTTTTTCCTTCACTGCATTAAATTTCTGATGAATACTCAATATTTGATTATATTAAATAACCTATGGAATGATTCATTACAACCTCCCCACTATGTGACTTGTCATCCGTAGGAAATCTATGGTGACACTCACACAAAAAATCAATACCTCACATGAACATCGATCCTACACTAAATCTCTGATACAACTACCATTTTAGCTATCATATTCATGATATACCATTCCATAATGTTAAATTAAATCATAATGTAATTTGGATTTCCAAAAAAAGTCAAGTACCATCACATAATTCCATTCCCATGTGAAACACTTATAGCTAACTCATTGATAAAAATACCAAACATCTCATCAAAAAATTCATATATAATTCCTCAAAAATGAAACACCCTTACTCTCTACTTAATCAAATTCCCATGAAAAAATCCAACCAAAAAAAGAAAATATCAATTCCTAATAAAAAACAATTACTCATCCCAATGAATAACAAAAATTATGATATAGGACTACAAAAAATAAGACAATTATCTTATAAGAAAGGATCCTAATACCTAAAAGACACTTCACTATACAGTAGATCCCAAAAACACCATTATTAGATCACCCTTTATCTTATGGTACACCCTACTATCATAGTTACCAAAGGTATTATATACATGTCTTGGAACTAAATTTCTATTTTCTAAAATATTTTTCAATTAAATTATTTTTATAGAGAACCCATTCCTATTGAAATACACAAGTCAAATTATTTTTTCTAAAATATTGGATTTCACAAAGTCAAGTCATTAAATAAACTAGATTTTGAGATAATATATTACTAATATATCTTTATAAAATAGACACATTTATTTTATTTATATAACCCATTTTAAAAAAAATCCATTTTAACACACAATTTTGGAAATCTATTTCTTATTTGAAACATAAGATAAATAATTTCACTTATCAAACATTTTATTGTCAAATTTTCTATTCTTTTGAAGTAACTAAAACCACATATATAAATCATAATATGATATAATATATATGAATTAACTACCAAATTAATACAATAGAAACAAATATTATAAATATCATGCTGGGTATATAAATTATAATTTATTCCATAATAAAGAATAAGAAGGGATCAACATATAATAACCTCAACTATAAAATCATATGAAATAATCAATGTAATTTTTAAAAATAAGGAATAAATAGAAAATTTTTTTAATTCTTAGTTATTTTAACAATATAAACAATATAAATATATTAATAGTACAACTAGGTAGCATGTATTAATAAAAAATGATTTAACAAAATACTCCTATAATAATAAATGATAACATGATCATTGGTGAAAAGAAATAGAATCAAGTATAATGATCAAAATCAATAGAGGTTGTGAGTGACAGTAATTAAATATTTAACTCATAATAAATTTTACAAGAAACCATTATTTAATTTATTAGTTTTTATTTAATTAATTAACTTCAATCAAAATTATTAAAAATGATAATCTTGACATAATCTACCACAAAATCTATATGTTTCATGATTTAAATAAATACTCCTACTCAAATTATATAACTATAACCATATCGAGTTAATCCATATGATACTTTGTATTTTCAATTGAGTACCACTCTTGAACCTATGGTTCTTAATCACTACATAAAAATCCCAAAGGAACATGATATTCCATCATAAAGAGGTCAATTAGGCCCATTTATGTGTTACATAAAATGTTATGACAATGCTAGATCATTTTAATGTAAAATGAAAATAAAAAATTTGAATCCACTATAATACTGCACTTTAATGAATATGGCCAAAATACATTGTCCATACATAGATAATATTATCACAACACCTTTAACACCCCACACAGTCACCAATGGTTGGTGTAAATGCCATGGGATTACTAAAATATACATGGGTTGTATTTTTCACCTAGATATCACTATTAAAACCAAGTATAATGTTTACCAAATATTAAACAAGAACAAAGGGTTTGTTGGATATAGAGAAAAAAAAATTTCACCTACTACTAGATTATCTATATCCCATACCGTAATTATAGAAACACAATTCAATAGTTAAATAACACATTCATAATATAATAACAATCCTAGAAAATCACAAAAATCTTATAAAATGATCTAAATAGGCCAAAATCCACAATATATAAAACATTCAAACCAAATAAGGCCCTGGGGGTAGAGAGCCGAGGTTTCTAAAAGTGTAATATTCATGAGAACAATGGAAAATATCCCTAGAACATCAACTACAGAATTCCTTGGGAGTTTTGAAAGCCTCCACCCCAGCCCTAGACCCAATGAGGGTCAGACTCCTTTGATACCCATGACTAGTAGAACCATGAACACTCCACTAATAAATATGTACTTAAAAATGAAACCAGAAGGTATACATATCCTTTTAAGTGTCCATGCAATGTGTATCCATAAACCTAGTATTTTGGGAACCAAAAACATGACTTAACTCAAATATTAACCAATAAAATTATGCTTAAACATTTATCCACTTTTATAAAATTATATTGTAAAATAATTTAATGAAAATAAAAATCACAACATGGAAAAAATTATAAATAAATACATGATGTTGAATTATAATGATTTTCAAATAAAAACACATAACAGGAGATTCCTCACTAAAACATTCCATGGTATTACCTTTATCAAGAAAGCCTGGTATTGATGCAATGATATATAAAGAGAATCCATAGAGATAATTTCATCATTTTGGGAGTTATTAAATATTTTAACACTTCATGGCCATGTAAAATTAAACGGTCAAGTGGTAATCCTTTCCCATGGAAAATGGATTCTTTATACAATGTATAAGCCAAAATCCATACCATAAAATAGCTGAATTGGTATACTCTATCATAGATTAAAAACCTTTTTCCAATGAAATATTCCTTGTTGATCACCTTGTTATTTAAAAAGTACATATACGTTAGTAAAAATCTACTAGAATGATCATCAATTATCAATTAATTATCATTGCATAATTATATATCATTCCCAATATTCATAATTATCATTATAATCAACGAAGAAAATAAGCTCCACTTTGAAGATTTTCCATTATAAATATATAACAAGATTCTAAATGAACATAAGTATAACAAGACACTTATATGAACTCTTGGTGCTCAAAGAATGTAAACAATCATGTTTAAGAACATAGTTCCAAACATGTCTCATGTTATAGTATAACACGTTCCACATACCCTCCTAGTAGAAAAACATGACAAGTATTTTATCTAATATAAATAAAATCACTATATTTTATTAAATCATATAATATTTTATTCAAATCAATACATGGATAAAAAAAGTGATAACTAAATTAATATGTTATGTATAGTATTCGTCAAAATCTAGTAATTTCATGTTATAACCTAGTAATGAATTAACAGAGATAGTTGTGTTGGGTGTATGGTTCTAAGTCATAAGTTATGTTTCACTTTTAAATGATATTTTATTTATTATAAAATAATTTAATAAAACATTTCATTTTTTATTATGTCAAATAAGGTTAATTAAAAAATATACCCTTGGTTCCTAATATTTAAAAATAATTACACATTATAGTACACATTAAAAAATTACGTGGAATCTATACAAAATAATTCATGATGAAAATGGAGATGGTAAATGAAAAATAAAAATATTGGGAAACCGTTGAAGGACCTCCCATGTTGAATGAGAATAATTGGATTAAATTACGGATTATTGGAAATAAATAGAGTGAGGTAAAAAGATAAGACACCACCTCTAACTAAAAATATTAAATTGGTCCAAATAGGTACGAGTAAGAGGACCACATGATACCCAATAGAACCACCTGGATAATCTACATATTGGTAGTGTCACCAAGTACCCAGTGATCACCCACTAATAACCAAGTGTCATCTTAACCAGGGGTTATAGGCGAATCCCCCATTTATAAAACCCATTCACCCAAACATCATTTACTGCTGACCACATTGAAAAAATTAACTATAATGTTATCTCAAATAATTTGAATTCAAAATCAAATCATAAAATTCAATAATTTCCACTCAGAGAGTACCAAAAATTCAAAATATCACAAGCCTTAAAAATAGTAATGTATCATGAAAAAAATAGATTTCATTAAATAAATGATAACATGGTTCATTACAACATGTCTCCTAAATATCATGGATTTCATCCATTTCAAAAGGAATATATTAATTAATTATGATGTGTTGAGATGAAACACATCTTGTAGAAGATCATATTTGTGTTCCAAAAAGGAGTTGTTTTTAAGGGAATGGTATACCTTAATGATAAATAAACATGTAGTGGATAATATTCCAAAAAATATTAAGTGCCCATTATTTCATGATGTAGATTTCAAAAAAGTATTTATATGTTTTTTTGTCTATGGTCCTCATCCTGGGCACCACTAATCCATAGCCTCAAGCAGAGTCACCAAATGACCTCAAGCGCCCCTCTTCATACCCTAGAGGTTGTTTACTAGTAGAGAGGGTCTAATAGGTCACATGGGGAGACTATACCCTCATTACAATTTTAACCCACAATAGATAATAATTTAAATAATATAATTAATAGGAAAAAATCAATAACATTCATAAAAATGAAATTCCTAAAACTGGGTAAAACCATATACAACTGTAAATATTACATGTTGTGCTCCAGTGTAAGTTTAACAAAACCAAAAATGAAGAAAAAAACTAGAATCCCCAAAATGGTAAGGACGCCAAGCATGGGACCTCACCCATAAATGTCCTACGTCTGACTCATCTCCCTAGCATATGTCCCTTACACTTGTCCTGACCTACAAGCATGAAATTGACTCGGGTATATAATGGCAGTATGAGTAAGGTCTGTGTATAACTCAGTATGCCACCACCAACGGTGTCAACAAAATATCCCTCAAAATCAGATAGTCCATGCAAGTGATAAATACAAGCATGTTAAGATAAATTGTTTAATAGGACATTCTAAACTGTATCCCATTTAATTAAACATTAATTGAATTCATGTTCACTATATAGGAACATCATGATTCATTATACCTTTTTCAAGTGTTCAATGGATTAGGAATATTCAATGCTTTCAAGCATATAGGAATAAAATAAAGTCATATCTCACTAGGTATCACATTATAACTTCCTCACAATCCTCACCTCAAAGCCTCAGTCCACATGGAATGCAATAGTTAGGGGAATAGAACTATGTATGCAACACCCCGAGATTTTATGAAAAATATTCTTTTTTAATTTCATTAATGTATTGTGTTGTAAGCTACAACAAAATGATCTTTCACAACAAGCATCCCTGACTTGGCTTGTATTAAACGCAATAAAGACCATCCTCGATAGCGTGGGTAGCACGCAATACCGAGTTTCACTAAACGAGATATTATTATAATATTATTATGAACTAGCTATTATGAATAGTAATACCCACTTTTTGAAATTTTATAAATTTTATCTTTCAAAATGGACTTCATTTTTGGATTCAGAAAATCGAAATTATCTTAGGGTGAAATTTTGGTACTTTTTGGATAACTTTCATATTCTGATGAATAGTGAAAATGACTAAATTTTAATTAAAAACAAATTTCTTAATCTAAATAATTAATAGTGATAAATTATTAATTTGAGTGGTTTTAAATTATATTTAGAATATATTTTTTTACCATTTAATACAATGTTGGTCATTGGATGTAATTTCACATTTAAACCAGACATAAACAAGTGTCAATCTTCTGATTGTTATTACCTCTTAAAAACATGCTATTTGTTTTGATGACGGGAATTAATTTTCAAATTAATTAATGCAACTGATATGTTTTTAATTTGGTAAAATACACATAATTTTTTAATTCATAATATCAAATATATCTTAGGCCTAATTTTTGGTATTTTTCTGGAAACTTTCATTTTTTGATGAATAGTGAAACCACTAAGGGGTAGTTAAAAACCTGAATTTTTCATAAACCTTAATTTTACTACTTCTTTGAGTGGAATTTAGAAAATCCGAGAGACACAGTTAATATCAAGGACTAAAATTTGGTTCAATGAGATGAAAATATTTTACGGTGAATAGTAACTTTTTACTTTTATTTACCACAGTTAAAAGTAGATAAGATAATTAAGGGTAAAAATGATATTATTATTACCCTAACACATGTCCTAATTCTATTGGATAAGAGTAATTCCTCAAAAAACAACTTTAGGAATAAAATTTTACCATATAGTCCCACATGGATTAGATTAGGACATTTAATATTAATTTATTTAAAAAAGGGTTAAAATAGTTAAAATCAAGGTTTAATAAGTAAATAATTTTTAATATAGGGATATACCTAAGATAAATTCGACTATAAATATTTATTAGAAAGATAAAACTATTTCCTACATAATGGTATTTTATTTATAATTTTTAGACATTAAATAATTTAATTTATTTATGACACAATGATGATGAAGTAATTATCTTATTAATGAAATATTGACATAATTGATGTTATAAATACCCAAATAAATGTAATTTGAGAATTTTTTATGAATTCCACTAATTTTATAGCTTAATATGACCTTTTAGTATTGATTTAGGTAACTGTTTCTGAACTAATCATTCTGTTATGATTTTCAAAAAAATCAATTACCAAAGAGTGTCAAAATTGACATAAAATAGTTTTTTAAATAAATATTATATTATTCATTGTTAATTTATTCCTAAAAATATAAGGTTCTGCAACATGACTTATATAAGGTTATATATAAAATAATAAACAACTTGGGGTTCTTTTGTCTTGTTATAGTAAGTTTATTAACCTTATAGTGTAAGAAAACAAGAAGACACGGTAAACGTAAAATTATTTAACTCAAGGTTAAATATAAATGATAAGGTTAAAATAGAAATTTAAACTTGTATAAATTCTATTGGATGAGTGGATTTCGACCCATACCCACCTTATCTTAGAAATAACTCAATTTGGATCTATTAAAAACCGAATATGACTTTATAATAAAATAATATTTTTAGTTTTTCCAAAGGTGCCCCTCTCCTCCCTTATAAAAGGTCACCTCCTCTCTCTCTTCCTCACACCACTTTGAGCCTTCATGCTCGGCCAACCTCTGCCAAATTCTCTTCTACACTTCCATATAAACATCCTAGAGGTTCTGGTCTTCTTCAAAGACCAATTTTAGTGCCCTAAGAGGAGGTCTCAAAGAGGTGCTTCAAAGAAGAGGTAATGTTCGTTACCGATTCTTTCAACTTTATACCTTCTTCCACTTATTCTTCTTTAGTTGTTTCATTATCAAGTAATAACATAAGTAAAACTAATATTAGGATATGTTATTATAAGTATGAAACAACCCTATTTCACCATATATCCATCTTACAGAAAACAAAATCATCACGTGTGTGTACGTACGGAATACCGTCTCCACGCCGTGGTGAAATCTATTTTTCCACCAACACCTTACATGGATGGGTATAATGGTGTAAAGAATAACTATATATGGTTATTATAACTTCTTAATTATTCTGATATATTATACCATCCACTCCAATTCTATTCAATTATTATGGGAACGATATCATCGCTCGTGCGTACGTACGGACTACCGTCTCCACGACGCGATGAGATTCATTCTCCATGTTAACCATACATGAATGATCATAAAGTTTATATAATGAATAATAATGAAATATATGAAATAATAATTCTACTGGATTTATGTATATATTTATATGTATGTCATCTATTTAGTTTCATTCAATTCAATAAGGAAACGAAAACAGCGTTCATGCGTACGTACGGCCTACCGTCTCCATGAACAGTGTATTTCATTCCTTTTATTGATCTATAATATATATATGTATATGATGAATATATATTATATATAAATAATTTTTTAGATTCTGTAATTATGTGAATCATTATATAAGTAATAATATCAAGAACGATAAGTCGAAACACATACGATAAATGAAATGATTTTACCCAAAACACTGTTTTAACAAGAAATTTACAAAATAATGGGTAATATAAAGTCATAAATGAAAAATATATGATATAATAACCATGAATATGATTCATTAATAAGTCAATGACATTATTTAAATCATTATACATGAGTTTTGGATACGTACGAAGCATATCGGACATAAGGTAAGGCATAATTTTGCAAATCTTATTTCTATCCGAGATTGCTTATTCGTAAGTATTTACTGGGGTTATTGCTATCAGCCATGTCAATGTTTTATAAAAGTTTATTCATGTATGTTTAATGTCCTTTTTACCCATTTTTACTTTTAACCCATGGTATGAAGTGAATCTTTATTTTATTTACCCTATAAGGTACTTTTTGACTTTTCTGAAAAAAGTACGAGTAGAATGTTTTTTTACGTATACGGCATGAAGTATTTTTACGATTTTATAAAGCCATATTTTCATGAATATTCCTCCAAATTATTTCATGAATATTTTAAACAAAATCTTTTTCTTTCAAAATTTCATGACGTTTTGTGAAAATAAATTGATTTTGAAAAATAGAGGATATTTTCTTCAAGAATTCAGTTCAAGTGTTTTATCAAAACCATTTTCCATATAAGATGAAATTATTTAATTCGTGTATATTTCAAGTATAAAGTCTCTATGATTTACATGGTTTCAATTTTCTCATTATGAAATGATATCGATTTATTTTATATTGATTATGTGATGATGGGATGATATTTATGAAACCCGTTTTATTTGTTGGGTTATTATGAATGATGTATGTTTATTTTGTTGCACAAGTAATAATGATTTCATTATGAGATGGGTGGGACCTATATATCCCCCAAATACATTGGGTAAAGATTTATATCTCATGAGATAGACATGGATGGAATGGTAAGTTAATCTGGTTCAGTGTTACAGGACTAAAACGAGGAGTGAACTCGATTCAGAAAGGGACGTTGTCCACTAAGATGGTCTTGGCAGCAATGCCCTGGCTACCATGGAAATAATAACATGTTCTTAATGGTTTCCACAATTACATGCTTTATTCCCATGATATTTTCTCATGATTAATGTTTTTTATGATCTATGACTTACGTACTACCATGATTTATGTCATTGCTCAATATTTTGATGTTTAAATATAATGTTCATGTTTTGATGTTCAAATGTATGTGATTTATTTTATTTTATCCATGCTTACCATTACTAAGCATTTGAGCTCACCCTTTTATATGTTTTCTTTTCCCCAAGATTTAAAGAAAGGTTTTAGGTAAGAAAACAAATGGGGAAGATCATTATGGGAGATGTTGAAGATCTTTCACCACTATTAGAAGATTATGTTCCGAGTTTCCAGAGACACTAAACTATTACAGTCCTTGAGTGTTGTTTTTTACTATGTAATAAGTATTCCTCAAAAGTAATGTAATGTCCATGTACGTTAGGATTCGGGCCTCTACAGTTGGTATCAGAGGAAAGGTTTAGTCAACCTTTGGAAACTGGGATGTGAAAACGTTAGTAAGATCCCTAGAGATATTTCTAAGGTATGTCTAGGGATATCCCTAAGGATAAGTATACATATAGGATATAGTCCTAGAACTACGGTAACGATCATAGAATTTAACCTAAGATTTTAGATATTGAGGGTACTCCCACTTTACTATGTTGTTTTCCCTAACATGATTTTTGCCTCTCACTCTATTCTTTTTAGGTTTTATAAAATGGCAGGAAATAGGAACATTCACGATAATGGAGGATATGACGGACAATGGAATGATATTCTTTATGAGCAACCCAATGAAACGGGATTTGAAAGTCCAAACATCGTTATTATGCCTAATCAACAATCTCATAATATGATCAATAATCTTAACTTTGGAAAGTTTCCCGACTCAGATAATAAGAGAAATATGGAGTTTCAGGATGATCATAGAGAAAATAAAGTTCAATTTCCCTCATGTAAATCATGTGGGAAGATGCATTAAGGAGAATGTTTCAAAGGAACTGGAAATGCTTTGGGTGTGGAAAACAAGGACAAAAAGCCAGTAAGTTCAATGGTAAAGGTTCAGTTAACACCATGGATGAGGATACTGGCATTGCTACGACATCAACAATGGTTAAATGTTTTAAATGTGGAATGTACGGGAATTATGCAAACCAATTCCCTAAGGGAAAGTCTCATGAAGAGAATAAGTATGGTTGTATGGGTAGTATTTATGTTGATGATGATGAAGAGACTGCAAATGATATGTGAGATGAAAGAATTGTTGAAGCTCGATCAATGATTTAAGAAGGTAGTGGAATGATTACTTGTTAATCAATTGTAATGTAATATAAGTAATCTCATGGTACTATGGAATAAAGAGACATCTAAGGATTGTTACACTGTTGTCCTTCCTTATGTTTTGAAAGTGTATGATGAATGGTACCGGTAACCATGAAAGTTTATTAAAATATTTTTGGAAAGTAGATGATATGTGCATAATGAAGGGATAAGGAGAAAATTAAATGTTTGATAGTATTCATGAGCTCATGACTGATATAAGGAGAAGGTTATATCATGGTTTTATTATATAGATTTTTTGGATTTTGGTATGTGGAAAGAGTTAACTTTTGGTAGCTTTCATGTTTTGATTAAGGTTTAATGGGTATTCATTTTTCAAGAGAATACATGATTAAGGTATTCACATGATTGGAATGTGACCAAAAAGATATAAGGGGGATAAAAGATGGTTGGTTGATGACATTTCAAGTAATCGTTTTCTTTATACTATGAGCTTGGACCGTAGTATTTTAGATAAAGATTAGAATGGATTATGTTGGACATAAGTTAGTGTTGTTTAAGGATAGAATTTTTTTCGATATTATTGATGAGATGTTATAGTAATGTAGTTTTAAAAAAGGACAACCTGCAGTATGGGGGACAACCCATCGCATCGGACAAGGCTGTGGGAATCAAACCCACAACCGAAGTGCAACTTGCCTTTATCACCTACCACTGGCCTACAAGAATTCCCAGTTTAGTAGAAACTAGTTTTGTTATATTAAGTATGATATATGAAGTATAAGTCCATTTTAGGAACTATATATGATTAATCTCACTATAGATCGACCTATATATATATAATAAATTTTTCTAACATTTTGTTTGAGATAGATGGAATGACCCGTCAATCTATCACATGATCTGCTAACACTTCACGAATAACAAATTCAACTTCATTTCTTTAAGAGATGAAGTGGAAATTTTTCAAGGCACGAACAATAGTAAGATTATACCAAAATATAGTAAGTATTTATTCTAAATCAAATTCTTTAACTTTAGGGAAATGATCTTGAAAACCAAAAGTGTTGTCCTAGTGCCCTTATATCTGATGAATCAGATGGTACCCTAGATCATAAAAAATTTATGGCTTTGTGATTGTTGACTTTTTCGTAGCCATGTTCTCTACCACTCTCCATCAGAACTTGATGGTTAGATTTTTCTTCAATATCCATATTTTCACCAATGTTCTCCTACATGAAAACCCAATGATGAGTTAATTTGGGTAACAGTTATGTTTCATACTTTAGTTATTAAAGCCATGTTTTGGTATTCCTTTTTACAATGTGGGTTTCTATTAAAGAGACATTCGAGTAGTAAACCATTTATAACCCCGACGAATTTCGAGGGCAAAATTCATTTTAAGGGTGGTAGAATGTAACACCCCGAGATTTTATGAAAAATATTCTTTTTAATTTCATTAATGTCTTGTGTTGTACGCTACACCAAAAGGATCTTGCACAACACGCATCCCTGACTTGTCTTGTATTACACGCAATAACAACCTTCCTCAATAGCGTGGGTAGTACGAAATATCGAGTTTCACTAAACGAGATATTATTATAATATTATTATGAACTAGCCGTCATTAATAGTAATACCCACTTTTTGAAATTTTATAAATTTTATCTTTCAAAATGGACTTATTTTTTGGATTTGGAATATTGAAATTAGATTAGGGTGAAATTTTGGTACTTTTCGGATAACATTCATATTCGGATGAATAGTGAAAATTACTAAATTTTAATTAAAAACAAATTTTTTAATTAAAATAATTAATAGTGATAAATTATTAATTTGAGTGGTTTTAAATTATATTTAGAATATATTTTTTTACCATTTAATACAATGTTGGTCATTGGATGTAATTTCACATTTAAACCATACATAAAGAAGTGTCAATCTTTTGATAATTATTATCTCTTAAAAACACGCTACTTGTTTTGACGACGGGAATTAATTTTTAAATTAATTAATGAAAATGATATGTTTTGAATTTGGTAAAATAGACATCATTTTTGAATTCATAATATCAAATATAGTTTAGTCCTAATTTTTGGTATTTTTCTGGAACTTTCATTTTTTGATGAATAGTGAAACCACTAAGTGGTAGTTAAAAAACTAAATTTTTCATAAAACATAATTTTACCGTTTCTGTAAGTGAAATTTCAAAAATCATAGAGACATGGTTAATATCAAGGACTAAAATGTGGTTCAATGAGATGAAAATAGTTTTTTGTGAATAGTAACTTTTTACTTTTATATACCACGGTTAAAAGTAAATAGGATAATTAAGGGTAAAAATTATATTATTATTACCCGAACACATGTCCTAATTCTATTGGATAAGAGTAATTAAACCATAAACAACCTTAGGAATAAAATATGACCATTTAGGCCCACTTGTATTAGATTAGGACATTTAATATTAATTTATTTTAAGAAGGGTTAAAATAGTTAAAATCAATGTTTAATAAGTAAATCATTTTTAATATAGGGTTATACATAAGGTAAATTCGACTATATATATCCATTAGAAAGATAAAAATATTTCCTAAATAATAGTATTTTATTTATAATTTTTAGACATTAAATAATTTAATTTATTTATGACACAAAGACGATGCAATAATTATCTTATTAATGAAATATTGACATAAGTGATGTTATAAATACCCAAATAAATATAATTTGAGACTTTTTTATGAATTAAACTAATTTTCTAGGTTAATATGACTTGTAATTATTGATTAAGTTAAAGTTTTTTGAACTAATCATTCTGTTATGATTTTCACAAAAATCAATTACCAAAGAGTGTTAAAGTTGACATAAAATATTTTTTAAAACAAATATTATATTATTAATTGTTATTTTATTCCTAAAAATCTAAGGATCGGCCAAATGACTTAGATAAGGTTATATATATTAATAATAAACAAATTGGGGTTCTTTTGGCTAGTTATAGTAAGCTTATTAACCTTATAGTGTCAGAAAAACAAGAAGATACAGTAAAAGAAAAATTATTTATCTTAAAGATAAATCTAAATGATAAGGTTAAATTAGAAACCTAAACTTGTCTAAATTCTATTGGATGAGACGATTCCGACCCATACCCACCTTAGCTTCTAAATAACTCAATTTTTAGCTATTAAAAACCGAATATGACTTTATAATAAAATAATATGTTTAGTTTTTCCAATGGTGCCCCCGGCCTCCCTTATAAAAGGGAACCTCCTCCCTCTCTTCCTCACACCACTTTGAGCATTCATGCTCGGCCAAAACCTGCCAAATTATCTTCTACAAATCCATAGAAACATCCTAGATGTTCTGGTCTTCTTAGAAGACCAATTTTAGTTCCCTAAGAGGAGGTCTCAAAGAGGCGCCTCAAAGAAGAGGTAATGTTTGTTACCGATTCTTTCAACTTTATATCTTCTTCCACTTTTTCTTCTTTAGTTGTTTCATTATGAAGTAATAACATTAGTATAAATAATATACTGATATGTTATTATATGTATGAAACAACACTATTTCACCATCTATCCATCTTACGGAAAACAAAATCACCACACGTGTGTACGTACGGAATACCGTCTCCATGCCGTGGTGAAATTTGTTTTTCCACCAACACCTTACATGGATGGGTATAATGGTATAAAGAATAACTATATATGGTTATTATAACATCTTACTGATTCTGATATATTATACCATCCACTCCAATTCTATTCAATAATTATGGGAACAATATCATCGCTCGTGCGTACGTACGGACTACTGTCTCCACGACGTGATGAGATTCATTCTCCATGTTAACCATACATGAATGATCATAAAGTTTATATAATGAATAATAATGAAATATATTAAATATTAATGCTACTGGATTTATGTATATATATATATGTATGTCATCTATTTAGTTTCATTCAATTCAATTAGGAAACAAAAACAGCGTTCATGCGTACGTACGGCCTACCGTCTCCATGAACGGTGTATTTCATTCCTTTTATCGATCTATAATATATATATGTATATTATGAAAATATATTATATATAAATCATGTTTATATTCTAGAATTATTTGAATCATGATATAAGTAATAATATCAGGAACGACAAGTCGAAACACATACGATAAATGAAATGATTTTACCCAAAACGCTGCTTTAACATGGAATTTACAAAAGAACGGGTAATATAAAGTCATAAGTTAAAAATATATGATATCATAACCATGAATATGATTCTTTAATAAATAAATTACATTATTTAAATCATTATACAAGAGTTTCGGATACGTACGAAGCATATCAGACCTAAGGTAAGGGATAATTTTGCAAATATTATTTTTATCCGAGATTACTTATTCGTAAGTATTTACTGGGGTTATTGATATCAGCCTTGTCCATGTATTATAAAAGTGTATTCATGTATGTTTAATTTCCTTTTTACCCATTTTGACTTTTACCCCATGGCATGGAGGGAATCTTTCTTTTATTTACCCTATAAGGTACTTTTTGACTTTTCCGACAAAAGTACGAGAATAATGTTTTTTACGTATACGGCATGAAATTATTTTTACGGTTTTATAAAGACATATTTTCATGAAGATTACTCCAAAATATTTCATGAATTTTTTAAACAAAATCGTTAACTTATAAAATTTCATGACGTTTTGTGAAAAGAAATTGATTTTGAAAAAGATAGGATATTTTCTTCATGAATTCATTTCAAGAATTTTATCAAAACCATTTTCCATATAAGATGGAATTATTTAATATGTGTACGATTCAAGTATAATGTCACTATGATTTACATGGTTTCACTTTTCTCATTGTGAAATGATATCCATTTCTTTTATATGGATTATGTGATGATGGGATGATGTTTACGAAACCCATTTTATTTGTTAGGTTATTATGAATGATGTATGTTTATTTTGTCGCACAAGTAAGAATGATTTCATTATGAGATGGGTGGGACCTATATCTCCCTCCAATTCATTGGGTAAAGATTTTTATCTCATGAGATAGACATGGCTGGAATGGTAAGTTAATCTGGTTCAGTGTTACAGGACTGAAACGAGGAGTGAAATCGATTCAGAAAGGGACTTTTTCCACTAAGATGGTCTTGGCAGCAATGCCTTGGCTACTATGGAAATCATAAAATGTGCTTAATGGTTTACACAATTAAATGTTTTATTCCCATGAAATTTTATCATGATTAATGTTTCTTTTTGATATATCCCTTACGTACTACCATGATTTATCTCATTGCTCAATATTTTGATGTTTAAATATTATGTTCATGTTTTGAAGTTCAAATGTATGTGATTTATTTTATTTTATCCATGCTTACCCTTACTGAGAATTTGAGCTAACCCTTTTATATGTTTTATTTTCCCCATGATTTAAAGAAAGGTTTTTGGTAAGAAAAGAAAAGGGGAAGATCTTTATGGGGGATGTTGAAGATCTTTCACCACGATTAGAAGATTATGTTCCGAGTTTCCAAAGGCACTAAACTATTATGGTCCTTGAGTGTTGGTTTTTACTATGTAATAATTATTCCGCAAAAGTAATGTAATGTCCATGTACGTCAGGATTCGGGCCTCTACAGTTGGTATCAGAGTAAAGTTTTAGTCAAACTTTGGAAACTAGGATGTGAAAACGTTAGTAATATCCCTAGAGATATTTCTATGGTATGTCTAGGGATATCCCTAAGGATAAGTATACGTATAGGATATAGTCCTAGAACTACGTTAATGATCATAGAATTTAACCTAAGATGTTATATATTGAGGAAACTCCCCCTTTACTATGTTTTTTTCCCTAGCATGATTTTTTCCTCTCACACTATTCCTTTTGGGTTTTAGAAAATGGCTGGAAACAGGAAGATTCACGATAATGGAGGATATGACGAACAATGGAATGATATTCTTCATGAGAAACCAAATGAAATAGGATTTTGAAGTCCAAACATTGTTATTATGCCTAATAAGCAATCTCATAATATGATCAATAATCTCAAATTTGGTAAGCTTCCCGACTCAGATAATAAGAGAAAGATAGAGTTTCATGATGATCATAGAGAAAAGAAAGTTCAATTTCCCTCATGTAAGTCATGTGTGAAGAGGCATCAAGGAGAATGTTTCAATGGATCTAGAAGATGCTTTGGGTGTGGAAAAGAAGGACATAATGCCAGTAAGTGCAATGGAAAAGGTTCAGTTAACACCATGGATGAGGATAATGGTATTTCTACAACATCAATAATGGTTAAATGTTTTAAATGTGGAATGTACGGGCATTATTCAAACCAATGACCTAAGGGAAAGTCTCATGAAGAGAATAAGTATGGTCGTATGGGTAGTATTTATGTTGATGATGATGAAGAGACTACAAATGATATGTGAGATGAAAGAATTGTTGAAGCTCGATCAATGGTTTAAGAAGGTAGTGGAATGATTACATGTTTATCAATTATAATGTTGTATAAGTAATCTCATGGTACAATGGAATAAAGAGACATCTATGGATTGTTACACAGTTTTCTTTCCTTAAGTTTTGAAAGTGTATGATGAATGGTACCAGTAACCATGAAAGGTTATTCAGATATTTTTGGAAAGTTGATGATATGCGCATAATGAAGGGATAAGGAGAAAATTAAATGTTTGATAGTATTCATGAGCTCATGGATGATATAAGGAGAAGGTTATATCATGGTTTTAGTATATAGATTTTTTTGATTTTGGTATGTGGAAAGAGTTAACTGTTGACAGATTTCATGTTTTGACTAAGGATTAATGGGTATTCATTTTTCAAGAGAAAACATGATTAAGGTATTCACATGATTGGAATGTGACCAACAAGATATATGGGGGATAAACGATGGTTGGTTGATGAAATTTCAAGTAATTGTTTTCTTTATACTATGAGCTTGGACCGAAGTATTTTAGATAAATATTGGAATGAATTATGTTAGACATAACTTAGTATTGTTTAAGGATAGAACTTTTTTCGATATTATTGATGGGATGTTATAGTAATGTAGTTTTAGAAAAAGGACAACCTGCAGGACGAGCGACAACCCATCGCGTCGGACAAGGCTGTGGGAATCGAACCCACAACCGAAGTGCGGCTGGCCTTTATCGCCTACCACTGGCCTACAGGAAGTCCCTATTTAGTATAAACTAGTTTTATTATATTAAGCAGTATGATATATGAAGTATAAGTCCATTTTAGGAACCATATATGATTAATCTCACTATAGATTGACTTATGTATATTTAATAACTTTTGCTAACCTTTTGATTGAGATAGATGGAATGAATCGTCAATCAATCACATGATCTGCTAACACTTCACGAATAACAAATTAAACTTCATTTCTTTAAGAGATGAAGTGGAAATTGTTCAAGTCACGAACAACAGTAAGATTGTACCAAAATAAAGTAAGTATTTATTCTAAATCAAATTCTTCAACCTTAGGGAAATGATCTTGAAAACCAAAAGTGTTTTCCTAGTGCCCTTATATCTGATGAATCAGATGGTACCCTAGATCATCACAAATTTATGGCTTTGTGATTGTTAGATTTTTCATATCCATGTTCTCTACCACTATCCATCAGAACATGATGGTTAGATTTTTCTTCCATATCCATATTTTCACCTATGTTCTCCGACGTGAAAAACCAGTGATGAGTTAATTTGGGTAACTGTTATGTTTCATACTTTAGTTTTTAAAGCCAAGTTTTGGAATTCATTTTGAGGATGTGGTTTTCTATCAAAGATTCTTTCGAGTAGTAAACCTTTTATAACCCTGAAAAATTTCGAGGGAGAAATTCATTTTAAGGGGGGTAAAATGTAACACCCCGAGATTTTATGAAAAATATTATTTTTAATTTCATTAATGTCATGTCTTGTAAGCTACACCAAAAGGAGCTTTCACAACACGCATCCCTGACTTGGCTTGTATTACACGCAATAAATACCTTCCTCGATAGCGTGGGTAGCACACAATACCGAGTTTCACTAAACGAGATATTATTATAATATTATTATGAACTAGCTGTTATGAATAGTAATACCCAATTTTTGAAAATTATAAATTTTATCTTTCAAAAAGGACTTCATTTTTGGATTCGGAATATCTAAATTATCTTAGGGTGAAATTTTGGTACTTTTTGGATAACTTTCATATTCTGATGAATAGTGAAAATTACTAAATTTTAATTAAAAACAACTTTTTTAATCGAAATAATTAATAGTGATAAATTATTAATTTGAGTGGTTTTAATGTATATTTAGAATATATTTTTTTATCATTTAATATAATGTTGGTCATTGGATGTAATTTCACATTTAAATCAGACATAAACAAGTGTCAATCTTTTGATAGTTATTATCTCTTAAAAACACACTATTTGTTTTGACGACGGGAATTAATTTTTGAATTAATTAATGCAACTGATATGTTTTTGAATTTGGTAAAATGGAAATCATTTTATAATTCATAATATCAAATATAGCTTAGGCCAAATTTTTGGTATTTTTCTGGAAACTTTCATTTTTTGATGAATAGTGAAACCACTAAGTGGTAGTTAAAAAAGTAAATTTTTCATAAAAATTAATTTTACCGCTTCTGTGAGTGGAATTTCGAAAATCCGAGAGACACGGTTAATATCAAGGACTAAAATGTGGTTCAATAAGATGAAAATATTTTTTGTTGAATAGTAACTTTTACTTTTATTTACCACGGTTAAAAGTAAATAGGATAATTAAGGGTAAAAATGATATTATTATTACCATAACACATGTCCTAAATCTATTGGATAAGAGTAAGTCGACCAAAAACAACCTTAGGAATAACATATGACCATTTAGGCCCACATGGATTAGATTAGGACATTTAATATTAATTTATTTAAAGAAGGGTTAAAATAGTTAAAATCAAAGTTTAATAAGTAAATCATTTTTAATATAGGGTTATACATAAGATAAATTAGACTATAAATATCCATTAGAAATCTAAAAATATTTCCTACATAATGGTATTTTATTTATAATTTTTAGACATTAAATAATTTAATTTATTTATGACACAAAGATGATGAAGTAATTATCCTATTAATGAAATATTGACATAATTGATGTTATAAATACCCAAATAAATGTAATTTGAGACTTTTTTTTATGAATTCCACTAATTTTCTAGGTTACTATGTCATGTTATTATTTATTTAGTTAACTTTTTTTGAACTAATAATTATGTTATGAGTTTCACAAAAATCAATTACCAAAGAGTGTTAAAATTGACATAAAATATTGTTTAAAACAAATATTATATTATTAATTGTTATTTTATTCCTAAAAATATAAGGTTCGGAAAAATGACTTATATAAGGTTATATATATTAATAATAAACCACTTCGGGTTCTTTTGGCTTGTTATATTAAGTTTATTAACCTTATAGTGTAAGAAAACAATAAGACACGGTAAAAGTAAAATTATTTATCTTAAGGTTAAATATAAATGATAAGGTTAAAATAGAAACCTAATCTTGTCTATATTCTATTGGATAAGAGTATTTCAACCCATCCCCACCTTATCTTATAAATAACTCAATTTGGAGCTATTATAAACCGCATATGACTTTATAATAAAATAATATGTTTAGTTTTTCCAAAGGTGCCCCTCTCCTCCCTTATAAAAGGGAACCTCCTCCCTCTCTTCCTCACACCACTTTGAGCCTTCATGATCGTCCAACCCCTGAAATATTCTCTTCTACACTTTCATAGAAACATCCTAGAGCTTCGGGTCTTCTTCAAAGACCAATTTTAGTTCCCTAAGAGGAGGTCTCAAAGAGGCGCTTCAAAGAAGAGGTAATGTTCGTTACCGATTCTTTCAACTTTATTTCTACTTCCGCTTATTCTTATTTAGTTGTTTCATTATGAAGTAATAACATCAGTATAACTCATATAATGATATGTTATTGTAAGTATGAAACAATCCTATTTGACCATCTATCGATCTTACGGAAAATGAAATCACCACGCGTGCGTACGTACGGAATACCGTCTCCACGCCGTGGTGAAATCTGTTTTTCCACCAAAACCTTACATAGATGGGTATAATGGTGTAAAGAATAACTATATATGGTTATTATAACATCATAATGATTCTGATATATTATACCATCCACTCCAATTCTATTCAATAATTATGGTAACGATATCATCACTCGTGCGTACGTACGGACTACCGTCTCCACGACGCGATGTGATTCATTCTCCATGTTAACCATAAATGAATCATCATAAAGTTTATATAATGAATAATAATGAAATATATGAAATAATAATTCTACTGGATTTATGTATATATATATATATGTATGTCATCTATTTAGTTTCATTCAATTCAATAAGGAAACAAAAACAACATTCACGCGTACGTACAGCCTACCGTCTCCATGAATGGTGTATTTCATTCCTTTTATCGATATATAATATAAATATGTATATGATGAATATATATTATATATAAATAATGTTTTACATTATGGAATTATTTAAATCAGGATATAATTAATAATATCAAGAATGACAAGTCGAAACACATACGATAAATGAAATGATTTTACCCAAAACGCTGCTTTAACATGGAATTTAAAAAAGAACGGGTAATATAAAGTCATAAGTGAAAAATATATGATATAATAACCATGAATATGATTCTGTAATAAGTTAATGACATTATTTAAATCATTATACAGGAGTTTCGGATACGTACGAAGCTTATTGGACCTAAGTTAAGGGATAATTTTGGAAATCTTATTTTTATCCGAGATTTCTTATTCGTAAGTATTTACTGGGGTTATTGCTATCAGCCATGTCCATGCTTTATAAAAGTGCATTCATGTATTTTTAAACTCCTTTTTAACCATTTTGACTTTTAACCCATGGTATGGAGGGAATCTTTTATTTATTTACCCTACAAGGTACTTTTTGACTTTTTCAACAAAAGTACAAGAAGAATGTTTTTTTTACATATACGGCATGAAAGGATTTTTACGGTTTTATAAAGCCATATTTTCATGAAGATTACTCCAAAAGATTTCATGAAAATTCTAAAAAAAATTGTTTTCTTTTAAAATTTCATGATGTTTTTTGAAAAGAAATTGATTTTGAAAAAGAAAGGATATTTTCCTCAAGAATTCATTTCAAGTGTTTTATCAAAACAATTTTCCATCTAAGATGACATTATTTCATATGTGTATGTTTCAAGTATAAAGTCTCTATGATTTACATGGTTTCACTTTTCTCATTATGAAATGATATCCATTTCTTTTATATGGATTATGTAATGATGGAATGATGTTTATGAAACCCATTTTATTTGTTGGGTTATTATGAATGATGTATGTTTATTTTGTGGAACAAGTAAGAGTGATTTCATTATGATATGGGAGGGACCTATATCTCCCTCCAATGCATTGGGTAAAGATTTATATCTCATGAGATAGAAATGGCTGGAATGGTAAGTTAATCCAGTTCAGTGTTACAGGACTGAAACAGGGACTGAACTCGATTCAGAAAGGGACTTTGTCCACTAAGATGTTCTTGGTATCAATTCCTTGGCTACTATGGAAATCATAACATGTGATTAATGGTTTCCACAATTAAATGTTTTATTCCCATGCTATTTTATCATGCTTAATGTTTCTTTATGATCTATGCCTTACGTACTACCATGATTTTTGTCATCGCTCAAGATTTTTATGTTTAAATATTATGTTAATGTTTTGAAGTTCAAATGTATGTGATTTATTTTATTTTATCCATGCTTACCCTTACTGAGCATTTGATCTCACCATTTTATATGTTTTATTTTCCCCAAGATTTAATGAATGGTTTTAGGTAAGAAAACAAAAAGGGATGATCTTTATGGGAGATGTTGAAGATCTTTCACCACAATTAGAAGATCAGGTTCCGAGTTTTCAAAGAAACTAAACTATTACGGTCCTTGAGTGTTAGTTTTTACTATGTAATAAGTATTCTGAAAAAGTAATTTAACGTCCATGTACGTCATGATTCAGGCCTCTATAATGTCTCCTTCTCTAACCGATGAATTTGGGGTGGAGCTAGAATATCGGGCCAACTCGACCCGTGGGCGTAGAACCTCAAGTTTTTACCCAACTCCACCTAGCCATGTGGACATTCTTATTTTTCACTCACCACAATTAACCACATCATAACAAGAATAGAAAATATAATTTACTACTTCACAAAATATCAATAAATGATAAATTAACTATATTCCTCAATCAATTAACCCATTCATCATTTATAATACTTAACCCTTTAGTCCCATTTCTAATTTTCCGTGCCTAACTCACTGAGATTATTCAAGTGTCAACATAATCCCTTATCATATTCCCATTTTCCCCCTTTAACCCATTTAAATTCCAACCGAACAATCCCTTAGACTATATCCACATTAGACAAAACTATACACAATACATTACAACTAATTACATATACCAATTAACCTCTTTTGTAAGCTTCTACATCATCATGTGTCGATTTTTCACCTTTTATTTCCATTATCCACATCGGGAGGGCTGACACACCCCATGGGTGGACCTAATTTTGTCAAGTCATCCTCCATGAATACCAAGGGGGTCAAGAAGGGTTAAATTATGCATTTGGACACCCATTTATCACACATTCCTACTAGAATCAAGAAGACATCAAGAAAGGATATAATAATGAAACCCTACTTACACATATCTACAAAAGAACCTAGGGGTATGACTTATTTACCAACTACCTTAAATATATTGGGGAATGCACTCTCAACCAAATCCTTGGATCCTGATTCAATCAAACCATGATTCCCCAACCTAAAACATAATGAAAAAGAGGGGTTTGAGAGATTCATAATAAGATATGTATAAGGCCCTACCTTAAAACCTTACTTAATCTTGAGTTATTACAAGATTACACATTGAGGATCTTTTCAGGTTTAGAGTTTTAGAAAATTAGATCATAAAACTTGCATTACATTCCACATTTAAACAAAGTGGTTAAATAAAAGATAGTATTCATTTTTCCCATCAACGGGAACATATTTAAAATAAAACATGGATTCTTTCTTGACACTTACTTGACACTATCATCATATCATGTACCCTTCCCTTGACCTGTGAAAAACATTTCAAAAACTTGGGATGAGCATAAAAAGCTCAGTAAGGGATATAAAAATATGGAAAGGAAACATGAGTACATGTATACATAAGAATGAAATCATACTTTACTCATAAAACAGAATCACTTTAACATAACTCATAAAAATCATGAATAAATCATAGAAATCATAAGACATAAAGGTAACTTGAGGCATTCATAACATTCTTACGTAGGGAGTAACCCTCTTGGTTATGTTTGGAATACCCATCACAGTATATTCCCTAAATATCTTCGAAGAAACCTTAATGTTTAACCCCTTCGCATTACCCAATGCATTGGAGAGCTATATCGGGCTCACCCGCCCTTAGTTTATCACGGAACCACCCGTCTTCATAATAATTCCCAAGAACCATAACATAATTGTAGCATATAAAACATGCATAAAGGAAACATAACATTTCCACTTTTCAATCACAAGATATCAATACCACACATTGATATAAAAACATTATGAAAGCCATTTTCAATACCAAAATAAAATAAAAGTAAAACATGGTGTTTATTTTTATTTTAAAAAATGTATGGATTTTAGAGGAAGCCGAAACTCAAATAATGGTCATGGCGGCGAAGAAGTCGTTGTCACCGCATACATACGACAAAAACATTCCCTTTTTTCATTTAGTAAAACGCTTTGTATAAAAAAGTTTCCTTTCGGATAAACGTAAAAGTAAACGGGGTTTATACACCCTATAAAAGAAGGTTGTGTATAAAAAAAAATACGCCTCAATGAAAGGAGATTGAGACGAAGTCCCCTACAAAGACGGTATCCTCAGATTAAGGATAAATCAATTCCATAATTATGTGTGCCAAACTAATACACCAAATATAAGTGGATATTGAGTGTAAAAAAATCAGATGTTATTCACACATATTCATAGAACGACATATTCAAGGAGTACAAGCTTATCCCAAATTACAAAAATTGGGTTAAGAAGTTCCCTTACAAAAATTTGACAGCCTAACAGCATCACTACAAAATTCAGAAAATGAGTTGATGAGAGATAAAAAGGGTATCTCATCACATGGAAATAAAATTTAAATCATTAAGGATATAGAAGAACATATGAAAACATAATGTTATGTGAATTAAAAGACATAAAAAAAGAAGTCTTTTAAAAAGAGGAGGGTGAAAGGTTCCCTTACCGACATGGGTATCTTTTGAAACATACACCCCGTGAAAGGAGAATACAACATTGATGTAAATACTCATAAATCAAATTATATTACACAATGAGTAAAATAATAGGTAGTACATACACCACTCAATGGAAATTGTGGCAAATGTAGCATAAATCTTACAGGAAGAAAAGTGAGATGAAAAATCCCTTAGGAAAACTCGGCAGCCTAACGGCGCCACTTAAAACTTCCAAAAATGGATTGATGAGATCAAATAGGGTGTCTCATCATATTACAATAAAATTTACAGAAAGATGAATATAAACTACATCCCCCATCATAAAAAAGTAGAGCTTAACATAAGTGTCATAAAGGAGAGTACTTAAAAAGAAAGAGAGAGGTTAGATCTCTTACGAAAATTCGGTAGCCCAACGACGCCACTCAAAACTTCCAAAATGGATTGATGAGATAGAATAGGGTCTCTCATCATATGAACATAAAAATTACAGTAATAGTAATATAAAAGAACATCCCAATCAAAAGAAATATGAGCTTAAAAGGAATGACACAAAAGAGTGTACATAAAAAGAAAGAGAGGAGTATGATCTCTTACCTCGGGTCCGACTTGACTCGATCGTTCTTTAACATCCTGAATAATGAACTTGAGTTAATTTATACTTGATTAAGAACCTTTTTAAAGTTCATTATTCATTTTATATAACTTATTTCCATGTTATAAACATTATGTAATCATTTAATTTAATAATGTTTGTTTTGTCGATATTTGGTTCTTAAGTCGAAAGTTGACTTCTTACAATTACATGTTGTTCGTGTGGTCAAAGGTTCATTATATCCAGAATTATATTCATGATTTGGATATCATATATATCATATATATCCAAAATATACATGTATTTATAATATTACATAATCATTTAGTGGTAAGAAATGAAATGCACCGTTCATGGAGATGGTAAGTCGTACGTACGCATGAACCCTACTTTCATTTCTATGTCATATTAATGGAATTAAAACTAAATAAGAGGTATGTATATTTTAATTCCAGAATTATATTCATCATTTATATGTAACATAAAACATATATAATAACATTAAATCCATCCTTTATACATCCCACATATGGCATTAACGAATCAAATCACTTTGAGGGGGAGGTAGTCCGCACTTCCTAAAATGAAATTATCATGTTTACCCGCAATGGAAACCATAAAGGTATGACAAAAAAGAAAAATACAGAAGCTTAAGTAAAACATAAACATATTATATATCATATATATTTATAGTAAAATCTTAATTTCCACCTTTTAAGGTGTTATATGAGTGTTGAACAATCATCGTTTCGTGAGGCAAAAATTCACCATCCACAGAAACAGTATGTTCTTTAAGCATTTGATGTAGGTGTGTGTAAGTGTAGCTCGAATGATTTTTATAAAAACATCCTAGTATATTTCATATACTGGAGTTGTTACAAAATAAATGAATAAAAAGATTTTAGGGGGTTGGAGAATCAAAATAAAACAAAAGAACACAAGTGAAGACATTACCTTAAAATCACGTAACTCTTTTTTATTTGAGCTGAAAGGCTTCATTGGGAAGACTTATGCCCAAAGTGAGGATTTTAGGAGTAAGAGAGGGATTTGGAGAGGAAAAATGAGCAGGGGTTGGCCGAGCCAAATGCTTTAGAGATGTGGGTAAGGTGGTAGAGGTTGGGGCCTTTTATAAGAGGAGAGGAGGGGAACTCTTGTAATGTTACAAAATGTTGCTTTATTTTCAAATGAGTTATGGATTTTAAAGGTCGCACATTGATGTATTTAGAGGATAACGTGGTAAGGGTTCTAAATATACTCATCCAATAGGTTTTTGACAAGTTTATGTTATATTTTTAACATTATATTTTTATTTTATTTAAATCCTTTATTAATGAGGTAATCGCTGCATCGTCATTATGTCATAAATAATTTAATTTATTTAATGTCTAAAAATTATAAAAAATAGAATGATGTAGGAAATATTTTTAGCTTTCTAATTAATATTTATATTCAAAAATATGACTTCTATAACCCCATTTAAAATTTGTTTTAGTGAAACATCTCATGCTTGTGACATTTTTATTTTAACTTTAAATAAAAAGTTATTTATGTCATTTTCCAACCAAAGTGGCTTCATGGGGTCCCCAAGTTGACCCATGGATTGTATTGGTCGGCCATGACATATCCATTGAGGGTAGGGCATGTGTCTAGGTCATTTCACATTATTAAAACAATATTTTACCTTAAATTACACTAATTACCTCTAATCGCGATTAAGAAAATAAAAGTTACTATTCACCAAAAAATTATTTTAATCTCATTGAATGAAATTTTACTTCCTAATGAAAACCATGTATGTCAGATTTTTGAAACTCAAAACACAGAGGTGTCAAAGTTTCATTTAAACAAAAAATCAGTTTCTTTAACTACCACTTAGTGGTTTCACTATTCATCAAAAATTGAAGTTCTTCAGAAAAATAGCAAACATTCACCCTAAGCTATATTTGATATTTCGAACTAAAACATGATATCTATTTTACAAAATTCAAAACATATAAGTTGCATTAATTAATTTAATAATTAATTACCACTGTCAAAACAAATAGCGTGTGTAACACCCCGAGATTTTATACAAAATATTTTTTTAATTTCATTAATGTCTTGTGTTGTACGCTACACCGAAAGGAGCTTGAACAACATGCATCATTGACTTGCCTTGAATTAAATTCAATCAAGACCTTCCTCGATAGCGTGTGTAGTACGCAATACCGAGTTTCACTAAACAACGATATGCTATTAAAATATTATTAAAACTAGCCGTTATGAATAGTAATAACCACTTTTTGAAATTTTGTAAATTTTATTTTTCAAAATGGACTTCATTTTTGGATTCGGAATATTGAAATTAGCTTAGGGTGAAATTTTGGTACATTTCGGAAAACTTTCATTTTCTGATGAATAGTGAAAATTACTAAATTTTAATTAAAAACAACCTTTTTAATCGAAATAAATAATAGTGATAAATTATTAATTTGAGTTGTTTTAAAGTATATTTGTAATATATTTTTACAATTTAATACAATTTTGGTCATTAGATGTAATTCTACATTTAAACCAGACATAAACAAATGTCAATCTTTTGATAGTTATTATTTCTTAAGAACACGCTATTTGTTTTGACGACGGGAATTAATTTTTAAATTAATTAATTCAACTGATATGTTTTTAATTTGGTAAAATAGACATAATTTTTGAGTTCATAATATCAAATATAGCTTAGGCCTAATTTTTGGATTTTTCTGGAAACTTTCATTTTTTTGATGAATAGTGAAACCACTAAGTGGTAGTTAAGAAAAATGAATTTTTCATAAAACATAATTTTACCGCTTCTGTGAGTGGAATTTCAAAAATCCGAGAGACATGGTTGATGTTAGTAAGTAAAATGTGGTTCAATGAGATGAAAATAATTTTTGGTGAATAGTAACTTTTTTACTTTTTTTTACCACAGTTAAATGTAAATAGGGTAATTAAGGGTAAAAATGTTATTATTATTACCCTAACACATGTCCTAATTCTATTTGATAAGTTTAATTAGACCAAAAAAAACCTTATGAATTAAATATGATCATTTAGGCCCACTTGGATTAGATTAGGACATTTATTATTAATTTATTTAAAGAAGGGTTAAAATAGTTAAAATCAAAGTTTAATAAGTAAATAATTTTAAATTAAGGGTTATACATAAGATAAATTATACTATAAATACTCATTAGAAAGCTGAAAATATTTCCTACATAATGGTATTTTATTTGTAATTATTAGACATTAAATATATTAATTTATTTATGACACAAAGATGATGTAATAATTATCTTATTAATGAAATATTGACATCAGTGATGTTATAAATAGAAAAATAAATGTAATTTTAGACTTTTTATGAATTTCACTAATTTTCTAGGTTAATATGACATGTTCTTATAGATTTAATTAACTTTTTTTGAACTAATAATTCTGTTATGATTTTCAGAAAAATCAATTACTAAATAGTGTCAAAAATGACATAAAATAGTTTTTAAAACAAATATTATATTATTAATTGTTAGTTTATTCCTAAAAATCTAATGTTCGGCTATATTACTTATATACGGTTATATATATTAATAATAAACAACTTGGGGTTTTTTTGGCTTGATATAGTAAGTTTATTAACCTTATAGTGTAATAAAACAAGAAGACACGGTAAAAGTAAAATTATCTAGCTTAAAGTAAAATATAAATTATAAGGTTAAAATAGGAACCTAAACTTGTCTAAATTCTATTGTATGAGAGGATTTCAACCCATCCCCACCTTAGCTTCGAAATAAATCAATTTGGATCTATTTAAAACCGAATTTGGATTTATAATAAAATAATATTTCTAGTTATTCCAAAGGTGCCCCTCTCCTCCCTTATAAAAGGGCACCCCCTCCCTCTCTTCCTCACACCACTTTGAGCCTTCAAGCTCGGCCAAACCCTTCCATATTATCTTCTACACTTCCCTAGAAACATCCTAGAGGTTCTGGTCTTCCTCCAAGTACAATTTTAGTACCCTAAAAGGAGATATCAAAGAGGCGCTTCAAAGAAGGGGTAATTTCCGTTACCGATTCTTTCACCTTTATTTCTTCTTCCACTTCTTCTTCTTAGGTTGTTTCATTATGAAGTAATAAAATCAGTATCAATCATATACTGATATGTTATTATAAGTATGAAACAACCCTATTTAACCATCTATCCATCATATAGAAAATGAAATCACCGTGTGTGCATACGTACGGAATACCGTCTCCACGCCGTAGTGAAATCTATTTTCCACCACCACCTTACTTGGATGGGTATAATGGTGTAAATAATAACTATATATGATTATTTTAAAGTGATATTGATTTTTAAATAGTATACATACACTCCAATACAGTCCCACGATCATGAGAACGATATCATTTCTCGTGCGTACGTACGGACTACTGTCTCCACGACGCGATGAGATTTATTATCCACTTTAACCATTCATGAATGATTATAAAGTATATATAATAAGTAATAATGAAATATATGACATAATAATGATACTGTATTTATATGTATATATATGTATGTCATCTACTTAATTCTATTCAACTCAATAAGGAAACGAAAACAGCGTTCATGCGTACGTACGGCCTACCGTCTCTATGAACAGTGTATTTCTTTCCATTTACTGATTTATTATATATATGTATATTCTGAATATATATTATATGTAAATCATTATTTATATTCTGGAATTAAGTAATCATGATCTAAGTAATCATATGAATAATTACAAGTCAAAACACGGATGACAAATGAAACAATTTTACCCAAAAGGCTCTTTAACATGGAGTTTACAAAAGAACGGGTAATATAAAGTCATAAGTGAACCATATATGATATCATAACAATGAGTATAATTTTGGAATAAGTCAATGACATTATTTAAATCATTATAAGGAGGTTCGGACACTTACGAAGCAAATCAGACCTAAGGTATGGGAAATATCACAATCTCATTTTTATCCGAGATTGTTTATACTTTAGTATTTACTGGGGTGTATTTTATCATCCACATCCATGTTTCCTCAATATGTAATATTATTTCCATACACCTACAATTTTTTATATCCAATTTTACCCTTCGGAGAGTTTTTTTTAAAAGATATGAAAGGAATCTTTTGTCGTTTTTCGTACGAGGTACTTTTTGACTTTTCCGACAAAAGTACGAGAAGAATGTTTTTTTAACTTATACGACATGAATGGATTTTTTAAAACATTATTTCCAAGAAGCTTCCTTTACAAGTTTTCAAGTTTATTTTTAATCAACTTCTTTTAGTTTAAAATTGTATGACATGTTAAGAAAGGAAAAATGTTTTTGAAGTAGAAAGGATATTTTCCTCAAGAATGGAGTTCAAGTGTTTTATCAAAATTATTTTCCATCTAAGATAAAATAGGGTTCTGATTCTATCCCTATCATTACATTGATTTGATTAGGATGTGATGGAATTATTTTTAGGAATTCATTTATCTTATATAAATTGTTTTATAATGTCATGATGTTTAAGAATTCCATTTTTATTACATGGGTTATGCAATGATGTATGATTTATGATTTTATGGAACACATAAGAATGGTATCATTATGAGATGGGTGGGACCTATATCTCCCTCCAATTCATTGGGTAAAGATTTTATATCTCATGATATAGACATGGATGGAACGGTAGGTTATACCGGTTCAGTGAAACAGAACCGAAACGAGGAGTGAACTCGGTTCAGAAATGGACTTTGTCCACTAAGATAGTCTTGGCAATGAGTCTTGACTAATAAGAAATGATTATCTATGATTATGTGTTTATGCCACAAATTTTCATGTTTTATGTTATGATTATTGGGATTACATTTCACCACTATGATTTATCCCATGTTATGATATTATGATCTCTTTTGCAGGTTAAGATTTCCATAATGTTATGTTCTTATGAATATGATGTGATTGATATTTCTTTTGTTTACCCTTACTGAGCATTTGAGCTCACCCTTTTATGTTTTCTTTTCCCCAGGATATAAAGAAAGGTTTTAGGTAAAAAAAGGAATATATTTATGGGAGATGTTGAAGATCTTTCACCACGATTAGAAGATTATTTTTTGAGTTTCCAAAGACACAAAACTATTACGGTCCTTGTGTGTGTGTTTTTGTTATGTACTAAGAATTATGAAAAAGTAATGTAATGTCCATTTACGTCAGGCTTCGGGTCTCTACAGTTGGTATTAGAGGAAAGTTTTAGTCAGCCTTTGGAAACTAGGATGCGAAAATGTTAGTGAGATCCCTAGAGATATTTCTATGGTATGTCTAGGGATGTCTCTAAGGTTAAGTATACGTATAGGTTATAGTCCTAGAATTGCGCTAACGATCTTAGAATTTAACCTAAGATGTTAGATATTGAGGGTAATCCCCCTTTACTATGTTGTTTTCTCTAGCATGATTTTTGCCTCTCAAAAGATTCATTTTGTGTTTTTGTTAATGGAGGGAACCAGAAGGAATTCGGTTAACATTGAATCCAATGGAAAAATTGGTGACCATGAGCAACAAAATTGTGTAATTCCTAGAGAGAAAGATATTGTGATTATGCTGAATCAGTCATCGCGATATATGATTAACGAGGTGAAATTTAGTGGTATGCCTAATTCATCAAAGAAGAGGAAGATAAACTATTATGCATGTTCTCATGTTGAGGAGCATAAAGAAAGGAATATTGAGATTTCTAAAGAAGGGAAGAAGAACCTTGAGGAATAACTCAAATGGAGGGACCGATGTTATCTGTGTGGAGAAAAGGCTCATGAGTGACAGACTGTTATGGAGTTCAATGTATTATTTGTGGAGAACATGGGCATTACCCAACTCAATTCCCTGACCTAAAAAGTTACTTCTAAATCAAAGAAGGACTAATTCTAGGACAATCATTGAAGTGGATGGACTGAAGTGTTTATGTATTGGTATTCAAGAATAATGTTGTTGAGGTACTTTTATGGTGTATTGAAATATTTATGTATTGGTATATTGTGGTTTTCAATAATTTTAAGGTACCGGTAACCATGAAAAGTGATTCAAATATTTTGGAAAGTAGATGATATGCACATAATGAAGGGATAAGGAGAAAATGAAATGTTTGACAGTATTCATGAGCTCATGATTGATATAAGGACTAAGTGATACCATGGTTTGATTATATAGAATTTTGAGGATTTTGGTATGTGGAAAGTGTTAACTTTTAACTGCATTCATGTTTTCACTAAGGTTCAATGGGTATTCAAGAGAATACATGATTAAGGACTTTGAATGTTTGGAATGTGACCAACAAGACATATCTTACGATATATGGGGATCAACAATGGAATTAAATCTCTGGTAATCGTTTTCACTATATGATGAGAGTGGACTGCAGTATTATGGATAAGCCTAAAGATTGGAATGAATTATGTTGGACATAAGTTATTATTGTTTAAGGATAGAAGTTTTTTCGATATTATTGATGGGATGTTATAGTAATATAGTTTTAGAAAAAGGACAACCTACAGGACGGGCGACAACCCATCGCGTCAGACAAGGCCGTGGGAATCGAACACACAACCGAAGTACGAATGACCTTTATCGCCTACCACTGGTCTACAGGAAGTCCCTGTTTAGTAGAAACTAGTTTTATTATATTAAGAAGTATGATATATGAAGTATATGTCCATTTTAAGAACCATATATGATTAATCTCACTATAGATGGACTTATGTATTTTTTTTGATAACTTTTCTAACCTTTTGTTTGAGACAGATGGGATGTCCCATCATTATATCTCATGATCTGATAACACATCACGAATGAAAAATTCAACTTCATTTCTTTAAGAGATGAAGTGTAAATTGTCCAAAGAACAACCAACGATGAGACTATACCGAAATCACGAAAGTATTTCTTCTAATTCCTATTTCATCAACTTTAGGGAAACGATCTTGAAAACCAAAAATGTTGTCCTAGTGCTCTTATATCTGATGAATCAGATGGTACCTTAGATCTTCACAAATTTATGGCTTTGTGATTGTTGTCTTTTTCCTAGCCATGTTCTCTACCACTCTCCATCAGAACATGATGGTTAGATTTCTCTTCCATATCCATATTTTCACCTATGTGGAAACCCAATGATTAGTTTATTTGGGTAACTGTTACGTTTCATACTTTTGTTTTTAAAGATTTTTTTTGGTATTCCTTTTTACGATGTGGGTTTCTATCAAATAAACTTTCGAATAGTAAACCATTTATAACCCCGACGAATTTCGAGGGCGAAATTCATTTTAAGGGGGGTAGAATGTAACACCCCGAGATTTTATAGAAAATATTCTTTTTAATTTCATTAATGTCTTGTGTTGTACGCTACACCAAAAGTATCTTGCACAACACCCATCCTTGAATTGCCTTTAATTAAACACAATCGCGACCTTCCTTGATAGCGTGTGTAGTATGCAATACCGAGTTTCACTAAACAACGATATGCTATTAAAATATTATTAAAACTAGCCGTTATGAATAGTAATAACCACTTTTTGAAATTTTGTAAATTTTATTTTTCAAAATGGACTTCATTTTTGGATTCGGAATATCGAAATTATCTTAGGGTGAAATTTTGGTACATTTCGGATAACTTTCATTTTCTGATGAATAGTGAAAATTACTAAATTTTAATTAAAAAAACCTTTTTAATCGAAATAATTAATAGTGACAGATTATTAATTTGAGTGGTTTTAAAGTATATTTAGAATATATTTTTACACTTTAATACAATGTTGGCCATTAGATGTAATTCTACATTTAAACCAGACATAAACCAATGTCAATCTTTTGATAGTTATTTTCTCTTAAGAACACGCTATTTGTTTTGACGACGGGAATTAATTTTTAAATTAATTAGTGCAAATGATATGTTTTTAATTTGGTAAAATAGACATGATTTTGAGTTCATAATATCAAATATATCTTGGGCCAAATTTTTGGTATTTTTCTGGAAACTTTCAGTTTTTTGATGAATAGTGAAACCACTAAGTGGTAGTTAAGAAAAATGAATTTTTCATAAAACTTAATTTTACCGCTTCTGTGAGTGGAATTTCAAAAATCCGAGAGACTCGGTTGATGTTAGTAAGTAAAATGTGGTTCAATGAGATGAAAATAATTTTTTGTGAATAGTAACTTTTTAATTTTTTTACCACGGTTAAAAGTAAATAGGGTAATTACGGGTAAAAATGTTATTATTATTACCCTAAAACATGTCCTAATTCTATTGGATAAGTGTCATTCGGCCAAAAACAAGTTTAGGAATAAAATATGATCATTTAGGCCCACTTGAATTAGATTAGGACATTTATTATTAATTTATTTAAAGAAGGGTTAAAATAGTTAAAATCAAAGTTTAATAAGTAAATAATTTTTAATATAGGGTTATACATAAGATAAATTCGACTCTAAATACTCATTAGAAAGCTAAATAGTTTTCCTACATAATGGTATTTTATTTGTAATTTTTAGACATTAAATAATTTAATTTATTTATGACACAAAGATGATGCAGTAATTATCTTATTAATAAAATATTGACATAATTGATGTTATAAATACCAAAATAAATGTAATTTGAGACTTTTTATGAATTACAATAATTTTATAGGTTAATATGACATGTTTTTATAGATTTAATTAACTTTTTTCGAACTAATAATTCTGTTATGATTTTCAGAAAAATCAATTACTAAATAGTGTCAAAATTGACATAAAATAGTTTTTAAAACAAATATTATATTATTAATTGTTAGTTTATTCCTAAAAATCTAAGGTTTGGGAAAATGACTTATATAAGGTTTATATATTAATAATAAACAACTTGGGGTTCGTTTGGATTGATATAGTTTGTTTATTAACCTTATAGTGTAAGAAAACAAGAAGACACCGTAAAAGTAAAATTATCTAACTTAAAGTTAAATATAAATGATAAGGATAAAATAGGAACCTAAAATTCTCTAAATTCTGTTGGATGAGAGTATTTCTACCCCTCCCCACCTTATATTCAAAATAAATCAATTTGGAGCTATTTAAAACCGAATTTGGATTTATAATAAAATAATATTTTTAGTTATTCCAAAGGTGCCCCTCTCCTCCCTTATAAAAGGGCACCCCCTCCCTCTCTTCCTCACACCACATTGAGCCTTCATGCTCGGCCAAACTTGACAAATTATCTTCTCCACTTCCCAAGCAACATCCTAGAGGTTCTGGTCTTCCTCCAAGACCAATTTTAGTACCCTAAAAGGAGATCTCAAAGAGGCGCTTCAAAGAAGGGATAGTTTCCGTTACTGATTCTTTCACCTTTATTTCTTCTTCCACTTCTTCTTCTTATGTTGTTTCATTATGAAGTAATAACATCAGTATCAATAATATACTGATTTGTTATTATAAGTATCACACAACCCTATTTCACCATCTATCCATCCTACGGAAAATGAAATCACCGCGCGTGCGTACGTACGAAATACCATCTCCACGCCGTGGTGAAATCTATTTTCCACCACCACCTTACTTAGATGGATATAATGGTGTAAACAATAACTATATATGATTATTTTAAAGTGATATTGATTCTGAAATAGTATACATACACTCCAATATAGTCCCACGATCATGAGAACGATATCATCGCTCGTGCGTACGTACGGACTACCGTCTCCACGACGCGATGAGATTCATTCTCCACTTTAACCATTCATGAATGATTATAAAGTATATATAATAAGTAATCATGAAATATATTACATAATAATGATACTGGATTTATGTTTATATATATGTATGCCATCTACATAATTCTATTCAACTCAATAAGGAAACGAAAACAGCGTTCATGCGTACGTACGACCTACCGTCTCCATGAACGGTGTATTTCTTTCCATTTACTGATTTATTATATATATGTATATTCTGAATATATATTATATATAAATCATGTTTTATATTCTGGAATTAAGTAATCATGATCTAAGTAATCATATAAATAATTAAAAGTCAAAACACGGATGACAAATGAAACAATTTTACCCAAAACGCTCTTTAACATGGAATTTACAAAAGAACGGGTAATATAAAGTCATAAGTGAACCATATATGATATAATAACAATGAGTATGATTCTGGAATAAGTAAATGAAATTATTTAAATCATTATACAGGAGGTTCAGACACTTACGAAGCAAATCGGACCTAAGGTAAGGGAAATATCACAATCTCATTTTTTTCTGATATTGTTTATACTTTAGTATTTACTGGGGTGTATTTTATAATCCACATCCATGATTCCTCAATATGTAATATTATTTCCATCCACCTACAATTTTTTAAATCCAATTTTACCCTTCGGTGAGTTTTTAGTAAAAGATATGAAAGGAATCTTTTGTCGTTTTTCATACGAGGTACTTTTTGACTTTTCCGACAAAAGTACGAGAAAAATGTTTTTTTTAACTTATACGGCATGAATGGATTTTTTAAAACATTATTTCCAAGAATATTCCTTTACAAGTTTTCAAGATTATTTTTAATCAACTTATTTTAGTTTAAAATTGTATTACATGTTAAGAAAGGAAAAATGTTTTTGAAGTAGAAAGGATATTTTCCTCAAGAATGGAGTTCAAGTGTTTTATCAAAATTATTTTCCATCTAAGATAAAATAGGGTTCTGATTATATCCCTATCATTACATTGATTAGATTATATTGTGATGGAATTATTTTTATGAATTCATTTATCTTATATAAATTGTTTTATAATGTCACGATGTTTAAGAATTCCATTTTTATTACATGGGTTATGCAATGATGTATGATTTATGATTTTGTGGCACACATAATAATGGTATCATTATGAGATGGGTGGGACCTACATCTCCCTCCAATGCATTGGGTAAAGATTTTATATCTCATGAGATTGACATGGCTGGAACGATAGGTTATACCGGTTCAGTGAAACAGGACTGAAACGAGGAGTGAACTCGGTTCAGAAATGGACTTTGTCCACTAATATTGTCTTGGAAATGAGTCTTGACTAATCAGAAATGATTCTCTATGATTATGTGTGTATGCCACAAAGTTTAATGTTTTAAGTTATGATTATTGGGATTATATTTCACTACTATGATTTATCCCATGTTATGATATTATGATCTCTTTTGCAGGTTAAGATTTCCAAAATGTTATGTTCTTATGAATATGATGTGATTGATATTTCTTTTGTTTACCCTTACTGAGCATTTGAGCTCACCCTTTTATGTTTTCTTTTCCCCAGGATATAAAGAAAGGTTTTAGGGAAAAAATGAAGATATTTATGGGAGATGTTGAAGATCTTTCACCACGATTAGAAGATTATTTTTCGAGTTTCCAAAGACACTAAACTATTACAGTCCTTGTGTTTGTGTTTTTTTTATGTACTAAGAATTCCGATAAAGTAATGTAATATCCATGTACGTCAGGCTTCGGGTCTCTACAGCGTGTTTTTATGAAACAATATCTATTAAAATATTGACACTAGTTTAAGTCCAATTTCCAAGTGAAATTAATTCCAATGACCACTATTGGATTAAATGATAAAAATATATTCTAATTTTACTTTATAGACAATTCAAAAGATAATCTAATCATATAAATAAATTAGATTAAAAAGAGGTTTTGAATTAAAATACAACATTTTTCACTATTCATTAAAAAATGAACTTTATCGGAAAGATACCAAAAATTTACACAAAGTAAATTTTTATGTCTCTATTCTAAAGAAGAATTTTATTTTGTCAAATATAACACATAAAATTGTCAAAAAGTGGATTTAAAAGAGGTTCTCCGTCAAAAGGTGGTTAATCGACCTTCTAAAGAACATTAGAATGTTTACGCTTAAAAATTGAATTCATTCACATTTTTAATCCTCTATCATTTATTGTAAAAAGTAAAAATATTTCACAAACATATATAATCATTTTGTAGTTAGTTCTATTCATTCCTTCCATTACAACGTCTAGGAGTTAACTACCATTTAAAATAATATTATTTTATTATTAGAGTGCAACGTAAGATTCTCAAGAAACTCGTTGTTGCGCATTGGGTACGCCATCGAGCATATCATCCCCTTTAAAGTAATATTAATATTTTATTCACAAAAATGGATAAATATAAAAGTGTAATATTCTTTATTTACCCGGGGAGTTACAATAAGAGAGAGATACCAACCCAAATCAATAAAAAGTATAATAGAGTGGGTTTTCCTTACTCATATCTTCAATCCACAACTAACGGTGCTCCAAACATCCAAAAGATGGAGGAGATTGATCATTGGAACCTCTTGGAGTCAGTTTTCGTTCCTAGGGTCCAAAAGAGGAATAATGGTGGAACTACCTTGTTGGGTATCGAACTACTATAATGACATTTTTTTTAATTTTTTTAAAAGTTTATGGACCACACAGTTTATCTGCATGGTTTTCCAAATCGTGTGAAAACTGTGCGGATGCTACTATACAAATATTTCCCCCTCTCATGGTTTATCTACATGGTTTTCCAAACCTTGCACAAACCATGTGTAGGCTACAGTTAGTAAATATTTCTTCTACATAGTTTACCTGGTATATCTGCACGGTCAGGACTAGCTGTGCACAGACCATGTAGCCAGACCAGAAAACTCAATTTTCCCCTATTTCATGTCTCGAACCCCCAGAATACCCCAGATCCTTCCTAAGGACATTGAAAAATACTTATTCAGCCAAAGGATGGAATTAAATATAAACATGGGAAAAACATACCATAACAGAAATCTGAGATCTTATAATTTCCCCACATTATAATGACTCGTCCTGAGCTGCTCTTACTAAGCATCATTGAGTTCCCAGAAAAAAGATATTGGGCCACCAGGCCCACATATCTGATTCTCTCTCCTATGTTTCTTCCTAAATAATTCCATGTTTCCATAGAACATGAATCATGGGAACAAACTTTCCCCAAAAAACATTCTCACTATGATCCATAATACAAACCAGGTTCTCCTCAAAGGATGGATCAGCCTCAAGCTCGACATTCTCTTCATTTTCCCCAAGAGAAGGATCAGGATGGTACTATCGGAGTTGAGAACCATGGAAAACATCATGCATCCCACTATACCACTATGAAAGATCCCCTCTGTAAGCTACGGGCCTGATCCTTTCCACAACCTCAAATGGCCCCACATATGTAGGATACATTTTTTCCTACTTCCAACTTCAACGATGACCCAACATTGGTGACACCCGAAGAAACACACTATCACCCACCAGGAACTCAAGAGGTGTACAGTAACAATCTGCATATGACCTTTTCCTTATCTGAGATGTTTCCCTTTTCTATTGAATCAAATAAACTTTTTGTTACATCTTATGCACATTACTCCGCCCTAAAAACTCTAACTCCTCGACCTCCAACCAACACAATGGATATCTACAAGGTCCCCCATGATGTGAATCAAAATGTTCCATATGAACTATATCTTGAAAGAAAGTTTTATAAGAAAACTCAACAAGAGACATGTGTTTCTCCCATGATCCTCCAAAATCCAGAACATGTGATATAAACATGTCTTTTAATACCGGAATTGTATGCTCTAACTGCCCTTCAGTTTTTAGGTGGTAAACCATAATAAAAAACACATGGGTACCAAGTTATTTATGATGTCCCCTCTAGAAGAGAAAGGTAAAACACAGATCATGATCTGAAAAAATTTCTTTCAGAATGTCATGCTACTCTACTATTTTTCAAACATACAATTCCCCTAACAGGTCGACGGTATATGTCTCTTGAATCGGCATGAAATGATCCACATTGGTTAGCCGATCTACTACCACCCAAATTGCATCATTCTTCTGTGGCGTCCAGGGAAGACCCACCACAAATTCATTCATGATGTCATTAAAAATCCACTCTAGAATATGCAATTACTGCAACAACCACCTGGGCATTGATGTTCACACTTATCCTCGTGAAAAGTAAGGCTTCATGCCACAAACCTCATAACTCTTTTCTTTATTCTCATCCACCAAAACTGCCTACAAAGATCATGGAACATCTTAGTCAATACAATATGTACTACCCATGTTGATTCATGAAACCCACAGATCAACTACTTTTATACATCTACCGACACCACAACACTACCATTAACATAATCAACCACATCAACACTGAATGTCCAACCAGAAGGTGACTCCCCTACTTAAAGACATTATTTCAAACCCAAACTCTCTAGATCCACCAACTGACTCTCTTTAACTCATCTCATAAATGAATATTCAATTTCTATAGATGAAAGGGTAATTTACTTACACCCATCTTGTACCACGAAATTCATTTCAGGAAACAAGAACGTAATCACCCACTCTAAACTAGATTCCTGAACTACCTGATTCTGAGTCTTCTGGATCATCGCATCAGCAACACTATTCTCTTTCCCTAGTGTGTACACCAACTCAATATCCAAACACTACAGGTACTCAACCCACAATCACTTATAAAGATTAAAATCTCACTCAGAGACTATATACCTAAGAATTTTATGGTTGGTGAACACTGTGAAAGGTTCTCCCAACAAGTAATTCCTCCAACACCTTAAGGCGTAAACCACAATGACCATCTCCATGTCATGAGTAGGATAATTCCATTCATGTGGCCTCAATTTTCTCAACCCAATAGCTATAACTGGATATTACTTCATTAACACTGCCACATTTCCAACACCAGATGCATTAAAGAACAAGGTGTACCTCCTACCTAGTTCGGTTAAGATCCAAATCAATGTAGTGGTCAACTACTTCTCCAGCTCATGAAAATAATTCTCAAATGCCTCTGACCAATCAAAAATAATACCCTTCTTGGTTATTCTAATGAAACAAACTTCCAAATGAGAGAAATCTATAATAAAAATTTAGTAGTAACCATACAAACCTAGAAAAATATGAATATTAGTGACGTTCTTGGCTTCTCCCAAGGAACCACAACCTAAACCTATTCGGGATTCACCAGCACACATGCCTAAAAAATGATGTATCTCAGAATGTGAACCTCATCAATCCCAATCCAAAATTTTGATAGATTGGTGTAAAGACTATTATTTCTTAGTGTACTAAAGATGATGTCAAGATGTTTTTCATGATCTCCGCGAGTTCTGGAGTACACCAAGAAGTCATCAATGAACTAATCTATAAACTAATCCAGATATTGGTGGAATATCTGGTTGATCAATGCCATGAATACCACTGTTAAATTGGTTAATGAAAATAGAATTAATAAAAATTCATTCAACTCATAGCTACTTCAGAAAGATGTCTGAGGTATGTTAGAAGTCCTCAGCCTCAACTAATAGAACCCCATTATCAAATCGATCTTAGAAAACACTAAGGAACCTCTGATCTGATCAAACATGTCATCATTTCTAGGAAGAGGTTATTTTTTCTTAACCTTCATCTAGTTCAGCTTCTTATAATCGACCCATATCTTTTCGGATCAGTCATCCTTATTATAAAACAACACTAGAGATCCCCAAGGTTATGTAAAAGGATGTATAATCCCCTTACGCTCCAATTTCTCTAACTGAACATTCAGTTCTTGGAGATCTATTGGTGTCATTCGAAAGGATGGAATGGAAAATAGATCTACTCCTGGAAACAATTAGATAATAAATTAAAAATCTATCTTGGGTGGTAACCCTGAGAAGTCTTTAGGAAACACATATTGATACCGGTCCACAACATAAAGGAAATATTGGTTATCCATTCCCCCCATCATGTAAATTAAGGCATGCCACTTGGGTTTTGATTTATCCCAACTGTTAGTGTAGCGGCCCTGTGTAGACCATTTGAGTATCCCATTCACCATGAAGGACATAATCGCTCCCATCGATAGATGTGAACGTTACTCGAAGTCAGTAAAAATCGATATTGGCTGGATATAACACCAACTTGTCTATTCCCAAGATTACGTCAAAACCTGAAATCCCTAGACTAAACAGATCCCATAGAAAATGACACCCACCATTCTCTAGAGAACAACCCTTACACATCCTGATGTCCTCAACTCATACCCCTAGTGGAGTATCAAATGAGGTTACCCCACATGCGGTCTCCATGGTTAATCCCAACAATACAATGAACTGAGAAGAAATATAAGAATGTGTTGCACCTGTATCAAATAAATCACTAGAAAGTGTGTAAGCTACAAAAATCATACTGTTAATAGTAGACGGTCCGTCCTCACCCCCTTCCGATGTATCCTGAATTGAATGGAAATGATCATCCCCTTTACCATGTGCTCTGACCTGAGTACCTTTCATTGCACTACTTTGTTTGTATGAATGATATCTCCCTAGAAATCTACATCCACCTTCCCTATCATTATGACCCATGGAGCTCCAACTACCTACCTAATACATTGAAACCGACCCCCTACCTACACATGGCATCTACCTATAACCTCCATCATTCCCTAAATATCATTGGATACTAAAAAACCAATGCACGTGGCCTAACCTACCACACGCTTAGAACTCGACCAATGGGTGGGGAAATTGAACACACTTGGGCCCTGACCTGCCACACTAATAACAAATGAACTAGTCACCACCATGACAAACCAACCCCCTCTTCTGACTGCTATGTGTGCTTATGCCTTGCTGAAATATTCCAAAACAGTGCCCCCTACTATCAGAAGATGCACCACGTCCTCACCTAGCTGGCACTGCAAGTTCACTACCTGAATCTCTATTCAGGTTCCCCTCTGGGAAAAGGGATTGATCCACCACTTCAACAAACCTTTTCAGATGAATGGTATTCACTTGTGTCTTGATCTCGTGTCTTAGCCCATCTTGGATGCGTTTCACCACAACTGCCTCATCTCCTTTCAACATCAGAATGAAGAATCTTGAATCAATTAAATGACTAGCATAGTCCATTATCAATGTTTTACCCTGAGTCAACCTCATAAAATATGTTTCCCTCTCATACCTCAATGTTTCTGGGTAGAAGTTCTCAGGAAAATTCTCCTGAAAATCATTCCACATCATTCCTTCAGTCCGCCACATCTGAACAATGATCTCCCAAAAATTCTTCCCGTGACCTCTCAGCATATAGGCCACTAACATGACTCGATTCTCGAGATGTTTCTATAGATAGTAAAAAAGAGTTTTGATGGACTCTATCTAGAATTATGATTCCTCTAGTCCACCCTCTCTTGTAATGTTCAAAGGGCGTTGCGTCTGAAACTCCCTGGTCAGCTCAAACATACTCAGTGCAGCCCGCCATAGGTCATGTTCCATCAGCTGCATAAAATGAGTGATTTTATCACAAAACATATCTTCCATATTTTCATGTATCACCACATTCTCCAACTCCACTACTAAAGGAGCGTTCTCGGCAACGTCCCCATGTCACCCAACCGGGACAAATATTTGAGGTGGGATTTCCCTACAGTGAAGAATATGAGCTTTAGACCACAATCGTAATGATTTTATTAGAAGAAAAGAGATATAAGTAGGCTATTTACTTTACACACCAAAACCAGTTAAAATACTCTACCCAACCAAGCCCACCCAAAACCAGATCACTACCCTTAGCCATCTCTCCTATGTCCATGTCTAACATGGTGTCTAATTTACACGGTTAAAAGCCTTATATTTTACCCAATCCAAAATTGTTTCCTTATTCAAATTAAATCTCACTACATGTTAATCAAAATTTTATTAATTGTTTAGCACAATTTTCTAATTACTAATTACCCCTTTGAATGTCCTTTTTACCCATTCATACCATTATATTTGGAATAATTTCATTACTTTTAAGAAAACATATGAATCCTAACTTGTATATATTGCACACCAATCCCATGTGTGTGCCTATCATGATGCATGCCACTTACCTACATTGGTTCCTAGAGTGATGTATGAATGAAAAACCTCATTCATTTCCTTGCATGAGATAAATATCATAAAATTGTCAAATCACACAATGTTTCATCACTCAATGGTGAAATATCATCAAATATAACAAAACATGACAAGAAAAACAATCCCCTCCCATGGTGACATGGGTTTTCCCGCATACATGGGTTAGCTACTCCTAAGAACAATCCCATTATGAAGGCCTGACACTTTCCAAAACTCATGTCTACCCTCCACAAATAGTAATTATGGGAAATGAGCTCTTCTGATACCACTTTCTAACACCCCCAACTCGGGAGCTGCTAATTTGGTACCCTGATCTAGGTCACCATATAACCTCAAGCGTGCTTCCCCATACACCAGAGGTTGTCGACTAGTAGAGAGGGTCTAATAGATCATTTGGGGAGATTTTATCCTCATTACCAGAGTAATCCTAAACAGATAATAATTTAAATAATATAAATAATAGGCAACAATCAATAACATTCATAAGTAACCAATTCCAAAAATTTGGTACAAACATATACAATAGTAAATATGACAAGTCATGTACCAATGTCATGTGAAAAAAACCACAAAACAAGAAAAAAAATATATTCCCCAAAATGGTCTAGACTCCAAGTCTGGATCCTCACCCATAAATGCCCTACTTCTAACTCAACTCCCTAGCATAGGACCCCTGCCCTCATCCTAGCCTGCAAGCATGAAATCATCTCGGGTACCCAATGGCAGCCAGAGTAGGGTGTGAGTATAACTCAGTAGGCCATCACGAATGGTTTCTACAAAATGACTAACAAAAAAAGATAACTCATGCAATTGATAAATAATGGAAAGTAATGATAAACAGTTCAAAAGGTCATTCAAAATAATATCCCTTTTAATTAAACTACCATTTAATCCATTTTCACTACTTAGGAACCTCATGATTTAATCTACATCTTCCATGTGTTCAATGGATTAGTCTTATTCAATGTTCTCAATAATATGTTAATAAAATCATGTCTTATCTCACTAGGCATCACATTATAAAAACCACATAATCCTCACCTTGAAGCCTTAGTCCTAGTAGACTGAAACAACTAGGTGAATAGAACCTTGTCCCCTTCCCTAACTCATGCATTTGGGGTGGAGCTAGAACCTCGGTCCAACTCTACCCCTGGGCATAGAACCTCATGTCTATACCCCACTCTACCAAGACATGTGAACATGTGTATTTATCATTCACCACAACTATCCACGTCACAACAAGCCTAGAAAAAATCATTTACAACATCACAACAATATCAATTAATGGGAAATTAAAATTATTCCTCAATCCGTTAACACATTCATCATTTATAATACATAACCATTTAGTCTCATTTCCCATCTCACATGCCTAACTGACTAAGCATATTCAAGTGTAAACATAATCCATTATCATATTCCCATTATTCCCATTTAAACCATTTAAATACCGAAAAAACATTCCCTTATCCTTTACCTGCATTAGAAAAATATAACCATAATCCTTCTTAACTCATTACATTACCGAATTAACTGCTTTTCTATGCTTTTACATCATCATGTTTCAATTTCACAGCTTATATTTCCATTATCCTCATTGGGATGTTTGGTACACCCCATGGGTGACCCTAATTTGGTCAAGTCATCGTCCTTGCATCACATGGGGATCATGAAGGGTTTAATTAGTCATTTTGACACACAATACACCACAACATTCTAACGGAATCAAGAAAACATCAAGATCGGAGACAACAATGAATCCCTACTAGCACAAATCTACACAAAAACCAATGGATATGATTTGTAGACCACCTACCTCAAATCCATTATCGAACGCACTCTCAACTGAATACATAAATCATGATTCAATCAAAACTTGATCACTCAACCTATAAATTACTGAATTGAAGGTTTTCATAGCTTCAAAAAAATATAAGAGAGATATATAAACCCAAATCAAGAAAAAGAAGTAAGGAAGGGTTTGCCTTACCTGGATTTTCAATTCGAGACTAATAGTACTCCAAACAATCCTATGATGTGGGAGATTTATCCTTGGAGGATCATGGAATCTTTTGTTCATTCATAGGGTCCAATGGAGGAAGAATGGAGGAAATCCTTAGTTAGTTATAAATATCATGTAATGGAAGTTTTGAATCTTTTTTTAAATGTCTCTAGGCCACACGATTTACCCGCACGGTTTTCCAAACCGTATGCCATCCGAGAAGATGATACTCTCAAAAAATATCCCCCTCAAATAGTTTATCCACATGGTTTTTATAACCGTGCACAAATCATGTGGAGGATACTGTCCAGAAATCATTCCCTTGCATGGCTTACCTGGGTTGTCTGCACATTCAAAATAAACTATGCACCTACCATGTGGCTTTCCCAGAAAACTACTTTTCCACTTTTTTGCATCTTATACCCCTAGAACACCCTCAAGCCTTCCTAAGGACATATTAAAATACTTATTTTTACATAATGAAGGAATCATACTAAAACATTGGAAAAATATATGTTAACGAAAATCAGGGATCTTACAATGTGTCTAGATAGATATTTATCAATTATTTATTTATTAGTATATTTTAAGTGACTACAATACCATATTAATTTTAATTATTTAATGATTTTATTCTAATAATTTATCTTAATAGTAATTTTTGTTCCTTTTATTTATCTCCTTACATTGAATTTTATATTCCCTTAATGGGGGATTCCTCGTTGTTGATTGATTCTCAGTCAATTATAACGAGATAGTCATCTTAATGAATATGGAATTGAGATTAAGTGTATTTTTATGTAATTTCATGTTTGATTTCACTTATGAGAGAATTATTCTATTTATTATTGTATCAATATATTTTAATATATTTTTTTACAAAATATTTTTTAAAATGATTAATAAGGGGGAAACCAAAATATTAAATAGGGGACATGATATGAGATTAGTTTTCAATCAACTATTTCATAAGATAATAAATAGTAATATATAATCATTAATGTATAATATTTTAATCAAATAGAGATTAAATAATTAAATAATATTAATAGAAATTGATCAAATGGGATTGATGGAAAATATAATCTCCCAAGTGAATAGTAAATTACAATTTCGATGTGAATCAGGTCATTTTTATTTATAAAAATCACCCATTAAAATCAGCCCTTCATTCTAATTTTATCATTTAATATAAATTATATTTTTGATAATACTTTTTTAATTTAAACTTTCAATTATAATAGATTTTAGACAAGTGGAGTTCTTATATTATAGGATCTTAATTCCTCATGGTTTCGACCGTAATCATTTTCTTTACATTGATTTTCTAGTTTGGGATGGTGAATAAAATTTATAAAATATTATGTATTATTACCCATGTGAATTAATAGCCTTTTGTGATTAATTATTTATATATTGTTTGGGCCCTCATTAATATATTATGTTATATTCCCTGTATATAGAATGAAATGACATTGTTGTATTCAAAAAAATTTATATAATGAGTTGATTCACTCTCTTAACCGTAGTATGTTTACATCAAGATATTAATAATTAATCTAAGAAGGATTGTTTTGAGTAAGATATACTATATCAACTTTAGGAATATGAAATTATCATTCGGTTTTAAAATTAGTTATGGGAATCGTTCTCAACCTACTCCTTGAGTTATCATGCATCTAATGTAGATAATGAATTAATTTATGGCATGATCTATTTAGTAATTATGGTCATGGGATATTGTAATGGGTAATTGTATCACTCTAGGGAATAAATCCATTTTGAAGAATATAGTTAGTTGTTAAAGCATGAAGTTAGCATGGTGTTAATATAAATATTTTTAGATAAAATATATATTGTGTGATATATTTTTATTCTTTAGGGGTTTGAATCTAAAGTAGTTAGGATTTCAATTTTCTAAGGAATGTATCTTGTGTTAGTAATGTGGTTTTTTATTTTCCGTTGAGAAACTTTTATTGGGATTGAGATCATATTATTTCAGGGATAATTTGTATGTTTTTTCATTACATTCTTGGTTATGAAAATAGTTAAAAGGGGATTTGGATCTTTCCAGGGAAGATATCCAACGTGATTAGTATATTTATCCTCCAACGTAGTGAATCTATGTGAATAGGATTGGGATATCAACATGGTAGAGATAAAATTAAATGGGTTTAGTTATTTATCGGAGTAATAAGCTAGTGAAATGTTGAATGGTATCTTATTAGGGAAAATTACATAGAGACATGTATAGTTGTTCATCTTGCTAATGGGATTAGAAGATTGTGATTATATATTTTTATGCTAGAGGACCAAGGTGAGGGGTATATTTTTTTAATTAAATTGTTTATTTTTATGGGTTTCAAATATTTATAAGGTATATATTCTACTGTAATAGGGATTACTATTTTATTAGATGACTATAAATTATCTAACATATTAGTATATTTTTTCTGAGAACCATTTCAATCTCAATAATGAGATCTTTTAGAATCATTAGATTTTTTAGTCTAACTTCCAATTTTGGATAAAGATGGTGGAGTGGTGTGACCATTGTTCAAATGTATTAAGGTAGGATAATCATAAGTTAGAAAACCATATTATGTGAAATTTGAAGTTACCCTTGACGAATCCGATGGAGGTAGTTTGAAGACACAAAATGTTATTTATAAGAGTAACTCTATTGATATTTTGGAGTCATTATGATGGGAATTAAATTTAAAATATTATTCCCAAGGTATTTTTTAAGTGTCCTTAGAGTGATATGTATTTATAAACATGCATTATTTCTAATGTATGTGGGACTAAGTGGAGGGACGACCAATGATATTGGATTTTTATGGACATATCTTTTAAAAGGTCAAAATTGGTTGGGGACACATTCTATCATTCATATTATACTAGATTAGTATATTTATTTCCATTTTACAGATCACTAGTAAGAATTTTAATCACCTACTAATTATTTAACAAAAGTATTAAAGAATTAAACTTATGGATTAAGACTCACATCCAGACCATTTAAAGGTATATATTTTTTATTCTCCATTATTTCATTAAATAATTGTCTTTCTTATATTCATATATATTTGGGTTTATGTTTTATTTTTGGTATTTACATTGGTGTGGTTATGTCCTACATTTTGTTCGATTTAGTTCACATGGTCCATTTGGGATCGTTATGTTTCAGTGAGTTTTTCTACTACATAACATATTGTGGTTTACCTTAAAATAATAAGGTTGTCCAAAAACCAAAATAGTGATCATAGGCTATTATTTTTTTGTCTTAATAATGATAAATAGTAGTATCGGATCACAATTATATACTTCTACACAACTAGACTCAATCTATGGTTTGTCAAAGCTCAGTTCATTAGAACCATTCTACCTTCATTCCTATGGATGAATTCTAGTGTACAACAACTAATCCCTATTATGGGTTATGCAATTTAGATGGTGTTCTCTATCTTTCGAATTTAAGGAATTTGATGAGAGTTTGTTATGGGTGTATAAGATTTATAAAAAAAACATTAAATTCTTATAGATTTAGATATACTATATTCTTCCCTATAATTATCTTGATCTACCATTTATGGGTATCAAGAAACAATTTATTAATAAGGATGAATGTAAATGGAAAGAGTCACACCAATGTATGGGGAACTTTGTACAGAACTCTCTTTTATTTTTTCATATACACGTTTTGGGTCGTTTTTAGGTCGAGAGTTACTTTTTTGGGATGTTGGTGAATGTAGGAGGCCATCATATAACTAGAAGAGGGAACCTGCTAGCTGATGCTTATTATAAGAACACCTTCCCATCTCTAGGTTCCACTAGCTAGCTGATACAGGTCAATCTGTTCTATAGTTGAGGGAATGTAAGTGCATGAATTCTTCCTACACACATTGGATAGTAAGTGAGGGCTAGTGTCTCATAGGTGAAACTTTTGGTTGTTTTTTTAGTATGTGACATGATTTTATTTTACCACAAAATAAAATTTTATCTCTTCAAATATGGCCCCTATTACCCTATTTTTATTTCTATTGGTTTCGAGTATTCTTTTTGATAATCTTATCACACTCCCACTTTTAGTTGATGGATCTTCATGTCGATTGGAAGCTTGGATTTTCATTTAGTGTAATTATTCAATAGAATCCATTATAATATGATTTCTTCCCCTATTCTCTATTCATTTTATTTTATATGATGTGATATCACAAGATATGTCATGGAAATATAGAACAAATTTTTATTCAATTAGATCTTGGTTCGTAAAAATTGGATCTCTTCCTGTCCCATCATCGATTTAGAATTAAATGAGGTCCTTCTCATGTTTGAGGATAGATTCTCTATCATATGGTTTATCCCTTTCCATTCCTTAGGTTCCTTAAATTCATTTTCCTTTTAAATATTGAAATTTATTAATTTAAAACTATGAGAAGTGAATGTGATCTTTGATTGAAATAGAAATGTTTTCTCCATAGTGGGTTTCTTTTAGAATATATTTTGACACATATGATCAGTTCAAAAAATTTCCCAAATGATATTTCTAATTGGGAAACGGTTTTACAACCATAGTAGTAATAGATAATATTTAAAGAAAATTTCGGCATGAAATGAAATGGACATTCCGTGGAAAATAATTTACAAAATTAGAACATGGTTTCTATAATATAATGGAAATGTATTAGAAAATTGGTAATACCATAGTGTATGGGGAAAAAATACATATTTGTTCCCAGATGATGTTAGATATAAATAGGGGAGGTGCCCATAAAGACTTGTATTTCTTGTGGGTGTTATTTCTGAATCATTGAGCTTGTAAAATATTAAGAGACACTTATGATTTCTAGTCATCTTGTTTGTCTGAGTTTCAAATGGCATTTAGGTATGATTATTCCTTTATTTTTGTATGGATTCATTACAAACATGTTCATTTTAAATTCACATTACCAAAAATTATATGGATATTGATACTTGAGAAATATTATTTTATCTATTTATTCCTTATGGATAAATAATATGTCATATTTATTTTTGTAGTTAAATATTTAATGTATTTGAAATGAAATCCATATTATGATCTAATATAGAAAATGTATTCTTTTGAAATTATATTGAAATATATTATATATTAGAAAAATTGATACATGGGGATATAAATATATATATATTTAGTGGTATCCTATTGGTATGTTGATCTCACACTACTTTTTCCATTTTTGTCCATAACCACAGATTTACTTGATATAGGTAAATGGATGAGTGTCATGTAATGGGAAAATATCTCAGATTGTGTTTCCTTTCCAATAGGATTTGATGGATTTTGAATTCGGTCACATGGAGATGGGCTGATGGGTTTCATTGGGTTCCTTTTTGTTTTTATTCAGTCGTTTATCCAGACCTTATTACCCAATGTGTTGGATGTACATTTTTTGTTTATTTTCTTACATCTGATATATCATTTATAACCTCCATGTTACATAAGTTTTTTTCTATTCATCGTAGGTTATTTATGGGTGAAATCATTCCCATGTTTCCTTTTATGATACATCAATGCTTGTAACCAGCCTATAGAAATCAAGAATTCACATTGGGCCTTGTGTAAGGAATACTGTGGAGCCATTATTGGTAGACTGGGATTAGTATGTTACAAATTTGCATTAAAGGAAGGTAACCATAACATCCTACACTCATGATTTTCAATCATACTCAAAAAATTTGACATTATTGATAGAATATATACAGGACCTTCATAACTTGATAGGTTGTTTGGGAGTATTCTTAATCATCTCACATTTGTGAAAATCATTAAATTACCATAGAAAGATTGGGTTTGTCTCCCATAATTGTTTTTGGATATAAAAATTTGGGATTTATTTATAATTGTTTATGATAATGGAATTATATTATGTTATATATTTATTACATTATTTTATTATATTGTTTATGTATCCTTATTTAAGAACATCATTGAGTTCCTTTGAGGACGTTATAGTGAAAGTCCCATTGGTTAATCCTCCAGTGGACTTAGATATGGTGAAATTATACATCCCATGATTCATTACAAGGGACACGTTATAAATATTGATCTATGTTGGAGGGTGTATGATCTTATGGAATTAAAAAATAATTATCTACCAATCATTAATGGTTACAAATGAACACATGAATCATAGAAATAAATCAATAAGATTTTGAAGATTTTTTACTTTTTGAAAAATCTAGAAGACTCCATGGTTTGTTCCATTGTTTATATGATTGAAGGGCCATGAAGGAATTTTTGTGATTCTATTGTGAAATCCATTTTTATTGATGATATTTTTTAAACCACATATAAAAAATCATTGAATCGATAGTTATATTAGTAGAAACTAAGAGTTGTAAAGGAACAAGAGTTAATTTCTCTTGAGTACATAGATCATTCCATAATGGATAATTCTACTTAGTTTTTCATGTTAGTGCACCTATCACCAGAACATATTTCAAGGGCCTGTCTCAATTTAAATTAGTTTGAGATTGTATTATGGGCCAAAGGTTTGTGTATACTCTTTCTTATGTTCCAACCCACCTTCACAGTTTTCTGTAAAAAAAACAATGGTTGAGGTTGATATATTTTGGATGACATGGATTTTTGGAGCACTGGTGAAGATATTAATTATAAAATAATTTACTTCTATACTATATGAAGAAGGGAGACCATCACTAAGGTAGTGGAAACAGTGTGCAAGAGACATCATGAAAGAGTTGGGTGGTCTATAACTAATGTGGGAGTAGTAAACACCTAAAACATAAATGTTTTGGTAATTTGGTAATATTCAACATTTATATGAGAGTGAATCCAAAGTAAGTAGAGTTTAATAAACCATTACCAAGGGATCTTGGTTTCTATATGACATCACAAAAGTGGTATGATCTCAAACTCATACCAATGATGATTTTTAGTTTATAAAGAAAGGGAAATATGAGGTTTTATGTAATAATTCAGTAGATTATACACAATGGGGGTCAAATGAAGTACTATATACCATGATAGGTGTGGTTTTTATTACTACTAGTATGGTTATGGATTTACATGAGGCTGGTGAAAATCGTCATTTATATTTTCTAACATTATAGGTTCATTGGTCTTGAAACAAGGATTATTCCATTCACGATGAATTTTTTTAATCATTTAAGAATGATGTTGAAGAATATATTTCAATATCCCAAGAGTCATGTGATGATTATCAACCATGATATGATCTGGGACTTTTTAGTTCATAATCATAGCATACATGATCTTATCATTGGTATAAATTAGATGATTAGATATAAATACCAGATCGATTTATATAATTGATGGGATTAATTTAATTCATTCGTTAGATTCACTGATGTCTTATAGGGTGAGTGGGATCCTAGTTTTGGGAGACTAGGTATCATTTCTACTACTTCTGAGTTGATTCCAGGCGAGTTGTTTGTGATATTTCCAGATAACATTGATCCATGTATTATTTTTTAACTTCTTGTAGTGATAAGTGAGTATCCTTATGTCTTTCATATAATTTATCTAGATTACCACATCATAGTTTTGTTTAATTCAATATATTATTACTTATATAAAAGAAACCATCTTTTTATCTTCATACTATATGACACCCAATGAATTGAAATAAATAACTGTTCATCATGAGGATCATGAGGATAAAGGTTTTATTCATCCTAGTGATTCCCATTCAGTGTTATTTTCACTATTTTAAAAAAGTTGGAAAGTAGCCTCAAAAATAATTTTAATTACCAAAAACAAAACAGAATTATAGTGAAGAAAAAAAATATATTTCCTAGTATTGATGACTTTTTATCAGTATAAGAGATCCTAGTGATATTTCAATATGAGTTTCAGATTAAATTTTAATCAGTAGAGAGTTAGAGGGTAATATATTCCTCAGATAGAATTTATAAGTATTTATAGGTGTTATGATATCTTGTTCATAAAGTTTATCCTTACTAATACTTCTATGGAGTTTATGTATTTAATGAATGAAATATTTTATTATTTCATTGATAAATTATTGTTAGTTTTTTTGGATGAAATTATTTTTTATTATTGACTGAAGAAGGATCAAGATATGTATTTGAATATAAAACTTAGAACATTTAGATAACATCATCTATATGATATTATATTAAAATTTTAGTTATGGATTAAAGATGTGAACTTTTTGGTCCATGTGTTTTTTGAGAAGGATGTCTAAATGGATCACGAAAATATTCAAGAAGTGATGTCTTGGTAGTATCATGAAAATGTGTTTGATATAAATATTTCCATTAAAATAGATTTTTATTATAACCAAATTAATCTAGTATTATCCTAATTTTCATATCATATGATTGATCTTAATCATAATTCCATCAAATTTGATTGTAGTGATCAATTCCATATATATTCTAAGGAGTTGAAAGTGATATTGACTTCAAATAAAATCTTGATTCTTCCTCTGTCGGGTGTTAGATATGATGTTTAAGATAATTATGTAGTTGTGGGTTTAGGTTGAGTTTTGATGTAAGGGAAACTGGTAATGACTAATATATCTCATCAGTTATTACCTCATTAGAAGAACTATCCCATTCATGACCATGATTTGGAAGAATAGATTTATTCTATAATGATTTGGATCCACTTCCTATTTTTAGAGTGGTTTATGGTTTATTCATACCACAAGAGTTTAGTAAATATTTCCACAGACAAGGATCTAAACATGAGACAGAGACACTTGGTTTAGTATAACTGGAACTCTTATTTTTATATTTCGTAAACTTTGTAAATGTGAATATGGTTATAGATTCATTGAGTAAAATGTCTTAGTCTTTGGTACTAATGGAATTGGTGGGAGAGTAGTTATTGACATACTTGTGTGTCGAGATTCTATTAGATGAATGGATAATGACAGAAAAGTATTACTATATTTTCTTATAGATGGATCACTTATGGACACTTATATTTTACATGAATGGGAATAGGATGTTGGTTTTTAGTGATATATAAGGAATCTCTATACTTGGGAGTCCTCAGGTGAGTGGTCCCAATCTCTAGACATAATGTTGATCTTCTAAGGTATGATGATTTTTCTGCATAGTTTGAGTGAACATGACAAATGATGAACACTTGTCCAATTTCTCTATGCACCCTAGAGCTCTGGATATATATCATCCATTGATGGGTCTCTTCTGGTGGATGGGTATGAGGTGATAAATTGTGGACATTGTATCTTAGTGATCTATATACTGGAAAATCAACGTAGAACAACAGATTCCTACATGTTTTATTCATCCCATATCAATTATTTCATTTAAATCGGATGAAATGTCTATATAATTATTGATTAGGAAACCTAATAGTTCTAGTGGTAAGGTTATGATATGGTTGATTATTGATTGAATTAAAAAACAATTTGTTTGTTTCCTACCAATCAATGAGTTGATAAAGATACAATGTATTGGGAACTTTTACATGCCCAATATTTTCAGATATCAGGTTGTTTCACAAGTTAATAATCCGTATTTGTACCTATCATTCGCATCCTAAATTTGGAGTGGATTATATATAGTGATTGATTACCAGTTGATGTTATGAATAGATAATCCTCCCAAAATGGATGGAAAATATGATCGATCAACCCAAATTTTGAATGACATGGTACATGAATACTTAAATGAATTTAGTTTTTATTGGAAGGATCATCTCCCTTTAGTATAATTTTTCTATAACAATAGTTAGAAATATTCAATCAGGATGGTGATGGTTGGTGTGTTTTATAGGAGGCCATCAAGATCACCAATTTATTGGGGAAATTTTGGATAATTCTCCATTATTGGAATAAGTATCATCTTAGAGACAACAAATATAATTCAATTTATCTATATTTGGAAATAAATAGAATAGATTCACCTGAAATACTATGTCAATTTGAGTTGTTATCCATTAGAGTTTGAGGTTGGTGATTGGTTTTTCTCAGAGATTCACTACAGTTTGGATATAGATGTTTGGGATAATCATAGTAAGTTAAAACCCTATTATATCATCCCATTTGATATTATGGAGTGATAATAGAATTTATATAATCAATTCAACTTACCATCTTAATTGAATTATATTCATGATGTCTTCTGTGTCTCCCAACTAAAGAAGTATCTATTAGATCCATCCAATTTGATGATGTTGGGGGACATTGAGATTCTACCTAACAATTCAGTGCAAGAAAACCGATTCAAGATGATGGATCAATACGATAATATTTTCATGGAAATATGGTGCTATTTTTCAAGTGATATGGAATTGTAGTAGGGATATCCCTAAGACATTGGAACATTAGGCATTAATGATGCAATAATATCCTTATCACTTCTCAGGTACTTGATACTAGGCATTTCAGGTTATCTAAATATTTAATAGGTTAGAATTATCACACCAAAATCTGTGTGAGGAGGTATTGAGATCTCTTTTTTAGTTAATGTTTTGGTTCTTTTATATGTTTTGTGGTCGTTTTTTGGATATTGTTGAAGATAGGAGGCCACTAGCTAGATGGTTGAGGGAACTAGCTATCAAGTTCATTATGGAAGAACCCATGCATTTCTATAGATTTCACTAGCTTTACAATGTAGGGAGTGTATGTATTGGCATTATTCCTTCACTGATTTTCCATTCAGTGGACCATCATCCTGCAAGTAAGGCCATGTGGATAGCTAGTCAAATAATTGGGTATGTGTTTTAGTATGGGATAAAATTTCATTTTGGATATAAAAAAGATATGATCTCATAAATCTAACCCATAAACCCTATTTATTTTTCAATTGGTTTATAGGCTCCCTGATGATGGTTTTTTCTCCCTCCCCCTTTCTATTGAGGGTTGTTCATGCTAGTTGGATGCATTGATCTTTGTCAGATGTAGTATTGTTTGTGAATACATTCAAATATATTTCTTTCTATTTTCACCATTACATTTATGTCTTATGAGTCTAGATAACTATATCTAGCTTGGTCATAGTGATTTTATGTTGTTTCTATCATATCATAATTATTTGGAATCAATTCATTTCTTGTACCATAACTCATGTAGAAGGTAATGAGGTTTTCATCGTGTTTAGGTAGGTGTCACAATCTTATAGACTATCACATGGAATGCCTTATGTTGCTTAATTAATTTGGATTTTATTTTGTGAAATTTATGAATTCATATCTATGTGAGGTAATTTTCATCTTTTATGGAAATTTAAATGTTTTTCTAAAGGGTGGTTTTTTATCGAAATGATTTGCAAACAACAAATGTGTTTGATAAATTTCCGAATATATTGTTTTTAAAAATGATTTTTTTATGAATTAAGGAAATATAATATCACTATATAAAATGTTTTATGAATATTTGGGCATGAAATGAAATATATTTTCCATGTAAAATTCTTTATTAAATGATAACATGGTTTCATGAATGAAATGTAAATGTATTATCACATTCAGAATACCTTGGGCCACGAGGGGAAACATGACATATATATACCCTAATAGATAAACCTACCACTAGTGGATGTTACCATTATTCCATATACAATTATTCAATATCTATAATGAGTAACTAAGTTTATCAACCATTCTCAGTAAATTATGTTGGCTACTATTCTTATTCTTTTGATGTGTGTACACCTATGAGTTATTACATTTCTGTTTATTTGGTATTAATATTTTCTTACTTATTTGGGATATTGATGCTTGAAACCTATAATTTCATATACTTATTCATTATTTATAAATTTTTTCTCATATTGATTTTTTTATTTTCATATGTAATGTTTGTGAAACGGAAACAAAAGGATAATTTTATATGGGATATGACTTATATTTAAATGATTTTGAAATCTGTTTTATATAAGAAAATATAGATACACATTGATCTAAATTTCATATATTATAGGTGATATCATTATATAATTTTGATCTCACTACCTAATTTTTCCTTTAAGTGATTGTAGACATGGGTTTTTAGGGTATAGTTAAAGGGAAGAGTGTTATATAGAGGACAGTTCTCATAGATCTTGTTTCTTTTTCGATGGGTTGAGATTTTAGTGACATTTTTCATGTGTAGATATACCTATGGTTTAATTCAAGTTCTATTTTTTCATTTTTCATTTATCTTTCCCTTGATATCAATTATGATGCATGTACCTTTTTGGTATGTTGTTTTACATATGATGTATCTTTTAAATATTCTATGATACATGATCCATTTTTCCATCATATATATATTCAGGGGTAAATTTTTCTCATGATTCGTTTTATGGAGCCTCAATTATTATCACAATAGATTGTTGGTTTGAATGATCTCTTGGACTTATGGTTGGATAATTAGGATGACTATATTTATTAAATTGGGTTTGTATGTTATGTCTAGATAAGAAAAAATTAGGCTTGATTGAGATTTATTTATCTTAAAAGGTAGATTAAAACATATAGGGAGTTAGAATTTAATAATAACGTAACATAATTCTTACTAATAAATATTTAAAACAAACTATGATAAATTTAAAGTTCCTATTGTCGAGATTATTGAGCATGTGAACAGTAAAAAAATGAAAAATTCATGAAGAAAGAGATACAAATGTTCACAGATGTTAGGATCATGACCATGAATTTATAAATTCAATAGAATGAGTTTTGAGAATATATCATATATACTTATATTGTAAAAGGTAGGGGTGATTAGTACCATTAAAAATACACAATAAGTGTAAACAAATTTATAATTCTTATCTAAATTATTTGGGTGAAAGGTTATAAAATGTGATAGATATTTGTGAAGAAATCCTATCAGATGAATAAATCCAATGAAATAATATTAAATTTCAAAATTTATGATTTTATAAGTGGATATGTGAATTTGTTATTGGATTATATGAGAGGTCTTATATTAATTACCACTTGTTATGTAGGGTCATGTTATATAGACTTAGGAGCTTCGTTCCCTTCAATGTTCAAGAGGGTTAGTATGAAGAACTATTCTTATAGAATATATTGCAAGGTTCATATTAATGATAATAAATCTATTAGGGTTAATGGAAAACATAATCTAAGAAGGATTGATATGAAATGTGGGTATCAATAATATAATCACTAGTTGATTATAAATGATTGAACATGCTTCCATGGGGTGGACAAAGAAGTGGTAGTTAGATCACAGTACATAACAAGTGTTTGGAAAGGTGGAATGCATGATGGAACATAACTTATGTAAGGTTTTGGAATGAATGTTTATTCCACATGCATGGGAAATGGATGAATGTCATAGATACTTATATAATTTTTAAGATCGTATTAATGGAGTATTGAATAAGAAAACAAGGCATCCTTGTTTGTAGTCAGGTGTCATTCCAAAAGGGTGGTACGAAACTAAAGAAATGGAATTTCGAATTATTTCATACAAATGTATGGGTACCATCTCTAGTTTATCCCTATAAATGGTATCTAAACATTATTAAAATTATCAATTATGTGACATGGATCGTTTGGGTTTTTGTTCCTAATATCAATCCTATGGTATTCTAAACCTTCATTGGATGGAGTTATATGGTGTAAAAGGTCACAAGATAAAAACTAAAAATGTTCATGTCTAACAACGGTGGGGAGTAAAGAAGAATGGAGTTCCGAAGTTTTCACTAGTGGAAATTAATATAGTTTTAGATAACCATTCATTGAACTTGTAACATAATGAACTCATTGATATGATGAATCAGATATTAGTTGGGAATCTTGGGAGCATGATAATTCAAATGGGTTTATCTGAGTGGTTTTTGGAATAAGCATAAAATTTTATATACTAATTGGTAAACATATATCCTTCATCTTCATTGGGGTAGGAACATCTATAATACTTTTGGTACTGAAGAATGATTTAAGTATCTCATATTAAAGTATTCATAAAACAGGAATATATCTATGTTGATGTCAATTAAAGGGAAAAATAAGAATATATGTCCCGAGCCTGTTTTATTTCACATTATAGAGATAAATAATTTAGTTTTTTTCCCTTGGATGAAAAATCATCAATGTTTTATAGAATTCAAAATGTTATCTTTAATAAATAGATCTTGTAGAGAAACTAAAACCAGGAACATACTTCTACTTATATCAAAGTGTCAACCGAAGTTGAGTTATGGGTGAAGGGTAGTCCATAAGTTATTGATGTTCATGGGAATTCAATTAATAAGTAAACTCAATAAATATAATAAAATTATGTGGATATTTTTAATGGAGGATATATTTTAATGTTGTTTACATATTCATTAGTACAAAATATATCAAGGAATGTGGAAGCTCGAGGAAGAGATTTGTAAACTAATTCTACAAATATAGTACTTCAAAAAGGTGATGAGGCCTAAATAATATAAAATATTTTGGTTTTTCCTTTACGGGTATATATATTGGTAAAATATACTTATTTGGTAAAATACATTACCAAAAATAATTATATCATCGCTAAATTATTGGTGAACACCTATTTCTCTAATGTCTATTGAGATTGACTAAATAGTTGTGTTATAATTATTATAATTCAAATAGATAAAAAAATTGATCAAATTATTTAGTGACTTATCCATAAGATAGGTTTATCTATTAATAACAATATTACAAACATTTATATTATCAAATATAATATTATTAACCATATTATAAGGAATAATAACAATTAAATATGTTTGTAAATTATTTTTAATATAAAATATTTATGTGGGTATTTAAATATTTGTTTATAAAATTTGGTATAATGTATATTCTTCCCACTATATATAAAATATATTTATTATCTATAAATAGTAAAAATTAGCTCATGAGAAACTCAAACAGAAGATAAATTTCAAAATACATATTCCAAAATACATGTTCAAACATAATGTAATAACATGTTAAAACTCTATAAAAAACATGATTCTCTAAGGTACAAGTTACAAATATTTCTCTTTCTATCACTCATCAATTGTTTTGGAAATTGATCGCATTTGATGTGGTTTCCACACATGCAGTTCATCCAATCATTCAATACATGTCTAAATTGGAGGATATCACCAATTGAATTCCCACATTAGTAACTTGAAGCATGCATTCTCCAAGTTTGGTCGTTGATTGAACTCATCAGTGGATAAAATTTTATAATCATCACCACTCATGTAATAAGTTTCCCTTCAATCACTTATAGATAGAATAAACTCATCCCAATTATCACTGAATGTAAGAAGAATATGTGTAATAAAATAAATAAAAACATTGTAGATCTATCAAAAATAAAATAACATATCAAATGAGAAATACTAAACAAAACATAGTTGAAAATAATGATGAAACAAATATTTGAAAAGAATATTATCAAAGCATTCGTGTAACACCCCGAGATTTTATGAGAAGTATTCTTTTTAATTTATTTGAAGTCTTGTGTTGTATTCTACATCTAGATTATCTTTCTCTATACGCAACACCGTATTAGCTTGAATTATACGCAACAATATTCTTGGCTCGTGTTACACACAATTTTCAAATTCGTTTTGTAGAAATTATTCTACGCCACATTATGTATAGATTTTCTTTAATGTATAAATGAATTAAGTTTTGATTATGTTATACGCAACAAAAAAGGGAGCATTCACTACATGCAACGTTGACTTGGCTTGCATTACACACAATCACGAATTTCTTCGATAGCGTGTGTAGTACGCAATACCGAGTTTCACTAATTATTATAATATTATTATGAACTAGCCGTTATGAATAATAATACCCACTTTTTCAAATTTTAAAAATTTTATCATTAAAAATGGACATCATTTTTGGATTAAGAATATCTAAATTATCCTAGGGTGAGTTTTTGGTATTTTTCTGAAAAAATTCAATTTTCGATGAATAGTGAAATCACTTGGTTACTATTTAAAAACCAACTTTTAATTTAAATAATTATTTATTATATTTAATTTTATTTTCGGTCAAAATTGATACATAATATCTATATAAGTTCAATGTAATTAATTTTATTCATTTTAAAATAATTTTAGAGATATAAAAATTTTATTGAACTTTTCACCGTCTTTCAACCACCTCCTAGGAGATTTTAAAAATTTACAAAAAAAAAACATAATTTTACCGCTTCTGTGAGTGGAATTTCGAAAATCCGAGAGACACGGTTAATATCAAGGAGTAAAATGTGTTTCAATAAGATAAAAATAAATTTTTTTGAATAGTAACTTTTTACTTTTATTTACCACGGTTAAAAGTAAATAGGGAAATTAAGGGTAAAAATGATATTATTCTTACCCTAACACATGTCCTAATTCTATTTGATAAATTTAATTCGAACAAATAAAACCTTAGCAATAAAATATTACCCTTTAGGTCCACTTGGATTAGATTAGGACACTTATTATTATTTTATTTAAAGAAGAGTTAAAATAGTTAAAATCAACGTTTAATAACTAAATCATTTTTAATATAGGGGTATACATAAGATAAATTCGACTATAAATATTACTTAGAAAGCTAAAAATATTTCCTATATAATGGTATTTTATATATAATTTTTAGACATTAAATAATTTAATTTATTTATGACACAATGATGATGCAGTAATTAACTTATTAATGAACTATTAAAATAATTGATGTTATGAATAACCAAATAAATGTAATTTGAGAATTTTTATAAATTACACTAAATTTTTAGGTAAATATGACATGTTAGTATTGATTCAATTAACATTTTTCAAACTAATAATGTTGTTATGATTTTCACAAAAGTCAATTACCAAAATGTGTCAAAATTGACACAAAATAGTTTTAAAAAAAAATATTATATTATTAATTGTTATTCTATTTCTAAAAATGTGATGATCTGCCAAATGACTTTGATAAAGTTATATATATTAATAATGAACCACTTGGGGTCTTTTTGGCTTTTTATAGTAAGTTTATTAACCATATAGTGTAAGAAAACAAGAAGACACGAGAAAAGTTAAATTATTTAACTTAGAGTTAAATCTAAATGATAAGGTTAAAATAGTAACCTAAACTCTTCTAAAACATATTTTTTGAGTTGATTTCGACCCATCCCCACTTTAGCTTTGAAATAAATCAATTGGGAGCTATTATAAACCTAATATGACTTTATTATATAATAATATTTTAAGTTTTTCCTAAGGTGCCCCTCTCCTCCGTTATAAATGGGCACCTCCACCCTCTTCTCATTACACAATTTTGAGCCTCCATGATCAGACAAAACATGACCATTTTCCTTCTCAAATTCTCTATAAACATAATAAAGGTTCTTGTCTCCTCAAATGAATAACTCTAATGCCTTAAAAAGAAGCTTAAAAGAGGTGCGTCGAAGAAGAGGTAATCTCTTCTACCGATTGATTCATGTTTCTTTCTTCTTCAACATCTTCTTCTTTAGTTGTTTTATTATAAAGTAATAACATCATTATAACTAATATACTTTTATTTTATTATAAATATGAAACAACCCCATTTCACCTTCTATCCATCCTATGGAAAACGAAATCACCGTGCGTGCGTACGTACGGAATACCGTCTCCACGTTGTGGTGTAATTTGTTTTCCACCGCCACCCTATTGGGATGGGTATAATGGTTTAAAGAATAACTATATATGGTTATTATAACATCATACTAATTCTGATATATTATATTTTCCACTCCAATTCAATTCAATAGTTATGGGAACGATGTCATCGCTCGTGCGTACGTACGGATTACTGTCTTCAGGACGTGATGAGATTCATTCTCCATGTTAACCACTGAAGAATGATTATAAAGTATATATAATGATTAATAATGATATATATGACATTATAAAACTACTGGATTTGTGTTTATATATATATATATGTCATCTAATTACTTCCATTCAAGTCAATAAATAAAATAAAAAGGCGGTCATGCATACGTACGGCCTACCGTCTCCATTAACGTTGTATTTCATTTCATTTATCTATATTATATATATATATACCGAATACATATGATATGTAAATCCTTATTTTCATTCTGGAAGTAATTAAATCATGATATAATAATAATAATATCAAGAACAACAAGTCCAAACACGTACGATAAATAAAACGATTTTACCCAAAACACTACTTCAACATGGAATTTACAAAAGAATAGGTAATATAAAGTCATAAGTGAACCATTTATGATATCATAACATTAAATATGATTCTTTAATATGTAAATGACATTATTTAAATCATTATACAGGAGGTTCGGATACGTACGAATCATATCAGACCTAAGGTAAGGGATAACTTTTCAAATCTCGTTTTTATCCGAGATTGTTTATTCGTAAGTATTTACTAGGGTTATATTTATCATCCATGTAAATATTTTTTTAAAATGGTTTCATTTATGTTTAAAGTCATTTTTATCCATTTTTGACTTTTACTACATGGTATGTAAGGAATCATTCTTTTTTTACCATACGATGTACTTTTGACTTTTCCAGCAAAAGTACAAGAAAAATGTTTTTTTAACTTACACGGCATGAACGGATTTTTACGGTTTCATAACACCTTTTCTTAATGAAGATTACTCTACAAGATTTGATGGATATTATCAAAAAAAATACTTTTCTTTTAAAATTTCATGGCATTTTTTGAAAAGAAAATTATTTTGAAGAAGAAAGTATATTTTCCTCAAGAATTCATTTCAAGTGATTTATCAAAACTATTTTCGATCTAAGATGACATTATTCAGTATGTTCATGTTTCAAGTATAATGCCTCTATGATTTCCATGGTTTTAATTTTCTTATGATGAAATGATATACATTTTTTTGTATGGATTATGTTATTATGGGATAATGTTTATGAAACCCATTTTATACTTTGGGTAATGATGAATGATTTATGATCATGTTGTGGAACAGGTATGAATGATTTCATTATAATATGGGTGGGACCTATATTTCCCTCCAATTAATTGGTTAAAGAATTATATCTCATGAGATAGACATGGATGGAACAGAAAGTAAATTTGGTTCAGTAATACCGGGCTGGAACGGCAAGTAAACCCGGTTCAGTAAGGGACTTTGTCCACTAGGATAGTCTTGGCAGCAATGCCTTGGCTACTACGGAAATCATATCATGTGCTTAATGTTTTTCCACAATTACATGTTTTATTCCCATGCTATTTTATCATTTTTGATGATCCATTATGATCTATTCCTTACGTACTACCATGTTTTATGTCATTGCCCATGATTTTGATGTTTAAATATTATGTTCATGTTTTGAAGTTCAAATGTATATGTTTTGTTTTATTTTCTCCATGCTTACCCATACTGAGCATTTGAGCTCACCCTTTATATCTTTTCTTTTCACCAGGATATAAATAAAGGGTTTAGGTATGAAAAAAAGGAAGATCTTTATGGAAGATGTTTAAGATCTTTCACCAAGATTAGAATATTATATTCCGAGTTTCCAAAGACACTAAACTATTACGGTCCTTTAGTGTCTGTTTTTGTTATGTATTAGATATTCCTCAAAAGTAATGTAATGTCTATGTACATCAATCATTGAGACTCTATAGTTGGTATCATAGTAAATGTTTAGTTAACATTTGGAAACTAGGATGCAAAAATTTTAGTGAGATCCCTAGAGATATTTCTATGGTATGTCTAGGGATTTCCATAAGGTTAAGTATAAGTATAGGTTATAGTCCTTGAATTATGATAACAGTCATAGAATTTAACCTAAGATGTTAGATATTGAAGGTACTCCCCCTTGATTGTGATATTTTCCTCTCACACTGTTCTTTTTCGGTGTTAGTAAATGGCTGGAAACAGGAAGATTCACGATAATGGAGAATATTATAGAAAATGGATTGATATTATTCATGATCAAGCAAATGAAATGGTATTTGGAAGGAAAAACATCGTTATTATGCCTAATAATCAATCTCATAATATGATCAATAATCTCAACTTTGGTAAGTTTCCTAACTTAGTTAATAATTGAAAGATTGAGTTTCATGATGATCATAGAGAAAAGGAAGTTCAATTTCCCTCATGTAAATCATGTGGGAAGAGGTATCAAGGAGAATGTTTCAAAGGAACTAGAAGATGCATTGGGTGTGGAAAATAAGGGCACAAAGCCAGTAATTGTAAAGTAAAAGGTTCAGTTAACACCATGGACAAGAATAATGGTATTGCTAAGACATCAACAACAGTTAAATGTTTTAAATGTGCAATGTATGGGGATTATGAAAACCAATGCTATAAGAGAAAATTTCATGAAGAGAATCAGCATGGTCATATGGGTAGTAATTATGTTGATGATTATGAAGAGACTACAAATGATATATGAGATGAAAGAAATGATGAAGCTCAGTCAGTGGTTTAAGAAGTTAGTGGAATGATTGTATGTTTATCAAGAATAATGTATGGTACTATAGAATAAAGAAAATTTTAAGGATTCTTACACTGTTGTCTTTCCTTGAGTTTTTTAAGGTATAAGATGAATGGTACTGGTAACCAAGAAAGGTTATTCAAATATTTTTGGAAGGTAGATGATATGTGTATAATGAATGGATAAGGAGATAATGAGATGTTTGATAGTTTTAATGAGCTCATGACTGGTATAAGGACAATGTGATATCAGGGGTTGAGTATAAAGATTTTTGGGATTTTGGTATGTGGAAAGAGTTAACTTTTGACAACATTCATGTTTTCACTAAGGTTCAATGGGTATTCAGTTTTCAAGAGAATACTAGATTAAGGTATTCACATGTTTGGAATGCGATCAACAAGATATATCTTGTGATATATGAGGGATAAATGATAGTATTCACGTGCTTGTTATATTACATTTTTAGTAATTGTTCTCTTTATAATATGAGTTTTGAAAGAAGTATTTTGGATAAGCCTAAAGATAGGAATGGATTAAGTTAGACATCAGATAGTATTGTTTAAGGCTATAACTATTTTTGATATTATTGCAGGAATTTCATAATAACGTAGTTTTAGAAAGAGGAAAACCTATAGGATGGGAGAAAACCCATCGCGTCAGACAAGGATGCGGGAATAGAACCCACAACAGAAGTGCGACAAGCCTTTATCACCTACCACTGGCCTATAAGAAGTCTCTGGTTAGTAGAAACTAGTTTTATTTTATTAAGTGCTATGATAGATGAAGTATAAGTCCATTTTAGCATCCATATACGATTAATCTTAGTATAGATGGACTTATGTATATTTAAAATTTTGTGATAGAAATAGTTGGAATGACCTATCATTCTATCGCATGATCTGCTAATACTTCACGAATGACAAATTCAACTTCATTTCTTTACGAGATGAAGTGGAAATTGTTCAAGGAATGAACAACGGTGAGATTATTCCAAAATCATTTAAGTATTTATTTTAATTCAACAATTCTTCAACATTAGTGAAATGATCTTGAGAACTAAAAATGTTGTCCTAGTACCCCCATTCCCGATGAATTAGATGGTACCTTAAATCATCACAAAATTATTTCTTTATGATTGATGAATTTTTCATAGCCATGTTCTCTACCACTCTCCATCAGAACTTGATGGTTAGATTTCTCTTCCATATGCATATTTTCACCTATGTTGTGGAAACCTAGGGCTGAGTTAATTTGGGTGACCTTTATGATTCTAACATTCCTTTTTAAAATGATGTTTTAGTATTCCTTTTTACGATGTGGGTTTCTATGAATGAAACTTTCATCTAGTAAAAGATTTATAACCCCAACAAATTTCGAGGACGAAATTCCTTTTAAGGGGGGTAGTATGTAACACCCCGAGATTTTATGAGAAGTATTCCTTTAAATTTATTTGATGTCTTGTGTTGTATGCTACACTATGATTATCTTGCGCTAAACACAACACCGTATTATCTTGCAGTATATGCAACACTATTCTTGGCTAGTGTTACACACAATTTCAAGTTTGTTTTGTAGAAATTATTCTATGCAACATTATGTATATATTTTGTTTAATGTATAAATGAAATAAGTTTTTATTATGTTATTCCCAACAACAAAGGGATCTTTCACTATATGCAACCTTGACTTGGCTTTCATTACACGCAATCCCGACTTTCTTCGATAGCGTGTGTAGTATGAAATACTGAGTTTCACTAAATGAGATTTTATTACAATATCATTATGAACTAGTCATTATGATTAGTAATACCCACTTTTTGAAATTTTATAAATTGTATCTTTTAAAATGGACTTAATTTTTGGATTCGGAATATCGAAATTAGCCTGGGGTGAAATATTGGTATTTTTCTGAAAACATTCAATTTTTGATGAATAGTAAAAACACTGGGTTACTATTTAAAAACCGACTTTTTTTAAATACTTATTTATTTTATTTAAATTTATTTTAGGTAAAAATCGATAAATAATACCTATATAAGTTAAATTTAATTCATTTGAAGCATTTTATAATAATTTTAGTGATATTAAAATTTTATTGTACTTTTCACCCTCTTTTACGCACCTCCTAAGAGATTTTGAAAATTTACATAAAACTTAATTTTACCGCTTCTGTTAGTGGAATTTAGAAAATATGAGAGACATGGTTAATGTCAAGGAGTAAAATGTGGTTCAATAAGATAAAAATTATTTTTGGTGAATAGTAACCTTTTACATTTATTTACCACAGTTAAAAGTAAATAGGGTAATTAAGGGTAAAAATGATATTATTATTACCCAATCACATGTTCTAATTCTATTGGATAAGTGTAATTCGACCAAAAACAACATTAGGAATAAAATATTACCCTTTAGGTCCAATTTTATTAGATTAGGACAATTATTATTATTTTATTTAAAGAAGAGTTAAAATAGTTAAAATCAAAGTTTAATAACTAAATCATTTTTAATATAGGGTTATACATAAGATAAATTCTACTATAAATATTAATTATAAATCTATGAGTATTTCCTACATAATAGTTGTTTATTTATAGTTTTTAGACATTAAATAATTTAATTTATTTATGACACAATGATGATGTCGTCATTACATTATTAATGAAATATTAAAATAATTGATGTTATGAATACCCAAATAATTGTAATTTGAGACTTTTTATAAAATCCACTAAATTTTTAGGTTAATATGACATGTTATTATTGATTCAATTATCATTTTTCGAACTAATCATGCTGTTATGATTTTCAAAAATGTCAATTACCAAATACTGTCAAAATTGAGATAAAATAGTTTTTAAAAAAATATTATATTTTTAATTGTTATTCTATTACTAAAAATATAAGGTTCGTCCAAATGACTTTTATAAGGTTATATATATTAATAATGAACCACTTGGGGTTCTTTTTCTTTGTTATAGTAAGTTTATTAACTATATAGTGTAAGAAAACAAGAAGACACGGTAAACGTTAAATTATATAACATAGAGTGAAATCTAAATGATAAGGTTACAATAGTAACCTAAACTTGTCTAAAACCTATTGGTTGAGAGTATTTAGACCCATTCCCACTTTAGCATCGAAATAAACCAATTTGGAGCTATTATAAACCGAATATGACTTTATTATATAATAATATTTTAAGTTTTTCCTATGGTGCCCCTCTCGTCCCTTATAAAAGGGCACCTCCTCCCTCCTCTCTTTACACAATTTTGAGCCTTAAACCTCGTCCAAACCCTGCCAATTTCGCTTATCAACTTCCCTAGAAACATTATAGAGGTTCTGGTCTCCTCAAAAGACCAACTCTAGTGCCTTAAGAGGAAGCTTAAAAGAGGTGCGTCGAAGAAGAGGTAATCTCTTCTACAGATTCGTTCAAATTTATTTCTTCTTCAACATATTCTTCTTTAGTTTTTTAATTATAATTTAATAACATCAGTATCAATAATATACTTTTATGTTATTATAAATATTAAACAACCCCATTTCACCTTCTATCCATCCTATGGAAATCAAAATCACCGTGTGTGCGTACGTACGGAATACCGTCTCCACGTTGTGGTGTAATTTGTTTTCTACCACCACCTTATTTGGATGGGTATAATGGTGAAAATAATAACTATATATGGTTATTATAACATCATACTGATTCTGAGATATTATATCTTCCACTCCAATTCAATTCAATAATTATGGGAACGATATCATCGCTCGTGCGTACATATGGATTACCGTCTCCACGACACGATGATATTAATTCTCCATGTTAACCACTCAAGAATGATTATAAAGTATATATAATGATTAATAATGACATATATGACATGATAAATATACTGGATTTATTTATATATATATGTCATCTACTTACTTCCATTCAAGTCAATAAGGAAAAGAAAACAGTGTTCAAGCGTATGTACGGCCTACCGTCTCCATGAACGGTGTATTTCATTTCATTTATCTATATTATATATATATATACTGAATATATATGATATATAAATCATTATTTAAATTCTGGAAGTAATTAAATCTTGATATAAGTTATAATAATATCAAGAACAACAAGTCCAAACACGTATGATAAATAAAACGATTTTACCCAAAATGCTGCTTTAACATGGAATTTACAAAAGAAAGGGTAATTTAATGTCATAAGTGAACCGTATATGATATCATAACAATTAATATGATTCTATAATAAGTAAATGACATTATTTAAATCATTATACAGGAGGTTTGGATATGTACGAATCATATCAGACCTAAGGTAAGGGATAACTTTTCCAATCTCGTTTTTATCCGAGACTGTTTATTCGTAAGTATTTACTAGGGTTATATTTATCATCCATGTCCCTATTTTCTAAAAATGGTTTCATGTATGTTTAATTTCCTTTTTACCCATTTTTTACTTTACTACATGGTATGTAAGTAATATTTCTTTTGTTTACCATACGAGGTACTTTTTTGACTTTTCCTACAAAAGTACAAGAAAAATGGTTTTTAACATATATGGCATGAACAGACTTTTACGGTTTCAAAAAGCCTTTTCATAATGAAGAATAATATATAATATTTGATGATTATTTTCAAAAAAATCAATTTCTTTCAAAATTTCATGTAATTTTTTTAAAAGAAAATTATTTTGATGACGAAAGGATATTTTTCTCAAGAATTCATTTCAAGTGTTTTATCAAAACTTTTTTCCATCTAAGATGAAATTATTCAGTATGTTCATGTTTCAAGTATAATGTATCTTTGATTTACATGGTTTCAATTTTCTTATGATGAAATGATATCCATTTTTTTGTATGGATTATGTTATAATGGGATGATGTTTATGAAACCCATTTTGTACATTGGTAATGATGAATGATTTATGTTCAAGTTGTGGCACAAGTAAGAATGATTTCATTATGAGATGGATGAGACCTATATCTCCCTCCAATGCATTGGGTAATGATTTATATCTCATGAGAAAGACATGTCTGGAACAAAAAGTATATTCGGTTTAGTAATACAGGGCCAGAACGGCATGTAAACCCGGTTCAGTAAGGGACTTTGTCCACTAAGATAGTCTTGGAAGCAATGCCTTGGCTACTAAGGAAATGTTATCATGTTCTTAATTTTTTGCCACAATTATATGTTTTATTCCGAAGATATTTTATCATGATTGATGATCCATTATTATTTATGCCTTACATACTACCATGTTTTATGTTATTGCTCTAGATTTTGATGTTTAATTATTATATTCATGTTTTGAAGTTCAAATGTATATAGTTTGTTTTATTTTCTCCATGCTTACCCATAATGAGCATTTGAGATCACCCTTTATATGTTTTCTTTTCCCCATAATATAAAGAAAGGTTTTAGGTAAGAAAAAAAAGGATGATCTTTATGGGAGATGTTGAAGAACATTCACCAAGATTAGAGGATTATATTCCGAGTTTCCAAAGACATTAAACTATTATGGTACTTTGGTGTCTGTTTTTGTTATGTATTAGATATTACGCAAAAGTAATGTAATGTATATGAATGTCAAGATTTGGGCCTCTACAATTGGGAATGAATACCCTGTTTATATGGTCTTCATAATTGAATTTCTAGCTGCAACGGTTCTTTAGTCGATGGAAATGCTACTTGTGATAATAAGAAAACTTGAATCATTTCTAGTAATATTATTATTTTTAATTATATATTATGAAGTGTTGGGAATTATTCTTATCAGGATGGTGATATATCATTGAGTTTTTCATCATAAAAATAATTATAGAAATATTTCTTATGAAAATTGAGAAGTCTGAGAAAGATTTGAAGACTCCCAACAAATACATAATGTCTTCTACAATGGTCGTGAAAACTACCAAGGAATATGGTTTTAGCTTCGTCGGTGGCTTAAATTTTACAATAAACAATTAATGAAATGTAATAAAAAAATACAATTCATCAGACATCATTCCTCTATGTAAACCCATCAAGTCACTACATTCTTCCTCTTATTCTATATGTCTTTGAATTGAAGTAACCTACACAAGTTTGAGATTTTGTATGAGCAGTTTTATGTATGGTTTATAGGACATACCATCGATAAGAATGTGATTGTTCTTTGTTAGAACATAAAATGCATTTTAATTTCTCATTATTAAGTTTTAATTTAATTATCATCATTATAAATTATTAAGAGATACCCTGATCTCGTCCAATGTGTTCTTAAAGGAATACAGAGTGTCTCTATGGGGTATTTTTATAGAAAAAATTTTGCGGGAGTCCGTTTGAGGACACCCATAATGGAGATCCCAATAGTCACTCGATGAATGGTGTGAAAACTTTATCAACTAACCTATCAATATGTCCATTGTGTCACATATAGGGGCATGAGTCTCTCTCATGGAATGGTACAACCATCTCACCATTGGGCCCTTCCATGGGGTCTCCCCTAAGAAATTAGTGTCACTCATCTAGAGGTAAAAATGAAAAATGCATGTAGAGATCATCCGAGGAATATCTAGTGTTCCCAAAAAATATTTATAATCCATTAAAAAATTAAAACTAAGACACGATGAGACAATCTAAGGATTCCATTAGTCAGGACCCCTTGAATCACCATTGTCTTATAGAAAAGTTATGATTTGGATATCAAAACGAAACCATTTTCATGAAGGAAATTATACCATCATCAGTATGTTGTAAAATTATTTCAATTAGGCATTCCATTTATGGAATAAGGTATAGGGTCCAAACACATGTCCAAATATTTTAATCACCTCAATTAATTAATACCAGATATATAGCTAAGGAGAATGACACCTATGTTGGTGTTTCAGAATTTATAATAGTATTAGATATGATTCCAAGGAATAGATACACCCATTGGGGTGTCTCAATCCAAGGTGATCAACCAAATGGTGGATTTTTCACTCACTGTGGTTACATCTAGCATAGTTAGGCCTTCAAATAAATTTATTTAAAAAAATTGAGGAATCGTCTGAAGGGTCCAGTGTGTGGAACAATTGAATTTGATATATATTGCAATGAAACATGTATAATGAATCTCTACCACCAACCTTAGGTTCATTGGGCTCTCCCCACATAGCATCATCCTTAGAATATATATAGATTTGAGATATATTGAATAAATCATCAAATTTGTTGAATATGGGGAAAATAGGTCACACATAAATAACACAATAGATAAGAGGAGAAAGAAATAATGGAAAGATAATGACTGTATAGTTGAACACAATATTTACAAGTCATATGATGGTGAAGGGTTTGGAGTTTAGAGTGGGGAGGGATCAAAATCCCCATCTATAGAAGTAGTGGGAAATTTTTCATCTTTTGATAGAGAAAAAATGGTGAGATGAGAAAGATAGGTTAAAACATAGTAGGGGAAAATTTATATTTCTATTTTAATTACTGGGATGACCAATTTGGATTCATTTTTTTTCCAAACTATACACTAACCGAGTTCACTATTCTTATCAAGTGGAGACCCCATATGGGTAGATTCATGGTTTGGACAACCATGTGCATACCATGTATAATCCTCTATCAAAAATGATATTGACCATGGAATGAATGTGTGCTTGGGGTCTCACTATTATAGAAAACCAGGAGGGTCCCTTCAGCCCTCTGTTATACCTCTACATGATTAGGAAAACCATACTGGTCGGGCTACATAGTTTCTCTTAACCATGCGACCAAGTCTATTTTTTCCAATTTCTAGGGATCCAGAATCCCCAAAATCCTCATACACCCTCATAAACTCCATGAAATCCTCGCGAAACAATACTGGTGGAAAATTATGTAATTTATTCTGAAAAACAAAGTTTTATACCATTTAGAATGACTGTGTTGTTACACACTCCGATCTATAAGATATCTCATCCCCAATTTTCCATTTGGTGGGTGGTGAAACATCGCCAAAGCATATTTCTGGACACTACACATTTACATAAATATCCCACTCTTAGGTCTCATCCTATGTGAATCTACCCTTCCATAGAACACAAAACAGTAGAACGGAACATCTAGAGAGATCATTCATGCTCTGATCAATGATACATATCAGATTCCCCTTGAAGGATGCATCTACCTTAATCATTATTTCCATGGTGTCAAATGAATGAGATGGGTCGATATGAAAATGAAAAATCTGTGATACATGGAAGAAATCAGGCACTGAATGGTACCTCGGTGGTAATAGAAACTAATATGGTACCTTCCCTACTCTCTCCACTATCTAGAAAGGTCTTCCAAAATGAAATGATAAAATTCATTGTTTCTAAATTCGTCTATGACCCAATCTAAACAAAACCCATAAAAAGAGATGTTTTCCCACCTCAAACTATAGTGTTCTATGGAAATTATCTGCATATGACTTATTCTTAAAATAAGTTGTATCCATATGCTATTGAGTTACCTTTACATTCTTTGACATCCCTTGAATTAGATGGGGACCCAGTAGTGATACCTCACCTACTACAAACTGGCATAGAGGTGAACAAAATGGCCTACCATAAAGGGCCTCATATAGATCCATCTTAATCATTACAAATAAATTATTATTTTATAGAAACTAAAAAAGAAGTATATGATTCTTACAAGAAATCCAAAATTCATGGACACATGCCTTGATAAGTTTCTCTAACACCCATATCATATGCTCGAACTTCCCGATGGTATGAGAGTGATTCTATCTACTCATTAGCACCTATGAACCTAGTTCCTTTTTCAAAAATTTCTAGAATCATGAATTAAAACATTGATCCAGTTCTGATATTACAGAATAGGGAACACTATGAAGGTACATAATCTCCAAAATATATAACCACTCAACCATATCAATTGAGAATTCCTCCCAGGTTAGTAGGAAGTGTGTGACCTTGGTTAACCTATCAACAACCAGGCATAATCAATCCCTATATTCATGGGATCTTGGAAAACATATCATAAAACCCATGGAGATGTTGTTCCATTTACACTCAAGGATGGGTAAGGGAATTAGGATCCCATCAGGTCCCTATTTCTCATCCTTCACATGCTATCAAGTGGAGCACCCAGTGATAAAACCTATATTGTACCTCTTCATACCTAGAAACCAATACCGACCACATACATCTTGTTACATATTTGTAATTCTAGGGTGAGCCAAATAAAACAAATCATGGGATTCCCTCATCAACTCTTCAAACATATCATAATTCAACCACACATTCCTCAAAATAGAAAAATCCCATTCACATTAATGGCTCAACCGAGAGGTGGGTTCACACCAGATACACTATCTCTTGGGATGAGGCCCTTAGGATCAATATATTTTTCCATTATAAACCATTCCAAAAGACACAATTTCAATAAAATCTACTAAAATAGGTTCCACATGAAATTATCCATCCTCCATGTGAATCATATGAAACAAATCCATCAACTACCCCTGACTTCTGGCTTCATGGATAGGTTGTGTCTTAATCATCTAGATCAAGGTGTAAGCCATGGAATTAACATTACTAGGTGTATGAGAAACATCAATGTCGAATGAATTTGGGCCCTCTACCAACCTACACTATCTCAGATTCAATACTCATTGTGTGGAAATATATTTCATACTTTTATGGTCCATGTAGATGATGAATCACCCACTCAAAATTTAATGCCTCCAAAAGAGTAGAGCATGAACCATGACTACTTGATCGAGTTTATACAAAGGGTAATTCCATTCATGAGGTATGAACTAGAAGGACCAATACACTACAACGCAGTCACACTACATCAATATTGATACCAACCCGATCCCTAAAGCATTAGAAAAAACATTATAGCTCCTACCTGGCTCCGACAAGATCAGGATTGACATTGGATAAAGTATTCCCTTCAACTTCTAACATGTTGTATCACAATATTCAAACCCAAATTACTTCAATGATTTATTTTTCAAGCCCTTACAATTTTTTATTAATTATGATAAATATTCAATGTATTTACTTGAATAAAGACCCATCCATAAAAATCATTATATGTAAAACACATTCTTGGGATGTTCCTTAGAAACAGTAGTGTTCAAATTCTCTAGGTCAATAGATATGCCCGCCTCTGATTTGTTATGACCCAATAAGTGAACCGTTTTTATCCAAAAGATGAATTTAATTATCTTAGCATATAAATGATTATCTCTCAGTGTATTCAAAAAGATCTCAATATGGTTTTAAATGATGTGTATGGTGTGATCCTACACTAAGATGTCCTCTATTAATGCTACCACAAATGAGTACAAGTGTGGGTCGAGAACCAGATTAATCAATGTGCCAAGAATCTTAGAATGTTCATTTGGATGACTGGAATAATGTTATTCTCATAGAAGTCATTCCATCTCCAGAACATTGTGTGTGGCCTGACATATGGTATCACATACACCTGATGGTAGCCTGACCTCAAATCTATCTTAGAGATTAATGTCTATCCTTAGAGTTGGTAGAATAGGTCTTCTATATGTGTGAGTGGATACTATTTATTTATTTTTAGCTTGTTTCATCAGAATAAATCCATGCACAACCTATGGATATCATCCTCTTTTCTAGAAAATAGGACAGAAGAACCCCATTGAGATGTTAAGGGTCATATAATTAATTTTTCCTCCAGATCCTCAAGATCCTTATTGAGTTCATGGAGCATTATAGGTGTCATACAATAGGCAAGAATGGAACATGGTACTACACTATACACTATCTCGATTGTGAACTCCACCTCTATTTTTTGAGGTAAACAAAATTAATCACCAGGGAAGACATCCTGGTATCTATCTATAACAGGAGATAATTCCACAAGCTGCATTACCTTGATTCCCATAAATATACTCTCCATTTGGGTTGTCATCATACCCAGCATAGTGAGATTAGGTCTAGATCAACTAGAATTTCCATCAAATTCGTAGATAATAATATATTTACTTCACTTGACTGATGTTAAAGACACCATCTGATGATAAAATTTCACATGACCTCACTAAGGAACAATCCAGTCCATATCGAGAATGACATCAATGTTTGTCATATTGTGGACGAATTAATTTCATAATAAGTCATAGACAACTATATCTAGGGGAACTACATGAACTAGAATATATTATCTTATCTAATACCTATATGTTTTCCAAGATTCATCACACCATAGAAGTACTCGATTACGAGACCTAGAATACCCATATTCATTGTAGATATAAAAGAGTTTGATGCACATATAAAAAATAGTTAATAAACTAAATTTGATTCTATCAAAATACTACCTAATACCCTATAATTACCTATACACTAATCCTTAAGATTATATTGCACTACATAGATATGGCAAAACCATGTCCCTAAGATGTATCCCAACTAGGCTGAGAAGGTTAACTCTACTAACGCTACAGTTTGGTGGACTGAAAACCTTAGCCACGACCACCCCCTCAACCTATTTAGTAGGTAGAATATGAACTCACAGACAAATGTTGGGTCATTGATCCAAATCCTGAAAGAGGTATCTGTATAGATACCCATTTGATGGGAACTAGATGACAAGATCAGAACAAACATTTGATGTGACCCATCCTGCAACAATCTCTATAGGGACTCTGCATTTTTATACATTACTATTACATCATTTTATTGGTAAAAACATAAGGAAATTAATCATTGAGTATCCAAAGTTTTAGTTTATCAGTAATATTAGTACCATACATAACTATTAGAACATAAAACGTAAAAATTTATTTAATTTTTTCTTCGTTATCTTCTTATTGTCCCTTGGGTTCTCCTTAGTACAAGTAGTCACCATAAGATATAAATCAAAATGGGTTGACCAAAAAGCCCATTAAGATTATAGATAAAAATATAACATGGGGTGATCATGATCATTATCATCATAACATTTTCATATGATCATAATCAAGAGAGGAAGCATAGAGAGAAGACATGGAATGTGGAAATACATAAAAATGAAACATTATGTGTTAGAGGTCAACGACAACACATTGTTTTGAAAAAATAGAGAATCATGTGCATGTATATTTCAATTTTTTTGTGAGATTCTTCACATTAACAAAGTCATTGGGTCATTATATTATTTTTGGATCTCTTGTCACTTCATAAAATTTACATTTCATTATATAATTCAGGGCGCACCCGTCACATCACAAAATTTACATTATCATTATTGCCACAAAGAACATATATAAATATAGAACATATAATAACTCATGAAAAGGAATGGGTTTCATTTCATAAGCATAAATTCAAATACATTGGGTTCCCAAATTATAGAGGGAATAAAATACATTATATAAGAATCATCAACCTTGAGTGAGAAAAAAATGATGAGTTTTTTATGAAAGAATAGTTCTTTTAGAAAATGTTGTTGTGGTCATAAATTCTAGTGTAAAGAATTTATACCCTAGAATAGTTAATATAATGATGAAGAAATGATTTTTATGGAATAACTATACTGAAAATGGAGTGAAATAGGGAAACCCCAAAGAAAGAGAGTTGTGTTCAAGAATTCCCCTTACCTTGTATATGAATGATTACATTAATTAAATGTCTTGTATAATGATATTAGATTCATTAATTAAAAATTAAAAAACCTTTAATACATGAATATTATTATTTATGGTTTCATTATGTTGTTTTATGGTACTTTTGACGAGTTATAGAGGTTAATTGCATCATTTGGGAGTGTTGGTTTTCTTAGTTTTTATAATCGATTCATTTGTATACATGAATGGAAGTTTGTTAAAAAAGTGGATAAACATAGACAATAATTGTTTAATGTAATTGATGTTATTACATAACTTGAAATTATTTTATAATAATTTTTTTATATTCCATGAAAATGAACCATTATATAAAATTTAATTTTGGTCGTTTTTCGAACGCTATGAAATCATTCTGTATTATCATTTTGTACTATTTGTATAAGTAATTTCAAAAAACATAAAAAGGGTTATAACATACATATAATAATATATTTTAAACCATTTAATGATCTTATTAATTTCATTGAATATTTTTAAGGAGAATCGATGTGCATCTCCCACGATGCCGATAAATTTTCATATCATGGGCGATGACTTCATTTTTAATATTAATGAAAGAGAGGGAAGAGTTTAATGTTGGATCATCCATTAACATGATATAATTCCAGTATATGTAAGTTATTGGATTTATCATTCCATTTTGATTAATTTAGGTGAGGAAATAATAATAAAAGAAATTTAAATGGAATGGAAATTAAAAAATAAAATTCAAAGGAATTACCTCTTGAATTCTCCACCGGAGATCCACCTCGAGGCACCTAGAATTAGTCATTTGAAGGAACCAAGATATCTCGGATGTGCGAGAGGGAATAGATGAGATGTTATTATATAATTTGGATAGGTAATTATGATTTAGAAGTGTGAGGAGAAGAGGGTGGGAGGGTGGTATTTATAGTGGTGGGAAGGGTGTTTTCTCAATACTTAATTCATAAGTTTATTCATTTACCTCAAGAAGAACAATAATGATGTTTAAATTAATAGATATAGTAAAAGGGGAATGATAATGAGATATTATGGGATTACATAATCAATATACCTCAATGATTATTCAATGTTTCATTAATTTATTTTTTATCACAAATTATCATATTTCACTATTCACCAAAAAATCATGTTTTTTAGAAAAATCCAAAAAAATCACCGAAACCATTTTTGATTGGGTAGAATTAAAAAATGATATCTATTTTTTGAAAATAATTTTCTAAATATTAGTAACATAATTTTTAATTAAAATCCCTATTTACATGGAAATTACAGATTTTTAAATTATTATTTATTTTATAACATCGAGATAAATTACAGAAGGTCTCATAAAATTATCTTAAAATAACAAGATAAAAAAATCTGAATTAATGAACATATTTTATGAAAATAAATTTTGTTTTCAATTATTAAATTAGTCATAAATAGGCAATTAAATAATTTTGAATTACAAAAATACCAGTACTTAATTAATAATTTTTAAAATATTTAAATACATATACTATGATATAATTATATCATATTTTCACTTATAGGATTCCTAAATTTTATTAATACTTTAATGGGTGAGGTTACTATTCCTTTGTCTCGTTTACTAATCATAATGGTCATATTATTATTTTTATGTTCAAGTTACTATTTCATCGGTATAGGTTCCTTTACTTCTAGAAATAATTATTATTTCATTAATTCCTCATTTATAAAGCTTGTAGTAGGGTCTCTATGTAATTTTATGTGCATTATACTACATGAAATTACTATAAGAAAAGAAAATCCATTGATAAATGTTTGGGTTGTAACATTCTTCGCCCCTTTGTAAATTTCAACCCCAAAATTGTTTTTAAAAAAAATAGGTTAGGTTATTAAACGTTCATTGCCTCATCCAGTTCCCATGTTGCTTCTTCATACTTATGGTACCTCCACATAAATTTCACCAGGTGTGTTTTCTTGTTGCATGTAACTTTATCTCTCTGGTCCAGAATTTTTAATGGTTTCTCCTTATAAGATAGATCAACTTCCAACGGTACCACCTCTAAGTTCAGTACATTTGATGGATATAGTATGTACTTCCTTGGGAGTTATACATGAAACACATCTAGAACATGATCCATATTTGGTGGATGTTTTTTATGATATTCCATGACTCCTATGTGATCAAGGATCTAAAAGGGGCCAATGTACCTAGGGTGTAGATTCCATATCATTCTAAACTACGTGTATCTCTTCAATAGTGATATTTTAAGTAAGAATTTATCTCTAACATCAAAATACAAGTCCCTTAGATGGTTGTCAGAATAGCTCTTTTTCAGACACTGAGTAGCTATGATATGTCGATGGATGACTTAAACCATCACTATAATCTCTTTCACAAGATCAAGTCCAAGTATCATTCATTCACAATCCTTATCCCAATAGGTTGGAGTTCTACATCACTTTCCATAAAGATATCCATATGGATCCACATGAATACTAATTTGGAATCTATAATTGTATGAGAACTCAACCAATAAGAGATTCTTATCCCATTAACCTTTGAATTATAAAGAGAAGGATCACAGAATATTTTTAATCATCTGAATAGTCTTTATAGATTGGTCATTATTTTGGGTGTGATAGGTCATATTGAAATTGTATTCAGTACTCAAAGCATGATGAAGACTCCTCCATAATTTAAATGTGAACCTTTGATCATGATCAGATACAATCGAGAGTGGAACTCCATGTAGTCTCACCACTTCCTTCACATATATCTATTCAAGTGGTTAAAGCGATAGATATTCATGAATACCTCTAAAGTTTGTGGTCTTAGTGATTCGGTCCACCCCAACCCATATTGTATTATTTCATTTGGATGTCTTTGGGTGTCCTTGAAAAATTCTATAGTGACATTATCCAATTTACTCATGGGTATAGGAAATGGTTGCATCATCTCTTTAGAATTTTGTCACACTGCTTTAACTTGATGGCATACCAAGAACTTTGATATATGATCAGCAATCACCTTGTTTATGTTTTCCCGCTATAATTGTTCTTGGAGATCATGATACATCTTGGTGTTATCATGATGGATTGAGAAATTTGATCTATGTTCATTTTCAAATATTTCCTTCTTTATCCTAATTGATGAAAACACAGAAAGCCTCATTGCAAACCAAATTTCACCACCATCCTCAATATAGAACTCTTGCAGATTCCCTATCATTACTGCATTCACCCTCTTTTGAAAATATGTATCATACCAATATGTTTTCTTAATCTTCTATTGGATAAATGGTTGTGAAATCACTCAGGAAAGGTAGTATTTATTCCAGGAACTTATGATTTCCAAATCCATACTTTGCATATCCATGAAGATAGATTATTTCTCAATCCACAACAAGGATAGAATTTCTGGTTATTTTATTCTATGAGCGTCAGCTACATTGTTACCCTTGATGGGATGATAGTGAATAGAGAAATAGGTGTCTTTTATTAGCTCTATCCATTTCCTTTGATTCATGTTTAGATCCTTTTGTGTGAATATATACATTATGCTCTTATGATTGGTATATATATCAAACTTTTAACCATAGAGGTAGTGCCTCCATATTTTCATGGCAAATAATCATTGCAGCTAGCTCCAGATATTGTATCAAGTTGTTCATCTCATGGATCTACAACTACCGTGAGGTATAGGCTATCACATTATCATTTTTATGGAGTACATAACACAAGCCTTTCTTTGATGAATCATTTTATTTCACAAAACATTCCACAATTTTTTCTATTTTGAGTATAGGTGCAGTGATATTCCTTCTCTTGATCTCCTTGAATCTTTCCTTACATTATTCAGTCCAAAATTACATTACCCATTTCCTTGTTAAATTAGTTAGTGTGGAGGAAAATGGTGAAACAATTATCAAAAAATGAAGATAGTATACTACTAACCCAAGAAAACAACATATTTATATGACACTATAGGGGTTGGGCCACTCCACAATTGCCAGATTTTTTAAGGGTCCACCGAAATTCTCTCACGTGTGATCACATGTCCCAAGAATGTGACTTACTGCATCCAAAAAATCACACTTTTTGAACTTGGCATACAACATATGCTTCCTCAATGTCTCCAACAAAAGTCTTAAATTTTCTCTATGTTCCCCCTTTCTTTGGGAGTATATAAGAATTTGATCAATAAACACTACCTCAAATTTCTCGAGGTAATGTCCAAAAACACTATTCATCAAATCTATAAATATTGCAGGGGTTTTAGTAATTCTGAAGGGCATAAAAAAAAAATCATATTGTACATACCTTGTACGTAAGGTAGACTTATGAATATCTTCCTTCATCAACATAAACTGATGATATCTAGAATAGTGATCCACCTTTGAGAAGTATTTAGATCCTCTCAACTGATCATACAAGTCTTTAATCCTTGGAAGATGATACACTTTCTTTATAGTGGACATCTTGAGTTCGTGATAATCGATACACAGACGCATTGATCCATTTTTCTTCTTCACAAAGAGTACAAGCAAACCCTATGATGATGCACTAGGGATTATGAAACCTTTACCCAAATTCTCTTCCAGCAACATCATTAAATCCTCTAGTTGGATATGATCCATCATATTAGGACACATCAAGATAAGAGTTGCTATTAAAATGAGTTCTTTTAAGAACATTACCCCAAGATCTGGTGGTATTCATACTAAATCTTTAAGAAATGCATCATTTTATTCCCACATTATGTACATTTATAATAGGTGGATAACTTCCTTTGACTCAACCATTTGATTGAGGTATGCTTCTTCGCAAGGAATCAACACCCACATTATTAATGGGTTTTCCAAAGGGGATTAGTTATCTTCCTTGAATTTATAAAGGATTATGGGATGGTTCATAAATTGAAAATATATTTCCTTTTCAAAAAAATTTATATTTTTTCTATATAAATTGATTCAATCTATCCCTATTATAGTGTCGAATTCCAACAAGGGAAGTATCAGAAGATTTTTAGAAGAATATTTCTACATACGTTAATATGTGATGTAACCAACAATTCAGTTTCCAGGATTTAATAACTTTGTCTTTTTTGTGGATATCTATACTTCAAAGTTTTGGGCCCTTGATTAAATAGTTCTACCAATCTTATGAGAACTAATGGAATGCATTAAAGCAGAATCAGATATGAATTGTTTCCATTCTTGAGTTAATAGGATGTGTATCCTGTAGTACTTAACTCCCTTTCTCCACTACTATAGTATTGATGGAATATGCCTTAACTAACTCCTTTGGTATTAGTGGATGATGACATAAGTTAACCTTGAGGACACATGGGTTAGTGGACTTTCTTTCATAATTCACATTCTCCATACAGTTGTAGCATTAGAAAATTGGTGGTTCTCTCCATTCCTCCACAACATTGTCCTTCCTTTTCTTGTATTTTCAGAATTAATGAGCTTGGAGGCCTTCTCTACCATCATTGAATCATTCCCTCGTCCCATTAAGGAAGTTCCCATAATGCTTAATCCCACATTCTTCACATGTGGGTGGTTGATTTTTTATTCAACCATTCTCATTAGATCCTTCAACTTGTAATGGAATCTTTTGTTTCTTATCACTGTAGCTATGAGACCATTATCAAAACACCATATCAACATAGATGGAACATCGAACAAATTCTTAAAACCATTCAATGTCTCATATTGTAAGAGATTTATATGGAGTTGTTTTAAACCACCAAAGGATCTATTAATTTTTCTATAATTTTTTATAACAATACTCAAAGAATACCTTGTAACCCTTGTAAAATTTTCTTCATAGGCCATAACAGTTTCTTTTTCCTTTTTCATTCGCTCTATGAATTTTATCTCCATATTTTTATGAAGATTTATATGGAAATACTTTTTATGAAAAATTTTCTAGAAGTATTCCCACTCCATCTCTTCAATTTCATCCCTCAGCTTGGTGTTCTTAATCAAAGCCCCCATTGATCGACGTCTCCATCTAAAAAATAAACAGAAAGAATCACCTTCTCCATATATTAATTTTGAATAATATAAATGATCTTCTCCATTGATTTCACCCACAATTCTGAAACTAGTGGATCAGAATATCCACTAATCATCAGTGATTTTTGCCGCATTAAACACTTAATATCCACTTTCTCCCTCTTATGTGAAGGATGATGTTACACATGATTCATGTTATGTTTCATCACCAGATATTGTTGGGTAATAATTTCCATGAGATTTTGAAATCCACATCCCAAATAATTGGGTATGTCATTCAGGTGATTTATGTATTGTCCCTCACATGGGTTGTTGGCCTGGTTTCTCATGGTTCCCACCAATTTCTAAAATATAAAAGGTTAGAAAAAAATCTAAACAAAAAATTAATGAATATATAATTTATTCCTTTGTAAAATGATGCATAAAGGATTATAGTTTGAGATCCCTATTTTTAGAAATTCATCTTGGATTCTTACTTATACATAGTCTCATACTAATTGGTTTCATTTTGGTTTTCTATTTCTAATTCCCAAATTAACTAAATTGGCCCATGATACCAACTATAGCAACCCTAATTTTTCTTAAATTTCTATTACATCATTTTAAAGATATAAACCATAAAATAATTACATATTGATAAACCAAAGGATTCATGTCATGGGAAAATTAGGACCATACATAAATTTCAAAAGATAAAATATAAACATTTATTTAATTCCTTCTTCTCCGGCTTCTTATTGCCCCTTGGGTTCTCCATAGTACAAGTAGTCACATAAGGATATAACTCAAAAATGGGGGAGAAAAAATCTCAATAAGATGATAGATAATATTATAAAATGGGCTGAGTATAATCATTATCATTAAAACATAGACATATGATCATAATCACGAGAGGAAGCATTAAGTATTGAATGGAATGTGGCAATGCATAAAAATGAAACATCATGTCTTAATGGTAAACTACCACTCATAGTGGTGAACAAAGATAGAATAAAGATCATGAATATTTCACTTTAATCATGAGGTTCTTAAAATTACCCAATTCATTGGTGTGATATAAATTTCTAGGAACACCCTGCACATCATAAAATTTACATTGCGCTATAAAATTCTGGTTGCACCCGTCACATCAAAAAATTTACATTATCATGCATGCCACAAAAAATATATATTAATATTGAACATATAATAACCCATGGAAATGAATCAGTTTCATTTCATAACCATATATTCATAAAAATTAGGTTCCCAAATGAAAGAGGGAATAACATAATTGATATAAGAATCCTCAACATTGAGTCAGAAGTAAATGGTGTGTTTTTTTTGAAATAGTAGTTCTTTTGGAAAACATTGTGTGTCATAAACCCCAGTGAAAAATAGTTATATCCTATAAAGGGAAAGATAATGATGAATAAATGATTTTTATGGAATAACAATACTGAATATGGAGTGAACGAGGGAAACCCCAAAGAAAGAGAGTTGGGTTCAATAATTACTTTTACTTTATATCTGAATGCTTTATTCACATTAGTGACCTATATAATGACATTATATTTGTTAATAAAAAATATTATTACCTTTTATACGTTAATATGATTCATTGTGGTTTCATTAAGTTCTATTATGGGCCTTTTTATGAGTTATAGAGTTTAGTTTCAACGTTGGGAAGTGTTCTTTTTCTTAGTTTTCATGACTAGTTCATTTGAATACACGAATGAAAGTTAATTTAAAATGTTAATATACATAATTAATTGTTATTATAGGTTATTAATTATATTCCATTTATTAAATTTAACTTATGAATAATTTTGTTACATACAATGTGGATGAATCACAAGATAAAAGGTAATTTAGGCGCTTTTTCGACCACTACGAACTCATTTGGTTTTATCATTTAGTATAACGAGTATAAATTATTTTCAGATCATAAAAAGGGTTATAACATAAAAATTAAAAAAATTTAAGAACTATTTAATGTTATTATTATAATCCTTGAATATGTTGAAGGAAAATGAATGTGCATCACCCATGATGTCTGGAAAATGACACATCACGAGTGGCTATTTAATTTCTAATATGAGAGAGGCAGAGAGAGAGACATTTAATGATGTATCTTACATTAACGAGATATAATTATAGTATATGTATGTTAATGGACTTATCATGACATTTGGGTGAAGGTAGGTGAGGATTGAATAAGAAAAGAAATTGAAATTGAAAGAAAATTAAATAAAAGAGACATAATTTACCTCTTGAAATATCCTCTTGAGATCCTCCTCAAGCCACATAGGATTGGGCTTTTGATGATACTGTGATCTCATTGATGTGGTGGAGGGACTAGGGGAGATTTTAGGATAGAATTTTGGATATTATTGTTTCTTGATAATTGTGAGTAAAAGAGGGTGTGAGGGGTTGTATTTATATTGGTTGGGATGGGTATTTTCTCCATATTTAATTCATTAGTTAATTAATTTTACTCAATATAATAAATAATGATGATTCCATGACTAAATATGGTAACAGTGGAAGGATATTTCGACATTATAATCATACATAATTTATATACACCAGTGTTGACTCAATAATTCATTTATATTGTTTTTATAGTAAATTATTGTATTTCACTATTCAACTAAAATTCAAGTATTTTAGAAAAATCCCAATATTTCACTATAACAATTTTTCAACGTGTAGAATTATAAAGTGAACTCCATTTTATGAAAATAATTTTCTAAATTAGAGTAATTTAATTTTAAATTAAATTCACCATTTACTTGGAATATACATATTTTATAATTATAACAGATTTTTTAACACTTTGATAAATTACTTAAGTTCTCATAAAATTATCTTAAAATATTAAGACCTAAAAATATTAAATATGAATGTATTTTATAAAAATTACTTATCTTTTGAATTTTTAAATTTGACAAAAAAATTTAATTAAATAATTATGACATACCAAAATACCAACACCTAATTAATAATTATTAAAATATTTACGTACTTATATTAGGATATATTATATCATATTTTCAACTATAAGATGATTAAATTTTATTTATACATTATTGGGTGAGAATAATATTCATTTGTCTGCTTTATTATTCATAAGGGTCATACTACTATTCTTATAGTCAGGTTACTATTTCAATAGTATATGTTATTTAACTTCTAGTAACACATCTTGTTTCATTAATTCCTTATTTATAATGCTTTTTTTACAGTCTCTATGTAAATTTTTGTGATTTACACTACATGAATTACTATAAGAAGATAGAAATTACATTGATAAATGGTTGGATGATTACAATCTCGGTACTCAATCATGTTCCTTATAGCATCCCGTATTTTTATAACATAACTTTCATTCCATTACACGGAACTGAGGATCTTTAAGGTTTAGTGTCTTGGAAACAAGGAACATAAAACATGAAACAAAAAAAAAACATTCTTCTTAAACACTTGAAAGGATTCTCCTCATGTTCACCATAGGCTCATTACTGCATCTCATAACCTAGGGATATACATCAAAAGGAAGGGTGAGAAGAAGGCCCAGCAAGGGAAACTAGTGAAACATTTTACATATGAACTTGAGATACATCAATAAAGTCATGAAAAGAACTTTAAGGCATGAAAATGAAATCATGAGGCATATCATAATAAAAATAAAACTTTTTCATAACTTGAAGATGTGGCTACATCATTTAACATAGACAATCATGAAAATATCACCAAGGTCCATCCCCAAGGTGTCATTTGAAAATTACCAAGGTTATTCACCAAGGTATCTTGAAAATTGTAATCTATAGTGGTTACATCATTACCCAATGCATTGGAGCGCTATCAGGGTGCACCCTTAAATTTGCCTTTATTATCATGTGATCCACATATATCATCATCAAACATTTCATAAATAACCCATATAGCATAAAATAAATGGGTTTCATTTCATATTCATAACGTTTTAAAAACTGCTTTAAAGACATGATCTTTACGTCTCTTTAAAACCCACAGAAAAGAAAGGTGGGTCTCATGTATGTAAATCCCAGAATTTAAAATAGAAAATTTTGGTATATATGTGAATACCCCTTTAGAAGAAAGAGCTTTGAGTATTCACTTAATAATATAAAAGAACTTTAGAAAAAGAGAGAGACATTTTGAGACGGAAATTCTGCAGCATAACGACTATGTTACGAGGTTTTAGAAGACATTAAAAAGAGAGGTAAAATGGGTCAAACATTCATAAATGACCCATAAAACAGTAGATGGAAAGAATAAGAAGGATAAATGATCATGGTAATGAAATTTCAAGGACATACCATTTGAAATGAAAAACATGGAAGGAAGGCAAAAATTAGATTTCACTTATGAAAGTTCAGCAGCCTAACGACGTTACTTAAACTTCAACAAAAAATGATTTGAAAAGATCAAGTAGGGTCTCTCATCATGTGAACATAAGAGTTCAGTATGATAGATATAGAGATAATTCCCCAACATAATTAAAAATAATCTTGAAAGACTTGACATGAAAGTAGAACTTCAAAATGAGAAGGGTGAAGAACCACTTAAAAATTCGGCAGCCTAACGACGCCACTTAAAACTTCAAAATACTGAATTGAAGAGATCAAATGGGGTCTCTCGTCATATGAACATAAGAGTACAGTATGATAGATATAGAGATCATACCCCAACATAACAAAAAGGAACTTGAAAAAATTGACATGAAAGTAGAACTTCAAAATGAGAAAGGTGAAGAACCACTTAAAAATTTGGCAGCCTTACGGCGCCACTTAAAACTTCAAAATACTGAATTGAAGCGATCAAATGGGGTCTCTCATCATATGATCATAAAATATCAGTATGATAAATATAGATATCATACCCCAACATAATAAAAAGGATCTTGAAATACTTTACATGAAAATAGATCTTGAAAAATGAGAAGGGAGAAAGAATCCGTTACAAAAATTTCGGCAGCCTAACGGCGCCACTTAAAACTTCATAAAACGAAATAATGAGAGCAAGAGGGGATCTCTCATTATATGAACATGAAAAGGGCAGTAAGATGAGTATAAAAGAACATCCTCCAACATAAGAACATGGAGTATAAAAGGAATGACATAAAAGAGATTACTTGAAATGAAAGAGAGAGGTCGGATCCCTTACCTTAAAACGTAACTCTTAAAACTCAAAGGTTTGGACCTTGAGGGATTGGGGGAACCTTGGGAGGACTACTTGGGAGGTAAGAAGACCAGAACATTTTTGGGTGAGAGTTGGGAGTGAAAACTAAATGAGTAAAGTGTGGGTATTTATAGGGAAAGTGAGGGGACAAGGCATTAATGGCCAAGGGACACCTCATTAGTGTTTTTGGAAAAACCATGGGCTTGCCCATGGTATTTTCCCATGGTATTGGCCACTTGGGACACCTCATACCTTATCTTACTATTCATAATTCGACCATATAGAATATATACTTAATACATCATTTAATGATGTCACTAAACACCTGTAACTTAAAAACTATATTTTCACTATTCATCGAAAATTCAACTTTCTCAGAATCATCCCAAAATTTCACCTTAACCAAATATCAATGCTCTGATTTCAAAAATTAAATAAATTTTATAAAAATAATTTTCTAAATATTTTTAATTTACTTTTTAAATAAAAACACTATTCATCGAAAATTTATTTTTTTCAGAAAAATCCCCAAAAATTACCTTAACGTAATATCGATGCTCTGAGTTCAAAAATAAAGTCCATTTTAAAAAAATATTTTTCTAAATATTTTTAATTTAAATTTTAATTAAAAAACACTATACATCCGAAAAAACTAATACTTGAATAATAATTTATGAAACCGTTATTTAACCATTTTATTGAATCACATTACTTAATCAAAGTGCCTAGCTTATTTTAATACTTTCTTTAAGTGAGATTACTAATACATTTGGACACATTATTAATCCTAATCATAAAATCACTATTCATAATTTACTATTCATCAAAAATCAAGTTGATCTTATTAGACTCTAAATTTCGTACTGAACATAATTGCAGAAGACCATTTTTTCAAAATCATTACACATTTTTAATTATTTAGGGTTTACATAAACATATTTAAAATATCCTTTTTCTAAAATTCATCAAAAATATGCATACTATATTTATCCGGTCATTTGAAAATTCATAAAAGAAATTGAAATTTTTATTTAAAACAAAGGATTACACAAGACAGTTACGGTCTCCTTACATAGCCCCTTATCACACCAGCATAGGACCTAAGTATAAGGTGTGCTAAGGTGAGAGAATCCGAGGGAGGCTTGGCCAACATCGCATGAGTAGTAATTTCTATCAGTTTGAACTTCTCGCGAAGGCGATCCCGTTCTAGCTTTATACGATGAAGTTCAGCTTGGGTTTGGTCCAGAGCAAAGCCCAGTGGTGCTACCTCCTTCCCAAGTTCTGTTAGATGGGCTTCGATTGGTCCAAGACTACTGGGTGAGGCCATCGAATCCTCTTTCTATATTAATTAACCAAGATTTCTTGTATTTAGAGACAATAGTCAAAACTTTTAGTTTCCAGCAGTCATATTGACCAATGGTCAAATAACAGTCAAAACCCAACAGTCTCATTTTAATTATACTCATGTTACCAAATGAAACATTTTTGTTGAGTATAAAAATAACACATAAAATTAGGAAACAATATTTATTTAAAATTTCGGGTCGTTACAATCTTCCCCCCTTAAGAAATTGCGTCCTCGCAATTTTTAAAATTGGGTTTTGAAATTTCATTGAAAGTCCCACATCGGAAAAGGAGTCAGTAAAACTATTACTTTAAAAGAAAGAAAGGGAAGTACAAAGGTCACCCGAGATAACCCACACTAGGATTCCATGTAGGAAAACATGGACATGGAGGATAAAACAAAGGGTCAAGTTCTGAGGGAGAGTGATAGAGAACATGATTAGGGGAAAGTTAACCATGAGAAAATCCCAAACTTATGATGTGTCTAAACGGTCTTTGATTACCTAGTAGGAAACTTAAACCAACAACATTTTTGTATTACATTTCTTTTCATAATTTTGATGAATTCATTTACTACATAGAACAAAAAAAATAATAAAATATACCTACCTTCAAATATAGTTTCATCCTTTAATAAGTCCCTACCAACACTAATCTTTTCTCCCAATGATGAGAATTCAAAAACACTTGGTCTCATAAAAGCACAAGAATCATCTTCTATAGAATCACATAATCTACAAAATATTAACTATCTATTTTTTCTATCTTTAAACATTATCCCAAAAACAGAAAGGTTAAGGTAAAACAACTCTTCAAAAAGAAATAATCCCATAGGAATGGAAACTACTTTCAAATCTTCAAAGTTCCATGGTACTACCCAAAGTTCATCATAGACCATTCCATAAATAACGGTCCTTAAAATTCCTCAAAATAAACCAAACTAAGATTGAAACCCAAATACAAGAAGGATTTGATAACATAGTCTTCCAAAACAACTTCATTGTTCATCTCCAGACAACATCAACCACTCCTAACATCTTATAACAAAAGTAGCTAACCTAAACATATTTTACCCAAGATAGGTTAATCATTCCCATAAGTAACCTAAATTACTATAAGTCCACCTTAAATTCATCAATTCTTCAAAATATAAGTCAACCTTACTCCACAATGAAAATACTATAGTAATCTATTTACCTCGATCATATAGGGTCCCCAAAATAGTGAACGTCTTCCAAAATAATAATCATCTTTAAATCCCCTAATCATCTCTGTCATATTAATACGGAAATTGTCACATTTCCTATCACATTGGTTGTTGGGACACATTATTCCATTTCCCACCATTAACTAAGAGAAGAAAGTATAATCAGAGGATTAAATACTTAACCAATAATCATGAAAAGTAACTTAAAGCATATAAAGGATAACTTGTAGAAGAAAAGTATACCCTAACTTGTGATCCCCTAGGTTCCCATCTAGGTTATCCATGATCATATATTCTTATGTGAATCTATATTTTATTTTATCTTTGTTCCTTTAACAATGGTTCATACCAAGCTTATGAATTTACCAAAGCATATCCCCTGGGAGTGTCGTAACCAAGAGTGCAGCAAGGCCTGTTGTCGTGTACCAGTTCCCGTTCGAGTCTAGATCAAAGCGGTGTTTTCGGGTTTTACCCCTATGTACATCTGTGCCAGAGCCACCTCTACCTGCTCGTATCCAGACAGGTATGTATTTGCTTGGCAACCCCTTACTCAATACTCACCAAAATACCAGGAAGATTTCCTATATTTAAACTTTTCTATAGGGTTCTTCCTAGAGTATTCATATCCTAATTTCCCCAAATAACTAAACCATACTTTGATACCAACTATAGAATCCCGTATTTTTATAACATAACTTTCATTCCATTACACGGAACTGAGGATCTTTAAGGTTTAGTGTCTTGGAAACAAGGAACATAAAACATGAAACAAAAAAAAACATTATTCTTAAACAATTGAAAGGATTCTCCTCATGTTCACCCTAGGCTCATTACCACATCTCATAACCTGGGGATATACATCAAAAGGAAGGGTGAGCAGAAGGCCCAGCAAGGGAAACTAGTGAAACATTTTACATATGAACTTGAGATACATCAATAAAGTCATGAAAAGAACTTTAAGGCATGAAAATGAAATCATGAGGCATATCATAATAAAAATAAAAATTTTTCATAACTTGAATATGTGGATACATCATTTAACATAGACAATCATGAACATATCACCAAGGTCCATCCCCAAGGTGTCATTTGAAAATTACCAAGGTTATTCACCAAGGTATCATGAAAATTGTAATCTCTAGTGGTTACATCATTACCCAATGCATTGGAGCACTATCAGGGCGCACCCTTAAATTTGCCTTTATTATCATGTGAGACACATATATCATCATCAAAAATTTCATAAATAACCGATATAGCATAAAATAAATGGGTTTCATTTCATAATCATAACGTTTTAAAAACTGCTTTAAAGACATGATCTTTATGTCACTTTAAAACCCACAGAAAAGGAAGGTGGGTCTCATGTATGTAAAAGCCAGAATTTAAAATAGAACATTTTGGTATATATGTGAATACCCCTTTAGAAGAAAGAGATTTGAGTGTTCACTTAAAAATATAAAAGAACTTTAGAAAAAGAGAGAGACATTTTGAGACGGAAATTCTGCAGCATAACGGCTATGTTACGAGGTTTTAGAAGACATTAAAAAGAGAGGTAAAATGGGTCAAACATTCATAAATGACCCATAAAACAGTAGATGGATAGAATAAGAATGATAAATGATAATGGTAATGAAATTTCAAGGACATACCATTTGAAATGAAAAACATGGAAGGGAGACAAAAATTAGATTTCACTTATGAAAGTTCGGCAGCCTAACGACGTTACTTAAACTTCAACAAAAAATGATTTGAAAAGATCAAGTAGTGTCTCTCATCATGTGAACATAAGAGTTCAGTATGATAGATATAGAGATGATTCCCCAACATAATTAAAAAGTAACTTGAAAGACTTGACATGAAAGTAGAACTTCAAAACGAGAAGGGTGAAGAACCACTTAAAAATTCGGCAGCCTAACGGCGCCACTTAAAACTTTAAAATAATGAATTGAAGAGATAAAATAGGGTCTCTCATAATATGAAAATAAGAGTCCAGTATGATAGATATATAGATCATACCCCAACATAACAAAAAGGAACTTGAAAGAATTGACATTAAAGTAGAACTTCAAAACGAGAAGGGTGAAGAACCACTTAAGAATTCGGCAGCCTAACGGCGCCACTTAAAACTTCAAAATACTGAATTGAAGCGATCAAAGGGGGTCTCTCATCATATGATCATAAAATATCAGTATGATAAATTTAGAGATCATACCCCAACATAATAAAAAGGATCTTGAAATACTTTACATGAAAATAGATCTTGAAAAATGAGAAGGGAGAAAGAATCCGTTACAAAAATTTCGGCAGCCTAACGGCGCCACTTAAAACTTCATAAAAAGAAATAATGAGAGAAAGAGAGGATCTCTCATTATATGAACATGAAAAGGGAAGTAAGAGGAGTATAAAAGAACATCCTCCAACATAAGAACATGGAGCATAAAAGGAATGACATAAAAGAGATTACTTGAAATGAAAGAGAGAGGTCAGATCCCTTACCTTAAAACGTAACTCTTAAAACTCAAAGGTTTGGACCTTGAGGGCTTGGGGGAACCTTGGGAGGACTCCTTGTGAGGTAAGGAGACCCGAACTTCGTTTGGGGAGAGTTGGGAGTGAAAAATAAAGGATGAAATGGTCGGTATTTATAGGGAATGTGAGGGGACAAGGCATTAATGGCCAAGGGACACCTCATTAGTGGTTTTGGAAAAAACATGGGCTTTCCCATGGTATTTTCCCATGGTATTGGCCACTTGGGACACCTCATACCTTATCTTACTATTCATAATTCGACCATATTGAATATATACTTAATACATCATTTAATGATGTCACTAAACACCCGTAACTTAAAAACTATATTTTCACTATTCATCGAAAATTCAACTTTCTCAGAATAATCCCAAAATTTCACCTTAACCAAATATCAATGCTCTGATTTCAAAAATGAAATCCATTTTATAAAAATAATTTTCTGAATATTTTTAATTTACTTTTTAAATAAAAACACTATTCATTGAAAATTTATTTTTTTTCAGAAAAATCCCCAAAAATTACCTTAACGTAATATCGATGCTCTGAGTACAAAAATGAAGTCCATTTTATAAAAATAATTTTCTAAATATTTTTAATTAAAATTTTAATTAAAAAACACTATTCATCTGAAAAAACTAATACTTGAATAATAATTTATGAAACCGTTATTTAACCATTTTATTGAATCACATTACTTAATCAAAGTGCCTAGCTTATTTTAATACTTTCTTTAAGTGATATTACTAATCCATTTGGACACATTATTAATCCTAATCATAAAATCACTATTCATAATTTACTATTCGTCAAAAAATCAAGTTGATCTTATTAGACTCTAAATTTCGTACTGAACATAATTGCAGAAGACCATTTTTTGAAAATCATTACACATTTTTAATTATTTAGGGTTTACATAAACATATTTAAAATATCTTTTTTCAAAAATTCATAAAAAATATGCATGCTATATTTATCCGGTCATTTGAAAATTCATAAAAAAAATTGAAATTTTTATTTAAAACAAAGGATTACACAAGACAGTTACGGTCTCCTTACATAGCCCCTTATCACACCAGCATAGGACCTAAGTGTAAGGTGTGCTAAGGTGAGAGAATCTGAGGGAGGCTCGGCCAACATCGCACGAGTAATAATTTCTATCAGTTTGAACTTCTCACGAAGTTGATCCCATTCTAGCTTTATACGATGAAGTTCAGCTTGGGTTTGGTCCAGAGCAAAGCCCAGTGGTGCTACCTCCTTCCCAAGTTCTATTAGATGGGCTTTGATCGGTCCAAGACTACTGGGTGAGGCCATCGAATCTTCTTTCTATATTAATTAACCAATATTGCTTGTATTTAGAGACAATAGTCAAAATGTTTAGTTTCCAGCGGTCATATTGACCAATGGTCAAATAACAGTCAAAACCCAACAGTCTCATTTTAATTATACTCATGTTACCAAATGAAACATTTTTGTTGAGTATAAAAATAACACATAAAATTAGGAAACAATATTTATTTAAAATTTCAGGTCGTTACATTCCTTATGCACTAGGGATTATTATAGACTAGAATGACCCACTGGGGACAACCCACATAGCTATCAGTGGATGTGTAAGAACCCGAGTTTTTAGAAACGGGTCAAATCCTGACTATGTTTAAACTTTTTGACTGGTTTTTGAGAAGTTTGGAAAATCTGGGCAGTTTCTGGAATTTTCCAGACTACACATCGTGTACTTTAAGTACATGCTGTGTATGAGTTACCCAAGTGACCGGCCATGTGCTCGCCAAGTACGTGTCGTGTGAAGACCGTGTATAAGTTTCTTACTACACGATGTCTATTTATAGACATGCTGTGTATCCCTTACCCGTGTAAGGACAAGTACATGTCGTGTAGTGCCCATGTATAAATTTCAATGAACACGACATGTTGCCTTTCTTACCACACCATGTACCCTTGTCTCGTGTAGCGGTCAAGACCTTGGCCATGTGATGACCGTGTACACGGTCCAGCCCGTGTGCTGGACTCCGCTTAATTCGGAGTACGGAAACACATCTACACGGCGTATACTTGGGAAATACATGCCATGTACTTTTATTTTTATTTGAGCGATCGAGACCCTATCGCATCTCATTCCTAGAAGTCCCTTCATCTTCCCCTTTGGATGAACATTTTGTCCGAGAAACCCAGAAAACTCAAACCCTCCCAGAATCTCCGTATGACCTATGTTCTTCGATTCGTCAGTGGCAGCAGGACCGCTTCGGAAAGGCTAACCATGTGCACCCTTCTTTTCCTTTGATCCCCCACCTTTTCCTCCATATATTCCATCCAAATGGAATTTTTGGACTTGATGGAAACACATATCTACCGCGATTCAGTCCGATTCATATGCTGAAATCAAGGGAGCTTTATCGTACGAGTACGAGGTTGGTGGTGCATACCTTCTTTCGTGTTTTCGTAGAATTTTGGGGGGTGCGACCTCCGGGCATGACGTCGGGTGTTGAGCGAAACCCTGTTTATTTGTTGTTAATTAATTATCTGCATTTTGGGATTCCTCTGGGTATTCCCTAAGCCGTTTTGTGTTTGAGCAAGGCCAGGTGAGAGGTCATGGATTGTTTGGGGCAATTCGTCCGGGGGTGCCGAAATGTGTATGATTTGGACTAGTATTTGAACTGCTGATTTTAGACTGCTTTTGTTTCTGTTGGATTAAACTACTGAGTTTGATTTGTTAAAGCATGATAGTAATTGCTTAAATCATTTACGACCTTAGGTGCTGGTATGGATTGGCATAAGTTAGTGCAATTAATTGTTTAGTAATTTCCTGTTTCAAGTAATGCTTAAGTATAGTTATGAAATGTGTGATATTATCTGTGTTGAACTGCTCGTTGTGCTGGGATTGGCCTGGATATTTGTTGAGTGATGAGGATCACAGGTTGGGGCATTGGCTCGAGTTACTTTGGGTGGTTTCTACCATGGTATTGGGCATCATGGACGTCGGTTGAGGCAGTCAGACTATTAGGTTGGGCTTGGCTAGGGTTACTTGGATGGCGAGGCCATCAGACTTGAGTGATAGGTTTGCAGGGACATGAGGTGTCAGAAGTGTTGTGGCTTGGGATACAATGAGGTTATTACCGATCACCGGGTACTTTTGAGTAGTGTGCACACAGATAGACTCTGAGATTAGTTGGTACGACCACTCGCTTGGTAGAGGCCCCCGGTAGTTGTGATTAGTTATTTTTGGTTTAGGGGTGCTTTCCATAGGAAGCCACATGGAAGGTGAGGAGCCTTCGGAAGATAGCTTTGAGGCGGCCAGGTTGGAGGGAATAGGCTCGCCGTGATTTGAGGGCAGACATCGTTTTCCCTCTAGTTATTATTCGAGGATAGGTATCGATGTTCCTTCCGATGTTGTGCCATGGGGAGGTTCAGCTTTTGAGATGGGTTATGATGGTTGGGCATGCCTTCGGAACGTCGGTGCTTGAGACACATTGTGTTAGGTGGCACGAGGTGTCGAGCTACTGATCAGGGATTCCGGCGCTGGCCGAAGTTGGTGACACTTCCTGGTGGCTGCTGATCACCAGTGGGGTTTGTGTTTACTTTTGGTCATTGTACTGTTTACTATTTTTATTATATAAGTTTGTTTTCCTAAACACTTATATTAGGTATGCAACCTTGGTTGGTATCATACTGTGACATGTCTCACACCCTACACGGGGCCTTCGGGACGTGTGTAGACTTTATGAAATTGCGTGTAGGTAGAGGTTCAGCCTTAGGATCTGGACTTTAGTGCTGTTGGCATGGAGACTAGTATGGACATTGAGGTCGTGCCTTGCTGGAGTTACATTGTTTTGTTTTTTCCTTTTGTATCAGCATGCTTACATTGTTATGTAGCAACTGTTGGTTAGCCATTGGCGCCATTATATATTGATCTTTATGACATGTTTTCGATGCATGCCTTGTTTGTTTATAGTAGTAGTTGCTTGTATTCTCAGTATGTTGTGATGTTTACTTTCCACTGATGTTTTTATATATTGCTTCCATTGGTTTATTGATATTTGATTTTCTTCCGCTCTTCGGGTCTGGTTCGAGTCTGCTGAGTCATTTATTTCTACTGCATACTTTAGTTTAGTACTTGGACCAGTACCATTTTTATTCCTCTGAGAGGGTATAGCCTCCCTATTATACCTAATCAGACCCTCGTTGCTAGTCGGCAGCCTCTGGCGTTCAGGGGAGGTTCACCTAAGGTCGTAACACCCGACCGGTTTGGCACTGTTCGGTTTGCTGGCCAGGTCCGGGCCCTTACAAAGTGGTATCAAAGGTGTTCGTGACAAGGATTTAGTAGCATTTCTTTGCTGGATACTAATGAGTTTGACACTTCTCTTTATATTTCTGCTGGTTTTACTATTTGGGATACGTTAGACTGGAGATAAGTGGGTGTTGGAACTGGATTTTGAACTCGTGCTTGGGTGCATGTAGCCCCATGTATGAGGGATGGACCAAGTTTCCATGGGTGGGGATTACTATTTGCTTTATGCTATGATTATAGTTGATTTGAGTTCCACCTCGGTGGCTCACTTGTTGTGTGATGTTATTGATTATGATATGAAAACCATGGCTGGTATGTCAAGGCTTGTTCGTTTGGATTTTGATAGACACATTTTAGGGTATTTCAATTTCATAACTACATGTATGATTTGTGAAGTGATAACAACATGTGAATATAATCAATTTCCATGCTATATATGCTTTGAAATGTGAATAGGTGAAACTTCTGATAGAATTGTTTTTTATTTCAATGTGTATGCCATGCTTTTTATTTTATAGAATTGCATGTGCAGGATATTTGGGTCTGGCTCTTATGAGTGAAGGAAGGTACTATGGGTGAGGTAGTGTAACTGTCAGGATTGGGTTACTTGATCGTCAGGTTTGGGGAAACGTTGATTGTCAGGATGGGCATGGCCCAAAGTACTAATAATACATGGCTCTGTTGAGGGTGGGTAAAGAGGTCGTGAGGTCGGGATGCCGAGGGCATGGGTTGCGATATGGGAGAGTGAGGGTAGTTGTATGCACTGCCTTTTACTGTTTTCATTATCTGTGTAGAATATATTGTAATATATATATGGGATGTCTAACCATTATGGTATTCAGTGGGTTACTCCTTCACGACACGATAGAGCGTCAGGCAAGAGAGGATGCAGTGCCACATGATCATGTTCAGAATCTGGTGCAGGCAGAGCATTAGCTGCAGTTACATGCCCAGGGACAGGATCGGGTTCAGGATCCAGTGCAGGCAGGGCAGTAGCCGTGTTTGGCAGCATTTGGATCGTGGCTTGACGAGAAGCTCTGAGCTAGCATGGTACATGTCTTGAAGGGGATTGACAGAGGTGCGTAGAGTGCAGAGCCTTCTATGTCATATCTAAGGCGGGAGTTCCAGTGGCAGCACCCACCGCTCTTTCAGGGTGAGGGTGGTCTGCAGGCGGAAGAAAACTAGATAGAAAGTATGCACATGTTCATCGAGCAGCTCGAGACGCCTCCAGGGCGGAGGGTCAAGCTAGTGACGTACATGCTGAGAGGACCGGTGAAGCATTGGTGGTACGTACAGGTTCTGGCTCATAGGCACGAGGGACTGCCGTGGAAGGACATCGAGGACAAGTTCTTAGAGCACGTTTATTCGAAGACTCTGAGGGCGGAGAGAGCTCAGGAGTTCTTGAGTCTTCAGCAGGGAGATATGTCCATCATGGACTACGAAGATACCTTCACAGAGTTGTCCCGTTTTTCACTTAGTATGGTGAGCGATGACACAGCTAGGGTGAGGTGCTTTGAGGATGGCTTGTGACATGCCATTCGAGTTCAGGTGAACATTTTCAGGATGGGCTCCTTCTCTGAGGTGGTGAACTAGGCACTTATAGTAGAGGGAAACGATGGAGAGAAGTCTCTCTTTGGCATGGTGACAACCCCAGGTGACAGTTCTGACAGTGGGAAGTGAGGCATAGACGAGTTCCAGCAGGGTGGGCATGACAAGGACTCAGCTAGACCACCTCGTGGCAGTTCAGCAGTTGTTTTCTTTCAGTGTGGATAGTTGGGACATGTTCGGGCTCAGTACGATAGGCCCCCAATGGAGTGTCGGGCATGTGGACAGGTTGGGCATTTAGAGAGGTTTTACAGGCATCCTTCTCAGATAGAAGGTAGCCATGGACCAGGGGAGACTGTGGCATCAGGAGTTGGTTAAGGTTGGGTATTAGGAGAGGGTAGTCGAGGTTCAGCTACACGCAGGGGATGTGAAAGAGATAGTAGGATCCAGCTGAGGGGTCAGTGGCTGGTGACTGGAGTAGCATCACAGGGAGGTCAAGCATCGGGTAGCTGTGCTTCCGGCTAGGTGCACGATGTGGAGCTTCTAGGGGTTGAGCAGGCTGGAGAGCTGACGATGGTGGTAGGTACACCGTGGGTGTGGTTGTGAGTTATTTTATTTCTTTTTTCATGGCCTCTTGAGGCGTGTCTGCTGGAGTGCACGAGTAGCACAGGATACTTGTGGAATGATTAGATGCTAGTAAGTGGTATTGGCATCATATCGGATGCGTTTCATATTATATATATATATATATATATATTTGAGATGCGTAGCATTAGAAGAATCAGGGATGCAGGTTATATGAGGTGTCGTGGGCATCGGGGCATCGTAGATGTGGGTTACTCGAGGTGCAAGGAACCAGGTTTTGATTTCAGAATCTATTAGATGTATGACCTAAGGGAGGTGGACACCGATGCGGTGAAGGTTACGTTGGGTGTCGAAAGTGACACGTGAGCACCGAGGAGGTGCAGGGGTGAAGATGCATCATGGGAGGAGCATGGGTCCGGAAAATAGGTTGTTGGGCCTTGCTTGTTTATATGATTTTATTTGAGCTTTGTTCGGGCTGATACCGAGTAGTAAATTCCTAACGTGGGGATCTCTTTTAAGAATTCAGCTAGAACCTTAAGACAGTGGTAGTTTGCATTGTTTAACCAGGATGGGCGTGTTCAGTTCTATCTCCTGGTTTCGCTCGGTAGCCCGGGGATGAGCTACGTTAAGGAGGGGAGTTTGTAAGAATCAAGGTTTTTAAAAACGGGTCAAATCCCGACCCTGTTTAAACTTTTTGACAGGTTTTTGAGAAGTCTGGAAAATATGGGTTGTTTCTAGAAATTTCCAGAGTACAAGCTGTGTTCTTTAAGTACACGCCGTGTATGAGTTACCCGAGTGACCGGTCGTGTGCTCGCCGAGTACATGCCGTGTGAAGACTGTGTAGAAGTTTCTTACTATACGGCGTGTATTTATGGACACACCATGTATCCCTTACCCATGAGAGGACATGTACATGTCGTTTGGTTCCCAGGTATAAATTTCAAACTACACGACATGTAACCTTCCTTGACACGCCGTGTACCCTTGCCCCGTGTAGCGGCCGAGACCCTGGCCGTGTGTTGACCGTGTACACGGTCCAACTAGTGTGCTCGACTCCGCTTAAGTAGGAGTACAGAAACACATCTACACGGCGTGTACTTTGGAAATACACGCCATGTACTTTTATTTTTATTTGAGCGATCGAGAATCCATCGAGTCTCATTCCCAGAAGTCCCTTCTTCTTCCTCTTGGGATGAATTGTTTTTCTGAGAAACCCCGAAAAATCAAACCCTCCCAGAATCTCCGTACGACCTCCGTTCTTCGATCCGTCAGTGGCAGTGGGACCGCATCGGAATGGATAACCCCGTACACCATTCTTCATCTTTGATCCCTCACCTGTTCCTCCACAGATTCCATCTAAAAGGAATTGTCAGATTTGATGGAAACATAGATCTACTGCGATTTAGTCCGATTTAGAGGCTGAAATCATTGGAGTGTCATTTTACAAGTACGAGGTGGGTGGTGCATACCTTCTTTCATGTTTTATTAGAATTTTGGGGGTTGCGACTTCCAGGCGCGATGTCGGGTGTTGAGAGAAACCCTGTTTATTTGTTGTTAATTAATTATCTGCATTGTGGGATGCCTCTGGGTATTACCTGACCCTTTTTGTGTTTGAGCAAGGCCGAGTGAGAGGTCATGGATCATTTGGGGAAATTCGGTCGGGGGTGCCGAAATGTGTATGATTTGGACAAGTATTTAAACTGCTGATTTTAGACTTGTTTTGTTGTTGTTGGATTAAACTGCTGAGTTTGATTTGTTAAATCATGCTAGTAATTGTTTAAGGCATTTAAAACCTTAGGTTCTGGTATGGATTGGTATAATATAATGCATTTAATTGTTTAGTAATTGCATGTTTCAAGTAATTCTTTAGTATTGTTATGCAATGTGTGATATTATCTGTGTCGAACTGGTAGTTGTGTTGGGCGTGGCCCGGATGTTTTTTGAGTGATGAGGATCACATGTTGGGACTTTGGATCTAGTTACTTTTGGTGGTTGCTACAAAGGGATTGGGCGTCATGGACGTCAGTTGAGGCAGTTAGACTGTCAGGTTGGGCTTGGCCCGAGTTACATGGATGGCGAGGCCATCAGACATGAGTGACAGGTTTCAAGGGACATGATGTGTCAGCGGTGTTGTGGCTTGGGACATAATGTGGTGATTATCGCTCACAGGGTACTTTTGAGTACTGTGCACACAGATAGACTCCAAGATGAGGTGGTACGGCCACTTGCTGGGTAGAGGCCCCCGATAGTTGCGGTTAGGTATTTTTGGTTTGGGGGTGCTTGCCATAAGAAGCCATATAGAAGGCGAGGAGCCTTTAGGAGAAAGCTTTGAGGCGGTCATGATGGGGGATGAGGCTCACCATGATTTGAGGGCAGACATCGTTGTCCCTCCAGTTATTATTCGAGGACATGTATCGATGCTCCTCCAGATGTTGTGCCATGGGAAGGTTGAACTTTCGAGATGGGTTACGATGGTTGGGCATTCCTTCGGGACATCGGTACTTAGGACACATGGTGTTAGGTGGCACGAGGTGCCGAGATACTGATTAGGGATTCTAGCACTGGCCAAAGCAGGTGAAACTTCCTGGTGGCTGCTGAGCACCAATGGGGATTGTGTTTAATTTTGGGCATTGTATTGTTTACTGTTTTTCTTATATAATCATGTCTGCCTAAATACTTATATTAGGTACGCACCCTCGGGTGGTATCCTACTGAGACTTGTCTCACACCCTGCACGAGCCCTTTAGGATGCATGTAGACTTTATGAAATTGCGTTCAGGTGGAGGGTCAGCCTCAGGAGCTGGACTTTAGTGATGATGGCATGGAGACTGGTAAGGACCTTGATGTCGTGCCTTTCTTGAGTTACTTTGTTTGGTTTTTTCCTTTTGTATCAGCATGCTTACTTTGTTATGTAGAAACTCATGGTTATCCATTAGAGCCATTATATTTTGAGTTGTATGACTTGTTTTCGATGTATACCTTGTTTGTTTATAATATCTGTTAAGACATGTAATTTTCAAGGAATTTTCTTTTAAATTCTTTGGCAGTTGTTAAAAAATGGTTTATGTGTTAAGGGAATAAAGTTGTGTAACAACTTTATTTTTCTATGTGGTTTAACTTCCATGTGAGGGAATATCCTAACTCCTCTTGTTAGGATATTAGTGAGGTGGGACCCACATGAGCCCTACCGCCTTCAAATTCCCTAACTCCCCATTAAACCCCCTCTTGCATTTATTTTTTAACTCTCCCCTCTCCACTCTTTAATAATGCCAATACACTTAATCAGTTAAGTGAGATAAGTGTTTGAATTTTTGAAATAATGGCATGAGTTAATAAAATAAGGATGAACATTATTTTATTTTGGTTGGTTGTTGTGTAAGGATAATTGAGGAGAGAGATCTTGTGTGTTTTCCTGAAGAACTTTATCTTCTTCGTGAAGAATGCCAAGACTTTGACGAAAAACGTTATCACCGCAAGAAGAGATCGACGGGTCGTCTCTTCTCCTCTTCGCAAACGCTGTGTGACGCCTTTTCTGAAGAATGACGACGCGCCCTCTTTCGATCTTCTTCCCGCGTTAAAGAAAGGGAGACGCCGCTCCTCCTTAGACGTTCTCCATCAACATATATGGAGCTTCACCTCGCAACGTTGTTTCCCGCGACGATCCACATTCGAAAAATTATTCGAGGTATGGGATAAGTTCAAATTTAATCAATTAAATTTTTGTTTTGTTTATTGATGAGATTAATCGTTTTTGGCAGCCTATTATCAATATAACGGGAGGAGGTCAGACCGCACAAGCACGGCTGACCCTCCTCCCCTTTGTTGTTGAATTTCTTCGCGGCTTGGAATGGGGACGGCGCGGTGGCGTAGCACCGCGCTGGAATGGAAGAACCGCGGCCGGAGCGGGCCACGACGAAGAAGCGTGGCGCCATCGTGCAACACCGGTGAAGCCTAAGGAAGCCGCATCCAAGGGTGGGCCATGGCGGAGGGGCGAGTCGTCGTCGTGCCACGTCGGAACACTTTGGAGGGTTGCAGCCGGGGCGGGCCGCGGTAGAGGGGTGCGGCGCCATCGCGCCACGCCGGTCGGGGAAGTGCCACATCCTATGGCCATGGCGGAGCTGCAGGAGGAGGCCAGCCTTGCCGAAAACCATCAATTAAATAGGCGGGACCCCCCGCGAGTCCCGCATGGAATGACCAGCCGGCCAGATTGGCCAGCCGTTTTCTGAAGACCGGGGGTTAGTAACCCCCGGCGGTCAACTAGGGCGAAACCCACAGGGGTCCGCCGTTTCGGGAAAACAGGGGGGCAGTGCCCCCTTCCACGTCCACCCAACACGCGGGCACCCACACAGGGCCTGACCGGCCACACCGGATCGAACCGCCCACACTGGACCGGACCGCCCGTGTCGTGCCGGGGCGCCCATGCCGGGCCGGGCCTCCTGCACCGGGTCGGACCCCCACGCAGGGTCGGGCCGCACCAGCTGGGCCAGGCCGCGCCAGCCGGGCCGGGCCGCGCCAGCCGGGACAGGCCATGCCAAACTGGCCATGACCCGGACCCGGGTCAGGTCGACCCGGTTCGGGCCGTCCTAGGGGGTATTGGGCCGGGTCAGACAGGGCCCAAACCCCCTCTTTCCGGACAGGTCCGTTCAAACAACCATAACATGGGCTACAGACCACTGATTGACACACCATCAGATGCCTAAAGATCCTTGGATGGAGATGGTCGTTTCGGTATATTACACTCAAGGTTTCGGAGAACTTTGGGTATGGTCGGGTTGGTTCGAACACGAAACCAACCGGGCCCTCGGAGTGGAAACACTTATAACTTGAGCTCCTGACATATGATTGATGTGCCATTGACATTGTTGGTTTCCTCTTAGTGATACGGTTCTTTTGGTTTTCTCCTCTCGAGGTTTGGAAGTAGCTATAGTATGGTTGTATAGGTTTTAGCTTAAAAACCAACCCGGCCCCTGGGACGAAAAAGAAAATAACTCTTCGACCGAGAGTCCGATTCACGTGTCATCTGTCGTGTTGAGTTCAAATTGATGAGATGAAACATTAGGATACATCAAATCTTGACTACATGTTAGTTGATGTATTAACCCCCCTTGGCTCGTGAAGCGGACCCTCCTGGAATCGAGCATGCTGTGTGCGGGAACCCTAGAGCGGGTTGTGACTACGACGACGATGATGACTGTACTGGGATCCTCCGTGGGTTCGGCAGCGATGAAGACTGTACTGGAATCCTCTATGGGTTCTATGGCGATGACTACTATTCTTGTATCCTATGTGGGTCCGGAAGTACTTGACTACTGTTCTTGTATCCTATGTGGGTCCGGTAGTATTTGACTCTTTACTTGTATCCTATGTGGGTCCGGCAGCGTAGCTGGTCTTGTATACTTTGTGGGTCCGACATCTTAGCTGGTCTTGTATCCTATGTGGGTTCGAAAGCTTACATGAATTACTGGATATATCAGATCATCTCTATAATCTTATGAAATGTATACATGTGTGAGCTGAGTCTTAACATACAACCATTATCATCAATATGATTGTTGTGCTTTCCTGTGTGGATTGGGTTGTGCTTTCCTGTGTGGATTGGGTTGTGAATTCCTATGTGGATTGGGTTATGTTTTCCTGTGTGGACTGGGTTGTATTTGGGCTTGTTTGTTGGAGCTGAGATGGAATAGATGACTTAGGTATATGTATGGGCATATACCTAAGTAGAGTTGGTTGTTACTTCATGATTGTATCTTTCCTTTGTGGTTTATCCTTCGTGGATTCTGGGAGACCTCAGAGGGTATCGGGGTCCCTACCGAGTATCTTATACTCACCCCTGCATGGTCTATGCCCACAATTTGTTGTGTTGGATGTAGGCGACAGACAATGCTGATCGAGGTGGGATCTCGTGGAGCTGAACGGTACCTAGAGGTGGATCACTGGAAGAGACATACACGGAGCGGACAGCCAGAGCTGAGGAGCATAGGAGACTATCTGTACCCACCCTTTAGGTGGGGTTTCCAATGAACATCCCGGACTCGTTGATTTACTTTTTAGTTGATGTACTTTAATTTTAGTTGTACTTTACTTTCAGTTGGGTTTGTATTCTGTCCCATTTACTTTCCCGTACTTACTTTTGTACTCGGTTTACTTAGTGTTTACTTCAGCTTGCGTACACTGTGGTGTTTATTTACTTTATAAGGCAATGTCTTTCCTATTATTGGGATTTATGCCTTTGGTGCTAGTCGCTAGCCCCTGGCCTATGGAAGGCGGGCTTTGGGTTGTCACGACACGGGCCCCGAGGACGGGTCATGACAAATTGGTATCATAGGAGTTCGGTTCTACCGAATAACTCAGGACTCTGATCTTTCTTCTATGTGAAGTAATAATGTTAAGGGTATTGAATGTGGTTATCAGTTTAGGTAATCTAGTGTTGGTGCGGCGGCCAATGAATCTATACACTAGGACCCTGACTTCTGATTTCTGATTCAATGCACGAAAACATTTATTGTGTGTGTGTTTCAATGTTTTCTTATTTATTACGTTGTATCAGCTCACCAGGTATACTATATTGACCATGGTTCACCTGTATCTTTTCAGGATGACCCCACGACAACAGCCAGCTAGGGTTCCGAGAATTGTGCGAGACGACAGCCCACCGAGCGACGAGGCCTCAGTACAGGGCCCAATTACAGTAGAGGCACCGACGGTACCTCTACCCACCGAGCCACCGATTCCACCAGCCCCAACAGCTGGGAGTGCATGTCACCTTAGTGCACTGTACGAGTTTCATCATCTAATACCGCCCAGGTTCCGTGGGGAGACGAACCATCAGGTAGCCTAGGATTGGATAGAGACTGTTGTATGAGTTTTCAAGTTAGTGGGGACAACAGTTGACCTCATGGTGATCCTTGCAGCGAGTCTCCTACACACCGTAGAAGGTATATGGTGGAGCCTGATGCTCCAGGTGCACAATGAGGCATATCTTCTTTGGATGGACTTCGAGAGCCTCTTCCGCTCGGAGTTCATACCAGACACCCTCCATGCGGTGCGCATTCCGGAGCTACTACAGATGTGGCAGGGCAGCATGACGGTAGCCCAATACTTGGCGAGATTTACCGATCCCTCCTGCTATTCCATAGACATCGTACATGAACCATTTTTCCAGGCCCAGACCTTCGATCCAGGACTGAGGCATGAGATCAGGGCATCGATGATCTCCCTCAGCATTCTGACATAGGCAAGAGTACTGGAGTGATCCCTTCTTATGGGGAGCTTTCTTGCTGAGCCTACACCAGCAGTGAGACCTACCGTGGGGTGGCATGTAGTGGAGTCTTCTGTAGCTGGCAGTCAATGGATGTCATAGGGGTCCAAGCAGACCAGACCATCAGGCGAATGACCTCAGGATACTAGCTTAGAGGTGTGGGGAATTTGGTGCAGATCCAACATTACGAGGAGTAGAAAATGCTATGCATGCGGCGCGCAGGGCCACATTGATCATGACTGCCCGACCTGCCATAAAGAGGAGCAGCAGACAGTTGAGGAACCACCCAGGCAGAGGCAGAGGTTCGACTGTGGCGGTCTGAAGGGATCAGGAAGATGAGGCAGAGGAGTTAGCCAAGCAGCAGGTGGTACACAACTTTTTGAGGCTCTACCACCACCACCACCAGGAGGTCCACCCCGACCACAGGGAGCTGGAAGATAGAGGTAGGCTTAGCTTCGGGCAGCGGAGGCCTACAACCACGATGCACCTGAGATGATTCGAGGTACTATATGTGTCTACTTCACCCTTGCTGTAGTTCTTATAGACATAGGAGTGAGTCATTATTTCATTTTCACTACCCTTGTTCGGAGCTCGGAGATTCCGACGGAGCTGTTGGCTCGATCCTTACGGCAAGAAACTCCTATGAGAGCAGACTAGACGATTACACACTAGTGTCGGCAGTGTGAGCTTACTCTAGGAGGAGAGATCTTCAACTGGGATCTTCTTGTAGCGGCGTCGAGGCCTTACGACTTCATCTTAGGCATGAATTGGTTATCCACAGTTCATGCTCAGATCGACTGTATTAGGTGCAAGGTGCGGTGTGTCTGCACCGATGGTAGTAGGTTCACCTTCACCAGCGAGAAGGGTGCCTTTGCAGCACAGGACAGACTCACGCAGAGGAGAGGATAGTCGATCACTCAAAGGTTGTCCAGCCTCATCCTTGGAGCAGTTGATGTGCAGAGTCCGAGTTTTCCTGTCGTGGTGGATCATTATGCGGACATTTTTCCTGACGATGTTCCAGGACTACCTCCTCATGGAGAGGAAGACTTCTATATTGACATGTACACTAGGACATCCCCGATATCTACTCCTGCATATCAGATGGCTACCGCTGAGCTTCGAGAGCTATGGGTACAACTAGAGGACTTGCAGGGAAAGGGATTCATTCGACCTAGTGTTTCACCCTGGGCTTCCCTGATTTTTGTTCACCAATCAGGAGGATGGGAGCTTGTGACTGTGTGTCGACTACCGTCGCCTGAATCAGGTGACTTTGAAGAACAAGTAACCCCTTCTGATGATTGACAACCTCTTTGATCAGCTCAAGGGAGCATGTTGGTTATCGAAGATAGACCTCAGGTCAGGCTATCATCAGTTCAGAGTTCGTGACGAGGATGTGCATATGACATCTTTTAGATGTCGTTATGGCCACTATGAGTTCTTGGTAATGCCTTTCGGAGTAACCAACGCTCCATCAGTGTTCATGAGTCTCATGAACATGATCTTCCGTCCTTATCTCAATAGATTTTATGTAGTCTTCATCGACGACATATTGATATACTCGACTACTGAGGAGGAGCACGCCTACCACTTGCGGGTTGTTCTGGACACACTCCGAGAGCACCATATTTATGGTAAGCTCTCGAAGTGTCAGTTATAGATACGTGAGGTCCACTTCTTGCGGCACTTCATCTCTAAGGTGGGATTTGTGGTGGATCCTGTGAAGATCGAGGCAGTGCTAGCATAGGAGCCACCGAGGAGCGTGACGGAGGTGCGGAGTTTCCTAGGTTTGGCTGTGTACTACCATAGATTTGTGCCAGACTTTTCCAGAGTTTCAGCACCACATTCAGCTTTGACGAAGAAGGGGAGACCCTTCGTGTGGTCAGATAGATGTCAGCAGAGCTTCCAGGAGCTGAGACAGAGATTGACCAGTGCACCAATCTTGAGGCTACCGGAGGAGGGAGTAGGGTACGTAGTCTACTGCGATGCATCAGGGACCGGACTTGGGTGTGTCCTTATGTAGGAGCGGGAAATGATCGCCTATGTATAACGACAGTTGAGGCAGTATGAGCAGAACTACGCTACCCATGACCTGGAGTTAGAAACAGTGGTCATCGCTCTGAAGATGTGGTGGCACTATCTTATGGGCGAGCTCTTTACAGTCTACTCTGACCAACAGAGTCTCAAGTACATCTTCTCACAGAAGGACCTGAACCTCAGACATCGGTGATGGATCGTGTTCCTCCAGGACTATGAATTTGAGATAGTCTATACTCCTGGAAAGGGGAACGTAGTAGTTGATGCTCTTAGCAGGAGGATGGGCATTCAGCTACTTGGGGAGGCGACAGGGCAGCTAGCCGCTTTGCAGATATCCTTCGTGGATAGAGATGGGGAAGCCTTTCTTCAGTCACTCATAGTCACACCTCTACTTCTTCAATGGGTCAAGGAGGCACAACGTGGGGACGTTGACTGTGAGACGAGGCGTGCACAGATTTCCATAGGACAGACACCTAATGGATTCTCTATATGAGGAAATCACGTCGTCCTTTTCAAAGGACGTGCCATGGTACCAGCTTCTTTACAGGAGGAGGTGCTAAGAGAGTTTCACACTTCCCCTTTGGCGGTACATCCAGGTGTAGCGAAGATGTACTATGATCTTATACGAAAGCACTGGTGGCTGGGTATGAAGAAGGTTGTGGCAGAGTTCGTTTCTCTATGCCTCACTTGTCGGCAGGTGAAGGCAGATCACCAGGTACTAACAGGATTGGTACAACCCTTGGAGGTCCCAAAGTTGAAGTGGGACGGGATATCTATAGATTTCGGGACTAGAAATCCACATACTTCCAGAGGTCACGACTCCATTTGGGTGATTGTCGACTGACTCACCATGTCAGCCCACATTTTACCCATCAGAGAGCAGGGCTCAGTTGAGAGCTTGGTACACCTCTATGTTCAAGAGATCCTACAGATTCATGGTGTGACATCATCTATCATCACGGATCGAGATGCTCGTTTTACTTCCCGGCTTTGGAAGTGGTTGTAGGAGGCTTTCGGGATGCAGCTATGTCTGAGCATTGCCTTTCACCCTCAGACGGATGGTCAGATGGAGAAGACCATTCAGAATCTTGAGGAAATTCCTCATGCATGTGTACTTGACTTTGGTCTTAGCTGGGAGGATCTCCTACCCTTTGTGGTGCCTGCGTACAACAACAGCTACAACTCCACCATCAGGATGGAACCATACAACGCATTGTACGGTCGACCTTGCAGATCACCTCTGTGCTGGACAGACCCTAGGGAGTCAGCACTTGTGGGACCAGAGATGGTCTAAGCCATGACAGAGAAGGTCCAGGTCATCCAGGAGTGGATGAGGATAGCCCAGAGCTGACAGAAGTCTTAGGCTGACAGGAGGCGGTGACCACTATAGTTCGAGGATGGCGACCATGTTTTCATATAGGTCTCACCTCGATGTGGATTATGGAGATTTGGCCGAGGAGGAATGTTATCTCCAAGCTTCATTGGACCATTCAAGGTTCTCAGCGGGAAAGGGGAGGTGCCTTATCGCATGGATTTACCACCTCAGTTGCGCCAGGTGCACGACTTCTTCCATGTATCACATTTAAGGAGATACATGCACGACCCGACGCATATCATCGACCATGGGGAGTTGGACATTGATGACAAGGCTACTTTTGCAAAGATCCTAGTGGAGATTGATGATCAACTAGAGAGGGTCCTACGTGGATGGTCGATACCTCTAGTGTGTATCAGGTGGAAGCACGGGAACCTCCAGGAGATCACATGGGAGCGGCAGGCTCAGATGCTTCCTAAGTACCACATTTGTTTCCCTAGTTTGTGATGTATCTTTACAGGGATGTAAAACCCTGAGGTGGGATTAATGTAAAGACCCGTAATTTTCAAGGAATTTTTTTTTCTTAAATTCTTTGGGAGTTGTTAAAAAATGGTTTAAGTGTTAAGTGAATAATGTTGTGTCACAACTTTACTTTTCTATGTGGTTTAACTTCCATGAGAGGGAATATCCTAACTCTTCTTGTTGGGATATTAGTGATGTGGGGCCCACACGATCCCCCCCCCCTTTAAATTCCCTAACTCCCCATTAAACCCCCTCTTGCATTTAATTTGTAACTCTCCCCTCTCCCCTCTCTAATTATTCCAATACACTTAATAAATTATGTGAGATAAGAATTTGAATTTTTGAATTCATGGCATGAGTTAATAAAATAAGGATGAACCATATTTTATTTTGGTTGGTTGTTGGGTAAGGATAATTGAGGAGAGAGAACTTGTGTGTTTTCCTGAAGAACTTCATCTTATTCGCGAAGAACACTAAGACTTCGACGAAGAACGTCGTCACCGCAACGAGAGATCGACGTGGCGTCTCTTCTCCTCTCTGTAGCCGGTGTGTGATGCCTTTTCCGAAGAACAACAATGTTCCATCATTCGATATTCTTCCCGCGTCAATGGAAGGGAGACACCGGTCCTCCTTAGACGTTCTCCGTTAACATATACGGAGCTTCACCTCGCGATAAATTTTCCCACGATGATCATCGTTCGGAAACTTCTTCGAGGTAGGGGTTAAGTTAAAATTTAATCAATTAAATTTGCGCTTTATTTGTTGATGATATTACTCGTTCTTTGGTTGCCTATTATCAATATAACGGGAGGAGGTCAGACCGCACAAACATGGCCGAACCTCATACCATTTGTTTTTGAATTTATTCATGGCTTCGAACGGGGACGACGTGGTGCCGTAGAACCATGCGGGAATGGAGGAACCCCGGCCGGAGTGGGCCGCAGCGAAGGAGCGCAGCGCCGTCGCGCCGCATCGGTGAAGCTGAAGGAAGCCACGGTAAAGGGCGGGAGGTGGTGTCGTTACACCGCGCCGGAAAAACTTGGAGGGCCGCGGCGGAGGGGCGCGGTGCTGCCACGCCGCACCGGTCAGGGTAGGGCCGCGGCCTTTGGCTGCGGCGGGGCAGCAGGAGGCGGCCGGCCTCTCCGGCCGCCGGCAACCAAGTAGGTGGGACCCCCCACGGGTCCCGCATGGCATGACCCCCGACCAGATTGGCCGGCCGTTTTCTGAAGATCGGGGGTTAGTAACCCCCGACAGTCAACTAGGGCGGACCCCACAGGGGTCCACCGTTTCGGGAAAATAGGGGGGCATCACCCCCCTTCCGCGTCCGCCCAGTGCGCGGGCACCTGCACAGGGCCGGACCGGCCACACAAAGCTGGACTGCCTGCGCCGGGCCAGGCCACCCTCACCGTACCGAACACCCGCGCCCGGCCGGGCCATGCCCAACCGGGTCGGACCCGGACCTGGGTCAGGACGACCCGGTTCCGGCCGCCCCAGGGTGTATTGGGCCGGGTCAGACAGGGCCGAAACCCCCTGTTTCCGGACAGACCAGTTCAAACACTCATAACATGGGCTACAGACCTACGATTGATACACCGTCAGTTGTGTAGAGATCCTTGGATCGAGATGGTCATTTCAGTATATTATACTCATGTTTTTTGAGAACTTTGTGTATGTCCAGGTTTTTTCGAACACGAAACCAATCGGGCCCTCGGAGCGGAAACACTTATAACTTGATCTCCGGACGCCCGATTGATGTGTCATCGACTTTGTTGTTTTTCTCTTAGTGAGACGGTTATTTTGGCTTTATCCACTCGAGGATTGGATGCAGCTGGAGTATTGTCGAGTTGGTTTTAGCTTAAAAACCAACCGGGCCCCTGGGATGAAAAATCCAATAACTCTCAGATCAGGCGTCTGATTGACGCACTGTTTGTCGCCTTGAGTTCCTATTGACAAGACAGAAATTTGGGATACATCAACTCCGGACTACGTGTCAGTTGATGTATTGACCCCCCTTGGATCATGGAGTAGACCCTCCCAATATTGATCAAGCTGTGTGCGGGAACCCTAGAGCTGGCTACGACTACGACGACGATAACGACTATACTGGGATCCTCCGTGGGTTCGGCAGCGATGACGACCATACTGGAATCCTCCGTGGGTTCGACGGTGATGACTACTGTTATTTTATCCTATGTGGGTCCAACATTACTTGACTAATGTTCTTGTCTCCTATGTGGGTCCAGAAGTATTTGACTATGTACTTGTATCCTATGTGGGTCGAGTCGAGTAGCCGATCTTGTATCCTTTGTGGGTCCGACAGCTTAGCTGGTCTTGTATCCTATGTGGGTCCGACAGCTTAGATGAATCAGTGGCTACATCTTATCATCTCTATCGTCTTACGAATTGTATACTTGTGTGAGTTGAGTCTTAACTTACATTTATTATCATCAATATGATTGTTGTGCTTTCCTGTGTGGATTGGGTTGTGCTTTCCTGTGTGGATTGGGTTGTGAATTACTATGTCGAATGGGTTATGTTTTCATGTGTGTACTGGGTTGTATTTGGGCTCGTGTGCTGGAGCCGAGCTGGAATTGATGACTTAGGAATATGTATGGGCATATGCCAAAGTAGAGTTGGTTGTTACTTCGTGATTGTATCTTTCCTTTGTGGTTTATCCTTCGTGGATTCTGGGAGACCTTCGTGGGTCTCAGGGTCCATACTTAGTATCGTATACTCACCCCTACACAGGTTATGCTCGCACTACTTTGTGTTGGATACAGATGATGGATAGTGCTGATCGAGGTGGGAGCTTGTGGAGCTGGATAGTACATGGAGGTGGATCACTGGACGAGATGTACACGGAGCAGACAGCCAGAGCCGAGGAGCAGAAGAGACTATCTATACCCACCCTTCAGGTGGGGTTTCTAGAGGACGCCCCGGACTCACTGCTTTACTTTTCAGTTGATGTATATTCATTTCAATTGTACTTTACTTTCAGTTGGGTTTGTATTCTGTCCCATTTACATTCCACCACTTACTTTTGAACTCAGTTTACTTAGTGTTTACTTCATCTTGCCTACTCTGTGGTGTTTGTTTACTTTATAAGGCAATGCCTTCCCTATTATATGGATTTACGCCTTTGGTGCTAGTCGTCAGCCCCTGGCCTATGGAAGGCGGGCTTGTGGTAGTCACGGAACGGGCCCCGAGGATGGGTCGTGACAGTAGTAGTTGCTTGTATTCTCAGTATGTTTTGTTGTTTACTTTACGCTGCTATTGTTTCTATATTGCCTCCGCTGGTTTATTGATATATGATATGCTTCTGCTCTATGGGTCTGGTTCGAGTCTGCTGAGTCATTTATTTGTGTTGCATACTTTAGTTTAGTACTCGGACTAGTACCATTTTTATTCTTCTTAGAGGGTATAGCCTCCCCACTATACCTAATCAGACCCTCGCTGCTAGTCGGTAGCCTTTGGCGTTCAGGGGAGGTGCGCCTAAGGTCGTAACACCCGACCCGTTCGGCACTATTCGGGTGGCTGGCTAGGTCTGGGTCATTACAGGATGACACCAAGCTGGTACTTCTAACATGTGCACTCTCGAAATGATGTTTACTACCACTAGATAAACCACATCCCTTCATTGAAGCTGAACTTCCTTGTCTCACATTCCTAGAATCCCTCAGGTTCAACACATTGATGAGTGTCTATTTTACTATCTTTCAAATGGTGGTAAAATGATTGATTTTCTCCTGTATATTGATGGAATATGCAAGGCCATATTTAAAACTCCTTGTAGTCTTCAAATTATCACCATAAAATACTGGTACAAAATTTTGTAATTTAGTGAATAGATATAAATATTCAATCACCAACATGTCACCTTTCTAAAGGTGAATGAACTCTTGATCATGGTTTGTTCTCAATGTCAAATGAAAGATGTAGTCTAAGAATGATTTCTAGATGTCTTCCCAGACCTTGCCCTGATATCTATGTCCCCGAGTGAGAATGTCCCACCAATTCCTGACAGGATCATGATGCATATTTGTGGAGGGAAAGACCCAAAATTTTGAAGGTGTCATTATATGTTCAAATATAGATAGCACGGATTCTAGACATGTCTCAAGATCTTGAGGTATTCTATCCCCTGAGAAGGTTGTAAGAAGCTACTATTGGAACTCTCGAGTTAGTTCTTCCAAGACAGATGCATATTGGAGAGAACCCTATACAGACTATGTAAAACTAAAAAACCCATCACAGAAAGAAACGCAGATTCCTACTTGAAGATTTACACAAGGATACTTATATGGAATGATAGGAAGTGTCACTGGTGGAGAAGGTCCAAACACCTTTAGAGTGTGCCCGTCAATGCCCTCTTCACATATGATGGAAGTACTTCACAGTGGAATGGATCTACAATTTTCCAATCACAATCCTTTGATAAGATTTATAACATATAAGAAAATTTATCATAGAAACACCCATATTCTTTATCCTAAAGCTAGGTCTAGGTGATGATAATAATTTATTGAAGGGTCATAGGAGACACAAAATACTTCCCACTACTAAAGTTAGGCCAGGGTCATAGTCTCATTATATAATAGTGGTTTTAATATTTGATGTTTCAAATGAATGGTATAAAAGAAAACACCTTCTACTTGAAATTTTTAATCCACATATTAGGGTAACAATTTTATTTTAAAATTTAATTTATTTATGTTCATTCTTATATAATTTTTTATAGATATATCCTTCCATTTAATTTTATTTCCAATTAAAAATATATAAAGTCACATACTCTTTATAAACATAAATTGTAATGTCCAGTAACTACTACCAGGCTTTCATTTCCATTTTTAGTGTGTAATAAAAAATTTATTTTTATTTTATTAGATTATTAACTCTCTCATTTTATAGAGTTACTTGCTTTATAAATTGTAGTTTTGATTTTTCAATCAAACAAACTAATATGGATCGATTGGGTAATTAATGTTTAACTGTTATTATATGTTGTAAAACACCATCTAAATTGTTTATGGCACATTAATTTAATGAATTATGTCATAATACAAGATATTATAGGACACTACAATACACAATAAACAAATTACACACTACATGCGCAAGAAATTATATGTAATGCAAGTAGAAATATAAAGATGGCATGGAATAATTCATTGAATTTAAATCCTATTGTGCCTAATATGGTACATGAATTCATAATTCCTTCTATCATCAATATAAGATAGAATAAAATCCCCCATAATAGTATCAACAAAATAACTACACAAAACAAGTATGTTACCCAAGGGAGAAATATGTAAAAACATTAAAGTGTTCCCAATAAAGGCAAGTTCCCAACCTTTAAAATTTGGTTTTTCCACTATACATAGGATAGATACTATTAAGAATATGTTCATTACAAAAAATTATCATTCCTAGTCTCCTATCTAATAATAAAATAGTATGAAAAAATGAATAAGACCTTTGATAACACTTTGTCGCAACCCTGCCCAGATGCCTCTTAGCGATTCCCAATGAAAGTTGCCCCAAAACCTCAAGAAAACCTTCTTGTACACCAGATTTTATCAACTATTAGTGAGTTATTCGTGTCTATACATTGGGATAATATTCCCTCATAGATTAGGGCAAGTCAATATATAATGTACATATTTAAAATAGTAAAAATTTGAAGAAAATGTTAGATGACATGACTAGTAACCCACCGTTGCAGAAGCAGTAATAAGAAATAGATGAGAGTGGAAATAATATAAAGCGCAATAGGAATTAATCAGTGGAAGAAGAATAATATATATATATACACACACACACACATACAAAGATGATGATCATGATATCATATAGCATTAAAAAATAGGGTACACGAGATACATGGGATATTTTAATATACCATATTCTATACAAAAAAGAAAAAAGAAAAAAAGTTGTAACTACTAGAATTGTGAGCATAAGCACAGTCCCCAGCTCCCATACTACATCCAAAAACTCAAAACCATGAATCTGGAGTTAGTCACTTCACTTTATTGATACCTACAACCATGAAGTATGCCTTAGTACCACAGGCATCCCAATAAGGGTGTGTGATAAACTCAGTAGTTCACCTCCAACAATGTCTATATGAATCTGTTGTGAGAATATAAAATGATCAGTGTTATAATAAAAAATCAATGAAATGAAATAAATAAATAAGACACATGGTGCATGATTCCTATGAGGATTAATTTCCAACTAGTACCTACATTAGCCTCTGTTAGTTGTATATAATTGATGTAACCTTCACAAGTTTGAAATATAGTAAGGGACTCTATTTGTAATGTGTTAACGATGGATCGTCCCTAAGAATGTGATTTTTCATTGAGGGTGAATCCTAGGTATTTCAATTCCTCAATATTACTATTTTATTCTATTATAATCCTTATAAATTATTAATAGGAAACCAGATCCCATCGAAGGTGATCCCAAGGGAATATAAAGTATCTCTCTAGGGGATTTGTATATGAACAATTCTAATGGAGTTTGTTTGAGGTGACCCAATTATGATATCCCATGTTTCACTCCAAGAATCATGTGAATACATCAAGAACTAGCCTCAGAGTTTGTCGCTAGTATCACACATAGGGGATGAAGTATCTTTTGTTTCATGGTACGACCACCGCACCCCTGAGCATATATGTGGGGTCTCCCCTTGGGAACTAGTAACTCTCATCTATAGGTAAAAAAGAAATACACTTGGTGATCCCATCACCGGAATCACTGGTTCCTCCCCAGGGAAATTTCAAATCCATTAACATATTCTAACTGTGGCACGATGAGCCCATCTATGGCTTCATTAATTCAGAACCCCTTTTGTCACCCTTCACTTGTAGAAAAGTTATGATTTACCTATCAAAACCATTCCATTTAACAATAAAAAAATTATAACATATTTAGTATGTTGGAAAAAAGAAAAATTAAGCACTCCATTAATGAAATAAAGTGTGAGGGCCTAACTCATGGACCACCCTTCTAGTAAATTTGATTCATTAATTAAAGCAATCTATTATAGGAGAAGCACAACTCATGTGGTGTTTCACAATTTAAAACAATGGAGGATAGGATTTCAAGGAGTAATAAAACCCATTTGGGTGTCTTAAGTAAGTTTCATCCACGGAAAGTTTGATTCCCCTCTCGGTATGGGTCACATTAAGCATGGTAAGGCTTTCAATTTAATTAACAAAACCATTTAAAGGCATAACCAAAATGGTTAAACATGTCTCCCAATGGGGAATGATATAGGATGAATAAAAACATAGGGAAAGAAGTTATACCACCCACCTTATGTTCACAGTTCCCTCCTCACCAATCATCAGACTTTAAATCGAGCTATAATGAGAGATATAAAAGAAACCATAAAATTCCTTAAAATTTGGAAAATGAGTTTGTACATAAATAAAAAAATAGATATGATGAGTAAAGAATAATGGAAGGAATATTATAGTAATTATTACCTCAAACTTCTTAATGCATTCAGTAGTTATGGATTTGGGGTTTGTATCGAGGAGGAATTAGAATCCCTAAGTATGGGAGGAGAGGGAGCTTCATGTTGTTGCTCTTGTGAAAAAATGAATGGGGAGAAGATAATGTGTGGTTAATAAAATAATAGGAGAAAATAATAGGTTTTATTTTAATTAATTCATCACTTGGTTTTTCTACATGATTGTCCAAATTGGGCGCCAATAATTCACCCTATTATGTGTAAGGGGGGACCTCGCTCGCCTTTTGTGCACAGTTTGGTAAACTGCACACTATCCATAAATATTCCTCTTTCAAAAATTAATCCCCCATTATGAAAGTGCCCTTGGGTGTCACAGTTGAAGGCAATTGTGCTTCCCCATTATCCCTTCTACCACACTTCAACATGGTTAGGAAAACCATGCGGGTTAGGCTTCATGGTTTCTCCTACCAATGTGGCCCCATTTATTTATTTCATTTTTAGGGCTCTCAGCTGTCAAGATTCACTATACACCCTTGTTACCATCATTACTTCCTCAAGAAACATTACCACAACCAAACGAGGTAATTGATTCCAAAATACAATTTATTATACCTTAGATAAAAACTAGGATGTCACAATATGAATTATTATACTCTCTTCTCTATTAATTGGGGTGAAAATTTTAAATTAATTGATGTATAAAAAGTATAATATTATCATGATATGGAGGTATGGGTTATGGTGTAGAAAATCATATTTCTTTTATCATATTTGGAGGCATGTGTGAATGCGGATAGCATACTAGAATCATGATACTTGGTGATGAATCACCCCAAATCCCTTTTCTAAATTCCCTATAGCAATATGAAATAGAAATTCAAAACAAGAAGATTCTAAATGAGTGGATGGGATTGTAATAACAGAGTGTCTATTCATGATATAGAATAAATTTCCCCTAAAGAATCACATTTTTTAAAAACTATCCTTTGTCATTCATTCTTTCTGTTAAATACATAAATAACTTTTTAAATAATTTTTTTTGAAATCAATCCCGAAATATAGTATATTTTATATTTTCAAATTCATAAAATTTATTTAGAAACTACTTCATCATTTATAAAAATAATCATGTCACAATATACACAACAAAAAAACCATATACACATAGAAGACATGAGACAACAAGTTGTAGATAAAAAATATTAACCAAAATAATGGAATAGTTCTTCTCATGGTGAATTAATTTATTTAAATAAAATCTTGTATAGGATTATCAAATATATAATTTTCAACATCCATTGTAGATATAGTTTCCTCTTTGGAATTAGTTGACATGTTTGTTTTTAATCCATACATTCCATGTATGAAATCAACTATAATATTTTCATGTTTTATCACTTATTTCATTTAATGTATAATATCTTCTTTATAAAAACCATGGAGTAAATTTCCCTACATTGAATATATAAATAAATTAGTTTTCAATATATAATATACTGAGGTAGTGGAAGGAATATATCTATTAGAAAGAATAAAAATACCTCAATATGATTTGTCAAATTTAGTTAATTATAATATTTATATAGGGAGAATATTTAATATACATAGGTTGTTCGACATTAATATTCAATAAGCAAATGTGTTTAAGGCATTGAGATGCAAATTTTTTTTGTAAAAATACTGGATAATATCTATAGTTTAAAAAATATAAATTATCATTAGAATCTAAATATATGTTATCAATATATATAAATTCTAAAATGTAAACATCATGATCTCAGATGAAATAATTATGAAGGATGGAATCCAAATTGTGTGTAATAGTTATTATCAATGAAATCATCCTAAGATTCCAAGGATGGAATGAAATGTTGAATTTCAATAAATAATAACAAAAAAAATTATCATAAAATCATATACTACGTCAAATCTATATATAGATAGATGGCTTGGGAAATGTTTATGTATACATAAAAACATTATAATATTATTAACTACCATCATAATATGTATTACTAATAATGATGATTATATTGATATGATACTGTAGCAAAAAAATATGATTGAATGAATTAAACATTCATTAATATCAATCAGATTCTTTTGAAATCAAATGTAATGATGTCGCAAAAAAATGTAAGTTGTACATGTAAAAAGATATAATGATATAGAGGTTACTTATGGGTCTAAATGATTAAAAAACCAAATCTAAAAACAAACAAATATAATTTAATTATGATCTTGTAAAATAAATTCTTAATAAATTTATAGTAAAATTTCTATCAAATATGAACCATATTGTGAATATATACCTATTAATTTAAATAATTAAGCACCAAAAATTATGTTCTAAACAAAATTAAATTTTGTGATGTGAAATGAAATATTTAATAATTTATAAAATACATCGAATTTTATAATATCTTTCAAATTAACTTCATAGGATATAACTCATAGAAAGATAATATTATAATAAGTAGAAACAATATATAATAGTATAATTTTTATGTAATCATTCTAAAAATATAATACCCAAAGTGAAGACATGGGAAGACTTACTAATGAATTAAAATTGAAGTAAAATTTCAACACTTCAATAGATCCTTGAAATAATTAGACCTAATTGGTGATAAAAAATGATTCATTTAACACAATCATATTGTTGGTCAGTTTAACTCCATAACCTCTCTGATAATGTCAACATTTATCACCCATTTTTAATAGCGTTCATTGAATTTTTATTTCAATGAATTGAAAATTGAAATATGTGCATTATGTACCAGTTCATATGTATAGTACATCATATACCTAAGACATAATTCCTACTAATTAATGGGTTTCAACATCTCTTTATTTGATTAATTTTTATGGATTGTGTATGGTCTATATTATGCATAAAAATATGGAATTGTGGTTAATTCTCGTTTGATGACTATAATTTAATGTAAAATACTAAATTTTCTACACTTGATAAGAGTTATTTCACACTTAGTATAAAAAAATAGCTCCAAATCCTATTTTTCCCACATTGGAAGAGTAATTTCATAATATCTAAGAGTGACATTAATATTATAAGAGAAATATCTTTTAACTTAATGATTAAAACCCAGAAAAAATAATTGCCAACTATGAACTCAGATCTTGAACTGGGATTAAAGTATAAAATTAGCAGAGCTCATATATGCTACAAAACATATAATTTATTTCATAGAGCTGACGATGAGGCTAGATAAACCCTTGAACTACACCGATGAAGATATAAAATTGATGAAATGTCACTCATGCATCTTCTAGATTCATAGTAGATTGATCAATGATGTTTATAAATATGATCAACCTATATTTAAGTGGATCTTATTGAATCTTATTAAATATGATTGAATTTTTATGGAAATCGAGACACACCAACTAATGAATAAAATTTACCAATATCGATGAAAAATATTATCCCTTAATGGACTATAATTAAAGGAAACTGAGAAAAGTTCAAGGGATTATGTTTGCTTAATATTTCTATATTTTCAGGTCCATCTGTTAAATATGATGGGGCCCCAACTTTTCTAAATCCTAGATCTAATAACATGATGATTAATACAAATCATCTTCTCAATGAAATTCAGAAAACAATTTCAACCAAATAATGGTTGGAATGAGTAAAAATATGTTGATAAAGTAGATCCACTAAAACAATTTCATCATAGGGGATGATGAATAACACTAAAGATGATGAAATTAGAGTGGTTGACCTTGATCATTCGATGATATTTCAATCTATAGGGTCGATTTTTTTCAGAAAAAATGGATTAATTGTTTCTAAAATATTTAGATTCATGGTTTATGATGGGAACATGTATTAATGATCTATGATGGCACTCCCGCGTGAAGAATAGATGAATTTTAGAATGAATAAATTGATCTTGATCAATCATTATTAATAAAAAAAGTGATAAATATTTGTTCAAACTAGTTCAATATTGTGGAAGACTTATTTAGGAAAAACTAATAATTTTCATTCTCAGTCAAGGTAGGAGGATCATATTATACTTTCCCTTAATTTTTATTGAGATGGGTGAGTCATGGTGAATTCGTTAATAATTTTTATTATTATTATGAAGTATTTTTGGGTTTAAATTCATTTATTATTTATGACATATTTTTTTAATTATTCTATTTAAAATGGATTGATATAAATATAAGTATTTATTTGGATATAATTATCAAATAGTGTCATGTTTTGATTGACCAAAGCTGAGGAATTCACCCAATAGTAGTAACATAAATTATAGTTGGAGTTAGAAGGGTGCATGAAATTTATGGTATTTTTATTTAATTTTAATAAATATTGGGGAAGGTGTAATAAAGTGAGTTAATGGAAAAAAAATATTAAAAACAGGATGTAATAGAATTAATTGGGATAATTCAAGGGAATGTATAATTCCTATGGAAAAATAAGAACTACAACATATGAAGGTGTCATGGTTTAACTACATAGGAAAGGTAAGAGGACTCCCAATTAGCATTTTGAATGGATAATGAGTTTTTGAGAGGAAATTTATTGATATAGAATATCTTTTTTTTCGCCATCCATTTTATTTCATTTCAATATGTTTCTGATATGGGTTTATTGTATATTTTTACTATTTTTATAAACCTTGGCAGGTAAAATTACAAAGAGTATCTAATTGATTTTACTATTATAGACAATAGAAGAGTTATATACCAAAATATATACTAATGGTGAAGATATATTGTTTATTTATAATCCATGAATTGTATTAACAAAAAATTTCATATTATTAAGTATACAGATAATTAGAAAAAACTATGGAAAAAATCTGGATTTTCAATAAAAAAAATTAAACTCATTAATTTTTATTAAATGTTACTGTTTTTAATTTTATTAATGTATAAACTGACTATACGTTGATTTTTTGTGCGGTGTTCTTGAAATCTTTGATGTTCTATTGATTAACTTTAACAAAGAGAATATTGAATGTATTAAGATCAATGTATTAGTGATGGTTGAAAATTTTGTATTCTGAGATGTCCATAGAGAGTATAATTGTTTCGGATTTAAAGATATTTCAATGATTTAGGTGCCCAAATTTATCTCTATCATACAAGAAATAGTTCGATTAATGTATTATCATATAAATATGGTAAAAAATATTAGAGGAAAAATTTATGCCTGCATGAACCTGAATATATCTTATATCTGAAAAATATTTTTATTTGAATTTCATTGATTTTTTCTTTTAAAATATAAATAAAAATAAATCCACTTTGATCAATTACTAAATATTTCACTGTATATCTAAAGAAACATGAATGAAAAATCAATAATTTAAAAAGTATCATTAATTCAATATTTTTAGAATGGAAATACGTAAATGAATAAAAAAGATATGAAAATATAACTTTAAATGGTAGATAATGGAGATACATTACAGTTTTTACGCCCAATTATTTTTTTTATAATATGGAATCTTCATTCTAAAGGAAACAAATCATTCATAGAATCAGATAAACATTGAATTTTCTTCATAATTTCTAGGGTTACACATTTTAACCTGATATTGAAATACAACATAATATATATCTTCTCAATTGAATCATTTGATCAGTATATATGAGTCTTAATAATGAAGAATACTTGTTGTTGTAATTTACCTGTTCACAAATATTGATTTTAAATAAACTCTTCCTTAATTCTTGTGAAGTCAATGGTCTTCCAATTGAGCTACATTTTATTATAGAGAATGGAATTATATGTTATATTGATTGTAGAGGGTTTATGCTCAAATAAATTATAAAAAATATGCTACTTTTAATATAAAAATAATTTATAATAAACGTAATAGAAGGATTTAAAATTAGTTGAAAATTAACAATGAGGTAATTCAATTTTTGATGAACATCAATAAACCCCCAAAACTAATATAATGTCTTAATATAGAGTTTATATTCTTAAAAAGTCTAATTTTCTACAACATAACTATAAATAGTGTAATGCCATGTGATGTAATGATTTTTTTTAATAAATATAAACTCTTTGATAGCTTGTGTTAGACTCAACATCGAGTCTTAACGAAAAGAAGACGAGAACAGAGATATTAAAATAAAATATGATAGTTGTCACCTAGATATTGGAATGGAATGTATGAGTATTATTAATTAAATATAGAAAATATATTTTTTACATAAGTGTATTAAATTAATTCATTGGAGACCAGTTATATAGAAATTTAAACTAAAAATTGGTTGAGAATAAATTAAAACTTTTTTTGAAGAACAATTTTAATGTGCACAATCAAATTTTAACTAAATAAATTAAATAAATCAGTATTGGTAAATTATTTTAATGAAAATTTTGTATTACATATTCAATAAAAATTTTAACATTCATTATACATAATTTCTAGGAATATGGAATGAATAAATCAAATTTAGGCTTAAAAAGTATTTTTTTCATAGATGTTTTGTTACATTTTAGTGCACTTTTTTAAAATATTTTTTTTCACTTTTAGAAAAATTATATTAAAATATAAAATTAATTTTTTAAATCATAATATAGAAATTATCTTTGATTTTTATTTTATAATTTTATAAACAGATATTTTTTAGTAAATAGTGAAAAATACTACAGTTTATTAAAAATTGTCCTTCATTCATAGAATTTACAAGATGTATTTAATTTAATATGGGGTTGGATGTAAAATTATTCAATATATATATATATATATATTAATTGATTTTATTTTATTAGAATCAATTTAAATTTGAATTTTTATATGAAAAATTATAAAATTTTGGTCATTCTCTTATTTGAAAACTGTTTTCTCATCCTATTTGCAAGATTATGTTTAAATTATATTTTTCCACTAATATCAATATATTTTCGAAAAAATAAACATTTTAAGGAATATTGTTTATATTATCTAACAAATTAAACTTAATTTTTCCCCATAATGATTACTAAAAAAAATTCAAATTAATTATCTTAGTTAAGGTTAAAAAGGGTTTACCATGGGTTAAACTAAAAAGACGTGGGGTTAAAATACCAAAAAAAAACTCTAAAACTAATTTTATAGCAAAATTAAAACCTTATATCATAAAATTTATATAATGTCCCATTTTTTATCTTATTTCATGTTAAAAACATGGGTACGCGCTATACTTTTAAAAAATTCCATGTGTCTCCTCTTCCACACGTATAAAAGGTTGCCCCCTCTCCTCCCACTTCACATATCCAGAACCATTTCCATTATCAAATACCTTCCCAAATGACTTCCTTGTATCCCTACATACATCCTATATTCCTTAGTTTAATCCAAAATCTAATATAATATGGATTTATTTTAAACCAAATGTGGTTTTCTGAGGAAGAGGTAATGCCTTAAACTATGAATATTTGTGTCACTTATTCTTGTAACTCCTTCAAATATCCTTTAATTATGACTAAGTAATAAAACCATTATCTACCATATATTTAAATTATATTATTGTAATATAATAACTGTTATCCATCTCATATTCCATCAAATGAGATATGAAATCATCATTTATGTGTACGGTGGACTACCACATCATGAACAACTATTATTCAATTTCCATCACCACCTATGACAATGGGAAATAATGAAGAATTTAAGTTTTATATATTTTATTTATGATTTTATTATACATATATAATTATAATTCCACACTTACTTTCTTACCTCCCAACCCGTTGGAAAATAATAATGTCGCTCGGGTTTACGATTGATTACCTCCTCACAAACCCTTGTGATGTGTTTTTCATTTACATTTAAAATTTATTGTTATAATGATAGATTAAATTAATATATAATATATTTTTATTATAATTACACTTTTACAATAATTTTATAACATATAATCTCTTATTTGTTATTATATGTAGAATATCATAATGTCATTGGTTGGCACACTGAATAACTGTCTCAAGAAGTGATGTGATTCATTTTCCACTAACACATCTCTTGCATGGTAATTAGGGTGTATATAATGAATAAATGTGATATATATAACATTATATTCTTATGTTAATGTAATATATTATTTAACTTTCTTTCATTTCATTCTTCTAGGAAATGGAAACAGTGTTTGTGCGTACGGATGACATATCGCCTCCAGGAAGAGTGTATTTCATCTTCAATCTCTTTTTTTAAGGATTAATATAAATACTTATATAATTAATATTTATGATATTTATATCAACAGTATACTTCTATATATTATGGAACAATGATCCAATTAATATTAATGATAATAAGAAATCTTAAGATACAATAAAACAAAGTAGTTATTCCCTGAAACCTAATTTAAACATGGAATTATAAATAAATTTGTAATAAAATATCATAATTAAATCATATATGTCATTATATATAATTTTTTTTATTTAATAGATTTATAAAAAACCTTTTTTTTATTATACAACAGGACATAATGTGTAAAATGGAATTTGAGACTTGAGGTAATGAATTTCAAATTTCTCTTTTATTTTTCGAATACATGTATTTTTCAATAATTTTTTCTTTTTTGTGGCGTATATAATTCCCAATATAAATATTATATCATGAATAAACGTATTTTCATCGTATTTAATGTTTTATTTAATGTTATTTTATATCAGTGATTACAATTCTAATGTTTCCAAAGTGGTGAATTATTTTCAGTTAATTTTTCTTCTTTGAGACATCAATTATGTTATGCACCAATATTATTTTTTGAAATATATATGTACAGACCATTCTATATATAATATAATGATTTTATTTATTTTCTTCATATTTTATCTTATTTTAATTTTATACCATCAGGGGGATTATGATTCAATGTTATCAATGTGGTAAGGGTTTTACAGTACAACATCATCATTTATTAGGATTATCTATGATCATTAATTTGATGAAGAATTATTATTGTTCATCTCTCATGAAACTCAAAAAATTTATTCTCCTATGGTTATATCTTGAAATAAAAAAATTTACGTTCACTTTCCACCCTTTATAATGAAAAGACCGAAATCAATTGTATTTGTGAAATTATCATTATTTCACTCTTCATTTGAAGACCCCTTTTTCCATATCCATATTTTCTAAAAATATTTCCAAAAAATGTTTTAACATTCTCCAAAAGATTTATCAAATACATTTTTACAATGTTCGACTTTTTATAATTTTTTTAAAAAGTAATTGTCGCATCTTTTTTCAAACTAATCTCGTTTTGATTTTCTGAAAATGTGAAATGAATCATTTTTTAAAAGTTTATGACCTGAATATTAATTTATTCTATTATAAAAACTCATTATTTAGAATATTCCTTTATAATATGTTAGGGTTATATTCAAATATATTATTTTATAAAAACATTTAATTTTTTTTAAAAAAACTGTGGAATGTAATTTTTTCTTCTTAAATGTTTGATGTGATCTTTCAAAATAACATTACATATATTTTGAAATCCTTCATTATTGCTTATTATTTACTTGGAATATGATCCACGGATACCATTAATACTATTTATATGATTGGTTCATGTTTATGATGACAAGATGTATATGAAACCCATTTTATTCCACTAGTTATACAAGGATAAAATGGATATGAATCCCACTTATCTTTTCACAGTTTATTCTATGACGAAGAGATTAATTCATTTTGAAACCTACATCATTTCCAAAAGTTATGATGGTAGTTATTATTTATGATATATCTATGAAGGTTGATAGTTATGAGGATCTCAGTGGGAGAATATGTTGAACTATTATGAACCATATTTTTATGTTTCTATCTTTCCAAAGGCACTATACCATTACAATCTTCATGAATGTTTTTGTGTATTTTTTTAAATATTAATCAAAAAAGTTATATTATATATTTATTAAAATCTAGGGGTACTATATTCTATATTAATGTATAGTTATAGTTTTCGTTTGGAAACAATGATGAGAAAACATTAGAGAGATCCCTTGCGATGTGTATAGGGATAATTCTACATATATTTCTATATATCGGACAATATCTTGTTATATTGGTGAAGAAATAAAGGACTAGTTTCTATGAAATTATATCCCTCTCTGGAAACTAATGTATATTTTGTTCTATTATAGATGTAACTAGAGGTAATAACATAAAAAAATAATTGTTGGTCTTGACTTGAGAGTTACATGGTAAATGAAAATGTCCCTTAATGTGCATTTGGTTTGACACTCATTGGGGATATACTCTAGAAATTCACAATCATACTATTAACTATCATGAAGGATTTAAATAATGACCATGAATGAGTTATTTTAATCCAAAGGTTCAATATATTGTATGAAGGTTTAATTATATATAAATCCTATAAGTGATTCTTCATGATTATATGGTTTCCTAATATGAGTATTGTAAATTACACTATTATTTTGGTTTTATCCGGTGGTTGAAACTGGAAGGAATCATGTTAATAATTAATTAAATGGAAAATGAAATGGTTTTTCCCCAGATTAACAAAATTTAATTGGATGTGAAATAAAAATCAAATTATTATAATGAAACAACATTCCCAAGATATGAATCATGACACACATTCAAAAAAAATAGAGAGAAAACATTTTGTGTGTTCATTCGTGAGTAATTTTAAAGCATATTTTCATAGTTCTTCTGATCAAATTATTTATGATCAATGGATCTATATCGTTGAGAAAGTATTTTCCATACTCTAGTGTTTAAAGCATGAAAAAATCATTTTTTCTTTCTATAATTTTGTGGTAGAATTCGATCAATAGTGGGATATTATCAAGAATATGAGGAAGTAAGTTGAAATCGATTTCATGGAGTGGGATGAGTTTAAGAGATTATTTTTCCATAAGTTTTTCCGTAGTATTCTTTATAAAAAATAGTGAAGTGATTCTCTAATTCAGAGTGGAATGATGATGAATCTCTTGGCACTTATGAGGTAAAATTTACAACACATGGGAGGTACATTTTTGGTATTTTCATCCAACATAAAATTAAGGTTTATATATAATTTACTATCATAAAACCATGTATCCAATTGAAAATATCATTAAATAATATAGGTGGTTATAAAGAAATAATCTTTTCGAATATTAATATGGAAATGGGCATGGGACATTCCCATAAATCACAAGGTTGCGATAAGAAAAGAAAGGTGGAATTCAAGTTAAACACTAAAAATCATGGGTAAAAAGATAGTATTTACTTTATTCTTGATGTGTGGAAGGAGAAATAGATGAGAGTTTCTTAAGGGGACTAATAAGTGTTTCAATTGTGGAAAGTAAGGTTATCATGTTCTGGAATACCGATATAAAAGGACAATGTTTTCTAATAATATAAATAGAGATAAATCCCCCACCAAATACACTACCCACAATCCAGTTCTTTATGTGTATGGGGTTTTGGAATTATGAGAATCATGGACCCAATATAAGAGATAATGATAATTATAATCCAATCTATCCTCTAAAGAAAAGGTTATAAGTGAAATTTAACTCATCACAATGGATTATGTAAATCATGATAATTACGAAACACTTTTCTTCTCCTCCTTAATTGGTAATTTTATATTTTATTTTATATAAAGGATCAAAAAAATAGTATTTTCCATCCCCTAGTAGAAATTGATGTGATTTTTAGAATTGATTTCATCTTTCTCCATGGATTATAGAATAATGAAGTCACATTTTATGTAAGAACCTGAGATTTAATGAGAAATAGTTTTTTTATGTCTTATGTTATACACAACACCAAATAAATCTTTCACGGCACACAATACAGACTTGGCTTGCATTACACGCAATCACGACCTTCCTCGAAAGCGTGTGTAGTACGCAATATCGGGTTTCACTAAACAATGATATATTATTATGGACTAGCCGTTATGAATAGTATTAACTACATTTTGAATTTTATAACATTATTATTCATCTTAAAAATTTTCTAGAATATGGTAAGAGAACAAAATAAATTTTTCAGGTAAAATAATTATTTTAAAAAAAATGCAGTTTTGCCACCTTTTGATGAAACACCCACATTAAATCTAGTTTCTGACATGTTTATAAGTTCAATTTGAAAAAATAAAATTCCTCTTTTGAATCAGGGTATAAAAATTTAATTTGGATAAATTTTTGATATTTTTCTGATAACTTTCATATTTTGATGAATAGTAAAAATACCGAAATTTTTAATTTTAAAAAAACTTTTTTCATGGAGATATTTTATATGGTTAAATTATAATATTGAATGGTTTTAAAGTATAAATAGAATATATTTTTACCATTTAATATAATGTATGTCATTATCACCAATTTAACATTGAATTCATAGTTAAAAACATTTCAATCTTTGGCAATGTTTTAACTTCTAAAACCCGTTTTCTTAACAACGGGATTTATTTTAATTTAATTACTGCAACTTATATGTTTTGAATTTTGAAAAATAGATTCCATATTTGTAATCAGTGGGTCCAAATTATGTTAATAGGCTACTTTTTATTTTTGGGCATTATGAATAGTAAGTATGGTAAATTTTATTTACCATAGTTAAAGGTAAATTGGGTAATTAAGGGTAAATATACGATTATAAAGTTACCCTAACATCTGATAAAATCCTATTGGATGAATAAAAGTCGACCCATATCACATAACGGTCGGATTAGATTCATTTAATTGACTTTTGTCCATGAAAATAATTAAATTATTATTAAAACCAAAGAATGTGACAACATGCCACTTTCTTAAATCTTATAAGTATAATAATTTTAATTTAGTGTTAAACGTAATGCAACTTAGAACATGAATAGTCTCCAGAAATATAATACAGTTATCTACATCATAGGAATTTATTTAGAATTTTTAGGGATTAAATAATTATCATTAATTATGCCACAATAGTGATGTTGAAATTATTTTATTAATTAAAATATCAAATAAATGGATTTAAAAATATTAAAATAAATATTATATGAAATATTTAATGTGCTCCACTACTTTTCTAGATACATATGACATTTTATGAATCTATTAAAGCTTTTATTTCGAACATATCTTCTATATATATTTTATTTAAATTCAAATAAATGAATACTGTCAAAATTGACACTATTGTAGTTTATAAAAATAACATATTATAAAATTGTTTAAAAATCACAAAAATATTTAAAAATTCTAAATTAAAATTTATATGGTCTAAAATCTCATAAAGTGTCAAATTATGGAAAATTCACAACACATATGTAATTATTTATAATAATTTAAAATTTAGAATATTTCTACCACAAATAAAATTAAATTGATAAATAAGGATAAATCAAGTTGATAATGTTTAAAATAAATTCCTAACATGTATAAATTTTATTAGTTGATGATATTACAACCCTATATCATCTAATATTCTGATATGAGTCATTTTTGAAGTTTTTAAGTGGGGATGGGATTTAATATAAACTAATATTTCTTATATTTCCAAAGGTTCCCCTCTCCTCCCTTATAAAAGGGAACCTCCTACCTCTCCTCCTCACACTAATTTGAGCCCTAAAGATCATACATTCTCTACCCATTTCACATCCCCACTTTTCTAGAAACATCCTAGAGGTCCTGGTATTTTTCAAAGACCAATTGTAGTGCCCTAAGAGGAGGTCTGAAAGAGGTGCTTCAAAGAAGAGGTAATGTTCGTTACCGATTGTTCCAACTTTATTTCTTCTTCCACTTATTATTCATTAGTTGTTTCATTATGAATTAATAACATCAGTATAACTCATATAATGATATGTTATTATATGTTTGAAACAACCCTATTTCACCATCTATCCATCCTACAGAAAATGAAATCACCGCGCATGCGTACGTACGGAATACCGTCTCCACGCCGTAGTGTAATCTATTTTCCATCACCACCTTACTTTGATGGGTATAATGGTGCAAATAAATAACTATATATGATTATTGTAAAGTGTTATTTATTCTGAAATAGTATACATACACTCCAATACAATTCCACGATCATGGGAACGATATCATCGCTCGTGCGTACGTACGGAATACCGTCTCCACGATGTGATGTGATTCGTTCTACATGATCTTCATTTCATAATGATTATATAAATTAATTGAATTAATAAATATGATATATAGTACACTAATACCATTCTGTAAATGAGGTATCAATAACCTAAAGATTAGAATAAGAATTTATTCGACAAAACACGCATAAGAACAAAAAGTAATAAACACCCAAATAACAAGTAGTAATGATATATTACTAATAAGAAGCTAAGAATATGACCATATATGATATAATAACAATAATTATGATTCTGGAATAACTCAATAAAATTATTTAAATCATTATACAGGAGGTTCAGACACTTACGAAGCAAATCGGACATAAGGTAAGGGACAATCTCACAATCTCAATTTTTATCTGAGATTGGTTACACTTCCAAATTTACTGGGGAATATTTATCATCCACATCCATGTATCCTCAATATTTAATATTATTCACATCCTCCTACAATTTTTTAAATCCAATTTTACCCTTTGGTGAGTTTTTAGTAAAAGATATGATAGGAATCTTTTTTCGTTTTTCGTACGAGGTTTTTTTGACTTGTCCAACAAAAGTACGAGAAGAATGTTTTTTTTAATTATAAATCATGAATGTATTTTTAAAACATTATTTCCATGAAGCTTCCTTTACAAGTTTTCATGTTTATTTTTAATCAACTTCTTTTAGTTTAAGATTTTATGACATGTTAGGAAAGGAAAAATGTTTTTGAAGTAGAAAGGATATTTTCCTCAAGAATGGAGTTCAAGAGTTTTATCAAAATTATTTTCCATATAAGATAATATAGGATTCTGTTTCTATCCCTATTATTACATTTATTTGATTATGTTGTGATGGAAATTTTTTTATAATGTCATGATGTTTAATATTCCCCTTTTTGATACATGGTTTATGCTATGATGTACGGTTTATGATTTTGTGGAACACATAAGAATGGTTTCATTATGAGATGGGTGTGACCTATATCTCCCTCCAATTCATTGGGTAAATATTTTATCTCATGAGATAGACATGACTGGAATGGAAGTTTAAACCGGTTCAGTGAAATAGGACTGAAATGAGGAGTGAAGTCGGTTCAGAAATGGACTTTCTCCACTAAGATAGTCTTGGCAATGAGTCTTGATTACTAAGAAATGATTTTCTATGATTATGTGTGTATGACACAATGATTCATGTTTTATGTTATGATTATTGGGATTATATTTCACTTATATGATTTATCCCATGTTATGATCTCTTTTACAGGGTATGATTTTCAAAATGTTATGTTATTATAAATATGATATGTTTGATATTTCTTTTGTTTACCCTCACTGAGCATTTGAGCTCACCCTTTTGTATGTTTTCTTTTCCCCATGTCAGGAAGAAGGATATTAAGTAGGATATGCCAAAAGGGATTCTAGATATGATAAAATAAATGGGAGACAACGTAGAGGATTTATGAACCAGTTGTTTATGTTTCCCAGTTTCTAAAGACACTATACCTAGACGGTCCTTTCATGGTTTTGTTATCTGTTGTAATACGTATGCTTCAATTTTGAAGTAATAACCATGTATGTAAAGTGTAGGTCGTTATAGTTGGTATGAGAGGAAAGGTATAGTCAACCTTTGGAAACTAGGATGTGAAAGCCTTAGTAAGAAACCTAAGGATATGTCTAAGCATAGAACACAATCTTAGTGTCTTAGAAATGGCCATGAACAACCTATGATAGGGCCTTAAGTGTGAAATTTTATTCTTGATTATGTGGTTTTCCTATTATAATTACTGTTGCTCACACAATTCTTCTTGGTTTTAGTCAACGGCTGGAACTTGAAGGAACCGTGTTAATGCGGAATGTGACGGGCACTGCAATGATTGTCCCCCTGAGAAACCAAATGTTATGGGAGCTAGAATGAAAAATCTTGTAGCCATGCTCACACAACTTTCTCATGCTATGAATCATGCAGGACTTCCAAATGAGCAAAGGAAGGAGCAACATTATGTTGAATCCTTCATGAGGAAGCGTCCACCTTCATTCAGTGGGTCTTCTGATCCATTACTATCTGAAAAATGGATCAGTACCACTGAAAATATATTTTCAATTCTTCAATGTTCTGAACATGATAAAGTCATCTTAGCAGTGTATCGTTTGGAAGGTGATGCTGATCAATGGTGGAATATTATTAATAATACAAGTCAAAGGGATGAAATTGAGTCCATGTAATGGGACGATTTCAATAACTTATTTTTCAATAAGTATTTCCCTCATATTCTTCGAACAAAGATGGATAAGGAGTTTCTTGAACTGAAGAAAAATGATGATGAATCCGTTGGTACCTACGAGGCAAATTTTACAATACTTTCAAGGTACGCTTCCATAATTATTATCCAACCTGAGAGTAAGATTGATCGATTCTTTAGTGGCTTAAAACCAAGTCTTCGAAGGGCATTAGCCATAAGGGAAATCAATAGCTACGAGGAAATTGTTCAATGTGCTCTCAATGTTGAGATGGAGATTGGTGTAACCCCTCATTCACATGGGTTTGATAAGAAGAGTAAAATGGAATTCAAAGGAAAATATAAAGACCACATTGAAAAGAAGATGATTTTCCCTTATGCTCAAAGTGTGGAAAGAAACATGGAGGAAATTGTCCTAAGGGGACAAGAAAATGTTATAAGTTTGGAAAATAATGTCATCAGGCAATTGAATGTCGAAATAATGGGAAGAAGATGTCTAATGATGAAAAAAAGGAAGGGATACACATAATGAACCTAATACACTTCAATGTTTCAAGTGCAAGGAGATGGGGAATTATGCCAATTAGTGCCCAAATCCAAGGGTTGATGATGATGATCGACGTCAACCAACTCTTAAGGCCAAAGATAAAGGAAAGTCACATGCAATTACTATCAACGATGTGGAGTACGACAACGAAGTGGTGAGAGGTACACTTACCATCCACTCTAAAGTAGAAAATGTTTTATTTGATTCTGGATCCACCCACTCTTTTGTTTCTGAAAAATTTTCTAAGGGTATCGTTGTATTACCTCAATAATTAGATGTTGAGTTGGCTGTGACAACTCTTAATGGCACAACAGTCGCATCAAAAGTTTACAATTCTTCTCCGATTGAAGTTTGTGGGAAAGTGCTTCCTATAAATCTTGTGATGATTCCTATAGTGGAATTTGATGTGATTCTTGGCATGGATTTAATTTGTCTATATGGAGCTCATATCAATTTCCATAGAAGGGAAGTCACATTTCACATTCCAGATCAATCTATGATCATCTATCGATGCAAGGATGTACATAACCTTCCAGTGGAAATTTATTCCATCTTATGGGTCTTGATTCCACTAAATGAGGGTTATTTATCTCAAATGGTTGGAGAGAGACTAACAATTAAGAATATTCCCATTGTATAGGAATTTGATGGTGTCTTTCCGGAAGAATTGCTAGGTCTTCCACCAAATCGTGAAGTTGAGTTTTCAATAGAACTCGTACCGAGTGCTTTGCCTATTTCAAAGACACCGTATAGAATGGCCCCAATTGAGTTGCAAGAATTGAAGAAGCAACTCCAAGAGAATCTTGATAAAGGATTCATACGCCCTAGTGCATCACCTTGGGGAGCACCTGTTCTGTTTGTTAAGAAGAAAGATGGATCAATGAGACTCTGCATTGATTATTGAGAACATAACAAGATCACTATCAAGAAAAAATATCCTCTCCCATGCATTGATGACCTATTTGACCAACTATGTGGAGCTCAATACTTTTCCAAGAATGATCTTCGTTTAGGGTATCATCAATTAAGGGTCAAAAGGGAGGATATACCAAAAACGGCTTTTCGTACAAGGTATGGACACTATGAATTTATAGTGATGCCATTTCGTCTTACTAATGCCCCTGCTATCTTCATGGATCTGATGAATAGAGTCTTTAGAGACTATCTTGATCAGTTTGTGGTAGCATTTATTGATGATATTATTTTCTATTCAAAGATCAAGGAATAACATGAAGATCACTTGATAATTGTATTAAAGACCCTAAGAAAGGATAAGAATTATGCCAAATTTATCAAGTGTGAATTTTGTCTTCAAAAAGTTTCATTTTTGGGTCACATAATCTCAAAAGTGGGGATATCTGTGGATCCAGCAAAAACAGTGGTTATCGAAAGATGGTCGAGACCAACAATAATAACCGAGATCCGATGTTTTCTTGGTTTGGCAGGATATTATCGACGTTTTGTGAATGATTTTTCACAATTATCTAATCCACTCGCCAAGTTGACTCAGAAAGAAGTTAAGTTTGATTGGACGGAGGAATGTGAAGAGAATTTCAAGGATTTGAAAAGAAGGTTATCCAGTGCACCTATGCTCACACTACCATGTAGTGGAGAAAGGTTTGTGATCTACAGTTATTCATCCAAGAAGGGATTGGGGTGTGTTCTTATGCAAAATTATATGGTGATAGCTTATAACTCACAAAAGTTGAAAATCCATGAGCAAAATTACCCAACTCATGATTTGGAGTTAGCTGCGGTAATCTCTGCATTAATGATTTGGAGGCATTATCTTTATGGAGAAAGGTGTGACATTTATACTGATCATAAAAGTTTAAAAAATACTTTCACACAAAAGGAGATGAATATGCGCCAAAGAAGATGGTTAGAGCTAATTAAGGATTACGACTGCTCAATTAATTACCACCATGGGAAAGAAAACAAGGTGGCAGATGAATTAAGTCGACAAGACCATGCTAGCTTATCCTTAATGAGGATCACAAAAGATCCAATATTTATGGATTCATAAAGGATGGATCATGGAATTTTAATGGAAGGGGAGAAATCTTATCTTTCTCAAATAAATGTTCAACCATCTATACATGTGAAGATTCAAGAGGAATAGAAAGAACATGTCGAGTTACAAAAGAAGGTGAGAAATGTTCCTGACTTCAACCTCGATTGTGATTGGATAATGAGGTTCAGGAATCGGGTTTGTGTTCCTCCCATCCCAGAATTAAAGAAGGAGCTACTGGACGAGGCTCATAGTTCTTCATTCTCTATTCATCCGAGAAACAAGAAGATGTATAGGGACCTGAAAGAGTACTTCTTGTGGGATGGAATGAAAAGAGATGTTGCTGAATATGTCTCTCGATGCTTGGTTTTTCAGCAAGTTAATGTCGATAGACAAAAGTCTAAGGGGATGTTACAACCATTACCCATACCAGAATGGAAATGAGAAAACATCCCTATGGACTTTGTCACTGGACTTCCTAAAACATCCAAAGGCAATAATGTTATCTGTGTTATAGTTGATCGTCTTACAAAGTCTTCACACTTCATTTCTATTAGAGGGGATTTCTCTCTAGATCAGCTTGCCAGGATATATGTAAAGGAAGTGGTAAGATTGCATGGAGTACCACTTTCTATATATATGATCGGGATCTGAGGTTTACCTCAAAGTTCTGGCGAAGTATTCTACATACTCTGGATATAGAGTTGAGCTTCAGCCCTGCTTATCATCCTTAGACAGACGGTCAGTCTGAGAGGACAATTCAAACTTTAGAAGATATGTTGATATATTTCTCTATAGATTTCAAAGGTGGTTGGGATCAACACCTACCTTTGGTGGAATTTTCTTATAATAATATCTTTCACTGTAGTATTCAGATGGCTCCTTATGAAGCTCTCTGTGGAAAGAAATGCAGGACTCCATCTTGCTGGGAAGAAGTTGGGGAAAAAAGCTATTAGGACCTAATCTTGTTGATGAAATGGCAGAAAAGGTCCGATCTATTCAACAACACATAAGAGCAGCTCAGAGTCGACAAAAAAGTTATGCATACAACTGAAGAAAAGACCTAGAGTTTGAAGTGGGTGATAAAGTGTTCTTACGAATATCTCCCTGGAAGAGGTTCATGAGATTTGGAAAGAAGGGAAAGTTGAGCCTTAGACATATCGGTCCTTTTGAAATTCTGGATCGTGTTGGGAAGGTAGCTTACCGATTAGTGCTTCCACCGAATCTCTCTCAAGTTCATGATGTGTTCCATGTATCTCTCATGAGAAATTACATACCTGATCCTTCACATGTACTCAGCTCAGTAGTTGTACCACTGGAGAAATATCTTTTTCATGAAGAAAAACCAATAGAGATTATGGATCGTAGCAAAAAAGTTCTACCGAACAAGACCACTCGCTTGGTGAAAGTTTTATGGAGGAACCACCAATTAGAAGAAGCTACATGGGAACGTGAGGATATGATGAGGGAGAGGTATCCTCATCTGTTTGTAATGAAGTAACGAATTTCGAGGGAGAAATTCATTTTAAGGGGGGTAGAATGTAACATTCTGAGATTTTATGAGAAATAGTTTTTTTATTTCTTTTGTTATACGCAACACCAAAGTAATCTTTCACAGCACACAATAAGGACTTGGCTTGCATTACACGCAATCGCGACCTTCCTTGAAAGCGTGTGTAGTACGCAATACCGGGTTTCACTAAACAATGATATATTATTACAGACTAGCCGTTATGAATAGTATTAACTACATTTTTAATTTTATAACATTATTATTCATCTTACACATTTTCTAGAATATAGTAAGAGAACAAAATAAATTTTTCAGGTAAAATAAGTATTTTTCAAATAATGCAGTTTTTCCACCTTTTGATGGCGAACACACATTAAATCTAGTTTTTGACATGTTTATAAGTTCAATTTGACAAAATAAAATTCTTCTTTTGAATCAGGGTATAAAAATTTACTTTGGATAAATTTTTTGATATTTTTCTGATAACTTTCATATTTTGATGAATAGTAAAAATACGCTAATTTTTAATTAAAAACAACTTTTCTCATGGAGATAATTTATATGGTTAAATTATAATTTTGAATGGGTTTAAAGTATAAATAGAATATATTTTTACCATTTAATATAATTTATGTCATTAGAACCAACTTCACATTGAATTCAGAGGTAAAAACATTTCAATCTTTGACAATGTTTTAACTTCTAAAACTTGTTTTCTTAACAACATGATTTATTTTAAATTAATTTCTGAAACTTATATGTTTTGAATTTTGAAAAATGTATTCCATATTTGGAATCTGTGGGACCAAATAATGTTAATAGGCTACTTTTTATTTTTGGGCATTATGAATAGTAACTACGGTAAATTTTATTTACCCTAGTTAAAGGTAAATCGGGTAATTAAGGGTAAATATAAGATTATAAAGTTACCCTAAAACCTGAAAAAATCCTATTGGATGACTAAACATTGACCCTTATCACCTAAGGGTAGGATTAGATTAATTTAATGGACTTTTTTCCATAAAAATAATTTAATTATTATTAAAACCAATGAATGTGACAACATGTCACTTTCTTAAATCTTATAAGTATAATAATTTTAATTTATTGATAGACTTAATGAAACTTAGAACATGAATAGTCTCCAGAAAGCTAATACAATTTTCTACATCATAGGAATTTATTTAGAATTTTTAGAGATTAAATAAGTATCATTAATTATGCCACAATAGGGATGTTGAAATTATTTTATTAATTAAAATATCAAATAAATGGTTTTAAAAATATTAAAATAAATATTATATGAACTATTTAATGTGAGACAATAATTTTCTAGATACATATGATATTTTATTAATCTATTAAAGATTTTATTTCGAACATATCTTCTGTATATATTTTATTTAAATTCAAATAAATAAATAGTTTCAAAATTGACACTATTGTAGTTTATAAAAATAACATATTATAAAATTGTTTAAAAATCACAAAAATATTTAAAAATTATAAATTAAAATTTATATGGTCTAAAATGTCATAAAGTGTCAAATTATGGAAAATTCACAACACATATGTAATTATTTATAATAATTTAAAATTTAGAAATTTTTTACCATAAATAAAATTAAATTGATAAATAAGGATAAATCAAGTTGATAATGTTTAAAATAAATTCCTAACAGTTCTAAATTTTATTGGTTGATGAGATTACAACCCTATCGCATATAATATTCATATATGAGTCATTTTAAATGTTTTTATGTGGGGTTGGGATTTAATATAAACTAATATTTCTTATATTCCCTAAGGTGCCCCTCCCCTCCCTTATAAAAGGGCACCTCCTCCCGACCCTCCTCACACCAATTTGAGCCTTCAAGATCAGCCAATACCTGCCCATTTAACTTCCTCACTCCCATAGAAACATCCTAGAGGTCCTGGTCTTCTTAAAAGACCAATTGTAGTGCCCTAAGAGGAGGTCTCAAAGAGGCGCTTCCAAGAAGAGGTAATGTCTGTTACCAATTCATTCAACTTTATTTCTTCTTCCACTTATTCTTATTTAGTTTTTTCATTATGAATTAATAACCTCAGTATCACTCATATACTGATATGTTATTATATGTATGAAACAACAATATTTTACCATCTATCCATCCTACGAAAAACGAAATCACCGCGCGTGCGTACGTACAGAATAACGTCTCCACGTCGTGGTGTAATCTATTTTCCATCACCACCTTACTTGGATGGGTATAATGGTGCAAATAAATAACTATATATGATTATTGTAAAGTGGTATTTACTCTGAAATATTATACATACACTCTAATGATATTCCACGATCATGGGAATGATATCATTGCTCGTGCGTATGTATGGAATACCATGTCCACGATGTGATACGATTCGTTCTAAACGATCTTCATTGCATAATGATTATATAAATGAATTTAATGAATAAATATGATATAGATTACACTAATACCATTCTGGAAATGAGGAATCTATAACCTAAAGGGAAGAATAAGAATTTATTCAACAAAACACGCATAAGAAAAAAAAAGTAATAAACACCCGAATAACAAGTAGTAATGAATTATAACTAATAAGAAGCTGAGAATATGACCATATATGATATCATAACAATATGTATGATTATATAATAAGTCAATAAAATTATTTAAATCATTATACAGGAGGTTCAGACACTTATGATGCAAATCAGACCTAAGGTAAGGGACAATCTCACAATCTCAATTTTTATCCGAGATTGTTTACACTTCAGAATTTACTGTGGAATATTTATCATCCACATCCATGTTTCCTCAATATGTAATATTACTCACATCCTCCTACAATTGTTTAAATCCAATTTTACCCTTCGGTGAGTTTTTAGTAAAAGATATGAAAGTAATATTTTGTCGTTTTTCGTACGAGGTACTTTTTGACTTATCCGACAAAAGTACGAGAAGAATGTTTTTTTAACTTATACGCGTGAATGGATTTTAAAAAATTATTTCCAAGAAGATTACTTTACAAGTTATCAAGTTTATTATTAATCAACTTCTTTTAGTTTAAGATTTTATGACATGTTAATAAAAGAAAAATGTTTTTGAAGTAAAAAGGATATTTTCCTCAAGAATTGAGTTCAAGAGTTTTATCAAAATTATTTTCCATATAAGATAATATAGGGTACTGTTTCTATCCCTATTATTACATTGATTTGATTATGTTGTGACAGAAATATTTTTATGATGTCACGATGTTTAGATTCCCATTGTTATTACATGGGTTATGCTATGATGTACGGTTTATGATTTTGTGGCACACATAAGAATGGTATCATTATGAGATGGGTGGGACCTATATCTCCCTCCAATGCATTGGGTAAAGATTTTATATCTCATGAGATACACATGGCTGGAATGGAAGGTTAAATCGGTTCAGGGAAACAGGACTGAAACGAGGAGTGAACTCGGTTCAGAAATGGACTTTGTCCACTAAGATAGTCTTGGCAATGAGTCTTGACTACTAAGAAATGATTTTTTATGATTATGTGTGTATTCCAGAAAGATTCATGTTTTATGTTATGATTATTGGGACTACATTTCACTTCTATGATTTATCCAATGTTATGATCTCTTTTACAGTGTAAGATTTTCAAAATGTTATGTTCATATAAATATGATATTTTTGATATTTCTTTTGTTTACCCTTACTGAGAATTTGAGCTCACCCTTTTGTATGTTTTCTTTTCCCCAGATCAGGAAGAAGGATATTAAGTAGGATATGCCAAAAAGGGACTCTAGATATGATGAAATAAATGGGAGACAACATAGATGATTTATGAACCAGTTGTTTATGTTTCCCAGTTTATAAAGACACTATAACTATACGGTCCTTTCATGGTTTTTTTATATGTTGTAATAAGTATGCTTCAATTTTGAAGTAATAACCATGTATTTAAAGTGTGTGTCGTTATATTTTATATTCTATCGATTCATGGATGAACCAATGCTTCTCGTGGAACATATTTTTTGTGGGATAAGATCTTATTTAATGAATAAATGGATGAGTTAATTATTTATTTGGATTCAATCATTATACTATATATGAATTTTAGAAAGGGTATTTTGGTTATAAGAATCATTAAATATATAATTATTCTGTTAATTTTGAAAGAATATATGTATCCATGTATGAATATTTTAAGAGTTTTGGATAGAATCATGGGTTTAGATGATCATAAGTTAAAACTCATAGTAACCCATTTTGTTTTTTATGTGATGAGTGTTTATTATGATTTATGATATTTTGGTATATAATTATATCAATAAAACCCATTTCCTAAGCTAAAGTGAAAACTTATTTTGGTATTAATTACTTTTAAATTTTAAAGACATAAGATTAAAGGTGTATGAAACCTTTAGGGTTTGTTGTATCATTTAATTTTAGGTAATTAAGGGTTATTAACATTTCGGAATGTTACAAGAATTATATAATTACAGTGTGGGGAAAAGAGATAATTCTCTATATTTCATTCAAAATGGATTCATCATCTTTTTCAGGTTCATAAAATCCTTGGTTTTCTACATAATAACAAGGTTATCTAGGTTAGTTGTAGACATGCTATCAATATGTGTTTAAAAATAGTTAGAAAAATTCACAATACAATACATTTTAAGATCCTAGACCCTCTAACATTAGATTATAAATTAACATAAAATATTTCAAAAATTTTAAAATAAGTATAAGGAAAGTTACAAAAAACATAAATAATCAACACACAAAAGAAGAAGAAAAGTTTTTAAATTAAACACTTATAAGTGAAATAGTAAACAACATATTTTTTTTAAATTTTAAATTATTGTTTTTATAAAAATAAAATCCCTATAAATTTTTTCCAAACCATCCACATAAATGGGACAAAATTTTGATATTAGTGTGTTCATTGACACACTTGTTAAATTATTATTTAAATTTTCCTACACTTTAGCATAGTGTTCAGTGGGTTTGAACTATATGGAAGGAGGTGGAGATGTACTAATGGATTTATTATTATTCTAAACTACATGAAACTTGGACTAAAATAGTAACATATGTCTGTAAATAGTGAATGGATAAATGATGAGTTGTAGAGACAAAAATGGATGAAAGAGAGGTGTTAGGTCTAACCAATGTTAATAGTAAGGATCTTGAAAAAAATGATAACGAGGTAAATTTAATATATTAAAATTGACATAATGAAAATTTTGTGACAAAAATATTTTTAGAAGAGCATTATAGTATTAATTCTACAAGAAAATAACTATAATTAATTTGGAATTTATCATTAAACTAGTCCTATGATTGAGTCTCTTGAATAAAAAATAGGAATGAAATTTAAGAAACCTTGTAGTTGCATTTTCTCATTCGATTCATCAAGAAAAAAATTAAAACTAAAATGAAAAAATAAATCAAAGAATAATGCATTACAGTTATATACATTAAGAAAAAAACATGAATTTATTATTGGTAATGATCAAGAATATTCCACTATAAAATTATACATAGTGAATGCACATAGAAATTAACTTAAAAGAATAAACACAAATAATAAAATATTCATAAGAAAATAAATACTAAAGATAAAAAATATTATCTCTAAATACTAAGATCATTTACTCTATCACTATGTCCAATTTTTTATTGTGTTGAAGCTTCTGGTCATGTTTGTGAAAGAATATCATGTCCTTAGCTATAGATTGAGGGTGTATAACTGCATATCTGAATGTGTTCCTTAATTAAAAATGTAAAGTACCACTTTTTATTTTTCTTATCAGATCTCACCATTATTATTTTCATAGAAATAGTCAACTTATTATTCTTCCTTTATTTTCTATGTTGATGAGTCTACCATCAAGGACAGACTATCCTCCCACAAGCCTTTTTTGACTTCATAGTTACTCTAATAAATCTCTGCATCAATATCTACTATATTATCTGAAAAATAATGCTCTAGTTGACATTAAAACCCCTCCATGGAATCTCCTCATCTCAAATTAGTTGAATCACTTTACTAATATGCATATGATTTAAATGGTTCTCGGGAATAAATACATTCAACATCACATCAAACTGTAAATTTTATTGATAAAAATCAACCACATTCCTTATAGGTAATTCATAAAACACTTGAAATTAACAACAAAACAACCTTTAACCCAAATCATAATAATAATTTGAGGACTAAAAATATTTAGATTTATTATCCTACATTATATATTCATCACAATATACATGGTCAAATCAGTCCCATATCACCTGATTTTAACCACAAGGATTGACTAATCCCTAATTAAAAGTGTATTCTCCAACAATATTTTTATTATTATTAAATCCAAACATAATTTCAATATAGATATTTTAGTATAAATTTAGCAACGACTTAAATTTCAACTCAAATTGCGTTTAAATATCTCCTTATTCAACAATATATCCTTGTACAAGGGCAAATTCAATTAATTGATAAGAGTCATCTTTAACACTTAATTCATTGTCCAACATCCATATGGTTTTCATTGATATTAATCTTGGATTTATTTATCTTTAAGTTTTTAAATAACTCATATCCTCATTGATATTAAATAGCTTCGTATGATCTCAATGTTTTCATTATCATGATTGGCTAGCATAAACTCCATTAATATATAAAAATACCTAACCCTTGACCATAGATTCAATATAATTTTTTTGATGTATCAAAACATGATCAATAATAGATCTCAAAAGATCAATGATGTTGGTATTAAAACATTGTGAACTCTATTTTATCTTCCTCAAGAAACTTCCACATTAGGTAGATCTAATTCAAATGGAGTAAACATAATCAATCACGCAATATATTATATTTTCTCATTTTCAATGAGAATTAATATGGTTTTTGGTAAGATATCCACTTGAATACTCAAAAGAATACAAATATTTATATTTTCCACAATTTTCCTTCATACTCTATCACCTTAATCAGAGATTCGCTCTGTATTGTCTTAGGCTTGGTGGGTTTTCTTAGGACTGAAACTAGACCTTAGTGTTCCCTATTTAGAAACATTATCTTAGTTCAGGTTTAATAAATTTTCAATTTTTCCATAAAATACTTATATTACATGAGTAGGATTTTATCTTATGGGTGAATCTGGTTTTTATATTATGAGAATCATATGTCGATTCTTTGATGTATATCACGTGAATTTGTTTTATCCTCTTACAAATTTGATCCCAATTATCTAACATAAAAGAATAAACACAATTATTTAATATATAGGATATTTTAAATAATTATCTTATACTGATTGCCACAATTTTATGATGTGACCAATGATTCAAATATATAGAAAAATAAATTATATTCGAGAAATACTGCAAAAAGATGAACTAATGAGATATATAAATAAATAAAAGAAGTGATTATAAAAAAATTATAACAATTCAAATTAAAATCAAAATACAAACACACATATATATATAGATAAATTATTATAAACTCAAAAAAATTAATTTTTAACAAAAACAATAAAACCAAATAAAATAATAAAAAATATTTAATTTCCAAAACCTAAAGATAATATTTTAATATAATGTTTTAAAATAATAAAAGTAATAAAGTAATTAATTCTCAAAATCCTCATTTTTAAGTCTTTAAATTAATCATTTTTGATATATTAATCAATAATTTACTAATTTAAGAAAAATAAATTATAACACTATTGTTAACAAGTTAAATAGATATTTAATTATTAAATATACATTAAAATAAATATAAATGATGTGAAAAATGGCATCAATTAAGAGACACATAATTTATGTATATATCTTTCAAATGATAGTAGAAAAACACAATTCTAGCATGGATCATTATGTTTTTCAATGTATACTCTTCAAATAATATGTGATATATATATATATAAGTATGAAATGTATGGGTTTCTATAGTTAGTATAAGAGAAAGGTTTTGTCACCATTAGAAACTTGAATTAGATAACATTGGTGAAAATATTGGGATGTAATCTGTTTATGCTAATATCCTAATGATTTGGTAATGATCATGGATGGCCTAGGTAAAAACGAAGGTTTTGTAAACTAAAAAGTTGGTGTCTTGATTTTGACATCCTGTAAATGATTTTTTATGATTATGTGGTTACCAACTATTATTATTTTATCTTACACTATGATTTTCTTTTTAAGAATTGCATTGAACATATAATATTAAATTGAGGGTGGTAATAGGCTTGATCAAATTTTAAATCATCCTATTTGACCATAGTTATACGAATTTCACAATATCAAGAAAAGTATCAAGTAATATTATTTCATATCCTCAATGATTATATATTGAATTAGAAGCGACACTACAAAATCATATGATAATCACCAAACAAGTATATTATTATCCATATTGTTGAATTTAATGTTATATGAAGCATAGATTGTATTTCATTAATGAAATCACGCTTCAATTTGTGAAAAATTGAAGTAAAGTTTGATATTAAAAACCAAAATATCATCATCTTTTAGAGAAATAATAAATGTAGAATTTAAATGAGAAAAAATCCATTATAGTGGTATGGATTCCTATTTAAAATGTGCGTTTGTCTGAGATTGTTGAAAAAAACGATGTGTATGATATGCCTATTTTTTAAGAGTTTAATGATGTATTTCAAGAAGATTTTTCTATTCATTAACTATATCATGAATTTTAGTTCTCAAAATAACATATACCTGGTGTTAGACTAATTTTGAAGACTCTATATAAAATAGACCTAATTTAGTCTAAGGAATTGAACATGTAATTCTAGTAGAATCTTGAAAATGGATTTTTTTTCATCCAAATGTATCAGCTTAGAGTGCATCAACATTTTTTAATAAAGAATGATTGATCATTGTGATTCTTCATTGATTATCAATAATTAAATAAGATAAAAATTTATAACAGGTATCATCTACCATATATTGATGACTTGTTTGATCAACAATGAAGAGCTCCATGATTTTACAGGAACAATATTTTTCACGATATTATCAATTGAGGATCAATTTGGAAGATATAAAACATTGAGAATTTTATAAAAGGTACGGAAACTAAAAAATTATAGTGATTCCATTTGGTATTTCTAATTACCTCACTATTTTTATGGATGTAATGAATAAATTCTATAAATATTACCTTGATAATGTTGTTATATTCTTTTTAGATGATGTTATTATATGTTCAAAGTGAAAGGAATGTAATGAATGTCACTTTAGAATTATTATGAAGACCCTAAGGAAGGATATTTTTTATGAAAAATTTAACATTTTGAGTATTGGTTTGAAAGGGTTCAATTTTTCTGTTAAATAATCTCATTAGATAGTATATCAGTTGTTCCATGAAAGACAAATGTTTTTGAATATTGGCCCTAACGAACCAGTTTTTCAGAGATATATAGTAATCTTGGTTTAATACAATTTTATAAGAACGTTATGTGGAATTTATCATGTCTATCAAAATCACTCTCCCTGTTAACTTGTAATAGATCCATGTTCCTTTAGACAAATGGATGTAAATAAAATTTTAAGGAAATAAATTAGAGGATAGTCATCACATGTGATCTTGAATTACCCTAAAATGGAGTAGGTTTTTTAATTTTTATTGATTCATTAATGAAGGGATTGGGTTATGTTATTATGAAGAATGGTATGGAGGTAGCTTATGCTTCATGAAAAAATGATTGTTCTTGAGAATAATTTCCCAAATCATGATTTAGATTTCGATGCAGTCATTTATTCATTAAGTATGTGGAGGTATTATATTTATACTTAAATGCATGATATATATTCTAATAATAATGTATTAAATGATATAATCATGTAAAAAGAGTTGAATATACACTAGAGATTATGCTTAGAGATGATTGGGGATTATGACTAGTCAATACATTACCAACATGGAAAAGAGAACTGGTTGGATAATTCCTTGATTCAAAAGAAACATACTATCATACCTTTGATGAGGATAAAAAATCTAATATTTTTAGATTTTTAAAAGATGGTTTTGAAAAACTAAAAGGATGGGGAAATCATGTCTTTCTCAAATATGTGTTAAATCATATATTCAAGTAAAGATTAACATGGTTCAGAAGGAAGATGTAATACTACATAGGAAAATGAGAAATGTTCTTGAGTTTAATATTAATCGTGATGGGAAGATAAATTTCAGAAACCCTATATGTATTTCATCTATACCAAGTATGAAGGAGTTGTTGGATAAATCTCATAGTTCATCATTCTATATTTATCCTTGATATATGATGATATATATAGATCTGAAAGTGTATTTCTGGGTAGACAACATGAAGAGGGATATTTTATAATATACAACATAGTGCTTGGTACATTAGATGGTTTGGTACGAGACAATGAAATTATAGGGGGATTTTCATCCATTTTCCATACTAGAATGGAAATGGGAAACAATCACAATGGAATTTTTCATTAGAATTCCAAAAAAATATCTAATGGACCTGAAAACATATGGGATAGAGTCGATCACCTTAAAAAGTATGCACACTTAATTTTCATTTGAGAATATTTCTATCTGAATAATTTTTCATGGATATACATTAATGATATGGTTAGGTTACATGGGGTACAACCTTCTATTGTATTTAATCAGGGTATGAGTTTTACCTAAATTTTTTTCGGAATCCTTCAACATGATCTAGATAGAGATTAATTTTTTAACATTAATTATCATCCTAAAATAGATAGTATATCTTGGATAACAATTCAATCATTGAAGGATATATTGAGATCATTATCATTAGAATTAAAATGTGGTTTGGATTAATACCTTCCTCTAATCATGTATTCATACAACAATAGATTTATCTTGAGCATTGAAATTTTTCTTCACGAAACCCTATATGGAAAGATGTGTAGAACCCCAACATTATCGAATAAATTTATACAGATAAAGATATCAAGACATTTGTTAACAAAGTAAATGATAAGGTTTATCAAAACCATTCAACAACATATATAGGCTACTCATATTCAATAGAAAAAATATTCTGACAATCGTCAGTGAAATCTAAAATTTGAATTTATTCCAATATATATTTTTTATTTGTTTCACCATGGAAGATGGTTATGAGATTTATGATGAAAATAAAGTTGATCCCTATGTATATTTTCTGATTTATGATTCTTTGACATGTTATGAAATTATCTTACTGTTTTGTGATCCCACCAAACCTCACTCCAATACATGATGTGTTACATATATCTCTCCTAATGAATTTCATACCTGATCCTCTATATGTACTATACATATTGTTTATTCTAGTGGAGAAAGTTATATCTTATGAGAAAGAATAATTGAAGAATATATATTGTAGATATAAATTTGTACAAAACAAAACTACTCACCTGGTTAATGTTTTGTGGAGAAACCACATATTTTAGGAAGCATTAGGGGAACTTGATGCTATGAAGAGGTAGATGTATCCTTGGTTCCTTGTATCAGAGTGACAAAATATGAACTAAAAATTAATTTTTTAAAAGGGGGTATAATTTAACACCTTGATATTTTCGAATGTATTTTCATTAAAATATATAAAATTTAATCAATAACCTTCATTATATGCAGGAATAATTTAAAATGAGTTATGATATACTAATAAAATATTATTATTTAATGTGATAATGATCTGCTATCCATAGGAATGGTATGTACTAATATGACTAACTAAATTATAAAACAAAATCCCCATATTTATAGAATGAATTATTTGGATATCAATTAATGATAAATGGATATAAAAACCAACTAAAAATAATGAAGTTGTTTTTCAGAAAATAAAATTGATTTTATATAGCTAATGTATGGTTATTAATAAATAAATTATATTGGCCACTGTTAGTGAATAATTTTAAATGAATTTATATATTATATATTCCATAATAAATTGATCATAAAATTCATTTTGTTTGGCTTGGGATAATAATAAATCTAATTTTATTCATAAAAACTGGATTTTTTATAAAAGATAGTTTCATTTTATTTTGCGCAATTATTTTGAAATTAATTTTCATGAATTTTATATGTCTTTTTAATAAATTTATTTATTAAATAAACATTCCAGCATTATCATATATGGAAATTTTGAGTGTTTTATGAAAATAATAAATTTTTAATGAATATTTAAAGTGATGCTTTTTATTATAGATTTTATTCATTTAAATAATTTAAGAAGATTCAATTTTTAATGATATTATAAATAATTGTTTATATTATATTATTATTAAAATAATATAGTTTATTTTAATCTAATTTAGTAATAATTTTTATAATAAAAACTTATTATAATTATGAAAATGTTTTCTTTGGAAAACCACCTTTTCATCACGTCTACAATTTTAATATTAAATAAAATTCTTCAACTTCCGTGATTTGAATTTGTGAAAATTGATTCTATTTTTGGAATCACAAATATTAATATTGTATAATTATTTCAAATTAATTTTTTCCAAAATGACTACTAAAAATAGTAAAAATCTATTACCACGAGGTTAAATTAAGGTGACTGTGGGGTTCAACAATAGAGAAAAGGGTTAAATCCATAAAAACAATAAAATATATGTTTTATATACATATGTTGATCTAATAATATCCCAATATCGATTCTTAGTAAATTTTTAGTCATTTATCTATAGAATTACATTATCATATTTTTTTGATTAGGAAATTCCCAAGTAGGACCTCACCCCACTTATAAAATGACACATTCTCTCCTCCTCTATAGACAATTCAATAGCATTTTTGTTTAGAAATGACCATCCCAATACCATTCATTACATCCCACACCATGAAAACATTAATATTTTTATTATAAAACCATTATGTGTATAATTTAGGTATATTCCAAAAGAGGATGTATGAAGAAGATGTATATTTATTAACCCGATATTTTTGTTCTGTTTATTCTTATACCTTATTGAAAAATTATTTAGTAAAGAATAAATAATAAAAAATTATATTTAATATAATGAGATATTATTGTGTCAATTTCATAACCTATTTCTATCTCCTCTTCAATCATTTGGGAAACAAAACTATCGATTCTATCTAAGGCGGACTACCACCTTGTGAACTGATGTAATTTGTTTTCCACCATCAAATGTCAAATCAATATATAATCATATATTTAAAGTAAATATATTATATTTATGAAATAATTTTACTTATATAATTATAATATATTTTATTCCTTCTTAAATTCCAATCCATTGGAAAATAATAATTTTTCACATCTGTACCAGTGGACTACCACCTCCATGAAGCTTTGTGATTATTTTTTCATTTAGTCATTACATGGATTGTAATAAGGACGGATTTTTTTAATATATAATATATATATTAAATTAAAATTATTCTATATAATTTAATAATTACTTATCATTATTTTTTTAATCATTCAAAAAATGGATACAGCTTTCATTTGTACATATGTCTTACCGTATCTATGAACAGTGTAATTCATTTTTTTATCTATAACATTTATGGATGACAAAAAATATGTATATAATGAATATATATTATATTCATATTGTGAATATATATTATATTCATACCATGAATATATATTATATTCATACCATGAATATATATTATATTCATATCATGAATAAAAGTTTAGAGATGATGTAACCATAAACAATTATAAGGAACAAAACTAAAAATCCCAAACATAGATGAAAAAAAAGTAGTTTTCACCTAGAACATTGACTTTAATAATGAATTATTATTAAATTGGTGGTTAACGGTTATACGAAACTAGTATTAGGTATGATATATGAGTATTATTATGCAATATATTTATAATTAACCGATTTTTATCATTCATGTGATTATATAAAATATGAAGAATATCAAGACCTACGGTGCAATATTTTCATCTCACTTTTATATATTTGATATGATTTCTATATTACCCACTTTATAATTTTTTGTGAAGTATATAGTACACATGAATTACTATTATGATGATTATTATATATTTTTTTAAAATTATATATCCATCTAAGGTTTTTTATTTCATGGGGCTTATGAGTTAAATTTATCAAAGTGGAAATCTATATGTGTCATAATATCATTTTTTATAAATATTGTTTTGATTATTCTTATGATGATGGAATTTATCTATATAAATCTCATTATTAAAATGGATTTTGATCTAATCTATTTATTTTATAAAATTTCATGTTTCTACTTAATTTTCCTCAGATTTTGTACTCAAGAGGCCAAAATAATGTTTTTATGGAAAAGAACATTATTTATCTTTTCAGTTGGAAATATGTTTTCTTTCATATCCATGAATTCATTAAAAAAACATAAATAATGTTTTTAATATCCATATATGATTTTTTTAAATTCTTTTTTACCCATATTTTATTTTTTAACAAGATTTTTCTAACCGAATAATTTTTTTATTTTCTGAATGATGTACATTGTAACTTATTTTTAAAAACGTGTCAAAGGAAAGCATTAAATTAAGTTATATAGAATAAAATGAATTTATCTCCATGAAAATTTATTATTTATTTATGTTTTACATTATACAATTATAGGGTTATTTTCAAATAAAATGAATTTTTAAATATTTTTTGAATATTTAGTTTTAAAAAGTAATTTTCAATGTGAAAATGTTATTTTCCTCAAAAATGTTTTAATGATCATTTACCAATATTTCAATTCGTCGAAAATAAAAACCCTTGATTATACTTATGATGTGATGGGGATATGACCCAAAGATTCCATCCTTATTATTTCTTTGTAATGTTCAAGAATATAATGGTATGTTTTTTATGAAACACATTCTTTTTCTATGAGATATGCTTTGGTGAATTGATGAAATTATTTTTAATCATGGTTCTTTTTCATGTGTTGTTTCCTAATTAATTGTTTATGAAACTTGTATCTATTCATGGGTTCTGATAAGATAATGTTTTTATGATATTGTGGAACAAAAATATATAATTTTCAATATTTTATGTCTGGGTCTTGAATTATATATCCATCCAATGCATTGGGTAAATATGTATATCTAATGAGATAAATAGATCTATAATGGTGAGTAAACCCATTTTAGTATGGGAAAGTATCCACCATGCTATTCATGGGAGTGAACCCTAACTACAATAATTATTTTGGAAGTTAACCCAATATGCTATGATATTCTTGGTTGTAGTACTTCATCACTAAGGGAATTATTATCTATTCATATGTGTATTCAAAAAATATATATCTTATGAAAATTTTATGATTTCTTGGATCCTATTATTTTAATCCATTATGATTTATGTATTATAAACATCCTAAATTTATGCTAGGTCTCAATATAGTGATCTTTGATATGTGGGTAATGGTTTTAAAATGATAATCTCATATTCAGAGACCCTTATTCCCATGCTATTCCTATATGATAATTGATATCTCCCCTTTTTACCCTTGGTTAGAATATTCCTTCAAACTTCCTTATGTTTCCATTCCATATTTTATAAAAAATGGTAATAAGAATGATATTTCGAAGAAGTGTTCTATTAATGAATTCATTAGTGTGAGATGATGTGAATCAATTATGAAGTACTTTTTTCTACATCCATGATTCCAAATACACCACACATATACGATTATAGAATGGATATTTATGTTAGTTGAAGAATTTTCATCTATTAAGATTTAATATTTATGTATGAAATGAATGGTTCTATATTTTAAAATTAATTATTTTATTTTGTCTCCTTTTAGTACTCCATATTCATTGGTGTCCCTAGGGATTTCATAGAAACCTTATAATTCCCTCTACTATAATGTTCAAATGTTTCCTTCTTTTGAATAAGAATTTCACCAAAAAAAGGAAATTCTTCTTTTAAACTCTTCCATTATTATTATTTTCATATTTGTATTCTTATTTTAAATTAGTCCTTAAGCTGTTAAGGATATTTTGGTATTTCATTATATGATGTTTTTATGGATAAAAATATATTAAAGGGTTATTGGAGGATCCTTACATGTTCGTTTCCATTTGATCATTGATTACCATAATTTCTGATAATATCAAATCCAGGATTAATTTCAATGTATGTTATTTGGGCAATATCATTTTTATTACAATTTTAATGTTTAATTATTATGATATTGTTTTCTTTGTTTTTATATTGTGATTTTACGTAATAATGATAATTAAATAATAAATTATTATATTGGTGGTGAATGATTAACTAGAAGGTTTTATTTTATTCATTATTATTAGCAAGATGTTATTATTGAATTTTTGAATAACATATTTGTGTGATTTACATTGATATAGATATATTGAACCACATTTAAATATAAAAAAACATAATTAGGGAAATTTAATGGAGTAATGTAAATATGAAAACAATATTTTTTATGTTGTTTATATTTGATTAAGAAAGAATAAAGAGATAATTATTTGTTACTTTAGAGATAACATGATTGTTTTTTTATTCTTTATATATTATTGGAATCATTTTCTTTTTGTATTAGTACCCTAGTTGTCGTTTGCAAGATTTTTCTTTAGAGTAGGTGATGGTTGTGTGGTTATATATGATAGTATCCCGGCGATATGGACACTGAAGGTAACTAAGTAGCTAACCATAGAATGAATTCCATTCAAGAAAAATCTTGTTTATTTTATAGAGGCCAAAATTATTTTTGTAAAACATTAAATTACCTATACCCCCCCATTCACAATGTTTTTATTAAAAAATACCAAAAATATAAATATATTAATTAGAGTAGTGAGTAATTAAAAAATCATCATGAAATATAAACCATCTCATTAATTATGCTTTACTTGGAGTAAATAAATCTTATTTTTACCATCACAAGAAAGGATAGTCATATCTAGAAACATTTCAGGGGATCTAATTCTATCACTTCAAATTTAAAAAATACCTTTAATTTTTTAATAAAATCAACTTTTCAGAGTAGAATTTCATTTTTCCATACTGTATATAAATTATAAATATGTCTATAAATGGGAAAATTACTCTCAATATCTCTATGAATACATATGTTATTAATTAATTTCCAAGATATAATAAATTTTAAATGATATACAAGAGTTAAAGATGAAATTAAAAAAAATGACTTCCATTTTCCATCCACATAATAAACCATAGCTAAAATAATTAATACAAGATAAAATTTATGAAGAAATATCCCCATGTTATTCATGTTGAAGGACCTATGGAGGCAATGGGGGAATAATTTAATGATATATTTTCAAACCTTACTCATTCAGTTAAATCATGGATTCTTGAAGTATACCTATTAGTTGGTGTCACTATTAGAGATAAACAACAAATAAATAATCTCTACAATGATTATGTAAAAACATAAATGTCTTTTCACTCTCCCATAATTACTAAATTAATATTAGCACCATCATTTCTATGTTTTTCAATGAAAAAAGAAACCATTGAAGTGTTATAATATAAAATAATTATTGTGGATATTTAATAACAATCATCATCCAATGCAACCCAACTCCATGATTAATTTACCATATAATAGGAGATTGAAGATGAGCCAATACATAGAGATTTTACAAATCTAGTAGAATTTATCTACAATTTAAATGAAAATCAATTAGGTATTAATTCACTTTTGTTAATTCTCAACTTTCCCTAATCTATGGATGACCATGGAGAATGATGTTTAAAAAATATGAACCTGAATCCCCCAAACAGATTGAATATTTATTTAATGGGATGAATAAAGAACAATATATTATGGCCCTGAATGGGGAAAATAGTTACATTTTGATCAATTTAAAAGAGAATATTTTGACATAAAAACGTATTATAAATTCATTTAAAATGTATCATTAACTAAAATCCATCATTATTAACATTATAATGTATGAAAGGTCCTAAAAAATCTATAGAATGATTTGTCATAGTGGTTGAGGGCCCATAGAAACTCTCATTCCCACTGTATAAGTTCTATCTCATATAATTGTAGGTGGAATTAAAAAAATTTGAAAAACGGATCTATAAAAAATATTAAGGTATGAATAGAAGAAGGAAATAAATTTGCTTGTTTATGTCAAAAAAAACCCAACCCACCATCTTTATTTTTTTAATATCTAGAACAATATCACTGTGGGTAGTTAAAACACAGTGCCCCCTTATAGGTATTAACCAAACTTCAATCATTTTAATATTTCTTAATAAATTATTTTAATAATGATCATATATAAATTTTATTTGGTTGAAGGATAAAAATAGAAACATTTTGAAGTAGTAACGAGTCTAACTCAACACTTACACTGGTTAATAATCAACATGTATTTCTATTAAACATTTTCTAATTCACATAGTAATTTTTTTGAAACTTTTTGAACATAAAAATTAATGGTTTGACATGTTTTGGATGGATCTAAACCTTTTTAGATAATTGATTTTCTAATTTTTTCACTAATTTTGAATTTTGGTTTATTTCTAGATATAAAATTTATACTCTAAGGATTGTATGTCCTTATGAAAACAAATTTCTAGTTTATTAATATTTCATTATTTATAAATTAATTTACATTAAATGATAACTAAATTGATATGTTTCTTCAAAAATGGAATTTTTTTTTAGTAACCTAAAAAATGACAACTGATTCCATGAATTAGGTAGGAAATTTCACTGAATCCTGAATTTGGGAGGTCTTCTAAGCCCATTTTATATATTCATCCATGTAATCCATTTTTTTGATAGTCTAAGATCATGATTGAAACTAAAATATCTCTATTATTAATTTATTCCATTGGATTCATGTTTTCTATACATGATAAAGGCCATATTTCAAAAGAAAATACCCCTCTATAAAATTTCTTTTTTTCAAGAAAATAGGACTCTTGACCCAATAAATGTCATAGAGTCCAAGGATTGCCTATTAGTAATCCATATTATGAGATTAAATAAACCATGACTACTAGAAAATTTTATGTATTTCATGTTATATTTTTAAATTAGATATTGGGGATAGGGTATTTTAATGCTAATTATAGAGAAGAATTCCATTATTTAAGGTTGAGTGAATGTGCCTTCAAATCTACTTTTTATATGGTCACATTTGATTTCTATTGTTGTTATACATGTTTCCATTCTTTTATCTAAGAATTAAATATGCATATAAAAAATAAAAAAGATATAAGAAAATTAAATAAAATATATATATATATATATAATCAACAAAAAAATCAAAATTTGAAATAGAGTAAGAGATACTCACTATTATACATTACGAAGATATTTACACCAAAAATAAATATGGAATAGGGTCTAGGGGTGATTTTTTTATTGAGGGAATGAGATATTTTATTCATTTTATAAAAAATTATAAATTATAATTTCAATTTTACATAAGATATTAAATCATCTCCTCTAGCACAATAATTTTCACAACAAAAACCTACTAACCATTGAATCATAGAATAGCCTATTTGAATTCCAATTAAGTAGTAAACTGCTATATATAATAGTGAATTTAAAAACTTTTAAATCATATGCTAGCTAATTTGTTATATGGGGATGATTATAACTCAATTTAAATTATATCAATGTGGAATATAGTATATAATTCCATTTTAGGTAAGTCATGTGGTGGTTTGGAAAGGACTTAAAATCCTAAACTATATAAGTGATGATGCAGGGATGTTGGTTATACTTATAAATGAATCATGATGAATTTTAAATAATGAATTAATTAGTTATTTTATTTTATCATGTTTGAGTATATAATCCTGGTAGGATAATATTTTTAATTGATTTATCTTCATTTCCCAAGATTGTAATGTTTTATGTGAGGAAAAATTAATAGAAGAAATAAATTAATTTATATATATATATAATTATTTTTATCCCTGTTTAAATTATTAAATAATTTAGTTACCGAGATATTAGGGATTAAATGATCATTTATTTGGATGTTATCAATATTTAAAAATTAGAAAATATTAGAAATTTAACCGATTTACATATTTATTTAGAATAAAATGAGCAGGTATCAATATAAATTTCCCTAACATTTTGTTCAAAATAGGAAGAATTTTTTTATTCATGTTCTGAAGTGAAGGTTTTGGAAACTTTCCTATGTCAACGATATTTGACGGGAGAAATAAGTGTTATAAGATAATATGTAAGAGTTTATAGTTGGGAAAACTATGAGTTTTTCAATAATACATAAGATATCACACATTCATAATGAAAGTAAATAAAAAGACCGAAATTCTAATTTTAAAAGTTCCTTAAATGGTACATAAGATTTACTAGTTAGGATTTGTATGGGTTTTGGTATTTTTTGGCAGACTCTTACTGATCTATATGTAAGATTCCCTTTTTCTGATACATAAAGTATAACTTATGGAACCATATGATACATAAAAATATTTTCCATTGAATTTTTATGTAAAGTGTTGATATTCCCTATGATATATAAACATTTCTAAGATACAAAAGGGATACGTCAATATTTACAAGATGTTAATTAGATATGTAAATCTTAACAAGACATACCTATACATAAGAAATGGTTACTTTAATTGAAAGGAAAATACATATGGGACACATTAATTCTGAAAAATAATTATAAAGATTATATACATTTCAAAACCTATAAAATGTAATGTCTTGTGAGATATAAATATTTTTAAAAAAAATATTAAGAAAAATAATAACAAAATATCCTTTAAAGAGATTATTATAGGAAATGATGAGGGGTAGAACTCGACACTATAACTTACACTTAATTGAACAAATCATGATGAAATAATTTAAATATCACCTTCCATGTGGAAGGGTCCGACTTTTAGAGACATTCTTATTTATCCCCATGAACATTTAGTTAAAAGAATTATGTAATTTATTTCAATTTCTCCTCCATTTAAATGAAATTAATAATTCAAAACCATATCCTCTTGAATAGAAAATGATATTAGTTTTTGATTATTACTATTATATTTCTACATTAATTCATTATGTATATTTTATAAAATTATACTTTACCCTTATCTATTTTCTCCCATTTTTTCTAAAATGTACCTCTATTTAATTATCACTATGGTGGGTACCCCACTTGATGATATTATATGGGGTATGTGCTCTCATTGTTCCCAAATAATGTCTCTTTACATCTAAATTTTTATTTTCTATTTATAATGTCTTATGGGATATTTTTCATTTGTTGTTGAAATTTACATCTCTCAATGGAAAGATCTTGGATCTCATTATATTCCATAAAAAATATACATCCCCTCACTTCTATCGGATAACACTTTATACGATGTAATTGAGTTTTATTGTGATATGAAATCACATATTTCAGAGATTGTTCTTAGAATGTGTGAAATACTCATTTAAGGTATGTTCAAAATTTTATATTATTAGAGAGGGTGATATTTATTGTTCTAGAGTGGTATACTAAGAATTTAATGTAATTCAGTCAATTAGGGTATGTTCATTCATGTATTATGGGATGATATTCATATCAAATTCATATAAAAATAAATAATAATGAAACCTGACTAAAAACCCTATGAGTAATATATTTATTCCAAACTGTTGTTTAGTTTTAACAACATTAATTTATTTTAATTAACATTCCACAATACATAAAACCCAAATTCCTAGTATTTTTATTAAAACATAAAACATCAAAAATATTAGTATGTGAATTATTTTTTTCACCAAATAAAAATATCATTAATATAGATAAACCTCATTTGCAATAACCCTAACACCAATTTCCCAGAGTCTGTGGTCATTTTATAACATTATCATAGATTCAACAGATCACATAATCAATGATTGATCAGTTTCATTATTTTTAATAACTAATGCGTGCATGGTTCACTTAATACCCTGCAAAAATAAACATATAACATAAGAATTAAAAATAACCTTCTTATTTCAACATATTTAATGATTACATATTCACATCCATGGGAATGAAAACAAATAAAAGGGTGGGATCAAATGATCAATAAGAGTTATATGAAACAATAATAAGTGATAAAATTATATAAGTAAAATTCATTATGGAAATGTAAATCATAAAAAACACATTCAATCAAAACATTTGGAATAAAAATGCAACCATAGATTTTCATCCTAGTGAAAAACTCATGGAAAGTAAAAAATGAATAATAAAAGAATAAAATTATTATTTATTAGAAAAAATTTATCTCAAACATCAACCACTATAAAATCAATATGGTTTACGTCTTTGGGTAAAAACCCATCTAATTTTTCTTGGAAACAAACATGAAGGGTTTGTTACTAACTGTTTAGTCTCATTAGACATATCGATCCATCGAGTGTTTATCTATAATTGTACCTATCCCACCACTAAAAGTAAAAAGTATTCTACATAAATATATTTAGTTAAACAACAATAAAATAAATTACTTAATTTAAAAAATGGTATATATCTAAGACAATAATCATATCCATGAAAGAAGAAATATGAATATTTAATAAAATATTCAATGAATAGTGATTATAAAAAAGAGGAGTATAAATACCCAACAAAATATGAATAAATGGTGAATAAGGTATAGATATTTATAACTAATGTCCATCTAAAATGAATACATATAAAAATTGTGGTCAAGAAACTTTAGGAAAGATCCCCCTTCATATGGTTTTAGCAAAAATATTTAACGAAATTCTAAAATTGATAAGGAATAATTGTTTGTATAAAACAAGAAATGAAAAAAGAAACTTTTTCATTAACAAAATATGGATTTTAAAGAAATAATTGTATATTAAAACAGATTATTTAGTGAACATGAAAGTGGGTAAGAAACTGGGATCTTCCCATAAATTGGGCTTGCTTATTAGGAAGAATTGAGAAGGTATCCTTATAAAACATGTATTTCCACAGAAATGAAATCTGAAATGATGGAGATAAATTATTTTGGAAAATATAAAAATAATTTCAGGTAAGTATATAAATATAAAGGTGAATTACATTGGGGTTAAGAGAGAGAAAATATAAGATAAATGAAAATTTCATATTCGAGGAGAATCCCTTACAACTTTTTAATCAATCGAATCGTATTCCCCATAAAATTAATAATATTCATATTAAAAATTCACTACCATGAAGATAAAGGTATTAATGATATAATATATAATATGAAAGTATACATTAACCACACACAAGGAATAAGTGGTAACTAAGTCATATCACACTAAAATAAAAGTTAGATAACAAACCCTTACCTTATGTCTGATAGAGTTCTACACATGCACTTAATATTTTGGATAATGAAATCTGATTAATTATTAATTTAATTAATAACCTATTTAACATTTATTTTATTTATTATTATTTTATTAAGTTAATTTATTGCTATTTTATGAGTTATAATATTCATTTTTGTCATTTGGGGGTGTTCTTTTACTTGGTTTTTCGTGTTTGGATCACTTGTATACGTGTATAGATATTTATTTAAATATGTTATTAATTTTCTATAATGGAAATTATATTTGTTTATTAATATAAAAAATATTAAAGGGTATTATACGTAATTTTTTAGATATGTGGATGATTTTTTATATAAAATTTCAATGATGAACATTAATTTATTTTGGTCAATTTTTGATTATCACAAAATAGTTTTGCTTCATAAATTTCTATTATGTATATATACTAGTTTTAAGACAATATATGACTTATAATATTTATAATGAAGTCTTATTTGAATTTTTTTTATGAATATCCTTGATGGAGGTAATGGAAAATAAAAATGAGTCGTCCATCATCGGGAAAAATTGACACATCACAGATGATATTTTATTTTTTAGAATAAAAGGTATATGAGAAGGATATTGATGATGGATTTTATATTAGAACAATAATAATAAAGTATATATAATATACAGGAGTTATCATTGTTATTTTTATAATGGAGGTGATGTAAGTATTAGAATATAAATGAAATTGAATGAAATTTAAAGGGAAATATTAAGGGTTTTGCCTCTTGATTTTTTCTCCTTGAAAACCACTTTAGGGAACTGATGTTTTAGTATTTTATTGATACCAAAGGATAATGAATGGGGGGGAGGGATTTGGGAAGATTAATGGGTATAAATTGGACATGATTATAGGATTTTTATGTGTGAGGATAATAGGAGGTGAGGGGTGGTATTTATAGTGCAATAGAGTGGTGTTTTATAAATATTTTATTCTTTTGTTTAATATTTTAAATGAATAGTATGAACAGTTATAAACCTAGTGAATAAATATATTAAGGAGGTCATGTGTTTTGTATATAATGGTTTCATACATCATGAATGATGTTTTAATTCATCTATTTAGATTAAAATATTAATCACTGTAAATAATCGTATTTTACTATTCATCAAAAAATCAACTATTTTAGAAATATCCATAAAATTTGCCCAAAATTTTATAAAAATTATATAATTAAAAATTAAACTCCATTTAATGAAAATAATTTTTTTTAATATGTGATTTTGAGAATGACAGACCACCCTCAGACTGATGCCTTGTTAGATTGCACAGTTAGGGTACTTGAGGAAATTTTTAGAGAACGCATCCAATAATTTTATGGTACTTGATAGAGGAATATACTCTTGATTCAGTTATCCTATAAAAAATATCTATCATGAATCTTTATAGATAAAACCTTATGAGGATTTATATGGTAGGATATGTTGTTCTCCCTTGTTATAGTTAGACGTACAATAGGCATCATTGCAGGGACAACATCTCATTCCGGAGACATCAAAAAATTTCTAGATAATATGGAAGTGGATGGATACTACATTGTCTAGATGGAAATCTTACTCTAACCATTTTTAATGTCCCCTAGAGTTCAAGTTCAGGGACTGTGACTTTTTACATATCTCACTATGGTTAGAAAATAGACAAATTTTGAAATAGGGAAAATAATCAAAATGTTGTATAGGGAAATTTGATATTCTATAGAGAGTTATGCAAGTAGATTATGGGTATTAGTTACCTCAAAGGTACTAGGCCATGCATGACGTCTTCCATGTATCTTACATATTTCATTATCAATCAAAACTATATCATAATTTGTATCTAAATGAGGTAGTGTTACATTTTTATGAGTCCTTTTATGATAATTATATTAATATCATTGACATGAGCACAAATGTTCTACTAATCTAGATAGTTCCCCTGTTATGGGTGTTATCGCAGCACAACCATTTCTAGTATGAGACATGGGAGTGGGATGTCGATGTACTTTCATGGTGGATAAAGTTATTATCAAGTGGTTCTTAAGTACCCTTGGTAGGGAAATTCGGGGACAGATTTATTTAATGGGAGATGATTTTAATATCTTGGTGTTTTCATTAGGTAGAGACCTTTCCAGTTTAATTATTATTCTTGCATAAGTTGAATTCCTAATGAGGTTTTAGTGTTTCAGTTATGTATGGGACTTGTTCAGAGAAAGGATCTTCGGGTTTTGGAAAAGTAATTTGGGACACATAGTTAGTAAAAGTCATGCAACCCAAGATAAAATGTTTTAGGAACCCATGTGGGAATGGAAAGAGATAAAAATAGGGCACACCGTTTTCTCTAATCGTGTGCCCAGGGTTGTACGCTTGTGTAGATATCTCTAAATTTTTTAGTAGTGGAATGAAACATGGTATATGACTAGGTTTACAAATTGTATTCATAAAACAAGTGAGTTACCCATTGAGGCAGTGATAATGCATGGGTTTCTCTTGTTTGGAACAATATTTGGTGAACCATGTATCCAAAAAATTTGACCTAATGTTTTTCTGTGAATTTACTATTTTACCCTTAAGGAAATTTACTTTCATACCATATTTCTTATTTCATTTCTCCAATACCTAGGAGGTATACCATTTAATCTCTTATTATTAGACAAATATAGGGACTGAGGGATCTTAAATATCCAAACTCTAATTAACAAGTCATTTATCTCATTGGATCTACATCGTTGAGTTCATCAATCATTCAGTGTCATTATTCATTTGTAATTGTATCAACTGAGTTAATTTGGTGCAAGCTGAAATTCATGGTTTCCTAGTTATTCATCCATTATTCTATTTTCTCCTAATCTATATCGAAACTGAGGTCGATATTGGATGGCTGGTCTACCATTTGTATATAGTAGGTGGTCTATACCTTTTCCCTTATGGTTTGATTTTTTTATAGCTTTCCATAGTTGTTTTTAAGGAAAGACCTTCCAATATTTCCCCAAAAATTAATTGAATTCTTTAATATAATTGAATTGTAACCTATTAGGTTTCCCTTTAATCACCTTTTTTGGTGTGGGGTCATTAATCCTCAACCTAGGACACCAATTTGGTGTGCATTTGTATCCTCCACATGTTGTACCACCTCATATGGTGTGTTTCATCTAGAAACTTGTTTTGGGAGCCAAAATAAATTGAATTATATTAGAATGAACGATTAAGAGAAGGTTATTAATTCTTTACATGTTATTACATGATATGAATTTATTTAATTTTTAAAATGAAAATTGATAAATGAGTTGGACAAAATCATTGAATGTGAATGGTTGTGAGGTGTTGAATGAATTGAGATGATGAATTGAAATGGTAGTGGATTCCTTAGAGGAGATTTATGGATCCTAATTATATAGGACTCCACAAAAATTTCTACCCCATGTGTCTTGATTTTGGTAGAGAATGCATTTGGAATGTTCCTTGGATATTAATTCTATATGATTCCAAGGGCCTTGATACCCATTGGTTCTGGATTTCATGGACCTGCATTGGACATGCTCTATTAACAATATACTTGGACTCCACCCAAGTATTTAATATGATAACATAGGGTCGCTAAGATGCTGACCAACATAGTGTATATAAGATGTTTAACCACACAGGGTCACTAATTTGTTGATCCACACATGGTCGCTAGATGCTGATCAATATAGGGCCGCTACTCAGATGATAGCCAGCCACAGGATTCTCCGAACCATGTGCGCATGAGTTCTATAGTATCTGATCCTCTAAATATCAGTCATACCTCAACTGATACTAACTTCCACAAGGAGTAAACCAAAGGACCAGTATGTTGTGAGGGTTTCAATTCAACAGGTGGCGCGTCAACCGGACGCTCAGTCTATGAGTTATTTTCATTTTATTGTTGAGGGTCTTGTTGGATTCAGGAATGATCCAACATGGCCATACTCCAACATTATTCAAAAATCAGGTGAATTATTCCAATATGATCATCTTGCCCCAAGGATCCCAGTGCTGTAGACAGTTCGTCAAATAGATGTCCAGTTCGCAATATACAACTCTTTAATAAAATTGGGCCCAAATGTGTCTGGGTTTGGTCTGCATTTTCGGACCGACTAGACCCGATCCAAGTCTGACCCAGCCTAGCCTGGGTCTGAACCAGACTGATGGGGCTGGCCCTAGACCAGCCCATACCGTCGCGGTGGTCTCGGCCCGCTAGCTGGCTTGACCCACAAGGGGGTCATGCAATTCGCCTCCTGAATTGCTGAAAGAGTCATTCACCTATTGATTGGCAGCACAGGGTGGTGCCTGCTGGGTGTTCATGGGACCTGTAGGGATAAGGTCCCTCCCTTCACCGCGGCATTGATGTTGCAGCCTGCTTCACGGTGGAGTCCGACGGTGTGCCCCATCCTACCTCTGCGGCCGGCCGAGAGTCAGACACATGTATGATGGTCGTAGCACCAATTGGCGGTGACTTCATTCATGACTGGTGAGCACCGGTCCCTGCCTACCCTATTGGCTTCAGTCATCAGTGCCACCATGTCGGTTCCACACTGGAGGATCTTTAGTAGACTACTAGGAGAGCTTCGGTGGTCCGTTATTCCTTCTGAACACGCCTACGAGCCTCCCAGGATGCCTATGTTTTCGGGTGCCTCCCTGTTTCCACTTTCTGTCGAGTTGGAAATTCATCCCACAAATAACATGACAAGAATGAGGCGGTGGAGGGTCCGGTCTGAGTTATTGGTCCCTACGCCCTCTGAGTTAAAATTATAACATGCAGTAGCAATTTGATTTATCCAAGATAAACTTAAATAATAAATCCCTTACCTCACTATTTGTTGGGGACGTCGTGGTGGTGCAAGGATAAGAGTCCTTATCTGTGTAAGACGATAGAGTTCATTTATCACTGTCCGATCCCTCCAATAATTTAAAATCATTCGTTCCCTGTCAGTGGAAGTCCCTGAGTCACTTCGTCAGAGGTTCCTCATAGTTTTACCAAAATCCCATGCCTAAGCTTCAATTAAATATACCGAAGAAACAATTGAGTTCCACAACATCGATGTGGTTCATTAATGAACCGCATTTAACTTTCCTACATCTAGGTTACAGAAACAAAGAGTCTACTTAGAAGTTGACAACAAAGTGGTCCCTCCACCGCCGGTCAACTACTGGAGAAAAATGAAAAAACAATTACATGTTATTTTATTATTATTATAAAAGTATGAAAATTTTCTTTTTCTCCCAGCCTACGGTGGTTGATGTGAAGACTCCCTTATGTGAAACCTAGAAATGTGGATTCAACAGTGTCCTCATATTTCAATTCTGAGCACCAGTTCCTAAAATAGAAAATGTTTCCCGCACATTTACTGAACATACAATAAAAAAATAAAAAAATCCATTTGGGGCACACCGGGCCCTAGAATCACACATCGTCAATTTTTGTAGACTCATAATAATCCAAATTAAATTTAAAAAATTACATTTAAATTTTGGGTGTATACATTCTCCCACCTTATTGATTTTCATCCCTGAAATTAACAAAAAAACTATGGGAACAAATGGGGGTATTGAGCAGGTATATGAGCCTCGTGCTCCCATGTGATCCCTTAGAGAGTCTCGTGATGTCAACTAACTCAAACCCGAGGGATTGATTTCCCACATAGGACCCTATCTTTTTGATCATATGTCTCCACTGAGAACTACGTAAACGTCACCCTATCATCGATGTCCAACCTGCCTGAGTCGATAACATGCAATGGGTCATGAACCTATCACCTCAACTATGACACGTGGAATACATTATGCACTCGGTGCACTTGTGGGGTAAGAGCTAGATGGTATTATTCCTCAACTACTCTACTTAGGATTTAGAAGGGTTTGATAAACCTTGGAAAAAGTTTTTCACCCTTTCCAAACCATTGTAATCCTCATCGGGGTGAGGCCCATAGGAAGACAAGGTCTCCCTCCTAAAACTCCATGGGTCTCCACCTCCCATCAGCATATGAATTATGCCAACTATGTGAAGTCTTCATCCACTTCTGGTTGATAAACACCTTCTTTGTGGTAGCCTGTACCAACTATAGACCTATTAGTGCTGACTCCACTAGGTCTTTCCAACAAAGAGGTGATCTTCATGGTCGCCCATACATGGATTCAAATGGAGACATGCCGATATGGGAGTGATAACTATTTTTTTATAAAAAATCCACTAGGGACAAGTTGCCCCCCCAATCTACGGCCAAAATAGAGAACACAATCACAAATCATGTCTTCATGTGTCTGTTTGGTCTGCTCTATCTGACCTTCTATTTGAGGGTGAAAGGCAGTGCTCAAGTGAGAGGTGTCTTGAATGCCTCCTACAATACATTCCTCCAATGGTATGTAAAACATGTTTCATGTTCTGATACAATCGTCGATGGTACCCTGTGAAGTCTCACAATCTCCTTCACATAGAGATGTCTCAAGCTCTATACTGATCCCGGGTCTTTGATGGGTAGGAGGTGGGTTAACTTGGTGAGTTAGTCAACGATAACCCAGATGGAATCAGGGCCGATAATGGTATGTTGTAGCCCTATCACAAATTCCATGGATAAATCATCCAAATTCTAGTCAAGTACCTCAAGTGGATGAGCTAAGACTGCTGGTACCTGATGCTCTGCATTCACTAGCAGTAAAGTGATCCACCATGATACAAACTCTTCCACTTCTTTCTTCATCCCTGGCCACTAGTACTGACACTGGAGGACCCAGACGATCTTTTCTATTCTAGGATGTACGGTAAAAGGGGATTTGTGGAACTCCCTCAACACCTCCTCTTTTAGTGTCACTAGTATAATGGTTCTCCCTCTAAAGAGGATGATGTACTCCCCACCTTCATAAAATCCATCAGGAGCCTGTCCTGAGGATATATGAGCACGTCAGGCCTCACATTCTCCATCCCCAAGATGAACCTATTGAACTCACTGAAAAAATGGGGGAGTGATAGTAGTATATTGGAGTTAAGCTACTCCATATCAATACACAAAGGATATCTGCATTTCAGATAGCTGCTCTGTCGCCTCACTCAGCAACTATAGATCAGACCACTTGCTGAGTCCGTCTGATACTACGTTCCCCTTCCTCAGAGTATACAATATCTCAAATTCATAGTTCTATATGAGTTCCAGCCATCGTCAATATCTCAAGTTCAGGGTAGCATAGTTCTGCTCTTATTGTCTCAACTTTCATGAGTAGTAGGAAATCACTGCTCAATCCTTCATCAAGACACAACCTAGTCTTTTCCTTGATGCATCGTAGTAAACTACATACCCAACGCACTCATCTAGAGGCCTCAAGATGGGGGGACTCTTCATTCTCTACATCAGCTTCTGAAAACGTTTCTATCATATCTCCATCCACATGAATTATTTTCCCCTATTTTTGAAATCAGAAAAGGTTGTTGAATCTCTGTAAATGTCAGGTACAATTCTTTGTTAGTACCCATCCAATCCCAAGAAACTCCACACCTCAGTCACACATCTGGGTGGCTCCAAAGCAAGCTCTTCATCTATCTTCTCCAGATCTACTATGACTCCAGTTTCCGAGATAATGTGTCCCAGGTTGTGGAAATCATGTATCAAAAACTAACACATCAAGAGCGTTACAGAAAGAGTGTGATCTCGATGTGTATCTAGAACTATCTTCCAGTGTGTGTCAAGCTCCTCTTCTAATGTTGAGTATATCAGGAAGTCGTCAATAAAGACTACCCAGAAGCGAATGAGGTGAGTCTGAAAGATCCTATTCATGAGCGCCATTAACTCTACCAGAGCATTGGTTATGCTGAAAGACATGACCAAGAACTCATAATGGCCACAATGGCATCTAAAATCCATTTTCAGTACATCCTCATCTCGTACCCTGAGCTGGTGATAACCTGATCTGAGGTCTGTCTTCAAAAACAGTCAAGCTACCTTCAGCTGGTTGAAGAGATCATCAGTCATCGGAAATGGAAAATTGTTATTCACAGTCACATGTTTTAGGCACCGATAGTTTATATAAAGCCTCAGACTCCTATATTCCTTCTTGAAAAAAAGGGATTCCCATAGAGAAATAATGGTCCTTATAAACCCCTTCATCTGCAAGTCCTCCAAATGTACCCGTAACTCACGAAGCTCCATGGGGGCCATCTGATATGCTGGAGTACATATTAGTGTCTTCTTAGCGTAAAATTAGATATATAAGTCTACCTATCTATGAGTAGGTAGTCTGGATACATCTTTGGGAAAGACATCATCATACTCTTCCACCACTGTAGGATAATTCAGACTCCTAATGTCAACTGCTCTGAGGGTAAGGCGAGCCAACTGATTTGTGATCGGATGCACCCTCCTCTGAGTAAGTCCATCTTGTGCAGAAAAGGTTCCATTCTCTGTCATAATGTTTCGATGGCCATTATTTTTTTATTATTTTGATAATCCACCTTTCATGGGGTGAGGTAAACCCTTACAAGTGCCAAAGGCTTAGAGCCAATTACTTGAATTGTAGGTATTAGAGGTAATCACCGAGACAAGAAAACATAGAACTCCTCCTCCTGGGCATATGTCATGATATCAGCACTCCACCTTCATAGAGATGGTCGGCTAGATGTTCTATGCAACGATCAAAATTCCAGGCACCAATGGAAAAGCATTACCCTCAAATTCTTACAATTCTTGTTAGCTCTGCTATATTGAATGCACCTTCCCTAAATCCTCATCTGAATCCCTTTCCATTGTAGTTTGACTGGTACATATGCATTCATATGGCCCGAAATAGTCGACCAGATCATGGATTGTGGTTAGCCAGTCCATACGCAAGATGACGTCGTAAGGCATCGACGCTGAAACTAGGAGATCCTAGATGAAGCTCTCACCTCCTAGACTAAGGTCACACTGCCTACACCTGTGTGTAATTATATAATCATCTCCCATACGAGTCTCTAATCATAAGGATCGATCCAATGACTAAATAAAAATCCCAAAGCTTTGAATGAGTGTCATGGAAATAAATGTGTGATAGGAACCTATGTTTATAAGTACTATTGATAGATTTCATATATTAAGAAAAAACCTCTAATCATCTCTGGAGCATCGTGGTCGTAGGACTCTAAAGCCTATATCTGTTCTTGCCCCAATCAACCTGCTCCCAATGGTTGGGGTGGACAACCTATGGGTGGTGGTGGTAGAGCCTCAAGATGTCAACCACCACATGTTGTATGACTGAATCATCTACCACATATGGCACCCTGTAGACACCCTCGGTCAAATATTTACCTCTGCATCAGCGGTCCGTTGACTATCTACAGATAGTCAATATGGCGAGTTGGGTAGTCCTGGGCCTTGTGGCCCTACCCACTGCACATGAAGCACAATATGCTTCCCAACTGACCCCCTCTTCTTCACGAGCTCCACACCTCTATTCCTGTGTCCTGGGGTTAACCTCTAGAAGGCATGGCCTGCATGGGCCTATTTGTCATCTGCCTACTACCTACTATTGATTACATGGCTACCTATCGCCCTGTGGTGGCTCTCACCATCAGTGCCTGCCCAGCTAAGAAGCTCTCCACCAACAATTCTCCCTCAAGCAGTCCAACCAACATAGGGATATTCAACGATATCATCAATGCTCTGATCTCCCACTGGAGACCCTGATCAAAGATTTGGTCCCTGAATAATGGGTTGTGTATCATGTGGGTGAGGTAGTGCGAAAGGTCAGTGAATCTCACCGAGTACTGGGCTACAGTAAGGCTACCCTACTATAAGTGGAAGAGCTCCTGAATACGTATAGATCATAGGGTCTCTAGAGATAACTCCACCCTGAAGAGGGTCTCAAAGTCCAACGTATAATTTGTCACCTCCTTGTGAGACTAGAGTGTCGATCTCCACCACCATCCTGTTGTGCCCTAAAAAATACTAGCAACTAAGATGACCATATGCTCTGCTCATGTCCCAATAAGGTGGAAAACTCTGGCCACATCCTGCAGCCATTCCTCAGCTACCTGGGTACTTGACTCGCCTTTAAACCTATGAGTCCTTTATCTCTTGAACTTTTGAAATGCACTCAGTTACCATGCACCATCTGCCAGTGGGGTTGGTGACAAATGCTTCCCTCCGAGCGGTGGTGGTTCATGTACGCCACCTGAAGGTGCCAACACAGTAAGAGGGCCCTGCACCGAAGACTCATCGCTCGATGGGACGTCATCAAGATATCTCTCCAGAATTCAGGATGATTGTCTAAGTGGTGTCATCCTAAAAGAAATAGGTTCACCGTGGTCAATAAGTTATAACTTGTGAGCTAACTCAAAATATATCAAATGTAAAAACATTTCCAAAACACACGCAATCAGTGTTTTTGTGCACCGAGTCGGAAATAAAAATTCAGCATCCTCGTGTATGGATATGTTGGCTACCACCCCAACACTAGACTCTCCCAACTGAAAACCACGCTCAATACACTTAACACTATTTCTCCATTGGAAACATCAGAGACCTAGTTCTTTAGTATAACCAACTCCTCTGATACCCCTTTGTCCGGACCCATCCCCTAGGGCCCACGCCGTGACTACCCAAGCCCGCCTTGCATAGGAAGGGGGTTGGTGACTAGCACTGGTAAGGGATAACCCTAAAATGGGAAGGCATTTCCTTTAAACCTATACAAACACACCGTCCAAGAACACAACAAGATACAACCACGAAGTAAAACTACAGATGTAAACTGTGTGCTAAAAGTAATGGGGTCATAATTCAATCCCCAATGAAAGATACCACTATAAAAGAAAATAGTCAATCACTCCTAGGATAGTCCACCAAGGATCCTACCTTCAAAGTAGCTAAAGATCATCTCCAAATCTCTCTACTGTAATCGTCCCCACTTTCAGGTCCTAGCTCCCCTAGTCTCAGTCAAGGTTCCCTATCGTCTTCATAATACACAACAAGGTGCAAGCGAAGCCCGTGTAGGGGTGAGTATAACAATACATAGTAGGGACCCTGAGAACCCCAAAGGTCTCTCCAAATTTTACAAGCAAAACAAAAAAACATGATCTCAATCACAATTCACAGAGCAAAGGCTCATCTCAAACCAGGTATAAAACTCGGTGTTCTATAATAAATATGATTAGTCTTAATCTATATCATATTCTTCTATTATGGATTTTCCAAAACATTACTGTGAAGGAGTTGTTCCATTTCTGATCCACATAGGGTCGTATATTGTTGATCTACGAAGGGTTGATTGGAGTCTGGTCCACTTTGCGTCATGCATTGCTGATCCACACAGGGCCGCTAGAATGTTGATCCACAAAAGGTTTCAACGATGTTGATCCACATAGGGTAACTAATATGTTGATCCAAAGTTGTACTCTAAGATGATAATCCACATAGGGTCGCTAAGATGATGATCCACACAGGGTTTCGACTCAGATGACAACCAGCCAAAGGATTCTCCGCACCCGGTGCACTTGAGTTTCATCGTATCTTCTCCTCTAGATATCAGTCATGCCTCAACTACTACTAAGTTACACAGGGAGTAAAAAAAGGACCACTATGTCGTAAGGGTTCCCAGGCCATAGATGACATGTAACTGGAAGACCATTTTGTCTGTTATTGGCATTTTTGTGTCGATGACCCGGTAGGATTCGAGTACGATCCAACCCAGAAATTCTACAAAATTATCCAAAACTTATTTGAAGTATCTCAAAAGGACCTTCTCACTACAAGTATCCCATATCCACAAATGTTTCATCAAATTAATGTCTGGTTTGCAAGATACGGCTCTTTAAATGAAACTGGGCCCAAATGGGTCTGGGTATCGTCTGACCTGGTCGGACCGATGCGACCAGGCCTGCCCTAGCTTTGTGGGGCTGCGGTGGGCTCCACCCACTGGGCTGCGGATCGGCCCCACCTACCCTGGGTGGCCTGGGTCATGTTGGCTTAGACCACCGGCTAGCATGACCCACATAAGGGTCACACGGTCCGCCTCCCGAGTGAATCAAAGCATCGTTCAACTCTTGAGTGGTGCTACTAGGTGGTGCCACCTAGTTGTTCACGGGACCTGCATGGATTTGTTCCATACATTCCTCACGACATCAAATCCATGACCTACTTCACCGTAGTGCGTGATGGCACGCCATCTCCTACCTTAGCGGCTGGTCGTTAGTCAGCCGCCTGTCTGACCACCACGGCATCGATCGGCGCTGCCCTCATCCTCCACTGGCAAGCACCGACGTTAGTCGCTGGTGCCACATCGAAGGATCTTTCGTGAACCACTAGGTGATTTATGATGGTCCATTCCTCCTTATGGATGTTCCTATGAGCCTCCCATGATGTATTCTTCTTTGGATGCCTCCTGGTTCCCAATTTCCATCAAGTTGGAAATTTATCCCATGAAGAACGTGACAATAACGAGGAGGAAAATGGTTCGGACCTTGTTCATTTGGCCCATACCATTCACGTTAACACCGTTATAGGTGGAAGAAATTTAATTTATCAATGATGAACATAAATAATAAACCCCTACCTCGAGATTTTTTGGGGATGTTGCGGTGTTGGAGGGTTAAGAGTCCTCGTTTGTGGGAGCCATCAGTGTTATTTGATCCTGGTTCGATCCCTCCAATGACATCCAAGATTCCATTTCTCATTGGTGTAAGTCTCCACATTAATTCATTAGAGGTTCCTCACAGCCGTACAAAAATACCATGCCCAAGGTTCACTTAAACAGGCCGAAGAAACAATTTATTTGTACAACATCAATATGGTTCATTTATGAACCTAATTTAACATTCTAATGTCAATTCTACAGAAACAATGAGTCAAGAAATTAAATATATTGAAAACACAATGGTCCTGTCACCGCATCTCAACCCGGGAGATAAGTAAAATAACAATTACATGTTATTTTATTATTCTTTTAAACGTCTGAAAATTATCTTTTTCTCCCGACCTATTACGGTCGAAGTGAAGCATCCCTTAAGTGAATCCTGGCACGACAGATTTAATGGGGTCCTCATATTTCAATTCTGAGCACTAGTTCAAAATTTAGAAAATGTCACTCTCTTGTTTACTAAACGTATCTTGAAAAATTTCAAAATTCTATTCCGGGCACACCGGGCCTCGGAATCACACGCCATCAATTTTCACAGACTCGTAATAATCCTATTTAATTTAAACAAATTACATAGAAATTCCTGGTTTTTACATGGTCAATCACACAATGTAAAATTATTGATTCAATTATGATAATAGGAAGGGAATTAGATGGATAGGCTAGGATATTGATGAGATCTGGAAATAATTCATTTTGGTCTTTTTGTATTTTGCTACATATATTTCACTATATGCATGTATACCTTTTTCCAACTTGGTAGAGACATGACATATATTTTTGTATATTGTATTTATTATGGTTCATTTACTATAGTCTTTCGGATGATTTATCTTTTGTTTTATTCATATCGTGCTTCTTATATTGATTATTATGATTAGTATCATTGTACTACACACTAGAATGAGATAATAGTCTCTCGATAGATGCACCCTAGGCCCTAACTGCTAGTCGGTAGTCATTGGTGTATGGAGGTCAATGTCTATAGCCATGTGGTACACCATCTCAGAGAACCATTTAGTGTCATCCATTTCATGTTGCTACATAAAATGATATTCAATATGATTGAAAATATAGGATACTCTATGAGACTAAAGGATTACATGAAAACATATTAGTTATATAATTGCATTTTTTGTGTTGACATATATATGATATCAATTGTATGTTTTAAAACGTGTTGTAAAGATAATGAAATTTAGATGTAGAAAAATAAAAAAATGATGTTTTCATTCATGTAATAGAGAAATGGAGTTTCAAAATTAATAAATTGGATACCTGAAACATTATTAAAATTTTAATAAGATATGTATTTTCTTTCATTTTCCTCTGATAAAATCTTGTAAATATTAGTTTTTTAAACAAAATTAGATGTTTCTTTTTAATACACATTGTTTTTATTGTATTTATTTATACAACATGCGTTTAAGGGGAGACTGAAAATGGATTGTTCGAGATCAGGAATTTAACATATTATCATCTATGAAAATGTTTCAAAAATATTATTTATTTCGAAGCAAATATACCCATTATTATTAATTTGTTCGGAAAACAAATGAGAAGTCATGTTGTTTTTAGGTTTTAGATTAAATTATAGATATTACAAGTAGGTAAAAGTTACAACCTGATGAAAATAGTTTGGTTGAAATTTTAAAAAAGGTTTCTTCAATAATCTAACAAAGGATATAAAAATATATGGTTATTAGGAAGGTAGAGTAATAATTCATCATTATTAAATTATCCAATATATAAAAAAGGATTTTTTGAATATCCATAGAATGTACATGTCAGGTATGGATTTTATAGAAATTAATTATTTTATTTTTAAATCAATGTAAAATTGAATATATATATATATATATTATAATTGGATTTAAATTTTATGGTGTTAAAAAAAGGAAGATTTAATTAATCTTGTAGTTTATATTCATGATATGAACTAGATAATTACTACAACAAGGATTTTAAGGTAATGGATTTTATCATGTCCATGTGAATAAAATTAAAATAAGTATATCAGAATTAAATTTATTTTATGTGATAAGATATAAACTTTTATAATACAAATTATTTATAAAAAACATGAGATGATTAATTGTATATGAGTTTATTAGGGTTCATCAAAAATCAATAACTTATTTGGAGAAGAAGATATGGATTAAAATTTATTTTTTAGGTTAAAATAATTTTCTAAATCTTTAATGAAATTTAAGAGAATGCTTTCCTCTACAAATCAGTAGTATATTTCAATACATTCTTCTTCTAAAATGATGATGTCTCAAACATAATAATACCATATATGGTATGGAAATAATAGTATATTTGTTAAATGTTCATAGAAAAAATGAATTAAATTTTATTTCTCTACACAAAACTGTTTTTGTGTCTAAGAAGTATATTTTGAAATAGTTATATTTTATAAGAGTCTACTTGGAATATTTTTTCACTTAAATAAATTATATGTTTTTAAATTAGTGATTTAACCAATATAATGTAACATTTATTTTATATTAATAACCTAAAACAATTAGGATATATGATGGTAAAGAAATAGGTAAAGTGTTTCATTATGTTAGATAACATGTAACAAACTATCCTGGGACATTAAGAAAATCCACCCAAACCAAACCATCATAATGTGGTATGGTGCAACACGATAAAGAATGAAGACTTGTATATAAAAAATGAAGACAAACAACCTGAGTATGACGTGAAAGAAGTGATCGAACAAACACGAAATATATAATCGAATAAAAACTTACTAAACTAGAATAATTTGTCACGAAATGACCAAAAAGTATCTATGTTACCACCTATCACCTCCAAACCATCCTTCTATGAAGCTAAAGACAGTAAGAGATTATTGAATCCTACATAATGCACATACATCTACTTTAGTCCTAATAAATGCCTTCAACTACCAAAATGAAATAGTAGGGTGTGGGAAAAAATCGTTGTATGAAGAAACCAAATAATCTATACAAAGACTAAAATCAAGAATTTTTCAATTCTATATCAAAAAAAATACAGTTTTACAATGCATTTTCACCAATCAAAATTATTTTTAAATCATCCCTTGGTATTTCAGAAAATAATTACATTTTATCAATACATGTAATATTAAAATTTTACGTGAATAATAATTAGTGAATAACTAAAACAATCCATGAATAAACCATACGGTAAACATGAGGAAAAAAATTATGACCAATACATCATGTAAAAGTATGTGATCAAATAACCATGACCAATCCATCATTCCATAATCCTAATCCAAAATAATAAATCACAGCATTTGGGATAGATCCAATAGGTATACATACTAGAACAAGAAATTCCACATCCTGGTCTATGGTGGATCCAACTTTAATAACTCATAGCATTATTAGACAAACTCATGTCAACGAAAACCTCAAGGTGATTTACACACAATATGAGTGACATGTATTTTACCAACACAACTAGGGTTATGTAATGTACAATGTGTATACAAATCCATTTAAAAAATTGATCAAAATTTGAAATACATTTTCAAATTCATGACAACCCTCTTAGATTCATGAAAACACATATTAAATTCAAAATCCACAATTCATCCATTTTATTTATCACTTAGTTTGGACAAACAATTTTAAAGTCAAAAACAAATAAAAACATGATTTATTTCCAAAAAAATCAATTGAAATATAAAATAAAATAAATTCAATGAATAACCATAAAAATTTATAATATAATTATGAAATTCATATAATTATACATTTTTAAATAAACACCTACCTCAAAATGGAGGTAGAACTAATATCCTTCGAAAATCGAGACTCAAGAAGAGTATATTAGGACCTCATGATCCTAGATCCATAAGACAGACATTAAAACTACATAAAACACCATATAACTAAAATTTCTAGTCTACACATGTTTGAATGAGACAGGGGGAGGAGAGAACTATCCAGGATCTAAGACCAAAAGAGGATACTGCTTCAAAATCATAACATACCATGAAAAATCCACCAAAAAAGGAGTGATATCACCATGAATCTTTGGGAAAATACATTATATAATTGGGTAAGGATATGTTCAAACCAATAAGATATTAGTGGATAATTAGTGGTTATAAATGGATATTAGGGTTTTCTAATTACAAATTTTCCTTATTAAAAGTCTCCATGCATGGTTTACTGGAAACTCCACACTGTTAGGAGTAAATGTGTTCCTTAACCATGTCCACTTTACAAAAATTCTATTTAGGGTTCTTGTTTTGGAAATGTTGTAAAATTATCCATGCACAAACCATACATAACCCCTCTACCTAGGGGTTCATGGTTTTTAGGGGCTGTCACACCCTTTGGAAAAACAGTTTCCCCCTTTCTAGTAGACCCTTATTAGTATCATGGTTTCCTAGGGAAGACCTTATAGTTTTCCCTAACAATGAGACAATTGTAAACATCCCAAATGTATTCCAAAAATATATGTACACTCTGAAAACTAAGATGAGGTAAGACCCAACAAAATCATGGTCAAAAAAGGGTCACCATGTACATGTAAGAAAGTAACATAATGTTATAATGTACCAACCATAAAGTATTTCTATCCCTAGAATGTTATCAATATTGTTGACTATCATAAAGGGAAAGCCACTACTACCACATCAACGATTCCTACTACCGCATCATATGGCTATCCTATTTTTAATTCCATAGTACATATACCATGAGAATTATTTTTTCTTAGTACATTATCTGAGTGATCTAAAATCTAAACTTGTAGATCAATAATGGTTGTATCAATATCTAGATTAACATCTTCTAATTCAATCACATGTGAATGATTCAGTCGATAACTCCTCAACATGGTAACATGAATCTTGTTTTGAATCTATTTAACGTGATATGGTAGGTACATCCAATATTCCACCATTCCATGTCACTCAATTGACTCAAAGGGACCAATAGTCCTTAGTTCCAACTTACATTTCTTACCCAACTAACGATGACTTAATCGAGGTGATACTCTTAGAAAAAAACCAATCAACAACCTCAAACTCTACCAGCTAATGATGAGGATATGTAGAGGATTTTTTATGGCCTTATAACCTCTTCTAGATCAACTGCACCTTTTTTTTCATCCCCAAAATGAAACGTATTCCAAAAAAAGACTATTATCCCAACTATTCCCAACACATGGGATATTTACATAGAACCCTATATAAATCATCAAAGTCTTCCATCATTATAAAATCCTTAAAAATATACATATTGGAAAATTTGAATAGGGGAAAATGTGTATCTTTGTTTCCAACAAAATCAAGAAGTAAAACTTGTAGTATATCATCAAGAACCTGGATAGATATCTCTTTCTATCCATCAATCTACAGATGATAATCCATGATCAAATTAAAATAGAAACCCTTCATCTCCTATAAAAATTTCTAGGACCTAGTTGTTAACCTTAGGTACCTATCATAAAAAACCACATAGGGAATCCCATGAAGTCTCACAATCTCTCAGATATACAAGACAACTAATCTATTCCACTTTTCCATCTCCGTTATTAGTAATAAATGATATGATTTCATAAGTTGGTCAAAAATCACCCAAATAGCATCCTTCCAACTAGAAGACCATGGAAAACCAATAAAAAATTTCATAGAAATATCATCCCATATCCATATTAGAATGGGTAATGGTTTCAAGAAACTAGAAGGTATCTAATGTTTCAAATTATGTTTCTAATAATTATGATATCTTGATACTAAATCTGAAATCAGTCAATTCATCACTATCAAACCACAACAATGTCTCATGTTGTGATACATATTGGTATCCCCATGGTTTACATTCCAATTTGACCAATTCCCACATTCCATAAACTCTTATATAAGAGAAATTGGAACAACAAACCTGCTATGGAAGCACAGAGGTCCACTAGGAGATAGAGACCACTCATCCAAGGTCTCCCCACCATATAAGTTTTTACCTGTTCTTTGTAACTCAAAAAATTATTACCTTATTGATGCAAACTATCTCATTGAAAGATGATTCATATTTCATTTATACCAAGAACACCGATCCACCAACCTCTCCCACTCCTAAGACCATCTTAGCAAATATAATCATTAGGGAGCACTTCTCAACCAATTCTATCATGACATGTGTTTATAATTTTCTTCTCAAAGCATTAGAAATTTGTTAATGCTCATTTCCATCACGGAGTCTAAGGAATGGAAAGGGAAATGACATAGCTCAAAGTGATTCAACATTTGGACAAACACCAAAAATCGATAAAGGAATGAAAAAGGAGTCAAAGGACCTTGGGTCACGCAAGTTCCCTCATGGTCATGCAAGTACACTTGTGCGCCGCCTAATGGTCGCGCAAGTGACTTGCGCGCCCTGAATGATAACTGCCCGAGGTCTTCTATAGCCTATAAATAGACCCTGTGGGCCCCCCATTTCAGGAGGAATTTTTCCAGAAGTCAGATATAGAGCTCTAAATGCCCAAGTATCTTCTTCTACTCTTCCGAACACTTATATGGTAATTATTTACCTAGAATGAAAGGTCTAAACAAGAGGAGTAAGGTCTAAGTGTTAGAATTCATTAACTCTTGCGCGCCTTTGGTGTTTTAACCTTAAGGGAAATGAACATACATGCACGCCACCCTACTTCCTCACCAAAACTTTCTTTCCACTCTTCTAGAAGTACCTCAGGATAATTCTAAAGGCTTTGGTCAAAGATCACCCAAGTGTTACCCTACTGGTTAACAATCGCAAAAGTACCCATGTGTCGCGCAGGTATACCTGCATGACCAGGACCTGCACGCCCACGTAGTACCTGCGCGCCTACCAGGACTTGTGCGCCCCTGCCTTTTTGGGTGCCTTTCTTTACCATTTAACCCCTCTTATGCCATTCCACCTCTCATATTAAAGATTCAGTCTTCAAGACACTCTTCAAATCCATTTATGGCATGATTTCTTGATTTGACTTCCTTATCTAAAAGGAAATCCGTGGAAAATTTCTCAAAACATAGTTATTTAGACATATTTATGTCACTAAATATTGATATTTCAGTCATTCAACCTCATCCTTTAAGATGAGAGAACCCCTTAACATGGGCCTCCTTTCCAGGAATAAGCCCCAGTCATAATTCTCAAATCCGGGCATCCTCCTTAGGAGTAAGCCCCATGTCCTCATTAACCTAGGCCTCCTTTTTCAGGAATAAGCCCTAGACTCAAATATGGGCATCCTCCATAGGAGTAAGCCCCAAGTCCCTTAACTAGTCCTAATTTACTTTTGATCTGGACTTCCTTCTTCGGAATAAAACTCATTCATAAGTCCCCTCCTAACTTGGGCATCTTCCTTAGGAGTATGCCCCAAGATTAGAGTATCCAAATCTCCCTGAAGCACATATATCATTATGAACCATGTTCCTGGATTTCTTCCCTGAAGTAAATCTTAATCTTCATTTCTTATGATTGCACCTTTCATGGCACAATTGTCTGGCTTTACCTGTACCTCTTGTTTCCCACACTGAGTATGACTCACGTGAGCTTACAATGTAAAAGTAATTACGACATCTTTATTTGAGCCATCAATCATAAACATTATATTCCATTACTCGAACTATGTGGGTTCTAATTCCTTTTCCTCAACAAAGGATACGTTGGTAGCCCATCTTCGGGTACGATCCCAACTCTGAAATAATCTATGTCCTTCTGAATGACAATAAACTTCAAGTGCCCCATTGAGTGGTTTTAAAACTGGTATGGTCATCATAATGACCAAGAGACTTTTATGTATTAAAGGATACCATTGAATAATAATCTCTAAACAAATACAAATGATTCTCTATCAATGAATAACCTAGAAAACATATAAAAGATTCTCTAAAATTTCGTACATATCAATCATTGATTGTCAGATCTAAACGAAAGCTCATTTTATATTTGGTAATGTAATAAGGATTCACGAACATAAATTAAATCTATAAAGAGAGTCCCAGTGTAGAAAATAATTCCCCTCAAAAAGGTGTGATGAGTCCGACCTCCCATCCTCTCAACCAATGAAAATTCCTAAGCCTCATCAGTCTACAACTAATGAGCACCTAACTTTGGACAATAGGTTCAAATGGATAAGGAATCATTGGATGTTTCCGGTTCTACAAACAAACCTGTTAGAAACCGCTTAGAATGTTTCAATCCTAAATCAATGAGATCATCCCCAATTCTACAGGGAAATAAAAAATGGTGATCCCGATGTGAATCCTTAACCAAGTTAAAATGAAATTTGGCTTTTTTGTTAGGCCCCTATTTAAAACTCAATTAGAGGGCCAACAAAAACAATATTTGACATATGTGATCATCCAAAAGATGTAGTGGCTGAATTTATCTTGATTGTGTCTGTTATATCAAACAGGCACTCTTTTCCAAGAGCTTCTGCATTTCTAGAATGGCTTCTCTTAAGTTCACATCTGTGAATACGTCTGCTGTGAAAACTTATGCAGATGCCATTGCGGCTACTCCTACTGGATCATCATCCGCTCTGAGGATGATATCACCTACTCAGAATCTTCAACGTTGGGTATCAAACACGCTGGTTAAGGAGTACCGTCAAAAAGGTACTATTCCAACTCTGGAGGCTGCCTGACAAGCCCTCTAAGTAAACAATTCACCCTGGTTTTCTGGACAACGACGACCAGTGATCAAGAAGCGGGTGGTTCTAACCACCCTCTCCAACTATTTCGGGTCATTATCCCCAGAACGCAATCACCATTCACTCCCATATTCTGAGGAGGTGAATGAGCAGGTCCCTCGGGCCTTAATTCAAGGAGACATGAGTCTTTCCTGAGGGCTCCCATCAACAGTCGCTGCCAGAATAGTGCGGCAGTGTACTCTCAACATGATGAGGGTACTGACTCCAGGAGTTTGGATCAGGTTCCTCGAAATCGAGCAGGAAAGACGAATCGCCAGTGGTGAAATCTGGTTAACAGTGAGAAGTTTCTCATCTCTGCCATCTCCAGAGAAGTCCACCAACCTAACTTGGTGGCAAGCAACGAGCGGGCACACACACCTCCCCGTTTTAATCCCGCTGTCTAGCAGACTCGTCTGGAAGCATCACGCCAATCCCGCCAGGCAATTCCGATGGAGTATTATAGATAGGAACATACACCTGTAAATACGTCATCAGCTAGTCATCAGGCTCGTCTGACTACATATGATGGATCTCATCAACCACATTCGGCAAAGTTAAATCAGGAGGCACATACACCTACTATTATTAATCAAGTCTACTAACAGTCTCGCTTGGTAGTACATGTAGAAGTCAGTCGGAAAGCTCTGGTGACAAACATGAGGTAGACTCAATTCTCTGCCCCCACACTTGAGTACTGTCAGGATTCACTAAGAGGAAAAGGAGGACAAGAGCAAGCACATACACCTACTCCAATCACGGAATGGATGTATATCCCCGTTCTGGTAGTTAATGTCACCAAGAAGATTCTATCAATGGTGAAAGAGCAGAAGAAACGTTCTGCTCATATTATGAATGCTTGCCAGGATATTAAAACAGCTTCAGCAACATCTCAGCGAAGGACACATAAATATATAACTACCAGTGTAGTGACACATCAACAGTTCACTTCAGAATAGACACACACATCTGTTCCAGTCCATGAGGGTTGTGGGGCGTACTCCCCCATATCATACGGGAAACCAAGTCAGGAACATACACCTGGTTTGAGTGGAGATAATCAGCCTAGCCTGATCATTTCTCCTAAGAAGGCACACAAACCTGCTAAATTGAGTAATAAGGCATCTACGAAAAAGACCCACCAAGAACAGTCAAGAAATCAAGAGACAATCTGTAACAAGGCCTTGCTCGATGCTGGAGTTCTTGAAGCCCTCATACAGTTATTCGTTGGAATGAAAGATTCTACTCTCTCATTTCCCAATAGTGGGAACATTAATTCCGAAGGTCTTCAATAGACACTTCCTCATGAAGGCTTGCTTTATGACAATTTGGTCGATCTCAATGTTTCAACTTTATATTAGAGCCACAGGAACCCTCTGTGTGGTCAGAAGACCAAGGATCAAGAGATCTCATCTTTTTTTGTAACCCACCATGGTGGTCCTCCCCATGATGATGAATTTCACTACAAAAGTCCTCTCCGCAGTAGTGATGCCCATTGCCCAGAAAATTCCCCAGTGGACAATGTAGTGCCATGAAAGCCCTCTTATCTTGAGGTACCTACAAATGCGAAACCATTCATGTTTGATGCTTTATCACTAGCAGGTGAAATACATTCTCAATCGAAAGATAGCCCAGGGTGTAGGTCATTCTCCGAACCACCCCTAGGTCATGCATCATCTTGTTTGATCAGTGGTTTCTCTACCAATCTTGTTGAATATGATGAAGCAACAAGGAAGCACAAACTTTGGTCAAATCAGGTAGGAGAATCTTCATTGAATGATAAAGAGGAAATGCTGAACATGAGAAAACAACTAGGAAAATGTGAAGTGCCAGTCATGTTTTGGCCTCTGGCTGACTCTCACTATGACATTCCAAATATTTTGACAGAAGATAGAATTCATGATATTCGTATCAATATATGGAAAACTCTTTGTCAGTTGAAAAAGAAAGTATTATCTTTTGATGAATATGAAAATCATGTTAAGATAATAGAAGGGTTACAACATCAAATTGACTTGGCATCTCTATCAGTCTATCGATATCCAAAGGCTGAAAAGTAGTAGAGATACCTTCAGCGTTCATGCCTTGGCGCACTATGGAGATCGCGCCAGTTAATTGCCAATGCCCCATCTGGTATTTGTGTCAGAGGATGGGGTTTTCGTGGAGCACTACATTTCACTGTGCTCTCCAGTCAGAAAAGCCTACCAAAAATAGTCTCATGCAATGATATTTCCTGTGGCCAGCCATAGTCAATCGGTTTTGTTTGCAATCAAAATCTTTCCCAAGAACAGGCCTCAACAAGTACTTCTCAAAATCAAGAATACAGAGAACAAGTTGTTGAATTACTCCTGCATCATGAAAACGAGAATATTGAACAGGCCTCTCCTATGGAGAAAGAACATCATCAAGTGAAAGAAGTGTCAGAAATCATCCAACGGTCTTTTGAACCAGGTGATAAAATTGGATACAGGTTGATGCATCCAGCAAATTTTAGGACTAAGGTCCACATGATCAGGAGAGCTTTTAAGAAAGTCTCAGACATAGCATGTCAAGAACCACCCCAGCTTTCCAGACTAGGGAATCTTGTAAACCAACCCTCAAAATCAATAAATAGGATTCAAGGAGTTGAGCAAAGACGGTAGGAACAGCCCCAGTCCTCCGGACTCGGGACTTTTTCAAATTATCAATCCCCTCCTCAGCGAATGTCGGTCATCTCTAAATTGGGGAAGAAGCCACAAGAGGAACAAAGAGCCAAATTATCAAGAGATTCTCTCTAAATTACATTTTGTCAAGAAGTTCGTTAGGGATCGAATCAACAAATGGAAATGTCTCATCAAAGACATGGAAGAATACAATATCACGGAAATGCTGATAGAAGGGATGCGATGCGTTATGCATCAATCAATGTCATCAATGATGTTGTTGCTAATCCACCAGATGAGTCTCACTCAGGGAATTCAGATGAAGATGCTCCTGCTCAAGAAGATATATGCACAGACACAAATGAAGAAGGTATGCATACACAAAATCAAAGGATTACTCAGAACCTAGGTAATCCTTTAAGTAACCCACTTCCCCCTCTCCGAAAGGGATCAAACAAGGGGAAGGGAAAGAATCAGGTTACATATCCTTCCTCTGGAGAAGGATAATCGCTCTCACTAGAGAAAAGGTTTGCACAACAGGAGGAAGAGATGAAGGAATTGAGGATGTTGAATGCAGAACTACTTCAAGGAAGTCTTCTTCCTAAATGTGTTGTAGTCAGTCAGCCAAGGGAATTTGTTGCAGCTACAGATATGGATTAAGAATATCCTCCTCTATCAGTACACCCCCAGAGGTCTAATCCTACAGGTCAAGTGCAACAACAATTGGTAGTGCTGCCATCAGTTGCAGCACCAGCTGCCATACCTGTTCAAACTCCAGTCAGTGCACCTGTTCAGGTCCAAGCTCAACTGGATGTTTCTCAAAAGTTAATAACTACCATTGATTCATTAACATATCGGTTAGAGACTATGGAAGGGAAGCGTGTGCAGGTTCAACCAGAAAAGAGAGCTTACCCGGAATGGGTAGATTCAGTCTCTCCCCCATCAAGTTTTGGGAACCTTGTATTCCCTATTGTCAATGGATCAGGCGATCCTGAACAGCATTTGACGCATTTCGTGTCTTGTTGTGATCCTATGATGGGAACTCTGGATCAGCAAGAAGAAGTGAAACTCAGATGATTCGTACAAACCTTTCAAGGACCATCCTTTTTCTAGTACAAAAGCTTGCAATCCCGGTCAATTACTGGATGGGAAGATCTCCGTCAACAATTTCTTCTTCAATTTAGCTCAACTTTTCCAAAGAAAATAGTTTTCGATCATACAAACATTAAGCAAAGGGAGAATGAAAGTGTCTCTGATTTCATTGCATGCTGGATGGGATTAACATATTCCCTGAGCCTAGCACTCAATCAAAAGAAACTGTTTCCAATCTGTGTGGAAAATCTGCATGACGAATTACGCACGCCGTTGGTCCCTGTGAAATACGCAGGAGGGTTTTGAGACCTTACTTCAATCGCTCAACAGATTGAATATTCTCTTATACAGACTAAGCTTAAATCTCATGTAATTCCATCAGCTCCAGGAAGGATAACGGTTAAAGCAGAGACTGCTACAGTTATGCTTAAGCAAGAACCTGTACCTGCTTCTACTTTAAAACATTCATCTTCGCGAAGGGATCCACCTGCTGAGCACCAACAACAGAGGCCATTTCTTCAAGATAATAAAAGAGATAAAAGACGAAAACAATTTGAGGGTTTGAAAAGCAAAGTTTTATCTTTACGAAATGAAAAAGTTCCTGGTTATTTCATTTCGGCTCTAGAAACAAATTTGGTTCAATTGCCAATGCCCAAGAGGCCAAACAAGGAGGGAGATGAAGACCGTCCCAACTATTTCCCATTTCATCAAATGTTGGGGCATCCCATTCATGAGTGTTTTTTTTAAAAACCTCCTGCAAAACATGGTCGATTTGGGACAAGTTAAACTGGAATGTTCTTTAGCTCAGGTAGCATGTGTTACTGCTACAGTTCCAGAGGAGGAAGGCGAGTGGCAAGAAGTTAAAAGCAAAAATGCACAAAAATATGATGATTGGATGGTTAGAAAGATGATCAAACGAACGCATGCTATTTTGCGAACACAATTGAAGAAACCAATTGTACATTCTGTAATGAATGCCACAAAAAAACCCTCTTCATCATAGGGAAAATCCTCAAAGAAACGACACTATTCCACAGAGGAACAATCAGATGAAGATGAATATGTGTCAAATCCTAAGCTGTCTTTGACTCTGGCAGATTTCATTCCATCTACTTTGAAGCAACGAGCACTGTCCCACCAAAGGCACAGCCTAAATTGGCTATTCAAGTAGAGTCCTCATCGGATGAAGATTTAATATTTGGTTCTGTTAATATGATTCAATTAACAGATCTATATGCCAATCACAGTTTTGATTTCGATGAGCCATAATTCCTTTTACCAAATAGAGGAATCAGAGGATGTTCCAGAGGCTCAGGATACAAGGGAAGACGTGGATCTTTCCGAAGACACTATTCCAATTCTACCCCTTCTAGAATTGTGTATGCAGTAGAAACTCATGGCAGATCCCTTCAACGAGCTCAACAAGAACAAGCAAGTTCTTCCACCAATAGCAAATTCAGTCATGGCACAGTTATTCTGGAAGACCGGTTAAAGGTTCCATCTTCTTCCTCTCAGCATGTAAATGGATCTAATCAGTCTAATCATCCAAAGCAAGGAATATTGCTAGCTACTATCCCGATATGAGATGCATCAACTTCCAAAGAATAAACTTACAAGACACCTGCTAAACCACATGTTCCTGTTGGGAAACGCAGACCTTTGGATCAAAAGTATGATGTATTGAAACACCTGTCCCAAGTACCGGTCATGTTATCAATTCTGGATGCCTTGAATTTATCAAAGGATTTTCAGAAGGCATTCATCGAGGATTTGTGAAGTCCTCAATAGTATGAAACTGAAATTACTGCAACTGATGTCTATCACATAGATAATAATCCTGGGCAATGCCATGCAGCAATATCTTTTACTGCTAAAGATGAAGATGATGTCGTGCATGGACATATTAGTCCTTTGTACTTATCTGGAAAGGTCAATGGCATAGACTTCCAAATAGATTTCATTGAAAATGGTTCAGGAGTCAACCTCATGCCCATTCGTACACTTCATCGATTGGGCCTCACAGAATCTGATTTATCTCCTTCTACCATGATGTTACAAGGATATGATAAAATTGAACAAGAACCACTGGGTGAGGTTACACTCAGAACTTAGTTAAGAGATCTTGTATCTAATTCATATTTCATGGTTGATGATTTGGACTCAGCCTTCAACATCGTTCTAGGAAGACCCTAGCTACATCAACATGCGGCTATCCCTTCATCATACCACCAATATCTCAAATATTGTTTCAATGGTCCTGTTGGGACATTTTATGGCGATAAGGCCCCGTTCAAGACATGTGAGTCTCAATATATTGAGGCATAATTCTATCACATGAAGGGAAAGGATAAACCCACAACAAGGGAGCTTACAAAAGTTAATACTCCATATGGTTTGGAGAAGATTCCAGTAAATCCATTTACACATGTGAGTACAAATTATGTGTTTCCTATCAGTAAATTGACAAGATAGACCCAAATCAAAATACTCTTATGGAAAGTTCCATAATTTCAATTATGGCAATCGAGCCAGACAACATGGGAAAAAATTGGTAACCCACCAAGCAGTGATGAAAGTCCAAATGGTGACGTCTTCATTTCATCTGCTGAAATCCAACAAGTCTATACTTCTCCAATCAGGCTAGAAGAAGTTATAGAAACATCATAGGTGAACAATTATGTTGATTCTAAATCCATCATCTCCTCTTTATTACCCATGGAAGACCCTTCATCATCAATCGGGTCAGAAATGGATGCTTCTTCTTCAAGATGTTCAAATTTTAACATCTCTTCTGATCATGGAAATGTTTCTTTATCATATACTATTCAAGTAGAAACGGAAGAAATAACACATAATGATGAAGAAGAAGAAGATCCCAGAGATGCTCCTCCAGCATTTGAAGAGGGTGTATCTACCACTGTGGATGAACTCAAAGAAATAAATCTGGGTACAAAAGAAGATCCACGCCCCACTTTAATCAGTGCAGCCATGACTCTTGAAAAACAAGAGATGTATATTTCCTTTCTAAAGAAAAATCGAGATATATTTTCTAGTAACTATACAGATATGCCCGGGCTTGATCCTGATGTTGCTACTCATCATTTGGGTTTACCAGAAGAGCATCGAGTATTTATGCAAGCTGCGAGAAGAACACACCCAACGTATGCTTCCAAAATTGAAGCTGAAGTGAATAAGATTATCAAAGATAACATCATCAGATAAGTTCAATATCCCAAGTGGTTGGATAATATTGTCCATGTGAAAAATAAGAATGGACAAATTATATTTTACATCGATTTCAGATATCTTAATCGACATTGTCCTAAGGATGATTTCCCAGTTCCGATTACAAAACTTTTAATTGATGCAATAGCTGGCTATGAAGAACTTTACTTCATGGATGGATATTCCAGATATAATAAAATCTGAATGGCCTCAGAAGATGAGTAATCCACAGCCTTCAGATCCCCTCAAGGTGTGTTTTTCTACCAGGTAATTTCCTTTGTCTTAAAGAATGCAGGCGCAACATATCAGTGTGCCATGCATCGTATCTTCAACCCCTTTTTAGGGAAGTTTGTTGAATGATATGTGGATGATTTGGTGGTCAAATACAAACAAAGTTCTAATCACTTGATTGATTTAGAAGTCATATTTCTCAATCTTCGGCAACATAATTTGAAGATGAACCCCTTAAAATGTGCTTTTGGGGTAACCTCGGAAAAATTTCTCAGCTTTTTTGTACACCATCGTGGTATTGAAGTCAATACTAAGAAGACAAAGTCAATACTTGGTATGTCACCTACTTGAAATTTGAATGAATTAAGAGGAAATCAAGGACACTTAGCCTATATTCGGCGTTCCATCGCCAATTTGGGAGGCAAAAGTTTACCCTTCACCAAATTGATGAAGAAGGGAGTCACTTACCAGTGGACTGAAGAATGTTAAGAATAATTAGATATTCTCATGAAATACCACTTGATTCTACTGGTAGTCATGCCACCTGTTGAAGGAATACCACTTATCCTCTACGTGACAGCTTTAGAGCGATCATTGGGTGCATTTCTTGCTCAGAAAAATGACGCTGTGAATGAAAACAGCCTCTACTACCTCAGTTGGACTATGCTTGAAGTAGAGACCTAGTATTCAAGTATTGAGAAGTGCTACTTGGAATTAATCTTTGCAGTTCAGAAATTAAGACACTACCTTCAACATCACTAGGTCCAATTGGTATCTCGAAATATCCCGCTCAAATTCATCCTTAGTCATCCAATTCTTACAGGACGTCTGGCATGGTGGGTAGTTATTTTGCAGCAATTCGACATTCAGCATGTGTCTCAAAAGGCAATAAAGGGATAATATCTAGCTAATTTCCTGGCTGAACACCCTTCAGTGGAAGACATATCTTCAGATATTGAACTCCCTGATGAGGAAGTATTCTCTATTCACAAAATTCCTCATGCATGGGAAATTTATTTTGATGTTGCTTCCAGAAATCCAACAGGGAGGAAAATGGAAAATCCTAAATTCAACAAAGTTGGCTTAGTAATTTTTCTCATTTCTCTAGAAAAGGCAGTGTTACCTTATTCCTTCCTATTATGGGAAGGTGGTACCAATAATGATGCATAATACCAAGCTCTCATTACAGGCTTGGAATTGGCACTTCAAGAACAGGTAAATCACTTAAAGGTGAAAGGTGATTTAGACCTGGTAATCAAACAAGTCAATGGGGATTATGCCATCAAAAAAGAAGAAATAATACCTTTGTATGATTACGTCAGAGAGTTAATGGCGGAATTCCCTTTGGAACTGAAATTCTCTTATGTCACAAGATCACAAAATACTCATGCTGATGCAATGTCTAATATATCCACAGCTCTAGAAGATCCAAATCGGGACGAGACAATCATCAGTATTTCCCACCGTCATGCAATTTCACCTTATGTTCGAATCAGAACAAGGGAAAATAATGAAATTAGTCCCATTCTTGAACCGTATGGTCATACTACAAGATGGATGTCACCTATTAGGGAATACCTTCAAAATGTAACACTTCCACCGGATAGAGCCGAGAAATAACAAATTCAGCGACATGTGGTCCATTTTACTCTTTATGATAGTCCAGATCACCTAGAGAAAATTCTCTACAAACGTGGTTTTGATGGAGTTCTCTTCAGATGCATTGATGGTGAAGAGACAATGGTTGTCATGAAGGAAGTGCATGCAGGAGTCTGTGGTACCCACTAGTCTGGACATAGACTGTCTGATCAGATTCGAAGGCTTGCATACTTTTGGCCTTTCAATGATACAAGATTGTGTTCATTTCACAAATTAGTTTCATTCATGCAAAGTACATTCCAACTTCATTCATCAAACTCCATAGTTTCTTCATACATCTAAATAATCGTGGCCATTTGCCACATAGGGAATGGATGTGGTGGGACCTTACCCTTCAGCTACAACCATGAAGTTTAAGTATATTCTTACTACTACTGATTTCTTTTCCAAAAGGGCAGAGGAAATAAATCTTAAGGATGTCAGTTCTAAATGAATTGTTAGCTTCGTCAAGTCTAACATCATTACCAGATTTAGTGTCCCACATACCATATTGACGGACAATGGCACCAACTTTTGTTCATCCGAGGTGAAGAAGTTGTATCAAAAATACAACATCAAATCCAATCATTCATCTCGGTATCATGCAGCGTCCAATGTCCAGATAGAAGCCTTTAATAAGAATCTTTCAAATATACTGCAAAAGATGGTGGATAATGATAAGAAATTGTGGCCTGATAAACTCTTTCATGCTTTATGGGCTTATCAGACTACCACCCGCACTACAACGCGGTCAACTCCATATTCACTAGTATATGAAACGGAAGCCATCCTGCCCATTGAAGTTCAACTACCTGCGCTTAGAGTATCTATTTTTGATCAGTCATCTACATATGAACAATACTAAAAGTTATTGAATGAATTGGAATGGTTCGATGAGAAAAGATTGGGCACTTTGCACCACTTGGAAGTCTATCAGAATAGAATAGCACGAGCTTTTAACAAAAAAGGTTGTCTTTGTTCATTCACTCAGGGAGAATTGGTATTACTTCTCAGAACTCCAATGATACCAGGAAAGAAACCTCCCAAGCATTAGCCAAAATGGGAAGGACCTTACTCATGACATAGGGTCTAATCCAATAGAGCTTATTCATTAATCTTGATGGATGTAGAACTCATCACTACTCTAACCAATGCCAGATTTTTGAAGAAGTAATTTGTATAAACACAAAATATATCATCATTGGTCCGATATGACCTTAAACAACACCACCGTCCTACATGACATTAAAACTGCTCATCATGTCCAGACAACATGACAATAAACTATATACCTTTCATTTTCCTTGTTATATGATGTTAAACTATATCGCAATGGTCCATACATACGACCTTAAACTATTTTCACGTCCCTTACATCCAGCATGACGTTAAACTGCATCATCCAGGGTCAATGCATATGATCTTAAACTATTCGTACTTTTGTCCAACATGACGTTAAACTATGTCTCCCTTCATTGTCCTTGTTATATGACGTTAAACTATATAGAAGTCACTTACGTTCAGCAAGACGTTAAACTGCATAACTAACAGTCCATGCATACAACCTTAAACTATTGGCACTTACATCCAACATGACGCTAAACTGTATCATCCCTTTTTCGTCCAACATGATGTTAAACTGTGAAAAAAGTACCTAATACGTCTAACATGATGTTAAATGGTGTACTCTTTTGTTCTCATTGCATGACATTAAACTGCGCAGTCCTCTTTCTGTCCAACATGACATTAAATTGTATTTTCCTCATCATCCTAACTACATGACGCTAAAATGTACAGAAAGTCCTTTAAAACGTCCAACATGACGTTAAACTGTATTTTGTCCCTACTACATGACACTAAACTGTGTAGCACCAATAGTCCTAACTGTAAGACTTTAAACTGCATAGTCCCTTCGTATGTCCTACATGACATTAAACTATGCATCGTTATGGTTGTTGATACCTATTGTTTCTCACACTGAGTATGAATCACGTGATCTTAGAGAAAACATCAACCATAACACTCTCACTGGGCTACTAACCATGTGTAAGTCTCAACACTAATTTTTTTAGATCGTTGACCCCAATAACAAATTGATCACTAATTCATTCTTTAATTGAACTATGCAGACTTTGATACTTGCCTTCTAGGCTGGGTACGTAGGCAACCTCCCAAGGTTCAAGCCCAAAACCAATCTCTTTGCATCAGTTCACCTCCATCTCATACGATGTTGATTCATGAAACCACCCCTAGAATCAATATTTTTTACATTGGTTCACTTTCTTCCCAACTATACGACGTTAAACTATACAACACTTTTGTCTAGTATGACAATAAGATACAATATTCTTTGATACACTCACCTGAGAGGGAATCAGTATTTACATAGATTTTCAATCATGACTTATTTAAAATATTATGTGCATACATGGAAACACACAAATCTTTTATCTTGGGTCAAACCATTATTACACTAATGTCCCCTTTCACCCTTCACATGTACGAACCAAATTTTTACAAAGTGTAGTTCTAGAACTACGTGGGCTTGATTCCCATCCTTATGAGATACGTAGGAACTTTCGAGTGTACCTCGAATCTAGCCCCAAGTCTTTGGGCCTAACCCCAAATTCCACTTTCAGTCCCTTGGCTGAAAAGTCCCCATGAAAACACACACTGGGTATTTCTTATAATTGTCCAAGCTCTATGACCCTAAACTAAGATCTCCAATCATTTTTTCCAACACGACGTTAAACTGTAGTTGAAGAACTTCATATGGCTTGATTCCCATACTTATGGGATACGTAGTGAAGTCCAACATTTCCATTCAGGACCCAGTCACAACATGATTATGGTTAGCAATGATCTGTGTATCTCTGCATACATTGGACAATACCCATCTTTATGTGTCATAATCCTAACCTTAAATATTTTAAGATCTTTATAACCCTTTTCTTGACTTCTAATCAAAAAAATGTTAAACTTCTGAGATTTCTTTTGCCTGACTATGCAGTACGTGCCCTTAGGAAGCCTTGCATAAACAGTCTCCATAACAGATTTGTCAGCCAAAAGATACTATAATTTGACTATGCAGCCAATGCCATTAGGTGGCCCTACATAATTCAACCCCCTAATGGGTTTTTCATATACTGGTAACTTCATTCATGGGAAGAAAGCCTCTTTTGTCCTTATTTGTCTTAAATGATAATATGTAGGGATCCGCAAAAATATCCATACTTAACATATTTGTACCATATCCTTTTTCATGATCTGAAAGTATTCAAGTCTATGGTTTATATTCTCCTTCCCTATGTTTGGGTCAGACCTTCGTAGGAGTGATATCCATCCAGTTCTTCGATAATGTTGTTTGCAAATATCTTCTCCATATTCAAGTACCTATTTCTGTACAGCAAACTCTATACTTTGGAAAATATGAATCTCCATAAAACTTCACTGGATTTTTAGCACTTGGAAAGTTAATTTCTGAGAGTTCTTTTGCCTGACTATGCAGCATGTTCCCTTAGGAGGCCTTGCATAAGTAGTCTACATACTGGATCTGTCAGCCAAAAGATTCTATTTATTTGACTATGCTTCCAATTCCCTTAGGTGGCCCTGCATAATTCAACCACCTAACAGGTTTGTCAAATAATGGTAACTTCATTCTTGGGAACAACTTCTTCTAATACCTTTTTAGCTCTATTTCATATCATTCCTCATATTCAAATATTCTTAAGTCATAGTTTACATATTTTCCCTCATACTTGAGTATGGTAATATGTTTTCAGATAAATTTTCAAAGAATTGAGTCGATTATAATCCATTTCAGTCAAAGATATTTCGACCTTAAACATTAGCATTTCTTAGTCCAACATGCATGACTTTAAACTGCCAGATTTCTTATTTCTTCTAACCTCAGAGTCAAATCCTCTTTTCTCCCAAGATCCAACTCTGAGGGGGGACTTTTGTTAACACTCCTTTCCGTTACAGAGTCTATGGAATGGAAAGGGAAATGACTTAGCTCAAAATGATTCAACCTTTGGACAAACACCGAAAATCGAAAAAGGAATGAAAAGGGAGTCAAAAAACCTTGGCTCATGCAAGTTCCCTCATAGTCGTGCAAGTACACTTGCACGCCGCCTAAGGGTCGCGCAAGTGACTTGCGCGCCCTAAATGATAACTGACCGGGGTCTTCTCCAGCCTATAAATAGACCATGTGGGCCCCCCATTTCAGGAGGAATTTTCCAAAATTCAGATATATAGCTCTGAATGCCCAAGTCTCTTCTTCAGGTCTTCCGAACACTTATAAGGTAATTATTTACCTATAATGGAAGGTATAAACAAGAGGAGTAACGTATAAGTGTTAGAATTCACTAAAACTTGTGTGTCTAAGGTGTTTTACCCTTATGGGAAATGAACATACTTGCGTGCCGCCCTACTTCCTCACCAAAACTTGCATGCCTCTCTTCTAGAAGTACCTCAGGATAATTCTAAAGGCTTTGGTCAAGGATCGCCCAAGTGTTACCCTACTGGTTAAAAATTGCACAAGTACCCATGTGCCGCGCAGGTATACCTGTGCGGCCAAGACTTGCACGCCCATGCAGTACCTGCGCGCCTTCCAGGACATGCGCACCCCTGCCTTTTGGGGTGTCATTCTTGCCCATTTAACCCCTCTTATTCCATTCCACCTCTCCTATTCAAGATTCATTCTTCAAGACACTCTTCAAAGCAATTTATGGCATGATTTCTTGTTTTGAATTCCTTATCTGAAAGGAACTTTGTGGAACATTTCTCAAAACCTAGTGATTTACACATCTTTATATCACTAAAGATTGAGATTTCATTCATTCAACCTCATCCTTTAAGATGAGAGAACCCCTTAACCTGGGCCTCCTTTTCATGAATAATCCCTAGTCACAATTATCAAATCTGGGCATCCTCCTTAGGAGTAAGCCCCATGTCCTCATTAACATGGGCCTCCTTTTTTAAGAATAAACCCCAGTCTCAAATATGGGAATCATCATTAGGAGTAAGCCCCAAGTCCCTTAACTAGTCCTAATTTACAATTGATCTGGACTTCCTTCTCAGGAATAAAACCCAATCATAAGTCCCCTCCTAACATGGGAATCTTCCTTAGGAGTAAGCCCCAAGATTAGAGTATCCAAATCTCTATGAAACACATATACCTTTATAGACCCTGTTCCTAGATTTCTTCCCCGAAGTAAATCTTAATCCTCATTTCTTATGATTTCATCTTTCATGGCACAATTGTCTGGATTTACCAATGCCTCTTGTTTCTCACACCGAGCATGAATCACGTGATCTTAGAGTGTAAATGTAATTATGACATCTTTCTTTGAGCCATCAATCGTAAACATCATATTCCCTTACTCGAACTACGTGGGTTCTGATTCCTTTTCCTAAACAAAGGATACGTAGGTAGCCCATCTACGGGTACGATCCCAACTCTGATATAATCTATGTCCTTCTGAATGACAGTAAACTTAAAGTGCCCCACTGAGTGGATTTAAAACCGGTATGGTCATAATAATGACAAAGAGGCTTTTATGTATTAAAGGATACCATTGTCTAAGAATCTCTAAACAAATACAGATGATTCTCTATCAATGAAGAACCTCGAATAAATATAAAAGATTCTCTAAAATTTCTTACATATCAATCATTGATTGTCAGATCTAAAGGAAAGCTCATTTTATATTTGGTAATGTAATAACGATTCATGAACATAACTTAAATCTATAAAGAGAGTCCCAGAGTAGACAATAATTCCCCTCAAGAAGGTGTGATGAGTCCGTCCTCCCATCCTCTCGACCAATGAATATTCCTAAGACTCATTAGTCTACAACTCATGAGTGACTACCTTTGGAAAGTAGGTTCAAATGGATATGGAATCCTTGGATGTTTCCGGTTCTATGAACAAATCCATTAGAAACCGCTTGGAATGTTTGAATCATAAATCAATGAGATCATCCCCAATTCCAGAGGGAAACAAAATTACATTCCCATTAGTAGGAGTGTATGAAATATCACAATAAAAACGTTGAATAAACTCTACCCAATTTCTTCATCTCATGTTTGCATCCTTATTAGTAAAAATATATTTCAGGTTCTTATGGTTAGAATACAGTGTAAACCTCTATGTATATATATTAGCCACCACATTTTGAGAACATAAATAATTATTTCCCACTCAAGATCATGGGTAGGGAAGTTCTTCTCATAAATTAATAACTGGAATGAGCCATATGCCACTACCTATTTCCTCTAAATCAATACATATACTAAATTCATACCATTAGAGTCACAAAAAACATCATAACTCCAACCCAGTTTTAGAAGAATCAAAACTAATTTCAAAGTCAACCTCAACTTTATATCCTTAAATGATCATAAAAATTTCTTATTCCATTAAATCATTACACTCTTATTGGTTAAATATTTCTTATAATATGCATCCTTGGAGAAAATGTGAACAAACAATCTATAGTAACATGTAAAACACAAGAAGATTCAGATCTCAAAAATATTTTTGGGCTACTCCCATGACATAATAGCATGTATTTTATCAGAAACTACTGATATTCCCCTCTCATGTGTGAAATTAACCATATTTCGGAATTCTCAAATCCAAAAAAAATCATTTGGAAATCATACACTTTTGAATTTGTTCTTCCAAGGTTAAAATAATTATAACTAACTCATTCGTAGGATCCTCACATGGATTGGAGTACACAAAAATATCATCCATGAACAAACTTCCAAAAGAGCTTAAGAATATATGAAAGATTATATTCATCAAGGGCATAAATATTTTAGGATAATTAGTGAGACCTAACTGAATAACCAAACACTCAAAATGAATATTACTACGTCTAAATGATGTCTTAGGTTTATCCTCTTGTTATAATCTCAAATTATGGTAACCTGACTGATATTTAATCATAAAAAACCAATGTTCCTCTATAATATAGTAAATGTAGTCATTAATCCTAGGCAATAGATAATTTTTCTTTACAGTCACCCAATTCAACTTCTAATAATCCATGCCAAGTCTACAACTCACATACTCCTTAGAAAATATTATATGTTAAGCCCATTATTGTATGTTAGGATAAATAATTATCTTATCCCCAAGGTTCTAATGATGAACATTAATTTCCATCAACTTAGAAGGTTTCATATGATAAAATGGAATAGAAATGTGATTAAAACTAGGACTATGTCAATAGTAAATTTGACATCTCTATCTGGTATGGTAAACTAGAAAATTTATATGTAAATACCTTAGGGTATGAAGACACTACTACCAGAAGGATACAACATAGAAAAGGGTAAAAACAATCATGAAACATTTTTGACAATTGGATTGAGATTACACCCACATATAGAAAAATATGCCTCTCCATTCCCAATATATGTCTGCACTCACCCCATGAATACATGATCAGCCCCTTTGAATGATAAAAAATGAACCTGGAGAGGGAAATAGTCATTCTAGAACACAATTATAATCATCCAATCCATTCCCAGAATTCAGTGACTAATATTAATATCAAGAACTAAAAATTCACACACCGCCTTGATGTCATCTATCATCACTTGATAGTTAAAGACACTTGAAACCTTCTTTAAACCTCTTTCCAAAATGCAAGGAATGATTTAATTGGAACATCCTAAGTTCCAAACATATTCCAAAATCATTAACATAATTTTAAGATATAAAATAATAATTTGAACTTTCATCAAACAAATCTATCACCATAGAATAATAAATAAATATTGTACCCCTAACAGTTGTAGTCCCTGTTTTAAATTCATATGGAACACAATCCCTTACCTAAAGGCATGTAGTATTATCCACACGAACACCCTAATGGAATTATTATTTGAGCCAACACCCCTAGATGCATAGATATGAACTTATGAACCCTTGGTAAGAGTAGATATAGAGTTATATCCCTTGGATATCCTTTCACAATAATGCCTCAGATGGACTAATAGTCCACAATGATAAAATGTAGTTAGAGTATCCATATAGGTAGTCTCAGTATGAACATTTATTACACTTTTTTAGAATAAAAAATAATCTAGTCCTTAAAAAGACTCTAAAATTGATCCAAAAGGAAACAGACCACCCTTGTGCTTCCTTTTCTAGAAATAAGACACAAACTTGATAATTAGTGGACAAAATGAATCTCTACCCAAACTTATCTTTCATACTATTTAATCTCACACAAAATTTCCATTTTTGAATACCTATAAGAAGTTTTAAAGTCACAAGAGAATAAAAATTGACTAAATGTAAGGCCTCAATCTAAAATCAAACCTCTGGGAATATATCTAATCATTGGAGACTATATTGGTTAACAAATTTACAAACTCAAAAAAATGAGTAGAACAAAACATAATTGTATGCTCTTCTTTAAACATGGTCTGAAACATCCAAGTATTCACCACATGTAAAAGATTTTTGTAAAACTACTAATAGAATATTTCATTGAAATAATTCTAGGTATTGTCATAATGCAACTTTTCTTTTTTAATTGAGTCCCACCATCGCCTTCCTAGTCTCTCAAAAAGTACATAGAAAACACAGCCTTAGAGTTATCAAGATTCTTCAGGAAGATAAAGATCCTCTAAATCCTCTCAGGCCCCAACACATATTACTGGGGTTATTTATCATTAAAGAATATAGGTGGATTCTGCTAAGTGAATTCTAAGCTATGATCCAATACACATCCAGGGTTCTCGACACCCGCTTGACCTAGAGTCAAAATTATATAGATTAAAGATTCTACCAAAAATGGGTCCAACATAAGATTTCCCTATTGAACATTACTCAAAGGTTACTCACCTATATTAAGAATATATCATCTAGGAATAATGATAATATAAACACAATATAATAACAAACCATCATTTTTAGAAAAATTACAAAATTATCAGACCAACTTCAAGAATTCATGTAAATGCCTTAAAAATGAATTTAAAGAAATATGAATTATACATAACAAAATCAACCAATTAAAAATGAATACAAGCATTTAAATAAACACACCATTTAATTTATTCAAATGAACTCAAACTCTGGGTCTCAAAAATTGAAAACAATTTGGACAACCAATGGTGACTTGAGTTTGGCATAGAAGTGTGCTGAAAATGTACCCTCTAGAACATACTACAAAAAATATAAAGGTTCTAACTCTTGTCAACAAATGACAAATAAAAAACCTATTAAGTGTTATCATACTTCATTCTAGGTATTTTTCTTAGATTCAATGTGGTAATGAACCATCCTTTTTCAACTAGACACACCACCCAAATCAGCCCATCATAATATGGCAAGGTTCAAATAGATAATAGAAACAAGTCATGTATATAAATAAAAAAACCATAATAATAAGTAATAAGTGATAAAACATAAAATATAAAAAAAATCCAATCCAAATCAGATAATCCACCAAAACATGTCTAGAAATGGCCAACAAGTCCCCATGTGATCAACTATCACCACCAAACCATCCCACAATAAAAGAAAAACCCACAAAATGTGACATCATTATACTAGACGACCTTCCCTTCAAATGAATCCTATAATAATTTCTACAATCACCGTAAGAAAAAATTAGGAAGTTATCAAAAATTGTAGTAATATTCCACCACAGAATCAATACAATATCTAATATCAATAATTTTACTGTTCTATATTTAAAATAAATACGATTTTACAAATCATTTTCATAAATACAAACCATTTGTAAATCAACCCTTCAATTTTGATAAAATCCATTTATATTATCAATAAAAGGAACATGAAAAGTATATTTGAATAAAATTGAGAACGTATCCAATTAAATCAATGAATATCTAATAATGTTAACATGTATCAAATAACTATGAACAATCCATCATGTAAATGTATGTGAGAAGACAACCATTAACAATCAATCATGTGATAATATAATAAAAAATTAAAAAATTTGACCATTTGTGATCTAACTGATCAGTATACTTACTATATATAAAAATAAATCCCTTATCCAGAACTATGGTGCATCCAACCAGAATAATATCTAATGGTATTACAAATAGTAAACTTTTAGATACCCACAAGCGGATTTACACTAACTATGAGTAACTTGTCTATACTGAACTCACACAAGGTTACCGAATGATAAAATTTTGTACAAGTAATTTATAAAATAATGCTCATGATTTTAAATAAAATTAAATTCAATATTATTAGCTTCAGTTCTTGAATTCCAAATTTTAATTCAAATCCACCATTCAAGCATTCTATTAGTCACTTGGCGTGAACAAACATTTTTTAATGAAAATACCATTTAAAACATGATTTATTTCAAAACAAAAATACATTTAAATCTCAAATAAATCAAATTAAATGAATAAACCTATAAAATTTACAAGAGAAATAATAAATTCAAATAATTTTCACTTTTTATAGAAACACTTACCTCAAAAAATGGTATAAAATATAACTTTTGAAAATAGAGACCCTGGAAGATTAGATTAGTTCCTCGTGATCATAGATCCATAATAGAAACATTAAAACTCCATAAAACCCTATATATTTAAAATACCCAGCCACATGAGTTGCAATGATACATGGAATGGAGAGATCTAGGAAGGATCTAATAATAGAAGAGGAAACCACTTCAAAACCCAAACATACCCTGATAAATCCATCAATAAGGATGGGAAATCTCTAATAATCCAAAAGTGTAATCCTCATGATCATCAGGAAGGGTTAGGTCAAGTCAATATGAGATTATGCTATCTTTAGAGGTTAAACTAGGTTCTCAATGAATTTTAATCCAAAATTTTGATCCTTAAATGTTTTAATGCTTGGTTTTCTAGAGATGCCACATGGTTAATAGTAATAATGGTCCTTAATTGTGCATCCTTTAAAAATTTCCTTTTGGGTGATCATTTTTACAAAAATAATAATTTCGATATGTGATAAACATACATAATGCCTCTTACTAGGGGTTCATGGTTTGTAGGGATGACCACATAGTTTGTGAAAATGTTGTCCCTTCTTCAAGTATACCATTAATGGGAACACAGTTTCTTGGTCCAAACCATATGGTTTTCCATAAATGACTTCCAACCATTTATATCCCCAATGGATTTCAAAAATCATTAAAAACATCTAAAATAACCCTGAAGCAAGACACAACCAAAGTATAGTCAAAGAAAGTGTCATTAAGTACCTATAAGAATGTAACAAAATGTTATATACCATTTTGAATGTGAATATTACAAATTCATAAAAGATTATACTAGAAAAAATTAATTGTATATTAAACATTATATCCTAAAATATATATGATATGATGATAATGAAATATGCTAGATTTACATTTAGTTACCACATTAATTTTTTCACATTATCCAACAATATTCTTGGAGGATCGATAAATCAATGATTGTTTTGGGTTTGTTAAATATTCTTAAAAATGATTAAGTGAATCAAATGTATCATACTAAAATATGGTCTCAAATTTTTCATTATTTCACATCAGTAGCATAATTTTATATATGTACACATTTCTTTAAGTATAATGATAATTTAACTCTCAAAGTATGACATAGAGTTTATCCAAGACTGATTTTCATCATGGAGTATTATACATTATGAAGAACTATAAAGGTTAACATGAGTTGGATTCCTATTTTGAAATTCAAAATATTTTCAGGAGGCACAAAACAAATAATATGATTATTTTTGAGAAATTGATCTCCTACTAAGTATACGAAACATAGTTTCATATAAGTGAATTTGGTATAAAAGGGGTGAATGGATCATGTTTGAGTCCCCATTAATTATGTTTGGTGAGATAACTCTAATTAGAACCTTCATACCTGGATACACAACATACATAAGTCTATATATGGAATTAGCTGATATGTGGTTGGTTAGGTGTGTAATTGATCATGTCATCGGTTAGATCTCAACCAAGATAGTATTTTGAATCTCATGTGACGAGTATGAAATCTTAGCAATCAATTGAGATAGACAGTGGGAGTATGTTCCTACACAAACATATTAAATATCTATCTAGATAAGGGCCATGTGATGTGCTTATCCATAATGATCAATGGAATGTGAAGTATTCTTCAATCAAATTAGTTTACACTCTAAGAATCGTGAACTTATGAGTTTTAATGATTGTATTGGCGTGTTATGTGTCCTATAATCCCTTGTTGTCTCGGAAAAAAAGAAAATATTAAAAATGAATGTTGGCATAAGATGAAAATCAGTGGCCAAAATTATACACATACCTTTTTAATGGAGATAATGTTAGGTCCCTTTATTTCATTATAAGTATTTTCAATTTTCTAGATTCCACACTTCTCTTTCATATAAGTATCAAGAAATTCAAATTTTATATCAATGGTATAATGGTTTGTTGGGTCACACATTTTTCTTCAAATAAATTGGGATTGAGTTTGTCTTGGACAGATACTTTAAAATTTTATTATTGTTAATCCAAAATATATTCTGGATGGGTATTCACATGTTATTACATATGATGTGATACAATGTGATGTTAATGAAAGATTTCCAAAATTATTTTGAAAAATATCCGAATGAATTTTTGGATATGATTTTACAAACTATTCTATATGACACAATATAAGGTTAAATTGAAGAATGCATATCTAGATATAGTGGTAGTTTGAGATTTAAAGAGATATATTCCCTAAAACCACCTAATGTGATAAATATATACATAAGAAATATATGAGTTATATCATATCATAAATATATTGATATGCATGAATAAAATATGTTTTCAATCATACCACTTCTTTTGTTTGAATGATCTGTCAAATATTAAGTGTGTTAATATTATAGTTGTTCAAACTCACTTAAAGATATCATTATTAAAAAATTAAATAATGTAAAAAGAATTGGAATTTTTTTATTAACTTATAGGAAAGATTGGATTACTAAAGAATCCTTTACACATGCATTGTAATTAAATGATTAAATGATACACATATTGGATAATCCCTTGATATTATAAATAATACAACCATACAATGGATATTTTATAAACGATCACATGATATTTGGTCATAATTCCAAAATATGATTATCTATATTTATCCTACCTTATTTTGATCATAAGATACTATAACATAAAGAAAGATTGATAGTCCCACATGTATGACATGAGATTCAGATTATACCGTAGGTACCTCTGGAGGGGATATGTCATTCATCTATAACATTTTTATCTTTTTCAATCACATTTGAATTTATTAAAATGTGATGTAGATAAACTAATGTCTCTTTATTTTAATGTATTCTTTTTTACAATAGTTTAAAATATATGTTTTATAAGATGTTTTTTTACCTTTCATTAGAGAACCTTGGTTAAGGGTTTAATTATCTTCTAATTTATCAGATAATATTTAATAGTCACATTCAAAACCATTCACTTACTCCACAATAATGGTCTTTGACTATAAATTTTTAATTTAATACACTCACGTGATTTTAATAGTTATAATATAAAATCAAATAAAAATGGTTAGTGTATGAGGATATTTGGTTTCTCCATGTTCTTTTATTCATCAATATTCTTTTTCTATTTCATGATCCTTAACACACAAACATTGTATGCTTAGAAGTAGTGTTTAGATTTCATATTTATTTTAATTCCATTCTTCATTGGATTATATGATATTCGGATGTCATAAAGTATGTATTCACCCTAGATTATTCTTCATACACTTCTTCTTTAATAATTACAATTTATAGAATTGTATAACCTTGTCACCATGCATCCAATTCTCTTATTCTTCTTCTTCCCTGAAAAATAGGATATTCTCCCATTGATTGATGTTATCTACTCTCTCTCTATGATACCTATGATATTCAGCAAAAAGTGGTATAATTTTATTCTCCCCTTTTTCCAACAACATATCCCTTCTTCTTCTTTTTCATTTTTATATCTACCCACCCAATAGAACATATAAATATTATTTATATAAAAAATATATAAATATGATGATATTAAACACCAACATCTTATTAATATTCTTTATAGAATCACATGGATATATTTTCCACTGTTCATAGGCTTATTTACATATCAATTACTCCAAATATCACATTATATTCTTTTCTTAATAGATTATCCCATATAATATTCCCATAACACTGATGATCCTATATTATAATTGTAAAAATATTTATCTTAATAAAACATCCATTTTTTATCTTCATAATTGATTTCAAATATCTATATAGGAAATACTATAATTATAACATAAAGATAATTTCAATTTATTCTCATTTAGTATTCTATTAATCTTGTATTGAATCACTGTTAAATCTATAACAGTATTAGTACATTTAATTTATGAAAATCAACACAGAATCATTTTATTCCATTCTCTATAATTCTATAATTTTTTCAAACTTAGAATCTATACATTTTATATAGAATATATTCTCTATCAAATTAGTTTGAAAAAATATATTTCACTTCCCCAAGGTTTTTTACGTACTCACTACGATCATACACATTATTAGCTGAATATTGTCCATGTCGTTTCATATATTTTTTATTTGGGATAAAATTGCACATATCTTAGAAGGTATGATTATTTGTAAAATTTCACTATGAATCATCTTCCATATCATCTTCACAATGTTAAATATCATCTGAAAAATTTTATATACCACCCTATAAATATTTCATAAATTCTACAGTATCAAATGTATTAAATTATTTCAATACCATTATTGAATTTCAATATTAACATCAAGGAATATCTTTTATTTATATGTGATGATATTATACACTAATAATAAAAACATATATACCCTATAAATGATGTTATGAATAATAGTAAGAATCCTATAGTTCCTTACATATCATCCAAAAAAATTTACAAATCCAATGACCTAAATTACTCTTCCAATATTTACTTCTTAGAAAACATAAATATTCCTTTGTAAATTCATTAACTCTGACTATAAAAGTAGAACATATTCATGTTTTCTTTGAATAACTTTTAACCATCTCTGGGAATCTTGAATATTGTCAATTCATTAAAAAAATACTCAAATTTCATTTTGAAACTATAAAAATATTTCTAAATACCTATAACATCATTAATAAATCATTATAGAATATGCTTTAAAAACATTGGGTACATTAATATATATCCACTTCATTAATAAATATTATATTTAAACTGATCATATTCTAAAATCATTATCGATGAATATAAATTATCATATGAAGTAGTATTTGGTATTGATTACAAAGGTATAGTTAGTCACCTATCCATCTGTCTTTTATGATTCTTTAATCATAGTACATAAATATTATCAACTTCCATATTATCATACACTCTAACTTTTTGGTTGATAGTTTTTTCATCTTCCATAATCACTTGCTATTTATTCCCATAAATTCTATCATAACAATCATCATATATGTTATGGATACTTCATTAAATCTATATATTTGAATATACCAATTAGTAGTAGTTATATCTTCTATTCATTTCACATATCTTCTTGGAAGCCACTCATTATTCATTTCAAACTTATAGACAGACCTCATATAGTATGTATTCAATGTTATGTATCACATAAAATATTAACAAGAACTCTATGAAAAATATCATAATGCCTATATTGAGTTTAATAGTTTCTGATTCTCTTCCTCTCCTAATATATATATATATATATACCACATTATCTTATAGAAATATTAATATATTCCTTTATATTTGTTATCGATACTCATTTATATTTAAAATAAATTTATATTCAATGTGATCTACGTCTTTACTATCCCCATTATAAATTCAAATATTCAAGAGTAAAGGGGAATTTATACTCAACTCATGCTTAAAATTTTAGTGAAACACCATCTTCTCCCCTTATTAATGTAAAACCTAAACCAGTAGAGGGAAGGGACATCAATATTTCTCTAATGTAATGGACAATAAATTAATCATCTCTAAGCCTATGCGAGCTAGATTGGGGAAAGAAAAAAAGGAGATATTAGTATATAGATGAAAATGTCCACAAAACTATTCATCATGTGATTCCCACTCAAGAAACTCTTTGAAGGATATGTTGACGTAGATTTTAATATTTTTAAAAACAATCAACTTAATAGACACCTGAAATATATTAATTTTCAAGTACGATTCTCCTCTATTATGTTATTTCTCTACATAATCTACTTAACACGCTCTCCCACATAAAAATAAAAATTAATTCAATTAAAATGTTTTGGATAAGTGTGACTATTGTACCTCAAATTTATTATTTTACAAAATTTCATATTTTCTTATGATATTATAATATTTTTAATTTTTATCATCTTCTCAACTCCATATTAATGGATTCACTCAATCTACTCTTTACAAAGGATTATCCAATCTATAAATAAACAAAAAGAATAGTATTCCTAGATAGAATTTATGAATCAATATTGAAAGTAATATATCACCCCAAATAGAGTTATTTTCTTGTTATATAATGATCACATCAACCATAAAGTTCTTCCCTTGATTAATAAACTTTAATTACTTTTATAAAAAACACCAATATATTTAAATAATAACCATCCTACATTACTTAATAATGTGAGAGATTGTAATGATTAACGCTGCTCAATCAGGAAACTATTTTATTTTCATAACTAATTTTGTGAGGAAACTTCGTTATTCATCCCCTATAGATTGTATAGATATGATCATTCATTATTATCATGGTAATTTTTTTATTCATTTTCATTCTTATGTGGAATTTGATTTTTCATGTTATATAGTAATATAATTTCATTTTATTGTTTTCCCTACTTGTTTATTACCATCTCTAATTTAGATATCCAAATAATAATGAGTTATTTAATGATATGAACTGGGTTATTGGATCTTGGACATGGATTCTCATAACTTTTAGAGTTACATGTTCATGGACACTTCTCTGAATTTTCTTTTTATATGCCTTACACAAAAACAATCATATTATCTCTTTCTATGAATGATTATATTTTTTATTACAATTAGATCCATTTTTCAATTATTATCATAGATTTCCAAAAAATTCCCATGATGTATCATTTTCTCTTACAATAGAAGCATATATTCCTTAATATAGAATCCTTATAAAAATAATTCATGGGTGTCTGTTGTTTTTTTCTTACTCCCAGAGTATGAATAATCATATTTATTCTATTAATTTTTACTCATATTTTTTTGCATTAATCTATTGATTGAGTATAGTATATTTATGGAAGATGTGAACTAGAAATCATTATCAGTTTAAAAATATTTGATGAAAATTCCATATAATATTTCAAGGATTTTAAATCTGCTTTTAGTGAATAAATTTACCATTTTCTAACTTTTTTTATTATTCTCAACTTCCCTCCCCCACCCCCAACAATATATTCCTTTTATAAACTCTATGAATGGATATAATATTAATAAATAAATAAAATTATACCAAAATATTCAACAACGCCAACTACTAATCAGAAACCTTTATTTCCTCTTTTTTCCTGGAATTTGGACATCTTGAGAAACTTCGTATTTTTATGTTAGATAATCCTTACATTGACCACAATTCTTAGTGATATTATGCCAATAAATTATTACATCCACCCTTGATGTAGTGGTAGTTAACATTGAATCATTACCATACTATTTTTTCTATATTTTGAGTTCTAAAAGGAAATTCACATGTAGGTAGTATTAATAACAATTTATTTTTCTAGAGGAAGGGGAAACTCTATCCTTAAGCCTGTATTATCTATTTTTAGAGTAGTTTATATGAATTTATTGAAAATTTTATGTGGAAATTGGTATAAAATCTCATTAATAACCATTTTTTTAAACTATTATCACGGCCCATCCTCGGGGCACGTGCCATGACAACCCCAAGCTCACCTTCCATAGGCCAGGGGCTGGCGACTAGCACCAAATGCGTAAATCCCAATAACTAGGAAGGAATTGACTTTATAAAAGTAAACAAAACAACACAGAGTACAAGAGGAAGTAAAACACTAAGTAAAACTGAATCAAGCTGTGCTGAAAGTAAAGGGTCCGGAAATACAAGCCTAACTACAAAGTACAAGGAAAAAAGATAAAACAGCCAGAAGGTGATAAGTAGCTCCTGAATTGTCCACCAAGGATCCTACCTGAAGGGTAGGTACGGATAGCGCAGCTCCTGGATGGTCCACCACGGATCCTACCTGATCGGTAGGTACAGATAGCCTCCACAACGCTCTCACCTGTCAACCTCCTCCGAGTTTCGTCTCGTCGTGAATTCCACCACCAGATATTGTCTCTTCGTGAGGTCCACCTTCGGGTACCGTCCAATCCTCAAACACTTGGCCTCTGTCTGCGTTGCCCGTCGTCTGCAACCAACACAATGAGGTGCGGGCATATCCCGTGTAGGGGTGAGTATAATGATACTCATTAGGGACCCTGAGACCCTCAAGGTCTCATTAAATCCAACAAGGATAACCACAAGGAAGATCTCAACAGATAACCTCTACTTAGGTATATGCCCATACATATACCCAAGTTATCAAGTAACCCATCTCAATCATGAGGAAACACAAACTTTATGAAATCAATGGATAACCACTACTTAGGTATATTCCCATACATATACCTATGTTATCAAGTGACCCATCACAATCATGAGGTAAACACAAAGGTCATAGACTCAGCTCAAACCAGGATTTTCATTATCGAAACCATAACTGCTGAAGAGCCCCGTCTCTGGAGTGTATAGTGGTCCTATCACGACTCAGAGGTACTGCTCACTAACCTAAGACTACTGAGGTACTCCTTCTATCGAGTATCACGGGTCAGCCACCCAAACACAGTAGTTCTTCCCACCGGGGTATGCCACCCAAACACAGTAGTGCACACCCCCTAATAGCCTGCAGAGGTACTATCTGGACGAGTACCGCGGTTCTGCACTGTCACACAGTATTTCTCCGTCTGCCATGGGTCTGCACCCAAACAAAGTAGTGCTCCGTCCATTGGTCTTGTCGACTCACTCTAAGTCGAGTCGGTCAAGCAGTCGTCAGGTCTCAGCCGGCTACACGGTCTCCGTAATCCGTACGCTCGTCTCTGGGAGGTTCCGCTCCACAAGCTACAGGTCGATACTCTAATTATCTCAAAGTCCCACAAGAAAGTATATCAAAGGACCGCCTCGTCATAGGGGTCTCAACACAACACACGGCGTGTCAATCAGACGCCCGGTCTGTGAGTTACTAGCCTTTTCGTCCCAGGGGCCCGGTTGGTTTCATGTGCAAACCTACCCGGCCATATCTCAACTATAACCAAAAATCAGTAAAATTAATCCAAAAGTTACGTCTCAACAAGAGGAATCCAACAAAGTCGACGGCACGCCAATCGGATGTCCAGAGCTCAAGATATAAGCGTTTCCGCTCCGAGGGCCTGGTTGGCTTCGTATCCGAACCAACCCAACTGTACTCAAAGTTCTCCGAAACCTTGAATGTAATATACCGAAACGCGTGTCTCGATCCAAGGATTGCATCGCAACTGACGGTGTGTCGATTGGAGGTCGGTAGCCCATGATATGGGTGTCTGAACAAAAACTGTCTGAGAATTGGTGGTTCGGGCCTGGACCGACCCGGCCCAAGACCCCCCTGTGTCGGCCGAACCGGGTCGACCTGAACCGGGTCCGGGTCCGGCCCAATAGGGCGCGGCCCGGCCCGGCCTGGGCAGCCCACATGGCCGCTCGGCGAGCCGAGCTGAGCGGTCAGGGGGGAGCACGCTGCCCCCCCCCCCCCCCCGTCATGATGAGCTGCGACCCCCACGTGGGGGGGGGGGCTCCTTGGTCAGCGGATGCAGACCGGCGCCCCGTCGCCTACAGTCCCGCACGGCTGCTAGACCAGCCGCCTGCCGCCGTGGCTCTAGGCACGACGACACTTCCCGGCGGCGCGCCGGGCGCCACTGCCTCCTGGCAGCCGGCAGGAGCCGACCGGCGGCCCGAGCCGCCGGTGTACTCCACAGGCCACCGGAGTTGTTCCGGTGGTCTGTTTTCAATTCCGTCTGCGCCAGAATTCATCTCGGGTCACGAACAATATGTGGAATCATCAAACCACCTCTACGGCCCGTTCTGTCATCACCCGACGATTTTCCGACAATTAAATGATATGAGGAGCCTTCGAATTGATTCAATTGCGTGGCGCGACGGCATCGTGCTTCTTCACCTGTTCTTCAATTGTTTATGCGCGGTGTCGTCGCACCGCGCCGCCTTTACTCATGACGCAACAAGAACAACCATCAAGGGGGAGGAGGGTCGGTCGTGTTCATGCGGTCCAACCACCTCCCGTTATTAAGATAACAGACGGCTCAACGACTAAAAAAAATCAATCAAAGGCTGAGGATATAATCCACATAAATTAAGCCAAACCCCCTACCTCAAAATTAACATCGCGCATCGTCGAGTTGCGGAAGTCGAACGTCGCGGAAGATGGCATCGCGAATCGAGGCTCCGTAAGCGTCGGCGGCATTTTCCCGATGAAGGATGCAGCACGTCCTTGTTCTTTTAATGAAGGCATCTCTCACCGGCTGCAGAGAGGGAAGAATAATGGCACGTCATTCACTCCTTGCAGTGATGGCATTCTTCATCAGGTTCTTAACGTTCTTCGCATTCTTCAACGAAGAAGACGAGTTCTATCTCCTCCCATTCCCCACACAACCATCCAACCCCTAATAAAACAAGACTCTTCTTCTTTTATTACCCATCCCATGCATTTTCAAGACATTTCAAAATGTTGAATTAACTTAACTTAATAAATCTTGAGATTTTCAAATTAAATGAAGTAGAGTTTTCATCATTAATGAGAGGGTGTTTCACAATGGGGGTTGGAGTGAATTATGGAATATGGGAGGTCACCCACTTAATGGGGGTGTTAGAGGAGGTTTATGGAATGTGAAGGTGTGGGGTTCGTGTGGGCCCCACCTCACATTTAATCCTCTCATGGGAAGTTAACTACAAGTGGTTCCCACCTCTAACTCCCTTACTTAGGTTATAACCACTTAAGAGAGGGACAAAGTGTTGTGACACAACACTTAATCCCCTTAACAATAAATGAAAATATAATCGCAAAACAATTATATTTTTATCCCTCACTTTTTTTAAACAACTCCTCCTGAGAAAACGCAACTCCAGAAAGGGTATTTTTAAGCAATTACCGGCGCTACAGTTTAATCAGTGCCCTCGGATTTCAATTCTGAGCACCGGTTCAAAAGATAGAAAAACTCGCTCGTTCGTCCATTGAATGTACCCGAGCTAAAATTCAGAAAATAATTCTAGGCACATTGGGCCTCGGAATCTGGAACCATTAGAAACTGTGTTCATGTAAAATTCCAAATAAATTAAGAAAAAAATTTCCTTGAAATTTCCGAGTCTTTACATTACTCCCATATTAGAACTTTACGTCCCCGTAATGAAATAACACAAACTAGGGAAACAAAAGTGGTACTGAGCATGCATCTAAGCCTCCTGCTCCCATGTGCCCACTTGGAGGTTCCTGTGCTGCCAACAAAAGCGCACAAGAGGAATCGACCGTCCTCGTAGGACCGCTCCTGTCGATCCTCAAACTCTACTGAAACCCCGCAAAAGTCACCCCATTACCAATGTCCAGCTCCCCATGGTCGATGATATGCGTTGGGTCAAGCACGTATCTTCCCAATTGAGATACGTGGAAGTCGTCGTGCACCTGGTGCAACTGAGGTGGATGGTTAAAACGGTGAGCAACCTTGCCTACCCTACTGAGTACCTGAAAAAGGTCCGCTGAACCTCGGAGATTACTTGCCGCCTTGGCCTCATCTCCGTAAACATCGTCGAGGTGAGACCCGTATAAGGTCGTCATCGTCATCCTCGAACTCTAGAGGTCGCCCTTTCCGGATTAGAACTAAAACTCAAAACTCCTGCTGCCACAAGGGTAAGGTTGGCCGACTCAAGAGTGATCGTCTACACCCTCCTATGCATGAGTTTATCTTGTGTTGCCTATGGTTTCCTTTTCGCCGACCAAGGAAAACCTATCCCAACGTTGTAGGTAAACCACAACCTCTTTGCCTAATACAATCAATCTAAGTATGAACCATGAATCCAATCCATACCCATACCAACGTCGTAAGGCCTCGACGCTGCCACCAAGATATTTCAACCAAAACTCTCGCCTCGAGGGTCAGACCACACTGTCGATGTAAGTGTGATTATCGAGTCTCCTCCCAAGGTATCTCTAGATGTGAGGGTCAAGTCCACGGCTTACCAGAAACTCTAGGGCTGGGACAAGATTCGTGGAAGGAATGAATGGTTCGTATCAAAGTTTGTGGTTCTGGCAGCTAGTAATGGACACAGACTGTCCCTTGAATCATTCATAGATCCATTGGGTCCCACTCCTTGACCGCATGCAGCTACTCTCTTCCCCTGCCCTCCAGCTCCCTGAACCTGGCGGGGACTACAATGGTAGGTGATTGTAACATTTAGAAAAGTACACCACCCCATGCTGCTATCTTAGCTCTGCTTCCACGTCTACTGCTCTGCAGATTCATCTTCCCTTAACATTTCCTCTTCTTGAAACATTCGCACGCCCAAGTCTCTGAGACTGGCACCAGTTCGCTGCGCTCCACCTTCTAACATTCTCTAGCTGTATTCATTCAAACAAATAACGTTCAACCACAAGGTTCTCTCTAGCACCCAAATGTGAGTAGGAATGCATAGAGGAAAAAGTTTTGGCTTGGATATCCTTAAACACACCACGCTCAGAGGTCCGAGCACTATAACACTGATCGAATCGCATTCATCGAGTACCAGGAATGGTTTGGTATGCCCCGATGAATTCTCAACTACCGACATGTCATCCTTCCGAAGTTGTATAAGCTCTAGAAAACTCTCAGCCACTTCCTCAAGCTAGTCCTCAGCCGCATGTGAGTCTGGATCGCCTCGGAACTTGAGGGTTTCTAATGTTGGAACGCGTGTAAGGCAGTAATCCTACATGTGTCACCTACCGGCACCACCGGTTGTAGCTGCTGACCAACAGGTAGTGATGTATAGTTGGCACACTACCCGAAGACACTATCGCAGGCATCGGTCCACATACCGAAGCCTCATCACTATGCAGACCATCCTCATGGTCATTCACTGGAAAACACTAGTAGCTAAGTCCTCCATCCACTCTACTGATGTCTCAGCTAGGCGGAAAACTCTAGAAATCGCCTCCAGCCAGTTCACTTCTGTCTGGGAATCTGCCTCGCCTCGTAACCTCAGAGGCAGCTGCTGCTGGAACTCATGCAACGCGCTCCTCCAGTGTGCACAGTTCGCTAGTAAGGCTGGTGGCATCTGCTGCCCAACAGGTGGTGGTGCTGCTGGTACACCACCCGAGGGTGCCAACATAGTAAAAAGGGCCCTGCAACGGATCCTCATCGCTCGATGATCCATCATCGAGTAGTCTCTCGGAAACTCCATCTGACTGTCTGTGTGGAGACATCCTGAACAGATGCAACATAGTCAATGATTTATACCTCGTGAGCTGACCTGGTTTGAGCTGAAATTAGATCTTTTGGAAACACACACACAATCATTGTTTTTGTGCCCAAAGTCGGAAATCAGAAGTTAGGGTCCTGTTGTACGGATACGTCGGCCGCCGTACCAACACTAGACTCCCTGAACAGAAAACCACACTTGGTACCCTTAACACTAATGCTTCACAGAAAGAAAAATATTAGATTCTTAAGTTCTAGGGTAGAACTGACTCCTCTGATACCAATTTTTCACGACCCGTCCTCAGGGACCATGCTGTGACTACCTCAAGCCCGCCTTCCATAGGCCAGGGGCTGGCGACTAGCACCAAAGGTGTAAATCCCGATAACTGGGAAGGCATTTCCTTTATAAAAGTAACCAAAACACCACAGAGTACAAGCGGAAGTAAAACACTAAGTAAAACTGAAACAAGCTGTGTTGAATGTAAAGGTGCAGGAAATACAAGCCCAACTGTAAAGTAAAAGGAAAAAGATAAAATAGTCGGAAGGTGACAAGCAGCTCCTGGATCGTCCACCAAGGATCCTACTGGAAGGGTAGGTACAGATAGTGCAGCTCTTGAATCGTCCACCACAGATCCTACCTGAAGGGTAGGTACATATAGCCTCCATAATTCTCTCACCCATAAACCTCCTCTGAGTGTCATCTCATCGTGAAGTCCACCATCGGATACTATCTCGTCGTGTGGTCCACCTTCGGGTACCATCCAATCCTCGAACACTCGGCCTCTGTCTGCGCTGCCCGTCATCTGCAACCAACACAACGAGGTGCAGGCATAGCCCGTGCTGGGGTGAGTATAATGATACTCAGTAGGGACCCCGAGACCCTCAAGGTCACACTAAATCCAACAATGATAACCACAAGGAAGATCTCGACAGATAACCTCTACTTAGGTATATGCCCATACATATACCCAAGTTATCAAGTAACCCATCTCAATCATGAGGAAACACAAACGTTATGAAATCAATGGATAACCACTACTTAGGTATATGCCCATAATATACCTAAGTTATCAAGTGACCCATCTCAATTATGAGGTAAACACAAAGGTAATAGACTCAGATCAAACCAGGATTTTCATTATCGAAACCCTAACTGCTGAAGAGCCCTGTCTCTGGAGTGTACAGTGGTCATATCAAGACTCCAAGCTACTGCTCACTAACCTAAGACCGCTGAGGTAATTCTCCTGTCAAGTACCGTGGGACAGCCACCCAAACACAGTAGTGATTCCCTCCGGGGTATGCCTCCCAAACACAGTAGTGCACACACCCTAATAGCCTGCAGAGGTACTCTCCGGACGAGTACTACAGGTCTACACTGTCACACAGTAGTGATCCATCCACCATGGATCTGCAACCAAAAAAAGTAGTGCTCTATCCACTGGGCTAGTCGACTCATTCCAAGTCGAGTCGGTCAAGCAGTCTTCAGGTCTCAGCCGGCTACACGGTCTTCGTACTCCATACAGTCATCTCCGGGAGGGTCCACTCCATGAGCTACAGGTCAAAACTCCAAGTATCTCAAAGTTCCATGAATAATTATCTCAAATGACTGCCTCGTCATAGGGGTCTCAACGCAACAGACGATGTGTCAATCGGACGCCCGGTCTGTGAGTTACTAGCCTTTTCGTCAAAGGGGCCCGGTTGGTTTCATGTGCGAACCAACCCGGATGTATCTCAACTGTAACCAAAACTCAGGCTAAGTATTCCAAAAGTTCCGTCTCATCACGAGGAATCCAAAAAAGTCGACAACACATCTATCAGACGTCCAGAGCTCAAGATATAAGTGTTTCCGCTCCGAGGGCCCAGTTGGATTTGTATCCGAACCAACCAGGTTGTACTCAAAGTTCTCTGAAACCTTGTGTGTAATATACCAAAATGACCACCTTGATCCAAGGATCGCATCTCAACTGACGGTGCATCGATCGGAGGTCTGTAGCCCACGATATGGGCGTTTGAACAAAAACTGTCCGAGAATAGGGGGTTCGGGCCCGGACCGACCCGGACCGACCCGGCCCGAGACCCCCTGGGTCGGACCGAACCGGCTTGACCCAAACCCCAATAAATATTAAATATGATCATAAAAAATACTTAACATACACCTATGAAATGTATATAGAGAATAAATTAATCCAAATAATATCATTCTATATGAAAATTATTGATGGAAGAAGTAATAGTTGTCTTCTATTGATCATTAGGAGCAATAGGTACCTGAAAATAACTTCAAAATGCATCCAGATAACAATAATAAGATCTACCACCCAATATATATATTATATGGTAAATGAATAGAATGGGGAAATGATATTTCTAAGGGACCTGATTCAGCTTCCTAAAATCAATGTACACTCTCCATCTATTCTGAATTCTCATATGGATTAATTCATTCTCTTCATTCTGAAAAGTAGATAGTCCATTTTTTGAACTATGTGAATGGGTATAACCCATTGTGAATCTAAAATGGGATATTTGTTCTTGAATTCTAAGGTAATCTCAATATTATTCTTCACAAACTCCATCAATTTGAGATTCAACCTCTTTTGGGGTTGTGTGAAAGGTTTGGAATCTCCCTTAAGAAAAATTCTATAGGAGCATATTTTTTGGATTATTCCTAGGATATAACCTAAGACCCACCCTATTTCTTGGAAATTATCTCTTAAAATATAAATAAATTATTTTTAATTATGTTTTTATAAATTATTTGCAATTATTACTGGTAATTTCTCTCCCTCTATAGGGTCCACAAATTTAAAATTAGTGGGGGTGGTTTTAATTCCAAACCATGGGAATTCTCAAGGGATAGAATTAAAAAAATGTTCCCAATTCCAATGTTTGTACCTACTGCACACAATAAACCATATAAGATTCCTCATCATTTAACAAATCATCAAATAAATCGTATTTTTCCTCCTCCTCCCTCATGAAACCCAAATCTCTAGTGTTTTATAAATCCACATGTTTAGTGATATTTTCAATGGAAAAATACTCCTCTAATGATAAGAATTCATTGTACATACCTGAATATTCAATTGTATTAGTACCAACATCATGGGAGAGTTTCAAGAGTGAGTAATCATCTGTTGGGTGCCTCATGGATTCAAAAATATTAAAGTGGATAGTTCTATCACCAAACTCCATGGTGAGTGTCCCTTCATGTAAAAAGATGATGTTTTTCATCACCTTTAAGAAACTTCAACCAAAAAAATTATTAGTGAGTGTGGAGGTCACCCATATTCTTCTATATTCTTCAAATAGAAGTTTGTTGGGAGTAAGTGATATTTTACTTTCATAAGGACAACCTCCATAACTCCTACAAGAAAAAATGTGGATCTATTTGCAAGATATACCACCACTATTGTGGGATTCAAGAGTCTAATATTCAAATAAGTGTATAATGAGTGATGAAATTAATTAATTTAAGAACATTGATTATGAAAAGCATTATAGAAATTTAAGTATCTAATGGTTAATGGAATGTAAAACAACCTTGGATATTGACATTTGGTTAAAATTTGTGTTGTGGTATGGGCTGAGAATGGTCTTACAAATTTTTTCCTTTCATTCCATTTAAGTATCCTATTTTTGGTTCAAATATACTTATAATATTTAGCATACATTGGAATTTTTTTGAGTGATTAATGTTGGGAGATATTAATTTTTACTTTCTAGAAGATGTCCAGAATTGTTTTTTATGTAATTCTTCCCAAAACCTCTTTCATTCAATCATCGATCATGGTAATGTTAGAGGTAATTATTTATTCTATATTTCTGGAATTTGAAATGGTGTTTCTTGTCTCTTCCTACTTGTCCTATCCTTATCCTCATCTAATTTCCTTTCTTCTTCTGAGTTCATTTTCACAGAATTTTTATATTTTCAAACTTCATTCTCTATAATCTTAGGTGGTCTTGTTTCATGTTCATGGGATACTGGTGGTGACATTTATTTCCTATATATTTTTTATCAATATGAAATTATCTTTTGGGTTTTTTATTTTTTGGTAAGATATTTTCCTGATATTTATTTTAGTAATTCCATGAGACTTTTTACCTTGTTGGAAAAATATTTTTGGGGTATTTTATCCCCTCAATCTCAGATATCTACTCATGGTTATGAAATAAAGGTTGTGCACTAATGGATGTATACTCATAGTTTCTTTTTAAAGTGGTTGGGTTTTTGTAAAATTGATATTGATAAGGTTTCTTTTTTGGAAAAGGTGTTGGGTATTGGAATTGTTAATATAATGGTGGTTTGTTTTGGATTGGTATTGGAATGGAGGTTTAAATTTATTTTTCCAGTTTCCAAATTGATAATGAACTTGGTTAGGATCTCTCCATACTTGTTTTATTGGAACTGACTAGGATTAAAGTAGTCCACAATAGTTTCCATTCATTGTATTTCAGTACATTGGTTAGTGAAATGATCATGTGATGAGCATAAAACATATACCTTAGTCACTACTTGTTGGTCACCCACTTGTCTCAGGACTATTTATCTCACTATAATGGTTATCTCATAAATAATAGTCTCCCTTAATGTTCATAGATAAAAATTTATTACCTCATGTATTTCTCATGTTCTAGTACCTCTTGTACCAAACTGATGCAAGTCCTTGGAAATCTTGTCAATCTGGCCCTTGGCTTCTTCAAGTAAATTTTCAATCAATGTACATCCAGATGATACATCTAGAAGGTTTCTATCTTTATCGTGTTAGACTTGATAAAATAATACATGAATTTGATTCCCCTCAATTCCTTTATGTGGGCATGTTGCACATGGTTCTTTAAAACTTTCCCAGTATGCATAAAGGGTTTATCCATATGACTGTCTAATGGAATATATTTTTTTCTAGATGGTTGTTCTTATGGATGTGTGGAAGAATTTTTTTTGAAGCATCTCACTAAATCATTTCCATAATTAACATATTATGGTTTGAGTTTATAAAACCATTCTTTGGAAGCTTCTAACAATGAAAATGGGAATCTGTATCACGTTACCGACTATTCATCTACTCCTCAAGTTCTAAAAATAAAGTTGAAATGTGTGAACTATTTGATATGTTTTTTGGGACTTATCCTACCCAAGCATGAAATTTAGGGAGAAATGGAATCATGTTTGGTTTCATCACAAAATCATTTTATAACACTAGAATATAAATTTTATTGTTATTATTAAAGAATTGTGGTGAACATAGGTATCTAAGGGTTGGGTTCTGATTTCCAACCAAGTTGATAGACTCAGAGTGAACACTTAAATATTCAATCAATTCTGTATGAGAAATTTACAAAAATTCAGATTGAAAATTAAGGTTTCTAATACAATTCAACAAGTTTTTTTAATTCCAGGATCTAGGGGGAAAGGTTCAGTGTTTCTAGTTCTAGTCAAGAAATTTAAAAAAGAAAAGAAGAAAACTAAAAAACAATATTTTCACCACATCCCTAGAAGCGGATTAATATTTTTAAATGTGCATGTCCTGGGGTGTAACAAAAACAAATATTTACTATGCTAAAAAATTAATAAGTTGGTCAACCAAGTTTTTGCCTATAAAGTAGTGCGTAATAATCATGTTTGATACATTATATTAGAGAAATAAGTGGATTTGTTTTTGATATTTTTTTGGTTTAATAGAAAGAAAGAAATTAAAATGATTCTTAAAACCAATTTTATGAAGGTAGTGATGGGTTCAATGTAGAATCACCCTGTTCAATTTCATCATGGTCATAAAAATCCTTCTCCCTCCCTATCTATTGAATGATAACTAATGGATGCCTCGATCTAGTTGTCAATCACCCTTGGTTGAAGGAATCAATTGAAACCAATCTTATGTGAATTAAAATTCATAAACTCTCCCCAAATACTACAACATGACCCAATCATTAATTTTTTATCTTTATAAATTTTTAAAAAATTTACTAATTCCACGCATGGGTCAATGATCTCTAGACACTCACCACCTAACATAATATGCTCGATTGAGAAAATTGTAATTATGATAATTGGGTACTATGGGAAATATAAATAATTCAATAGTAACACAGAGAGTATTAAATTAAATTATAATACCTTGAAATTATAAGAGGCAAACTCACCCTTCCTCAATCACGCAAATGTTTTAATCCTCCATGTGGACGGAAATAGAGTTGAATGGAGAATAAGAGAACATTATGGAACTAAAAAAAATAGAAAATAGAAAATAAAAAATCACATCACGATATCAATCCTCCATAATAGCCCCTTGTCCTCCTACAAGAACATTTAATGGAATTTAACACTCGTATTTATTGGGTTGTTGGTTGAAAAAATGTTCCTTCTAGATTCATTCCGTAGAAATATTTTTTATATTTCTCATAATAAATATCCAAATATTGGGAAGGTACATCTATAAAATATTTTATCCTATCTCTTTTACATGCACCTACAAAACATATCTTATTTGGAAAAAATTTAGTTATATTATTCTAAAATTACTTATGAAGACTTTGTTCTACTTGAGGACACTCTTCAACTCCCTTCACTTTACATAATTCAACAGATGCCTTAATGAAATAATTTATCCTGTAGATTTTATTCGAAAATGAGTCTCAAAGTCTTATTTCTCCCATATATTCAATAATCAAATTTGGATTTTTTAGGCCTAGATATTCCTCTATTATTGAAGTGGGGTAAATTTTTTCAGCTAGAACAATTTCTCCACATGATTGATTTTTCTGGGACAATGTGTTTTGAATTGACTCTAGACCCAAAAGAAATACAATAATACCATGAATAAATGGATCCCCCAAAAATATTAACTCAATTTGGATCATTATTGTATTAATTATGATTGAAATAACGATGCTTTAGAAAACTACTAAATTTATATAATTATTCAATTTTCACAATTAAGACCAAAATTCTCCTAAAATACAAGAATGATTAAATTCATATAAAATTGATTAATTAGAAGTGATTAATTCATTAAAAAAATATAATGAATTATGAAAATATTATCTCTATCATTGTATATGGGAGGTTATACTAAGAGCGAAATAGGTTACATAGGAGGATATCCTAATACCAAAGGAGGTGCAAAGGAGATTATCTAAAACTAGAATAAGGTACAAGGGTCATTATCCGATGACTATAATTTTCTGAATGACTTGGTCGGTATCATTTATATAATGTTTCTATAATTTTTTATGCTCTAAAAATTTATGTCTTATACCAATGTTATGTTTCCATGGATCATGATATTTGATTTCTTTACGATTTTCATCTTATGAACTATCAGTATTTCTTTAGTGACTCAATTATATGGTCTACGATATGCAATGTATCATTTTAAAATTTTATTATCATGTTATCATACCCTTATGATAAAAAATTGTTGATATCTCCTCAGTTTACCCTTATTGAGCATCTGATCTCACCATTCATATACTTTCTTTCCCTAGGATACTCAAAAAGGTGTTTTGTTTGATATGTATTATAATTTTGATAGTTATAAATAACTTATGGGATATGCTTTATCTCACATATGGATGTTTTTTTTATGTTTTCAAGTTTTAAATACACTTAACATAAATTATTATGGAATGTATAATCTTGTTATGTAATGAATATTCTTAAACTAAGATATTTATGTATGAGAAGTTCTTTTCTATATAGTCAGTATCAGAGTAAGGTTTTGTGACCCCTAGAAAACTAAGATTAGAAAATAACTATGAGATCCTTAATGATATTTATAATGATAATTCTAAGTAAGATTCAAATCATAGGAATGTTTCCTGGGATTTATGTAAAGGATAGAGATAGTGGTTTTGAAAATATTACATCCTTTTCTAGATATTACAATTTGATGTGGATCTAGAAAAAATGTACCAAATTGTAATAACTCTGAAAATAGTGCATTGAGTTGGACTCGATCATCCGTTAGTGCATGACAATGCGCCTTGATAAATATATTTTTTGACACTCTCGGTGGATATGCATTATAAATTCTCTAACTCTTTATGAACTATGATGAAGGATTTGAAAAATGACCATCAATAAACTTGATTAACCCTATTATTTCGTATATTTAAATGAAGGTGTCCTGATATATATATCCTATAAATAATTTCTCATGATTATGTGGTTTTCCACTATGATTAGTGATTCTCACAATATGATTTCTGGTTTTTGTAAATGGGTGTAACTAGTATGAATTGTGATTTCAATGGCTAAAATAATTATTTTCCTCATGAGAAACTAAATATATTTGGAGTTGGAATGGTAATGTCCATTTTTATTCTCACACAACTTTCTCAAGAAATAAATCATATTGATATTCTAAACGATAAAATCAAGGGAATTTTTTTAGACCATTATGAGGAAACTCCCTCCCCCTTTTCATTAGTCCATTGATCTAAGAGTTTTAAGAGAAATGTTTCCATTCTAATTAAAATATATTGTCCAATCTCTTGTGTTCAGATCATAAAAATTCAATTTGGTTATATATTATTTGTAAGATAAAATATATCAATGGTAGAACATTATTAAGAATATGGTTTAATATGAGGAAACTTACTCCATGCAATGTGATTAAATTACTAGGAAATAATTTAGTAATTACTTCCCCCATATTATACTATCAAGGACAAAGACAAAATTTCTAGATCTCAAAAATAAGGATGGTGATTCTATTGGTACCAAATAAGATAATTTTACAATACTTTCATGGTATTATTTCTATTTATTCCTCAGTACAAAATAAAAAATTGATCTATTATTTTGTGTCTTAGACCTTTTCATCAAAATGTTTTGGATATAAGATACTTTTGTAGAAATAAATAATTCATTAAATTTGAACATAAGGTAGAAATTTAATTATATATTTCTGCCATTCCTATAGTCCTGATAAGAAAAGTAAGATCGAGTCTAGGGAGAAATAAAATAAAGCACATAGTGGAAATATATTTTGGCCACTTACATGCCAAAAATGTGTTAAGAATCACTTGGGTGAATCTATGATATGAAAAATATGGTTTTCTATGTTTGGTAAGACTATCCATTGATTAAAAGAATGTTGAAGTAATCTGAAGAGACCAGTCAACTAAATGAATGGAGATAGAGCTGAATAGAATGCACCAGCCACACTCTATTGTTTCAAGATCAAGAAGTTTGGGAATTATGTTATATCAATACCCCAATATAAGGGATAAGGTGAATGATAATCCACAATATCCTCTTAATACAATGGATAAAGTGAAGAGTTATTAAATAATAATGGATGATGTTAATCATGATGATTAGTTCACATTTTCCTCCTTTCCTTAGTTTGGAATTTCTTGTTTGATTTTTTATGAATGGGGCCTATGAAAATCATATTTTTCATCATTTAGTGAAATTTAATGTGATTTTGACCATATCTTATCTCCCTATAAATGGATTAGGGAGTAGTGAAATAACATTTCATATTTGATTAGTACAAGGATAAACCTAAGATTCTAATGAAAAATGTTTTTTATAAGATAAGATCTTATATATGGAATAAATGGTGAATTAACTCTTGTAAGTGTATATTTAACCATGTAAGATTTACTTAAGAGTTATGTATACCATCATTGGTTTATGAGTTTAAGGTTTATCATAGGTCAAATTTCATTGACATAACTTTTGATGTTTTATGTGATGGGATTTTATAAATATTAAGGATATTTGAAGATACGTCTATGGAAATACAACTATTTCGTTTTGAATATATTTTAGTTACATTATTATTGGGGGAGGAATACCTTTACACATTGTGGACATATGATTAAAGGTAATGGTAACCTTTTGGTTTTATGTTATCTTTTGATGTTGATGTAATTATAGGTTATAATCGACCAACTTAAAAAGTTATCTCACTTTGTTGTTATCAAAGATGACTTCTCTATGGATCCTCTTTTCAGAATAAACAATATAGAATAGGAATGAAAACATGGATTGACACAATAAATTTTATGTACTTAAGGCCTTAAGTTTACATCGATGTTTTGGCTAAATCTTTAGCATTCACTTGATGTGAAGTTGACTTTCAGAACTATTTATCATCCCCATACATATGGTTAGTCTGAAAGAACAATTTAAAACCTAGATGAAATGAAAATATCTTAATCTAGGTATTTAATAGGAGGTTAAAATCAACACATTACTCTATTTGAGCATTCATCTGAGAATAGATTCCACTACAGGATTCTCATGGCTCCTTATTAATCCCTTTATAGAAAACAGTGTACAACTCCAACATGCTAGAATTAAGCTATAGAAAGAAATCTTTTAGTACCAGATCTAGATTATAAAAAGGTAAAATAATGTTAGATCGATTTCAAAAAAATTAATATTAGAAAAATGTTGACACAAATGTTATGCTAATAATCATTGATGTGATCTGTAATTATATGTTACTGAGAAAGATTTTCTATAAATTTTTTCATGGGGAAAAGAAGGTAAAATTAAGCCCTATTTATATTATTCCCTTTGAAATTATTGATTTTATTGGGAAAGTAGTGTATCACATGTCACTTCTACCAAACCTCTCTTAAGTTTACAATGTGTTCCATGTATCTCTCCAATGAAAGTACATGTCTGGTCTATTATATATACTAAACTCGAAGGTCATACCAATAAAACCTAATATTTATTAGGAGAAACTTCATGTAGATATTTTGGATCGTATAAAAAAAGTTATATAATTCAATAGCACTCACCTATTCAATTTTCTGTTAAAAACCCACAAATTTTAGGATGCTACATGGGAACTTAAGGATTTGATGAGACATAAGTTTCCTCAGTCGTTAGTACCAATGTGATGAATTAAAGGTTAAATTCATTTTAAAGGGGGGTCAATGAAACACTATGGGATTTATTTAAATATATTTCATCAATTAATTTTATATTTTTAATATATTTTATTACAAGTAACACTGAGTAAATCTTGAGTTACATGAAACACTGAGTTCAGCTTGTGTTACATGTTTCACAATGTTTTAACTAACCATGATATATTAATAATATTACTTTTTAAATGTTGTTGTTATAACATACACATTGAAATTAATGTTGTAAATAGTAATAAATACATTTTATATATTATGTATAATGGTTTTCTAAATTGAAAAATATATTTTAAAAAAATATATAATATTAAGAAGTGTGTTTATGTTTCAAAAATAATAATTTGTAAAATAAAATTTATTGAATTTTTAGAACAAATAATGAAAGTAATTTATCCAAATTTTTGAAAATTTATTTGAAAAAATAAATTTCATATTTGAAATCTACTTTTCAAAATTATCTTTAAGAGAATTCTTGATAATTCTAGAAAAAGATAATTTTGTTTCATAAATAATGAAAAATAATAGTTTTTATTAAGATTTTTCATTTCATTTAATGATTTCTAAAAAAATAACATGATTTTAAATATAAAAATAGTTAGATTATATATCTATTAATCAAAATTATTTATTTTTAATCAATTTTATATGGAATTTTTATATAAAACATTGTAAACTTTTGAACATTTTCTCTTTAAAACCTCATTTTCTCATTGTGTTAAGGGGATTATTTTTAAATTAAAATTATATACTTATTTGAATGAAAATTAGAAAAATATATTTCATATTTTTAATAATAATAATTTATATTATATAATAATTCCAACTTAGTATCCTACCATAATAAATAGTAAAAATAGAAAAAAATATTTTTTGATGTTAAAGTAAAAAATGGGTTTACCGGAGCATAAAATAAATATAGAACTATTAAAAATTACCCAAAACTTGTTCAAAACCCATTTAATGGAACTATTTTGACATTATATCTTATTGGATTGATAATTTTTCATTTTTTATCACATTTTCATAATAAAAATTTGGGTATACATTTTTCATTTCAAAAATTACAAGTCAGCCACTCACCTAGCTTATAAAATCTATCCCATATCCTCACCACTTCACACTTAAAAAGCCATTGGTTCAACTAATAACAACCCAAATAACATCATTAATTACCTCCTAAAATACTATAATCCTTATTTTAGTCATAAATACAACCTATGAATCCATTTAATTCAAACCAATAGAAGTTGTTTTATTAAGAGGTATCATCCCTAACAGAGCATTTTATTTTATTTCTTCCTCAACCTCCTTCAATATTTCTGAAAACATGATTATATAACAAAATAACTATCTTACATATAATAATATTTTGTTATGTAATGTTCAATATCTATATCTATCTCCCATTTCAACAAATGGGTTACGAAATCATCATCTATGTGTACAGAGGACTACTGCCTCGTGAACCAATGCAATTCATTTTCTATCACCACCTCTCATGATTAGATATAATGATGGATTTATTATTGATTTATTATTTATATTATATTAATATTCTTATATCATAATGATATCAAATATTAATTCTTAATTTTCATTCCTTAAGAATACAATAATATCATTCTTGCGTACGGTGGACTATCGCCTTGCAAAGCAATGTGATTCATTCATCGCATACGATTTATATTTATGGTAATAAGGAAATATTAAAATAAATATACATGATTTATGGCCTAAAAATTAATATTTTTTGGTAATATATTGTTTACCTTTCTTTCATTCGATTCTTCGAGAAAATGGAAATAGTGTTCATGTGTATGTATGGCATACCATCTCCATGAACGATGTATTTCAATTTCTATCTTTAAAGATTATGGATTACTATGAATAAATATATATTTGATATATATGATATTTATATCATGGTTACCATTGTGGATATTATTTAACCTTTATCCAAGTCAGAGGGTCGAAAATACCAAATCAAAACATACATGAAAAACAATGCAATTATTACCTGAAACATGAATTTAACAAGGACTTGTTCTTAAATAGGTAATAAAAGGTCACATGTAAATCATATATGGTACGATATTTCTAATTATGGTCATATAAATTAATTATAATAAAATTTTATTAATTATATTAGATTTTTTAATGTGTTCAATGTAATTCAAAACATAAGGTAATGGAATTTTGTCTTAAATTGCCTTATTAAGGACATAAGTTATGTATTGCATATATCTTCTTCAATGAGTTGTATATAAATACCCTTTGAAATTTAAAATAATGAATTTATTTATTATCAGGTTATTTTAGGTTTCATTTAATTTTATTCCTTCATGGGGATTGCAATTCAATGTTAGCAACAATGTAAGGGTTTTATGATACAATATCATCATTTTTCGATAATTTTTAGGATTATGTTTTGATGATGAAATATTATGGTCCCTATCTTAATAAAATCTTGATTTTCCTTCTAATATGGTTATTCAATTACCAGAAATTTTTTCCCATAATTTTCCCCTCTATATTTTCTCCAAATTTAAAATAATTATTTTATGAAAAAGTATCTTTATTTATCTCTTCAGTCGAAAAACCTTTTTATTCCAAATTCATGTTTTCTTAACATATTTCATGAAACATTATATCATTATTCATATAATTTTTTTAATAAAATTTTACCCATGTTTTACATTTTATAAAAAAAATCAAACAATCTTCATGATGTTTACCAAACATGGCCTATTTTGATTTTTTTGAAACTGTAAAAGTAATATTTGTTTTAATGTCTAAAGCATGAACTGAATTTACCGTTAATATTTTTATTATTTTATTTGAATATAGTTTTATAATTTTTGAAGTTTATTTTTATAGAAAATTATTTTAAAGATATTTTTTATTTTAAAATGTTTTTTTAAAGTGGAATGTAAATTTTCCACAAGAAACGCCCCAAGTTGTTTTTCTTTAAAAATAATTATTCATTAAAGATAACAACCTTTGATGTTACTTATGATTTACTAGGGATATAATCCAAGGTTACCATTCATATTTAGTATTTGGATGGTTTATTTTTATAAGGACATGATTTTTATGAAGCCACATTCTCTTAAAAGGAATATATAATGATAAAAAAGCTTATGAAATGTGTGACTTTTTCCCTGGTTTATTCTTTGTGGAAACTATGAAATTATTATTAAACCCATTTCTTTTCATGGGTTATAATATAATGAATTTTTTATGATGATCTAGGACATGTATTTTTTATTTTTATTATATGACGGGTGGTAATTATATCTCCCTCCAAAGATTTGGGTAATGATTAATGTAATATGATATTAAAGAGTACATGGGATGTAATTCCAAGCCTGAAATATGGTAAATGGGAAGTTATATCAATCTTGAAATATATTATATTAGAGTTTATCCCAAACCCAAAAGAGGTTACATGGTACGTTATATAAATCATGTATTAGGTTTATGGGTGGTTAACCCAAGCTTTACATGTTATTAATTTATTGGTGGGTAGCCTTGAAATACTTTTTTCTATGATTGTGTGTATGAAAAAAATATATGTCTTATGAAAAAGTTGTGTTCTCATGGATCGTGTTATTTGATTCCTTTATGATTCATGTCCTATGAACTATAAAGATATTTTTCATGACTCAATTTTTTGATCTATGATATAAAATGTATGGGTTACAAATATCATTCTCACATTATCATACCCTTATTCTCAAGATATGTTGATATCTCCCTTGTATACCCTTACTGAGCATCTAAGATCATCCTTTCTTATGTATCAGTTCCATATGATATATATAATGTAATTAGGTATGCTATGTCTAATATGGGTATTAATTATGAATAACATTGTGGGAGATTAGGTAGCTCACTAATGGATCAGTTGTTTATGTGTAAAAGTTTCTAAAGGAACTATATCTAATTTTTTATGGTGTGTATATTCATGTTATGTAATGGATATTCGTATATTAAGATATTTATGTATGATAAGTTTAGGTCTTTACATTTTTATAGCTTGATTTACCCAGGGAAAAGAAACAGGTTCCATTAAAATATTTTTAAAATAATCATAATCCATATAGAGGAAAAATAAACATGATATCATTAAATCATATCCCCAATATAGAATATGTAAAAAAAGGTTTGTTTTCTTTGAAGAATAGAAATACTATTAAAATATAAATAAAAAAAATATTGAGGAAAACACCCTTTCTACTTTAAAAATCACTATTACTAACAAAAAAAATCCAAAATATTAGGAAAAATATTTTCATTGAAAATTACCATGTAAAAATATAAAGGAATAATAAAATAGAATAATTGAAATGATGGTGGGAAAATCCATTTATGCCATAAATGATCAAAATAAAAATTCCTTTCAAACTATTATAAAGAGGGTCAAAAGTAACCCATGTGGATTTTAAAACCTTTTAAAAAGAATGTAATATATCATGTAAAATATCTTTGTAAATAATTTATGTTAGTAAATGAAAATTATTAAAACGATTTTAGAAATTATTGATATAGATTAAAAATTCCTTATCTAAAATAAGATACAAGATTGATATAATTTATAATCAACTTTCATGATGTTTCTATAATATATAATAAAGGAAATATTAATTAAAAATTTACACCACATTCATAACTAGAAAAGACTGAACGTGAGGACCTCATCCCGGAACACCTGGAGTCGGTGCCTCCATAAAATGATGTGTCGATCTAAACAAAAACATGCACTCAATAAATTACACATCATGTCCCTTCTAAAGGATTGAATTTGGTTTGGGATTCTAAGAAACTGGTTACTTCTGTCATACATCCATTTCTCAAACTAAAACCTGAAAATTGTTTTTTAAAAATGTAGGGTGGGAAAAGAAATTCCCAGTAAGGGTTTTTAAAACATATAAATAAATTACCCTTTTAAAAGAAAATTCTTTAAATAAATCATAGAATTTTTTCTTAAGAGGAATACATTACAAATATTTTCCTAGGTTATTTGCAAACATTTTTTAGAAAGACTTCTTTTATACAAGATAATTATGCTTACATAAATACTTCAAATAAAACATGTATCAGAGGGAACATGTGTATATAAGAAATTCATGTGACGTGAATGATTCATAATCTGATCATTTCCAACTTTAAAAGAATAGATATAAACATAATTTCATCATGAATCATTTTCATTTTAAACATACTCACATAACCATAACATTATATACCCATTCCTGGTATAACATAACTTTTTCTTAAATAATTATTCTTTATTCCTTCACTACCATTATCATAGAAGATCCATAGACAAGGGCTATTCTATTTGTTGAAAAATTCCTTGGTTGATTATTTACCATTACATAATGATGGAATGTATAATGTTAGGCTTTTTCAAGGCCTTTCACCAAGACCGTACGGGTAGAATGCGAGCATAATTGTGGTCCACCACCACTCATAGTTGTGAACAAAGATAACATCACGTTCACACATCATTTCACTTAACTCAGAAGACTTCATCACTTTACCCAATTCATTGGAGCGTTATATAATTCTGGGTGCACCCGTCACATAATTTTAATTTCAATACATTATTAATATTTCTTAGCATGGTCACATCTTCATAGTGTTCATATTACATAGAAAACATACATTATTAATCCTTAATCATCTATATACATTCACTTACTTTAATTGAATTATACATTTAGTGAAAAAGAAAAGATTTGTTAGTTATGGATTTAACAATGTCTTGAAGGAACTAAAACAACATACCCCTACACATGTATTTAGAATTAGTTCCCATTAAATGATGGGTTATCACATGAAATAACAACACATTCATTAAACTCTTAGTAACATGACCCCTTTTTCTAGAACCATGTCTACATGCATTGATATTGGGATATTTATTTAATCCAAGAATGGTGAAAAAGATTAAATCATAAACTATAAATGATCTGAAGCATTTCTTGTGACAATTGGGAAAATAAAAAGTGCGGGTTATTTCATAGAGAATGTTCATGCATAAAAGAAGTAATTGAACATATGTACTTATGCATGAATATATATTTATACATGAACATGAAAACTATCTTACCATTTTCTTGAGAATTAATGTTTGACATACAATTATGTATTTATGTGGATTTGAAAATCATAGAAAACCCATATATATATACTTATATATGTACCCAAGGTGTCTTCTTGAAATCTTTCATAACCCAAAAATGACTAAAGTAGATTCTGGAAACTGTTATATTCCTCATAATAATGTTTTAAACCATTAAGGATTGGTTTTTTGGAAACTTAGTTGTTACCATACTTATATATATATATATATATATATATATATATATATACTTTTACACATAAGCACCTGTACATTAATTATTTTAGATAATAAAAAAATGTGATAAACTAGAACCCTTGCACATAGTTTCATGTATCAAAGGAAAAAAATTCTGGAAAACAAAAGATCACTCATCAAATTTCATAATCCCGAAGTTGTTTGTGAGAAGAAGATATATAAGATTTCGAAAATTTCAAAATCGGTTAGGAAAAAAAATTATATAATCCATGAAACTTTAAAATGACCAAGGTGGATTTTCATGTTTGAGTATAAACCCCTTTCATGTGTCATATACTAAAAATATATTTAGAAAATATGACATGAATTAGAGTTTAGAAGAAACCAAATAAGTTTTTATAGGTATATATATATCCATATATACACAAGAATATAAGTGTTTTTACAAAAAAAAACATAGCATATTTTGTCCCTTACTTGGCCTGAGGAGGAGAATAACTTGAGGAGGATCAGCTAGAGTTCACCAGAGGGCTAGAGGTTCGGGTTGTGGAAGTGCCAGGGAATCCTTGGGTGTGCCTTGGGTGTGTATTTTTTTTATAAAACAATCCTATATTGATTATTTTAAAGATATTTGTATGGAATCTGAGAACAAAATGGCTTATTAAAAGATAGAGGAAGCTAGCCTCTATGGAAGACATGTGAAAAGAGGAGAACAGTTGGTTCACGGTCACGGAAAAATGAAGAGAAGAGGGAATAAAGGATATTGGCCTGACGCATGTGGAAAAAGGAAAACGATTTTGTGGGAGAAGAATAATGAATAAATAGTGGATGGTGAGGATTAAACACGGATCAGATCAGATGGTGGAGAAGTAACCACTTGTTTAAAAAAAGATAAACGGCGTTGATTTGATCGTAAGAGATCCAATGGTTCAGGGTGACATGGTGTTTTAAAAAAAAACACGAATGGTTGTGATTAGATCTCACCCGATCTAATAGCATATGAAAATGCAGATATTTTACCATGGATGCTGGTAGTTGAGGCTTAGACTAAGGTGGACATATCTGATCATGCGCGACATGATCCAATGGCCCAGATCACATTTCTCCCAGAAAAACGTGTCCCACATCGAAATAGTGAGGTGTTTTCACCTCCTTTATATGCCTTATCCTCCTATAGATATCTCAATAAAACACACAGCACACACAAGGGCGCCTTACACATGGGCTCCCCCACAGAGCCCTCGGCCTACATATGTCTCACCGGAGCCTTGTGCCCATGGTGGCACGCCCGTGTGCTCCTTCTCCCGTTCACCCTTCGGGGAACCTATGCCCATTCTCGGGACGACCTTGGCTTGGGATGAGGGCTAGGATCATCTACCTAGTGTGAGATGCCTCCCTTGGACCATCTATAAAGGGCTGGCCCTAGAAGGCCCCATTTTTTATAAAAGCCCAACTTTCAAAGTTCTAATTTCTAAAAAATAATAATTAATTAATTATAACTATATAGAAATTATCTTTTTAAACCTGGATTTTATTAAACATTTGGAGGTTAATGATTACAATTTAGACTTTGTCATTGTCAAAAGTATTTTTGAAATTTTTTAAACACTAAACCTTTAACATAGAAGGTTGTAAATTGAAAACTAGAAATTCTTATACTAATAATATTGATTTAAAATCCTAATTTAATAAAAATCATAGTTTAATTTGAAGAAAATAACATATTTTAAAATAATGTTTAAGAAATGAAAATCCTTACAATATAATTGAAAATTTTGCAAAGTGTTTTGAATTCATTATCACATTTGAAAATAAATTAAGTGTAAATCAATCTTCTACACCATTTCCTTTTAAGGTACATGATAAGGAATGATTTATAATTTTCTAATCCATAACTTGATTATTTGGAGACCTAAATTACATTCACCTATTTTTAATTAATTATCCAACAAGGCCATCAGAATTATTTATATTAATTAGGGTTCCATGGTCACCCAAGGCAATGGTCAAATTAGTGTCTTATAAAACCAAGCCTTAGGGTATCCTAAAACTCAAAAGGAGGAACACGGTTCTCATCATACCATTGGTTCTTAGCATGGTCACGGTGGCTTTGGTTGTTCTTATATTCATTGTGACGAATACTAAGAACCCATATTATCTTATTGGGGTTCTCGTTGTTTTGGGTGGTCTCCCTATAATCTTGATAGTGTTTTAAATAGGTATCATTGGTTATCATGATTTCCCTTTCGATATCGGCATATTGTAAACACTACAATTTTTTTATTTAAATGAAAAATCCTTTTTTCCATTGTGTGTGTTTTTTAATAAATTTCATAATATGTTACATTAAAACCATATTATTATTTTTTAAAGAGAAATGGTTTTGTTCAGTTATTATGAAATTCAATCAAAAAAATATCACATAAAATTATCAATAAAAGTGGTTCATGTTTTTGGGGTGTTTCATTATCCCCCTACAATGAATTGCGTCCTCACAATTCTTTTCTAGTTACATCGATAAAAGACTCCCTTAAAAAATTCACCACATCCACTATTGTGAAGGGTCCTCTGATGAGGCCAGGTGAATTCCCAGGTTGATGACAACTCATCTGCTTCCTTGGACCAAATAAATTTTGAGAAGAAAGGGTTGAACCTTTTCAAAGTTCATTCAGGAATCCACAGAGATGCTCGAATGGTGGAAAGTTCGGCAATGTCCAAATGGACCAACTCACGATGAATTCGATGGACTGACAATCGATTGAAGATATCTAAGTCATAGTCATTGACGTATAAGCTGAAACTGAGGAGATAGTAGATGTAAGTTTCACAAAGGTTTCCCTCCAAAGCAGACTCTTGAAATCTATCTCTAACCGTGAAGTTCCACCCCAGAGTAAAGCATAAAAAGAGTCCTTTGTGGTATTTTTTCCTCTGTATGTACTCGTCCAATTGGACAGTGGCTATATAGTGGTATATATAAGAATTATCCTGATAGGAACAAATAATGTCCAGACATATTGATGCTTCATAATGTTTATTTCTCATTTTTCGCATGTTTGTGAAAGGTAGGTACTTTTCTTCACAGTTTTCGACCAAGTTGGTCTCTAGAATCTCAGTAGGGAGTGATAGAATGTGAGTCTGTCTTTCCTTCTAAAAAATAATTTATTAATGTTCAATCATTGATACCCATCCAAGGGTATAAACAAAGTAAAGATAAAATAAAGGAGGGATGACAAATTATATTCTCATATAACCACTAGTTCATAAAAAGGATGGGCTAATGGTTTCCCCAGTTCCCTAATACACGAATTCCCAAAACTAGCTCAAATCTTTGAACCTCCCTGAACCATATGCAACCCGATCAGTCGAGTTCGATATCGTGGGTGCACATGTGTTGTATCTAGATTCTGGAATGTGGGGTGTAAAGGTGAGAGACATCGGTATGAACTTAGTGTTTGTGCACTGAATGGGAGGCTTCATATTCAAGGATGTCAAATTCCATCACTTTTCCATAATGGCCATAGGAAAAGACTTGACCATATTTGTTTTGCGGAGGTCTCCCACCATTGAATCTTCTTGGAATTGTGTGAGGGACTAGATGCCTTCCACTGTAGTGAAGCATCTAAAAAGTTCCTCATAGTATATTCCTCGTCACACATAGGATGGATATGGGTCTTACATAAAAAATATGTAACCTAGACCCTCTCTTCGGCGGAGTTGAAGTATCGGGGAGAGTTGGATACATCTTAGAGGTGTTTACATGTCATTCAAATGTGGGCATAGTTTATAAAATTTTCATTTCTGGCTATGGAAATTATGTTTTCTATGGATTCTTTCAGATGAGAAAAAATATTAGTACCCTGGTTTTCAAGCTAAAAATAAAGAAAACTCATATTTAGTAATCCTTAAGTGAATTTCTATTTGTTTCAGTTCTGGTTTTCCAAAGTTAAGCAATCTGAATCCTATGATACCAACTATGAGGACCTCACCTTAGAACACCTGGAGCCGGTGCCTCTAGAACATGATGTGTCGGTATAAACAAAAACATGCACTGAATAAATTACACAGCATGTCCCTTTCATAGGATCGAATTCAGTTCGGGATTCTGGGAAACCAGCTACTTCTTTCCTACTTCATTTGCACAAACTGAAACCAGAAACAAAAATTATAAAAAAATGTAGGGTGAGAAATGAAATTCCCAGTAAGGGTTTTTAAAACACTTAAAGACATTCCCCTTTTAAAACAACAATCTTCAAATCAATATTATAACATTTTCTTAAGAGGAAAACCTTACCAATATTTTCATAAGTTATTTTCAAACCTTTTTCTGAAAGACTTCTTTTATAAAAGATAATTATGCTTACATAAATAATTCAAATAAAACATGAATCAGAGAGGACATGTGTTTATAAGAAATTCATGAGATGTTCATGATTCAAAATCTGGTCATTTCCAACATCAAAATCCTAGTTATAAACATAATTTCATCAAGAATAATTTTCATTTAAAAGAAACTCACATAACCATAACATTAGATACCCATTCATGGTATAACATGCCGTTTTCTTATATAATTATTCTTTATGTGTTCACTACCATTATCATATAAGATTCTTAGAAAAGTGTTATTCTATTTGTCGAACAATTCCTTTGTTGAGCCTTTACCATTACATAATGAGGGAATGTATAATGTTGGACTTTTCTAAGGCCTTGCACCATGAAAGTATGGGTAGAATCCCAACATAATTGGGGTCAACCACCACTAATAGTTGTGGCCAAAGATAAAATCATGTTCACACATCATTTCACTTTTCTCATGAGACATCATCACTTTACCCAATGCATTGGAGTGCTGTATAATTTAGGGCGCACCCATCACATAATTTTAAGTCTAATACATTCTTTATATGTCTTAAAATGGCCTCATCTTCGTAGTGTTCATATTACATAGAAAACTTACATTCTTAATCCATAATCATTTTCATACATTCACATACTTTAATTGAATTATTCATTGACTAAAAAAGGACTAGATTTGTTAGTTCCAGATTTAACAATGCCATGTAGGAACTAAAACAACATACCCCTGCACATGTAGTATAAATTAGTTCACATAAAATGACGGGTTATCACATGAAATAACTACACATTCATTAAAATCTTATAAATGTGACCCTTTTTCTAAAACCATGTCTACATGGTTTGACATTGGGATACTCATTTAATCCAAGCAAGGTGAAAAAGATTAAATCATAAACTATAAATGATACAAATCATTTCTTGTGACAATTGGTAAAATACAAGGTGTGGGTTATTTCTTAGAGAAATGTTCATGCATAAATGAAATAATTGAACATGTGTACTTATGCAAGAAATTATATTTATATTTGAACATGAAAACTATCATACCAATTTCTTGAGAATTAAAGATTGACATACATGTACGTATTTATGTGGATTTAAAAATCATGGAAAACCCTTTTATATATATATATACTTATATATGTACCCAAGGTGTCTACTTTAAATCTTTCACAACCCAAACATGGCTATGTTGATTCTTGCAACCATTATATTCCTCATAATCAGGTTTTAAACCATTAAGGATAGATTTGGTTGAAACTTAGTTGTTACCAAACTTATTTTTATATTTATATACATATATATACATATAATTTTACACATAAGCACTTGTACATGAATTATATTTGGGAAATAAAAAAATGTGATATACTATAACCCTTGCATATTGTTTCATGTATCGAAAGAAAACAATTTTTGAAAACAAAAGATCACTCATCAAATTTCATAACCCCGATGTGGTTTGTAAGAATAAGCCATATAAGATTTCAAAATTTTCAAAATGGGTTAGAAAAAAAATTATATAATCCCTGAAACTATATAATGATCATGGAGGATTTTCATGTTTGAGCATAAACCCATTACATGTGTTATATACTCAACATGTATTTAGAAAATCCCAAGTGAATTTGAGTTAATAAAAAACCAAATAAGTTTATAAAGGTTTATATATAAGTCCAAATATTTACAAGAATATAAGATTTTTTACAAAAAGAAAACATAGAATATTTTGTCTCTTACTTGGTCCGAGGAGAAGAACACGAGGAGGATTAGTTGGAGTTTGCTGGAGGGCTAGAGGTTCGGGTTGTGGAAGAGCTGGGGAATCCTTAGGTGTGCATAAGGTGTGTATTGTTTTTCAAACCAATCATATAATAATTATTTTAAACAAAGTAGTAAAGAATCCGAGGAAAATGGATTATTAAAAGACAAGGGAAGTCGGTTTTTGTGGAAGACGTGTGAAAGGAGTAGAACAACAGGGTCACGGTCACGAAAAAACAAAGAGAAGAGGAAAAATAGGGTACTGGCCTAGCACAGGTGGAAAATAAAGAATATGGTGTGGGAGAAGAAAAATGAATAATGAATCTATGGTGAGGATTAAATGCAGAGTAGATTAGATGGTGGTGGAGTAACCGTGTGTTTAAAAAAAGACGAATGACATTTATTTGATCATAAGAGATCCAATCATTCAGCGTGATGTGGTGGTTTAAAAAAACACATGTATGGTTTCGATTAGATCTTTCAAAATCTAACGGCATATAAAAATGAGGATGTTTTACCACAACTGTGGGGAGTCAAGGCCCAGACTGAGATGGAAGGACCTGATCGCGCGCGACGCGATCCAATGGCCCAGATCACATTTTGCACAGAAAACAATGTCCCACATCAAAATGGGGAGATTTTTTCACCTCATATAAAAGCCTAAGCCTCCTATCAATTTCTCCAAAAACATACAACACACACAAGGGAGCCTTACACATGCCTCCCCCCTGTAGGCCTCGTCCAACCTATGCCTCATCGCGGCCTTGCGCCTGCGGTGGCGCGCTCATGTGCTCCTGCTCCCGTGCACCCTTAGGGGAACCTATGCCCATGCTCGGGCAGGCCTTTGATTGGGCTAAGGTATAGGCTCATCCACCTAGTTTGAGATACCTCCCTTGGCCCAGCTATAAAGGGCTGGCCGTAGCGGGCCCCATTTTTTATAAAATCCAAACTTTTGAAGTTCTATAGTCTAAAATAATACATTAATTATAACTATATAGAAATGATCTTTTAAAACCTAGATTTTATTAAACATTAGGAGGTTAATGAGTACAATTTAGACTTCGTCTTAATAAAAAGAATTTATAAAATTGTTTAAACACTAAACCTTTAACATAGAAAGTTGTAAATTGAAAACTAGAAATTCTTATACTTATATTATAGAATTCAAATCTTAATTTTATCAAAATCATAGTTTAATTAGAAGAAATTAAGATAATTTAAAATAATTTTTAAGAAATGGAAATCTTTACATTATAATTGAAATATTTGGAAAGTGTTTTAAATTCCTTATCACATTTCAAAATCACATAAGTGTAAATAAATCTAATTCACCGTGTCCTTTTAATGTTAAGGATTAGGAATGGTTTATAATTTTCCAATGCATTACTTGATTATTTGGAGAACTAATTTACATTCACTTATTTTCAATTAATTCTCCTACAATTCCAACGGCTATATTTATAGTCGTTAGGGTTCCATGGTCACCAAAGGAAATGGTCAAATTAGGGTCTTATTAAACCAAGCCATAGGGTGTCCTAAAACTCAAAAGAAGGAAGATAATTATCATCATACCAATGCTTCATAGCGTGGTCATGGTGGATTTGACCGTTCTTATGTTCGGTATGACAGATACTAAGGATCTATATTATCTTCTTGGGGTTCTCGTTGTTTTGGGTGGTCTCCCAGTAATCGTGATATGGGTTTTAATAGGTATCTTTCGTTAGAATGATTTCCATTTCAATCTTGGTGTATTGTAAATACTACAGTGTTCTTATTTGAATGAAAAAACCTTGTGTCCATTGTGTGTGTTTTTACTCAATTTCATAATAAGGTACATTAAAACCAGGTTATTATTTATTTATGAGAAACATGTTTTGTTTAGTTATTATGAAATTCAAACAAAAAAGAACACATAAATTGATTAATTTAAGTGGTTTTATGTTTTGGGGGTGTTTCACTGAAATTTATTTGGTTCAATAAAATAAGAGCATATGATCCCTTCTAAAGGATATTTGAACCAAGAAAATCCTAAAATAAGATGTGAATGTATCATAAAAAACCTTACCATTTTGGAAACTTTTGAATCTTAAGACTATCAAAGAAATAAATTCAATTGAAACATTAAAAATATTTAATATAAGGATCTAAATCATTTAAAATTATTAGGGTAATTATAAGAACCTCATAAAATAATATAGGTTCATTACAAAAACCTATGTCCCAAAGAAGGAGAAATTGATATGAATAACCTTTATAAAGATAATATCAATAAATTATCAACTAATCAATGAGGATATTACATATAACCATAAAATCCACAAAAAAAGTTTAAATAAAACAAATATAAAAAAACTAACACATAATCTTCACCAAATATTATTAATGAAGAGGTCATATAACCGAACGAAAGGAAATTGAGTTTAAAACCCATTAATACTTTAGTGACTTCCGAATCAAACACTTTTGATGGAGTAAAATGAATTATAAAATAAAATACTAATAACTATTATGGATCTATAATATAACATGTAAAGGACATTTATATACACTATATAAAATAAATTAGGTTTACCACATTAAAACATGCCTTAATGAAGGAAAATTGAGATGAAATATCATACCTTGAGTCCATAAATTCAATTTCTGTCCCTTAAAATCCAATATAAAAATCAAAAATAAGATATCTTCTTATTAAAAACAATTTATATAAATGATTAATTTATTAATAAACCATTCATTTAATTTAATTCTATGAAATTTTTAATTACTAAATCAGTTTATTATACGTCATGTGTTTGGTCTATATTTGAAAAAAGACTTTTGTATTTTGACTGTGTTCAAGAGGTAATTTTTCCATATTATAAAGAATTTTTATAAAGACCTATTTATAATTTTTATACATTAAATATTATTTTATAACCTACCATTAAATTTGTTTAAAAATATTAATTATGTTACAATCATGGAGATTTTAGGTCATACTTACTCATGAGTAATTTATCCATTTTGCGAAGAATGTGAGGGAAAGAACATAAGTATTATTTATAATTACAGAATTATTATATCATAAATATAATAACAAATATCTAAACATACAATTATATATCATTCATCTGATGCGGTGATGAAAAAGGAATTGCATCGCTTTGTGGAGGCAGTAATCCGCATATATGTATGAACAATATAATCATTTTTCAATGTATGGAATGGTAAGAAGATAGTTGATATAATATCGTTATTAAATTATTATTATATAATTAATATATATATATATATATAATCTATCATTATAACTAGTTTTGAAAGAAAAGTGGTGCCGGAAAAAGAATTACATCAGCTCATGAGGCGTAGTTTTTTATACACAGAAATGAAGGTTTCTTTTCCAATTTTATTGAAAAATGAGAGGTATTAAATTTAATAAATTATAATAATAAAATATAATTATTTTTTATATACTCATGTTTTCATATCATAATTTTTATAATAGTGATGAATTATGTTGAAGTTGAAATAAAATAAAAATAATCGGTAAAACCTACATCTCTTCTTTGGGAAACTACTTTTTTATTTATACATTAAGTACAATAAGGTTTGTAATAAACCCAAAATTATCCATCTTGGTTGTCGGTAGAGATGTTAGTAATGGATTTTTTAGGTATTTTATGGACTATAGTTCTCAAACGGTGTGCGGAAGATAAGAGAGTAGGACCCCTTTTATAAGTGAAGGGAGGGACACTTATGGAATTACCTAAAGTATAAAATTAATATATATCAATTTTCATGGAAAATTGGAACCGAATTGGTGTATTTATAATATTGGGTAAGGATGATTCCAAATAAACTCATAAAATAAATATTTTAAAAGTTTATATGAATGTATCACCCTTATCTCTTGATTTCAATCCCCTGTTAACCCTTTTATGATTACCACAATATCAAACTTTTTAACAAATCCCTAATATGTTATATAAATATATAAAAAAAATTAGACTCTAAACCTCATAAAAAATATCATTTTTTGAGTTTCTAAAATCATTTACTTGTCTTTTCTACTACTCTTTGAAGCACTATATTAGCATTGTGTAAGAATGGAATGAAATTATATCATCACTAAAATTTTGAAATAAAAGACCATAAAAATTATTTTATCTATTCTCTAAATAACCAATAATATTCATTTAGAACACATTTTCATCCTTATGTGAATATATAAGAGAAATTTAAAAATAAGAGAGTGACATTCTGTATTTTTCTATAATTAAAATAATAAATTAATAATTTTCAAATAAAAATGAAAAAATATACATAAATATGATTTTTATTTAGGGTGGGTGAAAAATAATAATCTAATAGTTTATGTTCAAGTTTTACAGATATTTTCATTCCTTATCATATTATTTTTAACACTAATTTCCTAATTTACCCTTACTTGGGAGACAAATATTTACTATAATGGTCATTCATAATGACCATAAAAATTTATCTTAAGTATTAAATTTTTCCCTAGTGATTTAAAATATGGAATACATTTTATCAAATTCAATTACTATTACTGTATGAAATCAATTTTAATATATATATGTAAAATGCAATGGAAAAGAGGTTTTAAAAAATGTGTTTTAAGACAAAAAATAAACCTATAACAAAATATGGTAAAATATTGATTAAAATATAACGAATAATATTGAATATAATTAAATAATACTTATGTTACTTTTAGATAAAATTAAAATAATAATGATTGTTTTGAATGAAAATAAATTACAGTTTTACAAAATCGTTATTTTGAACAGTTCACTAAAAAATTTATCTTTTTAGAAAAATATCAGAATTTTACCCTAAGATAATTTTGATATGAAAATTTATAAAACAATATATTTTTTACCACGTCAAATTTGTAAAATTTCCCTAAATTCTTTATTATATTCATACATTAAAAAGAAATAGAAATAATTTTTGAAGAAAATGTATTTTTGAAGTATAAAATGAATTCATTGAAAATTAAGTGCTTATTTCCTAATAATTAATCAATAAATATTTATTGATTAATATATATATATATAATAATGAGATTAATCCTATATATATCCCCCAATTCAATGGCTAGTTTATAACTATAACATTTTAATAATAATATTTCATGTATTGTTTAAGATTAATGTTGTGTATTGTATATGATATTAGATATAGTGTTCTTATAAAATGTAACATCCTAAATTTAATGAAAAAAACCTTATTAATAATAAATTATGATTATTTTTATATGAAAATTTTATTTTACATTAAAAATAATTTAAAATATGATTTAATAGTATTTAGTTGGGTTAAAATCCTAGTTAACTCTATAGAATATTCTATAGAATATTTTTAGATTTTGGAACTAAGATGGCATGGAATTATAGGGCCCATTGGGCCCTGACACTAAAAGAATAAAAATATATTAAATGTATTACATTATATGCATGTAATTTTTTCAAAATAATTGAATATCTCCCAAATGGTACATCGTGTGAGAAATCTAAAAACACCATTAAGTCTGGGTAGAGGGATTTACCCAAGGCACAACATAATATTTTTTTGCAACAAAATTTTGTTTAGACAACATGTGAAGATAACTTTTTTAATATTTTTGTTTTTAAATTTCTAAAAAATATTGAATGACACACAAATAGTGAATTATATTAAAAATATGGAACCACCCTTAGGTTTGAGGTGAGGGTTTTACCCCAGACACAACATAACATTAATACACGTCAGGCGTTTAGTCAAATCACACCTGAGGATAAAAAATTTTATATTTTTATTATAAATTTTCCACAGATAATTGAATCTCTCAAATAGTGAATTATATGAGAAATATGAGACCACTATTAGGTCTAGGGAATGGGGTTTTGCCTCAGTGTGATATAACTTTTCTGAATTTTGGGTGTTTGGTAACATCGCACCCAAATATTAGCATTAAATTTTTTATTCATATTATTATTATTAATTTAATTATGAGATTAATTTTTATTTGAGTCATCTTCATCGTCATGAATAAATCAACCATTTTGAAGTGGAGGTTGATACAAAATCCAAATTTTCTAAATTTTTCCACCCATTAAACTTTTAATCACCTTAACGGGGTGGAATTAATTAATCATCTTTAATTTACTGATTGAAAAGGTAGAAAAATGTGGGGTTTTTATTTTTTTGTTATGGGTTTTTTATTTTTGTCTTGAAATATTCAAACCTATTTTCCTTTTGTTTTCAGACGATCTCATTGAAATTAACTGATCCTGAGTCTCCTTCCATATGTTTTTTTGTAGAAATCATTGACACTTTTTTCATCCCTTCATGATTTGCCTTCCCTACATGGTGAGTTAGATTTTTATTTTTATTTTATTATTCTTATAAATTCCTTTTATTTATTATAAATAAAATTATGGAATCTAATGGATGAATAACAATAAAATAAATCCTGTTTTTTATCAATATATAATTTCTACAAGATTATTACACACTGACTGTAAAAATTTAAAGAGGATAATTGTGGGAAAATATCACATGTAAATTTCCTGTTTTTAACAAGGATAATTTTGTAATGTTATCTAATGATAACTATGAAATTTTTAAAAAATATAATTGTATAAGTATATCAAATGATAATTGTGCAGTTTTAGAAAAAGATAATTTTCAAGAATTATCAAATGATAATTACTTTGAAGTATCAAAATATAATTTCATCAGATTTCCAAAGGATAATTTATAGAATAATAATTATCAAAGGATAATTTCATGGGTTTAATTAAGGATAACTTATAAAATCTCTAAATAATAATTTCATTGAATTATAAAAGAATAATTATTAAAATTATCAAACTATAATTGTGATTTTATCAAAAGGTCACTATAAAAGATAATTTATAATAAACTATTAAGAGATAATTACAAAATAATAACTTATAAAAAATTATAAATAAATAATTATAAAAGGATAATTTATGATAAATTATAAATATATAATTATAAAAAGATAATTATAAAGAACAATCTTTTTGAAATTATCAACAAATAATTATAAAATAATAATTTATAATAAATTATCAAGATCTAATTTTAAAAATATAATTTTTAATAAATTATAAAGAAAATAATCATTATGTTTAATTTATGAGACATTATAATGAATTCATTTTAAAATGGTAATTTGTGATCAATTATCTAGATAAAATTATAAAAGGATAATTTATGTTAAATTATCAGGAGAAAATTATCAACGGGAAATTTATGATAAATTAGCAATAGTTAAATATAAAAGAATAATTTAAGAAAATATATAAAGAAATAATTATAAAAGAGTAATTTGTGGTACATTATCAAGATAGAAATATAAAAGAAAAATTTATGATAAATTATAAAAATTTAATTATAAAATAATAAATTATGATAAATTATAAAAATATAAGTATAAAAGGATAGATTATTAGAATTTATTAAAAGATAATTATTCTTTTGGATAATATTATGAGTGCATTTTCTGGTCTAAAATTATAATTCTATAATTATTTAGGAGAGACCAAGTAGTATCTCATGAAATATTTTATATCTTTTTTTTAAAATAAAATGAATGGTTTAAATTCTAGGCACCATTGATGAACCTTCATCATTAACATGTTGAAGCCTATGATAATAATGTCGCAATGAGTTATTCATGAAATTTAAGGTTTCTACTCCAGCTATCAAAGTACACATATTTGTTTAATCTTGTCATTGTAATTAAAGAATTTTAGGTAAGCGGTATGGAATCCATATAGGCCTTGTATATATAATGTTATCATGATATAAAGTTTACACTGGGCTAACCCATGATTATTATAATATGTATGTGGTTGTTTTAGTATCGATGAACTTACATGTTTATGTGTGTTTTTCTAGACTTTTATCTTTGTATTCATTTTCATTCTTAGGTACAGAATATATTGTTTGTATGTGGCGTAGCTTGTGGAATTGTGTTCTATGTGATGAGATACTCAGGTGGATTTTTGAGTTTGGGTGTATGAAGTTACCCAACCTAACATGGTCCCAACATCCTTCAAGGCTGTCATGGCTACCCTTATTGAGGGGAATTTATAGTAGATATCTAGAAGTCACTAAGATACATAGGTGGAGCCTTGAGGATGGTATTTATTTGTTTATAGTTTCATTAAAGGTGTGTGTGTGTGTGTAATCCTGTAGTAGTGAAAGCATCGTTGGATGATTACCCAACCTAACACTCTCCCAACATCTTTAAAGGTCATTGTGGCTATCCATTTAGAGGTAAAAGCATATAGGATTGATTATAGATACATTTCTTGTCATCGTACAAACTTAGCTTGTGGGTGATTAAAAGGCTAAGTGGGTCGGGTATCGACCTGATGGAATGTTTGTAATTCTTGTGATTACCATTATAAGGGTGGGTGATATTGGTTACCTTGATATAGGTACATTAATTCTTGACATCCTGATCAATAATGACCAGAAGCAGGTGGAGATGGGGTTCCTGGATGCTTGGACAGTGAGTAATGCCTCAGAAAATGTATGTTTTCCTAGAATTTATTAATATCATGATCTACAATATTATATACATTTATATTATGTTAAATATGCATTGGTGGTTTCAAACTGAGTATTTTACTCACACCATACTTGATCATATTGTGGTGCTTATATATATCATGAACAATGATTTCGTGAATAGAAAGGCTCATATGGTAAATGGTTGAGAGGTAGTGCATGGAGATGGAGAAAACTAGGATAGACACCAGAGTACCCTGTAGATGTTTTTTATTTACATACAATTTATTTATCTACAAATTATACTCCTAATTGAATTAAAACATAGGGAGCATCCATTTATTTATATGTCATATTTAATTCATTTTTCATAAGTACTATAATTATGTTTGTTATTATACATTCGTTATTTATATCACTTTTGCACTATGACAGAGGGTATATTCTCCCCATGGTTCCACATGATACCCTCACTACTAGTCAAAAACCTCTTGTGTGTGGGGAGGCACACATGATGTCATGTGTAATTTCTACTCTGACCAGATGGTTTGTGTTAGGATGTTATAAAATGGTAATAGAGGGTCAGGATTCAGAAAAATTTTCTTCTCTTTTCCTTGGGATAGGAAAAAATAGACAAGAGATATGATGGTTGAGACTCGAGAAGGGGAACTATGTCAGTGCCTAACTAACATGGTATAGTGGATATATCCTTGGTGGAATTAAATAGTTGAACTGAGAATGTTCTATTTTTTATATATGATGATTGTGACTATAGTGCAGGGATGGAGACTATAGTGGGAATTAGGAGGGGTATACCATAGGATGATGGTAGACTCATAGGAAAACCATGTGTGATCCTATATACTTTTTAGGACTTGTTATGTTCCAAATTTCTTTCATGTTGAAGATATGCCACCTTGAAGATATTTAACCTGAATTCCAGCTAAGGAAGCCCTGGATATCAATATTCCACCTCCCTTGGTGCGAGAGGATGATCCTCATCATTCCCATGTACCAGCATAGATGATCCAGACTATATAGCCCATTCATATGGGACCCTTTGGGATAGTTACCACTCATGGTGGAGTCACTCATAGGACTATTAATGACCATGATCTATGTTTCCAGCTTCAAAATTCTCTAAAATTCCAAGATCCTACTGGCCCACAAGATGTTGAGGATTATCTATACTTTATTAAGAGTATCTTTGAGTTAGTCTGGATTCCTGAGGAAGGATAAGTTATTTTCGAAACCTTCACATTTGAAGGGTCTTTTAAGAGATGGTGAACTAACATGAGTTATTCTGGGATATAAGAGGATCTAATATGGACAACCATTAAGTATATGATTCTTTATTATTAATTTCTAAAATGATGAAGTTGGATCATTCCAAATAGTTGATGGAGTTAAAAAAGGTTTTATGACTATATATGTATACTCTACACGTTTCTTGTGTTTCTTCTATTTTCTCCATTATTGTATGGGAAAAAGGCATAGAAGGATAAAAATGTTGATAGGTGCCTTTGATTGGAGCTCTAACATTAGGTTATAGGATTTTACATTAAGATATATTCATAGGTTCTTAATAAGTCCCTGGCCTGTAAGAAGGCCCCAGAAGAGGATGAGGCAGTAGGCTTACTTATGACTCATGGCATATTAATGACTTAGTTTTTACTTAGTAACATAAGAGTTCCTTATGATTGTAGGAATATAAAGTCGTACATGGATCCAAAGAGTGAAAGACAGTCGGTTTAGAGTAGAACTTCTTCAGTACCCTCTTCGAAAGAAAAGTGCAACAATTATGAGCTAAGGGGGCATTATAGAAACACATGAATAAATACAATAGTAGACTACCACAGGTGTGCCCATCTTGGTCATCTTCGATTATTTTTCTTGGAGGTCTCCCAGAGGAGCGTTATGAGGTCAGGATAGCTTTGGAGTGGAAGACCCTTGTAGAAGATACCATCTCCCCTTACAAAGATGACTCAGAAGATTCGTGGACATGGTCAGGAAGTTGAAGCAGTCCAAGTGTATATAGTGGATCATGATCAAATTGATGGTGATGAGAAACATGTTACAGTATGACTTACTCTCTTTAACATGCCTTTTTGATTTTCTTATTTAATTCAAGTGTTTTAATTATATCTATGAGTGGTGTATAGAAATGAATTTTGAAGATAATTAAGTTTCCCTAAATTTCCATTCTCTAATACGCAATTGAATGAAGACATGAAACCCCAATAAATGCGCTACTGGTAGTCAGTGATTCAATAAGTGAGATAATGATGAGAGACTGACCAAGTGGAGGGAATAGGACATCTCTATATCTGATATATCATATTGCTCCATGGATTTACCTTTATCATTGTTTTCAATAGAGATGCATTTTTTACATCATTCTTTTTACAGGACTTTCAAAAATCCCTTTTGACTAACTGATATTGAAAAGGTTATACCATCCTCAGACTAAAGGATAGTTTGAGTGGACTATATTCATATTAAATGATATGATTCAACCTTTCATGGTAGTATTTTGTGGATTGTGTGATGGTAACCAAGACATAGAACCTGTAGAGGCTCTTTACAGGAGTGTGTTTAATTCATCGTTTATATGGAATGAGGTAGGAGGGTTAGAAGTTATGGGGCCTTGTTTAGTTCAATATACCTCTAAGATCATGCTTCTGATACAGAATTAATTGTTCACTACTCATAGAATAAATATATCTTATTTTGATCAATTGAGACCTTTATAGTTCACTATGGGTGATCTGGTTTCTCTTGTGAGTGAATCCCCAGTTGGGGATCCTACATCTAAGGAAGCAAGACAAGCTAGAACACAATTCCATAGGACCACTTGAAATTACAGAATGGTTGGGATAGTGGTGTACCATTTGTTCTTCCCTCGATATTATTGAGGCATTCATGGTGTGTTCCATGCTTCATATCTTTGGAGGTACTTGCTCGATATTGAGAATGATATAGGCTATGAGGACACTAATTTAGAACAAAGTGCCTCATATGTGGAAAATTTTATACGAACTTTATGTCTGAGTGAGAAATTATTTTGATGGAAGATGGTACCACTTGACCAAATTCAGGGGAAACATGGATGGATCTAGGTAGATACATGAGAGTTGGAATCTAATGTTCCGACTTAGTGGCATTAATTATTTAAAAAAGAACACTATAGATACTTTTTAGGGCTAAGACGTTGATAAAGTGGTATAACTTTAATATCATATATTTTAATGAAATTGAAGACCCTCATTCAAAATAATTTATAATTATTTTTATGTGAAAATTATTTTTTTCAATAAAAATAAATTAATAGATTATTTGAAGGCTTTTTATAAGGGTAAAATCCCAGTTAACACCTTGGAATATTCTGTGGAATATTTTTAGAATTGGGCACTATGATAGTATAGGATTCTAGATACCTTAGACCCTCGGCACTAAAAGAATTAAAAAATAAGAAATATATTATATTATAACCAAGTGGTTTTCCTAAAATAATTTAATATCTCCCAAATGGTATGTCTTGTAAAAAATATGAGACCATTGTTAGGTCTGGGGTGAGGGATTTACCTTAGGAATGTCGTAACATTTGTGTGTGTCAGAGGTTTTGTCAAATCAAGCTCAAGGATAACTTATTTAATATATATATATATATATATATATATATAATTTCATATCTCCCAAATGGTGGGTCGTATGAGAAATTGGAGACCACCTTTTTTTTCCAAGATGAGGGGTTTACTGTAAGCGTGAAATAACATTTGTGTGTGTTTCCCAGATTTTTAGATCCCACTTGATGATAACATATTTAATATTTTTATTATATATTTTTCTAAAAATAATTGAATCTCTCACTAATAGTGCATTATATGAGAAATATGAGACCCCCATTAGGTCTAGTATGTAGGGTTTACTCTACCCACAACATTACTATTATGTTATTGAAGTGTTTAGTAACATCACACATGAGGATAACCTTTTATGTTTTTATTATATTATTATTAATTAAATTTAGAAGAAAATTTATTTGTTTCATCATCCTATGAACATGGAAAGCTACAATTTTCATATGAAGGTTGATACAAAATATTTTTTCCTAATTTTTTTTACCCCTTCCATCTTGCAAAGCCTTAATGGAGAGGAATTAAAAACTCGGCTTTAATTTTTTTTTATTTTAATGGTAGATTAATGTGGGGTATTGATTTCTTTAGCTTTGGAACGGAGATGGTTATGTAGTTTGGGGATATGATATATTCAAAAATATTTTCCATTATTCTTGGATGTTACTATTGAAACTAAGTGATCCTGATACTCAATGCCCATGTTTGTTGAATCAATCGTCATTACTTTTCTTCCCCCGGTGGATCTTCTTCCCCTCTCATTGAGTTTTATTTTACATTTTATTATTTTTTTTTGTTATTACAATTTTTTTCTTTGTTATAAATAAAATAATTGAAAATAATGTTTGACTACTAATAAAATAAATTTTGGTTTCTTTCAAAGTATAAATTCCATATGATTATCAAATTATTACTATTCAAATTTAACAAGGATAATTAACAAATTATAATTGTGCTTTTTTAAAAAGGGTAATTGAGGAAAATTATCAAATGATAACTAAGAAAATTTTAATAAAATATTATTGTGGATAATTATTAAAATATAATTTTGAAATTTCAGCAAAAAAAACTTTCAGGAATTTTAAAATGTTAATTATAATGAATTATCAAATTATAATTGCCCAAAATTATCAAAGGATAATTTATGGAATAAAAAACTTTAGATGATAATCACATGGGTATATGGAAGGAAATTTTTTTGAATTTTTAGGGTGTAATTAATTTGAATTGTTAATGAATAATTATTAAAATTATAAAATGGTAATTTAGAGTTTATTAAATGCTAATTATAAAAGATAATTTATAATAAATTCTCAATAGATAATTAAAAAAGGATACTTTATAAGAAATTATCGAAAAAATAATTATAGAAGGATTATTTTTTATAAATTATCAAGATATAATTTTGAAAGTAAAATTTAGAATAAATTATAAAAAGATATTTAAGAAGGATAATTTATTAGAAATTATAATGAAAGAATTATAAAATAATAATTTGAATTAAATTATCAAAAGATAACTTTAAAATCATAATTTATAATAAATTTTCAAAATATATTTAAATAGGATTTTTGTATTTTCTATCAAGAAGTAATTATAAAAGGATAATTTTTTATGAATTATTAAGAGAAAATTTTAAAAATATGTATTTCGATCAATTATCTAGAGATAATTAAAATAGGATAATTTATGATAAATATTCAAGAAAAATTTATAAAAGGAAATTTTTTTAATAAATTATCCGTAGATAATTATAAAAAAGTTCCCTAATTAGAAATTATCAAAAGATAATTAGAAAAGGACAATTTGGGATAAACAATCAAAAAATAATTATAAAAGGGTAATTTAAAAAAAATAAAAATATAATTATTCTTATGGAGAATATTGTGAGTTCTTGCACTGGTATAAAATGATAATCGTTAAATTATCCAAAAGTTAGAATGTTTTATTGCATTCGATATTTTTTTCATTTTAAAAATAAAATAAGTGGTTTTTGTTCTAGGAACCCTTGATGAAACACGAGTGTTGACGTATTGATGACTATAATAATTAGGTTGTATGGAGTTATTCTTGATTTTTGAGAATTCCACTCCACCTATCAAACCACACTTAGTAGTTTATTCTTAATATTGATGTTGAAGACTTCCATTTAGGAGTTTCCATACCATAATGGGACTTCTATATATGATGTTATAATGATATAAAATTTTTGATGGACTAACTCATTCTTGTTATGAGACACATCTGGGTGTGTGAATATTTGTAGAAATTCTTGTATATGTGTGATTATCCAAACTTTGATCTTGGTGTGGATTATCATTCCTTCCTACGGTATATATTGTTTTTGTGTACCATATCCTCTGGAATTGTGCAACATGCATCGATATACTAAGGGAATATGGGGTTGCAATGTGTGGGTAATTAATAAATGTGTTTTAAATGTATGAACAGTGATTAATAAGATAATGTTCCAATTGAGGAAGGCATAATTCATTAGGGTTGTTGTAACACACATATATTTTATGTAACATCCCAACACGAACCATTGGGTCCGAGATGAAATGAAACAAGCCATTATACATGACTCCCCATATGTAAGTGGTTTCAGACTAGTAGTGATGGTCTCATGTGGATCCATGGGGAGACTATACCCTCTGTTAGTGCGCACTGGAGAAATAAATAACCAATGTAAAAAAAATAAACATAATTAGAGTAAATGCTGAAATTGAACTAAAGATAATATACAAATAAGCGGTTCCTCCCAAATTTCTAATCCTTTAAAAATTATAAATAATAAGTAAATACAATAAAAGTTGATAAAAAAATAGGAGTTTGGTAATTCAGTCTATTTCTTGGTTCTCTCTAGCTCCATGCTCTAATGCTCAACCATTTACTATCAAGACCCTTTCCTTCACCGAATTGATGGTCATGAAATCCAAAAGCACACAGAAATTCCCGAGTAGGGTGTGAGGAAAAGAATCAGTAGGACACCAAAAGTTAACCCTTACCATAAGTGAAAAATATATATATTAGTGTAAATCATGACATCAGTAAATTATAAATAAATAAACATGTGTCGAGTCATCATCTACTGACCAAGCCACCATGAACCTCGATATAAGGACCTAGCCTTAAACCTTACTTAATCTTGAGTTGTTACAAGATTACACATTGAGGATCTTTTCGGGTTTAGAGTTTTATAGAATTAGAACATAAAACTTGAATTACATTCCACATATAAACAAAGTGGTTACATAAAGATAGTATTATTCATCCCCATCAATGGAAACATATTTAAAATAAAACATGGATTCTTTCTTGACACTTCCTTGACACTATCATCATATCATGTACCTTTCCCTTGACGTGTGAAAAACATTTCAAAAAACTTGGGATGAGCAAAAAAAGCTTAGTAAGGGATATAAAAATATGGAAAGGAAACATGGGTACATATATACATAATAATGAAATCATACATTACCCATAAAACATAATCACTTTAACATACCTCATCAAATCATGAATAAATCATAGAAATCATAAGACATAAAGGTAACTTGCGGCATTCTTAACATTCTTACGTAGGGAGTAACCCTCTTGGTAACGTTTGGAATACCCATCATAGTATATTCCCTAAATATCTTCAGAGAAACCTTAACGTTTCACTCCTTCATGTTACCCAATGCATTGGAGAGCTATATCGGGCTCACCTGCCCTTATTTTATCACGGAACCACCCGTCTTCATAATAATGCCCAAGAACCTCAACATAATCGTATCACATAAAACATGCATAAAAGAAACATAACATTTCCACATTTCAATCCCAAGATATCAATACAACACATTGATATAATAAAAACATTATGAAAATATTTTCAATACCAAAATAAAAGAAAATTATAACATGGTATTTATTTTTCTTTTAAAAAGAAGGTATGGCTTGTAGAGGAAGTCGAAACCCAAATAATGGTCACGGCGGCGGAGAAGTCGTTGTCGCCGCATACGTACGACAAAAACATTCCCTTTTGTTGTTTTTTAAAACGCTTCATATATAAAAGATTCCTTTTGGATAAACGTAAAAGTCAAAGGGGTTTATACACCGTATAAAAGAAAGTTGTGTATAAAATAAAATATGCCTCAATGAAAGGAGATTGAGACGAACTCCCATACCTCGGGTCCAACTTGACTCGGTTGTTCTTTAATCTCCTAAATAATAAACTTGAGTTAATTTCTACTTGTTTAAGAACCTTTTTCAAGTTCATTATTCCATTTATATCACTTATTGTCATATCATGAACACTATGTAATTATTTAAGTTAATAACGGTCGTTTTAACGATCATTGGTACTTGAGTCAAAAGTATGCCCTTTATAATTACAAGTTGTTCATGTATCCATTATATCCAGAATGGTATTCATGATTTAGATATCATATATGTCATATATATCCAGTACATTCATGCATTTATAATATTACATAATCATTTAGAGGTCAGAAATGAAATGTACCGTTCATGGAGACGGTAAGCCGTACGTACGCATGAACGCTACTTTCATTTCTATTTCATATTTTATAGAATGGAATAATAATGATATAAAGTTATATTATAATTCCAGTGTAATATAATATATAATATCATAACTCCATCCTTTATACGTCCCACATATGGTATTTAACAAATCAAATCACTTTGAGGGGGCGGTAGTCCGCACTTCCTTAAATGAATATATCGCGTTTACCCATAATGATAACCATAAAGGTATGCCCAAAATGAAAAATAAAGAAGCTTAAGGAAAACATAAACATATTATATATCATATATAAATATATTGACATCTTAATGGCCACCTTTGAAGGTGTTAAAGGAATGTTGAACAATCATCATTTCAGGAGGCATAAATTCACCATCCACGGAAATAGTATGTTCTTTAACCATTAGATGTAGGTGTGTGTAAGTGTAGATTTAATCCTTATTATAACAACATCCTAGTATATTGAATATACTGTAGTTGTTACAAAAGAAATAAATAAAAAGAGTTATGGGTTTGGAGAAGCAAAATAAAACAAAAGGACTCAAGTGAAGACTTTACCTTAAAATCAGGTAACTCCCTTTGGTTTGAGCTCAAAGGCTTCCTTGGGAAGACTTTTGACCAAAGTGAGGCTTCAAGGAGTAAGAGAGGGAAGTGGAGAGACAAAATGGGAAGGGGTTGGCCGAGCCAAAGGCTTTGGGAGTGTGGGTAAGGAGGTAGAGGTGGGTGCCTTTTATAAGAGGAGAGGAGGGGAACTCTTGGAAAGTAAAGATAAGTTACTTTATTTTAAAGAGAGTTTCGGATTCAAAAGGTCCCACATTGATATCATTCTAGGGTAAGGTGATAAGGGTTCAAAATCCACCCATACAATAGGTTTTTGACATGTGTAGGTCATAGATTTTACATTATCATTTCATTTTATTTAAATCCTTTATTAATGAGGTAATCGCTCCATCATCATGATGTCATAAATAATTTAATTTATTTAAACTCTAAAAATTATAAAAAAAAATACTAAGATGTAGGAAATATTCTTAGATTTCCAATAAATATTTATAGTCAAATATTTGACTTGTATAACCCCATTTAAAAATTGTTTTCGTGAAACATATTATGTTTGTGTCATTTTTACTTTTTCATTAAATAAAAAGTTATTTATGTCATTTTCCAAACAAAGTGGCTCCATGGGGTCCCCAAGTTGACCCATGGATTTTCTTGGTCGGCCATGACACATACAATGAGGGTAGGACATGTGTCAAGCTCATCTCATACTATTAAAACATTATTTTTACCTTAAACTACACTAATTACCACTAATCGCGATTAAAAACATAAAAGTTACTATTCTCCAAAAAATTATTTTAATCTCATTGAACCACATTTTACTTCTTAATGACAACCATTTATGTCGGATTTTTGAAAATAAAATCACAGAGGTGGTAAAATTTCATTTAAACGAAAAATCAGTTTCTTTAACTACCACTTAGTGGTTTCACTATTCATCAAAAATTGAAGTTTTTCAGAAAGATACTTAAACTTCACCCTAAGCTATATTTGATATTTTGAATTAGAAAATGATGTCTATTTTAAAAAATTAAAATCATATAAGTTACATTAATTAATTTAATAATTAATTCTCGTTGTCATGACAAATAGCAGGTTTTTTTGAAACAATATCAATGAAAAGTTTGGCATTAGTTTATGACCAATTCCAAAGTGAAATTAATCCTAATGACCACCATTGGATTAAATTGAAAAATTATATTCATATTACACTTTAAGACCAATTAAAAATATAATCTAACCATATAATTAAATTAAATGAAAAAGCAGTTTTGATGTAAAATGCAGTATTTTTAACTATTCATTAAAAAATGAACATTGTCAGAAAAATACCAAAAATTCACACAAAGTAAATTTTGATGTCCCAATAATAATGAATAAGTTTATTTTGAAAAACATAGCTTATAAAATTGTCGAAAGATAGATTTAAAAATGGTTTTCTATCAAAAGGCAGTAAAATAATCTTTTAAAAAATATTATTGTATTCCATGCTTAAGATTGGATTTATTTTCATTTTAAGCCCCTAAAACACTATATAATTCATTAATAGACATAGATAAAAATATATATTATTCATTACTTACTTGGGATGTTACATCCTTCCCCCCTTTAGAAAATTTTGTCCCCACAATTTATTTACTTATCAAATAAATGGGGGTACTTATCCCTCATTGCATTTTCGGATTCCCATGTTGCCTCTTCCATCATGTGGTTTTTCCACAAAACCTTTACCTGATTAATCCCCTTATTTTGTAACACTTTCTCCCTATGGTCAAGAATCTGGACCGGTTGTTCTTCATAAGATAGGTTCTCTTCCAGCTGAACTACCTCTGGACTCAGCTTTCCTTTCTTACCAAATTGCATCACACTTTTCCATGATGATACTTTGAGAAAAACATGATCACCTACCTCCAAAGAGAGATCCTTCCCCCTGTTGTCTGCATAACTCTTCTGCCTACTCTGAGCTGTTCTCATGTGTTTCTGAATCAACTGAACTTTTTCTTCCATCTCTTATACCAATTCTGGACCCATCAACTTCCTTTTACCCACTTCATCCCAGAAAGCTGGAGTTCGACACTGCTTCCCATATAACGCCTCAAATGGTGCCATCTATATACTGGAATGAAAGCTGTTATTATATGAAAACTCAACCAAAGAAAGATGTTGGTCCCAATTTCCCTGATAATCCATCAAACAAGCTCGTAGAATATCCTCCAAGGTCTGAATTGTTCTTTCTGACTGCCCATCTGATTGAGGATGAAAAGGTGTACTAATATTTAATTCAGTATCCAATGACTTCTAAAGGCCTTTCCAAAAGTTAGAAGTGAACCTGGGATCACGATTGGATACAATGGATAGAGGAACTCCATGCAACCTGACTATCTCCTTAAGGTACAATCGAGAAAGTTGATCTAGAGTGAAAGTATCTCGAATAGGAAGGAAATGAGCAGATTTGGTCAAGAGATCAACAATAACCCAGATTGCATTATTACCTCGAGATGTCTTCGGTAATCCCACAAAAATGTCCATGGATATGTTCTCCCATTTCCAATCTGGAACTGGTAAAGGCTGAAGCATTACTTTCGGTAACTGCCACTCTGCTTTAACCTGCTGACAAGTCAAACACTTCACAGTAAAATCATCAATATCTCTTTTCATTCCATCCCACTAGTAATACTCACGCAGATCTCTGTACATCTTAGTACTTCTTGGATGAACTGAAAACGGAGAACCATGAGCTTCACATGACAACTCTCTCTTCAACTGTGAATCACAAGGCACACACAATCTCTTCCCAAATCTCAAAACACAATCATTATCAGTGTTGAATTCAGGCAACTTACCTTTCTGAACCAGCTCAACCTTTTTCTGTAACTCACTATCTTGCTTCTGTGCTTGCTTGATTCTGTTTGATAGAGAAGATTTCAGTAATACCTGAAACAAAACAGAAGAACATCCTTCACCAAAAACGTCTATGCCAAAGTTCATCAAATCCTTAACCAAAGGATCATGTTCCAAAAGCAACATTGTTAATGAAGCATTACATTTTCGACTCAAAGCATCGGCCAATTTATTTGCTTTTCCTGAATGGTAATGAATTGTACAATCATAATCCTTGATTAATTCCAGCCATCTCCTCTATCTCATGTTTAACTCTTTCTGAGTGAATATATACTTTAAACTTTTTTGATCAGTATATATTTCACACTTTACTCCATACAAATGATGCCTCCAAATTTTTAAAGCAAAAACAACAGCAGCTAATTCCAAATCATGTGTAGGGTAATTTACCTCATGAGTTTTCAACTGACTTGAAGCATAAGCAATTACCTGATCATTCTGGATTAGGACGCAACCAATTCCTTTCAATGAAGCATCACTGTATATAACAAACTCACCATTCCTAGAAGGTAGTGCCAAAACTGGAGCATTCACCAATCTTCTTTTCAATTCCTGAAAACAATCATCACATTCTTTTGTCCAGATAAACTTAACACCCTTCCGAGTTAGCTTAGTCATTGGACTAGATAACCGTGAAAAATTTCTAACAAACCTTCGGTAATAGCCTGCAAAACCAAGGAAGCTATGAATCTTAGTTACATTTGTGGGTCTGGGCAAGTCTTCAACAACTTTTGTTTTTGCAGGATCAACAGTTATCCCATCTTTAGAAACAATGTGACCAAGGAAAGAAATTTGTTGCAACCCAAACTCACACTTGCTGAATTTTCCATACAGTTTATTTTCTTTTAAGGTTTTCATGATAACCCTTAAATGTCTTTCATGATCCTCTTTGCTTTTAGAAAACACCAAAATATCATCAATGAAAACCACCACAAACTTATCCAAGAACTCATGGAAAATTCTATTCATTAAGTCCATGAATACAGAAGGTGCATTGGTTAGCCCAAAAGGAATTACTAAAAATTCATAATGGCCATATCTTGTAAGGAACGCGGTCTTCAGAACATCTTCTTCCTTTACCTTCAGCTGATGGTACCCCGATCTCAAGTCAATCTTTGAAAAATACTGAGCTCCCTAGAGATGATCAAACAAATCATCGATATGAGGCAAAGGATATTTGTTCTTAACAGTGATATTATTCAAGGCCCTATAATCAATGCAAAGTCTCATTGAGCCATCTTTATTTTTAACAAACAAGACAGGAGCACCCCATGGTGATGTTCTAGGTCGAATTAAACCTTTCTCTAATAAATCTTGCAATTGCTCCTTCAACTCTAAAATTTCAATTTGAGCCATTCGATAAGGGGCTTTGGAAATTGGCTTAGCATCAGGAACTAAGTCAATAGTAAACTCAACTTCCCGATCTGGTATTATTCCAAGCAACTCATCAGGATACTCATTTACCACTGGCACATCATTAATCTGAACAGTTCCTTTATTTTCAATGATGTGTGCAAGGTAACATTCATTTCCATCTTTTACAAGTTTCTTGGCCTCTTGATAAGTTATCAATAGTAAGGGTTCATTCTTGTACACAAACTGAAAGTCTTTCTGAAAAGAAACTTCTTTAGCTCTACAGTAAATCTTAGCATGGTAAATAGGGATCCAATCCATACCCAAGATAACATCAAACTCTACTAGAGGTAGAACAATAAGGTTTGCAAGTAGGTTCTTTCCACAGATAAGGATAGGAAGATTCTTAAAAATTATTTTTTCCTCAACATTTCCCCCAGGTGTTTTTACCAAAAGTTCAGGAGTCATTTCTTGAGACGGTATTCCCATTTTACTATAAAAGGTTTTAGAGATGAAAGAATGTGTAGACCCCGAATCAAACAACACACTGGCATAATCTGAAAAAACAAAGTACCTGATACAACTTCATTTGACGGCCCGACATCCGCTGAAGTAGTTGCAAAGGATTTCACCACCCCTTTCTGCTTGTAGTCTAACTGCTTCCCATCACTCAAGCTCTTTTTCGGATACTCGTTTTCATAATGACCCATCTCATTGCACTTATAACATTTCACTAACTGTAAATCAAATTTGGTCTTACCATCACCCTGATCTTTTTCAGTGCAATCACGAGCCTTATGTCCCATCCTACCACATCGGTAGCCCTTTCCAGAATTCATAAGACATTCCCCAGCATGCATTTTGACACATTTATCACAAACTGGAAACTTAGTTTTCTTACCGTCAGACTTTTTTGAATAATTCTTACCTTTCTCCTGCCACCTCGGTCTCTTCTTCTGTTGGTTGTTATAGAACACTTGATCATCGGAAAACTCCATTTCCACCTTCTCAGCACACCAAACAAGCTTTTCATAGATTTTAAACTCACGAGAAGCTAATGCCCTTCGATATTTTGTCTTTAATCCTGAGTAAAAACGATTGATTTTACTATCAAGGTCTCATATAAAACTTGGAGCATACCTTGCCAATCGAGTGATCCATTCTTCATAGGCAGCCACTGAGTCTTCCTCTTGCCTCAATTCCAAGAATTTATTTTCCATCCTAATTCGAACAGCCTTAGGAAAATACTTCTCAAGAAACATACCTTTGAATTCATCCCAATCAAGAGCATCAATCTCATCAGCGTCCCTGATATTTTCAACCATAGACCACCAGTGATCTGCCTCACCCTCCAAATGGTAAATAGCAAGACTAACCTTTTGATTGTCTGAACACCCCATGACATCAAAAATCTTCTCCAGTGCTTTAATCCACCCTTCAGCTAGCACAGGTTCAGATGATCCTCTGAATGATGGGAGATGTTGCCTCATGAAATTTTCCACCACTGACATGTTCCTCTGCGGTTGATCTGGCTGATCTCGTGCATGGATACCACCACCATTTATCGCTTGAGTCAACTGTTCCATTACTGCAACAAACTGTTCAGTTCCAATTCCGACCATCTCAGGATGCTGATTCGGAAGGTTATTTCCTTCTACATTCCTTCCTAGCACTGCTTCCCTGTTTCCTCTGCAAAAAAACCATTCTGAACAAACATGTTTTAGATGAAGCAACATGGTAATCTTCAAACGCTATATCATTTCAAAAAAATATTTTTGGATAATCATTTAGTAAATTCTAACTCCTAAAGTTATCTAAACCGACCTTTGATACCAACTATAAGGCCCCAGCCTTAAACCTTACTTAATCTTGAGTTGTTACAAGATTACACATTGAGGATCTTTTCGGGTTTAGAGTTTTAGATAATTAGAACATAAAACTTGCATTACATTCCACATATAAAAAAAGTGGTTACATAAAGATAGTATTCTTTATTCCCGTCAATGGAAACATATTTAAAATAAAACATGGATTCTTTCTTGACACTTCCTTGACACTATCATCATATCATGTACCTTTCCCTTGACCTGTGAAAAAAATTTCAAAAAACTTGAGATGAGCATAAAAAGCTCAGTAAGGGATATAAAAATATGGAAAGGAAACATGGGTACATATATACATAAGAATGAAATCATACTTTACCCATAAAACATAAGCACTTTAACATACCTCATCAAATCATGAATAAATCATAGGAATCATAAGACATAAAGGTAACTTGAGGCTTTCATAACATTCTTATGTAGGGAGTAACCCTCTTGGTTACGTTTGGAATACCCATTACAGTATATTCCCTAAATCTCTTCGGATAAACCATAACGTTTCACTCCTTCGCATTACCCAGTGCATTGGAGAGCTATATCGGGCTCACCCGCCCTTATTTTATCACAGAACCACCCGTCTTCATAATAATTCCCAAGAACCTCAACATAATCGTGTCACATAAAACATGCATAAAGGAAACATAACATTTCCACATTTCAATCACAAGATATCAATACAACACATTGATATAATAAAAACATTATGAAAACCATTTTCAATACCAAAAATAAAATAAAAGTATTACATGGTATTTATTTTTCTTTTAAAAAGAAGGTATGGCTTGTAGAAGAAGCCGAAACTCAAATAATGGTCACGGTGGCGGAGAAGTCGTTGTCGCCGCTTACGTACGACAAAAACATTCCCTTTTGTCATATTGTAAAATGCTTCATATAAAAAATATTCCATTTGGATAAACGTAAAAGTCAAAGGGGTTTATACACCGTATAAAAGAAAGTTGTGTATAAAATAAAATATGCCTCAATGAAAGGAGATTGAGACGAAGTCCCATACCTCGGGTCCGACATGACTCGGTCGTTCTTTAATCTCCTGAATAATAAACTTGAGTTAATTTCTACTTGTTTAGGAAAATTCTTCAAGGTAATTATTCCTTTTATATCACTTATTTCCATGTCATGAACACTATGTAATTATTTAAGTTAATAACGGTCGTTTTAACGATCATTGGTACTTGAGTCAAAAGTAAGCCCTTTATAATTACAAGTTATTCTTGTATCCATTATATCCAGAATGGTATTCCTGATGTATATATCATATATGTCATATATATCTAGTACATGCATGCATTTATAATATTACATAATCATTTAGAGGTAAGAAATGAAATGCACCGTTCATGGAGACCGTAAGCCGTACGTACGCATGAACGCTACTTTCATTTCTATTTCGTATTTTATAGAATGGAATCATAATTATATAAATTTATATTATAATTCCAGTGTAATATCATTTATAATATCATAACTCCATACTTTATACATCCCACATATGGTATTTAACGAATCAAATCACTTTGAGGGGTCGGTAGTCCGCACTTCCTTAAATGAAGATATCGCGTTTACCCATAATGGAAACCATAAAGGTATGCCCAAAATGAAAAATACAGAATCTTAAGGAAAACATAAACATATTATATATCATATATAAATATAGTGACATCTTAATGGCCACCTTTGAAGGTGTTAAAGGAATGTTGAACAATCATCGTTTCGGGAGGCATAAATTCACCATCCACGGAAACAGCATGTTCTTTAACCATTAGATGTAGGTGTGTGTAAGTGTAGCTTTAATACTTCTTATAAAAACATCCTAGTATATTGAAGATACTGTAGTTGTTACAAAAGAAATAAATAAAAAGAGTTATGGGGTTGGAGAAGCAAAATAAAACAAAAGGACTCAAGTGAAGACATTACCTTAAAATCGGGTAACTCCCTTTGGTTTGAGCTCAAAGGCTTCCTTGGGATGGATTATGCCCAAAGTTAGGCTTCAAAGAGTAAGATAGAGAATTGGAGAGACAAAATGGGCAGGTTTTGTCCAAGCCAAAGGCTTTGGGAGTGTGGGTAAGGAGGTAGAGGTGGGGGCCTTTTATAAGAGGAGAGGAGGGGCACTCTTGGAAAGTAAAGATATGTTACTTTATTTTAAAAAGCGTATCGGATTGAAAAGGTCCCACATTGATATAATTCGCGATTAAGGTGATAAGGGATATAAATACACCCATATAATAGGTTTTTGACATGTGTAGGTCATAGATTTCACATTATCATTTCATTTTATTTAAATCCTTTATTAATGAGGTAATCACTACATCATCATGATGTCATATATAATTTAATTTATTTAAAGTCTAAAAATTATAAAAAAACTACTATGATGTAGGAACTCTTTTTAGCTTTCAAATTAATATTTATAGTCAAAAATATGACTTTTATAACCCCATTTGAAAATTGTTTTCGTAAAACATATTATGTTTGTGTCATTTTTACTTTTTCATTAAATAAAAAGTTATTTATCTCATTTCCCAACCTAAGTGGCTCCATGGGGTCCCCAAGTGGACCCATGGATTGTCTTGGTCGTCCATGACACATCAAATGAGGGTAGGACATGTGTCAAGCTCATCCCATACTATTAAAACATTATTTTTACCTTAAACTACACTAATTACCACTAATCGCGATTAAAAACATAAAAGTTACTATTCACCAAAAAAATTATTTTAATCTCATTGAACCACATTTTACTTCTTAATGACAACCATGTATGTCGGATTTTTGAAAATCAAATCACAGAGGTGGTAAAATTTCATTTAAAGGAAAAATCAGTTTCTTTAACTACCACTTAGTGGTTTCACTATTCATAAAAAATTGATGTTTTTCAGAAGGATACCAAAACTTCACCCTAAGCTATATTTGATATTATGAATTCAAAAATGATGTCTATTTTACAAAATTCAAATCATATAAGTTACATTAATTAATTTAATAATTAATTCCCGTTGTCATGACAAATAGCGGGTTTTTTTGAAACAATATCTATGAAAAGTTTGGCATTAGTTTATGACCAATTCCAAAGTGAAATTAATCCTAACGAACACCATTGGATTAAATGGTAAAATTATACTAAGATTACAATTTAAGACTAATTAAAAATATAATCTAACCATATAACTAAATTAAATGAAAAAGTAGTTTTGATGTAAAATGCAGTATTTTTCACTAGTCATTAAAAAATGAACATTGTCAGAAAAATACCAAAATTTCACACAAAGTAAATTTTGATGTCCCAATCATAAAGAATAAGTTTATTTTAACAAACATAGCTTATAAAATTGTCAAAAGATAGATTTAAAAATGGTTTTCCATCAAAAGGCAGTAAAACAATCTTTTAAAAAATATTAGTGTATTACATGCTTAAGATTGGATTTATTTTCATTTTAAGCCTCTAAACACTATCTAATTGATTAATAGACATAGATAAAAATATCTATTATTCATTACTTACTTGGTATGTTACACTCTATCCCTCCTACTTTGGCTCAATGCTACTAAGGATATCAATAAGTTAGGTACCACTATCAATGTAACCATGCTCATCCCACCCTTCTTATGGTTTTCACCGAAATACCGCACATACCATTATGTTAATAACTAACCCACTCAACATTTTAATCACCCATTACCCATATCCAAAGGAATCTATCTAGGGTATCTTCTTGTAAGCCACTATGTTTTCCCTGCTATAGGGGTGTCCATGCTCTCCTTTAAGGTTATTAAGATTGAGTTAAGTTGTATGGCTAGCCACTAATTATTTTCCATCTATAGGGGTAGACATGCCCTTGATTAAGGATTTATCAACCAAATAACTCAATACTCAAGGATCCACCTATGTATCTAAATTTCTTATAGATAGGCATTGAATTTAGCCCTCTCTAATGGTAGCCTTGTCCACCCTTAAGGATGTTAAGGCTTCATGATGTTGGGTAACTGCATACACCAAAACTCAAGGCTCCACCTTAGTATCTCCATCCATGCTGCACAATTCTAGAGGATATGAAACACCAAAATAATATATGTCATAGAAAGAAAAGATAAGCCACACCAAGATCAATGTTTGGATAATCACACATATATAATAATTCCTACAACCATTCATACACCCACATGTGTCTCAGAACAATAATGAGTTAGTCCATCAAAAATGTTATATCATTATAACATCTTATATAGAAGTCCCATAATGGTAAGAAACCTCCTACATAGAAGTCTTCAACATAAATATTAATAATAAACCACTAAGTGTGGTTCGATAGGTGGAGTGTAATGCTCAAAAATCAATAATACCTCCATACAACCTAATTATTATAGTCATCGATACATCAACACTTGAGTTTCATCAAGGGTTCCTAGAACCAAAACCACTTATTTTATATTTAAAATGAAAAAATATCGAATGCAATAAAACTTTCTCTCACATGGATAATTTAGGAATTATCATTTTAGATCAGTGTATGAACTCACAATATTTTCAATAAGAATAATTATATTTTTATAATTTTTTATAAATTACCCATTTAAAATTATTTTTTGATTATTTCTCATCAGTTGTCCTTTTCTAATTATATTTTGATAATTCCTAATTAAGTAACTTTTTTATAATTATCTATGGATAATTTATCAAAAATTTTCCTTTTATAATTATTTCATGATAATTTATCTGAAATTTAAATCTTTCACTTTTCAACATAACAATAATCATTTCTCTTTCATATATTGATTTACCCATGGAAAAAATCAGGTAATAGGAAAATATATTTAAAATATTATTATTCCATTAAGAAAAATAATAAATATCGTATTATTACAACATATCCCCATTAGAGAATAAGTAAAATAATGTTTTGTTGTCTTTGATGTATATAAATACATTAAAATAATTCATGAGGATGATACCCATTCCACTTTGAAAATCAATTCTAAAAACTAAAAAATTACAATATATTGGGAAAATTTTTTCTTTGAAAATAAATAAGGATACTTCTATAGAAATATTCTAGAAAACATAATGTCTATGATTAAGGGAAACATGTTCAAGTCATAAATTATAGAAAAATCAAACTTCTGTTAATAAAGTCAAAAGTTACCCATGTGGTAATCATTAAGAAAATTTATTTTAAAACATTTTAAGTGAAGGTAAAAGTTGATTTCAAGTTTCTTTAAGAAATAATTTGTTTTTATAAAATAAAATTATTGAAAAATTTTAAGAATACGTGGATATAGAATAAAGACTCTTGATGAAAAAGAAGATACAAGATTTGTATCTATTACGAACAATTTTCTTGATGTTTCATTAATATATAAGGAATGAAATTAAAATTGAGCAAGTGAAAAACATTCATAAATAGAGGATAATAAAATATATTTGGTTCCAATAAATAATATCATATGATCCTGCCCAAAGGAACATTTATTATAGACAATCTTGATATAAGATGAGATCATATCAAAAAAATCATTCCCATTTTGGTTTCATTTGAATCTTAATCCCATGAAATAAATTAATTCAAATGAAAATTTAAATATGATTTAAATATTTAGATACATGATATAAAATTCAATGTGATTTTATATACACCTCATAATGTAATATTTATTTAAAACATAAACATATGTCCCAAAGAAGAAAAAATTGATCAGAATGACCCTTAAAATGATCATATCATTGAATTGAGTATTAATTAATCTAATGATTATTTGTAACAAATATAAATCCAAAAAAATTGAAAGTACAACATAAGTCATTCAATTTTTATTTCATATGTAATCTTTGACATAATACAATCAATGAAGCGGTGATATATCCCAATTAATAAAAATTGGGTTTATAAATTATTTACTACATTATTAACTTATAAATCAATCCACCATGTTAATATAACATAATTTTTAACCTCAAATTCTATGAATAATGAATTATTCATTTTATAACATGTAAAATTTAATTATATATTCCATATAAATAAATTTGGTGTACAACATTCAAATATGTCTCAATTAAGTGAAATTGAGATGAAATCCCTTACCTTGAGTCCAGAATTTTCATGTATTTACACTAACTACTACATAAAAAACAAATATAAATTATTTATTTTTTAATATCCTTTTTTCAGGTTTATTAATATTTCATTAAACTATTTGTTTCGTTTATTTTAATGAATTATTTACTTACATAATCGGTTTAGTACACGTCATGTGTTCAGTTCATAGTTTCAAAACAATATTGGTATATTCACCATGGTTTAAAATATAATTTTTATATAATATCAAGAATAATAATAATGAAAAAATTATTATTTTTATAAAATAATTATACTTTTAAACCCAACCATGTAAGAAAGTTATGAAAAATGAATTATGTTACAATAATAGAGAAGGTATGTTCTATGTACACATGAGTAAAATTTTCATTTTTAAATAAACATAATGGAAAGAAGTTATGTATTGTTTTATACTTATAAAATAAATATTAAATAACAAAAATTATATTCTATATTTAAATAAAATTATATATAATCCATTTGATGTGGTTATGAAAAATTAATCACTTCACCTTATGGTTGTGGTAATCCACACGTACGCATTAATGAAATTATCATATTTCAATTGATATAAAGATAAGAAAATAAATAATATATTATATTTAAGGATAAATTTTTTTTAATTAATATAATTTAAACTCATTAGATAAATCATTCTAAATAGTTGTGAAATGAGTTATTGTAAAATTAATTACATCATTTCATGAGGCGGTAGTCCTTCATAAACACGAATGAGGTTTTAAAATCCCATTTGATGGAAAACATAGGATGAATTAAGGTTAAAAAATTAAAATAATAACATATGAGTGTGTGAGAGATAATTATTTTATTATTTCTCCATGTTTAGAAGGGTTTTAAGGTGGTATAAGATAGAATAAAACTAAAACATTCCATTAAAATTTGTACCTCTTCTTTCATCAATATAATTTACTGTATACCTTAATCCATTTATGTTTAGTATTATTAAAAACATAATTCCTATATTATATGGGTAGGGATGTTGGGAAGGTATTTATATAGGTGTATTTAGAACTATAATGCTCAAAAATGCGAGGGAAAGAGGAGAGGAGGTGTCCTTTTCTAAGTGAGGGTAGGGGCACTCATTGAATTACTTAAAGTATTAAACTAATATAAATAAAATTTCATAGAAAATTGTGACCAAATTGATATATTTAGAATATATTATGTTCATGAATATAAATTCTCTAATAAAATAAAATAATGACAAGTTTATGTGATTTTTTCACCTTTATCTATTTTTTAACCCTCTGTTAACCAATTTGATGATTACAATGATATTAAAGATTTTTACTCCTTATGGGCCAAGAAAGTTACTATAATAGGTCACGAAACAAAAAAATGTACCATGTTTGATATTTTAAACTATATAATATTCAGTTAGCTGAATGTAGGTTTTTTATAAATTTTAAATCCATTAATAAAATATAGAATATTATAAAATTTCATTAATGTCATTTTTGGAACTATTCAGTTAATTTGTCTTTAAAATCATCAAGATAAAATATAATTCAATTATATAACTTTAACATAACCATGATAATTTATATCTATATATAAAATTCATAGTCCATTATAAATTACCCCCAATTGTTTTTATTTTTTATGTTATTTAGTTAATTTTTCTATTACTTGCACTAGCACAATGTTAGCATTGGGTTAGAATTTAAGTAAATTATTTTGTCACCAAAAATTAAAAATAAAATACCATTATAAAAAAATTAGTTATGATCATAATAAAATTTAATATTCATTAACAACTAATTTTTATCACTATGTTAAAATATTATAGAAATTTAAATTCAAGAGAGTGGTATTTTGTATTTTTCATTAATTAAAATAATATTTTAGTCGTTTTCAATGTAAAATGGTAAAAATTTCCATAAATTGAATATTGGATGATTATGGTCATAAATTACTCATAAAAGATAATAAATTCAAGTTTTAGAGGAATATTTAGTCCTTATTATGTTAATTTTGACCTTAATTAGCTAATTTACCTTTACCAAGGTGACAAATATTTACTATGGCTACTATTCATAATGAAAATTATTAAAAGGGTATTATTTTAAAATTTTGAACCTATACATTATAAATATACTCATTTTGTCAAACTCAATTTCTATATGTTTTATAAATTAATTTTAATATAAATGCATAAAATTAAATAAAAAATAGTTTCTAGAAAAACATGTTTTTAAGAAAAAAATGAACTTGTAATAAAACAAAGTATAATAATGATACAAATATTATAAATTATATGATTTATAATTAAAGAATACTTATCTTCCATTTATATTAAATTAAAATCACAATGAGTCTTTTTAATCAAAATACATGGAAGTTTTACAATAATCCGTATTTTTCACTATTCACTATGAAATCATTTTTTTCGAAAAATCATAAAAATTCACCCTTATCAAATTTTGATAGGATAATTTAAAAAAATATTAAATTTTTTATAAAATTTAATTTCTAAAATTTCTATAAAATAATTACATTATTCCATCACAAAATATTAAATAAAATTATTTTTGAAGAAAACATATTTTTGAAACAAAAAATGCCTTTACTAAAAATTTATTGAATTTTTTCTCATAATTAATAAAAAAATTCTTATTGAGTATGATCCATATATATATAATTTGGTTAATCATATTTATACCTTCCAATTCAATATTTAGTTTATAACTATAATATTTATATAATAGTATTCCAGGGGTAGTTTAAGCCTGTTGTTGTGTGTTATATATTCTATCAATTATAGTCTCAATTTACAGTCATGGGGTGTTACAAGTATACTTATTGTTGTGATATATATTTTTTATTTTAACTTCATAATACTATTTATTATACATATGATTGTGACTAATTTTCCAAAATAGATAACATGGCTTTTGCTATTGGTGGACCAAGGGGGGATATACCTTCATTCATGGGATGCCTCATAGGATACCATTGTGTGATCTCATAGACTGATTAGAATAAATATAATTTTAATTAATTCAAAAAAAATAAATGTTCTTTTAAAATTCTAATATTCTACCATAGAGATGTTTGATAGGACTACTGGTCGAGGCATCATGAGATAATCTTGTTTGGGAGGGCTTTCTTGTACCACCAAAAGTGGTGTAGGAAGACATACCCCCAACATACTCCTATATTTGCCTATAGTGATTTATGTTTTAGATCCAGTTCAATAAATAATTTTTTTATTGTTCCCTTTAAAATTGGATACATTCAAAACACCATGATCGATCATGTTCATGACTTTCGTCTCTAGAATACATTGGATTTTTTAGGGTACTAAAGTCCCACTCGATTTAGAGGGATGAAAATACATTATCGAGGAAATTTTTTATCTTTTACAAACTCATTGGGAGATGATAGTTATGCTTGTGACATTCAAGTTCATGTAATTTTTCAGGAGATGGTGAACTATGATTAATCAGGGAATTAAACGAGAGGGACATACAAAAAACCCTTCTAAGAGTTTTTCCTCATTAATATTTCATAGGATTTGGGCATTTATGGGATTTCATGATATTATAAATGAGAAATATCATTGTGATCTTTGGGATGGACTCTATTATGAGCTATTGTGAGTATATAATCTACTATTTTAGGTGGGTATCATTTACCTCACTTAAGGGGGGTGTTTTTAATGATCGGTGAGTGGGAATTAGAATCTTGTTGATAAGTCCAACATTTGAGCTATATTGGATATATTATAGGAATTCATTGGGTTTATCTCTTTTACAATGATCAATTTTATCCCACTCGTCTTTTCCTCCTATTTTAGATATTTATCAGGAAGTGTTTGTAGAATAATTTTCATATATAAACACAATCCATTTACATAGATTTTTTAGATGATTTTAATCATAATTATCCATAAAATAAAAACTAGGGATCAGAAATTATAGTCTCTTTAGAATACTATGTACATAATTAGAAAACATTAAATAGTAATAAAATATTAATTTATTAATCTCTATAATGAGTTCCTATCTATTTTTGAGCTCCTATAACAACATAGGATAACCTTGGGAAGACATAGAAAAATGGATGAGCTAAAAACCCCAGTATGTGAAAGAATGGAATAAAGCATAGAACATAATCTAGAAGGAATAACATGAAAAAAAAAATCATGGCTAATGAATAGACATATGGAAGCATAATATAAATAACCTCAAATCAAATGTTCATAGAAATATTGGAATGTGGCCGTAATAAATTACATGACATAAATAAGAATCAAGACAACTATCTGGACTATATCACATGGTGGGAAAAAGTCTCATACTAGATTAGGCTTACTCCCGAATCTCATTCATGACATATCACGAAACTAAATATTACCCAATGAAAATGAGAGATTTCTAGGTTCACCCATCATAAAATGTTCATGAATATGTCCTCCACGATAATAAATTAAACATAAGGAATAATCATATGGTTTTACCATAGAATGAAGTGGGAATTGTTATCATGTCATAAGTCATAGCCATAGAGTGTATCATATTAGTATATATTACAGAATGGATTTAAATCATACCCAGATATTCGTAATGGAAAAATAAAATCATATATCATAGTAAATTATTTCCAACTAAAGTGAAAAAGTGTAAAAGGAGTGGTTATGTAACCTTGGAAATGTTCCGCTTAAGAAGGGTTTTAAGAGAATAGTAAAAGTACCATTAAAATGGGTAAGAGAATAATAATTAACATAAAAATAGAAGTGAAATAAAAAATAATTTCAGAAAATAAATAATTTTTTTATAAATGATATAATTTTTGAAACATTTCAATGATTAATCATTTAAAAGGGGAAACAAAATAGAGTATTTCCCTTTAATTGAATTTTAGAAAGGAATTTATAAAAGAACCTTTAATACGTGTACATCCCCAATAAATAAATATTAAATAAACATGGTGTATGATTGTGGGGAATATATATAGAATAAAGAAAAAATATATAAGAATAATTAAGTGATAAATTGGCAGAGATATGGAGAGAACATAACTTCAATTAAATATGGATGTTCTTAAATATCCCTTACCTTATGTCTGAATGAATTCTACACTTGCACATAATGTCCTAGATAATAAAAAAATATTAATTAATTACTTAATTAAGAACCTATAATATATGTGTTGGATTTATTATAATTTTTTATGTACATTTTGTAATGTCCTAGACCTCCCTGGTCCATAAATTTTTCAAAATCCAGTGTTTGGGGTGTTCTGGTAGGAAATAGTAGATCATTTCAATAGATTTCTAAAATTTCAGTTTTTTCATTAGTATAATGAATTGGTGGCTTGGAATCAATAGCTCAGCATTGGTGGATCAGCCTTGGTGGCTCAATGTTGGTAGGTCGAGGCCTCGGAAAGTCGAGGCCTCAGTAGTTCAAGGCATTGGTAGGTCCATGTGTTGACAGGTTGAGGTATCAATAAGTCGATAAGTCAGTGGTTCAGGCATTGGTGGGTTGGGCATTGTTGAGTGGGATCAGTCAATGGCGTTAGTGAGTCCCATCGGTGACTCGCTGTCGGTGGGTCACATCAGTGACTTGTTCCAGTGAGTCGCATTGATGACTCACGTCAGTGAGTCAGGCATCAGTGGCTCACTATCGGTGACTCGTGTCAGTGACTCACCCATTAGTGAGTCGTTTCCATTTTTCCCAGTTTTTCGTGTTTCACCCCTCTTGCGTTTCATTTGATGTAAATTTACTTTAAAGCCTTCTTTGAGAATTTATAAAGGCATTTCAGATGATATTAATTATATATTTAATATCATAATTCTCTATGGACATTTAAATTGTCATGTTGTGTAGTCTTGACCAGAATCCAAATATAATGAATTTTGAAACCATGCCTCTATTGATAGATGATCTGTCTCTTCTAAGTCGAGATCTTCTCTTCCCAGTTTGTTTCCTTTTTTCTATTTTTGTTCCCAAAACATTTCTTCCTGGAGGATTCATGCACCTGTGTTATAGTAATCTGTTCAGTTTTCCCTTGGATTCTTTCCTATTACTCGCATGACCACCTATTTTGATTCAAGTAATAACTGTTGATAATCGTTTATTTGGGGTAGGGATTCCTTTATCTCTCTTTTATTTGTGTATCATGTGGGGTGGGTGTACTCTAGTCCCATTGTGAATACTTTTGGAACCAAATTTAATAGAGATAACTATATGTAATAAATGAGGAGTTGGGAAGATGGGCATGATGATCACTTTGTTTTATAGTTTATCCTTGATCCATGTTGGGTTTTTTATTGGCTTCATACCTTTTGAAAATCATGGTCGTTGGTATCCTATGATTGCACACCTATTAGACTTGTGAATACTTTTTGTTGTTTCCTTTTCAAATAGCTAAAATTATGAAATTGATTAACCATGTATGCCCAGTTAAATATATGGATGCCCAGGATCAAACTTGTTCTATTATCACCCCTAAATTGTTAAGTGGAATTAAAGAATGAGTGTAGTTAATTCTAAATACACCTTGCTAGTTGGTGAGGTAATATGTTGTGTGTGGTTCTTTTTGGCCTTGTGTCTTTGTTTTTCATGTGGTGTTATAGTTAGGAGTGTGGTTCTGATAATGTGGTGGTTAGGGTGGTGTAATGTAATCTCAGGTTGAGAGATCAGTTGATTAAAGAATGGATGAACTTTTTATACATTGGGACATCATATGGGTAGTGGTTGGGAAGAAGGGCTATAGGTTCGGGTTGTGTTATGTTTATGGTAATGGATGCATTTGTTATACAACAGGGCTACCAAGTGTGGTTGTGATGAGGTGTGTTGGGGTTTTTTTATTGGGAGGAAGGAAAGATCAACATTAATTTGAATAATGGTGATGGTAGTGGTCATATGGGTGTCCAATAAAGGGGTGTGTGTTATGGGTTTTCTTACCTTGTTCCTTATTCCAAGTGTGTTATTGTTGACTGTGTTGTTGTTTCTTGTGTGGTGTTTGGTTTTTTCCCATGTATGGATGAAAAAAAAACATATGGTTACTTAAATAAATAATTACATTTGGTTAAATGAATTGAAAGGGGGTTGTGAATGGAGTTTACGGCTATTTGTCTGATGGTTCATTTAGAGGTAACAGAAAAGGTAGTTTTTTGTTGGAAGGTTGTTTTTTAAAAACCCATAGGTTGGTATGAGTGTTTGGTCCCTATATATATACATTTAGTTCCTTGTGTTTTCTATAAACAACCACCACCCATGTTGAGAACTTTGTGCTGAACACCCCCATTGTTATGGGGTAGGGTGTCCTTTCCCAACATCCCGATGGGAGGATGGATGGTTGGTTATTGGATTTTCTCTGCTCTATCTTCAAGGAATTGGTATCCCAAGACTCTTTGGACATGTTTTGGTACAATTGTGGGGCCCTAGTGTCTGTGGGTGAGGTATGCTTCTCTAGTGTATTTAGGATGAGATATGTTATACTTTACCATGGGTCTTTGGGATGATGTTTGGGTTTTGTGGCCCAAGTGTCTGCTGGTGGGATGTGATGTGATTATGGCTCACATATTTGTGGGGGGGGGGATGTGGTATGTGGAACCAGTGTGTGCGGGTGGGTTGTCATAATGGGGCTTGTGGAATAGTGTGGTAGAGTCAGGAGGTTTGTTGTTAGGGATGATAAGTTAACCAGTGGGATGTGTTGTGGGGTACCCTATCATTGATGTGCTTACTACTTTTCTTTACTTGACTTGTGGTATTTGGTGAGAATGCCTTGGTGAGGTTGGGGTGGATAGTATACCTTGTTAGATTCTTTTGAGTTTCTAATGTTTTCTCATAGTGGAATTAGTATTCTTCTCCCACTTTTTCATGAATGGCTTTGTCTTTTCCTACTGAGTATACTTATATGCTCACCCTATGTATATAAAAATATTTTCAGGTTACCATGGATATTTTAGAGACCATTTTAGAACTTATTAGTTCGTACATTTGGACATTTGTCATGTTGCTTCTTATTTTTTCTTTTTTTGGTATTTAATTAGGATCTTTTCAGTATATTTATTGTTTTATTACTTTGAACATGCACGTGGGATATATTTTCTCCTCTTATATATATATATATATATATATATATATCATGGAGTTGTTTTGAGTTTGATACATCTTATCTCCAAATCTAGGTTACTATGAAAATGTTAATTCCTCCCATGTTGTGATATTTGTATACCCTTGGTGTTGGTCACCTCTCTGAGGCCAACTAGAGGTGGCACTTAGTGATCATTATCTCTGATTCTCCATTGCCAGCTTAGGAGGGGAATCTTTGTAGATAGGAGGTAATGAAATAATGGAATTAGAGGTGACGGTTGAGAGATAGGATGGGGATTGGATTTAGGAACAATTAGGATTTCATTAGTTTTTTGGGAAATAGTGTTAGGGGATGATGGTTCATGATATAGGCCAAAGAATATTATCTAGGACACATGATTTTTGGGGGCCCCGTGATCCGAAACAAGGACTCTAAGCTTACCAAATGTCCAATTTAGGAAAAACCCTTTGCAAGTTAGAGACCCTAGGAAAGGTACATGCATCATGGTGACTTGTTTCCTTATTGTTTTTTCATTTTTTGGGAAATTAAAATAAATAATGAGTTTAAATGTATCTGAAATAATTTTCATACTACTCGGCCTTAGTAATCATTATATTCCTTTCATTTATAGAACCCTATCATCTTCCTCGTGTGGCTCTGGTAGTGGAGGATCAGTAGTACAAGCCATCTGATCAGTGGGGGTTGATCCAGAACAGGAGTACAATTAGTGGAAAAATACATTTTGTGGTTTCCAGCTGATAAAACACTATTTTATTGAATATTTTATTGATAATAAATGAAATAATTTCCTCACATTCTGTTAAATATGTTTATTTATAAAATATTTGGGATTTGATCATTCATTTGAAAATTTGGTGAAAATTCCAGTTTTACCCTTAATAGTGCACTGTAGTATTTCGAAGATAAATATTTTTATATTTATTATTTGAATTTGAAATTTTGTAAAAGTGTTCCTAACTTACTTTTATACAACTTGCATTCAGGACACTAGAGTTAAAGAGTGCATTTGGATGGAGTAAATGAGCCATTAATCCAATGGTGGTCTGGACTCGGCAGAATGGACATGGGTTCTGTATTTGGGCCATATCGTCTACATACGGGCTTGGATTGAGCCCATATTTTGAGGACAGCTCGGGGACATAATTTGGCACAAATAATCCTTATGGAAGGCCGGTCAATTCACGCGTTTTGGAGGTACAATTGGCGGTGCAAGTGGGAATAAAATATTTGTCTGAGATTTTCATTTCACACTTAAAAAGTTATGTATCCCTAGCCCTCACAAACTCTATTTAAAGGGGGTTTTAACTCTTTTAGAGGGATTTTAGAGGCTTTGGGAAGGTGTGGCCGAAAGGGTGTCTCTTTGGAGCCCCTCACAACTCTTGGAAGAAGTAAGCCTTTGTGCAAACCTCTCTTCCAAAAAGGCTCTCTTCTCTCACCTCTTCTTTGTATTTCTTTTCTTTCATGTTTGTTTCTTGAATTTTTCTTCAAATAATCTTCTGTGTTCATCCCTCTTATTCTTATCTTAATCTTATTAATTGGGTTGGAATCAATAGTGGAGAAAATATTGGGTTCTACCCTTTCAATCCATTGCATATGCAAAACGTCTCCACGATGACTACACCACCCATGGAAGAGTAGTTATTTTTAGTAATCGATCGACCTCTATCCTTCTTCATTAATTTATTTTGAATCAATGAGCTACTGTAATTCACATATTATGATCTATTAATTGACTTTTTAATTTAAATAAAACTAAGCAAGCAATTGAATAGTTAACACAAAACACACGAGGTCGGGAATTGTGTAAACCGTGAGAGCGCAACCTTAACCGGTAATTCAAAACCACATGGGATCAATTTGTAGAGTTCAAATATAATCCCTAAACTCAATTAATCCTAATTTCCAGAGTGGTTAGGTGCCTTAATTTACCACTGACCATAAGCTAATTTTAGAACATCAATCAAAGCAGGGTGTTGCGATTGCATGTTCCGAAGTTAGCCTAAGGTTAAAATTCACATCAATCTTCGTGGTAAAGTTAATTCTCGTAGGGTTCGGAATTTAAAAAATTAAGGGATCATAATTAAGTGAATATTAATTTAAATGATAATGATTAATAAATGATTGAAGAGGTAGAGTTAGATCAATTACGCCTTTTAAAATAGATTTCTAAAAAAACATCTTCTTGTTGTGTCATTCTAATCGAAACTTCATTTCAAAATTAAAAACAAAAAAAAATGAAATCTTCTTCCAGAAAACTTCTTCTAGGTTCATAGACTATAAAAAAACCACCCCCATCCTTTCAAGTAGTTATTTTATTCTCTTTTATTTTATTTTTAGAATACCTCTAATAAGTTGTTAAATTCACTTCCTCCTTTGAGAGACGACCTTGGTCAGCCACTCTGCTGCACCTAAGTACCCCAAATTACACTAATCATTTGAGGGCGCCCACGACAGCGCTCTTTCAAATTGGCGCCGCTTCCGGGGAGGCAATTAATTATTTCAACCAATTAGAGGTATTTATTTTATCTTACATTTTATTCTCTTCCTCTCTTCTTTCTTCCTTCTTTACCCAATCTAATTTTTCTTCTTCTTCTTTTAATTTCTTCTACTTCTCTTTGGACCATCAACTCAAACTTCTCATTTTTATTTTACTATGGTCCACCTTCTTTCTTTTCATTTTTATTTGATCTATGACACGAACTAATCCCGAAGATCTCTTAGATCTTGACCCTGAGATTTAATGTAGCCTTAGGGCACGAATCAGACATTCTCAATCTACAAGAAGCTTCAATATTCAACCAGTTGGTGAATTCCTCTCTTCTGGAAACATTGAAATTGGAAGAAATTCAAATTCAAACATAAAAGAGGAACCAATGGCTGGAAATAATGGAAATGAACTTAATAGAACCATTCGAGAATTGGCTGCACCTGATATTAACTATCAACCAAATTGTATTGCATACCCAAATCTCGAATCGGACTTTGAATTGAAATCTGGATTAATTCACCTCCTTCAAAAGTTTCATGGCTTATCTGGTGAGGATCCCAACAAACACCTTATGGAATTTAATGTGGTTTGCTCAACTTTAAAACCAAGAAATGTTTCTGATGATCAAATTAAATTAAGATCATTCCCATTCTCACTTGATGGAGCTGCAAAAGATTGGATGTATTATTTTCAACCTGAAGATGTAACATGTTGGAATGATTTGAAACGTATTTTCTTGCAAATATTTTTTCCAGCATCAAGGATAACATCTATTCGAAAGGAGATATCGGGTATCAAGCAAGCCCAAGGGGAGTCAATGTATGAGTACTGGGAGAGATTCAAGAAGTTGTGTGCAAGCTGCCCACATCACCAAATCAGTGAGCAACTCCTCATTCAGTACTTCTATGAAGGACTCACGCCTATGGAGAGAAGCATGGTAGATGCTGCGGCTGGAGGAGCATTGGTGGACAAGACACCAGTAGCTGCACGTGCGTTGATCAACAAGATGGCCCAAAACTCCCAACAATTTGGTGATAGAGGTACACCACATGTCAGGGGAGTACATCAGGTAAGTTCTTCTTCTCTTGAAATTCGTTTGATTGATACTAAGTTGGAAGAATTGACCACTATGGTGAGGCAAATTGCTTTGGCACAAAAGACATCTCAACCCCCTCCTTCAAGGCCATGTGGCATTTGCACTGAGACAAGCCACCCAACTGACTGTTGCCCACAACTACAAGAGACAGAAGATTGTGTAGCAGTGTTCCCTGGGAGACCATTTCAGCAACAACAACAACAACCATATCCCCAAAAGAAGTTTGATACAGTATACAACCAAGGGTGGAAAGATCAGTCGGACATGAGGTATGGCTCTGGACAACAACAAAGGCCACCCTTTCAACAAAACTTCCAGCAGCCTCCGCCTTACCAGCAGGGTTTCCAACAACCCCAAAGGAGATTTGAAGCTCAAACATCAACAAGTCAGCAACAAGGGAGTCATCCACCAAAGGTAGATTCTAATACTGATGATCTTTTGAAGAAAATTGTTCTTAATCAACAGAATGAGCTGAAGAGTCAAAGTTCGGAGCTGAGGGAGTTTAAGACTCAAATGAGCCAGATTGCCACCGCCCTCCATGAACTTGTGAGTAAAAATTCTGGAAATCTACCTTCCCAACCCACTCCAAATCCAAAGGGGAATGTTAGTGCCATCACATTGAGAAGTGGGAAGCAAATGAACGATACATCTGCACCTACCATTCCACCGGGATTCACCTCAACTTCAGAGAAGCCGCATTCCATACCAACTGATGAGCAATCCAAGGAGAAAGATAAAGGTAAGAAAAAGATTGATGATGTTCCTCCTAAACCCCTTCCTTTTCCAAACAGGGTTGTTCAAACCAAGAAGATGGCTGAAGAAGCAATGCAAAAGGAGGTTTTGGACACATTCAAGCGTGTGGAGATCAACATTCCTCTATTTGAAGCCATTAAGCAAATCCCAAGGTATGCCAAATTCTTAAAAGAACTCTGCACCAATCGAAGAGGGCTCAAGGGAAATGAGAGGATAAACCTTGGAAGGAATGTATCACCACTCATTTCACCAACTCTAGCAATGCCAACAAAGTGCAAGGATCCAGGGACATTCACCATCCCATGCACCATAGGGGAGTGGCACTTTTCTGATGCACTTTTTGATTTAGGTGCTTCCATAAATGTGATTCCTCACTCTGTATTCTCTTCCTTGCAGGTTGGTGAGTTGAAGCCAACAAGAGTAGTGGTGCAATTGGCGAATAGAGCTATGGAATATCCAGTGGGAGTCCTTGAGGATGTACTTGTCCGGGTAAGAGACATGATATTTCCAGCGGATTTCTATGTTCTTAACATGGAGGATGATCAGGTAAGTTCTCATGCCCCCATTATCTTAGGTAGACCATTCCTCAAAACTGCAAAAACTATCATAAATGTCAATGAGGGTACACTTTCCATGGAGTTTGGAGATGAAGTTGTGATATTTAATGTTATGGATTCCATGAAGTACCCCTCAGAGGACCATTCTGCTTTTGTTATCTCCCATTTTGAACCACCAATTAAAAACTCCATAGAATTTGATTGTCCGATGCTTAGGGAGATTATGAGTATTGGTTCGAGTTTGATGTCTAAGAGCACTTCCGCACATGTTTCTGATACACAATATTATCTTGGATTTGATTTTGATGTGGATTCATATTCTGATTTTGATCATGTTCACTCTGATTATGAAATGGCTATTGAGTATGCTGATGGATTTGATGCTTTATTCTATGGTTTTTATGATGTCTATTCTGATACTGATGCTCTTTGTGCACATATTTCAGTTCCTTCAATGTCTCCATCCATACTACACCCTCCTTCATTAGAACTCAAGCCATTGCCACCAAATCTGAAATACTCATACTTGTTCAGTGGTGAGAGATTACCTGTTATCATTGCTAACAATCTCCCTTTTGAACATGAAGAAAAGCTTTTGAATATTTTGAGGGAGAACATCAAGGCGATTGGGTGGACCTTGGCTGACATATCAGGTATTAGCCCCTCCATTTGCATGCATAGGATTCTCTTGGAGGATGGGGCTAAACCGGTGAGACAACCACAAAGGAGACTCAATCCCACCCTCCTGGAAGTTGTTAAAAAGGAAGTTGAGAAATTGCTCGAGGCAGGTATAATATTTCCCATTTCAGATTCTCAGTGGGTAAGTCCTATTCAGGTTGTGCCTAAGAAAAGTGGTGTTACTGTTGTTAAAAATGAGAAAGATGAGTTAGTTCCAATGAGGGTTCAAAATAGTTGGCGCGTGTGTATTGATTATAGGAAACTAAATCAGTCCACTCGCAAGGACCATTTTCCCCTCCCATTTATTGATCAGATGCTTGAGAGACTAGCTGGGAAGACACACTATTGTTTCTTGGATGGATTTTCTGGATATTTTCAGGTTCCTATAGCTCCAGAGGACCCGGAGAAGACGACATTCACCTGCCCATTCGGTACCTTTGCCTACCGAAGGATGCCATTTGGACTTTGCAACGCCCCAGGTACCTTCCAGAGATGCATGGTGAGTATTTTTTCTGATTTTATTGAGACCTTCATGGAGGTATTTATGGATGATTTTACAGTGTATGGATCCTCATTTGATGAATGTCTAAAGAGTTTGGGAAAGGTGTTGAATCGTTGTATTGAGAAGAATCTGGTTCTGAACTTTGAAAAGTGTCATTTCATGGTAGAGCATGGCATTGTCTTAGGACATGTAGTGTCCAAACATGGGATAGAGGTTGATAGATCTAAGATAGACATTATTTCATCCTTACCATATCCTTCATGTGTGCGTGATGTTAGATCTTTCCTAGGGAATGCAGGATTTTATCGGTGCTTCATCAATGATTTTAGTAAGATTGCTCTTCCTATGTCAAGATTACTTCAAAAGGATTCTGATTTTGTGTTTGATGTTTCTTGCAGAAATTCATTTGATGAGCTAAAACAACGTCTGACCACTCCACCTATCATACAGCCCCCACGGTGGGAGATTCCTTTTGAGCTAATGTGTGATGCCTCCAACTTCGCGGTTGGAGCTGTCTTATCTCAGAGGGTGGAAGGACGTTCACATGTGATCGCCTATGCATCGAGGACACTAGATTCAGCCCAATCAAACTACACTACCACAAAAATGGAGATAAATTCCGTTCATATTTATTGGGCTCTAAAGTAGTTGTTTTTTCTGACCATGCAGCTTTGAGGTACCTCCTAAAGAAGCCAGATGCTAAGCCACGACTTATCCGTTGGATGCTCCTTCTTCAAAAGTTTGACCTTGAGATAAAGGACAAGAAGGGGTTAGAGAATTTGGTGGCAGACCACATGAGTAGGCTTACTCACACACTAGAGGGTGACACCTTGGACCAGGTACCACTTCAGGACACTTTCCCCGATGAGCATCTCTATACCATCTCAGGTAAGCATCCTTGGTATGCTGATTTAGTTAATTACATTGTTGGCTCTGAAATCCCAGTAAATTTGAAGAAGCATCAAGTCTAAAAATTAAAAAGTGATTCTAGGTTTTATGTGTGGGATGATCCTTACCTCTGGCGCATGTGTAGTGACCAAGTTATTAGGAGGTGTATTCCTGATCATGAGTTTGAGTCTGTTTTGCAATTCTGTCATACACTTGCATGTGGTGGACACTTTGGACCCCAACGGATAGCTAGGAAAGTTTTGGACTCTGGATTATATTGGCCTAGTTTATTCCATGATGCCCATGTGTTTTGTAAGTCATTCACTCGTTGCCAACACACTGGGAACATTTCTAAGAGACATGAGATGCCCCAACAACCCATACTATTCTGTGAGATTTTTGATGTATGGGGCATCGACTTTATGGGTCCTTTTCCTAGTTCATTTGGATTTTTGTATATTTTGGTTGCAGTTGATTATGTGAGTAAATGGGTGGAGGCCAAGGCCACCAGGACTGACGATTCTCATGTTGTTGTGGACTTTGTCAAAGCATAGATTTTTTGCAGGTTTGGAGTACCAAAGGCCATCATCAGTGACCAAGGGACACACTTTTGCAATAGGAATTTTTCTTCCCTCCTTCGAAAGTATGGGGTGACACACAAAACATCAACACCATACCACCCCCAAACGAATGGCCAGGCTGAGGTTTCAAATCGTGAGTTGAAACAAATCTTGGAGAAAACCGTGCATCCAAATAGGAAGGATTGGAGCAAGTGCTTGGATGATGCATTGTGGGCTTATAGGACAGCATACAAGACCCCCATTGGTATGTCCCCATTTCGGATTGTTTTTGGGAAAGCGTGTCATCTCCCCGTGGAAGTCGATCATCGGGCATATTGGGCTATAAAGAAATGTAACATGGATTTGGCCCAAGCTGGAATTCAAAGGAAGTTGCAAATTCAAGAGCTTGAGGAGATTCGACTATCATCATATGAGAACTCAAGGCTCTACAAGGAAAGATCAAAAGCATCTCATGACAAAATGATCCAACAAAGGGAGTTTCATGTTGGAGAGAAAGCCCTTCTCTATAGTTCACGACTGAAGTTGATGCCTGGTAAGTTGTGTTCCAGATGGTTAGGTCCATATATTTTGTCTAATGTTTTTCCTTATGGTGCAGTGGAGATCACACAAGAGGACACTGGAAGGAGCTTTACAGTCAATGGGCAACGTTTGAAGAGATACATTGAGGGACATCCTACTGATGCAGTGGATTTTATCACACTACATGACCCCATCATCACTTGATCACATCAGGCTGTTCCTAACCCTTTCACTTTTATATTATTTGTCCTATTTAAAAATTCTGCATTTCATGTGCATATATCATCTCACGGGTTCACATTGAGTACAATGCAATATTTTAAGTGTGGGGGAGGGAACCTTTTAGTTTAGTAATTTCAATTGCTTTCCTGTTCAAAAAAAACCAAAAAAAAAATTTGTGTTTTTTAAAATTTGTGTGTTTATTTTACAATTTTCTTTGTGTTTTTGAAACTTTTGGGCTGAAATGATTCTCATAACCATTTTTAAATCCATGTCAATAAGTGAAAAAATTTTCCCCTTGAAACTAAGCTTAAATGAATGCTGAAATGACTTTGTTTCAAGTTCAAACATTTAGTAATTTCATGAAAAGTACGCTGAATTTTGAATCCCATGCCAATCTCACTGTCTTAATATTTGAAATCACTTTCCTGTGAGGCTTCTAAACCATTATTTTCATATTCTTTACATTCACCTGACTTCTTGAGAGAACCAAACCATGCTTGATTTAACCAGAATTTGATCTATTCCTGTCAAAACTTGAGGGTTTGAGGTACATATGTTTAAATGATTGAGGCATTTGTTTGGTATTAAAGCCCCTATTTCAACGAATCCTTTTTTATAATGGCCTACCTTGAATATTTAATCCTTGTAGCCCTTATAATCCATGCACAGCCTGTTAGGTTAAGCCACATTACAAGCCAATTTTCCCTATCCAACCAACTCTTGAAGTGAAATTGCATAATCTAGTTGAGCTTAAGTGTGGGGGAAGTTGTCTTGGGTTTTGCCACCACATTCTCTGATACTTTAGGTGGAAAATTAAATTCTGAAGAGATGTGTTTGCTGCTAAAGAAAGTCATTATATTGAAAGTTGTGCCTTTTCTGGAGCTTTCATGACAAGTGAAGCTGTGCCTTTTCTGGAGCTTCTAATTGAGGTGGAAAGTTGTGCCCATCTGGAGCTTTCAAGAAAATCATGTTTGAGAAGATTGAAATTTTTTTATGCTGAAATGATGAATGGTGTAAACCTTTGATGACTTCTCATGATGATGGAGCTGAATTGATACTATGGGGATTGAAGAGAAGACCATATTTAAGTGAAAATTAGATTAATGCAATTTTGCTTCAAAAGATTCAAGCCCTCCTCATTCAGCCTCAGAGTTTTTCACATCTTAATCCTACCAACCAAAAGCCACAGAACAACCTTAAAAAGTCCTCATGATAAACATATGTCCTTGACTCACATAGGGTAGCGATGTAGGAATATATCAAGCCTATGGTGACCCTTGTATGAGTTTGGATGAGAAAGACATTGCAAAAAAATTGATATTTGAGTGATGAGAGAAAATTCAAGCGAGGTAAGTGTTTTGTGCATGGGAGGATAAATGAAGTGGAAATATATTGAATGATATAAATGGAGAACTTGAAATAAGGTTTTTTATGAGGAATTATATCTTTTTATTCTTGGTGTGAAATTGATTGATCTTAAGGATATGTGTTTTAAAATTGGTTTTGATTTGATATTGATGTTTACTTGATATGAGGTTTTGCCCAGGTGTGCAAAAGGGTAAGTGTGGGGGAGTTGATAAAACACTATTTTATTTAATATTTTATTGATAATAAATGAAATAATTTCCTCAAATTGTGTTAAATATGTTTATTTATAAAATATTTGGGATTTGATCATTCATTTGAAAATTTGGTGAAAATTCCAGTTTTACCCTTAATAGTGCACTGTAGTATTTCGAAGATAAATATTTTTATATTTATTATTTGAATTTTAACTTTTGTAAAAGTGTTCCTAACTTCATTTTATACAACTTTCATGCATGACACTAGAGCTAAAGAGTGCATTTGGATGGAGTAAATGAGCCATTAATCCAATGGTGGGCTGGACTCGGCAGAATGGACATGGGTTCTGTATTTGGGCCATATCTTCTACATACGGGCTTGGATGGAGCCCAAATTTTGATGAAAGCTCGGGGCCATGATTGGACACAAATCATCCTTCTTGAAGGCCGGTCAATTCACGAGTTGTGGAGGTCAAATGTGCGGTGCAAGGTGGAATAAAATATTTGGCCGAGATTTTCATTTCACACTTAAAAAGTTATGTATCCCTAGCCCTCAAAAACTCTATTTAAAGGGGGTTTTAACTCTTTGAGAGGTCTGTTAGAGGCTTTGGGAAGGTTTGGCCGAAAGGGTGTCTCTTGGGAGCCCCTCACAACTCTTGGAAGAAGTAAGCCTTTGTGCAAACCTCTCTTCCAAAAAGGCTCTCATCTCTCACCTCTTCTTTGTATTTCTTTTCTTTCATGTTTGTTTCTTGAATTTTTCTTCAAATAATCTTCTTTGTTAATCCCTCTTATTCTTCTCTTAATATTCTTAATTGGGTTGGAATAAAGAGTGTAGAAAATATTGGGTTCTACCCTTTCAATCCATTGCTTATGCAAAACGTCTCCACGATGACTACACCACCCATGGAAGAGTAGTTCTTTTTGGTAATCGATCGACCTCTATCCTTCTTCATTCATTTATTTTGAATCAATGAGCTACTGTAATTCACATATTATGATCTATTAATTGACTTTTTAATTTAAATGAAACTAAGCAAGAAATTGAATAGTTAACACAAAACACGCGAGGTCGGGAATTGTGTGAACTGTGAGAGCGCAACCTTAACCGGTAATTCAAAAACACATGGGATCAATTTGTATAGTTAAAATATAATCCCTAAACGCAATTAATCCTAATTTCCAGAGTGATTATGTGCCTTAATTTACCACTGACCATAAGCTAATTTTAGAACATCAATCAAAGCAGAGTGTTGCGATTGCATGTTCCGAAGTTAGCCTAAGGTTAAAATTCACATCAATCTTCGTGGTAAAGTTAATTCTCGTAGGGTTCGGGATTTAACAAATTAAGGGATCATAATTAAGTGAATATTAATTTAAATGATAATGATTAATAATTGATTGAAGAGGTAGAGTTAGATTTATTACGCCTTTTAAAATAGATTTCTAAAAAAACATCTTCTTGTTGTGTCATTCTAATCGAAACTTCATTTCAAAATTAAAAACAAAAAAAATGCAATCTTCTTCCAGAAAACTTCTTCTAGGTTCATAAACTATAAAAAAAACCACCCCCATCCTTTCAAGTAGTTATTTTATTCTCTTTTATTTTATTTTTTTAATACCTCTAATAAGTTGTTAAATTCACTTCCTCCTTTGAGAGACGACCTTGGTCAGCCACTCTGCTGCACCTAAGTACCCCAAATTACACTAATCATTTGAGGGTGCCCACGACAGCGCTCTTTCACCAGCTGTAGACTATAGGAAAGGATTAGGGTATTGTCTCAGACATCGAGATATAGAGATAGATTGAGGAGCTCTAGATCACCTTCAGCATGATCCAGGCTCTAATAGAGTACTGGGTTCCATTGGCAGATAGTCAGATGAGGGGAGCTATACACCAGTGGTGGATGATGTATCCAAAGGAGAGGGAAAAGGTTGATGTTCTGTGGGTCAATTTTGAGAAGGAGTGATGGGAACAATTACTTTCTTCGGCCATGAAGTCTAAGAAGCAAGAGGACCTACTCACCCTCTAAAGGGGACAATGTCGGTATGTGAACTGGGGATAAAGTTAATGTATATCCTTCACTTTTCACCATATCTCTAGGGATGAAAATTCTTGGGAGATATTCTTAGAGGGGGAACTTTATCCCTCTCTCCAATACACAATTACTCCCTTCATCTTGCTGACGTACCTAGAGGTAAAGAATAAGGTATAGGTAGTTGAGAAAATGCACTCGAGAGGAGGTCTACCACGAGAGGGGATCCAGTAGGGTTGTATAAAGGGAAAGGCTTCCTACCGTAGCTCTCAAGCACAAGGTCCTTCAACGATTTCTCCAGTAGGGATTCGACCTCAACTGTTTCAGTTTTGACCTTATCATCCTCATGCTTTTCCCATAGTCATGGGACCATGGTTTTTCTATTGGGGAGTTTGTAGGAACCTTCAGATTTAGTACCTAGTTTATGCTCAGTATGGTGGATTTGGAAAGGTTTAGCACCAATCACAGAGGAAGTTTATGGATAGGAAAGTTTAGCAGTAGGAAAAAAGGCTCATGATCCACCAAGGGGATACATAGTAGGTGGAGCCTGACCATAGGGTATTCCATAGGGTCCTTTACCCGGGCATGGTCGAGTAGGTTGTTGATAGTGTAGGGGTAGAGGAGCTAGGCATGAATAGTTGGATGTCGCAAAGATAGCAGTTCCAACAGTTCCAACGATCATTTGATGTACGATCAGTGTGTTCAATACTCTTTAATGTGTTTGTTTGATTTAGTATATTTTCACTCTTTTGATGAATTAGGTCTAGCCCATGTTTTGGTACTATACATAGAGAGACTTTTTGTAACCTTGGTGTTGAGTACACCATTCAGAGTTCAGACCAGCATGTTTGACATTTTCTAGTGATGTAGACTGATTTTTGGGCCGCATCAGTCTAGTGGGGATCACATATTACTATAAATGAAGCCATATGATATCATCCTTGGAATCAACACGTTGTTCTCTCATTATGTTATCATCAACTGTTTCTGGAGGAGATTCATGTTTTCAGATCTGGATGGCCAACATATAGTTTTTATTTGTGGTAAAAGTTGTCAGATGGCCAATCGACACATGAAGCCTCTTCCTTTCTTATTGGTCGAGCTATAAGTGGAATCGATGGACATTTAGATGGTGTAGTTCTTGCATGTTTTAATGGAGTTCATGGATGTTTTCCTTAAGTAGGGTGTGAATCTACCCCCTTGATGTGGATTTGAGTTTGAGATAGACTTAAAATCATGTGATATTATTATTTTGATGGATCATTATTTGATGTCACCTTCTGAGATATAGGAATTGAAAATATAGATCAGCATCTTGAGGAAGAAGGGCTTTATCAGGCCTATTGTGTCATCGTGGGGTGATGCGGTCTTGTTTTTTAAGAAGGCAGATGGTGGTTTGAGGTTGTGTATAGACTACTTGTGGTTGAATCAGGTGATGGTCAAAACCATTACCCTCTCCCAAGGATAGATGATCTTTTTGACCATCTAATGGGAGATAGTTGGTTTTTCAAGATCTATCTATAGTACGGGTATCACCAGTTCAGTTTGAATGAGGGTGACATCCAAAAGACTACTTTCAGTTGAAGCTATAGGCACATCGAGTTTGTGGTTCTATCATTTGGTGATATGAACGCACAATTAGTGATCATGGGACTTATGAACTACATATTTCCTGAGTTCCAAGATATGTTCAGTATCCTATTCATCAATGAAATTCTGATTTTCTCAAAGTTATAGGAGGAGAATATCGAGCATCTCAGGATAGTCATGGAGGTCCTTCGATACCAGCAGCTCTACGAAAAGTAGTCTAAATGAATTTTTTGGACATGGTAGGTCCACTTACTTGGAAGTATGGTGTCTCGGTATGGTGTGTTAGTGGAACCATTGATGTTCGATGAATTTGTTTCTTGGGAATCACCCAACAATGTGGAAAAGGGTCACAGCTTTCTTAGTCTGGAAATCTATTACCGAATGATTGTACCTGATTTCTCTCATGTATCTGCTCCGTTGAAGGCTCTGATAGAGAAAGTACTAGGACTTTGTGTGGAGTGATCAGTTCCAAATAGTGTTCGACTATCTAAAGGGGATTTTGGTCAGTGAACTAGTGCTACAGTTTTTGGAGGATGGTGTAAAGTTCATGGTTTTTTATGCTTCTCATCTACGCTTGGTGTGTGTGATGATGTAGAAACATGGAGTGATCACGTATTGATTTCTTTAGTTATGTCCCCATGAATATAACTTTTCCACCCATGATCTGGAGCTAGCAGTGTTCAGGTTCACACTAAATTTGGGATGAAATTACCTCATAAGGGAGAGCTTTTTGATCTTCACAGATCACAAGATCTTGAGGTACATCTTCTCCCAGCAAGACCTGAACTCGTTACAGCGAAGGTGGGTGTATTTTCTCTAGAATTATTACTTTGATATCTCTTACACCACAGATAAGGGGAATGTTTTGGCTGATTCATTGTGTAGGAAGTCATATAAAGAGGTTGTTCGGGAATCATTGGATGCTTGGAGAGCGATGGAGGAGTTGGCTGCCTTGTACATATAAGTGGGAATGGATGGAGGAAGAGTTTATCTATTTATGATGATGGTATATTCATCTCTAAGTCCGTATGTGGATTATTCTCAGTGCAGAGACTCAGAGGTGGAGGAATGTGTCATCATATTGACCAGGGTGATGATCTAGAGGAATGGTTGGAGGATGTTCATAATCAAATGATGCTCCATGTGAATCTATTGGTTCCATCAGTGATGCATGAGGGAGTTCTTTAAGAGTTTCATAGATCACCCCAAGAGGTACCCCCTAGAGGTTCCAAGATGTAATATGGACTAAGGGAGTAGTTTTGGGGGGCCAAGATGAAGCGAGTAGTGGTAGAGTTTGTAGACATTCTCCTTGTGTTCCAGCAGGTGAACGATGAGCACTGTGTTCCCTGTGGTTTTTTTCAGTCCCTATATTTCCCCGAGTGGAAGCTGGATGACATCGTAATGGATTTAATCATAGGATTACCCAGGGCGTATGGAGGATGTGATGAAATCTAGGTAATAGTGAATCAGCTAACAAAATCAACTCACGTCTTAGAAATTAATAATTCGATAGTAGTGTATACCTTAAGGCATGGTAATGTGGATGAGGTGTTGTGGATTCAGGGTGTTCTTATATACATTGTCTCGGATCAGGATACGCATTTTTTCACATGAGTATGGAGGGGATTAAAGCATTTTGTTGGAACTCGGTTGAGCCTAAACACTGCTTTCCACTCTGAAATAGATGGGCTGATAAATAGAACCATCTAGACATTGGAGGACATGTTGTGATAATGTGTCTTGGACATTGGTGGATCTTGTGTGCGCCATTTTTCCTTGGTAGAGTTTTCTTACAATAATATCTAACAATATACCATTGGAATCCCTCCATTTGAATCCTTGTATGGGAGACCTTATCGTTCACCTTTGTGCTAGCAAAAAGTTGGGGAGATAGTTATTCTTGATCCCAAGAAGGTGAAGAGCATGATAGAGAAGGTGCATCCTGTCCATGAGAGGATGAAGGTTTCACACGATTGATAGATTTCGTATATTGATCACCGGATAAGGCCCTTGGAGTTTGAGGATGGGGACCATGTGTTCTTCAAGGTTTCCCCTTGATGTAGGTAGTGGAGGTTCGGTAGAGTGGGAAAACATTTTCCCATATTCATTGGATCTTTTGAGTTGCTGGGGCTAGTTGGCGAGGTGGCATATCAGTTCACATTTCCACAGCAATTAGATAAGAACCATGATGTCTTTCATGTTTCATAGCTTCATCAGTATCTTCATGATGAATCCCATGTCATTGATTGGGAAGAGTTGGATATTGAGGATAGAGAAAAATTCATGGTTTGACCATTAGAGAACCAATATCATTGGTTTAAGGTGGTATGTGGGAAGACCATTCCCTTGGAATGCATGTTGTGGAGGCATAGTGGCCTAGAGGATAGTACTTTGGAGTAAGAGACTCAAATGTATTCCAAGTATGGATGAAGTTCCTGAGCCTTATTTTCTATGAGATGAGTTGTTTCCTCGTTCTGTAATTTATAATGAAGTCCTGGAATGTATAAAGAGGGAGGACCGAATTCCTAATCAATACACATTAATTGAGATGTGATTAAACCTATGTGGGCGAGTCAGTGCCGCCCAGAGCAGATAGTATATTGAAATTGATGATGGAATTACCTAACTCTAATGTCCAGATAGATGGTTCTTGTGTGTGTATCTTTTGAATGTTGTGGTTAGAAGATATGGGAGGAGTTGTTCTTTGATGTGGAGGTTTATATCCATCTTTCAAACAACACAGGGTGGTTTATCCTTGAGAAGTATCCTATAGGGTGGTAGTTCGGACCCCACATTCTTCTGGGTTTGGTTTAGAATTCTCGAGGGTGAGAATAGTTAGAGAGGTTTATGATGTAATGACATGGACCTCCCTGTTCCATTACATTTTAAAAATCTAGTGTTTGGGGGTTCTGGGAGGTAATGGTATATCATTTCTAGAGTTTTCCAAAATTCTAGTTTTTTCATCCGGAGGAAGCATCGGTGACTCAATATCGGTAGCTAATCATCAAAACATCAGTGTCGATGGATTAGCATTGATAGGTTGAGGCATCAGTAGGTTGATTTGTCGGTTGGTCAAGTCATCATTAGGTCAAGGCATTGGTTAGTTTAGGCATCGGTAGATTAAGGCATCAGTAGATTGAGGCATTGTCAAGTCAAGGCATCGATAGGTCCGGTGTCAGTAGGTCGAGCGTCGGTGAGTCGCATTAGTGACTCGCTGTTAGTGGGTCACATTGGTAACTTGGGTCTGTGAGTCATGTTGGTGACTCGCATCAGTGATTCAGGCATCAGTGACTCACTGTCAGTGACACATATCGGTGACTCAACCATCAGTGAGTCATTTCCAATTTTTCCAATTTCCCCCATCTTACATTTCACTTGATATAAATTGAGTTCATAGACTTGTTTGAGCATTTCTAAAGGCATTTTAATGGATAATAATTTTGTCTTTAATATCCTAAAGCTCTGGGATATTGAAATATTTAAAATGTGTGCTCTTGACCATGATCTGAATTTAATGAATTTTGAAACCTTCCATCCATTGATATAGGATCTGGTTCTTCAAATCCAATATCTTTTCTCCCTAGTGTGTTTCCATTTTTCTCTTGGTGCACCTAGAACTCTTCTTCCTCGATGAGTCATGTTCCTGTGATGTAGTAGTCTATTCATTTCCCCCCTGGAATCTTTCATACAGCTTATTCGACCCCCATTTTTTGAACAATGAATAATTTTTGATCATCTATTATTCAAGGTATATATTCCTTCATGTATCTTTTATCCTTGTATCATGCAGGGTGGGTGTAATCGTGTCCCATTATGAATACGGTTGGACACATATTTATCAAATATAATAAGAAGTAATAAATGAGGGGCTGTGAATATGATGATGATTATATCATTATTTTATATGTTATCCTTGTTCTATGTTGTGTTTTTTAAGGTTAGTATGACTTCAAGAAAATCAAGGTCATTGGTGGCCTTTGTTTCTGGAGATGGATTACTAGTGATTATTATTTTTTGTTTCCTTATCAAATGGATGAAATTGTGAAATTTATTAACCACATAAACTCGTTTTAATATATGGATGCCCCATTTTCAAATTTTCTCTATGATCACTCCTTAATTATTATGTGTAATTAAAGAACGAGTTTAGTTAAGTTTGAATACACCTTGCTTATTGGTGTGGTTGTGTGTTGTATGTGGTTCTATTTGGTCTTGAATATGTGAAAGTTGTGTGGTGTTGTGGATGGGAGTGTGGTTTTGAGTATGGGGTGGTACGAGTGGTGTAATGGAATGTCATGTTGAGAGATCGGTTGATTGTAGAATGGACGAACTTGTTATGCAGTGGGTCTGCATATAGGAAGTAGTTGGGTAGCATGGCTACAGGTTCAGGTTGTGTTATGTTTATGTTACTGGATGTGATGGGTGTGGTGTTGTTATCCAGCGGGTCTATCGAGTGTGGTTGTGATGCGGTTTTTTTTTGTTTTTCTTTTTTAGAGGAAGGAAATAGAGGCATTACTTTGAGTAATTATAATGGTAGTTGTCAGACGGGTGTCCAAGAAAGGGGAGTGTACAGTGAGTTTTTTTATATTGGTCCTTCTTTCTAGTGTGTTATGCATGACTGTGTCGCTATTCCTTGTGTTTTTTGGCAGTTTCCTTGGTAGGGATGAAATAAATTGATGGTTTGTTAAATAAATAATGACAGTTGGTTAAATGAATTAGTTGGGGGTTGTGAATTAGGTTTATGGCTGTTTCTGCTCTTCTATATTTGGAGGTAGCTACAAAGGTAGTTTTGCGTGGGCAAGTTGTTGTTTGAAAACGCATAGGTTGGTCTGAGTGTTTGGTACCAATATATATACAAGTATTTCCTTATTTTTTATATACGCACGAAACCCATGTTTACCACTACAAGCCGAACACCCCCATTGTTATGGGGAAGTGTGTCCTTTCCCAACATCCCAGTGGGAGGATGAATTTCTGGTTATTGTAACTTCTATACTCCCTCTCCGAGGCATTAGTAGTCGAAGACTATTCAGGCAGGTTGTGGGGCGGTTGTGAGGCCTAGGTGTTTGTGGGCGAGGTAAGCTTCCCAGGTGTCTTCAAGATTAGATATGTTGTACTTTCATAGGTGTGTTCGATATGAGTTTGTGGTTTTGTGTAAAAAGTATCTACGGGTGGGATGTGATGTGGTTGTGTACTATGTGATTATTGGTGGGATATGGTATGTGGCCCAGGTGTGTGTGGGAGGGTTGTAAAAGTGGATATTTTGGAAGAGCATGGAAGCATTAGGACGTTCTTCATAAGGGAAGAGCAGTTAACTAGGATAAGTGGTGTGGGGTACCCTATCATTAATGTTCTTACTACATTACATTACTGGACATGCATTATTTAGTGAGTTCACGTTGTCGTGGTTGGGGTGGACAGTATACCTTGTTAAGTTATTTTTAGTTTTTTCTTTCTACTAACATGGGAATTAATATGCTTCTCCCACTTGTTCATGAGTGACTTTGGCTTTTACTACTCATTATACTTTTTTTCTCTCCTGACGTATATAAAACTATTTTCAGGATTCTTGGAAAATTTCACAGATTATTTTGGAGCATACTATCTTAGACGTTGGGACAATTTTCGTGTTACTACTTAGTTTTTTTCCTTTTAGTTTTTACTTGGGATCTTTTCATTATATTTATTGTAGTTTTACTTTGAACATGAAGTTGGGATGAATTTTGGATTATATATATGTGTGTGTGTGTGTGTGTGTGTTTATGTGTGTGTGTGTGTCATGGTGTTGTTTTGAAGTTGATACATCTTATCTCCCGGTCTCGGTTACTATAAAAAAGGGTAATGATTCCCATGTTGTGAGATTTCTATACCATTGGTGTTGGTCACCAACCTAGAGCCTATTGGAGGCGAGACTCAGGGGTAATTATCGCTCTTTATCAATTTCAATCCTGGGAGGGGAATATTTTGATGGAGGGGGTTGTGACACATTTATGGCCATTTAAATGAATTATAATGTTTAATTTAATTGTTATGGGACTGTTCATTTCATGGTTTCACAGTCAATTCACTTGTGTAAAACTATGGATATTCTTATCAAATGGTAATAATTCTCAAAAAGTGAAATTTTAATGTATTAATTCCCTACTATTAGTTTATATTATCCAATATATCATTTCATTTCAGGTATTAGGATGGTTTATTTGATAAAATTTTAATTATTACCATTCACTTTGTTTTTAGCGATTTTTCTAACCATCATGAACAAGTTTCGTTTTAATGAATATTATGTTAATATATTAGTTCAAGAACATAAAAAATTTATTATATACATATTAAAATATTATTTAACCATATTAATTATTTTATGATCATTCTTGAGGTAGTAATGAAAAATGAAAACTCATTGTCGACGGAGATTATTAAGCACAATAATTTGGACAAATGTTTTGTTTCTATCAATAAAGGTAGATGATAAAAGATGAGAAAATAATATATTCCATTATAAATATTAAATTAAATTATATAATTGATAATGTTGTTATTATTATTTTATTGATGAAGAAGTTGAGGAGAATGTGTAATAATAAATTAAATTAAAATAGATTGTTTGAGAAAGTTACCTCTTGAATATCACCTCCTTGAAGGACCCATTAACGAACTTGGAATTGGTATTTTATTTAGACTAGAAGATCTTTTTTGTGGGGATGATTATTGGGAATGTAATTGGGTAAAATATTGACAAGATACATGGATTTTATGGTGTGATAAGGAGTGGTGGTGAGGGGTATTATTTATATTGGGAGGAGAGGGTGGTTTATTATTATTATATAATTAGTATATTATTTTTGATCAAGACTATAATTAGTGTTTAATCCTATGAATAAATACATTAAAAGATTTCAAATTATTAAAACAAATGGTTTCTTACATCATTGATGATGCAAAAAAACATGTATTTGGCTTATAATGTTAAATATCATAAATTATCGTATTTCAATATCCACCAAACATTCAACAATTTTTTAAAAATAAAAAAAATCACCCTAAATTTTTTTGAGATGTATATTTCAAAAATAAAATCAAATTTAATAAAAAATAATTATAAATATGAGAAATTTAATTTTTATGTAAAATCATCATTTATTCAAAAGATATCAATTTTAATATTATAATCGATTTTTTGACCCTAAACAAATTAACTAATGTCACATAAAATTATCTTATAATTATAATAAAACATAAAATTATTTTTTTTAATATATTTCATTATAATAAAGTTTCTTTTAAACCATTATATTAATTATTAATTTTTAAATAAACAAACTACTACAAAACATGCCTCTAACTTCACCCGAAATGGCCTTTATATGTGCTAAAAAGCGCTGACAACATGAGTGACATTAAAATCCCAAGACTTTTATAAGCACTGAAAAATAACTGATAAAGGGGACATTTATTAATGCTAATAAAAGCACTGATAAATGTGACCTTTATCATAACATTAAATAGATTTCATAAAGAACACATTTATCAGTGCTTCTTAATGCGCCACTAAAACAATCCTTTATCAGTTCTATAGAAGCACTAATAAATTTGATATTTATCACCTCTTTTAGAAGTGATGATTAATGATTTTTTGATCATCACTGATAAAGATGTTATTTATCAACACTTTCAAAAGCACTAATAAAATTCCATACTATGGTATGCTGTAACAGCACACTGCAACACGATTACAATGTGTTGTTACAACGCACCGCAACACCAGAAGGACGAGAAGCACTAAAAACACACAATATATATCAATAAAAACAAGTCCAAAAAATATAAATTAAATGAAATAAAATTTACAACACAGATAACTAAAAAATGCTATATTATAGATATTTCGAACATTTCTTTACACAATTACATAAATAAAAATTATTTCATACATTCAAAAAATCCTAACTGTCAATGTTATAGTGATTTACATTGATTTTCTTTGTGGAAATGGAAAAACTACAAGAGAAGCTTCAAACAAACCACACAAATTCAAATAGAAAACCCACCTGTATAAGAAAAAAAATTATTATATTAGTAATAATAAGAAAATTAAATTAGATATAAATAGGAAATAATTAATTAATTATATAGAAAATACTTCTAATGTGAAAACATACAGATTACCTCTGTTATTGAGAAAAGATAGCATCTTTTCCCTTCCTAAAAAGGCAGTGGAGGTAACTTGAAAGAAAGTGATAAATGCACCACTGCAGGGGTGAAATGGTTTTAAGGGAGAATAATTATGCATGTTGGATAGAGAACCCCAAATAAAAAAATAATCCACTTATATAAGAAAACAATTATTATGTGAGTAATAATAAAAATAACTAAAATGAACTTAAATATGAAAAAATAAATTAATTCTATGGGAAATTATTTTCCTATTTAAACATCAAGATTACCTTTGTGATTGAGTAGAGGAAATGTGGTTTCTCTTCAGGAAATGTTAGGGTATGTAACTTGAAAGAAAGTTTTAAATGTACCACTCCATGGTTGAATATATTTTAAGGGAGGAGAAGCATGAAAATTTGACAGAGCACCCCCAACTCGATCAAAAGAATCCACTTGTATAAGAAAATAATTATTATGTGATTAATACTAAAAAGAAATGAATTAAAAATAAATATGAAATAATACATTAATTCTATATACAATGATTTTACTCTAAAAACATAAAAATTATCTCTACGATTGAGCAGAGGTTGCGATGTTTGTCATCCTACAATGGAAGTAGAGGTAACTTGAAAGAAAGTGATAAATGCACCACTGCAAGGGTGATAAGATTTTAAGGGGGAATAAGAATGAAATTTAGATAGAGCACCCCAACTCGAAAAAAATAAACCTGTGTAAGAAAAGAATTATTATGTGAGTAATACTAAAGATAAATGAATTAAACATAAATATGAAACAATACATTAATTTTCTGGATATTAATTTTACTGTGAAAACATCAAGATTACCTAACACATCATAATCAAGTGAAAAATTTACCCAGGATTCCCTTGTATCTGTGATCAATCAAGTTTCATATTCACATGTCACTAACATATCACATTTATGCACACATGTCATGCAAAACAATGTACAGATAGTGTACCACTACTTGAACACCGAAACTCTATTTGAAAACATAAAAACACCAAATTATTTCCTAAACATGCCTCTCACCAATTATGTATGTTGGTAATTCATTTAAAAAGTTTTCTAAAATAACCCTTAGAGGCACCTTAAGGCTTCACATCAAAAACACTCCCAGGTTCACATGAAAACACTACTTTTATAATCAAATGCACCAGATAACCACATTGAACATAATTTTCGACACTTATATAATTTAATAAATTTATTAAAAAATTTATAGAACACTTACAATTAAGAAAACCAGAGTTTACACTAATTTGAAACCAATTCCAAATAAAGTGATTTTTTAAAAATAATTGTACAACCCGAAATAATTTTCAAAACATGTCGTCCATCATTTAAAACAATTTACAATACATGTTAAAATAAGGTGAAACATTTTAAACAAGGAAAATTATGTCAATTTCCTATAAGTACTTGCTTCCAAACCTGTCACCATTTATGTGCCTTTGAAAACATCATTTCCACCTTTCAAACAACCCATAAAACCCTTCCAAGGAACACCACACTGAAACAAAAATGCACAACCAAGCCATTTTCTATTAGAAAATACAAACCTGACACAAACCACAACAATCCCTTCAAAAACACATTTCATATCACTCGCACCATTTAAAAAACCATTTCCACATCCCAAATTTCATTTCTAAAAAAAGCCTTCATTATTTATATACATCACAACTCATACTCAAAAGCACATAATAAGGAAAACATGACCAAAATGATCCATTTCCCATCAAAAATCCTTTTTCAATACATGTGCATATTAAGCACCAAAAAAACACATTTCTCACTACTCAAACAATTAATTTAACACTTCCAATAATTTTTCACATTAAGGTATATATAGAAACATAAAAATTTCACTTTAGAAAATCATTTTCAACAAAAATGCATGTCTAACAATTTCTAAAATTGGTCCACACCACCAAAATAGACTATAGAGAATGTGAATATTAATCCAGCCAACAAATTAAATTATCTAAAATTGGTAGGGCATGGAACCAAATAACTTGAGTACAGAAATTTCCAGAAAGTGATGTGAAACCCCATCCACATCACAACTGCAATCGAAAACCAAATTTTTGACATGATTTTCATGAAATTGGGGCACCGATAACATTAGAGTGGTGTGATTTGAGCATTAATTCACCAAGGTGGTGCACCGGAAGTTGGTGGATTCCACATAAATATTCTAATATGACAATGATTTCATAAATGGTTAGGGTTTTTAAAATAAATTGTGACACTTTTATCAGCTCTTACAAATAAGTGATGATAAATATGTCATCTCAGCGCCTAATACATTAGCACTGATAAATTGACTCTTTATCGGCGCTTTCTTAGCATTGATAAAGGTAAGTATTTATCAACGCAAAAACATTAGCATTGGTAAATTTTAATTTTATTAATGTGTTGGTTAGCGCTGATAAATCCTCTTCTTTATTAGCTCAAAGAAGTGTTGATAAATATGATTTTACCAACAATTATTACTTAAGTGCTAGTAAAGGATTTATAAGAATAATTATAACTAAAAAGTGTAAATATTTTTATATACTTAATTAATATATATATATATATACATAAATATGGTAAATATATTCATTTTTTTAAATATTTTTATTATTAATTTATAATTATAGAAATATTTTTAAAAAATAATATTAATATCATTATATATATTTATATATTTTTACATGCATATATTAATTAAATATATAAAAAATAAATATAGGAAATATATTCATTATTTAATCAATTTTAATATAAATTTTATAATTATTCAAATATTTATTTATTTATTTATAATTATATAAATACTTTTAAAAAAAAATTATTTATTTATAATCAGAAATATATAATTGTATAAATATAGTGGATATACATTTATAAATATTTTTATTTATAAAAATATTTTTTAAAAATATTTTTTTTACAAATTTATTTTTTTACATTATTAATTAATATCTCATTTTAAGTGCATGAATCTATGTTAAAGTTGACTTAAATTGAGTAAATTAAGAATAAGTACATTTATAAATATTAAAAAAATTGATAGGATTTCTGTATGTGCATTATATATAAAAATTTATTAATTACGTATATGTAAAATCAATATAACACACATTTGATCAATGTTAAATTGAAAAATCAAATGACATTCAATTATATATAGAGTATTTTGCAATTATAGTCAATATTTTTAATTCATATAAGTTTTTAATTATAAAACATTATTCAACAAACATGTGTCTTTTTAATGTAAAGAACATTAATGTTTAGTAATATTTAAATCTCATTTATATACATTAATATTATAACACCCCACACATTTTTTGGTATACTTCTCAGAAATACATTCAATTCATTAGATATCCTATATTGCATGAATCACTAAGCCTCTATGAAACAACACTTGGTTATTTATTGTAGAAATTCAAAACCTATCAATTAAACTTAAATTTTCTACTTGTGTGTTTTGAATTTCCAATAATGTTCATCTACAGTTGTGATCAGTTAGTTATTTGTAATCTGATTGAACCAATTTTTATATTAATAGTAACATACCCTTATGATTAGTAATATTAATATTAATATAACCCTTGTATATAGTAAATCATATTATTATTTTATTTTCTTAAGGTAATAAGGTAATGAGATATTGATTAATTTTTTTAGGTATTAAAATATGAGTTATATATTTAAAATTGTTATTTTTGAATGAATTATGATTTTATTCACAAATTAGATTAAAAATATTTATAAATTTATTTTCAAAAAATGGAGTTCATTTTTTAATTCTACGTGTCGGACAATTGTTTGGGTGAATTTTTGGAATTTTTCTAAAATACTTGAATTTTTCATGAATAGTAAAAATAAAGATTTGAGTTTTCGGTATGTTTAATGACATCATAATGATGTAATAATAAATATAATATTATGGTTGAATTTCATACAGTAATATATGACCTGATGTGTCCCAATTTTTCAATACAAAGCTTAATCCCATGGTTCGTAAAAAAAACTATTGAGGTTTCCTTGAAATTAATGAAAAAACTTCCTATCATTTACAATAAATTCCCACTCATTACTTAACTTTATTTCATTCTAAACTCATTATTCTCAATTATCAGGTATTTTTACCTTCCTATGAGTCCTACCAAGGTGTCTTAAAGCTCCCATGGTCCCAACCTTCATGTTTTGGGAGTTACTCTACAAGGTATTGGAATCTACCACCCATCTCTTTTTAAAGATTTCATTTTATATTTTTCTGTTTTATTTTCAATTGGATTATGTTGGGATATGTTATTTTATATCCACATTTTTTTCCATATTATGTATTAATGATGAGATAACCCCTTTTATCTCATCAAAATATTTTATTAATTTTTAAGTGACGTCGTTAGGCTACAGAATTTTAGTGAGAGATTTATCTACTTTTATTTTATTTCGAGTTCCTTTATTTTTTTTCCCACATATCCACTCATACAAATTCTATAATAATTAAATTACATTAAATTAACTGTAATTTTATTATTCTGATGGAATATTTCATCATCATCATTCTTTTCTCACCTCCACTAATACTAAAAATGAAAACATCATCTGAGATGTGTTAATTTATCACATTCCAGGACGACAGGTTCTCAATTTTTATTACCATCTTAAATACTGTTCATGAAACTTTTATAATGGTTTAACCAGATCATAATATATTTTTTTCATCTTATTTAATGTTCTATAATCCTTACCCACTCATAATATAATATTATAACACAAAACAATTTCATTATGCACAAAATCGATGAGTTAATCCAAAAGTTTACCATTATCATTAAACAAACAAGTCATCCCCATGGTATGTATCCCAAAAATCATTATAATATCATTTATATATCATTAATTTCACTAATAATTTATATTAAAAATTTTGGATGTTTAATGTCATTTCAAACAAACTTCCATTCATGAATACGTGTGAACCGATCATGAAAACCAAGGAAGAAAATGCTACCAAAAAAATTAAATTGAACCTATTAAACCCATAAAAAATACCATGAATGAACCTAATAAGGTTATAATAAATCAATTAAATGTAGAGGAGGTTCTAGGATTATTAATTAATAAATATAAATATGATTATTCATGTCATTAAGATCAATCAAGAACACCTTTGGGCAAAAGGTTAGGGGTTTCTCATCTCACTTTTATTTCCTTGGGATTTCCACTATCCGGAACTTATCTCTTCTATGTGGTGTATTTTTACTACCATTTAATATATAATATAATTATTCTATTTATATTCATGGTATCCAGTGATTTACTTGATAATTATTAACTCGAATGATTACAATGTTGTAAGGATCTTTGTTTCGGTTTCCATTTCACTGTGATTTACTTGGTATTGTGCACCTAATCATTCTTATGTGATGTAACTACTTCCCCTTTGGGATCATTAATCATTTTAAATTATAAATATATTTTATATATGTATTATGGTTTTTTGGATATTATTATTTTCTAAATCTGTATACCCTTTTACATAAAGTGTTTTTTTTTGGAAAGTCATTTTAACTTTGGAAATATTGATTCTATTTATATTCATGGTATTCAATGATTCACTTGATGAATATTAACTCGATTGATTACAATGTTAAAAGGGAATTTTTTTTGGATTCCATTTCATTATTATTTACTTTGTATTGTACACCTAATCATTCTTATGTAGTGTACCTACTTCCCCTTTGGGATCATTTTTTATTTGAAATTGTAAATATATTATATATTCATATGCTAGTTTCATGGATATGATTATTGTCTTGAGCCATATACACTTTTACATATGGTGTTTATTTGGAATATTATTTTAACTTTGGAAATATTGATTATTCTATATCACCTAATATATATGGATATTGAGAATGTATATTGTACATGTATTAATTCTATGTATAAAGAATTATTTTCACTTACAACGATGGGTGTGGCCCGCTATAGCCCCTCGATGCATCAACAGGTTTCATGAGACAAATTAGTTGGTGACAAACCCTTCATGTTTATTTCCAAAAATCAGATGAGTTTTTACCCACAATCTTAAACTTTTTCGATGGTATAGTGGTTTCATGTGCCAGAAATATGTCGTCCAATTAATAAGTATATCTCATTATTCATTTTCAGTTATTACAATCCATGAGGTTTTTACTATGACAAAATCTTTGGATGCAGTTTCATTCTCAGTTTATTAATGGAATGTTTTTTTCATTTATTCACCATTCTATATTGACTGTGGCAATTTTTTTATGATTCAGTTATTTTTGATTCATTCTTACACTATTTGTAACCCTTACTGAGCATTTGAGTACACCCCATTCATTTGTTTACCTTCAATAGGTTATGTGGAGAAGTCCATTTATTGAGTTCTTATGGATGTAGTTTATTAATTTTTGTTACGTATTGTATTTGGTTACCTTTCTCTATGTAATATGAGTTACATGTATGTATCTAGTTTTTTCAATACTACTAACCTAATTTATCATTCAGGATTTCATTCATTTTAATCATGCCAATGTAAAAAGTAATGCATCAACTCCGGGCTTCTGGGGTCAGGGTGTTACAAATATATATATATGTATATTTAATATATATAATTTAATAAAATTAATTATCATAATTATCTAATTAATAAAATGTTTAATAATTAATAATGTATAATCTATCTTTTCATTTTTATCAATTATTATTTAATTAAAAAAATTTGTAAAAAAAATTATAATAAACACATTTTTATTTTTTGTTTTATATTTATTTAATTATTTAATTTTATATATATAAATACTAATCAGAAATAAAAATAAATCACTGATAGATGATACCCTATATCCGCAATAATATTAAAGTGCTAATAAAGGATATCCTTTATCAATACATAAAATAAAGGGCTAATAAGGAATACCTTTATCCGTGCTAAAAATAAAGTGCTAATAAAAGCTTCCTTTTTCAGTTATAAAAGACGCACTGATAAAAGTTTATGTTTATCAGAAATTTATTTTGCACTGATAAATAGGACAATTTTCAGTGTTTTGTTATAGCACTGATAAATACCATCGCTACTAAAGGTTTTTTAGTAGTTACATTTACGCCCACAAAAATACTGACACCTAATTTATCATTTTGGAATCATTATTTTAATTATACCATGATATAAACAAATCCATTTTTTAGTTATAAGTCACCTAAATATTATTTAATATTTTCATAAGTGAGATTATTATAGTTATAACTAGATTATAATTTCTAATGTTTAGATTACTATTCCAACAGCCAAATTTTATAATGGTTATATAGGTTCCCTAATTAATATAAGTACAACAAATATAAATCCTTCCTCATTAACATCTAATTTTTCTCAAGTTTATATATGTTCATCTTTAAAATTAATATTATTTGGTTAACATTATGATTTATTTTTATATCTTTGTTCATGAGTATGGTCATTCTAGTGGATCGAGTATATCCAAAGTTTCACATTCTTGTTGTCTTATTTTTTATTTATTGTCCTGTTGTAATATTTGAAATTCTTATTGGTTTATTTTCTGACTAATGTATCATTCTTAATTTATATTAATAATATTTTTATTGGGTTCCCTATTTGATGTAGGTGTTTTATGAAATTATTAAAAGAATGGAAATTCTAATGATAAAATTTTGTGTTGTTACATTCTTCCCCCTTATAAAATATCACCCTTGAAATTTCATTTTACATTCTATGGTGATAAACAATGAGTTAATTTCTCCTTCATCGCTTACATAGATTCCTATGTCACATGTTCAAACTTTTGGTTTCTCTATAGTACCTTGACTTGGTGAGTGGTCTTGGTACATAGAATCTTGCCTTTATGGTCGAAAATTGACCCTGGATACTCCCCATAAAGGACATCATTTTAACGTTGTACTGCCTCTAATTTGAGTACATTTTAGGGATCTTGTATGTAATTATAAAAGAGGGATACATTGAACGCAGCACATACTTGAGATATGGTTGGTGGAATTTCTAGTCAATAGTCGACAACTCAGACTTTATCAATAATATTGATGGGTTTTATATACCTATTACATTTCTTTCTATTCATCCCAAATTGTATGTCCCTCTTCCATAGATATATGCAGCCAAATATCTTATCACCAACCTCAAACTCTATTTCTTGTTTTTGATTATATTCATAGATATTCTATTTAATTTTGGAAGCCTCGATATTTTGTTTGATAGTCTTCAACTTTTATTCCATTTCCTTTACTTTTTCAGATCCCATCATCTTTCATTCAACAATGTCATCCAATCATGAAAGTTTTATACATCTTTTCCCAAAAAGGGATTCATATAGATCCATTTGGATTATTGAGTGGAAACTATTATTTTAAGAGAACTAAAAAAGTGGAATATATGGATCTCATCCACTTTGAAGTCCATTGAGTATGCCTTAATATGTCTTCCATTGTCGAAATAGATTTCTCAGATTGGTCATCATTTTGGGAGTGATAACCCATAATGATGTTTAACTCAGTATTTATATCATGTTGGATACTTCTATAGAAAATGGATTTGAATCTTTTATGTTGATCATATATAATCGATAATGCCCCTCCATGAAGCCTCCCCACTTCTCTAATGTATACCTGTTTAGGTCAGTCAAGTGAGAAGTCCTATCGAATCGAAATAAAGTCTTGTAGTATTTATAATATGATCCACAGTGACCAATATAGTATTATTTCCTCTATATATATTAGGAAATTTAGTAACATATCCCATTATAAATGTTTTACCATTTCCATGTAGGTATGGGTAATGGTTGCATCATCCCCTTATTGTTTTTCCTTTCAGCCTTCACATGATGAAAAACCAGATACATTAATGAAAATTTAGTGAACTCCTTCTGCATATTGTCCCACTAATAGTGGTCTTAGATATCTCAATACATCTTTGGGATCCCTTGGAGAATATAGAAGGCTTAGATATGGGCATCATTTAGAATCACTTTATTTATCTCTATATTGGATGGCACATAGAGTTGTGACTAAAATATTACAACTCCTTCCTCATCAATTTTTCACTGTAAGTATTTCCTATTACTTATAACTTTCGCCTTTTTCAGAATTTCCACATCATCTCTTTGAGAATCTTTAATATTCTCTAAAAAGGATGGTTGAGAAATAATTTTTGAATGGAATGATTTTTTACATTCAATTATGATTACCTTGTATATACTTTTATTGTATAATAATATTTGATCCTTTTCAATTCTTATAATTTATTGTTGTAAAATATCATTTAAACTTACAGAATATTCTACTTTATTTTCCATACCAGGATGAAAGTGGATTGTTAAGTCAAAATCCTTGTTGATCATTAATTGTCTTTGTTAGTGCATATTAATCTCTATCTATGTGAATATATATTCGAGGATCTTATCATTAATATATATCTCACACTTCTCCCTATGGAGATAACGCCACCAAATCATCAACATCATGATGATAGCCGCCAACTCCAGATCATTCATGGGATAGTTTTTCTCATGAAATAGAAACTTCATTGAGGAATAGGCTCTTACATATTCATTTTTTATATGTAAAAATACTAATAACTTCTTTTAATAAAAAAAATTAAACCAAAAAGTGTTCCCCACTTTTCATTAGTGTAAGTACTGGTATAGTGATAAGCTTCATTTTCAGCTCTTTGAAGTAGTCTTCACATTAACTATTCCAGAAACAATTTACCCCATTCTGAGTCAGTTTTGTTAGTGAGTTCAATATTTGTGATTATTTCATCACAAGTCTTTAGTAATACACAGGTACAACATGGAAACTATGGATATCCATTATAGATGTTGTTTTTGGCCACATGTCAATTACCTTTTTTATTAGGGTCTATAGAAATTACTTTATTGTGGTAACATGTCCCAATAATGGTACTTCCTTTATCCATAAATCACATTTCCTATAATATTCATATATTTTATCCCTTTACAAAGTATTTTGCACAATATTTATGTTATCATCCTCTTCTTTTATTCTCTTTGAGTATATCAGAATATCCTCTATAAAGACTAATACGCATTTTTTGAGGTAATCTATAAAGACTCTATTAATTAAGTCCATAATAATTGTTGGGGAATTAGTGAGTCTAAAGGGAATCACTATGAAATTAAATTTTCCATACATCATTTCAAATGTAGTATTGGGAATATATTCCTTCCTCACCTTTAATTGGTGATATCCTTAATGAATTTTTACCCTAGATAAATACTTGGCCTCATGTAGTTGATCAAAAAAACAATTTATCTATGGTAAGGGATGTTTTTTCTTTATCATGATTTTTTTGGGACCATCATAATTAATACATAGGTTAATTGATCTATCCTTATTCTTGATGAATATGACTTGTGCACCCCATGGTGAAGTACTTGATTATATAAAACCATTTTCCATATTATCTTGTAATTGCATATTCTGTTTCTCTAACTCAATGGAGTCCATCCTATAAGGAGTCGTTGATATGGTTACAGATCGAAGTATGATATAAATTGTGAAATCAACCTATCAGTTGGGAAGAAGACCTAACAATTTTTTAGGGAAAAAATTTGTGTAGTCCCTCACAATGGGCATGCCTTTTGAGCATGATTCTCTCCTTTTTCTCAATCATTTGAGCGAGATATTATTTTTCATAAAGAAATAATACCCAAAATTCAGAAGGTATTTCTAAAGGAGAATCATTCTCCTCCTTAAACTTGTATAAAATCAAGGGTTTCCTTGGTATGTAAAGAGTGATACCACTTTCCCTACAGTTAATGTTGTATTTGTATAATGATAAACAATCCTATTCCAAATATATCATCAAACTCCACCAAAAAAAGTAATATGATATTTTATAGGAGGTTAATTCCAAAAACATTAACCATGAAGGAGTTATATATATTAGATGCAATAATTTACTCATTTAATATTCTCATTGATAACTCGATATTAATATTTTGAGGTGGTCTTGGAATAGTTTTACTAAAATTGTAAAAAATGAAAGAATGTGTAGAAGCATAAAAAAATACTAAATTTTCTATTATTGAATAAATAAACATTGTACCTATCCCCACATTGTTATCAAGATACACCTTAGTAGTAGTGATAGAATATGCCCTTCCTTTCTGTGTTTGGAGGTAGATTTTGTTGATTTTTTCTAACAACCTAGTCTTAGGTAATTGTATCACACAAATCCAATGTTCCTTTAAGTTTAAACACTAAAATATAGGATCAGTATTGACCTATACCTTCCTGTATTCTTCCACATTAGTGAGATTCTTCATATCACTTTGTAAATAATAAACCAATTTCCTATCTCTTATAGATTTGAATCACCTTTTGGTTCCCTTTATATAGTTACATTGATGCTTCTTCACACACTTTTGACATTTGGGGTGTTGGGATTTCTTTATATCATTGGATTTTTCTATTGATCCTCCCAAATTAAACTCCATTTTCTTCATTTTATATCTAATACCATTGTACCACTAAGGGTCTCCAATATCCATCTCAACCTTTTGGGAACATCTAATAATTTCCTCGTAGTTTTCAAAATGACTAATGACTAATTATTTTTTTAGACTCAGCTTTAATCCACAAAAACGAATTGGTCAGTCTTACTTATAGTGATAATGAAAAAATCATCGGCCAATCATGAAATCCATGTAATGTTTTTCTCATACACCCTTATAGATTAATTTCAATTTTTTTCAATTCGAGGAACTCTCTCTCCATATTAAGATGGAGAGTTCATAGACAATATTAATTGAAAAATATTTTCTTTAATCATTCATAATACATGTTAAAAAAATCCCACCATAGAATTTTTTTAATCGGTGTCCACCACTGATCAGCTTCCCCATATGAACAATAGACTATGAATATTAATCTATCTTCTCCTAAGCATTAGAGAACAATGAATATATTATTTATGGAGTTAATAAATTGTTATTTGATGATGGGATCAGAAGATCTTCTAAAGATAGGAGGTCATTGTCGAATAAAGGATTCAACAGAAACTTGGACATTTATAGGATAAATATGGTGTTCCACATGATTCATGTTATTATTCAGAACATGATCTAGTTGATCTAGTACTTTCATAAATTTATGATCTCTTATTCTCATCATATTTGGAACTTCATTACTATAATTATCACATTTCCTATCACATTGGTTGTTAGCAATAATTTTCCTATTTCCTTCAATTAATAAACGAAATAGAAAAAAAAATATAATTATCATTCTTTAATACTTGTCTAATTAGAATATAAAAGGGAAACTATACACCTAGAGGGAATAACATATAAATATAAAATTATATCCTAATTTATGATTCTATAAGATTCGATATAGTTTATTCATAGTGATATAATTACCCCTAAGGTTATAAATAATGTTTTCTATTCATAATCCCCTAATATAACTATACTATGCCCTGATACAAACTATAGCTATCCAACACTTTTATACATATGGTAACATGATTTTATGCATAATTATTAATGAAATAGAAACCAAGTATAGAAAATTCTAGTGTATTTGGAAGACATGGTAAATAATTCAAAATGAAACTAGAATAAAACATAATTTTATTAACATCTGTAATGAGATCATAACTCCCTTTTATCTCCTATAACTACATAGGATAACCTAGGGAAGGAATATAAAAAATGGATGAGTTAAAACCCCCAATAAGGGAATAAACAAGGGAATAAAACATAGAACATGAGTTAGAAGCCATAACGTCATAGTATAAATGGAATGGATCCTGAATAAACCTATGGAAGCATAAAATATAGAACATGGAATCATATGATAATGTAAATATTTCAAAGTGGCAGCAACATGTAACACGGTATAAACAAGAGTCTAGGATAACTACCTAGACTATATCAAATGGTGGACAATGTCCCATAATGGATGTGGTTTAATCACTAATCCCATAAATGATGTCTCCTAAGAATAAACATTACCCAATGCATTGGAGTGCTATCTAGGAAAACCAATAAAACATATTCATGAAAATGTTTTCCACAAAAATAGTTCAAACATAATGAATAAACATAAGTGTTTCCAAGGGAATGAAATGGGCATCATAATCATATCATAAGGAATAACCAAAGGGTGTATCATATTGGAATCTATGAACAAATAGATTTAAATCATAATTGGACATTCATAAAGTAAGAATAATCATATTTCATGATAAATTATGTCCATACAAAGTTAATATATATAAAAATAGTGGTTATGTAACCTTTGAAATGAGTGGCTTAAGTAGGGTTTCAAGAGAAGTGTTAAATAGACTTTAAAAGGGGAAATAGAATAATAATTTACATTAAACTAAAAATGTACTAAAATTATTTTACAATTAAAAATATTGTTTTTATAAATCATATAAGTTTTAAAATATTTCATTATGTTTTAATTTAAAAGAGTCAAAGAAAATATAGAAGTTCCCTTTAATTGACTTTTCGAAAGGAATTAAGAACATTACATTTAATATAGGTATATTCCCATGTAGTAAATATTAAATAAACAAGGAATATATGTGTGAGAAATATTTAAATAATATAAAATGAGTATATAATAAGGTTTAAGTTATAAATTTATGTAGATATAGAGAGAATGTAACTTAATGTAAATATAGTGGTTCAGAAAGATCTCTTACCTTATGTCTGAATGTATTCTTCAATTGAACTTTATGTCTTGTATAATAAAATTTGTTTAATTAATTACTTGATTACTTAATTTAGATACGGTTATATATTTATTTTATTTATTATAATATTATTAAGTTCATTTATGACCATTTTAGTGAGTTATAATGTTCAATTTCATCATTATGGGAGCGTTTGTTTCATGGTTTTAGGGTCGGTATGCTATTTTAAAATTATAGAAGTTCTTATAAAATATCAATAATTATCCAAAAGGGAAATTATATAGTATTTATTAACATAAATAAGTTTAAATTACCCCATATTTCATTTTTAGTAGGATGATAAATTTGGTAAAGCGTTAATGATAATTGTTCAGTTTATTTTTGGCATATTTTCCGACTATCATAAACTAGTTTTGTTTTATTGAATATTTTATTTATATATTAGTTACAAAACATGGAATAAGTTATAATATACATATTAATATAAGATATTATCATAATAAGGTTTTTATTACCATAATTGAAAGTGGTAATGAAAAATAACACATCATTAGCCATGGAGATGATTAACCATAATTATATGGACAACTGTTTTTTATTTGAATAAGATCAGTTGAGAAAATAGGTGGATAGAAGATATTAAATTTTAAATAAAAAATTCTAGTATATACATGATACATAAGATATTATTTTTTTTATGGATTAAGGAGGTGAGGATAAGGTAGAATAAGAAATAAAGTTAAAAGAGATGCTTTGAGACAGTTACCTCTTGGATATCACCTCCTTGAAGGGCTCCTTAAGGAACATCGAATTGGTCTAATTTTTGTGACCATGAGCTCTTGGAAATTGTTAAGAGGCTTGGGAATAGAATTTGGTATAATTTATACTACAAAAAAGTTAATAAGTTGTGAGAAGATGGGTTAGTGAGGTGTGGTATTTATAGGGGGAGATGGGTGTTTTTTATTATTATATTCCTTATTATTTTTTGGGTAATGGAAATCAATAGTGTTGATTACTATGACTAAATACTATAAATGGTTCAGTGTATTTTGAATAAAATAGTTATTGAATCATCCATGACTCAAAAATTCATGTGTTTAATGTTAAATACCATAAATTATCGTATTTCACTATTCACCAAAAATTAAACTATTTTAGAAATATCACAAAAAATCACCATAACAATTTTTTCATGAGTATATTTAAGAAATTTAATCTATTTTATGAAAATATTTTTCCAAACATGATAAATTTAATTTTTAAATCAAATCATCATTTACACAAAAAAATATTGATTTTAATATTATAATCGATTTTTTGACCCTTTGAAAAATCAATTAAGGTCATATAAAATTATATTTTATTTTTAATAAAACCTAATATTAATTTATGAATAAATTTTATTAAAATAATTCTTCTTTTAGATATTTATAAAAATTATATAATTGTAAATAATCATTTTCATTTAACAAAAATATAAACACCTAATTTATCATATTTTAAACATTTATTTACTTATACCATGATATAAATATATATATTTTTATAAGATACCTAAATATTATTTTATACATTCATAGGTGAGGTTACTATTCTAAATTCCAGATTACTATTCCCAATGGTAAGAATACTATTCCAATGGTCAGATATATAATGATCATATTGGTTCCTTAATTTCTATAAATACCTTTTCTTTCATTCATTCTTCATTCACTACTAATTTTTGTCATAGTTATATATTATCATCTTCAATGTTAATATTAAATAATTAAAATTATGTTTGATTTATATAGCTTTATTTATGATTGCGGTCATTCTAGTGGAACAAGGAGATCCAAATTTTCCCAGTTTTGTTATCTTATTTTTTATTTATTTTTCGTAATTTAATATGTGGCATTCTAATTGGATTATTTGATGACTAATGTATCATTATTCATTTCTGAGAATAGTTTTTTTATTGGGTTATCTATGTGATGTATGTTTTTAGGACATAATTTTGATAAGGTAAATTCCATTAATAAAATTCTAAGTCATTACATTTCATGTACACCACCTGTTAGAAGTATTGAGTTTGAAATACAACTCATTATAGGGGTGAAAACAATGTTGATTCCTCCTTATCACATGGTTCAGACTAAGATGTGGGAACTCAAATTTCAAGTTTAAGACTTGTAGAATAAAGCATTTATTTGACCTACATATCTCCCTAGGGTGATCCAGTTTTTTTATAAAAAGACAGATTATACTCTTTGGATTTGTGTGTATTATAAAAATTTGAACTCGATGATAGTGAAGAATAGTTATCCTTTTCGTAGGATCAATTATATGTTCAATCAATTTTTATTATATCCTTGGTTTTCAAAGAGTAACCAGCAATCACGCTACCACCATCTATAGTTTAGATAATAATATGTACTAAAGATAGTGTTTCGGGGTAGGTATCAACTATATGGGTTCTTATTCATACTATTTGGTTTAATAAATACTTCAGTAGTTTTCATTGTCCTCATAAACCATATCATACACCTATATCTTGAAATATTTTCCATGGTATTCATTTAAAACATCTTCATCCATTCATAGAACTCAAAGAAAATACCAATAATATTGATATAATTTTAAAAAAACCCCATGCACATCGACGTTATGTAAAATTGATGCAGTGGAGATTTTTGATTCAGGAGGTGAGTTTCCATGGGAATTTAGTGTTAGAGGTTAAAATATATATAGACTAAGAGAAGTTGGTGTTTGTGGTGCCTTGGGAAGTTTATAGAAATTTATTTTATACCTAGATTTTTCCTCATTTAGTAGGGTACTTACAATATTTTTTCCAAGAATTATCCCATTTAACAGGGTCGATAAAATATCTAACCAATTATTGGGTGAAGCTTGAGTGGTCAAATCAATAGTAGGAAGTGTCTCTTAAGATGAATTGGAGGTCGATGATGGATCCAGTTTTAAAACATCTAGAACATAGGAAGGGTAATGTTGTTATTTTTATGCCTTATGTAGAGACCCGAATCTTGACGTACATTGACATTACATTAATTTTGCGGAATAATTAGTACATAACAAAAACACACACACAAGGATTGTAATAGTTTAGTGTCTTTGGAAACTCGGAATATAATCTTCTAATCCTGGTGAAAGATCTTCAACATCTCCCATAAAGATCTTCCTTTTTTTATACCTAAAACCTTTCTTTATATCCTGGGGAAAAGAAAACATAAAAGGGTGAGCTCAAATGCTCAGTAAGGGTAAATAAAAGAAATATCAATCACATCATATACATAAGCACATAACTTTTGGAAATCTTAACCTGTAAAAGAGATCATAATTTCATAACCTGGGATAACTCATGGCAGTGAAATGTAATCACAATAATCATAACTTAAAACATTAGGCTTTTTGGCATACACACATAATCATAGAGAATCATTTCTTATTAGTCAAGACTCATTGCCAAGACTATCTTAGTGGACAAAGTCCCTTTCTGAACCGAGTCACCCTCGTTTCAGTCCTGTTTCACTGAACCGGTATAACCTACCATTCCAGCCATGTCTATCTCATGAGATATAAAATATTTACCCAATGCATTGGAGAGAGATATAGGTCCCACCCATCTCATAATGATACCATTCTTATGTGTGCCACAAAATCATAAATCATGCATCATTGCATAACCCATGTAATAAAAATGGGAACCTTAAACATCATGACATCATAAAAAAATTCATATAAGATAAAGGAATTCATAAAAATATTTCCATCACAATATAATCAGGTAAATGTAATAATAGGGATAGAAACAAAACCCTTTATTATCTTAGATGGAAAATAATTTTTGATAAAACACTTGAACTCCATTCTTGAGGAAAATATCCTTTCAACTTCAAAAACACTTTTCCTTTCTTAACATGTCATAACATTATAAAATAAAAGAAGTTTATTAAAAATAAAATTGAAAACTTTTAAAGTAACCTTCTTGGAAATAATGTTTTAAAAAAATCCATTCATGCCGTATAAGTTAAAAAAAACATTCTTCTCGTACTTTTGTCGGAAAAGTCAAAAAGTACCTTGTATGAAAAATGACAAAAGATTCCTTTCATATGTTTTACTAAAAACTAAACGAAGGGTAAAATTGGATATAAACTATTGTATAAGGATATAAATATTACACATTGAGAAAACATGGATGTGGATGATAAAATACACCCCCGTAAATACCAAATTATAAACAATCTCGGATAAAAAATGAGATTGTGATATTTTCCCTTACCTTAGGTCCGATTTGATTCGTAAGTGTCCGAACCTCCTGTATAATGATTTAAATAATGTCATTGACTTATTACAGAATCATATTCATTGTTATTATATCATATATGGTTCACTTATGACTTTATATTACCCGTTCTTTTTTAAATTCATGTTAAAGTAGCGTTTTGGGTAAAATCGTCTCATTTGTCGTTCGTGTTTTAACTTGTAATTATTCATATGATTACTGAGATCATTATTACTTAATTATAGAATATAAAACATGATTTATATATAATATATATTCAGAATATACATATATATAATGGATCGATAAATGGAAAGAAATACACCGTTCATGGAGACGGTAGGTCGTACGTACGCATGAACGCTGTTTTCGTTTTCTTATTGAATTGAGTGGAATTAAGTAGATGACATACATATATATACACATAAATCCAGTAGCTTTATAATGTCATATATTTCATTATTATTTCTTATATATACTTTATAATCATTCTTAAATGGTTAACATGGAGAATGAATCTCATCGCGTCATGGAGACGGTAGTCCGTACGTACGCACGAGCGATGATATCATTTCCATAATTATTGAATTGAATTGGAGTGGATGATACAATATATAAAAATCATTATGATGTTATAATAACTATGTATAGTTATTCTTTACACCATAATACCCATCCATGTAAGGTGTTGGTGGAAAAACAGATTACACCACGGCGTGGAGACAGTATTCCGTACGTACGCACGCGCGGTGATTTTGTTTTCCGTAGGATGGATAGATGGTGAAATAGGGTTGTTTCATATTTATAATAACATATCAGTATATGAGTTATACTGATGTTATTACTTCATAATGAAACAACCTAAGAAGAAGAAGTGGAAGAAGAAATAAAGTTGAAAGAATCGGTAACGGAAATTACCTCTTCTTTGAAGCGCCTCTTTGAGACCTCCTCTTAGGGCACTAAATTTGGTCTTTGAGGAAGAACAGAACCTCTATAAAGTTTATATGGAAGTGGAGAGGATAATTTGGCAGGGGTTGGACTAGATTGAAGGCTCAAAGTTGTGTGAGGAAGAGAGGGAGGAGGTTCCCTTTTATAAGGGAGGAGAGGGGCACCTTTGGAATAACTAAAACTATTATTTTATTATAAAGTCAAATTAGGTTTTAAATAGCTCCAAATTGATTTATTTCGAAGATAAGGCTGGTATGGGTCGAAATCCTCTCATCCAATAGAATTTAGAAATGTTTAAGTTCTTATTTTAACCTTATCATTTAGATTTAACATTAAGTTAAATAATTTTACTATTACCGTGTCTTCTTGTGTTCTTACGCTATAAGGTTAATAAACTTACTATAAGAAGCCAAACGAACCCCAAGTTGTTTATTATTAATATATATAACCTTATATAAGTCATTTTGCCGAACCTTAGATTTTTAGGAATAAATTAACAATTAATAATATAATATTTGTTTTAAAAACTATTTTATGTCAATTTTGAAACTATTTAGTAATTGATTTTTGTGAAAATCATAACATAATGATAAGTTCGAACAAAGGTAATTAAATAAATAGTAACATGTCATATTAACCTATAAAATTAGTGGAATTCATAAAAAGTCTTAAATTACATTTATTTTGGTATTTATAACATCAATTATGTCAATATGTCATTAATAAGATAATTACTGCATCATCTTTATGTCATAAATAAATTAAATTATTTGATGTCTAAAAATTACAAATAAAATACCATTATGTAGGAAATATTTTTATCTTTCTAATGAATATTTAAAATCGAATTTATCTTATGTATAAACCTATATTAAAAATGTTTTATTAAATAAACTTTGATTTTAACTCTTTTAACCCTTCTTTAAATAAATTAATAATAAATGTCCTAATCTAATCCAAGTGGGCCTAAATGGTCATATTTTATTCCTAAGTCTGTTTTTGGTAGAATTACACTTGTCCAATATAATTAGGACTTGTGTTAGGGTAATAATAATATCATTTCTACCCTTAATTACCCTATTTACTTTTAACCGTGGTAAAAAAAGTAAAAAGTTACTATTCACCAAAAATTATTTTCATCTCATTGAACAACATTTTACTTATTGAAATCAACCGTGTCTCTCAGATTTTTGAAATTCCACTCACAGAAGCGGTAAAATTAAGTTTTATGAAAAATTCAGTTTTTTAACTACCACTTAGTGGTTTCACTATTCATCAAAAATTGAAATTTTTCAGAAAAATGCCAAAAATTAGGCCTAAGCTATATTTGATATTATGAACTCAAAAATGATTTCTATTTTACCAAATTCAAAACATATCAGTTGCATTAATTAATTTAAAAATTAATTCCCGTCGTCAAAACAAATAGCGTGTTCTTAAGAGATAATAACTATCAAAAGATTGACACTTGTTTATGTCTGGTTTAAATGTGAAATTACATCCAATGACCAACATTGTATTAAATTGTAAAAATATATTCTAAATATACTTTAAAACCACTAAAATTAATAATTTATCATTATTAATTATTTCGATTGAAAAATTTGTTTTTAATTAAAATTTAGTAATTTTCACTATTCATCAAAATATGAAAGTTATCCGAAAATCACCAAAATTTCACCCTAAGCTAATTTCGATATTACGAATCCAAAAATAAATTCCATTTTGAAAAAAAAATTACAAAATTTCAAAAAGTGGTTATTACTATTCATAACGGCTAGTTTTAATAATATTTTAATAGCATATTTTTGTTTAGTGAAACTCGTTATTGCGTACTACACACGCTATCGAGGAAGGTCGCGATTGTGTGTAATGCAAGGAAAGTAAAGGATGCGTGTTGTGCAAGCTCATTAATGAAATTAAAAAGAATATTTTTCATAAAATTTCGGGGTGTTACATTCTACCCCCCTTAAAATGAATTTCGCCCATGAAATTCGTCGGGGTTATAAATGGTTTACTATTCGAAAGTTTCTTTAATAGAAACCCACATCGTAAAAAAAGAATACCAAAACCAATATTTAAAAATGAAAGTATGAAATGTAACTGTTACCCAAATAAACTAATCACTGGGTTTCCACAAAGGTGAAAATATGGATATGGAAGAAAAATCTAACCATCATGTTCTGATGGAGAGTGGTAGAGAACATGGCTATGGAGAAGCCAACAATCACAAATCCATAAATTTGTGACGATCTAATGTACCATCTGATTAATCAGATATAAGAGCACTAGGACAACATTTTTGGTTTTCAATATCACTTCCCTAAAGTTGAAGAATTTGAATTAGAATAAATACTTACTTTATTTTGGTACAATATCACTGTTGTTCGTGCCTTGAACAATTTCCATTTCATCTCTTAAATAAATGAAGTTGAATTTGTTATTCGTGAAGTGTTAGCAGATCATGTGATAGAATGACGGGTTATTCCATCAAAAGGTTAGCAAAAGTTATTAAATATACATAAGTCATTATATAGTGAGATTAATCATATATGGTACCTAAAATGGACTTATACTTCATATATCATACTTCTTAATATAATAAAACTAGTTTCTACTAAACAGGGACTTCCTGTAGGCCAATGGTAGGCGATAAAGGCCAGTCGCACTTCGGTTGTGGGTTCGATTCCCAGAGCCTTGTCCGACGCGATGGGCTGTCGCCCATCCTGCAGGTTTTACTTTTTCTAAAGCTATATTACTATAACATCCCATCAATAATATCGAAAAACGTTTTATCCTAACTTATGTCCAACATAATCCATTCTAATCTTTAGGCTTATCTAAAATACTTCGGTCCAAGCAGATAGTATAAAGAAAATGATTACTTGAAATGTCACAGAACAATCACGTGAATGCCATCATTTATCCCCCATATATCATGAGATATATTTTGTTGGTCAAATTACAAACATGTGAATACCTTAATCATGTATAAACATGTAATCATTCCATAGTAGCATGAGATTACTTATACAACATTACACATGATAAACATGTAATCATTCCACTACATTCTTAAACCATTGACCGAGCTTCAACAATTCTTTCATCTCACATATCATTTGTAGTCTCTTCATCATCATCCACATAAATACTACCCATACGACCATACTGATTCTCTTCATGAGACTTTCCCTTAGGGCATTGGTTTTCATAATGCCCGTACATTCCACATTTAAAACATTTAACCATTGTTGATGTCATAGTAATACCATTATCCTCATCCCTGGTGTTAACTGAACCTTTTCCTTTGCACTTAATGGCTTTGTGTCCTTCCTTTCCACACCCAAAGTATCTTCCAGTTCCTTTGAAACATTCTCCTTGATGCCTCTTCCCACATGATTTACATAGGGGAAATTGAACTTTCTTTCCTCTATGATCATCATGAAACTCCATCTTTCTCTTATTAGCCGAGTCAGGAAACTTACCAAATTTTACTTTATTGATCATATTATGAGATTGCTGATTCGGCATAATAATGATGTTTGGACTTCCAAATCCCATTTCATTTGGTTTCTCATGAAGAATATCATTCCATTGTCCATCATATCCTCCATTATCGTGAATCATCTTGTTTCCAGCCATTTTCTAAAAACCAAAAAGAATAGTGTGAGAGGCAAAAATCATAATAAAGGGAGAGTAACTTCAATATCTAATATCTTTGGTTTAATCTAATATCGTTACCATAGTTCTAGGACTATATCCTATACGTATACTTATCCTTAGGGACATCCCTAGACATACCTTAGAAATATCTCTAGGGATCTCACTAACGTTTTTGCATCCTAGTTTCCAAAGGTTGACTAAACTTTTCCTCTGATACCAACTGTAGAGACCCGAAGCTTGACGTACATTGACATTACATTACTTTTGCGGAATACTTAGTACATAACAAAAACACACACACAAGGATTGTAATAGTTTAGTGTCTTTGGAAACTCGGAATATAATCTTCTAATCCTGGTGAAAGATCTTCAACATCTCCCATAAAGATCTCCCTTTTTTTTATACCTAAAACCTTTCTTTATATCCTGGGGAAAAGAAAACATAAAAGGGTGAGCTCAAATGCTCAGTAAGGGTAAACAAAAGAAATATCAATCACATCATATACATAAGCACATAACTTTTGGAAATATTAACCTGTAAAAGAGATCATAATTTCATAACCTGGGATAATTCATAGCAGTGAAATGTAATCACAATAATCATAACATAAAACATTAAACTTTGTGGCATACACACATAATCACAGAGAATCATTTCTTATTAGTCAAGACTCATTGCCAAGACTATCTTAGTGGACAAAGTCCCTTTCTGAACTGAGTCACCCTTGTTTCAGTCCTATTTCACTGAACCGGTATAACCTACCATTCTAGCCATGTCTATCTCCTGAGATATAAAATCTTTACCCAATGCATTGGAGGGAGATATATGTCCCACCCATCTCATAATGATACCATTCTTATGTGTGCCACAAAATCATAAATCAAACATCATTTCATAACCCATGTAATAAAAATGGGAACCTTAAACATCATGACATCATAAAACAATTCATATAAGATAAAGGAATTCATAAAAATATTTCCATCACAACATAATCAGGTAAATGTAATAATAGGGATAGAAACAGAAACCTTTATTATCTTAGATGGAAAATAATTTTGATAAAACACTTGAACTCCATTCTTGAGGAAAATATCCTTTCAACTTCAAAAACACTTTTCCTTTCTTAACATGTCATAACATTATAAACTAAAATATGTTTATTAAAAATAAACTTGAAAACTTGTAAAGTAACCTTCTTGGAAATAATGTTTTAAAAAAATCTATTCATGCCGTATAAGTTAAAAAAACATTCTTCTCGTACTTTTTTCGGAAAAGTCAAAAAGTACCTTGTATGAAAAAAGACAAAAGATTCCTTTCATATGTTTTACTAAAAACTCAAAGAAGGGTAAAATTGGATATAAACTATTGTATAAGGATATAAATATTACGTATTGAGAAAACATGGATGTGGATGATAAAATACACCCCAGTAAATACCAAAGTATAAACAATCTCGGATAAAAAATGAGATTGTGATATTTTCCCTTACCTTAGGTCCGATTTGCTTCGTAAGTGTCCGAACCTCCTGTATAATGATTTAAATAATGTCGTTGACTTATTACAGAATCATATTCATTGTTATTATATCATATATGGTTCACTTATGACTTTATATTACCCGTTCTTTTGTAAATTCATGTTAAAGTAGCGTTTTGGGTAAAATCGTCTCATTTGTCGTTCGTGTTTTAACTTGTAATTATTCATATGATTACTTAGATCATTATTACTTAATTATAGAATATAAAACATGATTTATATATAATATATATTCAGAATATACATATATATAATGGATCAATAAATGGAAAGAAATACACCATTCATGGAGACGGTAGGCCGTACGTACGCATGAACGCTGTTTTCGTTTTCTTATTGAATTGAGTGGAATTAAGTAGATGACATACATATATATACACATATATACAGTAGCTTTATAATGTCACATATTTCATTATTATTGCTTATATATACTTTATAATCATTCTTAAATGGTTAACATGGAGAATGAATCTCATCGCGTCGTGGAGACGGTAGTCCGTACGTACGCACGAGCGATGATATCATTTCCATAATTATTGAATTGAATTGGAGTGGATGATACAATATATCAAAATAATTATGATGTTATAATAACTATGTATAGTTATTCTTTACACCATAATACCCATCCATGTAAGGTGTTGGTGGAAAAACAGATTACACCACGGCGTGGAGACGGTATTTCGTACGTACGCACGCGCGGTGATTTTGTTTTCTGTAGGATGGATAGATGGTGAAATAGGGTTGTTTCATACTTATAATAACATATCAGTATATGATTGATACTGATGTTATTACTTCATAATGAAACAACCTAAGAAGAAGAAGTGGAAGAAGAAATAAAGTTGAAAGAATCGGTAACGGAAATTACCTCTTCTTTGAAGCACCTCTTGGAGACCTCCTCTTAGGGCACTAAAATTGGTCTTTGAGGAAGACCAGAACCTCTAGGATGTTACTAGCGAAGTGGAGAGGAGAATTTGGCAGGGTTTGTCTGAGATCGAAGGCTCAAAGTTGTGTGAGGAAGAGAGGGAGGAGGTTCCCTTTTATAAGGGAGGAGAGGGGCACCTTTGGAATAACTAAAACTATTATTTTATTATAAAGTCAAATTCGGTTTTAAATAGCTCCAAATTGATTTATTTCGAGGCTAATGTGGGGATGGGTCGAAATACTCTCATCCAATAGAATTTAGACTGGTTTAAGTTCCTATTTTAACCTTATCATTTAGATTTAACATTAAGTTAAATAATTTTACTTTTACCGTGTCTTCTTGTATTCTTACACTATAAGGTTAATAAACTTACTATAAGAAGACAAACGAACCCCAAGTTGTTTATTATTAATATATATAACCTTATATAAGTCATTTGTCCGAACCTTAGATTTTTAGGAATAAAATAACAATTAATAATATAATATTTGTTTTAAAAACTATTTTATGTCAATTTTGATACTATTTAGTAATTGATTTTTGTGAAAATCATAACAGAAAGTTAAGTTCGAAAAAAGTTAATTACATCTATACTAACATGTCATATTAACCTAGAAAATTAGTGTAATCCATAAAAAGTCTTAAATTACATTTATTTTGGTATTTTTGACATCAATTATGTCAATATTTCATTAATAAGATAATTACTGCATCATCTTTGTGTCATACATAAATTAAATTATTTTATGTCTAAAAATTACAAATAAAAAACCATTATGTAGGAAATCTTTTTATCTTTCTAATTAATATTTAAAATCTAATTTATCTTATGTATAAACCTATATTAAAAATTTTTTAGTAAATAAACTTTGATTTTAACTCTTTTAACCCTTCTTTAAATAAATTAATAATAAATGTCCTAATCTAATCCAAGTGGGCCTAAATGGTCATATTTTATTCCTAAGTTTGTTTTTGGTCGAATTACTCTTTTCCAATAGAATTAGGACATGTGTTAGGGTAATAATAATATCATTTCTACCTTTAATTACCCTATTTACTTTTAACCGTGGTAAAAAAAAGTAAAAAATTACTATTCACCAAAAAATTATTTTCATCTCATTGAACCACATTTTACTTACTGACATCAACCGTGTCTCTCGGATTTTTGAAATTCCACTCACAGAAGCGGTAAAATTAAGTTTTATGAAAAATTCAGTTTTTTAACTACCACTTAGTGGTTTCACTATTCATCAAAAATTGAAAGTTTTCAAAAAAATGTCAAAAATTAGGCCTAAGCTATATTTGATATTATGAACTCAAAAATGATTTCTATTTTACCAAATTCAAAACATATCAGTTGCATTAATTAATTTAAAAATTAATTCCCGTCTTTAAAACAAATAGCGTGTTCTTAAGAGATAATAACTATCAAAAGATTGACACTTGTTTATGTCTGGTTTAAATGTGAAATTACATCTAATGACCAACATTGTATTAAATTGTAAAAATATATTCTAAATATACTTTAAAACCACTCAAATTAATAATTTATCACTATTAATTATTTCGATTGAAAAAGTTGTTTTTAATTAAAATTTAGTAATTTTCACTATTCATCAAAATATGATAGTTATCCGAAAATCACCAAAATTTCACCCTAAGCTAATTTCGATATTACAAATCCAAAAATAAATTCCATTTTGAAAAATAAAATTTACAAAATTTCAAAAAGTGGTTATTACTATTCATAACGGCTAGTTTTAATAATATTTTAATAGCATAATGTTGTTTAGTGAAACTCGTTATTGCGTACTACACACGCTATCGAGGAAGGTCGTGATTGCGTGTAATGCAAGGCAAGTCAAGGATGTGTGTTGTGCAAGCTCATTAATGAAATTAAAAAGAATATTTTTCATAAAATTTCGGGGTGTTACACCTTCGTTGTTGTATTAGGAGCTATGGTGATACAGGAAGACCATGACGTAGCTTATGGGTCTTACTATCTCTAAACCCATGATAGGAATTATCCTACCAATTAATTTGGGTTGGTGGGTTTTTACTATTCATTGATTTATTTGTTATACTATCACCTTAGAGAGAGGTTAATTTTCTAAATTGACCACAACATTCTATGTTATATCTTCTCACTATGAAACATGAATTTAATGAAGAATATTTGGTTGATGGATCTGCAAATGTTTGAATTTGAGATGTATTATTGTCTACATTAGGGCAGTATTTCGATAGATACTTTTAGCAAGAACACGTATAATGGTCATGATCTTGGAGAGAGGTCTTCAAAGGAAGAGTGGCATCTGATGTGTTTATTGGATCAATAGAGGATGGATGTGACTAAGAAATGAGGGTAAGTGAGATATGGACATTTTTTTATCATATATTCTTTAAAGTATAAGTTGAATTCCATTTAAGGTATAGATTGTGAGTTTGTGATGATGTAAGAATAGTTGGCAGGATATTATCTAGTACCTAGTTCATCCTTTGATGATGAATTTATAATTTATTTACATAAGAGGGTTGTATTTAATACTCATATCATAAAAAATATTTGAGAGAATATAATACTATTTGGTGGAAAATGAATCTCAGGTTTATTATGATGTACCATGTCATCATATGGTGGTTTCGGTGTCCATGTAGAAAGATTGATATTACTAGGTTATTTACGCAAGTCCTTACCTAACAGAGAGTAAAGGTCGGGCATCAATATCCTATTGATTTACTCTATACAATTTTAATTCCCTTTTAGAAATGGGGTGGTGCCTTGATGGATTATTTAGTAGGGTAACAAAGGACCTCAAGGATTAATGAAGTTAAAATGGTGATAGTGGGCCAAGAATTTCAATTTCACAAAATAATGAGTTTCCGATGGAGCCCCATTCTCCTGGCCATCACTCCCATCCATCACTCCTGGATTTTCCATCTCCAAGTGTTTGAGAGCCTCCCATGAAGATTTGGACCTCTCATATTCATCATGATTCTTCATCTTCATTCACTAGGTTCTCTTTATTATCCTCTTCTTCGCTCGGGTCCCCCTCTTCTTCACTCAGACTCGTTCCTTATTCCTTCTTCATAATGGTCACATTTAACTTCTTCCTATGCTAATCTTCTAGTCTCATCTGACACACATGACCCCATACTGATTGTGTGTGTTGGTTCTTCACATGGGTTTAGGATGGGGGCAGTTGGAGTGTAACACCCCAAGATTTCATAGTGTGTTATTTCTTCAAAATAATTCAATAACTTGCACTACACGCAACACCGAGTTCAATCACACCATGACTTACAAAAAAAAAGCCATTCAAAAGAGGTTATGAATAGTATTATCTAAATTTTAAACTTTATATAATCCTTATAATTTTAGAATCCATATTATGAGTTTCTTAGATATAATGCAAGAACAAATTCATTTTCAGTATTGCACTTTTATCAACTTTTAACAGTGAACCCTCTTTAAATACAATATTTTAAACTTTTTGACTAAATGGGGACATCAAAAAATTTAAAATGAAACATCCCAAGCTTCCACGGTACGCTTTCCTTTGAATAATACAGTAGCGTGTGTTGTACGCAACCTCGAATTCTAACACACACCACAACTAATTAAACTAGCCGTTGTGAATAGTAATACCTACTTTTTGAAATCATATATATTCAATATTTCAAAAATGGACTTCATTTTTAGATTCGGAATATCAAAATTAGCCTAGGGTGAAATTTTGGTACATTTCGGATAACTTTCATATTTTGATGAATAGTGAAAATTACTAAATTTTAATTAAAAACAACTTTTTTAATCAAAATAATTAATAGTGATAAATTATGAATTTGAGTGGTTTTAAAGAATATTTAGAATATATTTTTACCATTTAATATAATGTTGGTCATTGGACATAATTTTACAATTAAACCAAACATAAACAAGTGTCAATCTTTTGATAGTTATTACCTCTTAAAAACACGCTTTTTGTTTTGACAGCGGGAATTAATTTTAAATTAATTTCTGCCACTTCTGTGTTTTGAATTTAGGAAAATGGATTCCATATTTGGAATCAGGATGTTCAAATTGTGTAAATAGGTAACTTTTATTTTTAGACATTTTGAATAGTTACTGTGGTAAATATTTTATTTACCATGGTTAAAGGGTAAATCCCGTAAATAAGGGTTAAAAAAATAATATTATAATAATACTAAATTACCCTAAAACGTGTCTTAACCCTATTGGTTGATACATGGTCGACCATGGGCATCTTTGGGTCTATTTTGGGACCCCATGGATCCACTTGTAAGTGATAATGACACATTATATTAATAAAGTTAAAATAAAAATAAAAATGGCATAAGCTTACATCTTTTAGAAGAACAATTTTTACATAAGGTTATACATGTTGGATTTTCGAGTATAAATATTCATTAGAAAGCTAAAACGATTTCCTACATAATGATATTTTATTTATAATTTTTAGACATTAAATAAAGTATTTTATTTATGACACAATGATGATGCAGTAATTACTAAAATAGTAAAAAATTAACATAATTGATATTATAAATACCCAAATAAATATAATATGAAACTTTTAATGAATTACACTAATTTTATATGATAATATGATATATTAGGATTGATTTAATTGACTTTGTTCGAAGTAATCAATCTGTTAGGAGTGTCACAAAAATCAACTATTGAATACTGTCAAAATTGACATAAAAGAGTTCCTAAAACAAATATTATATTATTAATTGATATTAAATTCCTAAAAATCTAAGGTTCGGCCAAGAGACTTATATTATGATAGGTTCCTCATTAATGGACCACTTGGGGGTCTCTTGGATTTATATAGTATGTTTATTAACCATATTATATAAAAATACAAAGAGACATTGTAAAAGTGAAACTAATTAACTTAGAGTTAATACTTAAAGATAAGGTTAATATAAGTACCCAAACCTGTCTAAATTCTATTGGTTGAGTGGTTTCCGACCTATCCCCACCTTAACCTTTGAATAGTCAACTTTGGAGCCATTAGAAACCGAATATGAATTTATTATAAATTAATATTTCTAGCTTTTCCAAAGGTGCCCCTCACCCCTCTTATAAAAGGGCACTCCTCCTTCTCATTTCTTCACACCTCTCAAGCCACTTGGCTCGTCCAAACTCTGCCCAACTAAGCTCCCCACATCCCTCTCCTCCTCCTTGAAGCTTCCCCTTAGGCATAAAGCATTTCAAGAAGTCCTTTGGTTCCAACCAAAGTGAGTTACCTAAATTAAAGGTAACGATTTCTCTTAAATTATTTTCATTTATTTTGCTTCTCCAACCCCAAAACTCTTTTTATTTCCTTTCTTTTGTAACAACACCAGTATCCTCAATATACTAGGATGTTGTTATAAGAAGGATTCAAACTACACATACACACAACTCCATCTAATGGATGATGAACATAATGTTTCTGTGGATGGCAAACTAACGCCTCACGAAACGATGATTGTTCAAATACAACTTACCGCCTCTCATGGTGGCCATTATGATGGCACTGTAATTATATATGATATTAATGATATATATTTTATATATAAGCTTTTGTAATTCCATTTTATTTCATACCATTATTCGTTTCATGTTGTATATACATACGATAATTTCATTTGAGGAAGTGCGGACTACCGCCCCCTTAAAATGATATGACTCGTTCATACCACACATGGAACGTATAAAGGATGGTGTTAATGAACTTAAGTAACATGTATAAAATATTATATTATACTGGAATAGTAATATACCTATGTATCATCTGTATTTGATTCTTTTAAAATAAAAATTAAATGGAAGTAGCGTTCGTGCGTACGTACGGACTACCGTCTCCACGAACGCGATGAGATTCATTATCCATCGTATCCATTCAAGTATAATTATCATTTTATGATTTAAAAATGATGTTTAAGGACTTGATAACATTCTGGATTTGAATAATATACAACTTATCCTTTACAAACATGTCTTACATAACAAAACATACAAAAGCAAACAAGTAAGTTCACACTCGAAACAACGATAATACTAAGATTTTATTATCAAATCAATATTAAAAGATCATATATGATATCATATTAATGTATATGATTCTTTTATAATTTAATAACAATTATTTCACCATTATACAGGAGGTTAACCTACCCCAACCAAGGAAAAGTACAAGGTAAGGGTTATTTCACAATCTCTTCATTATCCGAGGTTGTATTATACGTAATAATCTACTGGGATCTCTTTATCATCCACATCCATGTTTCTTTGAAATGTATTTCAAAACATTTTTACTATTTACAAGAATATGGGTTAAAGTCATTTATACCCTTGTTTGACTTTTTATAAGAGGTTTATAAAGGAATCTTTCCGTCGTTTTCAAAACAAGGTCCTTTTTAACCTTTTCGACTGAATTGAGGTAAGAATGTTTTTTTTTAACTTATACGGCGGGTGCGGTTATTTTCCGCCGTTATAAAATCGTCAAAGCTTTCCTTACAAGCTTACAAGAATATTTTCAAGAAAATGTTTTATTTTATATGGCTCCTAAATGATTTCAAAAATAGAAAAAGATATTTCTCTAAAAAGTGTTTTTATTTCATCTATGTCAACATCCTTTAATGGATTTTACGCTTATTTGAAGTTGATTTATTATAATAAAAAACTTCTATATTGTATTGAAGGTTTTGTGATATGTTTGACTGTGGATGTGCTATTTTATACCATTCATAGTTTATGGTGAAACTATTGACATTTCGTATGCTAGTTTTAATCCGAATGTTTATGTTATATTTCAAACTTTTCTTCAGATGAATGTGCTGAACAACTATGTTCCGGGTTGGGGACCGGTAAAAGTAAGCCCTCCAGGTTGGGGACTGGTTAAAGTAAGCCCTCCAGGTTAGGGACTGGTAAAAGTATGCCCTCCGGGTTGGTGTCCGGTTATTAGAGGCACTCCGGGTTGGTGTCCGGTTATTAGAGGCACTCCGGGTTGGTGTCCGGTTATTAGAGGCACTCCGGGTTGGTGTCCGGTTATTAGAGGCACTCCGGGTTGGGTTCCGGTTAAAAGTAACCCCTAGGTCTTGGGATGAGGCCTAGACAAAGAAATTAACGTTTATCATTATGCATTCCAACATTATGAAAGTGGTTATTGATTTTTGCATGTGATTATTCGATTAGTAGAATATCCATGTGAATAAGTAAATGGCATTATTTCATTTTATTTATGCCATACCATATTGAATGTTTATGTTTAAAAGGCTTTTGTTTTAGTTATACATTGCCTTAAATGTTTATTCTTATTTATGAAAGTTTCCGCTATATTGTTATCCTTACTGGGCATTTGAGCTCACCCCTTTTCTATGTTTTATTTTTCCCAGGTAGTGAAGAAGTAAATTATGAATGACTTTCAGGGATATTATGAGGGGTTAATAGTGTGGATTGTGGAAACATTATGTTGTTGTATTAGTTTTTCATTTTGAAATGTAATGTAAAACTTATGATTATATCTAGTGTTTCCAAGGCTACTAAACCAATCGTTCTTTCGAGATTTGATCTTTCTTGTGATCATGCCAATGTTACGAAGTAATGCACCGACTCTGGGTAGCTGGGGTCGGGGCGTTACAGTTGGTATCAGAGGAAGTTTAGTACAAACCTTGGAAGCTAGATTTAGATAAACTCTGATTAGAGCACGTAGACCTAAGATGAACTTTGAGGATTAGTATAGAAGAACTTCCTAGAATTTTGGTATTGTAGAGATTTTGTGAGTTTTCCGAGCAATACATCCCTGTCTGGATACGAGCAGGTAGAGGCGGCTCTGGCACAGATGTACCTAGGGGTAAAACCCGAAAACACCGCTTTGAGCTAGACTCGAACGGGAACTGGTGCACGACAACGGGCCTTGCTGCACTCTTGGTTACGACACTCCCGGGGGATATGCTTAGGATAACTCTCATTTTCTTTACAAATCATTATGAAGGGTTTATGAGTATATACTTCCTCAAAGAAAACATTTTTATGATTATGGATTATATCCATAAATAGTTCAATTTATGTTAAGTGTTTTATAAGTATGGGATTATGTATTTTGATTCATAAACTGATCTAGTTTATGCCATTGTTTAGAAATGGCACCCAGTAGAAGGAATGAGAACTCCAGAAATGCACATGATCCAAAAAGAAGGAAGGATCATATCTTTCATGGTCTTAAGCTAGAATTGATAAGAGAAATAGTCTCCCATGTATTATCATCATATGAAGAAATAATATCATGTGTTTATAAGATAAGTAAAGAGTTTACTGAGTCCTATGGCTTTGAAGGGAAGCAAGAGAAGAAAAGGATAGAAGAGAGAAAGATGGATAAAGGGAAGAGGGAAAAGAAGAATTTTCCCATATGTGGTAACTGTGGAAAGAAACACCCTGAAACTTGCCTGAAAGGAATGGGAGTTTGTTATAAGTGTGGAGGAAAAGGGCACAAAGTACGTGACTGCAAGGGTAGGAAAACGGTTTCAAATGTACAATGCTTCATTTGCAAGGAGTTTGGACACTATGCGAACCTATGTCCCAGTCATCAGACTATGCCGCAAATGATGCTATTGGATAATAATCAAGTTATGATACTACCACAGATGAAGAGGAATGATTATAGTTCTTATGTTGATTATGTCAATTGAGTGTTGTATCAACAATGTACTTGTTACAATAATCATGGAGTATATAAGGATTGTACTGCAGTACTATTTCATTAAGGACTTGAGATAGTGTGGAACAAAGAAAAGTGACTCAATAGAAGGATAAATTTTTGGAAAATATATGGTTGAGAGAATGATAAATCATAATATAGTTCTGATACTGAGGTAGTGATTTTGGAATAATATGTGATTGTTTTGGAAAAATTATATTGGATATTCTTGACTACCTTGGAACTGATTAATGATTTGTATATTCCATCATTGTTGGGGTTTAAAACATTTTTGTATTAATGAAGTATATCCAGATTTCTATATGGAATACGGGAGCATGAATGTAATCAATAAGGAATATGGTAATTCAGGATGTTTCGGTGTATTAAAAGAATACATGATGAAGGTATTCATATGCTATTACGGGGTAAAAAGGTTCTACATTATGTTTACCTTACTTATAAATGTTGGACTGTGAGTTTGGATAGAAGTATTTTGGATAGTTCTAGTTTGGATTATTTTGGATAGCCATAAAAGGACAACCCGGAGGTCGGGCGGCAACCCATCGCATCCGGCAAGGCTGCGAGACTTGAACCCGCAACCGAAGGGCGACAAGGGTGTATCACCTACCACTGTCCCACGAGATGTCCGAATTAAATAATGTAGTTTTTTTTTTTTTAAAAGATCTGGTAGATGAATTATAAATTCATTTATTTTGGAACCCTGTACGAATAGTATAAATAGAAAAAAAAATTACGTTCTATTATATTTTAGAGTGAAAGATGAGTTTGTGGTAGAAATTTATTAATGGGTAAAATTATAATTATAAAGTAAGTATATCTCCTTATTATCTTAGCCAATCTCATAAATAAATTCCTCAAAATTAATAATAGAAACTTAGAACAAAAATGTTGTCCTAGATGGTACCTTAAATCATCACAAATTTATGGCTTTGGGATTGTTGGCCTTTTCATAGCCATGTTCTCTACCACTCTCCATCAGATAATTGATGGTTAGATTTTTCTTCCATATCCATATTTTCCTACATGGAACCCTAGTATGTGTTATTTTCGGTAATCTTCATACTTTCGACTCTTTATTTTAAATAGAGGCCTCATTAATTCATTTTTCGATGTGGGATTTCAACTAGGATATTTTGAAACGTCAAAAATGTGTTATCCTAATACCCTATGTTTTGTTGAACCGATGGTATTTCAAATCATCATAGATTGATGAATTTAAGGACCTCAATTTTATACTTGTTTGTGATTGATGACCTCAATCACACTATAAATATTTACGTTTTTCCTCCAATTATATGTCTCTAAATGCCACCAATGTTCTCCTAATCGAGATCATAATTTGGCGGTGACCCTTTAATTTCTCTTTTCCTCATATTAAGACTAAATTTTAGTAACCCAATTTCCGATGTGGGTTTTCCCACAAATATATTTTCTATTTTCAACCTTTTATTTTCGAAGAACAATTTAAAATTGCGAGGACGCAATTTATTGAAGGAAGGGAGAATGTAACACCCCAAGATTTCATAGTGTGTTATTTCTTCAAAATAATTCAATAACTTGCACTACACGCAACACCGAGTTCAATCACACCATGACTTACAAAAAAAAAGCCATTCAAAAGAGGTTATGAATAGTATTATCTAAATTTTAAACTTTATATAATCCTTATAATTTTAGAATCCATATTATGAGTTTCTTAGATATAATGCAAGAACAAATTCATTTTCAGTATTGCACTTTTATCAACTTTTAACAGTGAACCCTTTTTAAATACAATATTTAAAACTTTTTGACTAAATGGGGACATCAAAAAATTTAAAATGAAACATCCCAAGCTTCCACGGTACGCTTTCCTTTGAATAATACAGTAGCGTGTGTTGTACGCAACCTCGAATTCTAACACACACCACAACTAATTAAACTAGCCGTTGTGAATAGTAATACCTACTTTTTGAAATCATATATATTCAATATTTCAAAAATGGACTTCATTTTTAGATTCGGAATATCAAAATTAGCCTAGGGTGAAATTTTGGTACATTTCGGATAACTTTCATATTTTGATGAATAGTGAAAATTACTAAATTTTAATTAAAAACAACTTTTTTAATCAAAATAATTAATAGTGATAAATTATGAATTTGAGTGGTTTTAAAGAATATTTAGAATATATTTTTACCATTTAATATAATGTTGGTCATTGGACATAATTTTACAATTAAACCAAACATAAACAAGTGTCAATCTTTTGATAGTTATTACCTCTTAAAAACACGCTTTTTGTTTTGACAGCGGGAATTAATTTTAAATTAATTTCTGCCACTTCTGTGTTTTGAATTTAGGAAAATGGATTCCATATTTGGAATCAGGATGTTCAAATTGTGTAAATAGGTAACTTTTATTTTTAGACATTTTGAATAGTTACTGTGGTAAATATTTTATTTACCATGGTTAAAGGGTAAATCCGGTAAATAAGGGTTAAAAAATAATATTATAATAATACTAAATTACCCTAAAACGTGTCTTAACCCTATTGGTTGATACATGGTCGACCATGGGCATCTTTGGGTCTATTTTGGGACCCCATGGATCCACTTGTAAGTGATAATGACACATTATATTAATAAAGTTAAAATAAAAATAAAAATGGCATAAGCTTACATCTTTTAGAAGAACAATTTTTACATAAGGTTATACATGTTGGATTTTCGAGTATAAATATTCATTAGAAAGATAAAAAGATTTCCTACATAAAGATATTTTATTTATAATTTTTAGACATTAAATAAAGTATTTTATTTATGACACAATGATGATGCAGTAATTACTAAAATAGTAAAAAATTAACATAATTGATATTATAAATACCCAAATAAATATAATATGAAACTTTTAATGAATTACACTAATTTTATATGATAATATGATATATTAGGATTGATTTAATTGACTTTGTTCGAAGTAATCTATCTGTTAGGAGTTTCACAAAAATCAACTATTGAATACTGTCAAAATTGACATAAAAGAGTTCCTAAAACAAATATTATATTATTAATTGATATTAAATTCCTAAAAATCTAAGGTTCGGCCAAGAGACTTATATTATGATAGGTTCCTCATTAATGGACCACTTGGGGGTCTCTTGGATTTATATAGTATGTTTATTAACCATATTATATAAAAATACAAAGAGACATTGTAAAAGTGAAACTAATTAACTTAGAGTTAATACTTAAAGATAAGGTTAATATAAGTACCCAAACCTGTCTAAATTCTATTGGTTGAGTGGTTTCTGACCTATCCCCACCTTAACCTTTGAATAGTCAACTTTGGAGCCATTAGAAACCGAATATGAATTTATTATAAATTAATATTTCTAGCTTTTCCAAAGGTGCCCCTCACCCCTCTTATAAAAGGGCACTCCTCCTTCTCATTTCTTCACACCTCTCAAGCCACTTGGCTCGTCCAAACTCTGCCCAACTAAGCTCCCCACATCCCTCTCCTCCTCCTTGAAGCTTCCCCTTAGGCATAAAGCATTTCAAGAAGTCCTTTGGTTCCAACCAAAGTGAGTTACCTAAATTAAAGGTAACGATTTCTCTTAAATTATTTTCATTTATTTTGCTTCTCCAACCCCAAAACTCTTTTTATTTCCTTTCTTTTGTAACAACACCAGTATCCTCAATATACTAGGATGTTGTTATAAGAAGGATTCAAACTACACATACACACAACTCCATCTAATGGATGATGAACATAATGTTTCTGTGGATGGCAAACTAACGCCTCACGAAACGATGATTGTTCAAATACAACTTACCGCCTCTCATGGTGGCCATTATGATGGCACTGTAATTATATATGATATTAATGATATATATTTTATATATAAGCTTTTGTAATTCCATTTTATTTCATACCATTATTCGTTTCATGTTGTATATACATACAATAATTTCATTTGAGGAAGTGCGGACTACCGCCCCCTTAAAATGATATGACTCGTTCATACCACACATGGAACGTATAAAGGATGGTGTTAATGAACTTAAGTAAAATGTATAAAATATTATATTATACTAGAATAGTAATATACCTATGTATCATCTATATTTGATTCTTTTAAAATAAAAATTAAATGGAAGTAGCGTTCGTGCGTACGTACGGACTACCGTCTCCACGAACGCGATGAGATTCATTATCCATCGTATCCATTCAAGTATAATTATCATTTGATGATTTAAAAATGATGTTTAAGGACTTGATAACATTCTGGATTTGAATAATATACAACTTATCCTTTACAAACATGTCTTACATAACAAAACATACAAAAGCAAACAAGTAAGTTCACACTCGAAACAACGATAATACTAAGATTTTATTATCAAATCAATATTAAAAGATCATATATGATATCATATTAATGTATATGATTCTTGTATAATTTAATAACAATTATTTCACCATTATACAGGAGGTTAACCTACCCCAACCAAGGAAAAGTACAAGGTAAGGGTTATTTCACAATCTCTTCATTATCCGAGGTTGTATTATACGTAATAATCTACTGGGATCTCTTTATCATCCACATCCATGTTTCTTTGAAATGTATTTCAAAACATTTTTACTATTTACAAGAATATGGGTTAAAGTCATTTATACCCTTGTTTGACTTTTTATAAGAGGTTTATAAAGGAATCTTTCCGTCGTTTTCAAAACAAGGTCCTTTTTAACCTTTTCGACTGAATTGAGGTAAGAATGTTTTTTTTTAACTTATATGGCGGGTGTGGTTATTTTCCGCCGTTATAAAATCGTCAAAGCTTTCCTTACAAGCTTACAAGAATATTTTCAAGAAAATGTTTTATTTTATATGGCTCCTAAATGATTTCAAAAATAGAAAAAGATATTTCTCTAAAAAGTGTTTTTATTTCATCTATGTCAACATCCTTTAATGGATTTTACGCTTATTTGAAGTTGATTTATTATAATAAAAAACTTCTATATTGTATTGAAGGTTTTGTGATATGTTTGACTGTGGATGTGCTATTTTATACCATTCATAGTTTATGGTGAAACTATTGACATTTCGTATGCTAGTTTTAATCTGAATGTTTATGTTATATTTCAAACTTTTCTTCAGATGAATGTGCTGAACAAGTATGTTCTGGGTTGGGGACCGGTAAAAGTAAGCCCTCCAGGTTGGGGACTGGTTAAAGTAAGCCCTCCAGGTTAGGGACTGGTAAAAGTATGCCCTCCGGGTTGGTGTCCGGTTATTAGAGGCACTCCGGGTTGGTGTCCGGTTATTAGAGGCACTCCGGGTTGGTGTCCGGTTATTAGAGGCACTCCGGGTTGGTGTCCGGTTATTAGAGGCACTCCGGGTTGGGTTCCGGTTAAAAGTAACCCCTAGGTCTTGGGATGAGGCCTAGACAAAGAAATTAACGTTTATCATTATGCATTCCAACATTATGAAAGTGGTTATTGATTTTTGCATGTGATTATTCGATTAGTAGAATATCCATGTGAATAAGTAAATGGCATTATTTCATTTTATTTATGCCATACCATATTGAATGTTCATGTTTAAAAGGCTTTTTTTTTAGTTATACATTGCCTTAAATGTTTATTCTTATTTATGAAAGTTTCCGCTATATTGTTATCCTTACTGGGCATTTGAGCTCACCCCTTTTCTATGTTTTATTTTTCCCAGGTAGTGAAGAAGTAAATTATGAATGACTTTCAGGGATATTATGAGGGGTTAATAGTGTGGATTGTGGAAACATTATGTTGTTGTATTAGTTTTTCATTTTGAAATGTAATGTAAAACTTATGATTATATCTAGTGTTTCCAAGGCTACTAAACCAATCGGTCTTTCGAGATTTGATCTTTCTTGTGATCATGCCAATGTTACGAAGTAATGCACCGACTCTGGGTAGCTGGGGTCGGGGCGTTACATGGAGTAAAGGGAGAACTGACTTCTTTGTTTGGAAGACTCTTCCCTTGGTTTCTCTAGATCTCTTGTTTTTTTCTTTTGGTTTGGTGGTCTTGTTAGGTTTTCCACCACATATTCTTCTCTCTTGGTTTTTGTTTTTTCCTTCATCGGCCTTTTCTCACTCCCTTCATTGGGTTTCAGCACCATTTCCCTCTTTATTAGGTTCTTTTTGGTGATTTTCTGTTTTTTTGGTTTCTTCTTCGGGTGTTATGTCCTATTTCCCTACATTGAAGATTGATATTGTGGATTTTTCTTTGTTTTTGTTCGATGTGATGTCGGTCCCATTATTTTTGAAGATTCTGAGCTTAGCGATGGTTATGTGATTCTTTCAAGAAGGCTTTTTGGGCCCGATGATGGTTATGTGATGAATATATCCTCATCCTCTCAAACTTCTATAACCCCATGTTTATATATGCCTCTCATAGTTGAATCTAGAACAATGGAAACTACACAGTTTTAGGATTTCTCATTTAAGGTTTTATGGCATTCAAGGTGATTCCAGATATGGAGTGCTTTTGATGTTTTGATTTGGTTTTATTTTTTTTTCCTTAGTGTTCTATTTTGGTTTTCCTGGTAGTGATAATGGTTTTTGGTGATTGGTTATCTTTGGATTTATGATGCGGTTGTTTTTTATCATCGATGATGATGATATTAGACAGTGATGGTGCTTTGGTGGTGTTTTATGTGGCTTATGGTGGTGGACACTGGTGTTGGGATGATGGAAAGTTTATGTGTATAATGGTGATAATGTGTAATGTATGTGACTTCCTCATTTTATTCGATGCTCCTCATTCAAGTCATAGGATTTACAACATTTATACTAATGTCAGTCTATTTTGAATATTGAAATAGGTTGCATGATATGTCCTTGTCGTGGTGAATGGTTATTTTGAAATTGGAATTATATAGTGTGTGTTTTGGGAGGGTGTGACTTAATGCTGAATGAATGGTTCTTTTGGTTCCCACATTCTCTCAAAGATAATTTTCAATAAAATAAAAAATGGATTGTGAGTGTGTGAGATAGTTGATCAATTTACTAAGGTGGACCATTTCTTACCTATCCGGGATACTCTTATTTGGATGGTTTGGGAAATTTATATTTCCATGAGATTATATATCTACATAGAGTTCCCTAGAGAATTTTATCAAATAGATATGCTCATTTAATGATTTGGTCTTAAAGGGGCTTAATGAAGTCTCTTAGGAATCAATGGATATTGATCATGGTATATCACACAAAGACATATATACAGTCTAAAACAATGATCTTTATCCGTGAGGATGTGTTTTAAGATTGAGTCTTAGTATTTATAGGCTCATGTGATGAGTATATATCTTCAGTGGAGTTCTCTTATAAAAACATTTTCTAGGACTCTATCTATATGGAACCCAATGAGGCTCTCTATGGTGGACCTTGTCACTCACTATTATGTGACCATTAAGTGGGTGAAGCAGCTATTTTGGTACCAATCCTAATGTAGGATACGTCAAATATAGTATAGTTGGTCAAGAATATATTGATCACCACTCATAGAAGATAAAGTTTGTATGTAGACTATAATAATAATTTTTTAGAGTCTATTGTGGGTGTTGGATTTTTCATGTGGGTAACTCCTCCGTTGGATAATTTACATCTATGGAAGAAATGAAAGATGGCACATAGATTTTTTGGTCTATTTGAAAACATTGAGCATATAGTTATTGGGTCATACCATATGGTCCTTCCCTATCATTACCGATATATGATTGATATGTTACACATATCTCATCTTCATATGTACATTACAGATCATGTGTATGTTATAAACTACAATGACATTGAGTTGGATCAGTTTGAATAATAAAATAGAATTTTTTGTTTGAATTTTCAATCAGAGTGAGAAATTTTTATCAGGGAAAATGTTCTACTTTTTTTTATATTATGGAGGCATGCACGAGTCTAAGAGGATACATGGGAATGATATTCTTTCATTCTGGTGTAATGGTTTGAGTTTTTGGATCTTTAATCTGTAGATACTTCTCAAGGAAAAGAAGTACATAGATATGGATATTTTTAGCACCGTTATTTTCTAAGGTTTTGTTAAAGTAATTTTTTAGATGATTTAAGTGATATTTTGAACGTTGTGATGGTTTAAATTGTATTTGTTTTCTGTTGGATGTTTTTAGAAACATAAAAGTTGTTTATGGTGGTTTTCTATCCAAAAATAGAAACACCATAACCATGGTTCATACATAGGTTGTTCCTTGTGAGCATTAGTGAAAAATAGGGAAGGGGGATCTGGCTATCCAAGGTGTCATGTTGAGGAAAGGCCACATAACATCCTAGACTTGGATGCAACTGAATGGTGGCCCGGCCCAGTTGTTCACATGTCCTCATGCACATCTCCCCAAATTCTAGAGGGTACCAAGTATATGTGAAGACCTATTGTGTGTATGTGGGAATATTATTCCCTCTTATAAGAGTGTAATGAAGAATTATAAATCATATATATCAATAGATGAATCAAATCAATAATTTAATAAGATTTAAACACATAAATGATAGGTATATACAAAAATACTAGAAGTAATTTCATATACTAGGATGATCATGCCATGTATCTATAAAACATCAAAAATATGTATAAATGCATCATATTAGTACATATATCAAAATACAAAAAAAGACCAAAAAGTAACATATCTAGGTAGCATCATGAGCCCTAGCTCGGTCCTATGTTCCCCTACTCTTAAGAATGGCACAAATTCATGCATCGAACTCAGGGTGATTTCCTTGATCCATACCGCCATCAAAATAGTCTGTGTGGGTACCCAACGACGGCCCGAATAAGGATTTAGAAACAATCCCTGTAGATCACCACCAAAGGTGTATATAAAAACTTTTATCTATGTAATATGAGCTAAAGTATATTTCAATTTATATCATATTTAATAAATAATAAATTTAAAGTTCCTATGTCATATATATACTACAAAAAATTGATACTGTATAGTCGAACAATGCTCCTTGAAAAACAAGTGTCAATATCTTATAAAAAGGTAGTAGTAAGAAAATGAATTAATCATTGCATCCATTATATATAAACAACATATCATATCACCCACATCTATACCATCAAATATGTATATCCAAACAGCCATAACCACACCGTATAACCATAAGTGTCAGAATAACCACAGTGAAGCTATATAATCATGCAAGTCAGGTTTACCATGGACATGCCATAAAATAAGAAATTCCAAATGCCTCGAGGCCAGATCTACTGTATAGTAGAACAGGGAATCCTTGTTTAGTACTAGGATTATCTCAATAGATAATTGGTTAGGCGTGAATTGGGGTCCAAGGAGCATGTCATCATACTATGTCCACAATGATCCTAAAACCCACACTCTAATGGGTATTAAGGCCCATGGAATCCTAGGAAATTAGAATCCAAGTAGAATACAAGTCCAATGAATTATATACCTCTATCATGTTCCATGGTGTAGCACACCCATGGCATCCATTGGAATCATTCATCATTCAATTAAATTACAATTTCATACCATGATTCTACCCACTCATATAATAATTACATACAATTCAGATTCAATGAGTTTACCCATTCATTTCCACAATTTATAAATAATACATTCATGTTATTCAGTACATGAATATTATATTAACACGTGGAAAGAGAGGAAACTCATATCCTATTCGACCAATTCATTTCAATTCATTTATTAATAGGCTTCCATTATATTCAATTCAATTATTCAATTAATTTTTTGAGGACACACTGGAAGGTCCAGTGGGAGGCACAATAGTAACTAGATCAAAAAAGAATTAACCACTCAGGAAAATTATATACCACCTACTATAGGTGTTTAGTATAGTGATCATCCAATATCAACTTTGGATTTGACTCATATCCATAGAAAAATGAAAATGGACAAAGAAATGATAATAGGGAATATTATCTTGCACAAAAATAACTCCATCGTTCTGAATAAAAATGAATAATGGTATAAAAGGAATGTATTAATCACCTAAAAATTAAAAAGAGACTGAAGACATTCGATTCTGAGTTTGGGTGGAGAAACCACCCTAAAGCCTATGAATTGGATTTTAAGGGTGCTCTCACATGAGAGTTGTTGTCCAATGAAAGAGGGGGGGGAATATATATTTATGGTTAACTATATTTTTAAGAAACAATCGGTCATTTTACCCCATGAATATGGGTCACATGGTATTTTCACATGGTTTACCATGATGTTTTCCAACCCTTCTCCCTTTGTTGTGCTAAAGGGGCAGCCGCCTAATCACTGTGCATGGTTTGAAAAACCATGAAACAATTGGGTGATTTGGTTCTGTTAAAAATTATTGAATCATTACATAGGTGTGTGCCTCCATCAACATGGTTTCCTAAAACAATGGAGGACCCTGATTCCCACAATCTTGGTCTCATGATGTTAGTCATATTGTGTGGCCTATCCGGCATAGTTTCTACTTATGGTACGGCTAGTCTTATTTTTTTCCAAAAACATGGTTCTTGTTTTAGAAAAAGATCCATATAGCACTGATACCCCCATGACCTCAAATTAAAATCACATAATGTTGTAAACAAGTAGTTAATAAAAAATTAAATGGATTTATAACTCTTAGGAAAAGCCTATATCTTATAATATTCCCCCTAAATCAATTCATCCTCAAATTTCCCTCTTAAGGTTTTTCAATATTTGTCAGAGAATAACTCTAGGAACTAATCATATATATAGTCCTTCCACTCCCAGGTCTCTTACTATGAAATTTCCTAGTACAATATCACCCTTACTAGAGTAGCATAGAATCCTTAGAGTGCCATCGTTCTCCTACCAATATTAAGAACTGGATTCTCTTCAAATGACACACCTAAATATAACTCCACATTATCATGTGGTAGAAAATGAGACATCTCTAAATGATAACAGTGTAGATGAGATTCATAGAATTCATCATGAATGGAATTATACCTCTAAGATTACCTCAATCTATAGGATAGAAACTTGACTCTCAAGAATCTAGAACAACCTGATATATCACGGTGAAATCTTACCCTTTCTCTTGATTTGTCTTTGTCACATCCTTTATGAGATATGTAAAAAAGACCTGATCCCCAACCTCTAACTCTAGAGGTTATCAATGGATATCAACAAAATATTTCTATCAATACAATACAGTATCCATCTACTTTCTGATCAACTTGACATACTCAAATGTATCCTACAAGAGACGTGGTCCCAGTAAAGCTACCTCACATGACTCTAATAAGAACATGGGTGATCAGGATAAACTACCATAAAAATATTCATATGGTTCCATTAATATAATATCATTATATCTATTTTTTAGTAAAACTCAACTAGGGTTATATGTATCTCCCAAAATCTCCCAAAATCCAAGGTGCGTGCTCACATCATGTACTCAATCACCTATATCATATGCTCTAGTTATCCATTAGTCTATGGGTGGTATGTCATTTTTAGAAGCACCTATTTACCAGATTCCCTCTACAAACACTACTAGAAACAAGATATAAATTGGGTATCCCTATCTGAAATGATAATTCATATGATCCCATGAAGTCATAATATCTCATGGATATACAACCTCCCAAGCTCATCAACACTGATGGTCTCCCTGATCAGCATTATATATGAACCCTTCTTGGTATTATCAATGGAAACCAACAAAACATTTCTCTCTTGAAGAAACCTTGGTAAAACTATCATGAAATCAATGATGAATTCATCCCATTTCCACTTTGGAATAGGTTACTGCAATAAAATTCTTGTTGTTCATTGATGTTCCTCCTTCGCCAACTGACATGTGGAACACCTTATAACGAAACAAGATACCTTGTGTTTCATAACTATCCATCAATACTAACAACATAAGTCATGATACATCTTAGTAATTCCAAGATTCACTTCCCAAACAGAGGCATAAATCTCCCACATAAACTCCACACATTTGTCTATAGGAACACATACGCATCCATAGATATGTAGGATCTCATCTTCACCTATGGTCCAACTAGGATGTGGGACTCCACATACCACGCTATCTCATAGGAATCGTCCATTGAAATCTAATAGTTTCCTCACCCTCACTCTATCCAATAGGGTAGAGGTCACTTATAAGGATGAATGATAAGTCCTTCCATCACTATCCTAGTCTTCAAATTTCATCTCAAAGAACAAATTCATAATATTCCACTGTCTAGTTGCCTCTGAAACAGCATGTGTTTGATTCCTCATGCTCAGTTCATCGACAACAACATTTCATTACCCAGGAGTGTAGGAAAGCTTGATGTCGAAATATTGTAGTTATTCAACCCACCTTTGCTACCTCATATTCATATCATCCAGTGTAAATATGTACTTGAAGATTTTTTCGTCCATGTACATAATAAAATTCTATCTTAGTAAATAGTGTCTCCAATAATAAAAATTAGGAACAAATACAGCTAGCTCAAGATCATGTATCAGGTAATTCCTATCATGTGTCCTCATATAATAAGACCCATATGTCGCAACTCCATATCCCTGCATAAAAACTACTCCAATAAAGATACATGATGCATCAAAATACATAATTAAGTTTTTGTGGTGCTTTGGTTGAATTAGGATGGGTGTTGAACCTTGTATCCCTTTTATCTTCTAAAAGGTTGTCTCATAGGCATCTATCCATACAAACACCACTTAGTTCTTGGTCTAACCAATCAAAAGTGTTTCTAGGAATAATAATTCTTGTATGAAATTTCTATAATATCTTTCCAACCCCAAGAAACTCATTACTTCAAATACTTTCTTGGGATGATCCCAAGAAACTATAGCTCTCATCTTCTCTGGGTAAACTGATACTCTTGTCTCTAAGATAATATGACCCAAAAAGTTAATCGTATCCTTCTAGAATTTTAAATTTCTGATTTTATCAAATTACAAATTCTCTATTAGAGTTACAAAATTTATATCAAAATTTTTTTATTTGTTGTGTGGATTGTTAGAATACACCATGATATCATCCATGAAAATTATCAAAAACAAATCCAGATAAGGTTGAAAAACTCACTTTATTAACACCATGAATACTAATGGTGAATTCGTGACATGGAACAACATAACCAGATACTCATATAGACCACACCTACTATAAAAATCAATTATATGTATGTTTTCAAGACTAACACACATGTAATGATATCCGGATCTCAAATCAATTTTTTAGAACACCTGGTCTCCTCGAAACTCACCAAAAATCTCACCTCTCTATGGAAATGTGTGCCAGTTATTAACCTTAAACTTATTAAATTTTTTATAATAAAATCATATTATAAGGGTAATTTCTACCTTTTCACAAAATTGGCCGATGAACCCCATGGATAAGTACTAGTTCGTATAAACCCATTTTCCTCCAAAACCACTAGTTCTGTCTTGATCACCTAAAACACTATTGTATCCATCCTGTAAGGAGGAATTGATACCAGTGAAACTTCTATCCCTAGAAATATGGGGAACTCAACCTTTTTATTGGGAGATAAACCAATGAATTTGTTTAGGAATAAGTCTCTGAAATAGTCAACCACTGTATGAAATTCTATGTGAGTCACTCCCTAATCATCCAGAGACAAACTCAAAATTTGGGTTGTCATTTCTCCCATGTCGTGAAGTTTGGGTCTAGCACGGATCCCTTGGAAATCTCATTCACCCATGTGAGTGTAAATGGATCCCTCTTGTTATGTGAAGGTCACCCTTTGGATATATAAATCGATATATTCTTGATAATTTACCAGTCATTCCATTCTGAGTTTGATTTTAAAGTCTAGTATCATGAGGAAAAAAAGATTCCAGATGATGTGACACCCATGAACCTCAAGGGGGAACTCCCTAAACTGACATACATCCTCCATTCTGATCCCTAATAGAGTTTCAATCATTATAATTCCCTCAAAAAACTGAATCAGGGGGCCAAGGGTCTATATAATCGATACAGATACAAAACAATGCAATGTGCCTATGTTAAAAAAAGAAAATACTAGTGTATAGGTTACTAAGATCGTACATATCACTGTAGATGGTCTGATTCCTTGATACATGGGTGTAGGATGAATATAATATATATGGCCAAAAATACATCCATGTGACACAGCATCACTACCCAGAGCAAGCCTGCTCAACTCTCTATGTACAATTGGGTTCTTGCTTCCATGGCCATGACCACCACCAACTCAAATTGAATGACTAGTACTACCCCATATCTTAGCCTAAAGTTGAGTTGTGAGACCCACTTTTGAACCTGGGGTCAAATATGACCCTAGAACTTACTTCTTGAGGGAATGTCCTACAAAAAAAATTCATGTGGCATATCCTACCACAAGCACTACACTCGACTGGGTCATGATCACACTGATTTCATAGGTGTCCCTATATCTCATAATGATGTTAGAAAAACTCAATTCATTCACTGGAATTCATGATGGTAATATTCTCACTAAAAGCCTCAAAACGTTTCTTCCTTCCACATGATGTTGAACTCTTGGTTTGAGAGACTATACCACTTTCGTATGTTCCCTTAGCTTCCCTGAGGTTCTGATCTATAATTATCACATTATTTAAAATTTTTGTAATAGAATTTAACCTAAACACATTGACCAAAGATCGAATGGAATGTTAGAGACCTTATATGAAGCAACTTTCCCTCGATAACTCAATAGAAATATACGTCGCTAAAAATTTATGATGCTCTGTAAAGCATTCTAAATACTCCATAAGCATCATAGTTACCTACTCCAAACACATGAAATCACTAGCCCTCTCTTCCTCTAGGTTCTATATGTTAAAGTAGTCATAAAACCTGGTTAGTAAATCAACCCAACTTATATCTCACGTCCTGTAAGTCTAGTTCTGAACATCCCACCGATGCTTTTCTTCTACTCAAGGAAAATAAGACTAAAACTTAACTCTTCTCTTAGGAGGTTTCTTCAGATTCTCAAAGAATTATAGAGTAGTCTCAGGACATAGCTCAGTAGCCTTTGGATTGCAATACCCTCAGAACATGTCGGGAAACTACTATTGGAACACATGCACCAGTTGAGCCATAAACAAGGAAAGCTACGTTGCTCCATGAAATGTATGAATAAAGACGAAAAAACCCTAGATGAAATGTTCCTCAAAACCTTTAATCGGTAAAATCATTGGTGCCTCAGCAAGCATAATAAGAGGATTTATTGGTAGCCCATGCCCCACCACCTCTAAAGTGTGGTCATTAACACCCACCTAGAGAACGACCCAAGGTCATCATGGTGGTATGCCTCTACAATGAAAAACACATGCCTCAGAAAATAACAGTATCAAAGTTCAAAATTAAAATAATAAGACAGATGAAACCCTTCCTCTAAATAGGTCTTACCATATATCTAACTCTTAAATCCATGAGAAGTAAAAAAATAAACAATCGTAAAAGTCACTAGAGACACTGCATATTGCCCACTAAAAAACTTTGTCTAAGTCGAGTTCTCTATTTCACCATGTTCAATTTCCAATTGTGTTTATATTTTTTTCACATTTCAATTTAAATGGTTGAACAAAATGGTTCAACACATCAAATCTATAATCCCCCATACTCCTCACAAACTGAAATATGGCGTTCACATAATCGACACCATAACACAGTCTTGTCCATATGCCTCATGGACCATGAATCAATGTGTAATAATTGTCTTCTTAAGGTGTCAAATGCATCCTAATCAAGAAATAATTATTTAGGTTATTGTATACACTCTACGTACCAACCATTTTTTCCAATTCCCTACACAGATCATCTATCACCACAGAAAATATATCAATCGTAGAACATATCACAACAAAATTAAAACAATCCATGAATTCTATATGGAATGACATAATGCTTAACATGTGATTCTTGAATGTTCCTAAAAATACACATGAGATGGAATACCGGCATCTCATTAGGTTGCAAAAAAATAGAACCCCCAATCATATCAATGATAATAACACAATTAAATTAAATCATATGATGGTCGAATCAAATAATATATAACAGTGAAAATCTAGATAACATCAATTTTGAATCAAGGAAATTTGGATTTTTCCTGTAAGTGGGTTAGCTACTCCTAGGCACATCTCATTACAAAATTCCAGTTCTTACTAATTCCCTTTCTGTTGTCAGAAAATAGCAAGGAAATAAAATAAAAATATCTCACATACCATTTTGTAATTTCTTGGACCCAGATTCCATTGAACGATGCCCTAATCCTAGTTGGTAACATGGCCTTAAGTGCATCTTGCTAGATTCCATAAGCTATCAACTAGAAGCGAGGACTTATGGTTCGTCTATGGGGAGTCTATGCCCTATTATGAGAGTGTAACACATCATTATAAATCGTACAGATCAATAGAGGAAGCATAACAATAAATGAATGACTAGTAAACATTAAAATGATAGATATATACAAAAATTCTATAAGTAAACTCATATTCAAATATGATCATGTCATGAATATACAAAATATCCAAAACATGTATACAAGAATCAGATCAGTACATGTATCAAAATACCAAAACGTATTATCACTATATAGAATCTTGAGCCCCTGATCGGTCTCATGCTCCCATGCTCCTAATCATGGTAGAAAGTCAAGAATCGAATTATGTTTGCTTTCCCTGGTCCCTACGTACGTCTAAATAGTCTGTTCAAGTACCCAACAGTGGCCTGAATTGGGTAGGAGATACAGTCATAATAGATCATCACCCATGGTTTCAATAAAAAATCATTGTTGTAAAATATAAGCTAAATCAGAGTGAAATGTATATAACAATTAATAAGTAATAAATTTGAATTACCCATAGTATATATATACTAATGAATAAGTTATATTGTATAGACCAATAATGCTCCTTGTAAAACAAGTGTCATGCTCCTATAATAAGGCATCAATAATAAAAGTATTTAAACCCCACAGTCCTTACATATACATAGTATATCATATCACCCATGTCCTTTCCATATAATTTGTATATCAAGACAACCATGGTCATTTCATATAACTATAAGTGTCATAATAACCACAGCTAAGTCGTATAATCATACAAGTCACATTTACAATTGTTGGGCTGTAAAATCATAAATGTCATACCCCGCAAGTCTAGATCTAGGTATAGTAGACCAAGGCATCCTAATTGAGTCATAATAGAATCATGATGAAAACTTCTTTGGGCTTGAATTGGTCTCTAGGGGTCATTTCATCCGACTATATCCACTACAGGTCCCAAAAAACGTGATCCAGGTGGTAGTTAGGCCCAAGGAATCCCCTGGAATCAAAATCCATGGAGTATACAGGTCCAAGGGATTCTCTACCGCTATAAAGACCTAAGTTGTATCACACCCATGGTGTATTTTATAATCATTCATCATTCAATTCAATTACAACATCATGATCAGGGTTTACCCTCCCATATAACAATTCCATGCCATTATCAATCAATTATTTTACCCACAAATTTACACAATTTGTAAATAATCCATTCAATATATTTAATCAATCAACGTCATGTTAATAAATTGTAAGGGAGGAAAACCATCTCTTATTCAACCAATTCAGTTCAGTTCACTTATTAATAGGATTTCATTACATTAAATACAACAATTCAGTACATTTTTTGGGCAAAGTAGAAAATTCTTATAGTAGGAACAATATAAAAAAGCTATATAAAGAATCAAACCACTCTAGTATAGTATAAACCGCCTAACTAACAACTATATTATAGTGCTCATTTTGTATTGGCTTCTGATTCGACAAAAATTGGTAGAAAAATAAAGAGCGCATAAAGTACCCAAAAATAATGCATATTTTTTTTCACCTCAATAAATATTTTGATCCAAAGTTAAAAAAATAATGGAAAATTCTAATTGGGTACTCACTAGTGTGAATATAAAGAGACAAACATCACATTATTCCATGTTCGGATTGAGAAACAACACCAAATCCAATGATTTAGTATTCAATGAATTTCCCAAGTATGAGACACTATCCAACACAGTGGAATAAAAAAAATATTTAAACCATGTTTTTAATGTAAAATTGGTCATTTCACCCCCAAAATCTAGGCCACATGATTCGGCTTCATGGTTGGCTAAATTGTGCGACAACTATGCACCATTTCTTATGCTAAGGGGGTACCTGCACGGTCATTGAACATGGTCAGAAACTCATGTGCAAACTGTATTATTTTTGTATAATAAAACTTGTAGGTTCCTCATATGGGTATGCACTTCCATCTGTAAATATTCTTAAGAATGGGAATTCTCATAAATCCTAATTTCTAGTTCTCACACTGTTAGTCAGATCGTTCGGCTTGTCCTATTCATTTTCTACTAACTGTGTGACATTTCTAATTTTTCAAAAAACGTGGTTTCCGGATCTGATCAATCCTCAGTCACCCGGAATACCCCCATAACCTCAAGGGGTATTCATATTTTACTCTAAAACCTCATTTAAACCAAAATTAAAAGGATCAATACCTCGTAGGAAATCATGGGTTCTTACAGGCCATGTGTTCCATGGCTAGGGACACCTCACCATGGTCATGGTGGGTCATAAAAACTAATACATGAGGTCCATGTTGTAGCTCAGACCATTTTTTTCTATGTTTTCAAGAAAACCACAAGCAATTCTACTCCATTTCAGTGGAAATAGTGATGGTTAGTCTTGTTTTCAACTGCATGAAATATTTTTTTTGTTATTATATCTTGACCAGGTCATAGGAGAAATGTGTTTGGATTATAATGGGGTCCTTAAAGAATTTATTAATTGATTCCATTCCCTATTAATCAATTCAAATTCCATTATATTTTGGATTCAACTAATTTGGTTAATTATGGAAAACATACAGATGAACCTAGATCATGAGGTCAACCATTGTTTCATTAAATATTTTCTTCCTTGTTTAATTCCATTCACCCAACCTATTTTTTTGATCTAAAGTCTACTTTAATACACCATTTTTGGTGCTCCTAGTTTTGGTCATTTTGGTGGATATCTTCAGTGAATCATTCTTATTGTGGATGAATTTATTCTATCTTTCCTGAAAAATTATTAAAAAATAGTTATAATGGCTTTGAATATGATACTTTTGAAGTATAGTGAGTTAATTCTTATATTTGTTTAACAAAAATATTTCTTGAGGATTATTATAATTATATGATGGATCAATGGAGATTATCTTAGTGAATTTTATTTGGCGAGTTTCTTTATTTGTAACCATGATGTTCTGCCCTTGGAATCTCTTTTAATGAACTCTTATGTGACTTTGGAAATATTTCCTTACTTATTTTTGTCTAAGATTGATCCGTCTGAATAACTTCTTAGCGAACCATGAAATTTATGCATATGATCATGATGTAGGAATTTTCTTACCTTATAGGGCCTTGTGTATTATTTTCATATTATTTTATAATTTTGTCTTGAAACCCATGATTTATATATGTTACATGCAGGAGTGTGAGTGTCCCTTGAGTCTCATCAAACATATGTTTTCTTATAATTTGTCTGTAGTATCTTGAGAATTATTCTTGATGTGCCTTATTGATCCTTTATATGATATGTATTGTTTGTGGTATTCTATATCCATTGAAACCATGCTTCATGTATCATAATTAAGAGGTTTATCAGGATTTGATTAGATGACCCCTTAGAGGTGAAGAGTGAGGATGTGACAAGGATACAAACTATGAATCATTTCATTGTGTGATTAGAGTCACAGAAATGTCAGCTAAAATGTTAGAACGTCATGCTTGAGGCTAAGAATCCATCAGTTATAGGCCAATGCGGTAGATTATTAAGTAAGGGTGATGAGAAAAACTAATATATCATGCATGTTAGGTGAGGTATATAATCAAATGAGGGTAAATATGACCATCAAGGTAGATCTTGCAGTGTTCATTTTAATGAACACCTTTAGGGTGGGGTGTTTTGAATTCCTTAAAGGCTGGATATGGAGACATGACTAATGGTGTAGGTTACTCATCGACACTAGGACTTGTGGCACATCTGGTGATGTGTGGTGATATAAATTGATATACCTACCTGTATTATTCCAAAATAGGTTGGGCTAGGATTCATAGTAAATTGGTTAGTTCATGATGACTAGGTGATTTAGTGGTTGTATGTATACTTTTAAATTTACTTTATATCATGAAATACACATAAATATATTTATTATGCACTTTTATTAATGTTTTATTGGTGGTACCCTACTCGGCTTATTACTCACACCCATCATAGGTATCTCAATGCACATGAAGATATCATGACCAGGGATCTAGTAAAGGGAAAGGACCCTCTTATAGGTTGATAAAGAGACAAAACCTAGGATTTGGAGGTGATTCTGGGACATTCTCCATACTATTGTTTTTTTTATTTATTTACTTTTCCATCCTTAATACATGGTTCGACTGCAACATTCAGGGGTCCAACATTTTTTTTATGACATGAGATAGTCACCCTTCCTTTTTAAAGAATTGTTAATTTATTTCACTGCATTATTTCTATATTAATATTTTGAATTATCATTGTTATTAATCTGAGTGTAGTATCCCCACAAAAAGCAGTCATACCATTGCTGCTATTTGGTATCCTCTTGCATGTGGGTAGGTGTAAATGATGTTATGTGACACTCCGTCTCAGACCCAGTAATATGGATTGGGGTGTTGCCTCAAAATTTATGAAATTTTTATTTATTTAGTTATTCCATACATGATTATTATTCAAATATATAGTATTTTACACATTATGAATGGATGTGTTCTTTAGTTTATACTATTTAAATTGATTCTTATAAATTTTACTCCATATAAATAAAGAGATATATGCTATGAATAACTAAATATTTGCTTACATTAAACCACCACAAGGATTTTTTTATAGGTTATAAAATTTATAGTAAAGGTTTCTTATAATTTATACTCTTGCAACTATTGATTTTATTTGTTAAATTTATTGTCAATTGGGTGTTTATTTATGAATATATATAGAAGTGTGGGGGAATGGATATAGATACCTTATGAATATTTTTCATTCTATGATAAATCTATGACAAAATTCATTTCTCCATGGCTGGAATTGAGGTCAGAAAAAGTGTAAATGTTATAATGTATTCCTTGTATGAATTATAGTCTTATCTAGTATCACGTAAGAGTAAGTCACTTTATGAATATTATGGTTACACCACAAAGTTAATTTGATGCAAAATATTATATGTATTTAAGAGAACTACAATTTGGAATACTTATCAATAGAGAAAATAACACACCCAAGTTGAAATGTAATACTTCATAGTTTTCTAGATTTTGAGGTTAGTTTTACACACCATGAAGAAATGGGCCACACCCTGAAGGATATTTTAGAGAATTTTAGCATTTCTAGAGTTTCATATTACACACTACGACATGGATGTTCATCCATGAATAATCTCAAGAATACTTCTATGGTTATATAGATCTAGTGTATATGTCATAGAATAATCATCCAACTGTGATAGGTTATATCAATGAAACTTGATATAAGTGTTCATGTAAATATTAACCACCCTTAAAATTATATTGGGTTGTGATTTTTGAAGCTACATGATGGTTGGTAACTGAACTGAGTATGCAATATGAATGATTATATCTCAGTGTGACACATCTGAATGTTGAAAAAGTTTAAAGAGAAACTGAACTATCAAACTATCAGGTTATATTTCATTCCATTATTTAAAAAATATAGATAATTTTAATAGAACTGATGATGCGAAACAGTTATTATGGTGTATTATTTATCTGAGAAATGGGTAACTAATAATTGAAATAATGATGGTAGAAATCAATTTAAATATTATTTAAGGGTTAGAAGTAGGATACTATAGGAAGTAGTCTGGGATTTGGATTTTCAATTTGAATGTATAATTCTCTTGGGATATACTTAGTGTTTTGTGTAGATTAAAATTAATCACACAAAAAATAAAGGGAGTAATATTAAAGAAACATAAAATAAAGAATAGAATGTGAATTTCATTGAAAACATGTTATTATAAGGTAGAGTGACATCAACTAGAGTTTAATTGAAGATAAGGATAGAAAAATAGAATTGTTCTAAAAATCATTAAATATATAGAAATAAAAAAATAGAGCATCATAAAGGATACCCAAAGTTATTTGGTATTAAATATTGATTACTTTTTTTATGATTTTGACCTTCATTTCGATTATATATTGGTAACCATCTTGAAATTTGTGATTGGAATAGAGAAAGAGGTCATTGCCCTTGGATGAGTTGTGAAATTATCCTATAGATTGTAATCACAAACTATAGATGTTGAGGTTAATTTGAATATCAACACATTGTTGATATATCATCCTTGGATGTATCCCAGTACAAATGAACAAAGTAAAATCATGTGTTCATGATCTTTAAGATTTTGTATTTTTTTCCAATGATATAGGTTAAAAATTTATTTTCTAATGCGAATAATATATCCAATTTTTTAATCATAAAGAGAATGTTATTAGACACCCCCACCAACCATAGGATGTACAAAAATACTACATGTTAAAACGAGTCATATCTAATCCATTGGTTATTTCTTGTACGAATTCAGTTAAATATTCTTATAGGGAGAGCTAGATGTCATCCATCAGTAGTGATGAAAATTTTCCTAAAAATATTGAGATAATATACATATGTTTTTTGGAATCAAGATCTATATGGACAACAAGTTGTAGGGCCTACATTCATCCGTTATTGATGTTGTCTAGAGATAATAGGTTTACAACCACTTCCTTTTGGCCATTAATATGGACACTATATATGCTTGGAGTACCAGAAATGCCCTGATTATTGAAAACCATATTTCATATATTCATGTGTGTACCACTGCTATGCATATGGATATTTTTTAGGCATCCAGGTTACAAATAGGTAACATGGGAAATAAAATAATTGATACCTTACGGATTTTGTATGTGCATAGAAGGACCAAAATATCTCTGATTCAAATATTTGTTCACTGTATTTCACTTATACCATTATAGATCAAGGTAAATATCAATGGGTGGATTCTAGAATGCTAGGAACCTTAGGTTTTGGATGTTTCTTTCATACCTATAATGACTTTTACAATGATATATTCCTAAATTAAATTGTTATTGGTATATCCTATGATGTTGAACAATGGGAAATGTTTAATTCCATCTATATTATTTTCTACCATTAATGGAAATCTATCTAGATTCGGTTATATTCAAAACATATTGTTAAATCTGCAAAGTATAGATCCAGGAATTTTCCATAAAATGTGATACCTCATTAGATGAAATGTAGTCAATATGATAGCCATCTTAACATGAATTCCTCACATTCATACAGGGAGTAAAATCAAGTTGTGCTTTCTCTTTTAAATAGATATATTATATATATGAGTTCGATGTGGTCTTTTGGGATCCATTATTATTGTACACCCTTGATGCATGTGGATATTTGTGGTGAGATACACTCCCTCCTTTATAAGACCCATTATTATGTCTAAACCTCTTGTTTATGTCTTCTTTAATAAATTTTAGGATTGGGTTCAACTAAATCATTGGTCCTTTGGAGTATATATATATATATATATATATAACATAGTAAACTATATATAGTTTTCATTTAATAAATTCATTTGATGAATTTGTTTTTTCCGTTCACGAAATGAACAAGAATGATATATATATATATATATAATTCATCACTCCTTAAATAGGATTATTTGTATTTATTCATTAATGTGTGTTAAATTATTAATCTACCCTATGGTATGTAACACCTGAGATGCCTTATGATTAGTAAATTCCTCAATAAAAACCTAAATATGAGGATGAGAACATATCCTATTGACTGTGAAATATGTATAAGACTCCTAAAATTCTATTAAACATCTCTTCTTCCAGAGCACTACTTATCTCACCAAAGAATGAAATAGAACACCTTCAATTTTTCAGGTATCATCATAAATAATTCATGGATCCACTAGCCTATTTACTCTCTCATGGGTAGGGATATTTTGTTCAATTATCTATATGAACTCCATAAACCATTCTTCTTAAAAGGATAAAGATGGAAGTTATTACCACTAGAGAATATTAGGTGCTCTATTTTACAATAAAATTTAAAAATTGGTTTCTTGAGGATAGATCTCATGTGTTTTGAGTTTTATTCTTCTATAAATGTTCATATTATGATTATAAAAAATTAATTAGTGGTATCTATGGGATTTTCTTCCTAAATCAAATCTATTTCAACAATTGGTTTTCATGATGATTGAAACTAAAATGGAGTTATAGTGTTTTCAAAAATTAATCTTTTTTTAGGTACCCCTGTGAAAAAACAAGATGTTTCATAAATGAGACTTTTGAGTTTACTTTATATAGGATTTAAAATTGATAGGTTACCCTTATGTGAGTAGGACGTGTAAAGGTAACCATGACCAACGTAAATGTATCCTAGAAATACCGATATGTGAAAGAGATTACATAAAGGTGAAATGTTAATTACCATTATGTGAAGATTTCATGTAATGATAACTCCCTTACAAGGGGAAGCTATGTAATTTAAATTTCTGTATTACCTTTATGCATCATTCCTTCAACCATCTATATAAAGGTATCCTTTGTAATACCTTTATGTAAGCTTTAGAAACCTTTTATTTTCTTAATGTAATTTGGGATTGCATAAGGGTCTTACCATTCTACAGAGCTTCTCGGTAAATGTATATGGTATTTACCCTTACGAAGGGAGTCTTAGTGTAAATGGAGGATACCCTTACAAATAATAGGGATCCTGTGTATGTGTAAAAGTATTTTTTTTAAATATTGTCTTAATGATTTTAAGAGTGTATAAATTGTTTATAAATATTGTAAAAATGTATTTTGGAATATTTAATTTATTAGTATTTAATAAATTAACTTTTTAATTATAAATTTTACATAATTAATATATTAAATGTTTATGAATTATTTTAAACAAATATTACCTATTAATATATTAAAATACATTCTAGAAAATAAAATGGAATTCCTTATGATCTAGATATAAATTGTTTATTTAGAAATCATAATATGTGATTTATAAAGTGTTTATGAATTTCAAAATATATGATATTTAGATTATATAAAAAATTTCTAAAATAGAAATTTGATTATAAAATTTTAATACTTCATGAAATATAATATAAATTACATATAAAATATAATATGACTTTTTACATGTTAAAATGAATTTGAAATGTTTATACTCATTATAAATTAAAAAATGTTTGTAATTAGAATTTATTTATGAGGAGTTCTTAATTTTCATTTTTATTATGTAATAAATATTTTTTTTGTTAAATATAATTTTTATTCATGTTTAGTAAATTGATTTTGAAATATAAAAATTTTTTATTCCCAATTATAAGATAAATATCTTATAGACATGCTTATCGCATATCATTCTAGGTTTGATATAAAAAAGGATTTCCTTTTCCATGAATTCATTCTTTAATTATAGTTGTTATTGAAATAGTTTTTTATCATAGTATATACATATTATTTGTTATAATTTCAGGAATTGAATTCTATATTAAGTAAAGTCTCCCTAACTAGAGGGAAATTGTGTTTTACCGCCTACTTTTAATTTGATAATTCCTTGTATAGGAAAGTGAATGGGGGTGAATATATATCACCATGGGATTAATCTTGTGATGTTTTTCAATCTAATATAACACTCTTTATTTACATTAAGTGTTCATGTACCTTATTTATATAATTAATTTTGATGTATATATATATATATATTTGGATTAGAATGTTTTGGGAGTAATAAAAACTTATAGGTTGTTTAAATATTTACACATTAATGTTGTGTGACTATATTAATTTTGGTTGTTAGAATATGAATTTCCAAAATTAAATTGTTATAATAATTCATAAACAAAATAAATAAAACATAGAAATATAATGATTACATAAGATATAATAGTTAGGAATTTAATATTCATTTGAAATATATTAAATTAGTGAGACCTTAAAAAAATCCAAAAAATACTAAGTGTGAGATTCCATCGAAAGAAACTCTTTTCAATACCATGATCATCCAACTAGGTAGGTCATGCTAAAGTTTGGTTCCCCGAGATTATATTTTTTAAGGTTAGAATATAATGAGTTACTCAGGATTATTTTATAGGATCGGTCATTCTAATGTAGGGTTTTTATATATCATCCTTTTTTATCTTGATCTTTTAGATTTCTTTGGGTTACACTAGTTGAAATACCCTAATTGCAGCACCCCCTATTCCAGGTACATGAATCTTAATTCATGTATTTTGAGTCTATATGTTTTTTTGGGTTTTTTATATGGTTATGAGGGGTTTTGGAATGTTTTGTAAGATTTTCTAGAGGAGTAAATTTTTGTATGTGGATAGTATAAACCATGCACAATCTCCAGGAAACCGTACAAGGGATGACCTTAGGCACTGTGAAGGGGCATGGTTGGTGCATGGTTTATAAAACCATACTAGTGCCTGGGAGAAACTGTTCTTATTAGAAAGGGGGAAATAATGTATGGTTCATGGTTTCGCTAGCCATGTGATATAACCAAGTTATGTATGTCCTTAAGAAAGTATCAATTCACAGTTGGCACATAGTTTTCAAAACCATGTGGCCTAACTATGTGAAATACAGTTATCACTCTGAAATTTGTGGATATAATATGAATTAATACATTTAATCCTCATTAATCATTTACTCTCTTAACAACATGAATTTATTTTCCTCCCTTTTCTTGAGATACTATTCATTTCAATATGGAAGTGATTCTTAGGAGAATCAAAGTGTTTTGGAGGTCCAAATTCATCGGTAAGTACATATTCATCCTTGTTCTTCTTATATACAAGGTTATTCTCTATCTAAAAACCATATATATATCCTTATATTGATATATTTATGTGTTATGAATTGTTTTATTATAAATAATATTGGATCTAGTAATGGGAACATGGTTTATTTCATTCCTTGATGTTGTTTTTGTTTTCTTCTTCATTTTTTCCACCTATTGTGAGGCATGTGGCTTCTCTCTAATTTCCTCATGATTTAGAATTTTATGAATTTGTTTTTATTACATTATTTAATTGAAATTGTTGTAAATTCATTCTATTATTATTAATGGAAACCCATTTTTTTATGAATTTGAAATTTGGAAATAATGGATCTGTTTTAGGAAAACCACTTTGTTTATAAATTAAAAATAATGATTTTAAAGTTATGGTTTGGTTTCGAGGCATATAAAGAATTTTTTGAAATCATATAAGGAATTAAAAGTAATTATTATGAATGTTTTAGCTTGGTTTTTTGGTATACATGGTTTGTGTGAATCTATTCATAGGTGTGACCTTCTGTAAGGGTGATTTGTCTTTTGGGAACCTAGTATTGGTCACCTTGTGATGACTTGGTGGATTGATGATGGACCACTCATGAGTATAAAACTATCACCTAGAAATAAATAGTGTGTGTGTGTGTGTGTCTGTGTGTGTGGATACATGTATATGGGTATTTCAAATAAATTAGAACAGTTTTATAAATGAAAATGTTTTCCTACTATATTTTGTATGGTTTTGATATACCATTTTTAAACTTATTTTAAGATATTTTATATAAAGTGTTCTAAATTTTTCCCAAGTGACATGAGTTGGGATGTCATCAAGGATATCATGGGGAGTTTAGACCCACCCCTTTATTGGGAACTATTGTGTATTTGAAGATGTTTTCTATTGAGACATAGATAAAAGCAAGGTAACTCGATTCATTAGTGATTCTTCTTGACACAACATGAATGGAATTTGGAGTTGGATCTAGGATTGGGTTGGGTATTTTGGTTGATTTTAGTCATGAGTTTTTAGTTTTTTTGGTCTTTTTCTTCCCTTTGAGATTGTATTTTTGGTTTCCACATGTACATATATATGGTTCATTGGTTTGGTTATTTTTTGAGTTTTAATTTGTAATAATGCATTATGTAGAGGATTTTTTTGTTATTGTTTATATAGTTGGGATTTTTTATCTTTCAAAGGGATAATATCCCCCCACATTTTCTTGTGGCCCTTTGTATTTTTGGATAGCCTTTGGTGTCTTCATAATTTCAATAGGCCCTAGTAGCACACTCATTACTTCTATATCTAATGATGAGGGGTAGAGTGTTACAAATTATATCTGTATTATTTGGCCTTTCAGATGTAAATAGTATCATCTTTATTTGGTCCTTAGGTTGAAAATGGTATCAGTATAGCTATGTATGTCTGTCTTTTTAGGATAAATGGTATCATTTTCATTCAGTCCTTCAGTTGGGTTAAGATAAAAGAGATAGGATCCTAAAAAATGAAACTTATATTATAAAAATACATAGGTAACCTTTTTATTCTAAACATCAAGTTATGATGGTGTTTGGGTATATAAGTGTTTGAAGACACTTTTTGGTGTATAGTCAGCTCAAAAAAATGGGTTTAGCTGATGAGAATTTAAATACATTAATTGATACTAAGCCTCCTCACTAAGATAAAACTTATTATTTTTTGTTTAATGGTTTATCAAATGGAAATAAAGTGATGGATTTTGAAAATCGTAAAAATGGTTGTTTTGAAAATCATGGTTATAGTATTTTAAAATATGGTTAAAATGAAGATGATGGTTGAATAATGGAAATATATGTTGCAATATGTGTTGATATGGTGAATTAGAATTGATAAGACTTAGATATATAATGATTTAGACTAAATAGAGTATTTATCTCATAATAGTGAATAGAACTGGGTAGGTATCGTAGAAATTAACTGGAAAAGGTTTTTGAGAATGTGGTTCCCCCTGGTCTATGAGTGAACAAACAACAAGTCCAAAGCATTATCTAATATTTTTATGTCATTGATATGGGAAATAATAATGAAGAAAATTTAAATTTTTACCATTCCATTTGGTTTCAAAATTATAATCCACCCATATTTTGGGGGGATTTAGGGCTATAAAAACAAGAAGTTTGGTTGAATTGGATGAATCAAGCCATTGATTTCCATAAGACACAAGTAAAGATAAAAGTAATTTTTAAAACATATTTTCTAAAGGATTTGGCATTCCAATGGTTGGAATTAATAGTTTTGGATTAATTGGACCAAGGTATGACATGGGAGTATTTTAAAAAATTGTTTAATAATAAATTACATCCTCAAACCTTTTAGATTTATAGAAAAATGGAATTCTTCATTTTAAAGAAAGAGAATATCTCAATGTCCTAGTATGTGACCAAATTTATGTATTTATTCTACTCTTAAATGGAATTTTCACCAAGTTCTTCCTTTAAGTCATGAATTTTTTAGTTCGGGGTGACATCAGATATTTACTCAATGATTTTCATTATTTGTATAACAGATTGCATAGAAATTTTCAATAGAGATATGGTGGTAGAAAGGGATGTGTCTAAAAATATGGATGCAGGGAGAATTATTATTCCTACTATAGTACATGGGAAGTCAAATTATAGATATATGTGGATGAGTAACACCTACTTCCTGAGTGGATGTTCACCATTGAATCAAAAAATGGGATCATTAAACATTCCCCCTCAACTAAAATGTAATTTGATATGTTTTCAATGAGGTTCCTTCCACCATATGAAGTGATATTGTACATTACCACCTTGATCTTGTTATAATTTCAACCAAAAGGGACATATATATCACTATTATCGCAATGCACCATGGTCGAGTTCTAGAGACACATCTCAGGGTACACAAACAATGTATGCATCAATTAGATGAGTACAACATAATAATTCATATGTTTAAAAATATGTAAGAAAAAGTGATTCTAGGAACACTATGATTCCTAAACTATTACAATTTCAATAGGGTGACATAGAAAAAAGTACAGTGAGTTAAAAAGTGTATAGAACTGATAAACTGATCATGGATGATCAATCTAATCCTTTATCATTGAGAGGTACAATTATTTTAAATTGTACCCTTATACAAGATTTGTGAATATTGGTGAATCCCAATCATTTATTTATTCCCATTTTTTTGATTATATGGGTATGTGTGTTGATATGATTCCTTCTATGTTGAAACATCAAACTAATCTTGGACAAAGATAATGTCGAGCCTTTATGTGTAAATCATGTTATATAACTCTCGATGGGGCTATGTTTCTTTGAGATTTATATGTTATTTTAATGGATTTATGTGACTTGATTTTGTATATGGATTGGATGACATCATTTAACGACCACATAAACTATAATTAATAAAAGGATAGATTCACATCTATAGATGGAGTTGAGAATCTCTTTAGAAGATACTGGTATATAAAGGCAAGTAGAGCAGAACTTTTAGCATTAGTGGTTAGAACAATTTATTATTAGTTAGCAGTTGTTACCATGTAATCTATTGATGAGATTTGATATAGATATTTTCCTTCTATTATTAACTAGTTTCTTAATGTTTTCCTTAAATATTCCTCAAGGTTTCCAAGAAAAAGATATGTGTAATTTTTTATTGACCTCTTACCAGGGAAAAAGTCTTATATCACTTATCTCTTATAGAATGGAACAAATATAATTGACGAAATTTAATGTTTATCTAGAAGAATTGGAAATAAATGTTTACATTTAACTGGGAACACCCCATGGGAAACCCTAGTTTTGTTTGTTAAAAGGCATATAAAAATATTAGACTTCTGGGGATTATCTTAATATTAATAAAGTTAAAATAATGAATTTCCATCCTATTACATAAATTGATGATATGTTTGATTAATTTTGTGGAGCCCAGTGGTTCTCTAAAATTAACATACATTCATTGTATCAGCAACTACATGTTTGGAAAGAGGATATTCCAAAGATAGATTTTATAATTGGATATGTCCCTTATTAGTATGATTTTATTTCTTTTGGTCATATGAATATACTAGAAATATTTTTATAATTGATAAATTGAATATTTAAATGGTATATGGAGTTTTCTATGGTGGTGTTTATTGATGATGTACTAGTTCATCCACGGAAAAAATCAGATTACAAAGAAATATTGGATATAGTTTTGGGTATCTTGCAGTAGAATCATTTGCATACAATGTTACCAAAGTGTGAATTTTGGATAAATTATGTCTGTTTCCTTATCCATTTCATTTATAAAAAATTTATTTTTGTTGATTTGGAAGAGTTGAATGCTTTTATATCTTGGAAACAACATGGTAATGTTGTGGATATTTGTAGTTTTCTCGTATTAGTGGTATATTATATATTTTTGGTATGTGATTATTCACATTTTTCATCACCATTGACAGTCTTCACAAGAAAAGGAATTCCTTTATAATGGAATGGGGAAACAATTAAATCCTTTCAATAACATAAGGTTATACTTACATAAGTTCCAATAATAATATTTTTAGATTTTTTACAATCCTATGTGGTCTATTGTAAAGTATCAGGATCTTGGTTGGGATGTGTAATCATGTAGTAAGATATTGTTGTTTCTTATGGTTCATGGTAGTTATGGGTCAATAAGAATAACTACAAAACACATTATTTAGAATTGGTTGTTATGGTCTATGATTTTATTAATTAGAGTCATTATCTCTTTGGTGATAAATTTATTGTGTTTATTCATCATAATAGTTTGAAACAAATTTTCTCACAAAGAGATTTGAATTTGAGATAGCATAGATGGATGGAGTATTTTCATATGTATGAATTTGACTTGATATATACAATAGGTAAAGGAGAATCTATTGAAGATTCATTAAGAAGGAATAAATATGCTTATTTGGATCAATAAACTTTGAAATAGTGGAAAAAAATTTAATTCATAGTGTATGTGCATCTATATTTTTTATACCTTGTTGATTTTGTATTTTTCATTAAATTTTTGTTTATACGTGATTTTATTGAGTATGTTAGAGTTTCTCAGACATTTACTAGTGATTTTTATACTTTTTGGTAAAAAATAAACGGTGGGGAAACCTTAAATGGTTTCAATCTAGATGGGATTTCAGTGTTTCATTTTAGAGTTCGTGTGGGTGTACCTTTGGATTATTAGAAACAACATCTTAGTTCCTACCACCATTTGAGATGGGATATTCATCCTAAGATTCAGAAAATATATAAATCACAAAAATCATAGTTTTGGTATTTTTGAATGAAATGTGAGATATTGGAACATGTATTGAGATACCTCACCTATTAGTAGGTCAAGGTAGAGAATCAATGACCATTGGGTATGTTGTAATCTTTACCTATTACAGTGTGTAAATGGAAGTATATAGAAAAAGATTTTGTAACAGTCATACCAAGAACTATTAGGAATCTTGATTCTATATGGTGGATAGTATATCGTCTCACAAAGTCATCTCACTTCATCTCAATTCATGAAACTAATATGGTAGTGTACTTTTACAAACACTATATTCAAGAAATTATTAAGATGCATGGAATTAAATTCCCAATTGAATCCAACTAAGACCCTAGGTTTACATTTTGTTTTTCCAAATCCTTTAGTAAGCCCATGGAAAACAGCAGATTATGATTACATATTGACATCCTCAAATGGATGGATAGTTTATAAAAAAAATCAAAACATTAAATTACATGTTTATAGATTGTGGGATAGATTTTGGTGGCTATTGGAAGGGGAATATACCTTTAGTATATTTCTCTTACAATAACATTTATTGGGCATCTATAAATATGGATCCTTTTGAATCATTAAATGGGTGTCCTTGTTTTTATCCAATTATTTGTGTGGAATTATGTGATAATTCACTAATTGTACCCATCCATGTGAAATAGACTACAAAAAATATTCATTTTATCTGAAAGATTATGGAGAGGGATCAAAGCCATCATAAAATATTGGATGATCATCATTGATGAACACTTTCATTTTAGGAGAGTGATCATGTTTCTTTAATAATATCTCTAAGGTGTGGAAACTATCATTTTGGTAAGCATTTAATATTGTATCCTTAGTACATAGGCCCTTTATAGATACTTGAATGAGTTGGTTATGTGGAATATTGACTAGATTTCCCACCAAGGATTATTTTAGTATAAAATGTGTTTCATGTATCTCAGTAAAATAAGTACTAACTAATCCTAAAAATGTGATTTGATGGGATGATGTTGACCAAGAGTTGGATTCTATATTGATTAAAGTTTAAATAATAGAAAATATAATATCTTGCATGATAAAATCATTGTTCGAGTGCGGGTTTTATAGAAACATGTTTGGATTCAATAGGAAAATAAGGATCGTGAGAGGTAAATGTTAGAGAAGTGGCTTGAACTAGATCATGAGAAAGAAATGATTGAGAAATGGGCCAAACTCTTCGAGAACTATAGGGTTATTCTACTTTCCTGGGACAGAATGAATAATGTTGGGGAGAATGTAGCACAAACAATTTTTGGTACATAACACTTTATTTATATATTTTTATTCTATATGTTTTTTAGGTTATGTTTTGGAAGGTTATTATGGATTTTTTTTGTGTTTTGGAAACTTTTTTGGAGGTGCATACTGTGTGAATGTCTAGTAAAAAATGTGCACCATGTCTCTAAAATTGTGTGAGGAATAAAAGTGGGAACATGTTAGGCACATGATCAGAACATGGGTTGGCCAAAATATGCGAGTTCCATGAGAAACTTTAAATCTTTAATCATATTAAAAAATCATGTTCAATGCACATTTATTTTAATCTTGTGAGATAACAGTGTCAGGTAATTACTTAAGATAGTATCGCCACACAGATTGCACATGGTTTTCCAAATCATGTGGCCTAACCGTGTGTTGTATAATTTTCCCTATGAAATTTTTGGATCTAATATAAATCAATCCCTTTAAGCCTCATTAATCCACCACTCTCTTAGTAACCTAAATTCATTTTCCTCCCTAATCTTGAGAGGCTTTTCCTTTCAATCCAGATGAGATTCTTAGGATAATCAAAGTGAATTGTAGATTCAGATACATCAGTAAGTACATGTTCTTCATGGTTCATCTTAGATACAATATTATTATCTCTCTCATAACAATATATCTAGTATATTAAGGATAGAACTATGTTTTATGAATGTTTTTATAATGAAATCGTGTTGGATCTAGTGAAGGGAAAGTTATTTGTGGTATGATCTTGATGTTTTGTAATGTCATTAATCGTTTTGTCCAACTATTGTGAGGTAGGTGACTTATCTATTTTTTATACTTGTGTCTTAGTTTTTATTAAATTGATTTTCTAAATTTGAGTAAACTACTTGTTTTATTCTTGGTGGAAACCTATTTTGGTTATGGATTATGAATTTGGTAAAAATAGTTGGATTTTGGGAAAACCCCCATTGTCTATAAATTTAAAATAATCATTTAAAAAATATGGTTTGGTTTTGATGAATGTAATTCATTTTATTAAATTATTTAATTAATTAAATATTTTTATGTGCAATAATTAGGCATGGGTATTTGTCATAAATGTTTGGTGTGAGTGCATTCATAAAGTATACCTATAGAAGTTGAATGTTCCATATGGGAACCTAGTATTATTTACATTGTGATGACTTGGTGGATTCATAAGAGATTGATCATGATTATGAAACTATCACTTGGGTATTCATGTTCTGTATCAATACATGGCTACGATTTTTCTAAATAAATGATAAAGGTTTTAATCATTCCAATGTCTTCCTTGTAAATTTTTTATGGTTTTGATATAAATTATTTAAACTACTTTTAAACTGTTATATATAAAGTGTGCTAAAAAATTTATCTTGGTGACTTGATTTGGGAAGTAATTAGCGAAATCATATTGATTTTAGACTCCCATATTTATTGGTAACTATTATGTGTTTTTAGATGTCATCTATTAAGAAACTTGTAAAGGAAAGGTATCATAATTCTTTAGTGACGCTTCTTGATACCTTATGAAAGGAATGTGGAGTTGTAGAATGGAGTAGTTTTGGTGCTACTAGTTTATTTCACTATGTAGTTTTGAATTTTGTGGTCTTATGGTTCCATTCAATTTCATATTTTGGTTTCCCTTGTACCCCTGTTTGGTTTATTGGTTTGGTTATATTTTGAGTTGTATTTTGTAATCATGTATCATATGAAGGTTTGGTAGGATATTGTTTATATAGTTAGGATTTATTTCATTAAAGGAGAAATTAATCACTTAAATGTTCTTGAGACCCTTGGTATATATTTCAACCATTTGGTGTGGTGTAGGTGTCACCTAAGGCCTAGTAGCGCATTTTTCACTCCTCAATCCAATGAGAAGGGGTGGGATATTACACTAACTATATTAGGTTACTAGAGAAATAGATTTAGGTGAATTCATATGATAGATTTTGATAAATAATTAACCACTCAACCATCCAACATTTATAAATGTTATGATTGTTTTGATTCCATTTCTAGATAACTATATAATGGGTAAAATTATAAAGTGACCCAAAACAATTTAAAATATGGATTATGGCTCACAAAATGGATATAATGTATGGGTTCATCATTTTAGTATAAGTGCTTTCATTTAAATAACTTAATGGAAATATATAATAAAGGATACTCACCTATTGATATGTCACTATTATAGATTGTGGATTTAATTACATTAATCACATTCATATCATTAATAAGTATGATCTATAACATATTTAAAGTTTGAAATCTGATGTAGAGAAGTGTCCCAAATGAGAAACATTTAGAGTTCCAAAATGTAGATTTTCTAGAAATAAATATCTCCAAATCTAACACATGGGTATTAGATATAGGTTCTACATCAAACATTTGTACTGAAAAAATTCAATGATATAAGGTAATTGATGAAATTTTTAGTATATCTTCATGTCAATGATGAAGAAACAATTGTTTCATTAGAGGTCAGAACCTTTGATACAATTTTACCAAGTGGAGTGATCCTAGAATTGAAAAATCATTATTATGTTCCTATTATAAACAATAATTTATATTTAGTATCTTTTTTGGAAAATATGTTATTTTCATTCATCATTAAGAATGATAATTTTGAAATATATAAGAATAAAATGTGTTATATCATTATGAATATAATGAAGAGTTTTTAAATTATTGATAGGTATAATCATATTTATTAAATTCAAAAATAAGAAGGATTGATAGGATTATAATCCCATATATGTTTTACATATAAATGAAAACGCATTAAAAAACTCGATATTTTTTTTGACTAATTTGATTATGAATGATTTGATACATGTGAATCTTATTTATTAGAAAAAATGAATAGGCCACCTTTTAGAAAAAAAGATAAGAGGTTTAGTGGATGATTATATCCTATAAACTATGATGTATGTGGAATAATTAGTAAAAAAGAAAATGGTGGTTTTATGTAACACCCTGAGTTCTTGTAAATGAAAATTATATTTCATTGTGAGTTCGACATTCAACACCGAGTTTAAACAACCCATGAAATAAATAATCGATATAAACTAGACATTAAATTCGAGGGAATGAATAGTATTGACTATTTTATAAAAAATATATATATATAATACTAAATATAAACTAATAATAAATTTTTATTTAATAATTAATCAATATTTACTAAACTGATTTTATTCTTCAAAATTATGTTTTCCCCAAAAATGTTTTCAATTGCATTTCATGAAAAAAAATTGTTGTTATTTTATATAACTTATATAAAATGTATTTTATAAATTTATATTGTTTTTCTAAATTGGAAGATCAAAAATTACATTATGTTACATTTTGGTACTTTATGAAAAATATTGACTTTTTGGTGAATAGTGGAGAATACCAATTTTTCTAAACATATCATTTATTTTCAATAAATTAAAAAAATTAAAAGTATAAATATGTGTTTAATATTATTTAAATTGACATAATTATGATTTATTTATATTTAATCTAATTAATTTGTTTTTAATCATCTCCATATTGTATTTTAGTATAAGGATGTATTTGGGTTTAAAAATGGTATTTTTCTAAAAACTCTTTTTAAGTGAATAATGTTTCCCCTTTTTAATTAATTAAAAAACCATAATTATGACTAATTTAAATTAAATTTATATGTTATATAATGATTCATTTTTATTTATATTCATAAAAATACTATTATTAGTCTTATATTTAATATAAAACTATATTTTTCCTTAAAAATCACTTCTTGAAAACCTACTTTTTTGTCATGTCTGTGTGGTTTATTTTAAAATAATTTTTTCTAATAAAATGAATTTAATTTTGAAAAATGGATTCCATATTTTTTATCATGATAATTTATATTATCAACTAAGGGCTTCTTAATTTTTTTCCAAAATGAATAGTAAAAATAGTAAACAAATCGCAATTAAGGTGAAAACCGTTTTACAGGTGGTTAAACTAAAAATATAAGGGTCGAAATAAACTAAACACTAGACTACGAACTTTTTTATGTATTTATTTAAAAATTATATTTCATACTAATTTTTCATTCTAATTTTTGAACCTTTTCATGTAAAAATTGTGGGTACAACATTTTCTTTTCTCAAATTACTAGTGTTCAACTCACCTCGCTTATAAAAGGACACACCCCCTCATATATTCCTCACATATAAAAACCATTTTTTAATCCTAGACCTACCCAAATAACTTAAAAATTCCTTATAAAGATTTTTTAATTCTTTTTTTTTATAAATTCATTATAGGAACAATATAGGTATAATGTTAAAGAGGTAGTCTCAGAAGAGGTAAAATTATAAACTATGTTTTTTTATTTATTCTTTAACATCTTTGAAATGTTATTAAACTATGATCATATGATAAAAACATTATATACTATATGATTATATGTTAATATATTAATTGAATAACCTAAATCCATATCCTCTTCCATAAAAGGTTATATAAAATCACCATTCTTGTGTATAGAGAACTACGGCCTCATGAACTGATGTCATTTGTTTTCCATTGTTTCCTCTCACAAATTTTTTTAATGATGGATTTAAAGTATATATATGATATTTTTAATATATTTATAACTCTTTAGTTATGATATCACATATACATTTTTTTAATTTCTATTCTGTGTGGGATATTATAACATCATTCATGTGTGTTGTGGAATATCGTCTTGAAAATTGATGTGATTCCTTTTTCACTAACATTATATCATTATATTTCTTACCTCACTCACTGGAAAATAATAATTTCACTCTTGTACATGTTAAATACCACCTTCATGAAGTGATGTGACTCTCCTTTCATCACCACACCATTGGGATAATATATATAAGTATATTTAATGAAATAATTTGGAATATATGATATTATAAAAATTATATAAAGATAAACTATTACTTACCTCCTTTCCATAATTATCTTTGAAAAATATAAATATTACTCATGTGTACGTACAGACTACTGTCTCCAATATTGTAACATATTTCACTTTTCATAACTATATTTCATTATTAGTTTAAAATAGTATAAATGATTTATAAATACTATAATTATAATTAGATTATTAATATATAGATTTTAAAATAGTTACCCATTTGACCATGGTCAACACACAAAAGTCATTTTGAAACAATTAACCGAACATCCTCAAAACACCCGATGTGGACATAAATGATTAAGTATTTTAATATGTAATTAAAAATAATTAAATTAAATTATTTATGTATAATTTACTATACATGGAACATTTTTTCATGAAATTAAATAATTAATATAAGATTATTATATAGTAGTTAAAGGACACACATGGAATGTCTTGACTCGGGGTAAGGTTTTTCTAATCTCACAATTTATTTTTATAATGCATATTTTATATTTACTACTTATTTATGTTTTTTGGTGTGTATAATAAAATTTTTACATTTAATATCATTATTCCTTAATACATTATTTTATTTTATGTTTCAATTTAAATTATTTTATCTAAATTTATTTGACTTGAATGTTACTAATTAGTAAATAATTTCCAAAAACTATTTCTTTTTATTGGGTTACATTACATTTTCATTGTATTTGATATTATAATATTATGTGTGTAATGAATTTTGATTACATTATTTTTTATTTAAACCAATTTTATTTTGATTCAAATTTTATACACGAAATTGATCCATTGATTAAATATCAAATTCAATGGTATGATTTTTGTAAGGGTTTTTTATCTCATATTCTCTTCATTTGATACATATATTTATGATATTAACCTATACTCATTTGTGAGGTATATATAACTACCTATATAATTTTATATCATTAAACTCCTTATATTCATGATATTTAAAGTATCATTTGATGTTATTATTTCATTCGTATTATGATTGAAGATTTACAAAAGTGGAAATGGCATTATGTCACAACCCCCTTCCTTTATAGATTTTTTATGTTCATGGTTCCATTAGGGTAAATAATATGCTCTTATTTTCTTGAACTGAATAACTTTATTACTCACTTTTTATGAATTTTTTTAATAATTTTGAACTATATTTTCTTCCTTATTTGTTTAAGGAATATCAATAGTGTTGTTTCTATGTGATACTAATCGTATATTTTCTTTTATATTGGGTATCTTTCTCTTCAATATCCGTACTTTCAAAAGTGGTTTCAAAAAATTTCTTTTACTAAAATAAATGACTTCTTAAATCCATTTTACATGATCATTTATATTTTAAAAAAAATAAAAATTCCTAACATTTTCTAAATGGGTTACTTTTGACTCCCTTATTTAAAATGTTTTGAAAAGAATGTTTATTTTTAACATTTATAACATTAATGAATTTTATTTGTTTTCATTACCATTATTCTACATTGAATTTATTTTATATGTTTCTATGTTTTTATCAATGAAAAGGATTGAACTAATATATTTTCAACTTTTAGTTTTTAATATGTATTTTCAAAATGAAAAGGTTATTCTCCTAGAAAATATTTTTTAATGATATTTTAATTCTATTTCCAAAAATAAATTTAAACAGCCCTTTTTGTTACTTATGCTCTTGTGTGAATATTTTTTAATAATATCATCCTCATTCTTTCTCTAGATGTATTGTGATGGTTTCATAAAAATTGTTATGGAACCTATTTATTTTCATCAATTAAATAATGTTTCAAAGAGATTTTAATGGAACTCATTTCTATTCCACAAGTTAATCAATATACGAAAGGAATAATGAATTTTTGTGATTTTTATTTTGAATTGTAAGATATATGTATATTATTTATGTTTCTTGGACATTATATAATATTTTTTCTCCTAGATAGCATCAAGTGAACCTGATATAGATTATATAATGGGTGAATCTAGATATCACTCAAATGAATTGGGTACATATTATATTCTCCAAAGGATTATATTGTATGTAAACATTATGGTTACTCTATTTATAAGGGTTATTTAAGGGTTCAATATGTGTTTTATAAAGATGATATCCTAAGAAACCAACTTGTTTTTGTTATTATTTTTATGGGTTGTAAATGTATCAACTAATCAAGATTTATATAACATAGCTAATGAATATTTATTTTGATGACTCCTGCCTTTGAGAGAGACTTATAGAATATTTTCTTGTCTCATGATCCAATTATTGATGGGAACAAATATTCTTATTTAATGATTATGAATTTTGATTATGTTGTCGTACCTTTATATTCTTCTTATGTTCAGTGATGAAATTAAATTGTGAAAACATATGTTTACACTTACTAAGGATTTTATCTCCCCAAAATTATGTTTCCTTTTCCCTATGTTATTAATAATCATACTGAATGATTTATTTCTATAAGTGTTTCATATGCATGATTATGATGTCATATTTCGGAAATAGAAAATCTAGGTTATGTGGGAGAAATTATCATTTAAATACATTGATATTTTTTATGTAATATCTTGTCCTAATTATCTAATCCTTTAAAAAATGGTCATTGAGAATATAAGTGACCCAATATTAAATTTTGGTATTGTAAATTTTGGATGGTAAAATTTAGGTCACCTCTAGTAGTATCAAAGTTGGAAATGTAATTTTTATGTTTTCAGCAGTGGATATGGGAGTGAGAGTTCAGGTATATTCTAATATAAGTACATAATAATCTTTATTGATGACTTTAGTTAGCATAGTTATGTGTTTTTGTTGAAACACAGGTGTGAGAAATTTTAAAATTTCAAAGAGTTTCAGAATGACTTACTGAATCAACAGGTAAAATGTATTAATGTACTCTAATTAAATTGGGGTTGTGAATACTTGATCCATGAATTAATATCTCATATGATATATTATGGAATTCTTTCATAAATCTCTCCTCCCAAAACACCGAAATGGAATGTTGTATCTAAAAGGAGGAATCATACCTTGTTAGGAATGTTTCTATTGATGATAGTTCTATGTGAACTTTTTATTTCATTTTGGGATTATGCTTTGGATACTAATACATTCTTACTAAACTATGTTCCATCAAAAGAAATCAAAGCACACCATATAGGATTTGGATTGAGAAATATCCCAAAATGTATTTCATAAAAATTGGGTTTTTGAAGCACTCATATGAAGATTTTATTATGCTATCTTAGCCCTATATTATATAAGTGTTATTTTAATGTTATCCCAATGAAATAATGGTATATTATTTCAACCACCCAATTGAATAAAAAGTTCTTATGGATCAAACGAGTATATTTATGGAGAAGGAATATCAATACAGAGAAGCTAGTGGGATGAAATTTGAACATAGATATGTTTAGGACCAAAAAATATAAAGTGTTCATAATATAAAGGTGATTCAATTCCTTGAATATTTATAGAATAATAATTGACTCAAGTTATAAAAGGACCTCAATGTTCTGGTAGGATTCATTAGGAATCCAAGAGATATGGACTTCTCATAGACAATGATAATGAAATAAAAAGAATAGTAGATGAACATACATCTAACCAAGATGAAATTGAGAGTTTTGATTCAATGAAACAGTTAAAATATATGGAATATGAGGTTCAATCCAAGTACAATAACCAATTTTGGAACTTTGGGGATTCACTTAAAGGGGTGAGACCCATATGGTACCAGTGGGTCTTCCAAAAAAATACTATCATGGATGGAAGAGTGTATACCTTTAAATAATTCCTACTGTAAAGGCTTACAAGTTCATGGTATTGACTATGCAGGGAAGCATTCACTTGTTGTGATGATAAATTCAATTGGATTTTTCAGTCCATGATTGCTCATTATGATTATGAGATATTCCAGATGGATGTCAAAACCATGTTCCGTGGCAAGAATTTAGTTGAGGATGTGTATATGATATGGCCTAATCATTTTGAAGCACCAAATTAGAATTTTAATTTTTTAAAAATTAAATGGTATATTAATGGACTAAAAAAATCTTCTCATAGTTATAATATTTATTTTAAGGTTGAAATCAATGGGTTTGGTTTCATCAAGAATGTGGATGATTCATATGTATAAAAGAGTATTAGTGGGAGTATATTAGTGTTTTTATACTATATTTAGATGACATAATTCTTATATTAAATAATTTCCTAACATTTCACTTAAGGAATATGTAACTAGGTAAACGATTATGAGTAAAATATTTGGGTGAACTAGATTACCTACTCAATATGAGGGTCTATAGGGATAGATCTTATAAGTTTCATAGACTGATTCTGAACACCTATATTTCTAAAGTGATAAATCATTTTATCCTAAAATATTATAAGAAGGGGTATTTACAAGTATTTTATGGTTTAAATATTAGGACGATTCATTATCCATATAAAGTGTTAGAAATCATGGACATGATTCCTAAGGAATTTGCCATATGATCTATCATGTATGTCATGTTATATATTTTCATTGATGTCACATATTATTTTAGAATTAAAATTATATTCCAATCAAATATAGGTGATATTTACTATATTATAGGGAATATAATTCTTATGTTCTTAAGAAGGACTATAGATGTGTTCTTGGTATTTAGAGGATTTGATGATCTCTTTGTAAATGATTACAAAGATACTCGCTTCTATTCTAATAAATATGAAATGACATCTCAATATGGATTCATGTTCTTTTTAAATAGTGGGGAAATAGTTTTAAATATTCGAAACAAACATCCATTAATAAATCAACAGTATAGGTATCATACATCGCTACAATAGATGTTGCAAAGAAAGCTGTTTGGATCAAGATGTTCATTTATGAACATGGAGTGTTTCCTAAAATCGAGCAAGTAATCAAGTGATATTATTAAAATAATTTTCTTTTTATCAAGCTAAAAACCCTTGTCTCATCAATTAACCAAAAAATATACATCATAAATAACATCATATATGTTATCTCACAGAGAGTGTTGACGTAATGATCATTTGGGAGGATACAAAGGATAATGTAGTAGTTTTAATGTTGAAACCACTACTAAAACAACATAATAAGGGTCATGTATAATCTTTATGTTTTTAACACATTATATACTGGCCATAATGGTTATAAATGTATCGTGGTAATATAATAAATGAAATCTACAATTATCATCCATTCGTGTTTGCTGCAACTAATTTTACAAGAATGGATGAATGATAATATCCCCTAAATGTACAACATTTAGTTTTACATGATCGATGACCATTACACAGTAGTATGGGTTTTAATGATATGATAAGGATATAATTAATATAATCTTATACTAATTACAAGTATTCTTATTTTAGTTATGAAAAATGGATTCATGAGGCAATAAGTAAAGATTTATTACTTAGATTGATGTACTAAATTATATCTCATGGAATGTCATACAGACATAGATATACATAGGGGCGGGTTATTATTATCAATATTTTTACCTAAGTTCAGTGGGATACCTATCATGAGATCTATCAGAGTTTGATACCCAAATTCTGCAAGTCTACATGTTGAATTAGTAATATGGTGGTGGGTGGGTATTTTGCTGATAATTTCATTGGTCAGAGAACAATCAAGAGGGGGTTAGTCCTCTTAAATGAAAAGATAAATAAATATTGAAATTTATTGAGTTAGACCAAGGAATTAAATTCCCTTTATTATTTATTTTATATATGATATGTTTAATTACTTCGATGAGTGAAATTTTATGTACTTATAAGATAAATAAATGAATGGAATGGTATTCATCAACATTGTCAGACATTTTTGGAGAATCAAGAAATGATGATACGACAATACTATATTGATATTTCCAATGTCTAGTGGTCATTAAATTTCATGTAAAAATGGATTATATAGGTATAAATATTATAAAATAATAAGTATATAAATATGAAAAACGGCAGGATTTTTAGAATATTTTTAGTAATTTGGAGATGTGTTCTTATGAGAATGTGAATAATTAATTTCACTTACCAGCTAATGTTTTGGGTTATATATTTGTAATTTATCATGAGATAAAGGATTATGATATTTTAATGAAAATAATTATAATTTTAACACCAATTTTTAACCAAACTATGTCATCACTTGGAGTGATGAACCTTGTAGACTTTTTCCTTGATGTCTCACAAAATATGTTAGTTACATATGAATACTTGTGATGTTAGAAATATCTTTATAATATTACAATAAAGAGATATAATATGAAATAGTTTAAAACCAAGATTTTTTTTATGGTAAAATTTTAGATTATATATGTTATTATTTCTTACAACTTGTTGTAAGAAAATTTAAAAGTGGAAAAGGAATACTTGTGAGTAAATTATCCCTAGTATGATTCCTTGGTATGTAGTTTAGTAACATCACTACTAGGAATTAAACTATATAGTATTAAAAATGTGGTAATTCTGGATACTCAAAAAATTGAATAATTTTCCTACTAAAATGAAATTTAAATAATGTAGTAGAAGTGGAAGGAAATATTATAGGAAGGTCTTGTAAAGTAGAGAGAAAGAAGATGGGATGAAATTCCATTAGAAGGATTTGATATGTAACTTATCTGAGATTTATAAGAAGAAATAAATTATCAACTAGAATGAGTAATGTCGATGGACTTGAATAATAATTTGATCTTCTTGAGAAATTTTTGGAAGAATGTGAAATGAATCATGTGAAATTAAAAGGTTCTATGACCTATAGATTAAATATTGAGGAACAAATAAATATTATTGATGACCTTAATATGTTAGTCAAGGAAAATTTTAACATAATCAATCCACTTAAAGAGGAAGTATTATCCTTTAGAAATAATATTGTATCATAGATTACAATAGATGGTACAACAAAGAATATTTTGTTTTGAAAATTATCAGAATATGACATGAAATTAATGGAAAATTAGGTAATAAGAATTTTTTATAAAATTTTGAGTTCTCAAATACTATATGGTATGGGTAAAATTAGTCATAGATATAATGGTATAAAAGTTAAAGAAAATTGATTAAATATGAAGATGACATGGAAGGAAAATCTATGTATAAAGTTATAAACCATCAATAACATTCCAAAAATAATGGAGGTATTCAAAAAAAGGTGATTTATATAGAAGTGATATAAACATGATATTTCTATTAATTAAGTTTCAATTTTTCTTGTTTTCATAGCCACACTTTTCCCTATTATGGTGAATCTGAAATTTACCTTAGAGGAGAATCTATTGGAAGTCAGTAAAGAAGGGTTGGAACATATCCAACACATATAAGTATAAAATTAGTTCAACAAGTACTATTTTATTTGACCAAATTTTATGTATAATGTTGTAGATTATTGGAAGAGAATATATATATATATATATATATATCTTTTTATATAAGTCAAAGGAAAATGAATTCATGGAAAACATCATATCATATATACATGGATCATAACCAGAAAAATACACATATAAGAAACACAAGTATAGGTCTCCCAAGGATATGCCCACACAAAAAATGTGATGAAGCATCAAAAATAGGTATCTATTTCCTCACAAACACACCAAAAACATTTGAATAACCATTTATAAAGAATTAATGAAATTCAAGGGCTTACTACATTAGGTGAAAGAATGACAATTAAGAAAAGGGTCACCATACAAGTCTAGAATCACCAATAGTTCCTTGTACCATACCTGGTTTAACATTATTATAACTCTAGGATTGAGGTATAAAAGGAAACATACCCAAAATGGTTAGTACATGATCAACTCTCCAAGAAAGATACCTTATTAAAAATGGTCTCAATCCAAACATTGTATTGAAGTCAAATACTTGAATCTGGATGCCAATTATATCAAAGATCATCAAAACCCACATTATATGATTCTAAAACCCTTATATTCAACCATGAACTGGAGGATATAATTTATTTTAATCATGTATAATAGTATATAATTTATAATGGTTGATGAAAAACATACCATATTGTATGCATAAGATCAAATGAGAATTTAGACATCAAAGGGAGGATTATAAAGGGGAGAGAAGATCCTGAAATTTCTAGATATTTCCAAGATTTTAAGAAGTAATAAAAGAGTAAAATTATTAGATAATTTGGGATCTCAAGGAATTAAATCTCTTGAAAAAATTCTAATTAACATTTTGACTTCAAGATTATATCGTTAAAATTTCGATTTTCTGATAATATGAAAAAGTTTTCACTTCACCCAAAAATCCTAAAGCTCATTCGATTCATTGATTTATCTTTTCTTAAGGAATCTATTTCACATAATGAATTAAAATTCATGAATTCCCCCAAGATTGTATTCACATTGTTAATTTATATTAATGTAATGAACTACTTCAATTCAAATAATTTTTATCCTTTGAGGAATTACCTTTTCTGAACACCCTTACCAAGCCTCAACTCATTTAATTACACCCTTATGATGAAAAAAAATTAAAATATGGTATACCTTAAGATTAAGGATGCTAGAAACCTCCACCTATAATGAATTATTTTCCTCGAGAAGTGTCACTAGAGGACTACTCAAACAACTCATGCCAATATACTATAATGTCTTTCTCCCACTCATATGTGACTTATTGAAAATCCACATGATTTCATTGAATGTGGGCCAATGGAATGGTTTTTTCCTATAACACCTTCTCTCTTTTGTTTCTCTATATTAATAGGTCACTCTATAAAATATGCATCTATTTCTAGATCAATATTCTCATAGTCAAGCACATTCACATGATCGGTCTTGTACATTTGATGTTGACACACATGGGAAACATTTTTCATACCTATATACCATGTAAGATGTTCCAAGTGATAGTCTTTCATCCCAATGTAGTCTATAACAACCCTTCTATTTTTTTACTCACTTAATCATGATTTATTACATAGAAAACCTCACATGATATAATATATATGATCGAAAGGTCTATTGTATTTGGGGATTAGGAACATTACATAACAACTTAAACTTAGGACACTACATCTTATTTAAAACATCCTTTACATGACCACTACATTCCCTCGTACATAGCATTACATGGGATAACCTGAGGACATGCATAAGAAAATTGTGAGCTATAAAGCCCATTAAGAGTGTTAAAAAGGCATAACATGAATGATAAAATACATGTTATGCAATTGGTATATCAATGGGTCATAAGATAAACATGAATATAAAGGCTTGATATAACATGATTAACATAACATGGAAATGTGCCAACAACATTTAACATGATTTTATCCTGATCCAAGGCTCATTGCACAAGTAGCATGAGTAAACCTTAATTTCACATGAGTTATCATGATTAAACCCTCATTTCACTTGAAATATCATGATACTAATCTTTTCCCAATGCATTGGAGTTCTATTAGGGCACACCCTTCTTAAAAATTTCATTTCATGCATAAGTGTGCCATATGGATCATATAACATGGAATAAATCAATATCATATGTTATTACATGATTAAATAATTTGGAATAAATACATGAAAGTTCCATTAAATATGTATATGTGCATAAGGGTTAATATCCTTGATAGAGACATGGGTATGGTATTCACTACACAATGATCTAGGCTTGGAAAAACGCGGTGTAATTTTGGCAGCATAATAGCGTGACATAAGGATTCATGAAAATATTTGATGTGATAGAAATGGTCATATCATAGTAGTTACATGAAATGGACAGTAAGGGGGTCATATAAATACATGTCCTAACAAACGTAATGGAATTTAGATGTACAATACAACAGAATTACTTGGATGTAAAAGAGGAGAGAGAGATCTGTCACGGAATTTCGGCATGGTAACAGATGAACATGGGAGGAATTAATGATAGAGAAAGGGGTCTCCCATCATCCAATTATAAATAGGTCAGTATGGGGGAGGTTCCAAATAATACCCCAACATTTTTAATTGAAAAAAGGGGTATAAAAACTTAAAGAAATTTTGACAAGAATGAGAATGGAAGAAATCCCTTTCTTGGAATTGTGCTTCCAAATGCTAGGGAGAGTCTTGAGAGAGGCTTATTGGAATTTTGGGGTGCCTTTAGATGATTATATAGAGAGTAGGGAAGATGTTGGACGAACTAAAAATTCCTTTAGTGAAGAGTAAGTGGGATCTTGGGTGGGTTTATATAGGAAAGGAGAGGGAATTCTTTATTGTTTAGGTTTGGGTCACCACACATTAAACTAATCAATACCACAAACCAATCCATGGTTTTTGCCCATGGTTTTTTCCAAATATGAGTTGAAAAAAATATTTTATAAGGAAAATGTCCAAACTGATTAATGTAATAGTGTGTAAAATGTGGAGATGAGCCACACTCTCAAGGAAAACAATTTAAAAAGGAAAAATGTTTTATATGCCTTGAAGGGTCCACTAAAACATTGTTAAATAAATCAAACCCAAAATCACATTATTTTAATGGTAAAACATATATTGTCCAAACATAATGTCTATATTATTTTATTACATCAATATTGGGTCATTATGATGTCATAAAACACAATATATATTTAAACGGCATTTAATTTTTACCCAAAAAATCGATTGTCTCCGAAAATTATGAAAAATTAACCATTGGATAATTTCGACATCCTGATACCAAAAATAATATTCATTTTATCTAAATAATTTTCAAAATAATTGAATTTTTACTTTTAAAATAAAAACTAACATTTATCAAAAATTCATGGGTTTTGACAAAAACATCTTTCAATCCTTAATAAAAATTACAATTGCATTCATAAAGTTATACAATAATTTTTTTTAATAAAAATTAATTTAATAATAATACTATTTTGTTAAAATAATATTTAATTCAAAAATCCATTAATTCATCAAAATAGATTTCATAGTTGAATATTAAATAAAAATACTATATGCGCTTTAAAAACTATTTAGAAAGTAGCAATAATAAAATGAATGTATATTCATTATTATATACAAAAATAATTCACGTATTCATAGTTCTAAGGTATTATTACATAACCCCTTATAACACCCACAAAAGACCGAAGGGTAAGGTGTGCGGCGGTTACATACTCTTGTGGTGTCTTGGATAACATCACTCGTGTGGTAATCACTATTAACTTCCACTTCTCTCACAGTCAGTTCCGCTCAATCTTAACGTGTTCAAGCTCAGCTTGGTCTTGTTCAAGAGCGAAGTCCAATGAAGCATCCTCCTTTCCGAGCTCTGAAAAATGGGCTTCGTATGGGGCTAGTCTAATATATGAGGTCATTGCTTCCTTTCTCTGATTAAATTGGATTTGTTAAAGCCCTATATTTATACTAAACATGTGATCAATGTTAAATGGATATATTATAAATAGTCACAATTCATAATGGTATTTTATAATCCAAAAAATAAAACCAATGAAGTTCATATTTTATATAAACATTGTACATAATTAGACAATAAATTAGATCAAAGAAGATTTTTTATTTATGAAAGTTTGGGTTGTAACAATCTTCCCCCCTTAAGAAACTTTTCCCTCAAAATTTCATTTTCCCACACTAAAAAATATGAGGGTAACTCTACTTCATCCCTTCCCCGTATTCCCACATCGCTTCTTCAAAGTTATGGTTTTTCCACAACACCTTCACAAGGGGCATTATCTTATTTCGTATGACTTTTTTCCTATGATCTAAGATCTTAATTGGTTGCTCCTTGTAAGAAATATCATCCTCTAATTGTACTACCTCTAAAGAGAGTACATTTTAAGGGTTTCGTATAAACTTCCGTAAGAGCGATACATGAAAGACAGCATGTACTTTGGCTATGGTAGGTTGGAGTTCTAGTCGATTGGCCACAGCCTCGACACGATCAAGAATCTCGAAGGGGCTGATGTACCTAGGACTTAAATTCCCATTCATTCCAAACCTCATGGCCTTATTCCCTAGATATATGCATTGGAAGATCATGTCTCCAACTTTAAACTCAAGGTCTCATCGACGATTCTCATCATAACTCTTCTGCCGAATCTAGGCTGCCTTGATATGTTGTTGAATGGTTTTAACCTTCTCCACCATTTCTTCGACCATATTTTTCCCTAGTAGCTTACGCTCCCCGACTTCATCCCAACATGTCGGTGTTCTTCACCTCTTCCCATACAGGGCTTCATAAGGTTCCATTCGGATGCTCGAGTAGAAATTGTCATTGTATGAGAATTGAACTAGAGGAAGATGTTGATCCCATCTTTATTTTAAGTCCATTGAACATGATCTTAAAATATCTTCTAGTGTCTGAATAGTTCGCTCATTTTGTCCATCAGTTTGAGGATGATAGTTCGTACTAAAGTTCAAATTAGTATCTAGACCATGTTGAGTAATATTCCAAAATATGTTAGTTACATATGAATACTTGTGATGTTTGAAATATCTTTATAATATTACAATAAAGAGATATAATATGAAATAGTTTAAAACCAAGAGTTTTTTATGGTAAAATTTTAGATTATATATGTGATTATTTCTTACAACTTGTTGTAAGAAAATTTAAAAGTGGAAAAGGAATACTTGTGAGTAAATTATCCCTAGTATGATTCCTTGGTATGAAGTTTAGTAACATCACTACTAGGAATTAAACTATATGTGATGAAAAATGTGGTAAGTCTGGATACTCAAAAAATTGAATAATTTTCCTACTAAAATGAAATTTTAATAATGTAGTAGAAGTGGAAGGAAATATTATAGGAAGGTCTTGGAAAGTAGAGATAAAGAAGATGGGATGAAATTCCATTAGAAGGATTTGATATGTAACTTATCTGAGATTTATAAGAAGAAATAAATTATCAACTAGAATGAGTAATGTCGATGGACTTGAATAATAATTTGATCTTCTTGAGAAATTTTTGGAAGAATGTGAAATGAATCATGTGAAATTAGAAGGTTCTATGAACTATAGATTAAATACTGAGGAACAAATAAATATTATTGATGACCTTAATATGTTAGTCAAGGAAAATTTTAACATAATCAATCCACTTAAAGAGGAAGTATTATCCTTTAGAAATAATATTGTATCATAGATTACAATAGATGGTACAACAAAGAATATTTTGTTTTGAAAATTATCATAATATGACATGAAATTAATGGAAAATTAGGGAATAAGAATTTTTTATAAAATTTTGAGTTCTCAAATACTATATGGTATGAGTAAAATTAGTCATAGATATAATGGTATAAAAGTTAAGGAAAAATCATTAAATATGAAGATGACATGGAAGGAAAATCTATGTAGAAAGTTATAAACCATCAATAACATTCCCAAAATAATGGAGGTATTCAAAAAAAGGTGATTTATACAGAAGTGATATAAACATGATATTTCTATTAATTAAGTTTCAATTTTTCTTGTTTTCATAGCCACACTTTTCCCTATTATGGTGAAGCTGAAATTTACCTAAGAGGAGAATCTATTGGAAGTCAGTAAAGAAGGGTTGGAACATATCCAACACATATAAGTATAAAATTAGTTCAACAAATACTATTTTATTTGACCAAATTTTATGTATAATGTTGTAGATTATTGGAATAGAATATATATATATATATATATCTTTTTATATAAGTCAAAGGAAAATTAATTCATGGAAAACATCATATCATATATACATGGATCATAACCAGAAAAATACACATATAAGAAACACAAGTATAGGTCTCCCAAGGATATGCCCACACAAAACATGTGATGAAGCATCAAAAATAGGTATCTATTTCCACAAAAACACACCAAAAACATTTGAATAACCATTTATAAAGAATTAATGAAATTCAAGGGCTTACTACATTAGGTGAAAGAATTACAATTAAGAAAAGGTTCACCAAACAAGTCTAGAATCACCAATAGTTCCTTGAACCATACCTGGTTTAACATTATTATAACTCTAGGATTGAGGTAGAAAATGAACCATACCCAAAATGGTTAGTAAATTATCAACTCTCCAAGAAAGATACCTTATTAAAAATGGTCTCAATCCAAACATTGTATTGAAGTCAAATACTTGAATCTGGATGCCAATTATATCAAAGATCATCAAAACCCACATTATATGATTCTAAAACCCTTATATTCAACCATGAACTGGAGGATCTAATTTATTTTAATCATGTATAATAGTATATAATTTATAATGGTTGATGAAAAACATACCATATTGTATGTATAAGATCAAACGAGAATTTAGACATCAAAGGGAGGATTATAAAGGGGAGAGAAGATCCTGAAATTTCTAGATATTTCCAAGATTTTAAGAAGTAATAAAAGAGTAAAATTATTAGATAATTTGGGATCTCAGGGAATTAAATCTCTTGAAACAATTCTAATTAACATTTTGACTTCAATATTTATATCGTTAAAATTTCGATTTTCCGATAATATGAAAAAGTTTTCACTTCACCCAAAAATCCTAAAGCTCATTTGATTCATTGATTTATCTTTTTTTTTAAGGAATCTATTTCACATAATGAATTAAAATTCATGAATTCCACCAAGAGTGTATTCAAATTGTTAATTTATATTAATGTAATGAACTATTTCAATTCAAATAATTTCTAGCCTTTGAGGAATTACCTTTTCTAAACACCTTTACCAAGCCTCAACTCATTTAATTACACCCTTATGATGAAAAAAAATTAAAATATGGTATACCTTAAGATTAGGGATACTAGAAACCTCCACCTATATTGAATTATTTTCCTCGAGAAGTTTCACTAGAGGACTACTCAAACAACTCATGCCACTATACTAGAATGTCTTTCTCCCAATTATATGTGACTTATTAAAAATTCCCATGATTTCATTGAATGTGGACCAATGGAATGGTTTTTTCCTATAACACCTTCTCTCTTTTGTTTCTCTATATTAATAGGCCACTCTATAAAATATGAATATATTTCCAGATCAATATTCTCATATTCAAGCACATTCACATGATCGGGCTTGTACATTTGATGTTGACACACATGTGAAACATTTTTCATACCTAGATGCCATGTAAGATGTTCCAAGTGATAGTCCATCATCCCAATGTAGTCTATAACAACCCTTCTATTTTTTTACTCACTTAAACATGATTTATTTCATAGAAAACCTCACATCATATAATATATATGATCGAAAGGTATATTGTATTTGGGGATTAGGAACATTACATAACAAATTAAACTTAGGACACTGCATCTTATTTAAAACATCCTTCACATGACCACGGCATTCCCTCGTACATAACATTACATGAGATAACCTGAGGACATGCATAAGAAAATTCTGAGCTATAAAGCCCAGTAAGAGTGTTAAAAAGGCATAACATGAATGATAAAATACATGTTAGTCAATTGGTATATCAATGGGTCATAAGATAAACATGAACATAAAGGCATGATATAACATTATTAATATAACATGGAAATGTGCCAACAACATTTAACATTATTTTAGCCTGATCCAAGTCTCATTGCACAAGGATCATGAGTAAACCTTTATTGCACATGAGTTATCATGAGTAAACCCTCATTGCACTTGAAATATCATGATACTAATCTTTTCCCAATGCATTGGAGTTCTATTAGGGCGCACCCTTCTTAAAAATTTCATTTCATGCATAAGTGTTCCATATGGATCATATAACATGGAATAAATCAATATCATATGTTATTACATGATTAAATAATTTGGAATAAATACATGAAAGTTCCATTAAATATGTATATGTGCATAAGGGTTATTAGCCTTGATAGAGAAATGGGTATGGTATTCACTACACAATGATCTAGGCTTGGAAAAACGCGGTGTAATTTCGGCAGCATAATAGCATGACATAAGGATTCATGAAAATATTTGATGTGATATAAATGGGAATATCATCATAATTACATGAAATGGACAGTAAGGGGGTCATATAAATACATGTCCCAACAAACGTAATGGAATTTAGATGTACAATACAACATAATTACTTGGATGTAAAAGCGGAGAGAGAGATCCCTCATGGAATTTCGGCATGGTAACAGATGAACATGGGAGGCATTAATGATAGAGAAAGGGGTCTTCCATCATCCAATTATAAATAGGGCGGTATGGGGGAGGTTCCAAATAATACCCCAACATTTTTAATTGAAAAAAGTGGTATAAAAACTTAAAGAAAATTTGACAAGAATGAGAATGGAAGAAATCCCTTTCTTGGAATTGTGCTTCCAAATGCTAGGGAGAGTCTTGAGAGAGGCTTATTGGAATTTTGGGGTGCCTTTATAGGATTATAGAGAGAGTAGGGGAGAGGTTGGATGAACTAAAAATTCATTTAGTGAAGAGTAAGTGGGATCTTGGGTGGGTTTATATAGGAAAGGAGAGGTAATTCTTTATTGTTTAGGTTTGGGTCACCACACATTAAACTAATCAATACCACAAACCAATCCATGGTTTTTGCCCATGGTTTTTTCCAAATATGATTTCAAAAAAATATTGTATAAGGAAAATGTCCAAACAGATTAATGTAATAGTGTGTAAAATGTAGAGATGAGCCACACTCTCAAGGAAAACAATTTAAAAAGGAAAAATGTTTTATATGCCTTGAAGGGTCCACTAAAACATTGTTAAATAAATCAAACCAAAAATCACATTATTTTAATGGTAAAACATATATTGTCCAAACATAATGTCTATATTATTTTATTACATCAATATTGGGTCATTATGATGTCATAAAACACAATATATATTTAAACGGCATTTAATTTTTACCCAAAAAATCGATTGTCTCCGAAAATTATAAAAAATTAACCATTGGATAATTTCTACATCCTGATACAAAAAATAATATTCATTTTATCTAAATAATTTTCAAAATAATTGAATTTTTACTTTTAAAATAAAAATTAACATTTATCAAAAATTCATGGGTTTTGACAAAAACATCTTTCAATACTTAATAAAAATTACAATTGCATTCATAAAATTATACAATAATTTTTTTTAATAAAAATTAATTTAATAATAATAATATTTTGTTAATATAATATTTAATTCAAAAACCCATTAATTCATCAAAATAGATTTCATAGTTGAATATTAAATAAAAATACTATATGCGCTTTAAAAACAATTTAGAAAGTAGCAATAATAAAATGAATGTATATTCATTATTATATACAAAAATAATTCACATATTCATAGTGATAAGGTATTATTACATAACCCCTTATAACACCCGCATAAGACCGAAGGGTAAGGTGTGTGGTGGTTACATACTCTTGTGGTGTCTTGGATAACATCGCTCGTGTGGTAATCACTATTAACTTCCACTTCTCCCACAGTCAGTTCCGCTCAATCTTAACGTGTTCAAGCTCAGCTTGGTGTTGTTCAAGAGCGAAGCCCAATGAAGCATCCTCCTTTCCGAGCTATGAAAAATGGGATTCGTATGGGGCTAGTCTACTGGATGAGGTCATTGCTTCCTTTCTCTGATTAAATTGGATTTGTTAAAGCCCTATATTTAAACTAAACATGTGATCAATGTTAAATGGATATATTAGCAACAGTCACAATTCATAATGGTATTTTATAATCCAAAAAATAAAACCAATCAAGTTCATATTTTATATAAACATTATACATAATTAGACAATAAATTAGATCAAAGAAGAATTTTTATTTATGAAATTTTGGGTTGTAACAATCTTCCCCCCTTAAGAAAATTTTCCCTCAAAATTTAATTTTCCCACACTAAAAAATATGAGGGTAACTCTACTTCATCCCTTCCCCGTATTCCCACATCGCTTCTTCAAAGTTATGGTTTTTCCACAACACCTTCACAGGGGGCATTATCTTATTTCGTATGACTTTTTCCCTATGATCTAAGATCTTAATTGGTTGCTCCTTGTAAGAAATATCATCCTCTAATTGTACTACCTCTAAAGAGAGTACATTTGAAGGGTTTTGTATAAACTTCCGTAAGAGGGATACATGAAAGACAGCATGTACTTTGGCTATGGTAGGTTGGAGTTCTAGTCGATTGGCCACAGGCACGACACGATCAAGAATATCGAAGGGGCTGATGTACCTAGGACTTAAATTCCCATTCATTCCAAACCTCATGGCCTTATTCCCAAGATATATGCATAGGAATACCATGTCTCCAACTTTAAACTCATGGTCTCATCAACGATTGTCATCATAACTCTTCTGCCGAATCTAGGCTGCCTTGATATGTTGTTGAATGGTTTTCACCTTCTCCACCATTTCTTCGACCATTTTTTGCCCTAGCAGCTTACGCTCCCCGACTTCATCCCAACATGTCGGTGTTCTTCACCTCTTCCCATACAGGGCTTCATAAGGTTCCATTCGGATGCTCGAGTAGAAATTGTTATTGTATGAGAATTGAACTAGAGGAATATGTTGATCCCATCTTCCTTTTAAGTCCATTGAACATGATCTTAAAACATCTTCTAGTGTCTGAATAGTTCACTCATATTGTCCATCAGTTTGAGGATGATAGTTCGTACTAAAGTTCAGATTAGTATCTAGACCATGTTGAATAATATTCCAAAACATAGAGGTGAATCTTGGATCTCAATCGGAAACAATAGATGGTGGTACTCCATGTAGCCTTACCACTTACTTGATATATATCTATTCCAGTTGATCCAATGAGAAATTATCTTGAATTTAAATGAAGTTTGTAAACACACCAAGAACTTTGATGTATACTCATTGATGTCCTTCTTCATATTATCCCACCAATAATGTAACGCCCCGACCCCAGTTACCCAGATTCGATGCATTATTTTAATACATTGGAATGATTACAAGGAATCAAGTCCCGAAGGACCGATCGATTTAGAAGTCTTGAAAAATAGATTACATACATGAATGTTACATTACACTTATAACATACAAAACAACATAAATAATCCTTTATGAGCACCATTATTCCCTTGGCTTAACCCTTCATATCAATCACAATACACTTCACGGAATCCTGGGAAAATTAAAACATAGAAAGGGGTGAGCTCAGATTCTCAGTAACGATAACAATACATCAGAAACTTTCATAAATAATCATAAACATTTAAGGCAATGCATAACTAAAAAAAGCCTTTTAAACTTGAACTTCAGCATAATATGGAAAAAATGAAATGAAATAATGTCACTTACTTATTCACATGGATATTTTACTAGTCGAATAATCACATGCAATATCAATAAAAACTTTCATAATGATGAAATGCATAATGCTGAACATTAATTTCAGTGCCAAGGCCTCGTGCCAAGACCTAAGGGATAAATATAACCGGACCCCAACCCGGAGATCCTCTATAACCGGACTCCAACCCAGAGTGCCTCTAATAACCGGACACCAACCCGGAGTGACTCTAATAACCAGACTCCAACCTAGAGTACTTATAATAACCGAACACCAACTTGGAGGGATTACTTTTACCAGTCCACAACCCAGAACATACTAGTCCAACACATTCATCTTAAGAAGAGGATGAAATATAACATAAACATTTATATTAAAACTAGCATACGAAATGCAAAAACATTAATCATAAACCATTAATGATATAAAAATAACTCATCCATAGTCAAACATATCACAAAACCTTAAATACAATATGAATGATTTGTATAATAGTAAATCAACTGCAAATAAGTGAAAAATTTATCAAAAGATATTGACATAGAAGGAAATGATTTGTAAAAATCTTTGAGAGAAATACCCCTTTTTCATGAAAACATTTAACAGTCACACAATTTAGAAAAGAAGTCATTTAAAGACATTTTTGAATCAAATTGTCACATACCACGTTGAAACTTGCGAAAGGAATTAACATTTTAAAAACATTCATGTTCATATAAATAAATCCTTAAAAACCATTTTGAAGACATGGACATTAATGAGAAAGATTTAGAAGAATAAATATTTAAAACATTTGAAATGATGTTTTAGTAAAAATTACCTTAAAATAATCCCTTTGAAAACTCTTTCATAAAACATGGACCGGAATAATAAATATTTCCCATTAGATACTTACGTAAAAACAACCTCAAATAATAAAGAGATTGTGAAATTAACCCTTACCTATTTGGTAACTTACGAAACATATAACCCGTGAAAGAGGTATCATACAGTGAATATGTAAATACACATATATTAAAGTGTATTACACAAAGAATACAATTATTGGCAGTACATACACCACACAAAATGTAATAGTGGCAATATGGCATGAATCTCATGAGAATAAGGAGTGAGATGAAAACCCCTTACCTTGCACTTTCCTTTAGTCGAGGGTACGTTTAGCCTCCTGTATGAAGACTATAGTATGTTATTAAATTATACCAAAACCATATTAATATTTATGATATCATAAATTATTCATTTATGACTTTATACTACCCATTTAATAATAATTTCCATGTTATATTAATATTTCGGGTAATAATCACTTTCTTTATCGTATGTGTTTTAACCTATTACTCTTGATTATATCACTTAGATCATGATTTAAATACTTCCAGAATATAAAAAATTATTTATACATCATATATATTAAGAATATAAATATGTATAATAGACATATATATGGAATGGAAAATACCGTTTATGGAGACGGTAGTCCATACGTACGCATAAACGTTGTTTCCTTTTTCATATAGTATTGAACGGAAGTAAGTGAATAAGATATATGTAAGTACATAAATACTTAGATATATAAATATATATATCTAAAGTAGAATTATTATGTCATATATTACATACTTATTGATAATATATATATATATTTATAATCGTCGATGAATGGTGAACTTGGAAATGAATCTCATCCCATCCTGGAGACGGTAATCCGTACGTACGCACGAGCGGAAATATCATTATTTTGATATTAATATAATATATAATTGGATGGTATATAATATATACAGAATCCTTATAATGTTATATTTATTATTTACCTCAAATAAACATCATTATTATACCCATCCAAACAATAATGTATTGAATAACAATAACACCACGACGTGGAGACGGTAAGCCGTACATACGCACCTATGGTGACATGTCATTCAAAGGGTGGATAGAATAATGAATTTGGTTGTACAAAAATTATAATAACATCACAAATATAGAAGATACTGGAGTTATTATTTTATAATGGAAACAACAAATAAAAAGGAAGTGGAAGAAGAAAGGAACTTGAAAGAGGGTGGTGAAATCATTACCTCTTCTTCGGGTTCTCCATTTTGATCTTATCAAAATGGATCCTTAGGTTGGATTTCTGATCAAACTAAGGCCACTAGGTTGAATTTAGGATAGTTTAGAGGGTATTTGTTCAGGTTTGGCTGATCCAAGTGGCTTAGAAGGTGTGAATTAGAGTGAAGGGGGAGTTCCCTTTTATAAGAGGGGTGAGGGGCACCTTAAGAAAAACTTAAAATATTATTTTATAATAATTTCATATTCAGTTTCTGATGGCTCCAAAGTTGATTATTTAAAGTATAAGGTGTTAATAGGTCCAAAAAAACTCAACCAATATGTTTTAGACAGGTTTGAGTCATTTTAGTAACCTTATCTTTTAATTTTAACTCTTTGTTAATTAGTTTGACATTTACCATGTCTCTTTGTATTTTTATATTATATAGTTAATAAACTTACTATATACTTCCAAGTGACCCCCAAGTGGTCCATTAATGATACACATATCATGATATAAGTACTTTTGCCGAAAATAGATTTTTAGGAATAGAATATCAATTAAAAATATAATATTTGTTTTAAAAACTCTTTTATGTCAATTTTAACACTATTGAGTATTTTGTTTTTGATAAATTCATAATTGCATTATTACTTAGAATAAAATTCATATAACCAATAATAATATTTCATAGTAACCTATAAAATTATTGGAATTCATAAAAAGTCTCAAATTACATTTATTTGGATATTTATAAAATCAATTATTTTAATATTTCATTAATTAGGTAATTACTGCATCACCATTGTGTCATAAATAAATTAAATTATTTAATTTCTAAAAAATATAAATAAAATACCATTTTTTAGTAAATCATTTTATCTTTCTAATGAATATTTAAAATCGAATTTATCTTATGTATAACCCTATATTAAAAATGTTTTAGTAATTAAAGTTTGATTTTAACTCTTTTAACTCTCCTTTGAATTAAATAAAAATTACTGTACTAATCTAATCCAAGTGGACCTAAATGATAATATTTTATTCCTAAGGTTGTTTTTGGTCGAGATACACTTGTCCAATAGAATTAGGACAAGTGTTAGGGTAATATTAATATCATTTTTACCCTTAATTACCCTATTTACTTTTAACCGTGGTAAATAAAAGTAAAAAGTTACCATTCACCAAAGAATATTTTTATCATATTAAACCACATTTTACTCCTTGATATTAACTGTGTCTCTAGGATTTTTGAAATTCCACTCAGAGAAGCGGTAAAATTAAGTTTTACGTGAACTTTCAAATTCTCCTAGTAGGTGGGTAAAAGACGGTGAAAAGTTCAATAAAATTTTTATATATCTAAAATTATTCTAGACTAAATTCAATGAATTACATTGAAATTATATAGGTATTATGTATCTATTTTGAGATTAATTAAATTTAAATAAAATATATAATTATTTAAATAAAAATTCATTTTTAAACCATAACTCGGTGTTTTTTCACTATTAATCAAAAATTGAAAGTTTTCAGAAAAATACCAAAAATTCACCCTAGGCTAATTTCAATATTAAGAATCTAAAAATGAAGTCCATTTTGAAAGATAAAATTTATAAAATTACAAAAAGTGGGTATTACTATTCATAACGGCTACTTTGATTGGTCGCGGTGTGTTAGAACTCGAAGTGGCGTATAACAAACGCTATTGTATTATTCAAAGAGAAGTGTACCGTGAAAGCTTGGGCTATTACATTTTCCCCTCCTTTAATAAATTACATCCACACAATTTATGCTCAGTATTGGAAACTTGGGGTTGACATTTCAAAATATCATAGTTGAAATCCCACATCAAAAAATGGATTAATGAGGCCTCTATTTAAAATAAAGAGTGGTAAGTGTGAAGGTTACCGAAAATAACACATACTAGGGTTCCATGTCGGAAAATATGGATAAGGAAGAGAAATCTAACCACCAATATCTGATGGAGAGTGGTAGAGAACATGACTATGAAAAGGCCAACAATCCCAAAGCCATAAATTTGTGATGATCTAAGGTACCATCTAGGACAACATTTTTGTTATAAGTTCCTTTTCTTAATTTTGAGAAATTTATTTATAAGATTGGATAAGATCATGAGGAGATATACATAATTTATAATTAGAGTTTTATCCATTAATAAATTTCTACCACAAACTCATCTTTCACCCCAAAACATAATACAACTCAAAAATACTCTATTTATCCTAATCATATAGGGTTCCAAATATAATGAATTTATAATTCACATATCAAAACCTTTAAAAAAACTACATTATATTATCCAGGAACATCACGTAGTCCAGTGGTAGGCAATAAATCCCAATTTCACTATGGTTGTGGGTTCGATTCCTGCAGCTTTGTCTGACACGACGGGTCGTCACACGATCTGCATGTTGTCCTTTTATAAAAATCCAAAAATGAATTTTCAAACATAATCCATTCAAACCTTTAGACATATCCAAAATAATACTATCCAAACTCATAGTCCAAAATTTATAAGGAAGTTAAACATAATGAAGATCCTTTTTTCATGTAACAACATGTGAACACCTTCATCACGTATTATTTTAAAACATGGTAACATCCTGAATTACCATAAAACCTTATTGATTACTTTTATTCTCCCTTATTATTTATAGAATACTGGATATACTCCTTCTATCCAAAAATGTTGTAAACTCCAACAATAAAAAATCATTAATCAGTTTAAAGGTAGTCAAGAATATCCAACATAATTTATTCAAATCAACCATCTCTTATTCCAAAATCACTACCTCATTATGAAGACCATATTAAGGATTACATTTCCTTCAACCATGTATTTTAAAAAAAAAGGTTTAAGTTGTTGTTGAGTCACTTTTCATAGTACCATATAATCTCAAATCCTCAATGAAATAGTATTGCAGTACAATCCTTATTTATCTCCATAATTCATATAACCAGTACATCATTGATACAACACTCAAATGAAAAAATTATTTAATAACAACATAAGAAAACTAGTCATTCCTCTTCATCTTTGGTAGTATCATAACTTTATTATTATCCAATAGCATCATTTGGGGCATACTATGATGATTTGAACATTGATTCGCATAGTGTCCTCACTCCATTCAGATGAAGCACTATACATTTGAAACCTTTTTTTACCCTCTTAATCACGAATGTGGTGTCCTTTTTCTCCACACTTATAATGCACTCCAATTCCCTTCAAGCATCTTCCAAGGCGTTTCCTTCCACAGTTATCACATATGGGAAAATCTTTCATTACCTTATTCCCTTTATCTGTCTTTCTCTCTACCATCCTATTCTTCTCTAGATTCCCTTAAAATCCATAGGACTCTGAGAACTCTTTACTTATCTTATCAACACATGATACTATTTCTTCATATCATGATAATACATGAGAGACTATTTCTCTTCTAAATTTTGTCTTAATACCGTGAAAGACATGATCCTTATTACTATTTGGATCATACGTATTGCTGGATTTCTCATTCCTTCTACTGGGCGCCATTTCTAAACAATGGCATATACTAGATTAGTTTATTAATTGCAATACCTAATCGCAAACTTTTAAAACACTTAACATACATTAAACAGTTTATGGATATAATCTATAATCATAAAAATGTTTTCTTTGAGATATAAATACTCATAAACCCTTCATATTGGTTTGTAAATAAAATGAGAATTATCCTAGGCATATCCCCTGGGAGTGTCATAACCAAGAGTGCAGCAAGACCTGTTGTCGTGCACCAGTTCTCGTTCGAGTCTAGCTCAAAGTAGTGTTTTCGGGTTTTACCCCTAGGTACATCTGTGCCAGAGCCGCCTCTACCTGCTCGTATCCAGACAGGGATGTATTGCTCAGAAAACTCACAAAATCTCTACAATACCAAAAATCTAGGAAGTTATTCTATAATAATCCTCAAACTCTATCTTAGGGTAATGTGCTCTAATTGGAGTTTATCTAAATCTAGTTTCCAAGGTTATTACTAAACTTCCTCTAATACCAACTGTAATTCCCTGAACCCAGTTACCTAGAGTCGGTGCATTGTTTTAATACATTGGCAAGATTACAAGGAATAAATTCCCGAAGGACCAATCGGTTTAGCAGTCTTGGAAAATAGATTACATACAAGAATGTTACATTACACTTATAACATACAAAACAACATAAATAATCCTTTATTAACACAATTATTCCCTTGTCTTAACCCTGCATATCAATCACAATACACTTCTTGGAATCCTGGTAAAATTAAAACATAGAAAGGGGTGAGCTCAGATGCTCAGTAAGGATAACAATATAGCGGAAACTTTTATAAACAAGCATAAACATTGGCAATGTATAACTCAAACAAAATCTTTTTAAACTTGATCTTTAGCATAATATGGAAAAAATGAAATGAAATAATTCCATTTACTTATTCATGTGAATATTCTACTAGTAGAATAATCAAATGCAATATCAATAACCACTTTCATAATGATGGAATGCATAATGCTGAACTTTAATTTCTGTGCCAAGGGCTCATGCCAAGACCTAAGGGATAACTGTAACCAGAACCCAACCCAGAGAGCCTCTATAACCGGACTCCAACCCGGAGTGCCTCTAATAACCGGGCACCAACCCGGAGTGCCTCTAATAACCGGACACCAACCCGGAGTGCCTCTAATAGCTGGACACCAACCCGGAGTTCCTCTAATAACCGGAAACCAACCCGGAGGGCTTACTTTTACCAGTCCCCAACCCATAACATACTAGTCCAACACATTCATCTTAAGAATAGGATGAAATATAACATAAACATTCTTATTAAAACTATCATACGAAATGCAAAAACATTAATCATAAACCATTAATGGCATAAAAATAACTCGTCCATAGTCAAACATATCACAAAACCTTAAATACAATATGGATTATTAGTATCGTAATAAATCAACTTCAAACAAGTGTAAAACTTATCAAAGGATGTTGACATAGATGAAAATAATTTGTAAAACTCTTTGAGAGAAATACCCCTTTTTCATGAAAACATTTAAAAGTCACACAATTTAGAAAATATTTCATTTATAGAAATTTTTGAATCCAAGTTTCCCATACCACTTTGAAACTTTTGAAAGGAATTAACATTTTAAAAACATTCATGTCCATATAAATAAATCCTTAAAACCCATTTTGAAGACATGGACATTAATGAGAACGAATTAGAAGAATAAATATTTAAAAAAATTGAAATGATGTTTTAGTAAAAAGTGCCTTAAAAATCCCTTTGAAAAATCTTTCATAAAACATGGACATGGATAATAAATATGTCCTAGTAGACACTTACGTAAAAACAAGCTGAGATAATAATGAGATTGTGAAATTAACCCTTACCAATTTGGTAACTTACGAAACATAAAACCCATGAAAGAGGTATCATACACTGAATATGTAAATACACATAAATTAAAGTGTATTACACAAATAATACAATTATGGGAAGTACATACACCACACAAAAGGTAATAGTGTCAATATGGCATGAATCTCACGGGAATAAAAAGTGAGATGAAAACCCATTACCTTGCACTTTCCTTTAGTCGAGGGTACGGTCAGCCTCCTGTATGAAGCCTATAGTATGTTATTAAATTATACCAGAACCATGTTAATATTTATGATATCATAAATTATTCATTTATGACTTTATACTACCCATTTAATAATAATTTCCATGTTATATTAATATTTCGGGTAATAATCGCTTTCCTTATAGTACGTGTTTTAACTTGTTACTCTTGATTGTATCACTTAGATAATGATTTAAATACTTCCAGAATATAAAACATTATTTATATATCATATATATTTAGAATATAAATATTTATAATAGACATATATATGAAATGGAAAACACCGTTTATGGAGATGGTAGTCTGTACGTACGCATAAACGTTGTTTCCGTTTTCATATAGTATTGAACGGAAGTTAGTGGATAAGATATATGTATGTACATAAATACTTATATATAAAAATATATATATATCTCCAGTATCATTATTATGTCATATATTACATACTTATTAGTAATATATATATATATATATATTTATAATCATCGATGAATGGTGAACTTGGAAATAAATCTCATCACGTCGTGGAGACGATAATCTGTACGTACGCACAAGAGAAAATATCATTGTTTTGATATTAATATAATTTATAATTTGATGGTATATAATACATACAGAATCATTATCATGTTATATTTATTATTTACATCAAATACACATCATTATTAAACAATAATGTATTGAATAACAATTACACCACGACGTGGAGACGGTAAGCCGTACGTACGCACGTATGGTGACATGTCATTCAAAGGGTGAATATAATGAAGATTTTGGTTGTACAAAAATTATAATAACATCACAGTATATAGAAGATACTAGATTTATTATTTTATAATGAAAACAACAAAGAAAAAGGAACTGGAAGAAGAAAGGAACTAGAAAGAGGGTGGTGAAATCATTACCTCTTCTTCGGGTTCTCCCTTTTGATTTGATCAAATGGTCTCTATAGGTTGGCTTTATGATCAAACTAATGCCTCTACGTTAAAGGGAGGATAGTATAGAGGGTATTTTTTCAGGGGTTTGGCCTAGCCAAATGGAATAGAAGGTGTGAATTAGCGTGAAGGGGGATTTCCCTTTTATAAGAGGGGTGAGGGGAACCTTAGGAAAAACTTAAAATATTATTTTATAATAAATTCATATTCGGTTTATAATGGCTTCAAAGATGATTATTTATAGTCTAAGGTTGGAATAGGTCGAAAAAAACTCAACCAATAAGTTTTAGACAATTTTGGATCATTTTAGTAACCTTATCTTTTAATTATAACTCTTAGTTAATTAGTTTTACATTTACCAAGTCTCTTTGAATTTTTATATTATATAGTTAATAAACATACTATATACTTTTAAGATACCCCCAAGTGGTCCATTAATGATACACCTATCATGATATAAGTACTTTGGCCGAACCTTAGATTTCTAAGAATAGAATATCAATTGAAAATATAATATTTGTTTTAAAAACTCTTTTATGTCAATTTTGACACTATTGGGTATTTTGTTTTTGATAAATTCATAATAGCATTATTACTTAAAGAAATTCAAATAAACAATCCTAATTTGTCATAGTAACCTAGAAAATTATTTGAATTCATAAAAAGTCTCAAATTACATTTATTTGGATATTTATAAAATCAATTATTTTAATATATCATTAAATAGGTAATTAATGCATCACCATTGTGTCATAAATAAATTAAATTATTTAATGTATAAAAATTATAAATAAAATACCATTATGTAGGAAATCGTTTTAACTTTCTAATGAATATTTACAATCGAATTTATCTTATTTATAACCCTATATTAAAAAAATTTTAGTAATTAAACTTTGATTTTAACTCTTTTAACCCTCCTTTGAATTAAATAATAATAAATGTCCTAATCTAATCCAAGTGGACCTAAATGATAATATTTTATTCATAAGGTTGTTTTTGGTTGAGATAAACTTGTCCGATAGAATTAGGACATGTGTTAGGGTAATATTAATAACATTTTTACCCTTAATTACCCTATTTACTTTTAACCGTGGTAAATAAATGTAAAAAGTTACTATTCACCAAAAATTATTTTTATCTTATTGAACCAAATTTTACTCCTTGATATTAACTGTGTCTCTCGGAGTTTCTAAATTCCACTCACAGAAGCGGGAAAATTATGTTTTTCTTGAATTTCCAAATTCTCCTAGGAGGTGGGTAAAAGACGGTGAAAAGTTAAATAAAATTTTTATATATCTAATATTATTCTAAACTAACTTCAATGAATTACATTGAAATTCTATAGGTATTATGTATCTATTATGAACTTAAATAAATTTAAATAAAATAAATAATTATTTAAATAAAAATTCGTTTTTAAACCATAACTCAGTGTTTTTTCACTATTCATCAAAAATTTAATGTTTTCAGAAAAATACCAAAAATTCACCCTAGGATAATTTCGATATTCCGAATCCAAATATGAAGTCCATTTTGAAAGAAAAAATTTATAAAATTTCAAAGAGTGGGTATTACTATTCATAACGGCTACTTTGATTGGTCGTGGTGTGTTAGAAGTCGAAGTTGCGTATAACAAATGTTGTTGTATTATACAAAGAGATGTGTACCGTGAAAGCTTGGGGTGTTTCAAATAATGATCTCGGAGATCTCTATACATCTTTTGGTTTCCTGGATGAATAGAGAAATTTGAACTATGAGCATCATCCAAAATTTCCTTCTTCATCTCCAGAATTGATGGAACACATAGTCTTTTCCCAAATCTCACAATTCCTTCCCCATTAGCATTGAACTCTGTGGATTTCCTTTTTCTTATAGCATCTACTTTCTTCTGAATTCTCACATCATCTTTTTGAGCATCCATTAACCTTACCAAAAGGGATGGTTGAGAAATCATTTGTGAATGGATTGATGATGTTCCCTTCTTTATGATTCTAATGTACATCTTCATCAAATCAAAGAAGATTGGATATTTCTCAATTCTCATCAATGATAGAATAAATGGGTCATTTCTACTTAGAGCATCTACCACCTTGTTTGCTTTCCAAGGGTGGTAATTGATTGAGCAGTCATAGTCTTTTATCACCTCTAACCATCTTCGTTGTCGTATGTTAAACTCTTTCTAGGTGAATATATACATGAGGATTTTGTGGTCCGTATATATTTCACACGTCTCCCCAAAGAGATAATTCTGCCATATTATTAAATCGAAGATCACTGCAGCCATCTAAAAATCATGTTTTGGATAATTATTCTCATTAACTTTCAATTTCCTTAAAGCATAGGCAATGAATTTGTCATTTTTAGTCAACACACAACCCATTATTTTCTTCAAAGCATCACTGAATATCACAAAACGTTATCCACTTGTGGTTAATGTGAGCACGGGCACAGTGATAAGCCTCCTTTTCAACTCCTTGAGGATTTCTTCACAATCATCACACCAAGAAAACTTTACTCCATTCTGAGTTAGCTTGGTAAGAGGGTTGGAAAATCATGAGAAATTTCTCAAAAATTGTTGATAATATCTAGCTAACCCCACGAAGCTACGGATATCTGTTACCAATGTTGGCCTCTACCATCCCTCTATTACAATTATCTTGGAGGGATCCACAGATATCCCATTGTTTGTGATGATATGGATAAAGAATGAGACATCCTTCAACCAGAACTCACACTTGTTGTAATTTTCATAGAGCTTATCCTTTCACAGGGTCTCTTGTACAGTTCTTAGATGCTCCTCATGATCTTCCTTGGTTATGGAGTATATTAGAATATCATATATAAAGACTACCAGAAATTTGTTGAGGTAATCTTTAAAGACTCTATTCATCAAGTCCATGAAGATTTCTGGATCGTCAGTGAATCCAAAAGGCATTACTATGAATTCATAGTGCCCATATATTGTATGAAAAGCATTCTTGGGGATATCTTCCTTCTTCGACCATAATTTATAATATCCTGACCAAAAATCTAAATTAGAGAAGTATTTTTCTCCATGTAGCTGATCAAAGAATTCATCAATTTTTTGGAGAGGATACTTGTTCCATATCAGGATTTTTTTAAGCTTGCGATAATAAATGCAAAGGTGCATTGACCCATACTTCTTCTTGACAAAGAGGACTGGTTCACCCCCTAGTGAATCACTTCGGCATATAAACCCTTTATTCAGATTATCCTGTAGTTGTTTATTCAGCTCCTCAAGCTCCACAAAAGCCATCCTATAGGTATTCTTGGATATTGGAAATGCCCCAAGTATAAGATCAATTGATAATTAAATATCTCTTCTAGGAGGAAGATTAGGGAATTCCTCGGGAAACACTTTAGCGAATTCCCTCACAATAGGCATGTCTTCAAGGATGTTTCCCTCCTTATACTCAATCATCTGAGCCAGATACGCATGATCATAGGGGATTAATATCCACAATTGAGATGATGGAGATAAATAAGATTCATCTTCCTCCTTGAACTTGTACTAAATTGGGGGTCGATTCTCCATATAGAGAGTGATGTCCCTCTCATAGTAATTTATGTTGGATCTATATAAGGAAATCCAAACCATACCAAGAATTTCATAAAATTCTACGAGAGGGAATATGATGAGGTTCGTTGGGATGTTCAATCCACCAAATAAGATGGGGGAGAAGTTATATTCATGGGATGAAATGATTGCCCAATTTTCTGTACTCATCGACATCTTTAATTCCATGATTTATAGTGGTGTTGGGATTGTTCTACTAAACTTTCGGGATATAAAATATTGTGTAGAACCATAATAAAAAAGTATATTCATTGTCCATGAATGAATAACTAGCGTACCTATCACCACTTCATTTTGGGGGTTCACTTCGGCGATAGTGACGGAAAAAGCTCACCCTTGTTTCCTTGGAAGTTGTTGGTTCCCTCCTAAAACCCTTTGTTTTGGGCACTAGTTTACAAAGTGCCCCAGTTCTTTGTAGTTGAAGCAATGAACAATGCATTGAGGGTCGATCGGATAATTCCTCTCCTCAGTCACAGCCGCGGGTTTTTCTTGTCGGCAATTAATGTCAAGGTGCCCTTCTCTTCCAATCCTAAAGCATTTCCTCGTCCCCTTCAGGTAATTTTGGGGTTCTTCCTTCCACACATTTGGTAGGTGGGGTGCTGGATTTTATTATCACCATTGGATTTATCCATCAGACCACTAGAATTGAAGTCCACCTTATGCTTCTTATCCCCATGATACACCTAAGACTCTATGATCTCTATTTTGACCTTGAGGGAACATCAGACAATTTCCTCACAGTCGTCAATGTCACGGATTTCCACTACTTTCCGCATGCAAGGTTTCAGCCCACCAAAGAAGCGGTCAACCTTGCATTAGGGGGAAACGAAAAAGCTGAAGGCATATCGTGAAAGCCTTTTGAAGTTTTCCTCATACGATCTGATATATTCATAATCTTTTTTCTTGAGGTAAAGGAAGTCCCTTTCTTTCTTAAGTCCGAGGGTGCGCAGGAAACATTTATCAAAAAATATCTTCTGGAAATTCTTACATTCCAACCCCTTGATCTCCTCCTCAGGAATCATATTCTTGATCAATGTTATCCATTTATCATCTTCACCCTCCAGAAAATATGCATTCATTGGAACCTTCTCTTTTTTGGAACATTGAAGCATAGAGAAGATCTTTTCAATGGAGTTCATCCATTTTTCAGTGATTGAGTCATCAGATGATCCATTAAAAGTAGGAGGCCTTTGTCTCAAAAAGCTCTTGATAGAGACTTGTTCTTTCTTAGTGGGAGTTTATCATTTCTCTTAACCCATGATTTGATTCAAATCATGAGATAACTGAGAGAGAAGCGTGAAAAAGTTCATGATTCCCTCTCCCATCAGATTGGGCATCTCATTAGCACAGTAATCACATTGATCTTCACATCGGTTGTTAGCCTGAGTCCTCCAATTACCATACATTGGTTAGAATAAAAGGAACGTTTGGGGTAACACATAAAGGTTAATCCAAGGAAGAAACTGATTACTTATAATGAACTTTTATTTCCTTAACTTATGAATCCATAGACTTCAATCTATGTTATTCATGATCTACATTCTAACATATATTCTTAGGGAAATTTTTTTAAATTACCTTAATAAGGGTACATACTAATCTTGTGAATTTACCAAATCATATCCCCTGAGGGTGTTATAACCAAGAGTGCAGCAAGGCCCATTATCGTGCACTTGTTCCCATTTGAGTCTAGATGAAAGTGGTGTTTTCATGTTTTACCCCTAGGATACATCTGTACCAAAGCTACCTCTACCTTCTCGTGTCCATACAGGGATGTATTTTCGTGATAAACCACTTACTCGATACTCACTAAAACATAGATATGTTTTTATTATACTTAGTCTTGTCTCTAAGGCAACACTAGTGTTTTAAATCATAATCCAAAAAATAACAAAACCTCTCCTCTGATACCAACTATAACAACCTTCCTCTTTTATTACACATTTAAACATGGTTTATTACATAGAAACGTTCACATGATACAACATAGAATATTGATAGGTCTAGTGTCTTTGGGGCTTAAGAACATTATATAACAACATAAAACATAGGACGCAATATCTTATTGAAAACTTCCTTAACATGACCACTACATTCCCTCGAACTTAGCATTGCAAGGGATAACCTGAGGAAATGCATAAGAAAATGGTGAGATATAAAGACCAGTAAGGTATTTAACAAGTCATAACATGAAAGATAAAAAAAATTAGGCAATAGGAATAACAATGAAGCATGAGATAAACATGAACATAAAGGCATGATATAACATGATTAACATAACAGGGAAATGTGGCAACAACAATTAACATGTTTTTAGTATGAGTCAAGGCTCATTGCACATGGAGCATGAGTAAAACCTAATTTCACATGAATTATCATGAGTAAAACCTCATTTCACTTGTTGTAACATGATACTAATCTTTACCCAATGCATTGGGGTGCTATTAGGTGCACCCTTCTTAAACATTTCAGTTCATGCATAAGTGTGCCCCGTGGATCATATAACATGGAATCTATCAAAATCATAAGTTATTATATTATTATGGAATTTGAAATAAATAAATTAAAGTACCATTAAATATGTATATGTTCATAAGGGTGAATACCCTTGATAGAGACATGGGTCTGGTATTCACTACACAATGATCTTGTCTTGGAAAAACGCAGTGTAACTTCAGTAGCAAAATGGCGTGACATAAGGATTCATGAAAAAGGTTGATAAGAGATAAATGGATGTATCATCATATGTAAGTGAAATTGAATGTAATGGGGTCATATAGATACATGTCCCATTAAACTTAATGGAATTTAGATTCAGAGTACAATATAATTACTTGGATGTAAAAGAGGAGAGAGAGATACCTCACTGAATTTCAGCAAGGTAACTGGTGTACATGGGAGGAATTAATGAGCGATAAAGGGGTATACCATCATCCAAACATAAATAAAGTTGTATGTGGGAGGTGATAAATCATACCCCAACATTTTTAATTGAAAAAAAAGGTCATAACAACTTAAAAAAAATTGGACAAAAATGAGAAAGGAAGAAATCCCTTACTTGGAAGTGTGGTTCCAAAGGCTTGAGAGAGGCTTAAGAGAGGCTTCTTAAGAGCTTGGGGCACCTTGGGTGGATTCTAGAGAGAGTAGGGCCGAGGTTGGGAAAAATAAAAAGGATTTGAGTGAAGAGGAAGTGGAAGTTTGTGAGGGTTTATAAATGAAATGAGAGGGAATTCTTTATTATTTGGGTTTCGGTCACCACACATTAAACTAATCAATACCACAAACCAGCACATGGATTTTGCCCTTTTTTTAACAAAGAGGAGTGAAAAATAATATTTTATATGTTAAATGTCCTAACTTCTTTAAATAATAGGGTTTATTATGTGGAGGTGACTCACACACTCAAGGAAAACAATTTAAAAAGACAAAATGTTTTATAAGCCTTGAAGGGTCCACTAAAACATTGTAAAATAAATCAAAAAACCCAAAATCACATTATTTTAATGTTAATGAATATATTTTCCAAACATAATACTTATATTATTTTATTACATCACTATTGGGTCATTATAATGTCATAAAACTAATTATATATTTAAACGGTATATACTTTTTACCCAAAAAATCGACTCTCTCATAAAATTATGAAAAATTCACCATTGGATAATTTCAACATCCTGATCCCAAAAATAATATTCATTTTATCTAAATAATTTTATAAATATTTTACTTTTTACTTTTAAAATAAAAACTGACATTTATTGAAAATTCACGGGATTTGACAAAAACTACTTTCAACCCATAATAAAAATTACAATTGCATTCATAATTTTTTTGATAATTTATATTTATTAAAATTTAATTTAATAATAATAATATTTTATTAAAATATTATTTAATTAAAAAAATCCATTAATTCATCAAAATAGATATGATGGTTAAATATTAAATAAAAATACTATATGCACTTTAAAAAACTATTTACAAAGTTACAACAATAAAATAAATGAATATTAATTTTTATATAAAAAAATAATGCACATATTCATAGTTATAATTTCTTTTAATATAACACATTAAAACACTCACATAAGACTGAAGGGTAAGGTGTGCGATGGTGACAGACTCTTGGGGTGGCTCGGATAACATCGCTCGGGTGGTAATCACTTTTAAATTCCACTTCTATCGTAGTCGGTTCTGCTCAAGCTTAACGTATTCAATCTTGGATTGGGCTTGGTCAAGATCGATTCCCAATGACGCCTCCTTCTTTCCAAGATCAGAAAAATGGGCTTCGTATGGGGCTAGTCTACTGGATGAGGCCATCACTTCCTTTGTTTGAGTAGATTGGATTTGTTAAAGCCCTATATTTGTATTAATCATGTGATCACTGTTCAACGACTATATTAGAAACAATCACAATTCTTAACAGTATTTTAAAATCCAAAACATAAAACCAAATAAGTTCACATTTTATATAAACATTTTACATAATGAGACATTTAATTAGATCAAGAGGAATTTTTATTAATGAAGGTTGGGGTCGTTACATAATCAATTATATCTAATGGTATAATATTCCATAATCCCATTACACCTTTCCTCCTTTGATGTATGTTCCCCAAATGAGGTGACACCTAAAAGAAAACCTTTTCACTAATAATGAACTCCTAGGGTTGATTTCTTTAGTCATCATATGACTAATTCCTATTCAAATCTGTAACCAATCATTTTTAAATCAACTTCACCCACTCTAAGGTTTTATATACCATACTTTTCCAAATAACTGATCACTCACTTTCCCCATTCCACTAGAGAGGTGAACGATAAGGTCACCCATACAAATCCTCAAATTAATTTGTCATAATTGAGGGTGAAATTGTTTTATTGAAGAAAAACTCTACCAAAGAAAATTGATCATCCCTAACTCATCTAGAATCTAGAATACATTCTTAAATTATTTACACTAAGGTTTAGATTTTTCTCTCCAACGTCCCATTGGTCTAAGTATGAATGGTTGTACTTAGCTTCAACTAGGTAACCATTTCCATCTATAAGCATTGAAAAAACAACAAGTTAAACTGATCATCTCAATTAGTTACCATGCTCAAAGGTACTCCATGATTTTTCATGATCTCCTGAACATAGAGGTTTCCTATCTTATATGTTGAATTTTTTATCAGATCAATATGAAGTGATATGCCTTATTCAACCAATCCACAACTACCCTAATTGTGTCTTGACCTCTCAGTTCTTGGGGAACCATGTAATGAAGTCATTCATTGCATCACCACACTTTCACACAGGAACTGGAAGTTCCTAGAGTAACACTCCAGGTTTTGGTTGAATAGCCTTGATTATATGAAAATATAGACAATAAGAGATGAAAATTTTGATGGGATTATTTATCAAGGGCCTCAAAAACTTACTATTAACATTATGATACATCTTGGTTGACCCATGGTGTACTTACCATAATAATGTATGAGGTTATCTCATCAAATCATATATCGTAGAAGATTAAACCATACACTTACATAAACCTAAATCACTCCATGTCTCTCTAGATACAAACATGAAATATATCCACTTGTCATCAAAATATTATAGATTTCCCCACATTAATTGTGAAGATCCTGAATATTCTTAACTTGTTCTACAAATGATGATGTAATCATTAAGGTTGATCAAACCACTACCCCTCAATCCTCATATATTTCCTACCTTACATTACACTAACAAAGATAAGAGCTTCAATCCAACATATAATGTGTGTTCTCCCAACTCCTGTGCTTTTATTCTTTATACATTCATAGACACGTTACTATTAATAGGAGGATAATCCATCTCAAATTCATGTTTCTGTAAATTCTATTCCTGATTTCTCTGATAAGGATTCAAGTCATGCTAGGAGAAAATATTAAAAAACATTATTGTGGTACCTATACATAATAACTCTCTCACTGAAGCGGTTGTATCTCCATGATTTTTTTTATAATATATATACTCTAACTACAATTAATTGGTAGAGTAATTCCATTCATGGGGTTAAAGTGGATGATAATTATAGGAAACCACCTTACCACCCTGCATTAGAACAACGCCTAATCCAATGAAATACCTTTCATAGTGCATAGAATAACTACCTCCAGGATCCGGAAGGGTCAGTATTGGAGGCAACATTAATCTTTTTATTAGTTCTAATAAAACTTCTCAACATTGATCCATCCAATGGTACTTTAATCGATTTGTCGTAAGCGCGGTCATAGGAATTACCAGGTGAGGGATGTTTTGAATTAATAAATTTTTGTAACTATCAAATCCTAGAAAAACATCCAAATTTGGAATACATACATGATCATTACCAAGACATAACTTCATCAATATTCTGCTGATAAACTAGTATCCTAGCTTGAGAAACCACATACCCAATAAATCTCACATCTTATATCCAAAAGTGACACTTTGATTACTTAACGTAAAGGTAATGGGATCAAAGTGTACCAAACAAGATATCCAAGTGTCTAACATGTGATTTTAATGTCCTGGAATATTTAAGGATGTATTTAATAAAAAAATGATTAAGTAATCCAAGTATGGGTGAAATATCTTATTCAAGAGAGACATGAATAGTTCTTGTATATTCGTCTGTATAAAGGTAATAATGAGATACTCAATGAAAACATACATACTTATAAATGTTATATTTAGGAAGTATTACTCTATGAGCCAAAGTTTATGGAATCTATAATATAGATCAATTTTATATAACCATTTGTCTCCCCATAACTAATCAAACAATTCATCTATTCATGGAAATAGGTATCTTTCTTCATGGTTCTCTGGTTCAACATCTAGTAGTCTAAAAATATGAAAAAAAATCATCCACCTTCATGGAGAAAAATACTAGATAATACCAAGGGTAAGTAATTAATCCAATGAATCCATTATCCTACAGATCATAAAGTTATTCCATGATCTCTTTTAACTCAACTGGTCTCATGTGATATGGTGGAATCAATATCAGGCATGCACCAGGCACAAGATCGATCTAAAATTCAACTCCCCTATGTGAAAAAATCCTCAATAAATCTACTCGAATAGAATATTTGTACTAGTCCACCATGTGGGATTCATCATCTAATCCAATACAATTATCATGCAAGCCACCTATATTAAAAAGTCTTCTATTGGATAAGGATTTGGTTGTAATATTATTTCTTAAATGCCCCAATCACAAATCAGTGCAAATGTTTCCCCCTTAGGAAACAAAAATGTCACATGTATCTCAAAAAAATTGATCTATGTACACAAACTATACTTCCAATCCATGTCAAGGATCACATCGATAATTTTCATCTCCATAATTGTAAAACTATAAACATGAATCTTGAAACCACAATTAGTCAATCTTGATAGATATGAAGATGATCTAATTTTCTTTTGAGGGGTTCATTAATAGACAGAAACTCATTGGATCATTTAACTAATATGTTGAACTCTATATCAACATGAGAATATGTGAACAAATGGTATGCTCATGTGTAATAAAAATCAACAGATATAAGAGAAGAGATCATGAACATTTATAAAACGATGGGAGGTCCCTCCAAGATGTTAGTAAAATCCTGATTAACCACAAAATCCCTACTATCCACCACTCCATAATGAACCAAAGGATCATGATCCAACAGATTTATCTACCCTTATCAGGTATACAGCTATTTTTGAGGTCCTATGCCCACACCATGGCCTGATTTAGCTATGTGAAACCATGAATCCTTGGAACAGAACCACTTATTATTATGATTCTTCCCATGTGCATGAGAAGTCTTGATATAAACAGGATATTCCATTAGAAAATATCCTTTCCTCCCATAATTATAGAATCAAGGAGATTCTCTCCCCACAGAAGGAGTTGAATAATATCATCTCTAATAATATTATCAACTACAACCATGGAGACCCTCCTTTGTCATCCAATTATTTCTCCCATAATGATTAGTTGGTAATATGATAGAGAGGGAACCTGATGGACAACTAAAAGTAGGAATAAGACTAATAGCCTGGTCCTACTTGATTAACTTCTCTGTAATCAGTGATTTATGAAGCACTGATATAAAGGTAGTCTGGTAAAAGTTTATGTCATCTCTTCTCAACACTTTTTGAAGTCTTATATCAAACATCCTTTCATTATATTCTTTATTTCCCACTAGAATATATGAAATAAATATCATCTATCTAAATCATACTATGTAGGTGAACATTATCATCTCTCCCAACTGAAGATCCATCAACTCTTGAGCATGATCCAACTTTAGAGCTTCATGAAAAAACACATAGAATAATTGGTCCATAAAGTCTTCAACGTCATCCCTTCCAAATCTCTAGCTTATATCATGAAATCCCACCATCTTCTATTTTCTACTAGTAGATTAAAGGTTGTAATCATAACCTTCTGATCATCTGGGGTCTCTACCAAATCCAAAATTCCCTCTTTTATGTATATCTAGTCCTCCACATATTGGGGACCTATTAATCCATTTATGAAGAGGGGTGATGGCTATATAAGTCATGTGAAAATTTAACCATAATTGGAATGACCTTGTTGAATACTCCACTATGAACAAGTGTCATTTTATAGTGCCCAATTCAAATAATTATATTTCTTAACCAACAAGATTAATTAAGATATCATTCTTATTTGAAACCTCCTTTACTATATACAGTGAAACTGGTTGTACAAGACATTTGTGGGTTTAAATATCCTAAAATTCTAGAAAAATATTTAGTGAAATCCAACAACTTAAATAGGAGAATATAATAAGATGACCAATTATAGTTCATAGGCACTCTCTATGCCTTACAACAAGGTTTAACTTAAGAGGATACACACTATAATAAGACATAACCCCATAAGCACTACCCAAAACCTAGGCCAAGCCTCCAGAACAAACACATTATTCATAACCACACATATATACGCTCATGTAAATAATTAAACAATATAAAATAAGTAATCAAATAACATAATGCACCAAAGAACATATCATAATTTCCAAATGAATTTAATTATTTAGACTCTAATAGATGAAAGAAATAGGTATATATGGATTTTGAACCTACAAGTCTACAATGAAGTATTAAAACACACCAATTAACAAAAATAAATATATCAACATCATGTGAAACACCCAAGGTTAATCTAATTAATTGTAACATACAATATAAAGAACATAAATTTTCACTTTTTAGATACTCATAGATCCACTATATAGTTTTGGATAGACAGTGACATATTTCCCCTACTCGAGTCCCAACCATCTTATCTCATGTCTACCCTACATGAAATAAAGGTAAGAATAAGAACATGTTACTGTACCTATTCCTATGATACCATTTTGTAACACCCCGTCTCAAATCACATGGTTCGAGATGGGGGGTGCCACATGACCTCATGCGTGCTGCCCCATGCGCAATAGGTTTCCAAGTAGCAATAAGGGCATATGTAATGGTGTGGGGAGACTATTTCCTCAAAACTAGGTGAATGTCAATGTATATAAAATATACGAAAAAAATAATCAATAAGTGAGGAAATAAATAAATATTTATCAGAGTATCATCGAATACAAATAAACCACTCATATAGTGGATGTATGGAATGTTTTTTGATTTAAACCAAAACCAAATCAAAATGATTTAAAGTAAAAGTGAGACCATAATAATAGAAACAATATCATGCCTGAGTTCCATCCAGCATCGTCTGCATCCCCAGTTTAACCTTCTCAACTCTCTATTATAAGGAAAATACCATTTATTAGATCCCTAATCATGAAATCTATAAGAAAAAATAAATTCTTATGTATTTTGTGAGTATATTAATCATTTGGACACCACCATTTTCACTTAACATAAGTTCATAATAAATACAATATCATTCCATGAAATGAATAGGGTACTGATATAACCAACAACATATCACACATGTACAACCATATATTGGGTCTTCAAGTATTAGATCTACTTTCTTAGTAATCACAACATAATGAATAATAATTAGATACCCGAAACATCCCCCTTGATTTGATTTTCTAAAAACATGAATAGTATATCCCTCTTGAAGGGATATCCCAAAACACACTAAATAGGATTCTAACACATCCCTCTTAGGGTGAAAATCGATGGGATCAACCTATATTCTCAACTTTAAGACATAAGAATAGAATAATATGATAAAAGATTCAAATTATAGATCAAAATCACATCTAATAAATAAAAATCACAACTAGAACAGTCCACATGGAAGAAATAAAATAATATGTCTCAAATGGATATGCACATTCACCACATGTGATCAAGAATCAAACATATATCTATATAGATACTCACATACACCAAATATCATGCCAATAACCCATATAAAACATATTATAAAGTCAATGAAATACGATAGTAGGTGAAACATCGACGTTCGAGGAAAGGGTCGGGATCCAAGTCCTAAAGCACCATCAGTTTCAAGAACCATTCATGATTTGAATCATTTAGAACTCCATGATTGAGGTATAGAAAAAATCACACCCAAAACATTTAGCACATTATCAACTCACTAAGAAACATCCACTGATGATAATGTTCATGATCCTATCATTATGTTAAATTCAACTCCTTGAATCTAAATGATGGTTCTCTCAATCATCATCAAAACCCTCATTATATCATGCCAGTTTAAAACCCTTACATCCAACAAAGATATTGAATATATAATTGATTTCAATCAAATAATAGATAAGGGAATTGATCAATATCAATGAAAAACTTAACAAACTAGATTCACAGGATTGAACGGGTATTCAGACCTCGAAAAGTGGAGTTGGAATGCAGAGGAGAGAAAACATTCTTAGAGAGAACCAAGGTATTAGGGAGGAAAGAAAGGGAGAATGAGAATAATATTAGGTCACATAAGGAATAAAATCTTTTAAAATTTTCTATATTCATAAATTTAATTTAGGATTCATGTCATGACCATTCTCATTGGCCGATATATCAAAAAACTAATCACCTTGTTTTTAAATCCCAAATCTCATTCAAGTCATGAATTTAAATTTTACATCGTTAATATATTTCACATCTTAAATTTGAATTCATTTATTTCACCCAAAACCCATTTAGGTCATGAATATATATTCATGGCCTGAACTGATTATTTATCCAAAATATCTAGCCTTTGATCTACTTCCTTCTCCAAACACCCCTAAAAATCCTCAACACATGCAAATACACCCATAAGATGTAAATAAAATTTAAAAAGGACATACTATGAGAATTAGGTTGTTAAATATAGTATGTAAAGGTTATTCATAAGTGGAAGGAAATGACATAAAAGGGACAATAACCCCAAATTCTAGAATAGATTCCATAAGATTCTTCTTAGAAGTGACAATTCAAATAAGTTTCAGAGTATTCCAAATGGATTTATGGAAGTAATTTTTTATGGATTTTTGAATGAAACTTTTCATATAGAACACTTATTGTATTTTTCATTACAAATTATGTTTTTACGGTTTGAAAATATAATAAAGGATTTTTATGTTTTAATTAAAGAATGTTGTGATTGTTATGCATCATTGGAAACTTTCTTGAGTAAGTATAAGTTCCACTTCTTTATAAAGTAGAAAAAAATTGTGAAAATATAATTACATTGATGGAATATAATCAAAACTATATAAAGGAATCATTGGGAGTTTACTTATTTCATTGAAATAGGGCCAGATATTTTCTATTCTACTTGCTTAAAAGCATTATTCTAGAGTATTATTAAGAAATATCACTTAATAGAAAATAAGAAAATATTGATATATATTAAGGTAATATTGAGTTATGGTTTAGTGTTTAATAATTGAATATATTTTGATTTTTGTAATATTTGAATGTAGATTGGGTTGGTGACATTATGGATCAAAAAAACACAACTGTTGGACTTTTTTAAAATTTTAGAAACTGTATTGTCTAGATAAGTAAGAAAAATTATTGTGTTTATTTTATTATAATGGGATAAAATTATATTTGATTATCAAGGGTATCTATGTGGTTAATATGGATTAAGTGGAAATTATAATATTTTTTTAATGCCATTAAACAACTAATATTGATTTGGTGTGATAATGAAAGTTCCATTGAATTAATAAAAAATCCATTAAAATGATCACATACGAAACACATTAAAATATTATACCATACTATAAAGTAGAAGGTGGGGAAAAAATTTTGAAACTGGTATTTTTTTAACACACTATTTAGTGGTAGATATCTTTACCAAACCATTGATTGCACATGTTCAGGAAAAGCACTACTTGGACCCTAGAGTTCAACCAATTCACTCAAACTAAAGTGGTGTGGTATTCCCTCTCCTCATTATATTTAATGTTATATTTTTCTACTATTTTATCTTAGAGTGATTTTCATTTATTTGTTGAAAGAACATAGGGGTAGAAACTATACATGTTTATTAGTGGAAGAATGATTTTACTCTAAAGAAATATTGATATAATTTTAGATATTAACATTTTCTCTTATTCCCTAGAATATGATTTACTCATGTAGGTTTGGATAATTTTTTAATATATATTTTATAATATTTATATTCTATAAGTATCATATTTGGGAAACTTTTTATTTCATTGTTAATGTAATAATGACTATAGGGATAGTGGTAGTTTTCTAAGAAAAATTAAATAGAATATTGAAAATCCTAGGGGGATAAATCCATGTATGAATAATGGAGAAAGGATAATAATGAAATTATGGGGTGAATGAATTTGTAGTGGTGAATTGAAAAAAATCAAAAGGAGTATATTGTTACAACAACTGGTTCTATTGGATGAATTTTTTTTCAATTAGAAGTATATTTATGAAGAAGTATAAGAGTGTGGGGTTTTGAATTGAGATACTTTTTGAAGATTTTTTAAGAAACAAATCATGTTATTATTGCAATAATAACAACACAATTAGAATTAATGTCAAAAATAAGATATAAAGTCATAGAGGTTTCCTTGTGTGTGTAAGATTCATATTTAGTATCACGTAAGAGTAAGTCATACAATGAACATTATGGTAATGTTGTGAAGAGAATATTATATAAAGATAAATAAGTATTCAAGATAATTGTATTTAATAAGACATATAATGGAACAAACCTAATACATCATGGTTAAAACATGTAAATTATTATATTTATAGATTTTGAGGTTTACATTAAACTTTTTTACACAATAGGTCATACCATGAATGATGTTTAAGATAATTTAAGGGGTTACAGAGTTTCATGTTTCTTGTTCTGACATAGAAATTCATCGTGAAGAAGACTCAAGTACATTTTATTTTATTTAGATTTTACATGCCCATGTTATGAAATAAATGTAACAAAATGATAGTTTTCATCAAAAAATCTAATTATAGGATTATCATCATGACATTATGCCATGAAAAAGTTATAGGGTCATGTTTTTGGAAGAATCGAGATGGTTATAACTTAAATAAAGTACATTCTTGAGAGTATTATATTATATTGTGACTCTTATAGTAGTTATAAATAGTTAGAGGATAAAACAACATGTCATTCCATGTGGTGAAATATTACCCCATGGCTTCTAAAATCAAGATAATTCATATAAATGTGATGATGTGGAATACTTTTGATTTTTTTGTGATTATTTTTTAAACTGGTAACTATGTTTTCGAACCCTAATGAAAGAAATCAATTGTAAAATTATCTAGGTGATGGAATTTATATAGGATATGTCTGAATGTAGTCATTGATTTATAATTTTAATTTTAATTTTAAAATATCTATGAATATACTTAGTGTATCTATTAAAAAGAAGAATAATCAAAATAAAGAGGGAATATTGATGATGTAAAAATAGATAATTAGTAGTGATGTTAATTGTATACATGGAATTATAATGTTAATTGTGACCAATCTGTGTATCATTGACATTAATTATTTGAAGATATAATTATTTTCCACATCATAAATGTTCTAGAATTTAAGAAAATAGAATCACAAAGGTAAACCATAGTTATTTGGTGTAGAATACTGATAAAAATATTTGAGAGATTCACCTCTCTGAAAAATATATCATTGTAACCCTCTTGAAAAGAGTGACTATAAGAGAAGAAGAGTCCATGGAATTTGCATGAGAAGTGGGATTAACCTAAAGATTTTAATCACATAAAATTGAATTAGTGGTTATTTGGAATATCAAGACATTGTTAATATGTTCTCCCTAGACATATCCCATTACAAGTGAACCATATAAATCCTATGTACATGATATTTACTCTTTTTCATTTGTTTATTCCTATAATATATCTTCAAGGTTTCTTTTCCAACATGATGACATGTTTAAATTTTTTAATTATAAGAATAAATTTTCAAGATACCCTAATTCACCCCACATGGTGTATAGAGGGACCACATGTGACAACATATACATATTATGTGTTATGATTATGTTGGAATTAAATTCTATCTCGTATACTAATATTTGGGTACTATGATGTTATTCTAGACATCTCATTGGACTTAGAACTTTGGATCAATCTAGAAAAGTGTGGGTTAGATACTAGTTACACCATAATTTCTATTATAGGGATTTTAGCTACATATGATTCATAACCTTTACATGTAAGGGTATCATATACCTTATACTAGAGATGAATTTATAAGTGTAAGAATATAATTATAATTAATGTTTTAGTAAGTAATAAAAATAACGAGTTAGAAAAGTGATGTACATTAATATATTTTAATCATAATAATTTTTTTAGGATATATTTTACAAAACTAAATAATTTGATTCTTATACACATAAATAGAATACCTGAGATAAAATGGTGAGATTTTAAAACCCCTTAAAATACTAAATATTAGATACCTTCAAAATAAAAAAAAAATTCAATAACATGATCATCCAAATGGGTAATTTAATGTCAAGGATGGGTTCCCATGAATTATATAATATATTAAAAGTAGAATATGGGATACCCTAAAATAATTAGATGCCTATATTTTGAATAAGTATTGTTTTAAACTTACTTGGGAAGCCTAAATAGTTAGGATTCCAAGGGTATATAGTTGGAATAATTCATACTATGGATTTAGGTAAGGATTTGTTTACTCAACTATCCAAGATCCATATATGATTTTATTTACATGATGGTCCATCTAAATATCCATGAAATCATAGAAATGTACTATTGAACTCAACACATCAGTGAAATATGGACCTTATACCACAAATTTATTTTGTGTATATTAAATGTGGCCATCATTTTAATATGATCACATTTAATAAAATAATATATTAAATAATTAAAAAACATGACAAATATCTAATAAAAAACTATAGATAAAAATAGTATCTTCATCATATATATAATTAACATCAATAATTAGAATTTTGGATCCTAATAAAATTTTCTAGTTATATTTTTATAATAACATGAGAATAGTTCTATAAAGGAAGAAAAATTATATTTTTTATATAAAAAACTTATATAGAAATCATTTTTTAATAAATTTAACCATGAAAATAAATGTTATTATAGTAAAGATAGTAATGATTATCTTGGAATCACTAAATTATTTCTAATTTATATAGATATGATGTTTCAAAATAAACATAAGAATATAGATTATTTTGGAATGATAGATAACCTAAAAACACCCTACCAATAACAATATATAAATGAGAGATAAAATTTTTTAAGATTTATTTTTGATATAGGATGGCTTAGGGTACTTCAGTCTCAGATCATGTAATCAATATTATTAGGTTCATAAATTTATTTTTGAGACTAGGATCACCGTTTAGGATTGATCTATCGACATACTTTATTTTTTAATCACTATCTGAATCATTTCCCTTGTTCATTGAGAAAATATAACCTGAATATGTTTAATAAAATTTTACCTGAACATAAAAATGATTATGATTTCTAATTAGTACATGGGAGGTTAAATCTCAAGTTACATAATGATTGTATAAAATAGAAAATGTAAAAGTTCTTTCTGGAGGGAAATAATAGGGGTCAAGGAGAATCCATGCTAACTTCCTCAAAACTAGAAAAGGGAGCTTCTAAGGAAAGTTAATTCTTCTATTTTGGAATGATTAAATAATAGAGGATAAGTTTCACTATATATTTGAATGGTTAAAATAAACTTCATGGAGTATTAAATCTTGGTATTAATATTATAGAAATTAATTGTTTTATTTTTAAGGTTATATTATACCAAATTTAATATTATACTAATGAATAAAATTTACACATGAGTATAAAACTATAAAATATTTGATAGATGAAGAAATATGTCTGAATTTTAGTGGTAAAGAAAAGGTTTTATACATAAAGAAAGTGGTTGAAATTGATTACTACAATGATTAAACATTACATAAAGGATGTTTATTTTATTATCATTTTTCCTTATGTGAAAAAGAGAAGTTATTTTTAAATAATAGTTGTTATTTATAAAATGAATGATATTTTCAATGAGCATGGTTTTCAATTCATAAAATTCTATAACATGGTTTGGAAATAAAATCTAAACAGATTTTTTGAAAGATAAAAAATTTATCCATGTTATTTGTTAAAATTTAAGGGAAGGAGTTCCCACCTACATAAAGTGGTATATTTTAATTAATGGAGTCATTTTTTAGAATATATATCCAAACCTATATAATACCATAGAAGATATAGTTTTTTGAAAATTCATATTAAATATGAAAAAAATTAAACTAAATTATATTTCATAAAAAGAAAGGAATTTTTTACTCAGATATATATTTTAGAGAAAATATATTTTCAATGTGGTCAGTGTGATTATATTTGAACATTTAGAAGTTCACGGTATAAAAAATAAATGAATATTAAAGTAAAATTAAAAGCTAAATTCATATTATATCCAAAAATAGTTTAAGATATTCTAATACGGAATGATTTTAATATAAAGTGTTACATTTAAATTTTTTATTAAATTATTCCAAAGAAAAAAATTAATGGAATTTTTACAAGATGAAAATAGTATAAATATTCAAAATAGTTATATGTATTTAAACCAACATAAGTTATTAACATCATAACATTATTTTTTCGACCTCGTGGGTGTGGGAAGATGTGTGCTGCCCGAAAGTTGATCAAAGAAGGTTAGGTCCTACTTAATCACCCACATCAGGCGCACCGTTCTTGTTTCGAAATGCCCAACAGTTCCATATACAACGATACATGGAACTGCTTTCCAAAGGCAGGAGTTCGCTGGGATATTTGTCCAATGATGCTTAAGAACTCACATTGGTCGAGAGGATGGAAATTCGGACTCATCACACCCTTTGGGGGGGGGGATTATTTCATGTTCCGGGACTCTCTTATATATTTAAGATGTATTCATATGTTAACTAATCTTTGGTTTAGACCCAAGCATAGTATCCAAGGATTACTCCTGGTTGGAAATGGTTAGCTAAACGTGGGGATTCAGAATCATTTAGGCCCAAGGTTTACCACCCCTCATTGGATTAATGATGCTAAGGAGTTTGGACTCATTGAGACGGCACTGGTTTGAAGCCTCATAACTGGGTGCTCTAGAGTTTATTGTCATCCAGGGGGGATAGATAACGACTTGAGTGTTTGGATTGAACCTGTGATACAGGCTTCCTACGTATCCTCGTGAGAGGAATCAGAATCCACATAGTTAGGTTCCACTTGAAGGGACGCATCACCTTTTAAAGTTGTGCGATGAGGACCCAGTCTTATAGTTTAATGTCATATGGAAAGGACACCCGGGCGAGAGATTCCCGGTCAAAGTTGGTGCGGGACTTACGTTGAAGCGGTCTGGAAGACCCAAGGGAAACAATTTCAAGGGCGTAGATATGGTCCTGCTGGGGTCACGAGGACATGGTCTGAAAGAGTCTGATGTGAATCAGACATAAATATCAGGCTTACACCTCAAAGAGGTTTCCTACATATTCCGGTTGGTCGGGGATCATATACCATGTAGTTCTAGGAGATTAGGGCTTACACATGAGAGTTTCCTACTGTTAGGATTGAACATCGGGGAGGCTTCCTACGTACCCTACTTAGGATACAGGGATCAAAATCCACGTAGTTCATTTTGAGGGGCATGATTGAGACTTACACATGGTTAGTGGCCCAAATTGGGATTGAACCTCGGGGAGGCTTCCTTCGTACCCTACTTAGGAGACAGGGATCAAAACCCACGTAGTTCATTTTGAGGTCCGTGATTGGGAATTACACATGGTTAGTGGCCCAAATGTGGATTGAACCTCGGGGTGTCTTCCTACGTACCCTACTTAGGATATAGGGATCAAAACCCACGTAGTTTGTTTTGAGAGGCATCGTTGTGCGGACGTTGTGACCATCACAAATCTCTATGCCCACATGAGTCTTGATCGGTGTGAGAAACAAGAGAATGCGATAGACCTGGAAAGCCTCACACATTCTTCTTACTGAGGGAAGGGGTGAAAGATGACGAGCGGAGGAGATGGCCCAGACCACTAGACTCTCCTTCTCCCTGATATTGGAGGAAGGTAGAAGTCGCACAGTAGAGAAATACACCTTCCGTGACGATAGGGGAAGGGCCCTTGGCTTCCAGCGAGGATTGTGTGGGGTTTACTCCAGAAGGGATCCACGTTAAAAGGAAACACGAATGGGGTCCCTCAATCCTGGAAAGTGGAGAGGTAGAAAGGGGACTCCCGGGCTCGGACACTGCACTACCGTGGAGATGTGAACCCAGGAATGCTTTGGGAACCCGCCCAAGGGCTGGGGAAACCCCTTTTTCTATTCCTACCATGGGTATGTGAACTCAAAGCAGTGAATTAAGGCGCATGAAGGATGCATCATACAGGTCGGGTGGCTTCGGTAATGGCCTTGGCTCGGGGCCGATGAATAGTCCAATGAGGGGATTGCGAAGGATCAGGGCAGATATGAAGGATTTTATCTGGATTTGGGAATGGGAACACAGAAGGAGTTGGCGGGCCACATGGGTGTATGAGGAGTGGTGACCTTCACATAGGGGGGTGTTACGCGGATGGAGAGTTCGTCTGCATACCAGGGTGGTACGCGGACTGAAAGGCATCCCGCGTACTAGGGTGTTACGCGGCTTCAGGTACGGCCCTCGTACCCAGTTGGTACGCAGTAGAGTCTGTGTGAGCAGCGGTGGCCAGGGGTGACGCCGGTCAGGGGTTCATCAGTCAGGGCTTAGCCCGTGTATGAGGGTGATGCGCGGTGCGTCAGATCGAAAAAGGTGCACAGACTCCCTAGTCCGCGGGGTGTACATCTGTGGAGGAGCCATGGCTCGCGGTCTTATCTTTTTTTTTCAAGTTCACGGTTCACCGATTTGTTATGCATTTTTTGGTTCCTTATTAATTTTTTTCCAGTTTGGTTTGGGAATTGGAACTTCACTATTTTCAAAATCCTAAGCTCCTTCCTCCAAAATCCTTCTACTTGAATCTGATCTCCCCCCTCCCTTCTCCCACTCTATGTCCTTTTATAGAGGGGGGAATGAGATGTATCTGTGATCATGCGGCACCTTTTGCAGAGTCCCATGATTGAAAACCCAGTTTATGGATGATTAGGTCAATTTTCAACTCACGGGGGGCATTGAATACACCTCACCCATGAACAAAATCGATTCGGGAAGTGCTTCGCGGCCGCACAGGGCTCCGCCTCTGTTCCGCGAATAACAGCGCATGCGGTCTAGGCCGGTTGATGCGTCTCGTGGCTGGGGTGGTTCGTGATGGTGGACTAGCCTGGTGCCTGTCCTGTATCGCGCTCGCGAAGGGTTCCCGCCTCTGTTCCACAAACGACACTAGTCCGTGGAGGGGGCGGCTTGCTGAACCATCTGTGTACTATCAATGATGGACCGGTACGCGGACCGGTATTTCTTTCGCCAATCTTAAGTTTCCTCCATTATTTGAGGGAAATTGGGTAGAATCCATTCCCAAATTAAGGGGATTCCCATTCTCCTTTGTGGATTTTTCAGGACCCTACAAATTCCCCCCATCGGAATGGGGTCTGATCGCAACGAAAAGGATACTATTTTGATGTAGAGTGGTACTGGAACTTGGATAGTTTGCGTTAGAGGAGTGGACCAGGTATGGGACCGCGCCTATAAATAAAGGGGGGGCCTTCCCTTGTCTTTTACTGGATTCCTCTCCGCGAAAACAGAGCTCTCTTTTTTTCTCTGTGCGCCTACCTCCTTCGTGAAACTTTTCATCTATTAACCAGCTTCCGTTTCCGTGAATTATTCCTCATTCGCATTAGAATTCACCTGTGGACCAATCTCCCAGCTGGAAACTAAAACATTTATTCAATTAAAAAGTAAGTCATGATGGGCCTCTTAGGAAATTTCTACGTGGTTTTGGATGGTCTGCAGATCAGAAATATTCCAGAATTTGAAAATATTTGATGTTTTCCAATCATTAAACATTTAAATTCTAAGATTCTGTGGGGCAGCCTGGTTCACGGGATGCAGCTATCGTGAACCACCTTTTGATGCCCTGTGGATTTTTTCATGAAGTCCCCTTGGAGTCCTTTTCCAAATACTTTGTGTTTTTGTCCAATTTTTTTTATTTTGGACTAACCATCTGTATGGTTTCCATGATGCATGGAGAAAATATAGTTCCTCCGTGACCTGTGATTTGGCATACTTTTGATCCTCTTCTGATTGGTCTAGAGGGACGTCTAGCTCTGATCCATAGATCTGAGAGCATCAAAGAGGATTCTAGACAACCAATCATTCCCGACGATGGTGTTTTGAAGGAATTACTCTCTCCCAGACTTTTGGGCTATCTACTATCGAATTGTCTTCCGCTTTATGGTTTCGGCCTTCAAGACGACGTCCCTATCCCCCCTGTCTTCTTAGGTCTTTAGTCCCCTTGTTTGGAAGCGTCGCTGATGTGAACTCAATTGAACCTCTCCCAGTCATGGGATATGATATCTGATTTTGATATGAAAGACACTTTCATTTTGAGAGGCTCTTTTTGGACCCAAAGTGATCGGTACACTCAGGGCTTCTCCCAAGAGGTCGTCCTCAAGAGTCACCCCTCCTTGATCAACCTTGCTCGAGTAGATCCTAATGCGGGATCGATTCTGAGGTGGGATCTTCTGTCTGCTGGTATTTTCTCAAATGACTGGTCCTCAGCCTTCTGGGTCCATTATCATTTCCGGGACTTTCCCAAGTCACTGGAAGTGGTAAATCTATACTCCGCGGTGTGGGCTTCCCAGTACGTTGTTTACCCACCATCTTCGATCTTTCCTGAATTGATCAGTCACTGGTGTTCGATCACTAACACTTTCCACCTTTCCCATGGTGATGTTGGTATTAGTTTATGGGACTTATACCAACTGGGAGGGCTTCCGATCATTGGTGAGATGTATGACGAGTTTTTTCCCACCCCTGACGCATGGGACGATGCTGAATGGGTGCCTTCGTTGGCGAGGGATCTGTTGGTTATGGCGGAGCGGTCACTGGGTCAACCCGTGTGCGCCCGCTCTCCTATTCCGTATTGCACATGGATAAGGTTACTTCTGAAGAAAACGGGTCATGTGCCGAAGATCAAGCACCCCAGGACTCATCCTTCTCAACAATCACGAACTATCTCAGGTTCCTACTAGGTTGTTCTGGAGGTGGGAGACTATCTTTCATGGGGTTATGAGATATGCCTCGGTGTTCTTCCTATGCTTAGGTTGGCAGGTCTTTTCCCCATGTTTTTGAGAAGGTGGATATTCCCATCTCGGTATATCAACCCATGTGTTAGAGCTTGCACCCTAATGATGGAAGCTGAGCCGGCATGAGGTCGCCTGATGAATCTGGTCATGCCCACTTTGGCTCGTATTTATGAGTTATGGAGCCACATGCATGAGGGCGGGTCACCCAATCATCTGAGTGGGCCATTTCAATTCTTATATGGCTTGGTAGTAGATCATTGCCGTTGTTATGAGTATCTTCATAACAAAGTCATCCCTCTTTCTACCCTTCGGCCTACCCCAATTGATATAGCTGGACTTCGTCTGGAGTCCCTCAGCTCTGATGAAGTCATCAAGCTTCTAAGTGAATCTTCCCAGTTTTCTTTCACTCCCTACCCCACTCCTCCCGGCGTCGTGGTTGACGACCGTAGGGGGGGGGGCATAGAAGAGCGTTCTTACATAATTTCACTGTGGGATAGGTTTTTATCCGCACATATTGATGGGGTTTCTTTGGGTGTGTTATACACCCCATATCGTTTTTCTCACTAGTTTGGATGCATGCAACTCAAGGTTTCCCATCCCCATCCTTGGGTCCGAGGACTTCAACCGGCCATTCTTCGTAAATGGTGGTTGATGTTGATGCGGGAGGGATCTGGCACGAGGATTCCCTTGCTTGACATAGGAGCAGCTGCCTGCCTATCCTTGGAGTATGTGAGAATGTTGATAAAGCATTATCTAGATGGGATCTTGGGGAAGGCTATCGGAAAATTTCCTAAATCGAGGGTTACTGCAACTGCTGTGCTAACCGCACCTTCCTCATCGGCTTTGAGGGAGGACCTATTGATTTCCCGCAGGTCGAAGTGGCTCACGAAAGCTTCCACTTTCAACCCCACTATGGCCGAATTTCAGATAGTTCCAATACTTTTTGATATAAATGAGGATGTCCTAGTGACTTCGGCCCCCTGTGAGGTAATTCCTGAAGCTCCACCAGTCGATACTGGACTTACAAGCTCAACTCCCAAGCTTGAACCAGGGCAAAAGGCTTTTGACCCTCAAGTCTCGGAACCATCTTCTAGTGCGCACATGTCTGCACTAGCTATGATGCCAGACTTCATTCCTGTGTATTCTAACGAGGATACCAAAGATCCTTGTGTCATGGAGGACCACCGAGCAGTGTGAAGGTGGGCCTGGCTCTGGATTTTTGAGATTGTTGCCGAAACACCTCTGGCTAAGATGGAAACTAAAACTGAAGCCATTCGGCAACTCTTCCTAGGCTTGGGGTCAGGTGGGTTTGACTATCGGCAACTTCATTTCCTCGCCTGCTAGGTTGTCATTTCCCGTGGGGAGGTTATCGCTAGTGAACAAAAACTTTCTCACCTCACTGCATCTCATTGCGGGACCCAAGCCTTTGAGGAATATATTATGAAGCTCCATTAGCTGATAGCACTAGAGGTGAGCTCTCAAGACCAGGAGACCGCCCTATCTACTGAGCTGCATGAATGTGAAGCTCGAGCAGTGATGTTGAGGGATCAGTTGTCATCCCTAACTGGTTACCTTGAAGCTACTAGGAAAGGGATCAACAATCATCAAATGACCGTGAGGTATACTCATTCGGTGGCCGAATTTGAGGCCAAGGAGAAGGTCGTGTTGGAGCAAACATTCAACAACCTTTGTCTCACGGTTGCCGATGTGATGGAGAGAGCGATTTGGGATCCTTTGTGATTGCCAGAGCTATTTTTTTACATTCTGTTTTATCTCTTTTTTTGCGGAAAAGGAGAGACTTCGGCTTGTACACGTCCTACCTTTTTGTCCAAATGGAATACAATCTTCTATCAATCTCTCCTTTCTGTAAAATTGTATTGTTACTGGAACAATTGTTGTATAAATAACAACTCATCGAATCAGAATTAATCATAATTCAAGAAAATGAAAAAATAGAAATGAGGTCTATTTTTTTCATGGACCATGGGATCCAGTGAGCATAGTTTTACTATTGCTAGGATTTTATAGAAATACCCCCTACAAAATTTTTGTCTTTTCCATCAATACCCTAATTTTTCCTGGGTCCATTTTTTTGGACCCAACAGGTATGTCTCATTTTTTCTTAGGTCTCCATTTTTGGGTTTTCAGCCTAACAGGCTTTGCACTTCTTTTTGTGAGTAATTTAAAGTCCCACTGAAAAGACTGTCATTACTAATATTTTAGGTTAAACAGCTTTGACCAGATATGGTCCGGAGAAGGCCACGATGAGGTTTGGTTGATTAAAGATGTATCAATACCTTTCAGACTAATGTGGGGAGAACATGTTTAAATTTGAACAACATGACGGACATGTGTCAAGGCATGGGAGTCGTATTGGCGTGCAGAAGTAGGAAAACATTACCTAAGGAAGAATTGACTTTGTTGGATGGGTCGGGGGCAATCGATATGCAGAGCTGCTAAGGGCATGGTATGCATATTCGTGCAAAGGTTCCCTTAAGTCAATGACTATCCATTTCTGATGGCCTGAGGACTTCTTGGAAGTCTGAATTATGGAAACCACCATGGGTGGATTGGAAAATTATGAAAAACCACTAGGGCTGCTCAGAAAGGGTATGTGACGTCTAAAAGGGTTTGGGAACATTTTTATTAATCAGGATTGTGGTCAAGAGGTCACTTTCCTATGGATTTAGTTAGCGTAAAGGATTTTTGGAGCTTGGCGTAGTTTAAAGTCATGCATCTGGGTCATTCTTCAAAATGGAATGGATTCCCCTAGTTCATGATAATCACATCAGAGACGTTCCACCATATTCAGGATGGGTAGTGAAAGAGTTTGGTAAACTACAGCTCAGAAGGTTTTCTGAATCCCGGGTGGATTTGGGGCTCAGAGGCCAAGAGGCGTACAGAGAGAAGCATTGCCTAAGGAAATCTTGGCTTTGGTAGACAAGCCAGGGGCTATCAATATTCAGAACCGCTGGGGGCATGGTATGCATAGTCATACAAAGGTGTCCTTAGTTCCATGATTGTATTCTCCCGATAGCTGAGAAACTTTAGGGAAGTTGAGATTTGGGACCACTGGGGGTGGCTTATGAGAGTTCGGATTTTTCTGAGTACAGATTGTGGTTTATGAAAATAGGGTGCTCGGATACAAGAGAAACATCTAGGCTAAACTTCCTGGGAATGGGTGAAGTCATCCCTTATCATGATAGTGTGAGACAGTGGTTTGTGCAGGTCTATATCGTGCACTGAGGGACATAGGAAAGCCTCCATTCCTGACTAAACCCAAAATATATTTGACCATGAAGTTTAACGTCATGTGGTATGGATGGCTTCCGTGCAGTTTAACGTCATGAGGTAAACATGGGGAGCATCATTAAAGACGTTATGCAGTTTAACGTCATGCAGCGAGGACGGGGGGATTTTTAAATCCGTGAAAATGTTTGTAGTTGGGGGAATTATCCTGGATGTTTAATGCTTGGTCTTTGGAGCTTCACGCCAAGCAGAAAAGACATGTTCCGTGCAGTTTTAATCATCCTGCGTTAAGGACGTAGTTGCAAAGGTCACTCTTGATTAGAATGTAACTGGTCTTGAATATCATGGCATGTCCGACGCGTGGAGAGGTGTTGATGGTGTAAACCGTGGTTCTGGGGCTTCTTGGATTGGGATAGATGATATGGGGGCCTCGAGGTCAGTAAGCGTATGGGTATAAGAAGAGTATCGCCTGAGGAAATCTTGCCTTTGGTAGACGGGCCATGGGCTATCAATATGCAGAGCCGCTGAGGGCATGGTATGCATAGTCATGCAAATGTGTCCATGGGTCTATGAATTTCCACTTCTGATGGCCATGAATGATTATGAGGATCTGTGATTTTCTGGGCCATGAATTCTGTCATTTGGTAAGGAAATATCTGGACATGTCGGAGATGCTCATCTCTGGTTACTGTTAAAACTCGAAGAGTTCACTGCACTGATTTATCTTTCACATGGGGTGTACCTTTATTTCATGCAGTTTAACGTCAGGCGGTAAGGATGAAGTACTCTTAGTTTGATGGTCATAGAGTTCAGACCATTGTGTGGCTATTTCTACAATCACCTGGAGGGAAATTGGGTTAGGATGCTCTAGTATACTCTAAACAGGTGTGAGGGAATGAGGGTGTAAACTGTAACTCTGGGGTTTCCCATATTAGGAGATATGGTATGGGGGATCTGAGGCCAGTAAGCATACGGAGCTAGGATGATTATCGCCTGAAGAAATATTTCCTTTGGTAGACGGGTCAGGGGATATCAATATGCAGAGCCACTGAGGGCATGGTATGCATAGTCATACAAAGGTGTCCATGGGTCGATGACTTTCTACTTCCAATGGCCATGGATGATTATGAAAATTTGGAATTGCTCATAGCATAGAGTTTGGCATATGGGGATAATGGTGTCCAAGAATACAAGAAACATCTTCACTGCAATTGCTCATTGAGTCAAAGTAGCCTTGCCCTAGCTTGATGTTTGTTGATGCAGATCGTCATGTGAACCACGGGCGGATACATAGGATAACCAGGTAGGGATACCCTGGAAAAATTTGGATGTGAGAGGGGAATGAACTTGTAAACCACTTCTCCATAAATTTTTGGATCGGGAGATATGATATGGGGGCTCTGAGGCCAGTAAGCCTATGGAGATTTGAAGAGTATCGGCTGAGAAAATCATGCCTTTGGTATACAGGTATGGGTATATCAATATGTAGAGTCATTGAGGGCATGGTATGCATATTCATACAAACGTGTCCTCAGGACGATGACTTTCCACTTCCGATGGCCATGGGTGGTTATGAAGATCTGCAATTATTCGGGTAACAGTGTCTGATGAATGGAGATGATGCATCCAAATGCAAATGGAGTATTCCTATCTCGTATCTCCGTATATCTTGGGTGGGTCACGACGAAGTCCATGCAGTTTAACGTCGTGTGGTGAGGATGAAGTCCGTGCAGTTTTAACATCTTGCAATGAGGACATAGTCCGTGCAGTTTTAACGTCTTGCGGTGAGGGCGAAGTCCGGGTAGTTTTAACATCTTGTTGTGAGGACGAAGATGAACGAACGTGAAAAGGGGATTCTATGCAGTTTAACGTCATTCGGTAAGGACAAGGAATACACCCCACATAGGTCTGGTCCTTGCACGGGGGAAAGGGGATATTTTTAGCTTCATTTGGGGTGGCTGGGCCAGGGTTTGGAATTCTGGAGTCACTACGTATCCTGTGAGGGCAGGAATCAAGCCGTACATAGTTCTTTAAAAGATAATACATCCCGTTCTGGTCTGGTCCACACACAGGAGAAAAGGGAATTTTTAATCTTCATTCGGGGGTGGTTGGGTCAAGATGGGGGACCCTGGCATCGCTACGTATCTTGCAAAGGCAAGAATCAAGCCATACGTAGTTCTCCGAAAGAGGTAAACCCCATACAGGGTTGGTCCTTACACTGGGGAAGAGGGCATTTTTTATTTCATTTGGCGGTGGATGGTCCAGGATGTGGGATCCTGGCATCGCTACGTATCTTGAAAAGGTGGTAATGAAGTCGTATATAGTTCTCTAAAAGGGATACACCCCATGTAGGGTTGGTCCATACACGGGGCGGGAGGGCACTTTTAACTTTATTTGGGGATGGTTGGGTTAGGATACAGAATCTCGGCGTCGCTACATATCCTCCAAGGGTAGGAATTAAGTTGTACGTAGTTCTATGAAATCCATGCAGTTTAACGTCATTTGGTTTGGACGAATTACTCTTAGTTTAGGGTCATAGAGTTTGGACCATTTGGGCTTGGCAGTTTAAATTCTTATAGCTCAGACGATAGGCGCTTGGCAGTTTAACATCCTGAAACTCAGATGATAACTACTTTTGGTTATGAGAAATACTTCTTCAAAAATATCGAATTTGTAGGATCCATAGTGAACTGTCTGTCCATGGAGATCAGGTAATATGCTCTATTGGAGTAGTCCTTATGTATAACATATGTTCCCTCAAACTTGGGCTCTAGCTTTGGAGGCTTCTTTTTGGGTATCATTGGGGTCCAGAGGACAAACACCAATTCTCATTCCAAGAAAGACTGAAGATGAACCTTCTTATTGAAGGCTCATGAAATCTGATTCTGATATACTTCCAGATGGTGAAAAGTGTGCAATCTCTTCTCATCTAGATGTTCCAATTCACCTAGCCATTTTTATGATTTCTCATCATTGGATAACTGATCACAAATGGAAACATGGAGTGAGGGAAATTAGAGCTCAATGGGTAGGACTTCTTCTGTTCCATATACTAATGACTATGGAGTAGGCCGGGTAGCGGTGCAGATTGTGGTTCGATAAGCCCACAATGCAAGAAGGAGTTTATTCGGCCATGACTTCTAGTCTTTGTCCGCAATTTTCTGGTGAATGTTGGACAAGGTCTTGTTGAAATCCTCTATCTGTCCCTTGGCCGCTACATGGTAGCGGGATGAGTGGTTAGCCTTGATACTATATTTTTGGAATAGTTTCTTCAATTCAGTAGAGCAAAAGTTGGTTCCGTTATCCATCAGTATGGTATGAGGGTTGCCAAATCTGGTGATGATATTGGCTTTCAAAAAGCTGACAATGCTTCTTTCCCTGACTTCCTTGAGGGGTACATCTTCTTCCCATTTGAAAAAGAAATCGGTTTCTGTGAGGATATACTTCAATTATTTTGGCGTGGTAGGAGGATATGGTCCCACGACGTCTATTCCCCAGATGGAAAATGTCCAGGAGTACTTAGCCTGATGAAGTAACTCTGGGGATTGGAGAATGAATTTGGCATGAATTTGGAAGGAGTGGCATTTTGCGGTAAAGTGCTTGCAATCATGTGCCACGGTGAGCCAATAGTACCCAAGACTTCAAACCTAATGGGAAAGCTTAGACCCTGACTGATGTGCTCCACATACTCCAACATGCACTTAAGTCATTACAGTAGTGGTTTCTTCTCCATCAATCCATCTGAGGAGTACTCTGTTGAGGCCTCATTTGTATATGACCTCTTGCTGACCTGCACTACCATATAGGACAAATTTGATTTCCCTTCTTCGTATTTGCTCTCATTCAGCCCTATTTGATGGAAGTTCTCCCCTTTAAAGGTAGTTTGTAATGGGGGTCATCTAGCCAGTAGCAGGAGCATATAGTTCAGGCACAGGACTGACTTCGTTGATTTCTTCTTTCTTAGTCCAAACAAATGGCAAGACCATTCGTCGATGAGCAATACTGCTAATTGTTTCTTCCCAATTTGGGTTAGCTAGGTTTGTGGCCGCATTAGCTAATGCATCGGCCTGGGCATTCTGAGACTGGGGAATATAGGTCAATGTTCGTTCTGTGGATAATTCCTCCATTAACCCTCGAACATGGTCAAATAGGGGAATCCACTCCTCCTTTTAAATATCATAGTCACCATCGACCTTCTTGAAGACCAGTTTCGAGTCACCTTTTACATTAAGGTGTTTTACTTGTGCCTGGAGTGTGAGCTCCAAGCCTGCAATGAGGGATTGAAACTCCGCCTCATTATTTGTACATCCTTCTAACAAGAGTAAGGAATATGGAAATACTGCCTTTTCTGGGGATATTAATGTGATCCCCAAAACCACCTTGTTAAATTTGGGATCCTCCATCCTCCTCCCTATCGGGAATCAGGATGCGCCGTCAAAGTACATTTCCAATGTTGGGAACTCATCTTGAATTGAGAATATGTCTTCATCAGGTTTCTCGACGTCTAGTGCGGTGGTCCCTATCGAAGGGTGTTCTGCCAGAAAATCTGCTAATGTCTGGCCTTTGATGGCCTTCTGAGGCACAAACCAGACGTCAAACTGTTCCAGGATGACTGCCCATCGAGATAGGCACCCGGTCAACATCGGGAAGATTAGGATTTACATGAGAGGGTTACTACACGAGACCAAATGCACTTCATGATGTGGCAGATAATGTCTCAATTTTTGAATTGTGAAGACCAAGGCCAAACAACTCTTATCGATGTTTGAGTATCGAGTTTCAGCGTTGATCATGGTTCGACTAAGGTAATAGAGACTGTTTTCACTACCAGCATCATTTTCTTATGCAAGGAAGGCTCCCAGCGACCGCTCTAGGGCTGTCACATACAGGATGAGAGGTCTTCCATCAACCGGGGGCATGATAACCAGTGGGCTTAAGAGGTACTTCTTTAGGCTGTCGAATGCCTCTTGGAAATCATCTGTCCATTGGTACGTAACCCCATTTTTCATTAACATGGTGAAGGACAGACATTTTCCCACCAGGTTGGCTATGAACCACCTGATATAGGCCAGGTGTCCTTGGAATCCTCTCAGCTCAGTGAGATTGCAGGGAGGTGGTAAACCAAGGATAACCTTTGTCTTTTCAGGGTTGACTTCTATCCCACGATGGAGTATGAGGAAGCCATGGAATTTCTCTGAGGTGACCTCAAAGGCACATTTCATGGGGTTCATCTTTAGGATATTTTGTCAAAGTTTGTTGAAGATGGTCTCAAGGTCTGACAGGTTATCTGAGCACTGTCTTGATTTGACCACCAAGTCAACCACGTAGCATTCAACGAATCTCTACAGGAACGGTTTAAATATATGATGCATGGCGCGTTGATATGTGGTGCCAACGTTCTTGAGACCAAAGGGCATGACCCTATAACAGAATACTCATTGAGGGGCCCTGAAGGCAATAACTTCTTCTTCATCTCAGGCCATCTGAATTTGACTATTCTCAGAACAATCGTCCATGAAGGAGAGAGCCTCATACCCATCCGTTGCATCGATTAATAACTCGGTGATCAGGACCAGGAAATCATCTTTTGGGAAATTATGAATGAGATCTATGAAATCAATGCAGATGGGGATTTTTCCATTCTTTTTTTTTGATGGGGACAATGTTAGCTATCCATATGGGGTATTGGACCTCCCGAATGGAGCCTGCTTTAATAAGCTTATCAACTTCAGCCTCTATTTTTCTAGCATGTCTGGAGTACGTCCTTCTAGTGACTTTTTTATAGCCCTAGTGGTCTTCCGGCAGACCTAAGTGGTGCATCTCCACTTCAGGATCATGTCCCGACATTTCTGTGTAATTATAGGCAAAAACATCTCGATGTTGCTTTAGGAAAAAGGTGTATACCTCGTGCTCCTCGGGATACATGGCTATACTAATGAGAGTGGGCCTCGGGCCTTCCTCGCTACCCAAGTTTATTTCCCTGAGCTTTTTCACAATGGTGGAGATACCTTCCTCAAATGCAGAAGGTGCATCCTTGAGATCTTCATCCTCTTCTTCCCCCACATTCTTATCTTCTTGATCTGATAAGGGGAGATTTATTGGCATGATCTCTTGTAAGTCCAGAGGCGAGGCATTGTGTGTGTCCTCGCTCAAGAAATATCCCCCAAATTGAGGGTTAGAAGACGTTTCCGCATTGTCACACTCAGATGTTATGGCTGAAGTCATGAGTAGAGCAGAGTGTGTGTCCGGGCTTGAACCCCTGCTCACAATATGGTTGATGGGAAGTACATAGTCTCTTCCAATCTACTAGAGGAGGTTATCAGGAAACATTTCTAGACCATTTGGAGTGGGGATCCAGTCGACACCATTGACCGAAGGCTTCTTCTTCTTTTGCACATAAAACCTGGTGTCAATGTAGTGTGACTCGGAGAGCTCAAAAGGGGACTTGTCAGCGTGAAATGTCCCACTTTTTCCTTTGACGCAATACTTAATACATTGGTGGTAGGATGAAGGAATGGCTATATGCTTATGCAGCCACGTCCTTCCCAGCAGGGCATTGAACGCTGTGTTTTTCTAGACCACTAGGAATTCTGAGTAGGCCACAAGTTCACCAAAATGGGTTTTTAGCTTGATTTACCCCATTGGATTTTGTTCACTCTTGTCATAACCCAACAGAGTTGTGGCTGAGGGTATTAAATCAACCTTACTGTATCCCAACTTATGAAGTGTCTGTATAGGAAGGAGGTTAACTCCAGAGCCATTGTCAATAAAGACTTTACAGATCTCAACATCATTTAATGTACCAGACACATATAGTGGTTTGATGTGTCCTTGTATGATGGAATATTCATCCTGATCGGTGAAGGAAATCACAGCATTGCGTTTATCCAGGCTATTCTACATCCAGTAAATCTTGATGGCGGCTACCTTGGCTTGAAACTCCTGGGGGATGAGAAAGGCTCCTAAAAGCGCCTCCCTGAGATCTGCTGACAAACTCAGGGAATCCAGGATTGACAGTTTGGCTAGTACTAACACCAGCTTCTTAAGGATATCGTACTTCTGCGCCAGTGGCCAATGCTTCTCCATTGGTTGGGGAGTTTTAGTAGGCACATTGGGAGTTGAAGTATGTGACAAGGAGGGACAATCCGTGGGGTCGGAGGTCGACGATGTTCCCACGTTCTGTGGACTCGGCCCAGCTGGTCTTTTTTTGTGCACTAGGTGGCTAGACACTTGTTCCTCCTATGATGGGTACCGTAGAATTATGGGGTCATAGTGGCTGCTTATGGAGGCGGAGGGATATTCTTTCTCATGCTGATTCCATTGAACGGCTCTCCCATGGGTTTCTGCGATATTAACATTTTAGGCTGGGGTAAAACCATAGGGTTGGTTTCGGCCATGGCTGCACCTCCCCTGGTATCCCCTACTTCTACGATTCCTCCTCCAAGCTCCTCATGTTGGGAACTCGGGCTTGTAACCATACCATTCTTCAGGGAATGATTCCATTAGATGGACGACATTGATGGAACCAAATATTAGCTCCTCGTTCTGTGATAGGTCAACCTGGTCAGTTGTCTCGGATGGTGTCGTTTGGTGGGTCAGTGCCCATGGTGCCATGTTTGAGGGAATACAATCGGACAGTGTCAGGGCTAACTTCGACTTCCTTGAGGACTTCTCCTCTTTCTCTTGTTTACTCCCTTTTTGATTACGCATGGATGACTGGATCATTGAGGGTTGTGTGGATGATATTGTTAGTTGGGCGACGATAGGGGTTGTTGGAGAAAACACGGGATGCTGTAATTGAGCTTGGAGTATGCCCTGAGCTTGATTGACAGTCTTCCGACTCATCCTGTCATTAAATTTCTGCCCCTTCTTGCTGGTGACTTCCTGCCACCCCTCCAATTTGTCGGAGTCATTGGTTGAAATATACGTCACATGTGTTGGGGGTGGTCCCAACTCTACCTTCCCGGAGACTACCATCATTTGCAGGAGGTCTTTGAAGATGAAGCATTCTTGGATGTTGTGCCTCGGTATTTGATTGTAGGGGTAGTAATCTGGCCTGTCATCACGGCTGACTTCTTCGGGCTTCCTTGGCTCCAGGAGGTGGAGAAAATTGCAATTCATGGCAGTGATGAATTAGCCACAGACTTGGTCCTCTCAGAATGAGTACACATTGTGTCTTCGTTCCTCAAAATGGTTCCGCTTCGATCCTCTCTAATCTCCCTACTTGGGAAGAGGTGGCCACTGATATTCAAGGGGCCCTTGACAATTTGGTGGTGGCCTAACCGGTGGAGCAGTCATAGGGGCTATCTTGAGCATGACAGAGGATGCTTCAGCTCTAACTGCCCTCTTTGCAGGATCCTGTGAGGCTATTCAGGACTTCAGATTAGTCCGTTGTAGGGAGTCTTCAATTCTTTGGGAATGGAAGAGAGATAGCGGAAGCCAGTGGTGCACTCCACTGGTATGAGCAGTGTTCGTAGCTCATCTCGATGTTTATTGATGCATATGGAAAACATATCATCCTGGGGTATTGGCATGTTCAGAGAGTAGGTCATACCCTTCCATCTGGTGATGAAATATTAGAACCTCTCATTCTCCCTTTGTTTTCAATTCATGAGGTCGCTGACTGTTATTTTTGGCAGCATTGAGCTGAATTGGAACATGAACTGCTATTGAAGGTCTTCTCAGCTTTTTATTTATTGAGCTGGTATATTCGTATACCAGACGAAGGAAGATCCTTCCAAGGTCCACACAAAGCATCTGAGTTTCACTGCTTCTTATTGTTCCGGAGTCCCCATCATAGGTTCGCAATAAGACGTGTAGTGCATCAAATGCTATTTTAGATTGCCTGATCCATTGAAAATAGGGAATAAAAGGCTCCCAAAATTGGGTGGGGGTGCCGTGTTGCTCACCAAATCTAGGTAGTGATTCTGCTCTAGATGTATCGGAATGCGTCGACCTTCCATTTCTTCCAATCGAGCTATTAGTACCTCGATGGTGTTGTCAAGACCCTGGTTTACATCCTGTTGGGCCCGGTCTTGGGCAGGTGTAGCCCGAGGAATTGCTTGAGGATCTAGCTCGGCTGGCACCAAGGGTGAATATGACATTTGTGACACCTTCGTAGGGCTCAGACATACTCACTATGGTTTCTTTTTGTGTAGAGGTATGTCATGGTATTCATCTGAATCCATGTTCAGGTAGTTGGATGGGTCGGGCGCCACATTGGGCGGGAGCCCTGACCGCACTTCATTTGTCAGGGCAAACCTTGGTCTTTGATGTGCACTTTCTAGGAGTGCAAGGTGTGTATCTATTTGGGAAGCGCTTTCAATAAGACGGTTCCTCTAGAGTATCTCAGTGTTAAGACGCCTCAATTCTTTCATTTCCACTTTGTGTCGAGTGAATCTCTCGTCAAGCATAAGTGGCTCGTTTTTATGGAGAGAAGGAGGTGGGTTAAGGGTAACTGATCCTTTATTCTTATCATTGTTAGGAGATCACAGGGTAAGCATAGGAGGGTTAGCTGGAGGGATGACCATATTTAGGGCGGCCCTCTGGTTCCGAGTGTGCACCCCTGGTGGTTCGTTGTGTGTCACAGCCTGACTAGAACCATCATCTCTCGATCCATCCAAATTTTCATCATCTATGGTTTCACCCATGGGGTTAACCTCTATGGCGTTGATGGATGTATATCACAGGGTGGAGGAGATTTCATCTTCCAAATATTAAGTGGATATCTCCTTCCTTTTATTGGTCCTCCATTTCATGTCTCAGGATTGCTTTTGGACTCTTTGAAGAAGGGTGATGCAGAGAGTTATTTGATGTGTCCTTACAGTACGCCTCCCTCTGGAAGGGGATGATGATTCAAAGGACGAGATAGGTCAGGAACCTCCTCTTCTGGCTATCCTCACTAGTCGAGAGAATACTGATTCTCGTGGGGAAGGTTGTTGTTGAGGTGATAAAAATGCCTCCGTCCCTGAGGGATAGGGTAGGCTCCGTTCCGTGGACGTTGAGTCTCTTCCCATTTTTATTGGTCTTACGGGGGAATTTGTTGTTAAAAATGCCCCCAGCCCTGCAGGCTGGGGTAGACCCTGGACTACGGTAGTGGCAGCTACTATCACTACCTGCTTGATCTTGCATTCCCCCATTCGGGGGAGAACTGGATTTGATGCCGAGTTCACATGTGAATCAATCCCCTCTGGGGAGGCAAGCATTGACCGTTGATTGGCCTCTCTTAGGTGAGAGGCATGTTGTATGCTTTCGTTGTACTGATTCAGGAGTTCGTGAATGGCTTGTTCCCATAGGTACTGACGCTTATGGGACTTACTCAAGGCCTATCTCTATTGGGTGTGCTTCCATTCCTGAAGAGGGACCCCACTCGATTGCTGCCTTGATGTGACGACGTTGCAAGACATTATGTCGAACGGGTTATTCTGGGTGGGAAGGGGAGTGAAATACAGAACTCCATGTTCTCCCCATCCTCTGATATGGACTCTCATTGGAGCATCACCAATGAGGGGGCGTCGTTGGTGCAGTGCACAGAGGCAGGCAATCTCAATGTTTCCTTTACGCTTGTCAGGTCGCGGTTGCCGCACCGAAGGAAGAGCTTCCAGGTCGATGTGATGCAGGAGGTCCCCTATTGTCTTAACATGGTCTATATACCCATCTTTGGGAAGTAAGCTTGATTTCAGTCGGAGGAGGGTTGTCCATATATTGGAGTAGATGTCGTTCAGACATTATTCTGTAAACCTTCTGGGCATGATGATTTGAGAGTTGTTCGTGGGCCAAAACATAACTGGTACGTCATCTCTGGCCAGTCGTTTCCTCAGGTGTAACATGATGGCATACTCCTCAGCTAGTGATTCATCTACCTGGTCGGCCCAACTGAGATGCTCACCAATAGTGTTGTCATAGGCAGTGGGGCCTGTAGGTATTGAATTATCAAGTGGGTGATTCCGAGGTGGTTCAAAAGATGAACGTGCCCCCGGACCGTCTTCTGATTGAAGAAGGGTGGCGCTGGCGACTAGCTAGGAATCTAAAATGCTTGATCCCGTCCTTATGAGTGCCTCGACATATGAGGGATTTTCTATGATTGATTCAGTAGGGGGAGGACCTTCCTGTAGATATGATTTTTCACTGCATGGAGGACCTTCACAATGGCGGCCGCAATGGCAAGGACTACCATTACAGCTACCACGGGGAGAGAACCTGTAGGGTACACCATTGAGAGGGCCTTCTCATTGAATGATGTGTAGGTGGGGAGGTCATCCACTATCCATGTCATAATGAAGATTTCTACCATTACTACTTGACGCCTCACTACATATAAGACTTTTGCAGTTCATACCCTGGGGAGGACCTCCAAGGCATATCGCAGCAAGGGTAGGACCTTCTGGCTGTGTAGCATTGTTATGGGCGGGGGGGCTTCGCAATAACTTCCATCATGGTGAGGATGACCATCATGGTTTGAAGTTCGATGTGTATCCTGGGGAGGACCTTCAAGACACACTCCGACATGGGGAGGACCTTCTTGTTTCTTGGGTCCATTGTGGGGAGGACCTTCGCAATGGCAGTCGTGGTGGCGAGGACTACCATCACAGCTGCCGCAATGGCAAGGACTACCATCACAGCTGCCACAGGGAGAATATCTGTGGGGTACACCTTGGGGAGGGCCTTAAGAATGTACCACAATGAGAGGAGGGCCTTCTCGTTGCTTGACGTCTCTATGGAGAGGACCTCCATTATCAGAGTGGCGAGGACAAACATCATGATCAGATACCTGGCTGCGCGGAGTGTCATTGCAATGTAACCCCAGGGGAGAACCTTAAGGGTAGGACCCAACAAGGGGAGGGCCCTCTTGTCCTGATTAGACATAACTGCGGGGAGGGCCTATGTAGTTGCGACTACGATAGTGAGGACTACTATCATAATCTATGGTCTCACTGCACCGAGAGTGTTTGCAGCGTATACCCCCAGGAGGACCTTCAGGGTGGACCGCCGAAAGTGGAGGGCCTTCTTGTTGCTCAATCTTATGGTCACACGGAGGGCTTCTGTGACTCGCATCAAAAGAGAAGCTCTCGTGATCGATCGTTATATGCCCGTGGGGGAGGACCCTATGGGTGCTCAGGGGAGGACCTTCAGAGCTGCTGGTAGCGACATTGCGGGGAGGACCATCGCAACTACTACTGCCACTCCCATAATATGGTAATGGGTGGGAAAGGTTCTGAGACTTCAATATGTGATTAGAGGCATTGGATACCCTGTCTTCTAGCAGAGTGAAGTCATGAACCCACTCTTTATTTTCTGGTTGCCTTCGGCACATTCGAGGAACTTTCTTGCGGGCAGTAGGGACCATCTGCTGTTGATAACGGCCTTCACCTTTGGGTCCCTTTCTAATTGGGTCCCGTGATACTGCCGAGATATGATGATGAACATCTTGACTTTTAGCAGGGATATATGACAACTCTGGAGCATCCACTGTGATGGACGGGTGTCCCCCAGTTGGAATGAGTGAAGCTGCTCGATTCGGTTTCCCTTGTATTGCGGAATATGGTTGACGACCCTCCTGGGCGGAAGCAGGGATGAAGATATACTCCGAGGAGACTATCTCGTCTCTTAAATGAGTCGCCTTAATTGGGGAGAAAGGATCATAGGCCGGAGTCCTTTCTTTTTCAACTTATGCAATTACATTGTGTAAAGTCTACAAGATATGATCTAGGATTGATACCTACTCCTCCATCATTTCCGATATATGTAGAGAGACATCTTAGGTTGGAACGGTTTTGAAGGTACATTCCTGTATCAGAGAAGGAATATCAAGCTACGGTCCTCCGGTGGTCAGTGGGTACTGACAATTCTCCTATGTCGGGGTAGGTGAACGAGTCTGCCCTTGTGCTGGGATATGCCGGTTTATCTCTCTATTTTCCACCACCTCGGGATGGTGGAATTTACATGCATCTGCATAGAGATGGCCTTGCATATGTTGGTTCCCCACTGTATCAATTTCGTGGCCTTTGTTGGTAGGGAGATGTGGCCACCTATTAATTGACGCCACATCTGGATGGCGGACATTGTTGATCGCCACCAAATTGGGATGGAAAGTTTCAGGAGAATCTTCTAGGAGCTGGTCCTGTAGGCACTGGGTTTCCACCATGTCTGGTTGGTGGGCTTCATGATCCTGGGTAGGGAGAGGTTCATGTCGGGTAGGTGCCATCCTATGTGAGTGACGGGCTTGATGGAGCTCATCGGGGATGTGCACCTGCTAGTATGATGTCGCCATGTCTGGATGGTGGGATTTGGAGGAGCATACAGGTGTATGTGCCTGCTCGCAATACGTCTTTGTGACTGGACTACAGAGTTCCTCTTCAGGGATAAGGGAGATGACCAGTCCTTGGTTGTACGTTTTCCTCCCTCATCGGGTGTTCCGAGGGCCCGGTGCTCTGGGAGTGTGGGCCTGGATCCTCAGAACGACATCCTCCTTTGTGTGAGGATATTGAGTCGTGGTGTAACTGCGATGACATCTCCCATTGGGGGCCTTGGAGTGGAACCCCTGTTCAGCGGGGATGAAGTCCTCGGTGTCGACCTCATCCACCTACCTAAGATAAGGGAGGTATGTGTTGTCTCATTCCTGGGATAGAATCCCAAAATGGTTTGAGATGGCAATAGGAGCCGTCTTGATCGGCTTTCGCGGCTGCTTCTGGGCAGGCGACCGGAAGATCTTGGCGGATTAAAGGGCGTGCATGCCTACCTCTACCGTTAGGAGAGTACCGTTCAAGTGGTACTCTCAAATCAATGTATCTGAGACCCGGCGTTGAATACGCTGGGTAGGTGATGGGGTCCTTTTTTGGTGAGGATGCCTGGTCATTATGTTTTTTGATGTACGCGTTTGTGATTTCCTCCATGATGCCATTGGATCGAATGGAGTTCATATTGGTACCTATCATACATTTTAACAAATACAAGCAGCAAACTCATCAAAGCAGCATATCATAATCCCATGCGCAATTAATGACCTCGCTTGGCCCTTATTGTGAGTATAAGTGGGAATAGAGTGGGATTAGGTTAAATTTGTCATGATTGGTTAAATATTCACGTCAGGTTCACCATTTTTTGATTCGACCCCGTGGGTGTGGGAAGACGTGTGCTGCCTGACGGTTGATTAGATAAGGTTTGGTCATGCTTAATCACCCACATCAGGTGAACCGTTCTTATTTTGAAATGCCCAACGGTTCCATATCCAATGATACATGGACCTGATTTCTAAAGGGAGGCGTCCACTGGGCGATTTGGAAAACGATTCTTAATAACTCACATTGGTCGAGAGGATGGGAAGTCGGGCTCATCAAACCCTTTTTGGGGTTGAATTATTGTCTGTTTCAGGACTCTATTATAGATGTAAGACGTATTCATATGTTTTTTAATCTTTGGTTTAGACCCAAGAATAGTGTCCATGGATTACTCCTGGTTGGCAATGGTCAGCTGAATGCGGGGATTCAAAATCATTTAGGCCCGAGGTTTACCATCCCTCATTGGATTAATGACTCTGAGGAGTTGGACACATTGAGACGGCACTGGTCTGAAGCCTCATAACTGGGTGCTCTGGAGTATATTCTTATCCCGGGGGGACAAATAAAGACTTGAGCATTTGGATCGAAATTGCGATATGGGCTTCCTACATATCCTCATGAGAGGAATCAGAATCCACATAGTTTGGTGCCACTTGATGGGACACATCACCTTCTAATATCGTGTGATGAGGACCCAACTGTACAGTTTAATGTCAAGTGGCAAGGACTCCCGGTAAAGAGATGCCCGATCAAATTTGGTGTGGGACTTACACTGAACCGGCCCGGAAGACCCAAGGGAAATGATTTCCTAGACGTAGATACGGCCCTAATGGGGTCATGAGGACATGGTATGAATGTGGCGGATGTTCATCAGACATAGATATCGAGATTGCACCTCAGGGAGGTTTCCTACGTATACTGGTTGGTCGGGGATCAATGTCCACGAAGTTCTGGGAGATTAGGGCTTACACGTGAGAGTTTCTTGCTGTTGGGATTGAACCTCGGGGAGGCTTCCTACGTACCCTACTTAGGAGACAAGGATCAAAAACCATGTAGTTCGTTTTAAGGGTCATCATTGGGACTAACACAAGGATAGTGTCCCGAATTGGGATTGAGCCACAGGGAGGGTTCCTACATACCCTTCTTAGGAGACAAGGATCAAAATCCAAGTATCTCATTTTGAGGGATGTGACTGGGACTTACACATGGTTAGTGGGATAAATTGGGATTGATCCTTGTGGAGGCTTTCTACATACCCTGCTTTGGAGATAGGGATCAAAACCCACGTGGTTCGTTTTGAGGGGCATCGTTGTATGGGTGTTGTGACCATCACAAATCTCTAAGCCAACGTGAGTCATGAATGATGTGAGAAATAAGATAATAAGATAGACTTGGCAAGCCTCACACATTCTTCCTACTGAGGGAAGGGGTGGAAGACGATGAGTGGAGGAGAAGGCTGAGACCACTAGACTATCATTCTCCCTGATGTTGGAGGAAGGTAGAAGTTTCGCAGCGAAGAAATAAACCTTCCGTGATGATAGGGGAAGGGCCCTTGGCTTCTGGAGAGGATAGTGTGAGGCTTACTCAAGAAGGGATTCCCATAAAAAGGAAACACGAGCGGGGTCCCTCAATCCTGGAAAGTGGAGAGGCAGAAAGGGGACTCCCAGGCTCGGACCCTGAACTACCATGGGGATGTGAACCCATGAATTCTTTAGAACCCACCAAAGGGATGGGGAAACCCCTTTGTTCGTGCCTACCGTGGGTATGTGAACTCAAAGCGGTGCGCTGATGCGCCTAAAGGTTTCATCAAACGGGTCTGGTGGCTTCGGTAAAGGCCTTGTCTCGGGGCCAATGAATAGGCCAATGAGGGAATTACAAAGGATCAGGCCAGATTGGAAGAATTTTATCTGGCTCGGGGGATGGGAACACCGAAGGAGTTGGTGGGCCACATGGGTTTATGAGGAGTGGTTCCTTTCATGTAGGGGGTGATACGCGGCTGGAGAGGTCGTCCGCGTACCAGGGTGGTATGTGGACTGAGAGGCATCCCGTGTACCAGGGTGGTATGTGGCTTCGGGTTCAGTGCGCGTACCCAGTTGGAATACGGTGGAGTCCGCGCGAGTAGCAGCGGACAAGGGCGACGCCGGTCGGGGGTTCTCCGATCAGGGCTTAGCCCATGTAGGAGTGTGCTCTGCAGTGTGTCGGATCAAAAAAGTGTCATAGACTCCTTGGTTTGTGGGGAGTACATCCATGGAGGGGCCATAGCTCATGGTCTTCGATTTTTTTTGTTTCCAGTTCGTGGTTCGCCAATTTTTTATGTATTTTTCGGTTCTTTATTAATACGTTTCCAGTTTTGTACCTGTTCTGGTTCGTGAATTGGAACATCACTATTTGCAAAATCCTAAGCTCCTTCCTCTGAAATCCTTCCACCTGAATCTGATCTCCACCCTCCCTTCTCCCCCTCGATTTCCTTTTATAGAGTGGGGAAAGAGATGTATCTATAGTCATGCTCCACCTATTGCGGAGGCCCATGACCGAAAAATCGGTTTACAGATGACTAGGTCAATTCGCAACTCTTGTGGGGCATTGAATGCACCTCACTCGTGAACCAAATCGATTCGGCAAGTGCTTCATAGCCACACAGGGCTCCGCCTCTGTTCCGAGAACAAAAACCCACGCGGTCTGGACCAGTTGACGTGTCTCACGGGTGGGGCAGTTCGTGATGGTGGACCGGCCTGATACCCATCCTTCTTCACGCTCGTAGAGGGTTCCCGCCTCTATTCTGTGAACGGAACTGGTCCACGGAGGGGGAGGCTTGCTAAACCATCTTCCTACCATCAATGTAGTACCGGTACGTGGATTGGTCGGTCCTTCACCAATATTAAGTTTCCTCTATTCTTTGATGGAAATTGGGTAGAATCTTTTCCCAAATTAAGGGGATTCCCATTCTCCTTTGTGTATTTTTTAGGACCATACAATTATATATTTTTAATTAAATAAGTTTGAATGTTATTTTAAAAGAGTTGAAAATGCGGATTTTGAATCTTAATATTATAGTAAATCAGAAAATATTTATTCATAGATATTAGTATATTAAAAGAGGTTGGTAGGATGATTTTTATAATGGTCACATATATATTATTAATTAACTAAATAGTAATTTATTGAATTATACAAAACCTAAATATACCACAAATATAAGTCCTTTCTATGGGTCCTTATAAAATTTGAATAAATTTGAACTTATTTATAGTTTTGGTAGTATTAATAAATGTGTTTATAAATATATAATATGAATTATGTTATATAAATGGAATATATACTTTATCATTTTTTAGTTTGGTTGAATACATTATATTAATTGAAATGATAATTGGCCTCTCAAAGTATGGATTTTAGTTTTCTATAATTAATGGAAATTCTTGAGTTCTATAGGTTATGAATAAATGTGATTATTAACATGGGTTTTATTAATTATAGTGTTATGAAATTAACATATGAGGCACAAAATGGGTTTTTATGTTCGATAACCCACTAAGTATACCATGTTTAGTGTCATACACCAAGGAATTGGTATATTAGGGGTGCATATTTCATATTTAATCCACATTACCTGAGGTTATAATTACACCCAACATAAGAACATTCATAATATGATACATTTCATATTCTATCCATGTTTATGATCTAATTAGTGGTGGTTATGTATCATAATGATCATATTATTGTTTAATATTTAACCAGGATGGGATGTATTCTGTCTATGATGTATAAAAAATTTGGTCCCTTGATTGAGAGAGAATAATTAATTATATGGTCATAAGTTGATAAGAGACAAGTGTTGTGAAAATATATTTTGATGAGGAACAAGTTTTGTGCTCATCCATCTTAGTAAATGACATGTGATTCGCTTATCCATCTAGTCAATATATAATCTACAGATCAAGAATATAAGAGTAGGTTATACATTATTGATGTAATTCAATTTTTATAGTCACTCGATGTCTTTGATAAAGTGATTATATAATTATACATATTTAATTTGACAAAACTAGTGGACACAAGTATAACGATACATCTTTTTAACATAGATCACTCCAAACCCCACTCATAGATTAAGTAACAATGATGTTTTTATATCGGTCACTAATTGCTTAAAATTATGGATTATAAAATTCATAATTATTTAAATTTTAATAATGGTCAATGAGGTTACATTTTATGGTTGTGAGAATGACTTTTAAATTTTGTTATGCTTTTATTAAAGAGAACATTAAGAGATACTCTATAAAGTGTTTTGGATGGCATCAAAAATATTTTTTTGATGTATTTTCAGAGGTTGTTACAAATAATTTAATAGATACTAAAAATTTATGATTCCTTGGGTAGAATTATTTGTAGAGGATATTAAAATAGAGTTTTGGATATGGTTTCATAGGTTATTGTAGATGATGTGATATAAGTTGAATCTATATAAAGTTTGTGAGGGTTTAGTGAAATTAGAAGATTGATAAATTTATAAACTGAATCTAAATACATGAAATTATGGTATTAACTATATCATGTTTTATTCTCGAGTAAAGAAAATAATAGTGATGGTCATTACATCTGGGGTTAGTGGATGGAAGTACAAGGTTTATGAGATAATTCCCGATATAGATTATTTTTCCATGTAAGGTATAATAATGAATTTTCAATACTATATGATGATATTTAAAGAAGTTTAAAAATCCAAATAAATTATTTAAATATTAAATAATTAATTATATATATATGATTCGCGTAGTATAAAGAGTTAAAAAATTATAAATTGTTTCAATTATATCGTAAAATTGGAGAAATTTTTTGAGATACATAGAGCACCCATAGAGGTATAAAAGAACTGATATATGTTTTATAAATTGGATGGATAAATTTTTGGTGTTCATTCTATGAGGAAACTCCTTTAATTCATCCATTAATGATAAAGATTCAACTGAATGTAAGTAAGAGAGATATCACACCAAGGAAATAGGTGATTCAAGTAATCTGTGCACAATATAGGATGAAGGAGTCCTTATGCTTCTTCTTAATGATCTTCATCATCCACCATGAATAATAAGAGAGAAATTTTTATAAGATAATTGTAATAATGAGAAAAGATAAAATAAGGGAAAACAACATTCAAGTAATCATAAATACAAGTTAAGGAATATTGAAAAGAGAATAAATAATAATGTACCAGGCTCACTACCCATGAAAAATATAAAATATCTCATGGGATGTAAGAATTAACCTATTGATTATGGCTATATGAAAATTTGAGACCACCTGTCACATTATAATACTTTATTCATATGTGTTTTGTATAGAAAATAATCATAACTCACGAAAAAACATGAAATAAACATGTGATAAATATATGGCTTACATAATGTTGTAAAAAGTATTAGTCAAATTATGATTCAAATAGATACCCAAATAAAGAAGAAAACATATAATATTTGTTTCTCAATGGTTATAATCAATATATAATAAAAATATTTTATTCCATAAAGGAATGAATATAGGTGGCGGAATATAATTTGTATATGGAAAAAAATGAAACTAGAAAAGATTCACATATAGTATTTATATGGATTGACATATTGAAATAATAGAATGGAAAAAATAAAGGTATGCACATAACTAAAAAATAATTAAAAGAAGGTATATAGGTCCTAAATTATGAATATAAAGCGGAATAGAGAGAGACATATAGTAATATAGAACATAAAATCAAGAACAATAATGAAATTGAATGACCCCTTACCTCGAGTCCTGAATTTAATTAGCCACTACACTACACCAATGATAGTTAATTTATATTCATTAATAACATTATTAAATAAATATTTCATAATTATTTCATCCCTATAATTCATTTATAATAATGTTATTTTCATATATTGATTTGACATTATTTCTGTCAATTGTTTTGAAGTTATACAGTTAAATGTTCCTAAACCTATATAATACAATGATAATGTTCAAAATAAACTTCCAAATGGATATATAATGTTTTTAAGTTCTATATTATATGGTTCATATCATTCTATAAGTAATGAAATTAAATATTTTTTTATATAGATAAAAATTCTAACTATCATCCCAGGTAAGATAATTTTTTATGATTAAAAATTACAATGTTTTTACATTTAATGTTGAAATTACAGTTCTTAATGAGGATCCCAAGATCTACACTCCCAGGTCTAGTGCTAAAATACATAATTTAATTGAAATATTGGATAAAACATGTGGTTACCCAATAAAATTATGTCTTTATTTTACATAATCTAAATATGTTTTACAATACATCTCATGAATGATCTAAAAACTCTAAGAAATTAAGGATTAGTATTGTTTCGACCTGGGGTGGTGAGAAGACATGTGTTTCCTGACTATTGATTAGAGAAGGTTGGAACTACTTAATCAATCATATTATGTGCACCGTTTTTGTTTCGAAATGCTGAATGGTTCCATATCCAACGATATGCGGACCTGCTTTCTAAAGTCAGGCGTTCGCTAGGTGATTTGTCCAGCGATGCTTAAGAACTCACATTGGTCGAGGGGATGGTAAGTCGGGGTCACCTCACCTTTTGGGGGGAATTATTTCCTGTTTCGGGACTCTTGTAGATTTAAGACCTATTCACATTTTCTCGAATCTTTGTTTTATACCAAAGCATAGTATCCACGGATTACTCCGGGTTGGAAATGGTCACCTGAATGCTGGGATTTAGAATCATTTAGGCCCATGGTTTACCATCACTCATTGGATTAATGACTCCGAGGATTTTGGAATCATTGAGACAACACTGGTTTGAAGCCTCATAACTAGGCGCTCTGGATTTTATTTCCATCTAGGGGGACAGATAACGACTTGAGCATTTGGATCAAACCCATGATACAAGCTTCCTACATATCCTCGTTAGATGAATAAAAATCCACGTAGTTCGGTGCCACCTGACGGGACACATCACCTATTAAGGTCATGCGACAAGGACAAAACCGTGCAGTTTAACATCATGTGGCAAGGACATCCAGGTGAGAGATGCCCGGTCAAAGTTGGTGCGGGACTTATGCCGAATAGGCCCAGAAGACTCGAGGGAAGCAATTTCCAGGGTCCAGATACGGTCCTGCTGGGGTCATGAGGACATGGTTTGAAAGTGATGGATGTGTATTAGACATAGATATTGAGATTGCACCATGGGGAGGTTCCCTAAATATCTCTTTTGGTCAGGGATCAAAGTCAACATAGTTCTGGGTGATTAGGTCTTACACGTGAGAGTTGTCTGTTGTTGGGATTGAACCTCGGGGAGGCTTCCTACGTACCCTACATAGGAGACAGGGATCAAAAACCACATAGTTCATTCTGAGGGGCGTCGTTGTGTGGACATTGTGACCATCACAAGTCTATAATCCCATTTGAGTCATGCTCGGTGTGAGAAACAAGATAATGCGATAGGCTTGGAAAGCCTCTCACATTCTTCCTACCGAGGGAAGGAGTGGAAGACAACCAGTGGAGGAGAAGGCCAGGACCAATGGACTCTCCTTATCCCTGATGATGGAGGAAGGTAGAAGTCACCCAATGGATCAATAAACCTTCTGTGATGAGAGGGGAAGGACCATTGGCTTCCGGCGAGGACGGTGTGGGGCTTGCTGATCACACCGCGATTCACTGTTTCATTTTAATCCCTACACCATTGTGGTAAACTAGTTTTGTATTTAATATTATAAAAATAATACCAAATTGAATTCCATATTTGAATAATTAATTTTGTTTTTATCACTGTTAAAATGGGCATTGTTACTTGTTTTGAGGATTTGATTGCAGGAGGAGATGATTTGGAGGCCCTGAAGATGATCCAGAAGGAAAATGGGCCAAAATTACATGGATCCTAGGGACACCTGTCTACTGTTTTGAACAGTACGCGAAATCTGTGCATTCAAATGGTCTAAAATTTTATGGGCCTCTCCAAACCTTTATGCGATACAATTCATCTCAAATAACCGAAGGCCAATTCGTTAATCTGGAGGCCTATCCGAACCATTCTATCCAGGGGACATAATCTGCACGAAGTCAAGAGTTTGGTTCGGTTTTATGACTATATATCCATTTCTATAGGTTAAATGGCCGCCAAATTTGACATGGGTATATTTAAGACCTCTTGTAACATATTTTATCTTTTGTCCAAGTCGATATAATTCCATATACCAACCCAAAACCGAGACGCAATTGGTATCAACAAAACTGGGTGCTCAAAACCACTTAGCAATTTGGATATAAAAGGGCACCAAGGGAACCTCATTTGGAAGTTTGACCAAGAGGAAAAGCTCTGGTATTTTGGAGACCCAAGGGAGTACTATAATCATCTAATAAGTCTTTGAGGCCCCTATCCTCATAGGGGGATCAAGGATGAAGAAGGAGTTTCACCCGAGCCTCCTCCTCCTCACGATGGCGAACTAAACGGTGGGCGATCATTTTGAGGGAGCTACACTTAAATGGGAGGGAGTTCCAGCACTTGTTCTTTCACTGGTTTTGTATAATTTGTGTGTTAAATATTTCACTTATGATTAATCTCTCTACTCTTCTCTTCTGAATGCATTTGTGTGGTTTAATTTAAGTGAAACACTTTTTATCTCAACACCGATTGGCTTGAGATTTCAAGTGCGGATCTTGGTTTGTTCTGATATGACAAGACAAGAACCCTATTAATATCACACATACATAAGATTTCAGTATTTTTTGGTAGCCTTAACTCTATTATTGAGATCCAAACCTTGACAACATGATTGTTTTTTCAAGGGTTGGTGCTTTGTGCAACATTTTAAGGGGCAAGAGGGGAATCAAGATCTTGACAACCCTCAACCAAAGAATTGAACAAAACCATGTCAATATTTTCAGAACAATGAACTATCCAAGTTGTCTAGTGAACTTGAAATGATCTCCTTTATCTCATAATTTTAAAACACCTCTTTTATTTTTCAATTATTAAACTCTTTAAATCAAATCATTTTCTTTAAACTGTTTTCAAAAATACCCCCCTTTTAGTCCCTTTTATTATGAACACACACTCTAAACCAAACAATTCTCCTTGAGAGACGACCTAGGGTCTGCCCTAGACTATATATCATCCTTAAAAACATAATCAATTTGACGTGTCACGACAGCTCGGTCAAATTTTGGCTCCGTTTCCGGGGAGCGCTTTGGTTTTTAGTGCGTTTGTTTGATAAAGTAGTTGTAAATTTTGTGAATATTTGTTTATTTGTTTTTCTACCTTTTTATTTTTTCTTGTGTTCTGATCTATATCTTTTGTAGGTTCTGTGCATGACGCGTTCTACTTCGGGAGACTTACCACCTTTCGAACCCGAACTGGAGATGATCCTACGTCAGCAGCACCGAGACGCACAAGACCCCCTTTTAAAGGAGGACACACCACTCGAGACTCTTCTAAACCCATCTTCTTTTGAACCAAATTAGAACCTAAAATAATATTCAATAACATGAAAGAAAATAATCAAACATTAAAAGAATTAACCTCACCTGATGTTGATATCCAACCCACTTACATTCAAATTCAAGGCGAGGGACCTAATTTTGAATTAAAATCTGGTTTAATCCATTTATTACCAAGATTTCATGGACTCCCTGGAGAAGACCCTCATAAGAACTTACAAGAATTTCATACTGTTTGTTCAACATTAAAACCTGCTAGTGTTAATGCAGAACAAGTAAAGCTTAGAGCATTCCCATTTTCTTTAGAAGACACTGTGAAAGATTGGTTGTACTATGTTAATTCACCAATAAGAGTCTGGGCGGACATGAAGCGCCTTTTTTCTTGAAAAATACTTCCCAGCCTCTCGAACTGCAACTATAAGGAAATAAATATGTTGTATAAGACAATATCAAGGAGAAACACTTCATGAATATTGGGAAAGATTTAAAAGGCTTTGTTCAAGTTTCCCACACCACCAAATAAGTGATCAACTCTTAATTCAGTATTTTTATGAAGGTTTAATTCCACTTGATCGTAATATGATTGATGCTGCTGCAGGTGGTGCACTGGTAGATAAGACCCCAATTGCGGCAAGAACCCTCATTGAGAACATGGCACAGAACACTCAACAATTCGGTACACGGTCCAGTGTTCCCATTCGAGGTGTCCATGAGGTGAAAAGTATTGAGTTTGAGAAGAAGGTGGACATGCAGTTTGAAGAGGTAAGTACCCTTCTATGACAACTTCCTCTCTCCCAAGGGAAATCTCAATCTCCTCCTCCCATCCATTGTGGAATCTGCTCTTCTGACACCCACTATTCTGGCCAATGTCCTCAATTGAGAGAAACTTCTGAGAGTTGTGGGGAAATATTTCCAGGACGCCCCCTTAACCAACCCTTTAGGAAATAACCATACTATCCATCTAACCAAGGGTGGAAGGACAACCAAGCCTATAGGAAAGGGGGGTATTCAAACCAACCTCAACAGCAATGGAACCAACAGGGTCAGAGTAGTCATCCACCACCACCCAGAAATCCTCAACCACCCCAAAGGCCATTCCAACCACCCCCTCCAAAAACCGAGCCTAGCCTAGAAGATATGATGAAGAAAATGGCTGCCAATAATATCCAATTCCAACAAACCACCCAAGCAGCCATACAAGACCTAAAGACCCAACTAGGCCAGCTTGCCAACTCGGTGGGGGAAATCCAAAGTCATGGGTCAGGTAAACTACTATCTCAACCAGTAGTAAACCCTAGTGATAAAGGAAATGTTAGTTCCATAACCCTTAGGAGTGGAACACATCTCAAAAGCCGAATGAACCCTCCATTAGAGTCCTCCCATCCAAAGGAAACCACCATCCCAACTGTTGAAAATGGTCCAAGAGAAGAAAACCCTTTTCCTGAGAGAAGCCCTTCCAAAAGAAAGTCTGTGGCTGTTGATGATCCACCTATCCCAACCATTCCTCTTCCATTTCCTCAAAGGGATGACCAACCTAGGAAACAAAAAGAAACCGAACATGATAAAGAAATCTTGGAAAATTTCAAGAATGTACAGGTTAACATTCCTTTGATTGATGCTGTGAAGCAAATTCCAAGATATGCCAAGTTTCTGAAAAAGATGTGTACACACCGAAGGAGGCTTCATGGTGATGAGAAGGTGAGCCTGGGGAGGAATGTTTCAGCATTGATAGATCCATCACTTCCTACCATGTGCAATGATTCTAGGACATTCTCGATTCCGTGCACCATAGGGGAGTATTCACGTTCCAACGCTATGCTTGATTTGGGTGCTTCTATTAATGTGATGCATCACTCTATTTACTCTTCATTGCAGGTTGGTGAACTTAATCCCACTGGTATTGTTGTTCAGCTAGCAAATCGTAGTATAGCACACCCCTCTGGTGTGTTAGAGGATGTTCTTGTGAGGGTGCAAAATTTAATTTTTCCTGCTGATTTTTACGTGCTTAAAATGGAAGATGATAGGATGAATGGACATGCCCCAATTATATTGGGGAGACCTTTCTTGAAAACCGCCAAAACCATAATTAATGTCCATAATGGTACATTATCTATGGAGTTTGGTGGTAATACTGTCCACTTCAATATCCTTGATGCCATGAAGCACCCCTCAGAAGAACACTCCTCTCTCTCTGTCAATTCAATTGATGTTCTCCCTTCCCATGAAACAACTTATATTCATTCCCCTGATCCCCTTTCTGAGTTTTCTTCATTGATTGAAATGTTAGGTAATGAATCATGCATTTATTATTGTAGCAGTCTAGAGAAATGTCATGCATGTTTGTTAATTGATGATTTCTTGAACACATAGGATCACATGACCATCAATGATACTGCTAATCTTGTAAAATCTCATTCCTCATCTGAGGATGTTACCATTGAGCAGTTAGATGAGATCAGTGACTTCTCACTATCACACACACTTCCGTCAATCCAAAATCCCCCAGAATTGGAACTGAAACAACTGCCTCAAGATTTAAAATACTCATATCTTGAGAATGGAAACAAGTTTCCCGTCATCATTGCTAGTTCACTCCCTCCTGAGCATGAATTGTGACTGCTTGATATTTTGAGGAAGTATAAAAAAGATTTGGCATGGACACTTGCTGACATTCCTAGCATTATCCCATCAATTTGTACACATCATATTTTATTGAATGATGAGGCCAAACCAGTGAGGCAGTCACAACGTCGACTGAACCCAAACCTACATGATGTTGTTAAAAAAGAAGTAACAAAATTGTTGGCTGTTGGAATCATTTACCCTATCTTTGACAGCCAATGGGTCAGTCTCGTTCAAGTAGTTCCTAAAAAAATTGGCCTTACTGTAGTTAAAAATGAAAACAATGAATTGGTTCCAACTCGTGTGCAGAATAGTTGGTGTGTCTGTATAGACTATCGACGACTAAACCAACACACTTGGAAGGACCATTTCCCATTGCCATTCATTGACCAGATGCTAGAGAGGCTAGCAGGGAAGTCCCATTACTGTTTCCTTGATGGGTATTCTGGATACTTTCAGATCCATATTGCCCCTGAGGATCAGGAAAAGAAAACCTTTACTTTCCCCTTTGGTACATTTTCTTATAGAAGGATGTCATTTGGTCTGTGCAATGCTCCAGGTACTTTCCAACGATGTATGGTTAGTATTTTTTCGGATTACCTGGAGAATTTCATGGAGGTTTGTATGGATGATTTTACTGTTTATGGATCCTCTTTTGATCAATGTTTGAGTAGTCTTGCTTCTGTCCTACGTCGCTGTATTGAAAATAATCTCGTATTAAATTATGAGAAATGCCATTTCATGGTGCGACAAGGCATAGTTTTGGGACATGTCATTTCTGAGGAAGGTATCCAAGTGGAAAAATCAAAAGTAGATATCATTTCCTCCCTACCATTCCCTAAAAATGTTCGGGATGTGTGGTCTTTCCTGGGTCACGCTGGATTTTATCGTCGTTTCATTCATGACTTTAGTAAAATTGCACTCCCCCTCTCCCAATTACTCCAAAAAGAAAAAGAATTTGTTTTTGATAAAAAATGTGAGGAAGCTTTCAATAAGTTAAAATGGAGTCTCACGTCACCCCCGATAATCCAACCACCTCGGTGGGATTTACCATTTGAGCTCATGTGTGATGCCTCTAACTATGCAGTTGGGGCAGTCTTATCACAAAGGGTCGACCGAGCTCCACATGTCATATCTTATACCTCACGTACTCTGGACCCTACCCAAGGAAACTATAGCACAACTGAAAGATAATTTCTTGCCATTGTGTTTTCCTTGGATAAATTCAGGTCATACCTTCTAGGGTCCAAAGTCATTGTGTTCTCAAACCATGCAGCCCTCCGGTATCTCCTTAAAAAACCAGAATCCAAACCACGTCTCATTCGCTGGATGCTCCTCCTTTAGGAATTTGATCTAGAAATTAGGGATAAAAAAGGAGCAGAGAATGTGGTTGCTGACCATATTAGTAGGATTATCCCATCCACGGACATTGACTCATCCCCCTGTATTCCCATAAATGAATTGTTTCCTGATGAGCAATTGTACCGAGTGCAAGATTCTATTCCTTGGTATGCTGAAATTGTAAATTATTTGGTAGCGTCTTGCATTCCTGCTGATTTCACCAAAAACCAGGCCGACCGTCTAAAACATGAGTCTCGTTGGTATATTTGGGATGACCCCTACCTATGGCGCACATGTAGTGATCAAGTTATTAGGCGTTGTGTTCCCGATAGTGAGTTTCAGTCTGTCCTTAGGTTCTGCCACACACTTGCTTGTGGGGGCCACTTTGGTCTCCAATGGACTGCTCGCAAGGTCTTAGATTCTGGTCTCTTTTGGACCACATTGTTTAGGGATGCCCATGAATTCTGTAAATCTTGTCCTCGCTATCAAAGAATGGGGAATGTCTCTAAAAGAAATGAGATGCCCCAACAACCCTTGATATTCCATGACATTTTTTATGATTGGGGCATTGACTTTATGGGACCATTCCCCAATTCATTTGGGAACCTTTACATTCTTCTGGCAGTGGATTATGTTTCAAAGTGGGTAGAGGCATGAGACACGAGGACAGATGATTCCAAGACAGTTGTGGAATTTTTGAGAACCCAAATATTCTGTAGGTTTGGATTACCTAGGTTTATCATCAGTGATCAGGGTTCGCATTTCTTCCATCGCACAATGCAATCTCTTTTTCGCAGGTATGGGGTTGGGCATCGAGTGTCTACTACTTATCACCCACAAACAAATGGTCAATCCGAAGTGTCAAATAGAGAGATAAAACAGATTCTTGAGAAAACGTTTCAGCCAAACAGAAAATACTGGAGTCTTAGACTCGATGATTCATTATAGTCTTACCGTACTGCATTCAAAACTCTAATTGGCATGTCACCATATCGGCTAGTTTTTGGGAAGCATTATCACCTCCCTGATGAGGTAGAGCACTGGGCCTACTGGGCTATTAAACAATGCAATTCTAATCTTTCTGGTGCAGGTATTCAAAGGAAGTTGCAGATTCATGAGTTGGAGGAAATGTGAAGAGATTCATATGAAAACTCCCGAATTTATAAGGAGCGAACCAAGGCTGTCCATGACCGTCTCATCCTTCATCGTCAATTCCACATCGGGCAGAAGGTCCTCCTCTACAATGCAAGGCTGAAGTTGCACCCTGGTAAGCTTAGTTCCCGTTGGTTTGGACCTTACATTGTTACTAATGTCTCTCCATTTGGTGTTGTCCAGGTTCAAAATGAAGACACCAAGAAAACCTTTACTGTCAATGGGCAGCGGCTGAAGCACTTCCATGAAGCCATTCCGGAGTCCCCAATGGAGGAACTCCAAGTTCAAGAAGAAAACTATTAATGACCTCCACCAGGTTTTATCCTTCCTTCCCACATTCACTTTTACTATAGTGAGGACACTATATTCTCTAGGTGTGGGGGGATGGGTACATTCCTGGGTTAGTTAAGAATTGTCATTGTTTTCTTTCTTTCTTTTTCTTTTTGCTTGCTGAATGGTATTGTCACTTTCCCCCCTTCCCCCGTTCCACCCCTTACTACTGTGTCGGAATGCTAATTTTATCATGGAAAAAGATTCCCCCTGAATTGAATCATGAATGTTACTGAAAATGCATGAGTAATTTCCCTATTTTATGTTATTTTAACATTTTCAAAAAAAATAACTGATGGAATGTGTGTTTTAGCTTGAATTTAACATTGTGGTGTGTCTTTCTCTTGGAAATTAGTTGTTTGTCGATGATATAAATGGTTGTATCATTTTGAAAACTTTGAGAAAAATAGTACCCTTTACTTGAGTAGTTCAAAGGAAAATTATGACACTTAATTTCTCCACACATTTTTGCACCCAACCAAAAAGTGTGATTTTTACTTACTCAATAAAAGGTAAATAAAAGTTAGGTTAATATTTATCTATTTTCCAACTGATTTTTTTTCATACGTTCGTTCCTTATCCGATCTTTTTCATTACTGTACCGGATTGACCTATACGTGTGTACCTGTTATCCGACTATTGTACGCCCTTAAAAAAAACATTGTATCTTGGGCAGGTCAAAAACCACTCTACCTTGACTTTTGATCTTGTTATAACTATTACAATTAGTGTCATGAAGAGATCAAACAAGGGTTGAGATAAGGGTGTGAGATTTGTTCCATGTACAAAATTTCAAAAAAAATATAAATAAATGAGGGGAGTGATGAAATGTAAATCATATAGGTATATCTAGGTCAGGAGCTTAAGGTTTGACTTCCGAGAATGCTTATGTGAGTGGGTCTTGAAATTTGATTGCAAAGGGTATAGGACAGGTTCAGTGGACATCATCATTTAAACAGAAAAATATTAAAATAACCTATATTTACTGGATAAAAAGTGGGTAGAATAGCATGAATTGGTTGTCACACACACACGTGGAGATTTAGTGAAATTGTGGACTTGAGGATAACTTTCTCAAATTGGTATCATTAATCTCCCTGAATTTCATGCTGATACAATTTACGAGACACATTTCTGCATGATCATTGAGAATAACTCCATGGTGTGATTTTTGCTTTGATCACGTTCCTTTCAAAATTTAAATTTTAATTGAATTTTAAATCTTCATGAAGTTGGGAATATCTCTATGCAAAATTTTCTGAAAATATCACTTTGCCCAGGAGTGAAAATGTTTAGGTGTGGGGGTGTGATCACACCGCGATTCACTGTTTCATTTTCATCCCTACACCATTATGGTAAACTAGTTTTGTATTGAATATTATAAAAATAATACCAAATTGAATTCCATATTTGAATCATTAATTTTTTGTTTATCACTGTTAAAATGGGCATTGTTACTTTTTTTGAGGATTTGATTGCAGGAGGAGGTGATTTGGAGGCCCTGAAGATGATCTAGAAGGAAAATGGGCCAAAATTGCATGGATCCTAGGGACACCTGTCCAGTGTTTTGAACAGTACGTGAATTCTGTGCATGCAAATGAGCTGAAATTTTGTGCGCCTCTCCAAAACTTTATGGGATACAATTCGTCTCAAATAACTGAAGGCCAATTCGTTAATCTGTTGGCCCATCCGAACCATTCTATCCAGGGGACATAATCTGCACGAAGTCAAGAGTTTGGTTCGGTTTTATGACTATATATCCATTTATAGAGGTTCAATGGCCGCCAAATTTGACATGGGGATATTCAAGACCGCATGGAACATATTTTATCTTTTGTCCAAGTCGAGATAATGCCATATACCAACCCAAAACTGAGACTCAATTGGTATCAACAAAACTGGGTCCTCAAAACCACTTAGCAATTTGGCTATAAAAGGGCACAAAGGGAACCTCATTTGGAAGTTCGACCAGGAGGCAAAGCTTTGGTATTTTGGAGACCCAAGGGAGTAATATAATCATCTAAGAAGTTCTGGAGGCCCCTATCCTCATATGGGGATCAAGGATGAAGAAGGAGTTTCACCCGAGCCTCCTCCTCCTCACGATGGCGAGCTAAACGGTGGGCGATCATTTCGAGGGAGCTACACTTACTTGGGAGAGAGTTCCAGCACTTGTTCTTTCACTGGTTTTGTATAATTTGTGTGTTAAATATTTCACTTATGATTAATCTCTATGCTCTTCTCTTCTGAATGCATTTGTGTGGTTTAATTTAAGTGAAACACTTTTTATCTCAACACCAATTGGGTTGAGATTTCAAGTGGGGATCTTGGTTTGTTCTGATAGGACAAGACAAGAACCCTATTAATATCACACATACATAAGATTTCAGTATGTTTTGGTAGCCTTAACTCTGTTATTGAGATCCAAACCTTGACAACACGATTTTTTTGTCAAGGGTTGGTGCTTTGTGCAACATTTTAAGGGGCAAGAGGTGAATCAAGATCTTGACAACCCTCAACCAAAGAATTGAACAAAACCATGTCAATATTTTCAGAACAATGAACTATCCAAGTTTTGTAATGAACTTGAAATGATCTCCTTTATCTCATAATTTTAAAACACCTCTTTTATTTTTCAATTATTAAACTCTTTAAATCAATTCATTTTCCTTAAACTGTTTTAAAAAATACCCCCCTTTTAGTCCCTTTTATTAAGAACATACACTCTAAAACTACCAACACTCCTTGAGAGATGAACTAGGGTCTTCCCTAGACTATATATCATCCTTATAAACATAATCAATTTGACGTGTCATGACAGCGCGGTCAATTGATCCAAGACGGATGCTCGGCCAGTCCCTAGAAGGGGGAGGAGTGCTCATCGCTAGTGATCTTCAACAGGAAATGCGAATGGGGTCCCTCAAACCTGGAAAGTGGAGAGGCAGAAAGGGGACTCCCGAGCATATACCCTGCACTACTGTGGGACTGTGAACCCAGGAATGCTTCGGGAACCCGCTCAAGGGCCGGGGAAACCCCTTTGTCCTCGCTTATTGTGGGTCTGTGAACTCAAAGTGGCGCGATGATGCGCCTGAAGGTTTCATCCTATGGGTTCGATGGCATCAGTAGAGGCCTTGGTTCGTGGCCGATGAATATTCCAATGAAGGGATTGGGAAGGATTGGGCCAGATTGGAAGGGTTCCATCTGGATCAGGTAATATGAATACAGAAGGATCTGGTGGGCCGCATGAGTGCATGAGGCGTGGCGCCCTTCGCGTAGGGTGGTGCTACGCGGCTGGAGAGGTCGTCCGCGTACCAGGGTGATATGCATATTACTAGGTATCCCGCATACCAGGGCGGTACGTGGCTTCGGGTTCATCCCATGCACCAGGTTGGTACCTGGTGGAGTCTACACGAGAAGCGATGTCCAGGGGCAATGCCAGTCAAGGGTTCGCCGGTCAGGGCTTCGCCCACGTAGGAGGGTGCTATGCAGTGCATCAGATCGAAAAAGGGTTATAAACTCCTTGTTCCATGGAGTGTACATCCATGGAGGAGCCATGTCTCGTGGTTTTTTCTTTTGTTTTAAGTTCGCGGTTCCCCAATTAGTTTTGCATTTTTTCGGTTTCATTATTAATTCGTTTCAAATTTCATACAAGTTCTAGTTTGTGAATTTGAACATCGTTGTTCGAAAAATCCTAAACTCCTTCTTCCAGAATCCTCCCACCTGAATCTGATATCCCTTTCTTCTCCCCCTCAATGTCCTTTTATAGAGGGGGGAAAGAGATGTATTTGTTGTTGTCTGGCACCTTTTGTGGAGGCCCATGACCAAAACACCAGTTTTCAGATGACTTGGTCAATCCGTAACTCATGAGGTGCATTGAATGCACCTCTCCCATGAACTAAATCGGTTTGGGGGGTGATTTGTGGCCGCTTAGGGCTCCGCCTCTGTTCCTAGAAGGACAGCGCATGTGGTCTGGACTGGTTGGCGTGTTTCACAGCTAGGGCAGTTCATGACGGTGGACCGGTCTAGTGCTCGTCCAGCTTCGAACTCATGGAGGGGCTCCTGCCTCCGTTCCGTGAATGATGTTGGTCCGTGGAGGCGGCGGCTCACTGAACCGGCCACGTACCATCAATGTTGGACCTATACGCGTACCAGTCGATTATTTTCCAACCTTGAGTATTCTCTATATTTTCTTCCAATTATTTGAGGGAAATTGGGTCGAATCCTTTCTCTGATTAAGGGGTTTCTTATTCTACTTTGCGGATTTTTCAGCACCCTACAAATGCCCCCCATTGGAATGGGGTCCGATCGAAACGAAGTGGAGGCTATTCCAATGTACAATGGTCCTGAAAATTGATGAGTGATTGGATAATGTTAAAAAAAATTCCAGAGCTAAGGGACTCAGCGAGCATAGTTTGACTTTTTCTTATGTCTCCCTTTTCAGGTTTTCAACCTAACGGGCCATGGGCCTCTTTTTGTGAGCGGTTTAAAGTCCCTCCAACAAGACTATCATTACTGATGTTTTAGGTTGAAAAACTTTGACTATATATGGTGGGGTGAGGGCCCCGATAAGGTTTGGTTGATTAAATGATGTCTCAATACCTTTCCGACACACATGGGGTGAAAATGTTTAGATTTGAACAACATGCAGGGCCTGTTACAAGGCATGGGAGCCGTATCGGTGTGCAGAGGTAAGAAAAGAATCACCTTAGGAATACTTGCCTTTCATAGAGGGGATATGGGTGATCAATATGTAGAGCTACTGAGGGAATCGAATGCATAGTTGTAAAAAGGTGTCCTTAAGTCAATGATGGTCCATTTCTGATGGCCTAAGGACTTCATGGAAGTCTGGATTATGGAAACCACCATGGGTGGCTTGGAGAATCTTGAAAACCACCAAGGGTGGCTCAGAAAGGGTATGTGACATATGAAAGTGTTTGGGAACATCTGTACTAATCAGGAGTTTGGATTATGGGTCCCTATACTGGGAATTTAGCTAGTGTGAAGGATGGTTGGAGCTTGACACAGTTTAAAGTCATGCAGTTGGGACATTCCTTAAAATGGAACGACTTTTCCTGGTTCTCGGTAATCTCTTCAAAGACGTTCCACCATATTCAGGTAGGGTTGTGAAAGAGGTTTGTAAACTTATTATTAGAGGGTTTCTGAATCCCAGGATGGACATGGGGGCTCAAAGGCCAAGAGGAATATGGAGAGAATCATTGCCTAAGGAAATATGTCCTTTGGTAGACGGGCCAGGGGTGATCAATATGCAGAGCTGCTGAGGGCATGGTATGCATAGTCATGAAAAGGTGCCCTTTGGTCAATGATTGTATTGTCATGATAGCCGAGAAACTTCGGGGAAGTTGAGATTCAGGACCACCAGGGGTGGCTTACGAGATTTTGGATTTTTCTGGGTACAGAGTGTGATTCATGAGGAGAGGGTTCCTGGATATGGGAGAAACGTCTAGGGTAAATTTCCCGGGAATGGGTAATGTCATCCCTTCTCATGCTAGTGTGAGATGATGGTTTGTGTAGGTATAGCCCGTGCATTGAGGGACAGAGGAAAGCCTCCATTCCTGACTGAACCCATAACGGGTTTGACCATGCAGTTTAACGTTATGCGGTAAGGATGAAGGGCATTTTAAATTCCGTGCAGTTTAACGTCATGTGGTAAGGATGGCTTCCGTGCAGTTTAACATCATACAGTAAAGGCGGGGAGCATTTTTAAAGATATTGTGCAGTTTAACATCATGCAGCGAGGGCTGGGGGCATTTTTTTAAAAATCTGTGAAAATTCTTGTAGTTGGAATCATATCCCTGGATGTTTAATGCTTGGTCTTTGTAGCTTCATGCCAAGTGGAAAAGACATGTTCCGTACAGTTTTAATCATCCTGCGGTAAGGATGTATTTTCAAAGGCCACTCTTGATTAGAATGTAACTGGGCTCGAATATCTCAGCATGTCCAAGACATGGAGAGGAGTTGATGGTGTAAATTGTGGTTCCAAGGATTGTTGGATCAGAAGATATGATATGGGGACTATGTGGCCGGTAAGGGTACGGGGCTAGGAAGAGTATCACATGAGGAAATCTTACCTTTGGTAGACGGGCCAGGGGCTATCAATATGCAGATCTGCTGAGGGCATGGTATGCATAGTCATACAAAGGTTTCCACGTGTCGATAACTTTCCACTTCTGATGGCCATGTGTGGTTACGAAGATTGGCAATTGTCCGGGCCACGTATTCTGTCATTTGGAAAGGAAATATCTGGACATGTTAGGAATGTTCATCCCTGGTTGTTGTTAAAACTCAAAGAGTTCACTGCGCTGATTTATCTTGCGCATGGGGTGTAATCTTACTCCATGCAGTTTAATATCATGCTGGAGGGACAAAGTAATCTTAATTTAACGGCCATAGAGTTCGGACCATTGGGTGACTATTGCTACAATCACCTGGAGGGAAATTGAGTTAGGATGATCTTGTATACTATGAACAAGTGTGAAGGAATAAGGGTGTAAAATGTAACTCTAGGGTTTCTCGAATCAAGAGATATGGTATGGGGGCTCTGAGGCCGGTCAGCGTATGGAGATAGAAAGAACATCGCCCGAGGAAATATTTCCATTGGTAGATGGGCTAGGGGCTATCAATTTGCAAGGCCGCTTATGGCATGGTATGAATAGTCAGGAAAAGGTGTCCACGGGTCAATGAATTTCCACTTCTTATGGCCATGGGTGGTTATGAAGATCTGCAATTATCCAGGTTGCGGAGTCTGATGTATGGAGAGGATGCATCCAAATGCGCAAGGAATATTCCCATCCCATTTCACCGTATATCTTTGGTGGGTCATGACAAAGTCCATGCAGTTTAACGTCATGTGGCAAGGATGAAGTCTGTGCAGTTTTAGCATCGTACGGTGATGAAGAAGATAAACTGACATGAAAAGTGGATTCCATACAGTTTAACGTCTTGTGGTAAGGACAAGGAGTATATATACCTGTGTTTTATTTTATTGGTAGATGGTCTAGGAGATAAGATCCCTGCTTCGCTACGTATCCTACGAGGGAAAGAATCAAGCCACATGTAGTTTTTTTGGGGAATAAACCCCGTATAGATCTGGTCCATATGGGGGAAAGGGGAATAAAATTATTATTCGTGCAGTTTAATGTCATGAGGTCAGGATGAGGAATACACCTCGTGCAGGTCTGGTCCTTACACGGGGGAAAGGGGCTACTTTGAGCTTAATTTGAGGTGGCTGGGCAAGGGTGTGGAATTCTAGCGTCACTATGTATCCTACGAGTGTAGGAATCAATCTGTACGTATTTCTTTAGAAGATAATACACCCTGTGTAGGTCTGGTCCATACACGAGGGAAAAGGTCACTTTTAATCATCATTCGAGGGTGCCTGGGCCAGGATGGGGGCCCTAGCGTCGCTACGTATCCTGCAAAGGTGGGAATCAATCCGTATGTAGTGTCTCGGAAAGGGATACACCCCATGCAGGGTTGGTCCATAAACAGGGGAAAAAGAGCACTTTTAACAGTATTTGGGGATGGCTGGGCCAGGATACAGAATCCTGGAGTCGCTACGTATCCTACAAGGGAATGAATTATGTCGTATGTAGTTCTATGAAATTCATGTAGTTTAACATCATGCGGTGAGGATGAAATACTCTTAGTTTAGGGTCATAGAGTTTGGACCATTGGGTTTTGCAGTTTAACATCCTACTGCTCCGATGATAGGCGCCCGACAGTTTAACGTCCTACAGCTCTATCGATAGGCGGTTGGCATTTTAACGTCATGCAGCTCGGACGATAACTTCTTTTGTTTATGCAAAATACTTCTTCAGAAATCTTGCATTCGTAGGAGCGGTAGTGAATTGCCCATCCATGGAGATCATGGCATATGCTACGTTGGAGTAGACCTTATGAATAACATATGGTCCCTCCCACTTAGGCTCCAGCTTTGGATTTTTCTTTCCGGGTATCATTGGGGTCCGAAGGACCAACACCGATTCTCCTTCCAAGAAAGACCGAAGACGAACCTTTTTATTGAGGGCTCGTGCAATCTGGTTTTGATATACTTCCAGATGCTGCAAAGTTTTCAACCGCTTCGCATCTAGTTGTTCCAATTCACCTAGCTATTTTTCTGATTTCTCATCATTGGATAACTGATCAAAAATGGAAACACAGAGTGAGGGAAATTGGATCTCAATGGGTAGGACCGCTTCTATTCCGTATACTAATGAGTACGGAGTAGCCCGGGTAGCGGTGCGGGTTGTGGTTCGATAAGCCCACAATGTCTGATGGAGTTTATCCAGCCATGATTTCTTATCTTTTTCCACCATTTTCTGGAGAATGTTGGACAGGGTCTTGTTGAAAGCCTCTATTTGTCTGTTGGCCTCTGCGTGGTAGCGGGATGAGTGGTTAGCCTTGATACCATATTCTTCGTACAATTTCTCCAATTCAGTAGATCAGAAGTTGGTGCCATTATTCATCAGTATGGTATAAGTGATGCCAAATCTGGTGATGATATTGGCCTCCACAAAGCTAACAATGTTTCTTGCCCTGACTTCCTTGAGGGGTACAGCTTCTGCCCATTTGGAAAAGAAGTCGGTTGCTGTGAGGATATACTTCAGCTGTTTGGCCGTGGCAGGAGGATACTGTCCCACAACATCCATTCCCTGGATGGAAAATGGCCAGGAGTACTTGTCCTAATGAAGTAACTCCTGGGGATGGTGAATGAAGTTGGTATGAATTTGGCAAGAATGACACTTTGTGGTAAAGTGCTCGCAATCTCATGCAACGGTGGGCCAATAGTACCCAATCCATCAAACTTGATGGGAAAGCTTAGACCCCGACTGATGTTCTCCACATACTCCGACATGTACTTCACTCATGAAGGAAGTGGTTTCCTCCCCATCAAAGCATCTGAGGAGAACTCCATCGAGGCCTCATTTGTAGAGGACCTCTTGCTGACCCGTGCCACCATATAGAACAATGTTGATTTCCCTTCTCTGTATTTTCTCCCGTTCATCCCTGTCTGATGGATGTTATCCCCTTTGAATGTAGTTTGCAATGGGGGTCATCCAGCCGGTGGTAGGAGCATATGGCTCAGGGATAGTACTGACTTCATTGATTTCTCTCGTCTTAGTCTGAACAAACGACAAGAACATTAGGTGATGAGCAATACTGATAATTGTTTCATCCCAGTCTGGGTCATCTAGGGTTGTGGCCACATTATCTAATGCATCGTCCTGGGCGTTCTGAGACCAGGGAATATAGGTCAATGTTGGTTCGGTGGAGAATTCTGCCATTAACCCTCAGAAATAGTCAAACAAGGGAATCAAATCCTCCTTTTTAATATCATAGTCACCATTGAATTTCTCGATGTCCAGTTCCAAGTCAACTTTCACCTTAAGGTGTTGTACTTGTGCCTGGAGTGCGAGCTCCAAGCCTGTAATGAGGGCTTGATACTCCGCATCATTGTTCGTACATACCTCTGATAGGTGGAAGGAATATAAAAAGAATGCCTTTTTGGGGGACATGAGTATGATCCCCAAACCTATCTTGTTAAATTTGGGACCATCCATCCTCTTCCCGATCGGGCTTCGGGATGCACCGTCAAAGTACATTTCCAATGTTGGGAACTCCTCTTGAAATGAGAATATGTATTCATTGGGTAGCTTGACGTATGGTGTGGTGGTCCTTTCCGAGGGGTGTTCTGCTAGAAAATATACTAATGCATGGACTTTTATGGCTTTCTGAGGCACAAACCAGATGTCAAACTGTTGCAGGATGACTGCCCATCGGGATAGGTGCCCGGTCATCATCGGGCGACTGATGATGTACTTGAGTGGGTTACTACATGAGACCAAATGGTCTTCATGATGCTGTAGATAATGTAAAAATTCGTTAACTACAAATACCAAGGCCAAACAACTCTCCCCAATGTTTTAGTATCGAGTTTCAGCGTCGATCATGGTTCAACTAAGGTAATAGGGACTGTTTTCACTGTAGGAGTCATTTTTCTGTGTGAGGATGGCTCCCAGTGACCGCTCTAGGGTTGTCGCGTAAAGTATTAGAGGTCTTCCTTCAATTAGGGGTATGAGAACTGGTGGTCTTAAGAGGTAGTTCTTTAGGCATTCGAATTCCTCTTGGAAATCATCTGTCCATTGGTATGTAACCCCCTTTTTCATTAACCTAGAGAAGGGAAAACATTTGCCTGCCAGGTTGGCTATTAACCGCCTATTGTAGGCCAGCTGTCCTTGGAATCCTCTCAACTCAACGAGATTATGGGGAGGTGGTAAACCAAGGATAGCCTTTGAATTTTCAGGTTCGACTTCGATGCCATGATGGCGTACGACGAAGCCAAGTAATTTCCTTAAGGTGACCCCGAAGGCGCATTTCACGGGGTTCATCTTCAGGCTATATTGTCAAAGTTTGTTGAAGATGGTTCCAAGGTATGACAGGTGATCCGATCACTGTCTCGACTTGACCACCAATTCATCCACGTAGAATTCGAAAAATCTCCCCAGGAATGGTTTAATGATACGATGAATGGTGCGTTGATATGTAGTGCCAGCGTTCTTGAGACCAAAAGGCATGACCCTGTAACAGAATACTCCTTGAGGGGCCCTGAAGGTAGTGGATTCTTCATCTTCTTGGGCCATCCTGATTTGAGTATACCCAGAACAACCATCCATCAAAAAGAGAGCCTTATGCCCGGCCGTTGCATCAATTAATAACTCGGTGATCGGGACCGGAAAATAATCTTTCGGGCAATGCGGATTGAGATATATGAAATCGATGCAGACACAGATTTTTATGTTCTTTTTCTTGATGGGGACAATGTTGGCTAGACATATGGGGTACTGGACCTCCCGAATGAAGCCTACTTTAATAAGCTTATCGACTTCAGCCTCTATTTTAGCAGCATGTGGGGGGTGCATCCTTCTGGCGGCTTTTTTATAGCCCCAGTGGTCTTATGAAAGCCCTAAGTGGTGCATCGCCACTTCGGGATCGAGTTTCGGCATTTCTGTGTAATTCTAGGCAAAAACATCTTGATGTTTCCTCAGGAAATAGGTATATACCTCGTGCTCCTCCGGAGACATGGCTGTACTAATGAGAGTAGGCCTCAGGTCCTCCATGGTACCTAGGTTTATTTCCATGAGCTTGTCCACAGTGGTGGAGATACATTCCTCAAATGCGGGAGGTGAATCCCTGAGATCTTCCTCCTCTTCTTCCCCCACATTCTCATCTTCTTGATCTGATGGTGGGAGAGTTCTCGGCATAGGCTCTTGGGAGTCCGAAGGCGAGGCATTGTGGGTGTCCTCTCTCAATTATTCGCCCCCAAATTGAGGGTTAGTGGTCATTTCTGCGTTTTCACGCCCGACCATTATGGATAAAGTCATGAGGACATCTTAGTGTGTGTCCGGGATTGAACCCCTGCTCTTAACGTAGTTGATGGGTAGTACGTAGTCTCCACCAAGCTACTTGAGGGGTCATCAGGAACCATTTCCAGACCATTTGGAGTGGGGATCCAGTCGATACCATCAACTGAAGGCTTTTTCTTCGTTTTCTCATAAAACCCGACGTCAATGTAGTGTGACTCGGAGAGCTCGAAAGGGGACTTGTCAGCGTGAAATGTTCCACCTTTTCCATTGACACAATACTTAATACACTGGTGTTGGTTGAAGAAACGACCATGTGCTTATGGAGCCATGACCTTCCCATCAGGGCATTGAGTGTTCTGTTCTGTCAGACCACCAGGAATTCCAAGTAGGCCACAAGGTCTCCAAAATGGGGTTTTAGCTTGATTTGTCCCATTGGATTCGGTTCACTCATTTCATAACCCAATAGAGTTGTGGATGAGGGTATTAGATCATCCTCACTATATCCCAACTTATGAAGTGTCTGTAGGGGAAGGAGCATAACTCCAGAGCCGTTGTCAATAAATACTTTATGGATATCAACATCGTTTAGTGTACCAAACACATATAGTGGTTTGATTTTTCCTTGATGATGGCATATTTATCCTAGTCGGTGAAGGAAATCACTACATTGCATTCATCTGGTCCAGTCTTCGTCCGATAAATCTCGGTTGCGGCTACCTCGGCTTGAAACTTTTGGGGGCTAAGAAAAGCTTCTATATGCGCCTCCCTGAGATCTGCTGACAATCTCAGGGCATCCAGGATTGACAGTTTGGCTGGTATTAATGCCAGTTTCTTAAGGATATTATATTTCTACTTTAGTGGTTGACGCTTCTCCATTGGCAGGAGAGTTTTATCAGGAACTTTGGGAGCTGGAGTATGTGACGAGGAGGGACCAACCGCGGGGTCGGATGTCAACGATGTTCCCTTGTTCTAGGGACTTGGCCTGGCCATCCAGTTTGTGCACACTAGGAAGCTATACAATTGCTCCTCCTCTGATGGGTATTGTAGAATGACGGGACCATAGTGGATGCTTGTGGAGGTGCAGGGATATTCTTTCTCCTGCTGAGTCCGTTGAAGGGATCTCTTATAGGTTTCCGCGATATTAAGGGTTTGGGCTGGGGTTAAACCATAGGGTTGGTTTCGACCCTGACTGAGCCTCCCCTGGAATCCCCTACTTCTGTGATTCCTCCTCCCAGATCCTCGTGTTGGGATCTCGGGTTTGTAACCATATCCTTCGTTAGGTAACGATTCCATTAGATGGATGATGTTCATGGAACCAAAGATTAGCTCCTCGTCATGTGACAGGTCAACCTAGTTGGTTGTCTCTGATGGTACCGTTTGGTGGGTCGGTGCCCATGGCGCCAAGTTTGGAGGCATACAATCTAACAGTGTCGGGGCTAACTTCGGCCTCGTTGCGGACTGCTCCTCTTGTGCTAGTCTCCTCCCTTTTTGATTAATCCTGGATGACCTGCTCGTGGAGGGTTGTAAGGACGATATTGTCGACTATGCAGCATTAGGGGTTGTTGGTTGCAACACCGACTGTTGTAATTGATCACGGAGTATGCCCGGATCTCGATTGACAGTCTTCTGAGTCATCCAGTCATCAAATTTATGCCCCTTCTTGCTGGTGACTTCTTTCCACCCCTCCACTTTGTCAGAGTCGGTGGTTGAAATATACGTCACATGTGATGGGGGTGGTACCAGCTCGACCTATCATTGCGGCCGACTTTTTTGGGAATCCTTGGCTCCAGGAGGTGGAGAAAATTTCAATTCATAGTGGTGATGAAGTAGCCACAGACTTGGTCCTCTCGGAACAAGTATACTTTGTGTCTTCGTTCCTCGAACTAGTTCCGCTTCGATCCTCTCAAATCGTCACGCTTGTGCGGAGGCGACCATTGATATACAGGGGGTCCATGAAGATTTGGTGGAGGCCTAGGTAGTGGATTAGGTGCAGGTGCTAGCTTGAGCATGACAGAGGATGCTTCATCTCTAACTACCTGCTTTGCAGAAGCCTATAAGTCTATTCGAGACTTCATATTAGTCTGCTACTGGTAGTCTTCAATTCTATGGGCAATGGAAAAGAGATTGCCGAAGACAGTGGTGCACTCCACTGGTATGAGTGGTGTTTGCAGCTCATCTCGAAGGTTATCAATGCATATGGAAAACATCTCATCTTGGGGCATTGGAATGTTCAGAGAGTATTTCAGACCCTTCCATCTGGCGATGAAATATGAGACCCTATCATTCTCTCTCTGTTTGCAATTCATGAGGTCGCTGACCGTTGTTATAGGCAGCGTTGAGTTAAAGTGGAACAGGAACTACTACCGAAGGTATTCTAAGCTTTTTATTGACTGAGCTAGTAGATTCGTATACCATACGAAGGAAGATCCTTACAAGGCCCGCACGAAGCATCTGAGTTTCACTTCTTCTTCTTGTTCCAGAGTTCCCATCATAGGGTCTCAATAAGACGCGTAGTGCATCAAATTCTATTTCGAATTTCCTGATCCATTGAAAATAGGGAATATAGGGCTCCCAAAATTGGGTGGAGGAGGAGTGTTGCTCACCCAATCTAGGTAAGGATATCTCTCTGGCTATACTGGAGTGCGTCGACCTTATACTGCTTCCAATCGAGCCATTATTTCATCGATGGTGTTGGCAAGACCCTGGTTTACATCCTGTTGAACCCGGTCTTGGGCAGGTGTAGCCTGAGGCATTGCTTGAAGATCAAGCTCAGTCGGCACCAAGGGTGAATATGTCATTTGTGATGCCTTCAGATGGTTCAGAAATACTTTCTCTGGTTTCTTCTTGAGTGGAGGGAATTCTTGGTATTCATCTGAATCCATGTTCAGGTAGTTAGACGGGTCAGGCGCCGCATTGGGCGGGGGCCCTGACCGCGCTTCATTTTTCGGGGCATGCCTTAGTCTTTGAGATTCACTTTCTGGGAGTACAAGGTGTGGCCCTTCATGGTAAGCACTTTCAATAAGATGGTTCCTCTGGAGTAGCTCGGTGTTAAGTCGCCTCAGTTCTTTCATTTACTCTTCCTGTCATGAGAATATCTCTTCGAGAATAAGTGGATCGTTTTTATCAAGATAAGAAGGTGGGTTATGGGTAACCATTCCTTTTTTCTTATCCTTGTTGGAAGCTCACAGGGTAAGGGGAGGGGGGTTAGCGGGAGGGGTGTCCATATTTAGGATGACCCTCTGGTTCCGGGTGTGCACACCTAATGGTTTGTTGTGAATCACAGCCTGAACGGAACTGTCTTCTCCCGATCCATCCGTATTTTCATCATCTTTGGTGTCACCCATGGGGTTAACCTCTATGGCGTTGATGGATTCATATCATGGGGTGTAGGAGATGTCATCTTCCAAATAGTAATAGGATCTCTTGTGCCTTTTAATGGTCTTCCCTTTCCAGTCCCTGGATTTCTTTCGGACTCCTTGATGAAGGGTGACGCAGAGAGTTCTTTGGTGCGACCTTAAGGTACACCTCCCTCTTGATGGGGATGATGATTCAAAGGAAAGGATAGGGCATGAACCTTCTATACTAACTGCCCTCCTTAGACGAGAGAATACTGATTCTCGTGGGGGAGGTTGTTGTTTAGGTGGTAAAAATGCCCCCAGCCTTGAGGACTGGGGTTGTCTCTATTCCTTGGACATTGAGCCTCTTCCCATTTTTATTGGTCTTATGGGGGAATTTGTTGTTAAAAATTCTCCCATCCCTTTAGGCTAGGGTTGAACCTGGATTGCGGCGGTGGCTGCTACTATCACTACCTTCTTGATCGCGTGTGCCCCCATTCGGGGGTGAACTGGATCTGATGTTGAGTTCATCTATGAATCAATCCCCTCTAGGGAGGCTAGAAATGACTGCTTATTGGCCTCTCTTAGGCGAGAGGCCTATTGTATGCTTTTGGTGGCCTGATTCCGGAATTTTTGAATGGCGTGTTCATGTCGGGCCTAACGCTTCTGGAACTTACTCAAGGCCTGTCTCTATTGGGTGTGTCGCCATTCCTGAATATGGACCCCACTTGATTTCTTCCTTGATGTGATTATGTTGCAAGACATTATGTCGAACAGGTTCTTCTGGTTGGGAAGTAGAGTGAAATGCAGAGCTCCATGTGCTCCCCATCCTCTGATATGGACTCCCTTCAGGGCGTCACTAATGAGGTGGCGCAGCTAGTGCAGCGCAGGGAGGCAGGATAACTCACTGTTTTCTTTACGCCTCTCAGGTCGCAGTTATCGCGCCAAAGGAAGAGCTCCCAGGTCGATGTGACACAGGAGGTCTCCTATTGTCTTAACATGGTCTACATACCCATTTTAGGGCAGGAAGCTTGATTTCATCCAGCTGAGGGTTGTCCATATATAGGAGCAGATGTCATGCACACATTCTTCAGACAATTTTATGGGTATGTTGAATTGAGAGGTGGTCGTGGGCCAATCCATAACTGGTACATCATCTCTAGACAGTCATTTCCTCAGGTGCAACATGTTGGAACACTCCTCCACTTGTGATTCCTCTACCTGGTCAACCGAAATGAGATGCTCACTGATGGTTTGGTGGGAGGCAGTGGGACCGGTAGGTGTTGAATTATCATGTGGGAGATTCCGAGGTGGTTCAGAAGATGAACGTGGCCCCGGACTGCCTCCTAATTAAAGAAGGGTTTTGTTGGCGACTAGCTGGGAATCAGGCATGCTTGATCACATCCTTCTAATTTCCTCAGCATATGAGGGCTTTTCTGTGCTTGATTCGGCAGGGGAGTACCTTCCTGTCGATATGATATGTCACTGCGGGGAGGACCTTTGCAATAACTACCATCATGGTGAGGAAGACCATCATGGTTTGACGTTAGATGTGTATCCTAGGGAGGACCTTCAAGACACACTGCAACAAGGGGAGGACCTTCTTGTTGTTTGGGGCCATTACGGGGAGGACCTTCGCAATGGCAGTTGTGGTGGCAAGGACTACCATCACTGCTGCCACAGGGAGAATGTTTGCAGGGTACACCCTGGGGAGGGCCTTAAGAATGTACCCAACGGGGGGAGGGCCTTCTCGTTTCTTGACGTCTCTATGGGGAGGACCTCCGTTATAAGAGTGGCGAAAACTACCATCGTGATCTGATGCATGGCTGCACGGAGTGTCATTGCAACGTAACCACTGGGGAGGACCTTTAGGGCTGGCCACGACAAGGGGAGGGCCATCTTGTCGTGATGAGACATCACTGCGGGGAGGGACTCTGTAGTTGCGACTATGATAGTGAGGACTACTATCATAATCTGTGGTCCCACTACACGGAGAGTGTTTGCAGCGTATACCCCAGGGAGGGCCTTTAGGGTGGACCACAACAAGTGGAGGGCCTTCTTACTACTCGATCTTCTGGTCACACGGAGGGCTTCCGTGACTCGCATAAAAAGAGAAGCTCTCATGATCAATCGTTATATGCCAATGGGGGAGGGCCCCGCGGGTGCTCTGGGGAGGACCTTCAGAGGTGCTGGTAGCGACATTGCAGGGAGGACCTTCACAACTGGTACTGCCACTCCCATAATATGATAATGGGTGGGCAGGGTTCTGAGCCTTCAATATGTGCTTAGTGGTATTGGGAACCCCATCTTCCAGTAGAGCGGAGTCCTAAACCCACTCTTTATTTTTCGAATACCTTCAGTGTGTTCGAGGCACTTTCTTGTGGGCAGCGGGGACCGTCTACTGTTTATAACGGCCGTCACCTTTGGTTCCCTTTCTAATTGGGTCTCCTGTTGCTGACGGGATATTCTGAAGAACATCTTTACTTTTATAAGGGATATATTCCTACTCTAGAGCATCTACCGTGATGGACAGGTGTCCCCCAGTTGTAACGAGTGAATATGCTCAATTCAGTTTCCCTTATGTCGTGGAATATAGCCGACGACCCTCCTCGGTGGAAGTAGGGATGCAGATCTGCTCCGAGGTGTCTATCTCATCTCTTAGATGAGTCGCCTCAATTGGGGATATGGGATCACGGGCCCGAGTCATTGCTATTTCCGCTGATGAAATTACATTCTAGCAAGTCTGCAAGATATGATCTGGGATCAATACCTTCTCCTCCATCATTTCCAGGATATGCATAGAGACATCTTTGGCTGGAACGGGTATGGAGTCCCATTCTGGAATTGGAGGAGGAATATCCTGCTCTGGTCCTCTACTGGCTAGTGGGTACTGACAATTCTCCTGTGTCTGGGTAGGTGAACGAGTCTTCCCCTATGCCGGGATATTCCGTTCTATCTCTCCCTTTTCCGCCACATCTGGATGGTGGACTTTACTTGCATCTGTAGGGATCTGGCCCTGCATATGTTGTTTCCCCACCGTATCAAGTTGGTGGCATTTTCAGGCATAGAGACGTGCCCACCTCTTAATTGCCACCACATTTCGGTTGCAGGCTTTGTTGATCGCCCCCACATCGGGATGGTAGGCATCAAGAGCATCTGATAAGAGCTAGTCCTATAGGTGCTGGGTTGCCACCACGTCTAGTTATTGGGCTTCATAACCCTAGGTAGGGAGAAGTGTCTACTGGGTAGGTGTCATCCTGTGTGAGTTATGGGATTGATGAAGCTCAGCGGGGATGTGCGCCTGCTCATATGATGTCGCCATGTCTAGATGGTAGACTTTAGAGGAGAGGACAGGTGTTTGTGCATGCTCGCAATACGTCTCCATGACTGGGCAGTGGAGCTCCTCCTCAGGGACAAGGGTGATGACCAGTTCCTGGTTGTACATTCACCGCCCTCGTCAGGCGGTCTGAGGGGTCGAATCTCGAGGAGCATGGGCCTGGATCCTCAGGGTGACATCCCACTTAGCGTGAGGATATTGAGTCATGACATAATCACGATGACGTCTTTCGGCAGGGGCCTTGGAGTGGAACCCCCATTCAGCAGGGATGAAGTCCTCGGTGTCGACCTCATCTTGCTCCCTAAGATAAGGGAGGTACGCGTTGTCTCATTCTGGGGATAAACTCCCAAAATGGTTTGAGACGTCAACAGGAACTATCTGGATGTGCATTCGTGGCCGCTGCTGGGAAGGCGACTAGTGGGTCTTGGTGGATTGGAGGGCGTGCATGGCTGCCTCCACCATCGGAAGAGTACTGGTCAAGTGGTACTCTCGGATCAACGCATCCAAGACCCAACGTTGAATATGATGAGTAGTTGACGGGGTCCTTCGTTGGTGAGGATGTTCGGTCATTGTGTTGCTTGAAGTACGTGTCTGTGAGTTCCTCCGTGATGCCATTGGATCAAAGGGAACTCTGATTGGAACCTGTAAAATATTTTAACAAATACAAACAGGGAACCCGTTAAAGCAGCATCTCATAATCCCATGTATAATTAATGACCTTTCTCGGCCCTCCTTGTGAGTATAAGGGGGCACTGAGTGGGGATAGGTTAAATTTTTCATGCTTTGTTAAAGATTCACGTTGTGTTCACCATTTTTGTTTCAACCTGGGGTGGTGGGAAGATGTGTGTTGCCCGACAGTTGATTAGGGAAAGTTGGTTTATGCTTAATCACTCATATCAAGTTCATTGTTTTCGTTTCAAAATGCCCAACAGTTCCATATCAAATGATACGTGGACCTGCTTTCCAAAGGCAGGCGTTCGCTGGGTGATTTGGCTAGTGTTGCTTAAGAACTCACATTGGTCAAGAGGATGGGAAGTCGGGCTCATCGCACCATTTTGGGGGGAATTATTGCCTGTTTTGGGGCTCTCTTGTAGATTTAAGATGTATTCATATGTTCACGAATCTTTGGTTTATACCCAAGAATAGTATCCGCGGATTACTCCTGGTTGGAAATGGTCAGCTGAACGTAGGGATTCCGAATCATTTATGCCTGAGGTTTACCATCCCTCATTGGATTAATGACTCCGAGGAGTTTGGACTCATTGAGACGAAACTTGTTTTAAGCCTCATAACTAGGCGCTCTTGAGTTTATTGTCATCCAGGGGAAACATATAAGGACTTGAGCATTTGGATCGAACTCGTGATATGGGCTTCCTACGTATCCTCGTGAGAGGAATCGGAATCCACGTAGTTCAGTGCCACTTGATGGGACACATAACCTTTTACGGTTGTGCGACAAGGAACCAACCATATAGTTTAACGTCATGTGATAAGGAGTTCCGGGAAAGATATGCCCGGTCAAAGTTGGTGCGGGACTTACGCCGAAGCGGCCCAGAAGACCCAAGGGAAGCGATTTCCTGGGTCCAGATACGGTCCTGTAGGGGTCATGAGGACATGGTCTAAAAGTGACAGATGTGTATCAGAATTAGATATCGAGATTACATCTCGGGGAGGTTCCCTACATATCTTGGTTGTTCGGGGATCAAAGTCCACGTAGTTCTGGGAGATTAGGGCTTACACATGAGATTTTCATGTTCTTGGGATTGAACCTCGGGGTGGCTTCCTATGTACCCTGGTTAAGAGACAGGGATCAAAACCCATATAGTTCATTCTGAGGGGAATTATTGTGCAGACTTCATGACCATAACAAATCTCTATGCCCACGCGAGTCATGCTCGGTGTGAGAAACAAAAGAATGTGACAGACTTGGCAAGCCTTGCACATTCTTCCTACCGAGGGAAGGGGTGGAAGACAATGATTGGAGGATAAGGTTAAGACCACTAGAATCTCCTTATCAATGATGTTGGGGGAAGGTAGAAGTCGCGCAACAGAGCAATAAACCTTCCTGATGAGAGGGGAAGGGCCATTGGCTTCCAGTGAGGAAGGTGTGGGGCTTACTTCAAGAGGGATGCTCAGCCACTCCTAGGAGAGGGGAGGAGTGATCACCGCTGGTGCTCGTCAAAAGGAAACACGAGTGGGGTCCCTCAATCCTAGAAAGTGGAGAGGCAGAAAGGGAACTCTCGGGCTCAGACCCTACACTACCGTGGGACTGTGAACCCAAGAATGCTCTGGGAACCCACTAACGGGCCGGGGCAACCCCTTTGTCCTCGCCTACTGTGGGTATGTGAACACAAAGTGGCGCGCTGATGCGCCTAAAGGTTTCATCATATGGGTATGGTGGCATCGGTAGAGGCCTTGGATCGGGGCCAATGAATAGGCCAATGAAGGGATTGGGAAGGATCGGGACAGATTGGAAGGGTTCCATCTGGCTCAAGGAATAGGAACACCAAAAGAGCTAGCGGGCCAGTGAGTGCATGACGAGTGGCACCCTTCGCATAGGGGGGTGCTATGTGGCTGGAGAGGCCATCCACATAAATGGGTGGTACATGGACTGCCTTTCATCCCGCGTAATAGGGCGGTACGCGGCTTCAGGTTTGGCCCGCGTACCAGGTTGGTATGCGGTGGAGTCCGCGCAAGCAGCGGTGGCTAGGGGCGACACCGGTCGGGGGTTCGCCTGTCAGGGCATCGCCCGGGTAGGAGGGTGCTACGCGGTGCTTCAGATAGAAAGAGGGGAATAAACTCCCTAGTCTGCGGAGAGTACATCTGCGGAGGGGCCATGGCTCGCAGTTTTTTTCTTTTATTTTATGTTTACTGTTTACTAATTTTTTATACGTTTTTCCAGTTCCTTATTAATTCGTTTCCAGTTTCATACCTGTTCTGGTTCGCAAATTGGAACATCGTTGTTCGTTAAATCCTATGCTCCTTCCTTCGGAATCCTACCACCCGAATCTGATCTCCCTTTATTCTCCCCCTCGATGCCCTTTTATAGAGGGGGGAAAGAGATGTATATGTGGTCGTCCGACACCTTTTGCGGAGGACCATGACCGAAATCCCGGTTTTCAGATTACTTGGTCAATCCGCAACCTGAGGGGGGCACTGAATGCACCTCTCCTATGAACCAAATCAGTTCAGGGGTGCTTTGCAGCCACGCAAGGCTCTGCCTCTATTCCATGAATGACAGCGCATGCGGTCTGGACCGGTATGCGTGTTTTGCGGCTGGGGCGGTTCGTGATGGTGGACCGGCCTGGTGCCCACCCTACTTCGCACCCATTGAGTGGTTCCTGCCTCTATTTCATGAACGATGTTGGTCCACAGAGGGGGCAGCTCGCTGAACCGGCCATGTACCATCAATGTTGGACCGGTACATGGACCGGTCGGTCCTTTTCCAATCTTGAGTATTCTCTATATTTTCGTCCAATTATTTGAGGGAAATTGGGTAGAATATTTTCTCAAAATAAGGGGATTCCCATTCTCCTTTTCAAAATTTTCAGGACCCTACAAATGCCCCCCTTTGGAATGGGGTCTGATTGGAATGAAGAGGAGGCTATTCCGATGAAGAGTGGTCCTGAAAATCGATGAGTGATTGGACAATGCTCTAAATTTTTCCTGATCCAAGGGATTCATCAAGCACAGTTCAAATTTTTCTAAGGTCACCCTTTTTGGGTTTTCGGCCTAACAGGACTTCCGCCTCTTTTTGTGAGCGGTTTAAAGTCCCACCAACAAGACTATCATTACTGATGTTTTAGGTCAGATAGATTTGACCAGATATGGTGGGGCGAGGGACCCAACAAGGTTTGGTTGATTAAAATATGTCTCAATACCTTTCAGACGCATGTGGGGGGAACATGTTTAGATTTGAACAACATGCAGGGCATTTCAAAGGCATGGGAGCCGTATTGGCATGTAGAGGTAGGAAAAGAATCACCTAAGGAAGACTTGCCTTTGTTAGATGGTCCAGGGGTGATCAATATGCAGAACCGTTAAGGGAATGGTATGCATAGTCATACAAATGTGTCCTTAAGTTGATGACTGTCAATTTCCGATGGCCTGAGGAGTTCATGGAAGTCCAGATTATTAAAACCACCATGGGTGGCTTGGAGAATCATGAAAACCACAAGGGTGGCTCGGAAAGGGTATGTGACGTCTGAAAGGGTTTGGGAACATCTATACTAACCAGGAGTGTGGATGAAGGGTCCCTATCCTACGATTTTAGCTAGCGTGAAGGATGGTTGGAACTTGACGCAATTTAAAGTCATGCAGCTGGGACCTTCATTAAAATGGAACGGATTTTCCTAGTTCTTGGTAAACTTCATCTTAGAGTGTTTCCAAATCCCCGGATGGACATTGGGGCTCAGAGGCCAAGAGGCGTACCGATAGAATCATTGCCTAAGGAAATATGGCCTTTGGTAGATGGGCCAGGGGCTATCAATATGCAGAGCCACTGAGGGCATGGTATGCATATTCATGCAACGGTTTCCGTAGTTCAATGATTGTATTCTCCTGATAGCTGATAAATTTCGGGGAAGTTGATATTTGGGAACACCAGGGGTGTCTTACAAGATTTAGGATTTTTTTGGGTACATAGTGTGATTCATGAATAGAGGGTGCCTGGATATGGGAGAAACATCTAGGATAAATTTCACCAGAATGGGTAAAGTCATCCCTTCTCATGCTGGTGTGAGATGATGGTTTGTGTAGGTCTATCCCGTGCAGTGAGGGACAGAGGAAAGCCTTTATTCCTAACTGAACCCATAACAGGTTTGACCATGCAGTTTAACATCATGCGGTAAGGATGGAGGGCATTTCAAATTCTGTGTAGTTTAACGTCATGCGGTAAGGATGGATTCCATGCAGTTTAACATCATGCAGTAAAGACATGGAGCATTATTAAAGATATTGTACAGTTTAACGTCTTTCAGTGAGGATTGGGGGCATTTTTTTAATCTGTGGACATACTTGTAGTTAGAGGCATTTCCCTAGATGTTTAATACTTGGTCTTTGCATCTTCACACCGAGTGGAAAAGACATGTTATGTGCAGTTTTAATCATCCTGCGGTAAGGACGTAGTTGTAAAGGCCACTCTAGATTAGAATTTAACCAGTCTCGAATATCTCGGCATGTCCAAGATGCGGAGAGGGGTTGATGGTGTAACCCATGGTTCCGGGGCTACTTGGATTAGGAGAGAAGATATGGGGGCTATGAGGCCGGTAAGCATATGGGGCTAGGAAGAGTGTTGCCTGAGGAAATCCTACCTTTTGTAGACGGGCCAGGGGCTATCAATATGTAGATCTTCTAAGGGCATGGCATGCATATTCATACAAAGGTGTCCACGTGTCAATAAATTTCTACTTCTGATGGAAATGGGTGGTTATGAAGATCTGCAATTGTCCGGGCCATGAATTCTATCATTTGGTAAGGAAATATCTGGACATGTTGAGGATGTTCGTCCCTGGTTTCTGTTAAAACACCAAGACTTCACTAAACTGATTTATCTTGCACATGGGGTTTACCTTTACTCCAGGCAGTTTAACGTCGTGCGGGAAGGAATAAATACTCTTAGTTTAACGGTCATAGAGTTCGGACCATTGGGTGAGTATTTCTATAATCACCCAGAGGGAAATTGAGTTAGGATGCTCTGGTATACTCTAAAAAATTGTGGGGGAATGGCGGTTTAAACTTTAACTATGGGGTTTCTCGGATTAGAATATATGGTATGGGGGCTCTGTGGCCGGTCAGCGTAGGGAGATAGGAAGAGCATCGCCTGAGGAAATCTTGCCTTTGGTAGATGGTCCAGGGGCTATCAATATGCAGATCCGCTGAGGGCATGGTACGCATAGTCATGAAAATGTGTCCAAGGGTCGATGACTTTCAACTTCCGATGGACCTGGGTGGTTATGAATATCTGTAATTATCTGAGTCGTGGAGTCTGAAGTATGGAGAGGATGCATCCAAATTCACAAGGAATATTCCCATCCCATTTTTCCATATATCAGGGGAGGGTCGCGACAAAGTTTGTGTAGTTTAACGTCATGTGGTGAGGATGAATTCCGTGAAGTTTTAACGTCGTGTGGTGAGGATTAAGATGAACTGACATGAAAAGGGGATTCCATGCAGTTTAACGTCATGAGGTAAGGATGAGGTGTATATATACCTGTGTTTTCTTTCATCGGTGTATGGGCAATGACATAAGATCACATCATCACTACGTATCCTATGAGGGAAGGAATCAAGCTACACGTAGTTCTTTTGGGGAATACACCCCATGTAGGTCTAGTCTATACAGGGGAAAGGGGGAAGAAAATATTATCTGTGTAGTTTAACGTCGTGCAGTCAGGATGAGGAATACACCCCGTGAAGGTCTGGTCCTTACATGGAGGAAAGGGGTATTTTTAACTTCATTTGGGTTGGTTGGGACAGGGTGTGGAATTCTAGCATAAATACGTATCCTGCGAGGGCAGTAATCAAGCCATACGCAGTTCCTTAGAAGATAATACACCTCGTGCAGGTCTGGTCCGCACACGGGGGGAAAAGAGAATTTTTAATCTTCATTCGAGGGTGGTTGGGCAAGGATGGGGGGACCTGGCGTTGCTACGTATCCAGCAAAGGTGGGAACCATGCCGTATATAGTGTCTCTGAAAGGGATACACCCCATATAGGGTTGGTCCATACACGGGGGGAAAAATCACTTTAACTTTATTTGGGGATAGCTGGGCCAGGATACAGAATCCTGGCGTCGCTACATATCCTTCAAGGGCAGGAATCAAGCCATATGTAGTTTTCTGAAATCTGTGTAGTTTAACATCGTGCGGTGAGGATGAAATACTCTTATTTTAGGGTAATATAGTTAGGACCATTGGGGCTTGGCAGTTTAACGTCCTGCAGCTCGGACAATAGGCACTTGGTAGTTTAACATCCTACAGCTCGGATGATAGGCGCTTGGCAGTTCAACGTCCTGTAGCTCAAATGATAACTACTTTTGGTTATGTGAAATACTTCTACCAAAATCTCGCATTCGTAGTAGCGGTAGTGAATTGACCGTCCATGGAGATCAGATAATATGCTACATTGGAGTAGACCTTATGAATAACATATGGTCCCTCCCAATTGGGATCTAGCTTTGGAGGTTTCTTTCCAGGTATCATTGGGGTCTGGAGGACCAACACCAATTCTCCTTCCATGAATGACCGAAGACGAACCTTTTTATTGAAGGCTCGTGCAATCTGATTCTGATATACTTCCAAATGGTGAAAAGTGTGAAACCACTTCTCATCCAGTTGTTCCAATTCACCTAGCCATTTTTCTGATTTATCATCATTGGATAACTGATCACAAATGGAAACACGGAGCGAGGGAAATTGGAGCTAAATGGGAAGGACCACTTCTATTCCGTATACTAATGAGTATGGAGAAGCCCGAGTAGCGGTGCAGATTGTGGTTCGATAAGCCCACAATGCATGAAAAAGTTTATCCGGCCATGATTTCTTGTCTTTGTCCACCATTTTATGGATAATGTTGGACAAGGTATTGTTGAAAGCCTCTATCTATCTGTTATCTGCTGTGTGGTAGCGGGATGAGTGGTTAGCCTTGATACCATATTCTTGGTACAATTTCTCTAATTCAGCATAGCAGATGTTGGTGCCGTTATTCCTCAGTATGGTATGAGGGATGCCAAATCTAGTGATGATATTGGCCTCCACAAAGCTGACAATGTTTCTTGCCCCGACTTCTTTGAGGGGTACTTCTTCTGCCCATTTGGAAAAGAAGTCGGTTGCTGTGAGGATATACTTCAATTGTTTTTCTTTGGCGGGAGGATATGGTCTCATGATGTCCATTCCCCATATGGAAAATGGACAGGAGTACAGAGCCTGATGAAGTAACTCTGGGGGATGTTGAATGAAGTTGGCATGAATTTGGAAATAATGAAACTTTGCAGTAAAGTGCTCACAATCTCGTTCCATGGTGGGCTAATATTACCCAAGCCTTCGAACCTGATGGGAATGCTTAGACCTTGACTGATGTGCTCCACATACTCCGTCATGTACTTCATTCAGGATGGTAGCAGTTTCCTCCCCATCAATGAATCTGAGGAGAACTCCATCGAGGCCTCGTTTGTAGAGGACCTCATGCTAACCTGTGCCACCATATAGGACAAATTTTATTTCCCTTGTCTTTATTTTCTCTCGTTTATCCCTATCTGATGGAAGTTCTCCCCTTTGAAGGTAGTTTGAAATGGGGGTCATCTAGCCAGTGGCAGGAGCATATGGATTAGGGACAGGAATGAATTCGTTGATTTCTTCCGTCTTAGTCTAAACATATGGCAAGACCATTCGACAATGATCAATACTGATAAGTGTTTCATCCTGGTCTGGTTCAGCTAGGGTTGTGGCCATATTAGCTAATGCATCGGCCTGAGCATTCTGAGACTGGAGAATATAGGTCAATGTTGGTTTGGTGGATAATTATTCCATTAACCCTCAGAAATGATAAAACAGGGGAATCATCTCCTCTTTTTTAATATCATAGTCACCATTGACTTACTTGATGATCAGTTATGAGTCACCTTTCACCTTAAGGTGTTGTACTTGTTCCTGGAGTGCGAGCTCTAGGCCTGCAATGAGGGCTTGATACTCTGCCTCATTGTTCGTACATCTCTCTAACAGGAGGAAGGAATATGGAAGGACTACCTTTTCTGGGGACATGAGTATGATCCCCAAACCCACCTTGTTAAATTTGGGATCATCCATCATCTTCCCGATCAGGCTTCGAGATGCACCGTCGAAGTACATTTCCTATGTTGGGAACTCCCCTTGAACGGGGAGGATGTATTCATCAGGTATCTCGACGTCTGGTGCGGTGGTCCCTATCGAGGGGTGTTCTTCCATAAAATATGCTAATTCCTAGCCTTTTATGGCTTTTTGAGGCACAAACCAGATGTCAAACTGTTGCAGGATGACTGCCCATTGGGATAGGTTCCCGGTCAGTATCGGACGGCTGAGGATGTACTTGAGTGAATTACTATGTGAGACCAAATGGACTTCATGATGCTTTAGATAATGTATCAATTTTTGACCTACAAAGACCGAGGCCAACCAACACTTTTCGATGTTTGGGTATCGATTTTTAGCATCGATCATGGTTCGACTGAGGTAATAGAGACGGTTCTCACTATCGACGTTGTTTTTCTGTGCGAGGAAGGCTCCTAGTGACCGCTCTATGGCTATCATGTATAGGATCAGAGGTCTTCCTTCAACCGGGGGCATGAGCACCGGTGGACTTAAGAGGTACTTCTTTAGGCTGTTTAATGCCTCTTGTAAATCATCTATCCATTGGTATTTAACCCCCTTTTTCATTAACCTGGTGAAGGGAAAACATTTGTCTGCCAGGTTAGCTATGAACCGCCTAATGTAGGCGAGGTGTCCTTGGAATCCTCTCAACTCAGTGAGATTGTGGGGAGGTGGTAAACCATGGATAGAATTTGTCTTTTCAGGGTTGACTTCGATGGCATGATGACGTACGATGAAGCCAAGGAATTTCCCTGAGGTGACCCTGAAGGCGCATTTCAAGAGGTTCATCTTCAGGCTATGTTGTCGAAGTTTGTTGAAGACAGTTTCAAGGTCTGATAGGTGATCTGAGCACTATCTGGACTTGACCACTATGTCCTCCATTTAGCATTTGACGAATCTCCCTAGGAATGGTTTAAAGATACGCTGCATGGCACATTGATATGTAGTGCTAGTGTTCTTAAGACTAAAGGGCATGACCCTATAACAAAATACTCCTTGAGGGGCCCTGAAGGCATTGTCTTCTTCGTCTTCTCGGGCCATCCTTATTTTATTATACCCAAAATAACCATCCATTAAGTAGAGAGCCACATACCTGACCATTCTGTCGATTAATAACTCGATGATCAGGACTGGAAAATCATCTTTCGGACAATGTCGATTGAGATAACTGAAATCGATGCAGACTCGGATTTGTCCGTTCTTTTTCTTGACAGGGACAATGTTGGCTAGCCAGATGGGGTATTGGACCTCCTTAATGAAGCCTGATTTAATAATATTATCGACTTAAGCCTCTATTTTAGCAGCATGTGTGGGTCGTGTCCTACTGGTGACTTTTTTATAGCCCCGGTGGTCTTCTAGTAGACCTAAGTGGTGCGTCGCCACTTCGAGATTGAGTCCTGGCATTTCTGTGTAATTTCAGGAAAAAACAACTCAATGTTGCTTTAGGAAAGAGGTATATACCTCGTGGTCCTCGGGAGACATTGATGTACTAATGAGAGTGGGCCTCGGATCCTCCTCATTACCCAGGATTATTTCCCTGATCTCGTCCACAGTGGTGGAGATACCTTCCTCAAATGTGGGAGGTGCATCCCTGAGATCTTCCTCCTCTTCTTCCCCCAAATTCTTATATTCTTGATCTTGTGGGGGGAGAGTTCTTAGCATGGGATCTTGGGAGTCTGTAGGTGAGGCATTGTGGACATCCTCGCTCAAGTATTCTCCCCCAAATTGAGGGTTAGCAGGCATTTCTGCGTTTTCACGCTCGGACGTTATGGCTAAAGTCATGAGGACATCTGAGTGTGTGTCTGGGCTTGAACCCCTTCTCTCAACATGGTTGATGGGAAGTACATATTCTCCAACAAGATGCTTGAGGGGGTCATCAGGAACCATTTCCAAACCATTTGAAGTGAGGATCTAGTTGATACCATCGACCGAAGGCTTCTTCTTCTTTTTCTCATAAAACCCGACGTCAATGTAGTGTTACTTGGAGAACTTGAAAGGGGCCTTGTTAGCGTGAAATGTTCCACCTTATCCATTGACGCAATACTTAATACACTGGTGGTAGGATGAAGGAATGACCATGTGCTTATGGAGCCACTGCCTTCCCAGTAGGGCATTGAATGCTTTGTTCTACCAGACCACCAGGAATTCCGAGTAGGCCACAAATTTGTCAAAATGGGTTTTTAGATTGATGTGTCCCATTGGCTTCTGTTCACTCATGTCGTAATCCAACAGATTTGTGCCTGAGGGTATTAGATCATCCTCAATACATCCCAACTTACGAAATATCCATAGGGGAAGGAGTTCAACTCCAGAGCCGTTGTCAATAAATACTTTTTGGATTTCAACATCATTTAGTGTACCAGAAACATATAGTGGTTTAATTTTTCCTTGCATGATGGAATCTTCATCCAGATCAGTGAAGGAAATAATCGTATTGCATTTAGACGGTCTAGTCTCTGTCCGGTAAATCTCGGTGGTGGCCACCTTGGTTTGAAACTCCTAAGGGCTAAGCAAGGCCTCTATAAGTGCTTCCCTGAGATCTACTGACAAGCTGAGGGCATTCAAGATTGACAGTTTGGATGGTACTGACACCAGCTACTTAAGGATATCGTATTTCTGCTCCAGTGGCCGACGCTTCTCCATTGGCGGGAGATTTTTAGTAGGCACTTTGGGAGAGAGAGTATGTGACGAGGAGGGACCAGTCATGGGGTCAGATGGTGACGGTGTTCCCATGTTCTGGGGACTCAGCCCGGCTGGCCTGTTTGTGTGCACTAGGCATCTAGACACTTTCTCCTCCTCTGATGGGTATCGTAGAATGATGGGGCCATAGTGGCTTCTTGTGAAGGTGTATGGATATTCTTTCTCCTGCTGAGTCCGTTGAAGGTATCTCCCATGATCTTCAGTGATATTAACAGTTTGGGCTGGGGTAAAACCATAGGGTTGGTTTTGACCATGACTGTGCCGCCCTAGTATCCCTTGCTTTGTGATTCCTCATCCCGACTCCTCATGTTGGGAACTTGGTCTCATAACCATATCCTTCGCCAGGGAACGATTCCATTAGATGGAAGATATTGAAGGAACCAAATATTAGATCCTCGTCTTATGACAGGTCAACCTGGTCGGTTGTCTCTGATGGTGCCATTTGGTGGGTCGGTGCATGTGGCGCCTAGTTTGGGGGCATAAAATCTGATTGTTTCAGGGCTAACTTCGGCCTCATTGCAGACTGCTCCTCTTGCGCTTGTCTCCTCCCTTTTCAATTATTCCTTGATGACCGGCTCATGGAGGGTTTTGAGGCTGATATTGTTGGCTGTTCGGCATTAGTGGTTGTTGGTGGAAACACTGGCTACTGTAGTTGAGCTCAGAGTATGACCTGAGCTCGATTAATAGTCTTTCGAGTCATCCAATAATCCAATTTCTTCACCTTCTTACCAGTGACTTCCTGCCACCCCTCCCCTTTGTCGGAGTCGGTGGTAGAAATATATGTCACATGTGTTGGGGGTGGTCCCAGCTCGACCTGCCCGGATTCTACCATCCGTTGCAGGAGGTATTTAAAGACGAATCATTCCCAGATATTGTGCCCCAACATTCAATGGTAGGTACAATAATCTGGCCTATCATCGCGGATGACTTCTTCGGGCTTTCTTGGCTCTCAGAGGTGGAGCAAATTGCAATTCATGGCAGTGATGAAGTAGCCGTAGACTTGGTCCTCTCAGATGGGGTATACTTTGTGTCTTCATTCCTCAAACTAGTTCCGCTTCAATCCTCTCTATTCGTCCCACTTGGGCGGAGACATCCAATGATATACAACGGTCCCTTGATGATTTGGTGGAGGCCTAGTTGGTGGAGCAGGCACAGGGGATGGCTTGAGTATGAAAGAGGACGCTTTGGCTCTAACTGCCCTCTTTGTAGGAGCCTGTGAGGCTATTCGGGTCTTCTGATTTGTCCGCTACAGGGAGTCTTCAATTCTCTGTGCAATGGTAGAGAGATTGTAGAAGCTATTGGTTCACTCCACTAGTATGAGTGGTATTCACAGCTCATCTCAAAGGTTATCGATTCATATGGAAAGCATCTCATCTTGTGCATTGGTATATTCAGAGAGTAGGTCAAACCCTTACATCTGGCAATGAAATTTGAGACACTCTATTTCTCCCTCTATTTTCAATTCATGAGGTCGCTAACCATTGTTTTAGGCAGCTTTGAGCTGAAGTGGATCAAGAACTGTTGTCGAAGGTCTTCCCAGCTTTTTATTGACTGAGCTGGCAGATTCATATACTAGAGAATGGAAAATCCTTACAAGGTCCGCATGAAGCATATTAGTTTCACTGCTTCTTGTTGCTCTGGAGTTCCCATCATAGGGTCTCAATAATATGCGTAGTGCATCAAATGGTGTTCCAGATCACCGGATCCATTGAAAATAGGGAATAAAGGGCTCCCAAAATTGGGTGGAGGAGGCATGTTGCTCACCCAATCTGGGTAGCGCTTTCGTTCTGGCTGTACCGGAGCGCGTCGACCTTCTATTGCTTCTAATCGAGAAGTTAGTGCCTCGATGGTGTTAGAGAGACCCTGGTTTACATTCTATTGGTCCCGGTCTTGGGCAGGTGTAGCCGGAGGCATTACTTGAGGATCCGGCTTGGCCGATACCTAGGGTGCATATGCCATTTGTGATACCTTCGTAGGGTTCAGACGTACTCGCTCTGTTGACTTCATGAGTGGAGGGAAGTCTTGGTATTCATCTGAATCCATGTTCAGGTAGTTGGACGGGTCGGGCGCCGCATTGGGCGGGGGCCCTTACCGTGCTTCGTTTGCTGGGGCAGACCTTGGTCTTTGAGGTTCACTTGCTGGGAGTGCAAGGTGTGGCTCTTCTTGGGAAGCGATTTCAATAAGACAGTTCCTCTGGAGTAGCTCGACGTTAAGCAGCCTCAGTTCTGTCATTTACATATTCTATCGAGTGAATCTCTCTTCGAGCATAAGTGGCTCATTTTTATCGAGAGATTGAGGTGGGTTAAGGGTAACCAGTCCTTTGTTCTTATCCTTGTTGGAAGCTCGCAGGGTAAGCGGAGGGGGTTTAGCTGGAGGGGCGGCCATATTTAGGGAGGCCCTCTAGTTACGGGTGTGAACACATGATGGTTCGTTGTGAATCACAGCCTGAACGGAACCTTCACCTCCTGATCCATCAGGATTCGCATCATCTTATGGTGTCACCCGTGGGGTTAACCTTAATAGTGTTGATGGATGCATATCACGGGTTGGAGGAGATTTCATCTTCCAAATAGGAAGAGGATCTCCCACACCTTTTACTGGTCTTCCCTTTCATGTCCCAGGATTGCTTTCGGACTCCTTGACTAAGGGTGACGCAGAGAGTTCTTTGGTGAGACCGTATGGTACACCTCCCTCTTGATGGGGATGATGATTCAAAGGACGGGATAGGGTAGGAACCTCCTCTACTAACTTTTCTCCTCAGATGAGAGAATACTGATTCTCGTGAGGGAGGTTGTTATTTAGGTGTTAAAAATTCCCCCATCCCTGAGGGCTGGGTTTGGCTCCATTCCTTGGATGTTGAGTCTCTTCCTATTTTTATTGGTCTTACAGGGGGCATTGGTTGTTAAAAATGCCCTCATCCCTATAGGCTGGGGTTGACCCAGGATTGCGGTAGTGGCTGCTACTATCGCTATATGTCTGATCTTGCGTGCCCCCATTCGTGGGTGAATTGGATCTGATGTCGATTTCACCTGTGAATAAATCCCCTCTGGGGAGCCATGAAATGACTCCGATTAGCCTCTCTCAGGCGAGAGGCCTGTAGTATTCTTTTGGTGGCCTGATTCAGGAATTCTTGGATGTCTTGTTTCTATCGGGCCTGACACTTCTGGGACTTACTCAAGGCCTATCTCTGTGGGGTGTGTCACCTTTCCTAAATAGTGACCCCACTCGATTGTTTCCTTGATGTGATGACGTTGCAAGACATTATGCTAAACGAGTTCTTCTAGGTGTGGAACGAAGTGAAATGCGGAGCTCCATGTTCTCCCCATCCACTGATATGGACTCCCTTCAGTGCGTCACCAATGAGGCGGTGCATCTGGTGTAGTGCATGAAGGCAGGCTCACTCATTGTTTCCTTTACGCCTCTCTGGTCGCGGTTATCATGCCGATGGAAGAGCTCCCTGGTCGCTGTGAAGAAAGAGGTATCCTATTGTCTTAACATGGTCTACATACCCATCATAGGTCAGGAATCTTGATATCAGCTGGTGGAGGGTTTTCCATATATTAGAGCGGATGTCGCACACACATTCTTCTGACAACTTTCTGGGTATGTCGAATTGAGAGGTGGTCGTGGGCCAAAACATAAGTGGTACATCCTCGTTTCCCGGTTGTTTCCTCAAGTGCAACATGTCGGCATACTCCTCCGATAGTGATTCCTCTACCTGGTCGGCCCAACTGAGACGCTCATTGATGGTGTGGTCAGTGGCAGTGGGGCCGGTAGGTGTTGAATTATTATGTGGGCGATTCTGAGGTGGTTCAGAAGATGAATGTGGACCCGGAACATCTCCTGATTGAAGAAGGGTGTCGTTGGAGACTAGTTGGGAATCTGACATGCTTGATTCGATCCTTCTGATTGCCTCGGCATATTAGGGATTTTCTGTGCTTGATTCGGCAAGGGAGGACCTTCCAGTCGATATGATATGTCACTACTGGGAGGATCTTCGCAATAACTTCCATCATGGTGAGGATGACCATCATGGTTTGACGTTCGATATGTATCCTGGGGAGGACCTTCAAGACTCACTGCAACAAGGGGAGGACCATCATGTTGTTTGGGGCCACTGCAGGGAGGACCTTCTCAATGGCGGTTGTGGTGGGGAGGACTACCATCACAGATGCTGCCTGGGAGAATGTCTGAGGGGTACACCCTAGGGAGGGCCTTAAGAATGTACCACAACATGGGGTGGTCCTTCTCATTTCTTGATGTATCTATGGTGAGGACCTCCATTATCAAAGTGGCGAGGACTACCATCATGTTCTGATGCCTGGCTGCGCGGAGTGTCCTTGAAATGTAACCACTGGGGAGGTCCTTTAGGGTAGGCCACAATAAGGGGAGGGCCTTCTTATCATGATGAGACATCACTACGGGGAGGTCCACCACAGTTGCGACTACGATAGTGAAGACTATTATCATAATCTGTGGTCCCACTACACGGAGAGTTTATGCAGCGTATACCCCAGGGAGGACCTTCAGGGTGGACCGCTGCAAGTAGAGGGCCTTCTTGATACTCGATCTTCTGGTCACGCGGAGGGCTTCCGTGACTCGCATCAAAAAAGAATCTCTCATGATCGATCGTTATATGCCCATGGGGGAGGCCCCCGCGAGTGCTATGGGGAGGACCTTCAGAGCTACTTGTAGAGAAATTGTGGGGAGGACCTTCCCAACTGCTACTACCACTCCCATAATATGGTAATGGGTGGGCAGGGTTCTAAACCTTCGACATGTGCTTAGTGGTATTGGGAACCCTAGGTTCCAATAGAGAAGATTCATGAACCCGCTCTTTATTTTCCAGCTACCTTTGGTGCGTTCGGGGTGCTTTTTTACTGACAGTGGGGACCGTCTGCTATTGATAACAACCATCACCTTTGGTTCCCTTTCTAATTGGGTCTCGTGATGCTGACGGGATATTCCGACAAACATTCTAACTTTTAGCAGGGATATATGCCTGCTCTGGAGCATCCACCGTGATGGACGGGTGTCCCCCAGTTGGAACGAGTGAATCTTCTCGATTCAGTTGCCCTTGTATCTCGGAATATGGCCGATGACCCTCCTAGGCAGAATCAGGGATGAATATCTGCTCTGAGGCAGCTATCTCATCTCTTATATGAGTCGCCTCAATTAGGGAGATGAGCTCACGGGCCTGAGTCCTTGTAGTTTCTGCTGATGCAGTTATATTATTTCAAGTCTACAAGATATGATATGGGATCCATACCTTCTCCTCCACCACTTCCATGATATAACGAGATACATCATTGGATGGAACAGGTATGAAGGACCATTCTAGTATTGGAGTAGGAATATCCTGCTTCGGTCCTCCGGTGGTCAGTGGGTACTGAAAAATCTCTTGTGTCGGGGCAGGTGAACGAGTCTGCCCCTATATCGGGAAATGTCAGTTTGTCTCTCTGTTTACCACCACATTGGGATGGTAAACTTTACGTGAATCTGTAGGGAGCTGTCCTACATATGTTGGTTCCACACCGTATCGATTTGGTGGCCTTTGTTGGTAGAGAGATTTTCCCACCTCTTAATTGCCGCCACATCTGGTTGGCGGGCTTTGTTGATCGCCACCACATAAAGATGGTAGGCGTTAAGAGCATATACTAGGATCTGGTCCTATAGGCATTGGGTCGCAACCACGACTGGTTGGTGGGATTTATAACCCTGGGTAGGGAGACGTGATTTCCGGGTAGGTGCCATCCGGTGTGAGTGACGGGCTTGATGGAGCTCAGTGGGGATGCACGCCTTCTCGTATGATGCTGCCATGTCTAGATGGCGGACTTTGGAGGAGAGGACAGGTGTATGTGCCTGCTCGCAATATGTCTTCGTGACTGGGTAGCGGTGCTCCTCCTCAGGGACAAGGGTGATGGTCGGTCCCTAGTTGTACGTTTGTCGTACTAATCGGGTGGTCTGAGGGGCCGGATCTCGGGGAGCAAGGGCCAGGATCATCAGGGCGACATTCTCCTTAGGGTGAGGATATTGATTCGCGGCGTAATCGCGACAACGTCTTCCGGCAGGGACCTTGGAGTGGAACCCCCATTCAGTGGGGATGAAGTCCTCGGTGTCGACCTCATATGCCTCCCTAAGATAAGGGAGGTATGTGTTGTCTCATTACGGGGATAAACTCCCGTAATGGTTTGAGATGGAAATAGGAGCCGTCTGGATCTTCTTTCACGGTCGTTGCTGGGCAGGCGACCAGCGGGTCATGGAAGATTGGATGGCATGCATGGCCGCCTCCACCGTCGGGAGAGTACTATTCAAGTGTTACTCTTAGATCAATGCATCTGAGACCCAGCGTTGAATACACTGAGTAGGTGATGGGGTCCTTCGTTGATGAGGATGTCCGGTCATTGTGTTTCTCGAAGTAACCACCTTTTAGTTCCTCTGTGATGCCATTGGATTGAAGGGAGTTCTGATTTGTACCTATAAAATATTTTAACATATAAAAATAGCAAACCCATCAAAGAAGCATCTCATAATACCATGCATTATTAATGACCTTTCTTTGCCCTTCTTGTCAGTATAAGGGGGCACATAGTTGGATTGGGTTAAATCCGTCATGATTTGTTAAAGATTCATATCGGGTTCACCATTTTTGTTTCAATCTGGGGTGGTGGGAAGACGTGTGCTGCCTGAAAGTTGATTAGAGAAGGTTGGATTCTGCTTAATCACTCATATCAAGTGCACTATTTTCCTTTCAAAATGCCCAACGGTTCCATATCCAACAATACGTGGACCTGATTTCCAAATGTAGGCATTCCCTGGGTGATTTGGCCAGCGATGCATAAGAACTCACATTGGTCAAGAGGATGGGAAGTCGGGCTCATCACACCCTTTTGTGGTGAATTATTTCCTATTCCGGGACTCTCTTGTAGATTTAATACATATTCATATATTCGTGAATCTTTGGTTTATACCCAAGCATAGAATCCACGGATTACTCCTTGTTGGCAATGGTCAGCTGAACGTAGGGATTTCGAATCATTTAGGCCCGAGGTTTACCATCACTCATTGGATTAATGACTCCAAGGAGTTTGGAATCATTGAGACGAAACTGTTTTGAATCCTCATAACTAGGAACTCTGGAGTTTATTGTCATCTAAGGGGACAGAAAAGTACATGATCTTTGGATCGAACTCGTGATACGGGATTCCTACATATCCTCGTGACAGGAATCTGAATCTACATAGTTCAGTTCCAATTGACGGGACACATTGCCTTTTATGGTCGTGAGACAAGGACCCAAACATACAGTATAATTTCATGTGGAAAGGAATTCCGGGAAAGAGATGATTGGTCAAAGTTGGTGCGGGACTTACGTTGAAGCGGCCCGAAAGACCCAAGGGAAGCGATTTCATGGGTCCAGATATGGTCCTTCTGGGGTCATGAGGACATGGTCTGAAAGTGACACATGTTTATTAGACATAGATATCGGGCCTGCACCTCGGGGAGGTTCCCAACGTATCCTAGTTGGTCGGGGATCAAAGTCTAAATAGTTATGGGATATTGGGGCTTACACGTGATAGTTTCCTGTTGTTGGGATTGAACCTCGTGGAGGATTCCTACGTACCCTGCTTAGGAGATAGGGATAAAAACCCATGTAGTTCATTCTGAGAAGTGTTTTTGTGTGGATTTCATGACTATCACAAATCTATAAGCCCACGTGAGTCATGCTCGGGGTGAGAAACAAGATAATGTGATAGACTTGGCAAGCCTCACACATTATCCCTACTGAGGGAAGGGGTGGAAGACAACGAGTGGAGTAGAAGGCCAGGACCATTGGACTCTCCTTCTCCCTGATGTAGGAGGAAGGTAGAATTTGCACAATGGAGCAATATACCTTCCATGATGAGAGGGGAAGGGCCATTGGCTTCCGGTGAGGATGGTGTGGGGCTTACTCCAAGAGGGATGCCCAGCCACTCCCAGGAGAAGGGAGGAGTGATCACCATTGGTTCTCGTCAAAAGGAAACGCAAGCGGGGTCCCTCAATCCTAGAAAGTGGAGAGGCAGAAAGGGGATTCCCGGGCTCAAAACCTACACTACCGTGGGACTGTGAACCCTGGAATGCTTCGGGAACTCACTCAAGGGCCGGGGAAACCCATTTGTCCTCACCTGCTGTGGGTATGTAAACTCAAAGTGGTGCACTGATGCACCTGAAGGGTTCATCATATGGGTCTGGTGGCTTCGGTAGAGGCCTTGGCTCGGGGCCGATGAATAGGCCAATGAAGGGATTGGGAAGGATCATGCCAGATTGGAAGGGTTCTATCTGGCTCAGGGAATAGGAACACCAAAGGAGCTGGCGGGCTGCATGAGTGCATGAGGAGTGGCGCCCTTCATGTAGGGGGTGCTATGTGGCTAGAGAGGTCATCCACGTACCTGGGTGGTATGCAGACTGATAGGAATCTCGTGTACCAGGGCGGTACGTGGCTTCGGGTTTGGCTCGCGTACCATGTTGGTACGCGGTGGAGTCCGCTCAAGCAGCGGCGGCCATGGGAGACGCCAATCGGGGGATTGCCGGTCAGGGCTTCACCCACGTAGGAGGGTGATACGTGGTGCGTCAGATCAAAAGAGGGGAATAAACTCCCTGGTCCGCGTGGAGTACATCCGCAGAGGGTCCATGGCTCGTGGTTTTTTCTTTTGTTTTAAGTTCGTGGTTCACAAATTTGTTATGCGTTTTTCCGGCTCCTTATTAATTTGCTTCCAGTTTCATTATTGATCTGGCTCGCCAATTGGAACTTCACTGTTCGCGAAATCCTAAGCTCCTTCATCTGAAATCCTCCCACCTAAATCTAACCTCCCTTTCTTCTCCCACTTGATGTCCTTTTACAGAGGGGGGACAGAGATGTATCTATGGTCATCATACACCTTTTGCAGAGGCCCATGACCGAAAAACCTATTTTCAGAAGACTTGGTCGATCTGTAACTCGCGGGGGGCATTGAATGCACCTCTCCCATGAACCAAATCGGTTCGGGGGTGATTTGCAGCCGCCCAGGGCTCCCCCTCTATTCCTTGAACGACAGTGCATGTGGTCTGGACCTGTTTGCATGTTTCGCGGCTAGGGCGTTTCGTGACGGTGTACAGGCCAGGTACCTGTCCTGCTTCACGCCCGTAGAGGGGTTCCCGCCTCCATTTCGCAAACAATTTTGGTCCACGGAGGGGAGGCTCGCTGAACCGGAAATGTACCATCAATTTTGGACTGGTACGTGGACCAATCGGTCCTTTTCCAATCTTTAGTATTCTCCATATTTTAATCCAATTCTTTGAGGGAAATTGGTTATAATCCTTTCCCAAATTAAGGGGATTCTCATTCTCCTTTTTAGATTTTTCAGGACCCTACTTGTGTCTTTAAGGATCAGGTAACAAAACTTTCTTTCTAATACTTTTCAATATTTATCTATAATTTAAACCACACTATAATCCCTTATATGATTCTCATAAATGATACTCATTTTATTAACATGGGAAAATGAAACATAGAGAAAGGGGTTAGCTCAAACACATGGTACGGTAAAAATTATAATTAATCATAATTATGAGTTTATAAACAAGTGAAAAGACATATATATAGGAGAGAAATAGCTTATTAAAGGAAAAAGGGGTCATTAGTGGATATAAAAAAACTTTCTCATGTATTAAGGATTATGAAATAGATAGATAAACCCACTTAAGGTTCATCTTGGAATCATAATAACTATATTATTGCGTAGAAGCATATAAAAGTTATCATGAATAATGGGATCATAACATAGTAAATAATTTTATCATATAAATATAGTACAAACATAATCATAATAAATCATAACATTGTGAAATAAAATTCCCATAAATTATGTTATGAACAAAAAAAATTCCCAAGATTCATGTTCTGGGAAATAATCCCACACTTAACATCATTATATCATGACAAAAAAACCTTAACAAAAAATTAGAGATATATATACGACCCCAATTTTCATCATAAATATTTATGTATGAGATAAGATATCAATCATCAATCATATCATGAAAACCCATGGAAATAAATATGGTTTTATATCATTTATGAATGGTATCACTGAAAATGATATAAAAAGTATATCAATTAATACCAAAACATAAATCACCCAAAAGGATTATTTATTAATGGATTTTAGAGGGTGATTCATGATACATAACTTCATATGAGTTAGATCTTTAGGAGTTAAAGAGTAAAATGGAATTGAAATGTAAATGAGACGTCAGATAACAATTCTAAAAATTTTTTATAAAGAGAATAAATTTTGTGTAACTTTTTATAACAAAATGTTTTATAAATTGAAATAAATAACTTTTTTAAAAAATTATTTGGAAATAAAATTAAATAATTTATCCTAAGAAACTTCCTTAATTTATCTTAAAAAATTATTATTTTTATCTATAGGAAGTTTGTGTTTGATGAAAAAGTGACTTATTGGTATAGAAAATCCATTTCAACATTGTAAAAATACCTTTACTGAAACCCACATCATATAAAGGGATAATGAAACTTAATTTTAAAATATATAAACAAAAATTCTAAGATCAATATAAATAAAACATATTTGTATTTTAAAATAAGTATGGGGCTATCGAGATGGAAAAAACGAGTTTATTTTATGTGGATAGTAATTACTCATTACATACTCATATTTTCTAAAAAACTATATCTATAAAATAAGATTTTTTTGGATTGGATAGTAAAATTACTAATGAAATAACTAATCATGAAAATATAGTATCATCATAGTCTAGAAGAAAACAATATTTTAAACCATTATTTAAAAAAGGAATAATTAGGATTCTGTAAAATAAGATAAGTCAATAAACCCCCTTGTAACATTGTAATCATTCAAATCAAAAACCCATGAATGGTAAGGAATAATATTGATTCGTAAATAAATTTAACATAATGATAATTATATTAAAAAATAATCTTGGAAAGTATATACAGCACAAAATGAAAATAACTAGTTAATATAAAGCATATCTCTATGAAGAAAAATTGAGATCATGTTTAATCTAAAATTTTATGGAAGTAACTAAATCTCATGTATTATAAACATAAATATCTTAATCATTTATTTTATAACATTATTCTGATATATTACCATTTATAATCAAAATTAAAATCATTCACTGTATGTTAATTAGTTGGTAAATGTTTATTATCTTCCTCGAATGTTAGTAATTTTGATCATTTCATGTAAATTTTTTAATGGTGTTTTCAAACCCAATTATTTGATACCAAGATAATAATTTCAAAATTAAAAACAAATATTTATAAAATCAATTATTCCCACATCACCATGTTCAATTTATGGAAAATATTGTAATTGTTCATGAGAACAACATCCATAATGATTTTCTTTTCTATAATTAAATGATATCAACATATTACTTTACAATGATCCTTAGTTTTATGGTTATCCCTTAGGAACCATATTAATGGAATACATTACTCTTTAATATTGTATATATTCATAAAATATATTTTACAATCATTTCTTCATAGTGTTAATCAAAAATGAAACACATTACTCTGTGGAGAAGGTAATCGACACGTACACACAGATGGCATTTTTGTTTTTCCATAAAATGGAAAGAATATAGAAATTGATTTATATTTTTAAAATAATAATAGTTTTATAAATATAATATTTATTCATTAAATACCCCATTTTAACCATCCATGTAATGAGACTATGAAAAATTATATATATTGACTCATTGAGGTGGTTATTCGCACACACGCACAAATTAGGATATTATTTTTCTAAGGTATAGGGAAGTGTAAATAGTGTAAATTTGGGGAAGGATCACCATCATGAGGTCACGAATCAGGCTAGAATGGAGGTTTCTTCTGAACATAGAGTGAGAGTGGATGATCAGATTCATCCATCTGTGGAATTTGAGGTTGTACAGAATGATTCTAGAAGGGTGGCTGTGTATACAACTGTGGTGAAGGAAGTGCAACCTTTTTTGAATCCGTTTCTAAAGCAAGTTTTTGATTATCTGAAATTGGATATTGGGGATGGACGCAGACTATGCTGGATGTAACTAGAAGTGGCCAATTTCAGTTGGTTAATGTTTCCACTTGTAATCAGTTCGAGGTACTAGAGACTGAGAAGGTTTCTCCTGTAGAGGAAGGCCTGTAAAGGAATGAGTATGGTAATATGCAGATTGTTTCCTTTTCTCATTCTGTAGTGACTAAGGATACACTTGGAATAGAGTCCCATAATGGTCATGACAATGGGGTTCCCCTTCAATGCCTCAGAACGATTGATGATAACATGCAATCACAGTCGGTGGGAAGAGGGTGTTTGACTATATCAGTGGGCATGTTGATTGGAGGGATTGATGGATTCCAAACGTTCGACTCTGTGAACATCATTGGAAAATGGGGAAATGTCTCTGATTGTGATAAAGAAAATTCTAGTGATGTCTCCAGAAAATCTTATAGTGATATTGCTCTAGGTGGAAAAAATAAATTTCTTGCAAGTGAAGGCGGTATGACTGCTCCTCTAAGGAGAAGGCTGAGAAAATATTACTCTTACCTGCCAAACCTAGTATCTACCATATCATCCTCAAAGAGGGAGAGTTTTTCTGGGGCTGTCACTACTCTGAAAAAGGGAATGAAATATTATAAGGATTTTCTCTTGTTGGAGAAGGTGAATCTGAGAAGGATGTATGCTAAGGTTCTGAAGCATTATGAAAGCTCGGAGTGGGAATCTGTTACTGCAGATCAAGTTTTCTATCATGAATATAGTGATGGGGATGATTTCTATAATATGTAGTTGTCTTATTTGGTGATTTTTACTTTCTTTTTGTACATTTATTTTATGTTAATAAATGTTAAGAGGTTTTCATATGACTAAGCTTTCTTGGTAGTATAATAAAAATAATAATGTTATTATTTTATTTTTTTATGATATAATTTTAGGTATAAAAAATACTTTAATAATTACAAATAAAACAGAATGATTTGGGAAATTTTACCATACTCTTTAAAATAACTCCTTTGAAATTTGGATTAAATACTTAATGGGTATTCCTTTAAGGATACTAGAACCTCTAAGGAGTTAATAGTTCTGTTTGGGAAGTACTTTAAAAGATTTTGTTCAATAAAACGGATTTTTGGTTTGAGGATAATTTAATGATGAAGAGATCATTTTATAAGTTGGAGGAGTGTAATTTTTGTAATAAGAGGTAACCTTATCAAGGAAAATTATTCCAAAAGTGTTATTTAATGGATAGGTGGTGAGTTATGGTCAATAAAGGCCCCAAAAACTCATTAAGAGATAAGGTTTTAAGATGTGTTTGGTCTTTTATGATTTTGAATTTTACTCGGGTAATTAATTTTTACATAAGTAGTTTATTTTTATATATAAAATTAAAAAGAACATGATATAAAAATTTGGACCTTCTAATTAAAAATATGAAATTATAAAATAATTAATGATTAATTCATTAAAAGAATACTTTCTAGAAAACAATAGAATATGTTCTAAAAAGGAAAATATAGGTCTATAAATAAAACAGAATATTTTTAAATGTAAAATCAATATTATAAAATATATATTCAATAAATAATAATGTTTCATAAATTTGTAATCCATAATTATATTCTATCTTTTTCAAAAAAAATCAATGTATTTTTAAAAAAGATATTTGTACTATTCTCCATAAATCAATCATTTAAGAAATTTGAAAATAAAAATAAAAACATAATGTTTCTATGATGAATAAAAAATGAAATTCAGTTTTTCAAATAAATTTTCTAAAATTAAGGAAGTTTAATTTTAAATGGAAATGTAAAATATAATGAAAAAATATTTTTATAAGTAAATCAATTTTTAGACAATAATTTTCATTTTCCTTATTTTCTATTATTACATAATATGTATTAATATATTATTCATATCAAAAATATATTTTATCATCATTTCTCTATAATTAAATCTTTTTTATTTAATAAAAAATAAATAGTGAATAAAAGTCCATCTTTTAGAAAATTACATTTTTTAGAGTAAAATGAATTTGTTCATTTTATTTTTCTAGTAGTAACTGTTGGGTGGAGGTTAATTTAACTGTATATATTATCAATAAATTTCAATCGAATAATTATTTAGTATATTTTAATTAAAAATACACAACAATTTTAAAACCCCATTTTTTTTAAAAATACCACCATTATAATTAATAATTTACTCTAAACACCATTAACATTAATTAATTATATTGTATAATTTTACTTTTATCAATACATAGATATTAAGATATTTATTTAAATATTATAAATATATTATTTAATTCATTAATAATAATAATATTTAACACATAAAAATACTCTAGTAATAAAATATCTTAATAAAATATTATGTTTCTTTTTCATTAATGCTTTTAATTTTTTTACAAACAATACACAACCTCAATGTTGTTATGGGATACTCGTATATTCAATGACCATATATTCAATAACTAAATTTCTAATGATCATATTATAACTGTCAGATTTAATTTTGAAAAATAGCCTTATTAAATCAAACATTCATTTCATTCTCACTTCATGGGGAACATTTCTTTATTTTTTTTCTCATTGTTGGTTTATTTAAACTAATACTGATTCTCAAGTTTGAATGTTTTCAAGGGTATCTTCTATTTTTGAAGACATTATTAATTTTTAATTATTCTATTTTTTAGTTTATTCATTTTTAATGGATGTCATCAACTATTGTATGTAATTCATGGTTTCATGTACTTTTGTCGAAATGTTTTATCTGAGTTAAATGTTTTTTGTTCCTTTTAGTTCATTGTTTCTTATGGATCAAGCTATCAAACATTTTATTAATTTTAAAGGGAAATTAATACTAAAATATCAGTGTGTGACATACTTCCCCCTTAAATAAATTTTGTCCTTGAAATATTATTTTTCACTAACTATTGATGTAGATAAGGGTGTCTAAAAGATAGTCATGACTTGAGATATTATTTTTAGAGAGATACCAACCATAGAAACTTATAAATAATATATTTTCCCTTAGAATATATATATCACAAATAATTTGTTTCACTCTAATAATTTAAGTTTAATTTTCTTAATTTTTGGTTATTAAAAATGATTAATGGAATTAATTTTTTATAAGAGTTATTTTTTATCCTTTCCCTTATAGATGATCATAGTTTTATTTGTGGTATAAAATGGGATTTCCCAATTTCAGTAATTAATATGGAGTCTTAGTAGAGATAGACGATCCATTTCCATAATTCAATAAACAAACTATAGGGAGAACAATATGAAGTACAATAGAAAACCTCTACACGGGATATAATAATCAAATAATATTTCTCTGATAATATGAAAACATTTGGGGGTGGTTTGATTCACATAGAAAAATTATTAGATAAAATAAATCAAAATATTTGAAGTTTTCCAAAAATATAAATTGGAGGATAAGTGTTCCTTAATTATCATGATCCACTTAAGTAGTTTTGATTGGATTTCCATTCCTTTATTTACATGTATAGATGGTTTCTGATGCCTATAGTCCTCATTAGACCTTGGATTGGGGCATTGCTTTATATATTTCCCAAATTCCTTATATATAAAGAATTAAATTTTTGGTGGTGTATTAGTTTGTAATTTATTATCCTCTATCATATTGATTAAACTATTCAGTTATTTTCAATAATCACCAGTTCAATGGTCAACCCTTCCACACTTGAAACATTTTCCGGTTCATTTTATACAATATCATGGGTTCTTCTTCCAAAATTTTTGACCTATAAGAGGTTGAATCTTATTTCCCCCATGTTATTTATTAAATGAAATTATATTAAAATAAATCCTTCTCATATTTAGTGTGTTTAAATTTTTTAAAATTTGAATTTATTGATTCTAACATGCGATAATTGGGTGAGTATAACTATAAGATATTCAACACCATCTTTTATCCCATTCAGTTTCTCAATAGGATGATCACCACATTTTCCATCACTCCTATTGTTTACTTCATTTATCCTTTCTTCATCCATTACATAAAAAAATGTTTAATATGAGAATACATAATTCAAGGATCTTATAATATGGGAAACTATTAGCTTAAAAGGAATAAATCATAAATGACATGTGTACCCGAACATAAAAATTTATAGGTTTCAATATATGTTATCAATTGTCTATTTTTTATTATGTTCTATTACTTTACCATTAAAATGTTCAAAATTCCTTCATAATGGTTTATAAATAGCATTTCAACCACTAATGAATATCCCTCAGGAGTGTAAAACTAGGTGTACAGTGAGAAATATTTATCATACACAAGATGAAGATCGAGTTAATACCCAGAAATATTTATGGGGTTATTATTCCTTCGTGCATCAATACTAGAGACATCATCCACTTGTATTTATCCAGAAATAGATATCATGAATGGGGTACTACACAATATCTATTTTACCAAAAAAATTATGATGTTGTTCTATACAAAGATTTTATTACTAGGGTTTTCACTAAATTTCTATCATCCCACAAAATTATTAATCCAATCCAAAAAAATAACTAGGATAATCCATAAAAACAAATAATCCATTTTTGGATATCATATGAGGTTCCCCATCTCCACACTCATGGATCTAGTGCTAAAAATAATTATTTAATCACTATTTTTAATGAAAACTAGGTTTAATGGAGAAAAATAAATATTTAATTTTCATCATCTCAATATTTTTTCATTAAAGATCATAGAAATATAATAATCCCAAGAACTAATTTTTTAGTCTCTTTGAGGAATAACTAAAGAATAAACCTATTTTAAAATAATTTTGAATATTTTTTAATAACTAAAATCATGCTATACTCCCATATAGACTTCTAATAAATTATACTCATCCTCATAACCTGAGTATGGGAAACATAAGAAATAGGTTATTTCAAAAACATTATAAGGGAAAACATATAATTTATCATAATTATTAGTTCATAACCATGTGATAAGAAATTTATAAGGAATAAATATTTTGTTAAAATATAATTAGATCATAAGTGAAAATCATAAAAATTGATTAAGAAACAAGGATAATGATATAGAAAAATAAGTCCAGTGAATGGTTGTTAAGGAAGAAAAAAAAATATAACCTATCATATATTCATTTAAATATACTATTGAATCATGGGATTATAATATAATAATTAATATTATTATAGAAATATTGAACAAATATAATTACAAGAAATAACAATATTGTGACCAAATAAAACACTCATGCTTCATTTTGTGAACAAAAAAATCTAGTACTACATCTTGTGAATCAAAAAACAAACCATGCTTCATTTTTTGAATATAAAAATATCCATGCTTCATGTGTTGAACAAAAAAAATTAAATTATTCATGTTGCAAAGAAAAAAATAACCAATATTAAAATCATATTTTATATATGTCATATGATACCAATCATTCATCATATCCTGGAAACCCATGTAAAGAAAAATGTTTTCGTATAATTTCTTATGGGATCATATAACGTGATATCAAAAGTGGTTCATTTGATTAAATAAATTAAATAACCCAAAAGGAGTATTTCATAAGTAAAATTAGAGGTTTATTCATTAAATATAACTTCATAGGGCTTAAAACATTTTATATTTAATGTGTAAAATTTAAGTTAAATATAAAATATTCTATAGAAAAAAACTTTCAACATTATCTTGAAGATAAGAAGTATTCATTGAATTTTGAAAATATAATTTTTGAAAAAAATGAAATGAAAACCTTTTTCAAAACATTATTTCAAAAAACATTTTAATAATTTATCCTTCAAAATACATAAATTTTATCTAGAGGAAATGATGATTCAAATATAAATTTTATAATCAAGAAAAGAAAAAAAACCATCATAATATATTAAAAATATCATAATGGAAACCCACATCATAAAAAGGATGAATAAAACATAATTTTATAATATGAAAAGGGAAATTTTAATATCACCTAAACTAAAGAATATTTGGATTTTAAAATAATTAAGGGAACATAGACCTGGAATAAAAATATCTTAAATAGTGTGGATGGTAATTATTTTAAACGTCGCCAGGTTTTAAGAAAAAAACAATCCATAAAAGAAAATGATTTTTATGTGGTAATAAAATCACCTAGGTAAAATAAATAAATCAATATAATATAATCATATTATAAAATAAAATAAAATTTTTAAATCATAATCATAGAGGAATAATTATGATTAATGAAAACAAATTGATTCTAGAAAATTCCTTACAATTTTTAAAACTTTTGAATAAAAAACCATGGAAGGTAGAATGTAAGATGGATTTTTAAATCCCATTAACTCAATGATAATTATAATAAAAACATATTCATTATAACTATATAAAATATAAAATATAAGTTGTGAATACAAAGCACATGTCAATGAAGAGAAATAGAGATAAGGAAACCATTTAATTTAATCTTGACTTCATAAAAATACATTTATTCACCTATATCAGAAACATAAACACCTTAATCAACAATTTAAAAATAATGTTAATATATATTAAAATTTATAATATCTGATTATAATTATTCTCTATACATTCATTATCTAGTAAATTTTTATTTTCATTATTGGATGTTAGTAATTTTGATTATTTAGTATATGTTTTGTAAAGGTGATGTCAAAAATCATACTATTATAGAAAATTCATTTTCACCAGATTTAAAAATAAATTTAAACCATCATTTTTACATGATTTATACTACCACGTTTTCATTTTATGGAAATTATGTTCATGGTTTGGGAGAATGGAATCCATGACATGATTATTGTGGGTAATTTACAAATATCAAGAGATTATTTTTGTAATGATCTTAAATTTTTGACTTAAAATTTAAAAACCTTATTTCGAGATAATATTAAACCTTAATATCAAATATATTCATCCAAAAAATTTTATATCATTCCATTTAGGGTGGTGATATAAATTGAAACATGTCACTACCTTGAGGTAATAGTCCTCAAGTACACATAGATGACATTTTTATTTTTCATTGTATGAAAACATGGTAGGATTTTATTTATATTTTCATAATAATAATAACTTTTTAAATATCATATTTATTCATAAAATACCCCCATTTTTTCAAAACATGGATGGTGGTTATGGAAAATGAAATATGTCGTGTCGTGGAGGCAGTTTCTCCACGTACGCAGAAACAATGGTATCATTTTTATAAGAATAGGGGAAGGGTACATAATTATTTTTTTCAAATATATAGTAGAACATAAGCTTACTAATTATATGGATATTATTATTATAAGATCGTATAATAGAATTTGAGGTATAATATGGTGACTTATAGAAAAAGATATGAAAAGGAGTGATTTAGGGGTTTTTACCTTACTCTTTGGAATAACTCCTTTAAAAAGTGGATTAAGGCTTTAAAGGGTGGTATTTTTAGGATAACAAAACATATAGTGCATGTATAGGATTTTCGTGGATTTATTTTTTCAGGTTTTGGTTAAACAAAGGCACTTATGGTGTGAGGAGAACTAGGGCGGTGTATGACTGCTTTTATAAGTGGAAAGGGAGGTATTTTTGTAATAATAGGTGTAATATTGATGGAAAGTGACTCTAAAAGTGCAATATAGTGGATAGGGGGTATAAGGTGGATAAATTCTTCAAATCCACATATAAATTCAAGTTTTTTTCATTATTTATTCCTTTTATCCCTTATTTTTAACCATTTTACCACTTTACCTTTTATCGTGGTAACTAATTTTTACCGGAATAATTTATTTTTTCTGATTAATAATAAAATTAATTTTATTAAATAATTTGGACATTATGATTCAAAAAATTAAATCTAATTTATTTGATAAATTTTCTTAAACTAATGAGAAATAATTATAAAATAATAAATGTATTACCCATTAAAAATAGTTTTAAAGAAACCCATAACTTAAGTAAAAAAATGTAAAATATAAGTCTTTAGATAAAAAATTTATTTTTTTAAAGATATAATTTACTTATAAAATACATATTTCATCTATAAAAGGATTTCTTAAATTTTTAAGGGATATATATATCCTAATGATGTCACAAAACACATGGTATTTGTAAAAGTAGTAATTGCACCATTCACCCAAAAATAAAAATTAATATTGAAAAATTAATCTTAATTTAATATTTTTATGATTAATATAAAAAATTAATTTCATTTTTTTGTAATTCAAATTCAAAAATTTTGGAATAAAAATTTTAAATGGAACAGTAAAATAGAATGAAAACAACTTTTTATTGGAAAATAAATTTTCAAATATTCAAAGTTTTTTATTATTATTTCATATTACTAAATAAATTAATGTTAATATATTATTAATATCAATGATATATTTTTTAAAAATTTAACCAAAATATTTTTATTTTCTTAAAATAAAAATGCATAGTGCATAAAATGATGATTTTTTTAAAAATACCATTTTAAACCTAAAATGAATTTATTATATTACTTGTCTAGTAATAAATATTTCATAATAATTAATTTTTTTGAATATTATCAATAAATTTCAAGAAAATGATTCTTCTCTCTAAATCAGTGAAAAATAAAAAACACTTTTAAAAAAATCAGTTCTTTGAAAATATCACATTAATATTAAATAATATTCACTAACTAACAAAAAAATAAATATTTATTTTTTAAAATTTTAATATTTTCTATCCATTGATATAAATATATTTCACTAAATTTTACAAATATATTATATCACTAATAATAATAATAATATATATTTCATAAAAATATTTTTAAAAAAATAATTAAATATTATATTTTTTCATTATTTATTTTAAATTTGATAAATGAATTTACTATTCCTATTTGAAATATGTATATCCAATGACCATATATTTAATGGACATATTTCAAAAACTATATTTCCGATGACTATTAAAAACAGGTGGATTTCATTTCTATATGTAGTCTTATTAAAATCATTCATTCATTCCATTCTCACTTCACAAGGAAATCCTCTCATTCCCAATTTAAAAATTTTTACAATGTTTTATCCTATAACTATTTTCATTCCCATTTTAGATTTAGTTCAACTGATGGTCAACCTTAAATTTGAACATGGTCTAGGGGACATCTTATTTTTTAGGATTTAATTTTTTTCTATTAAATGTCTCCTTTTTTTAACCATTTTTAATGGATATAATCAACATTGATATGTAATGGATGGTTTCATATTTCTTTGTAAGGTTTTGTCATCTTAAAATTCACCATGTTTCATTTTAGTTTGATGTCACATGTGGCACCAGCTATGAAATATAGTATTCTTACGGGAAATTAATTCTAAAATCAAGAGGAGTTACACCCATTCTATCATTACAAACCCCAAAAAATGATATTATATTATTGTAATGTTATATTCTTCCATAAAATCAATTTTTTAGAATATTCATGAATGGAGTATGTAGAAATTATAAAATCTCCATCCACGTGGGTATCTTAAAACAACCAAGGGTGAAATGATGCATTGAAGAATTTTAAAAAGAACAGGAAAACTATTGAAGACTACAATTTTATAAAAACAAATTGGTATATTAAAAAATATTAAAGTATTTTTTACTTATTATTTCTATTATAGAATAGGTAATTGGATAATTGAAATTAGAAAATGTTTTTTAAATCTCTTACATCGCTTCTTGAGTCACCGGCTTTGGATTGATATTGAAGCATTTTAGGAGGGTATTTTATTCACACTAGGAGCTCGAGTATTTGGATAGGAGTGTTTTGAAATGGTTTTGGGAATATATTTAGAAATGGAAAATGTTTTTTAAGTGAGGATAAAGTGGTGGAGGATGGGTGTTTTTATATACAATGGGGAGGGGTATTTTAAAATAAGATATTATTTTTTTATTTATTCAAAAGACTATAAATATTGTTGATTCTAATTAATTTTAATATTCTTGAAATAAAAAAAATAACGTTTTATTGATATTTTAACACATTTAAAACCTAAATAAATCATAGAAATATATTATACAACCTAAAGACTCAAAATTGGTTTTTTATTTTAATAAAATATAACATAGGTTTTGAAAACTAGTTTATAGGTTTATAAATTATGTTTATTATTATTAAATACATTATTTTACTCAAAAAAATAATTTTAATTCATCACAAAAGATTTATAAATTTTTGAGTCATATTTATTTCATGATGACACCCTAAAACTTATGTTATCTGTATAAATGGTATTTCTTAGTATTCATAAAAAACCTAATTTTCATAAAATTAATAAAGATTCGCCCTAGGTTAATTTTGATGTGATGTTTCTGAAAATGAAAACTATTTTATCAAATTAATAATCAAAAAATTATAAATTTAATATTTTAAAAACATCATATAATTCATGTAAAAACTTTTCTAGAGTAAATACTTGTTTATTTTACTATTAGTGATTACCATTCAATTTTTAATTATTATTTATTTATTATAAGTTTGATAGTTAATTATTATATTTATTTTAATAAAAGTATGTTTCAAAAGTATATGATTAAATTTTAATATAAATATTATTTTTTACTAAATAATATTGAAAATATATTATAAAATTTAAACTTATTTTTATTTTAAGTTATATGATTAGTGAAATCATATTATAAAACTATAATATTTATAATTAATTATATTAATCATTCTAAATATTAATTTTTTCCATTTTCTTACTCTCATCGGTTTTGTTACCCTTTCAATGGTCAGATATCATTCTCAATGGTCAGCTTCTATTCCAACAGTCATATAATTATTATTCTACCTATAAATATATATTCTTTCCTTTAATATTCATCCACTCATCTTTATATAAAATTTATTTATACTTATAATATCATAATATTGTTTCATGTTTTTTTTATTTTTTACAATTGTCTTCACATTGTTAATTATTCTAGGAGACTGTGATGTACAATAATTTCAAATTTTAGTTTGTTTGTTTGTATATATTTATTACCACCATTATCTTACTTTTAAATTTATGGAGTATTTTTATAATTTATATATTATGTTTTATGTTGATGAAACAAAATGATTTTTTATTATTTGGTGTGTAAAATTTATTCCATACATTATATCAAACATATATATTGATAGGGGAATTTTTCATATCTAAAAATTTTAGGGCCTTACATTCTTCCCCATTAGGAAATTTCATCCTCAATATTTCAAATAAAACCCTAATATAGAAATATATGAGGGTTCTTGTAAGGACCCAGACCCATGTTTCCCAAATTTGGTGCCTAATATTAATACATTGGTATGATTACAATAAATTTGTATCCTAGAGGAATGAATAGTTTAGTAGTTTTGGAAATCAACATACAAACATAAGTTCAACATTACAACATGAAATGAAATACCTAATAGAAATTCCATTGGAAATAACTGTGACTCCTAGATTATCCCTTCATGTCATTTATGATATTCATCTTCACAACATAGGAAAAATAAAACATAAAAGGGGTGAACTCAGATGCTCAGTAAGGGTAAGTAATACAGTGGAAGTTATCGTAAATATAAACACTTGGCATGGTAAAAAACTAAAAACACATGCCCTTAAAAATAAACTTGAGCATAATATGGAAGGAATAAAACATGATTAAATATAGCTATATAATGATCATAAGAGAATGAAACATAACCATTGATATTCTAATTTTATAATAATCACATGTTTTATCAGTTACTAACACCATAATGTGGTAATGCATAATGTCGGACATCTAAAACATATTTTTAAGGCATCATCCAAGACTTATGAAAATATTTGGGTAAGGCATCAACCGAAATCCAATTCTATTTTGTCTCATGAGACCTACCAATGCATAGAGGGGATATAGTGGGCCCCACCAATCACATTCTAATTCCAATTCATTTTTCATCTAAAATGGGATAAATATAAACAATATGAACATATGAAATAACTTTCCCCAATCTGTACATATAAACACAAACCATACCGAGTAGTATGATGAATGGTATAAAGATAGCACACACATAGTAAAACTGATCATAAACCATTTAATAAAATATTTTATATGATAAACATAAGATATTAACCTCAATAATACATAAAATTCAATAGAGGTCTTGAAATAGACAAAAATACTCTAATAAAATCATCGATGAATTTTTTAGAGAATACACTTGTACTTTGAAAATAAGATTTATTTTGGAAAAATCATTACATAAATCCAAAAATAAACTAACACAGTTATTTCATGATAAAATGATTGGGTTTAAAAAAATAATGGTGTATTAAAACATATTATGAAGTGCACTATAAAGAAGGAAAGAATTTGAGATGTTCCCTTGAATCGGGCTTGTTTATCAAGAAGAATTGGGAAATATATTTATAAAACATTTAACTACCCATAAAATAAAGAAGGATTCTGATTGGTAAACATATATAGAACATTAAAAAATAATTTATTTGGAGTACATAAGAAAATTTAATAATTTAATTTTTATTAATAGAGACAAAGAGTAACCCGAAAGAAAATGGAGGTTCGGGTGGAAACCCCTTACCTTATGTCTGAATAAGTTTTACACTTGACCTTAAAGTACTTAATAATAAAATTAAATCCATTAATTAATTAATTTAAAACCTTATATACATGTATTTTATTTATTATAATTTTATTAAGATCATTTAAGTCATTTTGGATTGGTTATAAGATATAATTTTATCATTCTGGAGTATTCGATTCCTTGGTTTTCATGGTCGATATACTTGTATATGAGTATGGAAATTCATGTGGAATTGGTATAATTTTCCAAAATTGAATTTATTTGATACTAACGAACATAAAAAAAGATTAAATTGAGATGTATCTCTTTTTTATATGGAATTATGATTATGTATTAGATAGAACATTAGTGATAATCATTTAGATTATTTTGGCAGTGTTTCGATTATTAGGATTTAGTTTATTCATATAAATTATTATTATGTATATATACTGGTTTAAGAACATTAAATAATACATAATAAATATTTCATAATTATTTCAACCATAAAAATTGTCTCGTGACTAGAATTTAAGGATAAATTGAAGAACAAAGGTGTGTCGTCCACAAAGGTTGTAAATCGGCACCTCTCGGACGACGTTTTTAAAATAAAAGAGAGGGAGTAAGAATATTGATGATGGTTCTTCCATTAACATGATATAATTCCTGTATATAAACGATACTATATTTATAATTATCATTTTTATAGAATATTTGAGTATAATATAATAAAATAAAATAAAAATTAAATTAAATTAAAAGAAAAAGGAAGAGGGTCTACCTCTTGAAATATCCTCCTTGAGAACCTCTTTAAGGGAAGGGTTTTTTTCCTTTTGGAAAGAATAAGATCTCTTGGACATGGGGAGAGACTATTGAATAGTATTTGGGCATAACTTTGTGAATATTAAAGTCTTAGAGTAGGAACAAGAAGATGGGTGAGGGTGGGTTTATTGTGGAGGAGAGGGGTGATTTTTTATGTCTTATTCATTATTTTATTATTTTTCTCAAGACAACCAATAGTGTTAATTATTTATTATAAATAAATTAATAAGATAATGTGAGTTCTAACCAAGGGTTCCTACATCATCCACGACTCAATGAATAGTGTATATATCTTATAATGTATTTATACTGTAAATTATAGTATTTTACTATTCACTAAAAATTCAAGTATTTCAAAAGAGTTCTGAAAATTCATCCAAACCATTTTTTAATGTGCAGAATTAAAAAATGGACTCTATTTTATGAATATAATTTTCTATATATGTGAAATTTAATTTTTAAATAATATCAGTATTTACATCATAAAATAAAGTTTTAAATTTATAACTGATTTAATAACGCTTTCAAAAATTATCTAAGGTATCATTAAATTATCCCAAAATCATAAGAATTTTTTTTGATTTATGAATAATTTTTATGAAAATTAATATTATTTTAAGTAATTTTATTAATTATAATGTTGTAATTAAATCTTTATGATTTCCAAAAATACCAACACTTAAATTTAAAATTTTAAAATATTCATTTACATACACTATGATATAATTATATCATAATTTCATCTATAATATGGAAAAGTTTTATTAATACTTTCAACGGTGAGAATACTATTCAATTGGTTGGTTTACTATTCATATGGGTCATATTACTAGTCCTAAGGGCATGTAACTGTTTCATTGGTATAGGATTCTAATCTTCTGGAAGTACCTCTTATTTAATTTATTCATCCTTGATGATGTTTGTATTATATTATAAAAATTATTTTATATGATATATATTAAATGAAATAAACATAAGAAGGGAAATTTCATTGATAGAGTTCTAGTTTGTGACATTCCCCCATCCAACAAAACTTTTGTCCTCGAAATTTCAAGAATGTCACCTCACAAAAATATTTGGGTAGTTCTTCATTATAATCTCTTCAGGATCCCAAGTAACCTCTTTAATTTTATGACTTTTCCTTAGTACCTTTCCCTGCCGAGTTGTCCAATTCCATAACACATGTTCTTTTGTGTCCAAAATTAGGATAGTATCTTCACAATAAGGTATATCTGGTTCCATCTTATTCTTTTATAAGTGAGTACATGTGTTGGCTCTCACATGTACTATCTCAAAAATGATGTGTAGAACACATTTTATGCTTTATAAAGGCTAGGTGGCATTGCCAAATGATAATCAACAACTCCGTAACATTAAAAACAGAAATGTAACTAGGGTTATATTTTCCTTTCTTCTAAAATTTTATAACACCCTTCCACAGATATACATTCAATAAAACATGATCTCCCACTTGAAATTATTAATATATCCTTAGATTAACAACATAACACATTTTCCTTCTTTGAGATGTTTTGATGTGGATTTGAATAGTATTTACCTTCACTATTGTTTCCTTTATAATATTTGGGCCTACAAGAATCCTCTTACCAACTTTATCTCAACATGTAGTTGTATGACATATCCTTCTATAAAATGCTTCATATGGTTCCATTTGAATAATGGAATAGAAACTATTATTGTAGGAAAACTATACTAAATCTAAATACTGACCCACATACCTTGAAAATCAATTAAGGATAGTATCAACTTGTCATCTAATGTTTGGATACTCCTTTTTTATTGCTTGTTGTTTGAGGATGATAAGAAATACTCAAATAAAACTCAATATCTAAACCTTTCTAGAGTATTTTCTAAAATTTCGATCTAAATCATAGATCACGATCAAACACAATTGAGAGAGGTTATCCGTTAAGTCTTACAACTTCAATAATATAGATCAATGTAAGGTTATCAAGTGGAAAATCCTCCCTTTTGCATGAAAATGTGTATATTTGGTAATTCGATAAAAAATTACCCATATTACATCATTATTTCATGGAGTTTAGGGTAATCCTGTAAAAAAATTTATAGTAATGTCATCTTATTTCTTTGTATGAATAGTAATAGGTTTCAAGACTCCCATAGGATGTTGTCTTTCCGCCTTCACTTGTTGATAGACTAAACATCTTGATACATAATAATCAATTTCACTCTTCTTGTTGTCCCACTAGAAATGTTCCTTAAATTATCTAAACATATTAGTGCTATAAGGGTGTATAAAGAAATTTGAGCAATGAGAATCACCCAATAACTCCATTTTTAGTGTGGGGATAGATGGAACACATATCCTCATCCCAAATTTTTGAATTTTATCCTCATACACGATGTTTTCTAACTTCCCATTATTCACAACATTGATTTTATTTTGAATATTCCCATCATCATACTGATAACTTTTAATCCTCTCCAATAAAGATGGTTTGGAAACCATTTAATAAATTATGGATGATTCCCCACCCTTGATAATTTCCATATTGATCATTACTAGATCTATGTACACATGGTCCTTGTCAATCCTTATTTTGTTTATAACTCCATTATCTTTTTGGATCAATTCATTTCCTACCTTATTCTCCTTTCCTAGGTGGTATTGTATTGGAAAATCATAATCCTTGAGCTACTCGAGCCATCGCCTTTTCCTCATGTTGAGTTATTTTTGTGAGAAAATATATTTTAAAATCTTGTGATATTTATATATCTCACACCATTCTCCATAGAGATAGTGTCTCCATATCTTCAGAACAAAGATCATAGCTTCTAATTCAATATCATGAGTTGGATAATTTTGTTCAGGAGTTTTTAACTACCTTGATACATAGTCAATATCACTATCTTTCTACATAAGGACATAACCCAGTCTTTTCCTTGATGCATCAATATAAAAAACAAATCAACCATTTCCAGATGGTAGAGTCAATATTGGATAATTCGCTAACCTCTACTTCAATTCTTCAAACAATTCTTGAAATTATTTTTCCATATGAACTTAACACCTTTATGATTAAGTTTGGTTAATGGGTTAGCTAATCGGGAAAATCTCTAAATGAAATGATGACAATAACCTGCTAACGCAAGAAAAATACATACCTTAGTTAACTTCGTTGGTATAGGCCATTCTCGAACAATATTTTTCTTTGTAGGATCAACTATGAGGTCATATTTAGAAACAATATGACCAAGAAAATAAACTATTTGAATCTAGGATTAACTCTTTCTAAACTTCCCATATAATTCATTTCTTCTAAGAGTCTTTAGAACAATCTGTAAGTGATTCTCATGGTCTTTATAGCTTTTGTAGTAAACCAATATATCATCAATAAATACAACAATGAAGTCATTATGATATTCCTTGAAAAATATATTCATTAGATACATGAAAACAAAGGGCGAATTAGTTAGTCCAAAAGGAATTATTGTAAACTCGTAATGTCCATACTTTGTTCAAAATTTTGTCTTTTGAATATCTTCCTTCCTCGCATGCAATTGTTGATATCCATATCGAAGATCAATATTCAAAAAATATTGGGATCTATGAATTTGATCAAATAAATCATCAATAAAAGGAAGAGTATACTTGTTCTTTATCATAATTTCATTGATCTCCCTATAGTCAATGCATAGCCTCATAGATCCATATTTCTTCTTAATGAAAAGAACAGGATCACCCCATGGGGAAACTCTAGGGAAGATAAATACTTTATCGCATAATTCCTATAGATGTTTATAAATCTATACTAATTCACCGTGGCCATTCTATAAGGGGTATTTGTTATAGGCATTGTGCCATGAATTAAATCAATAGAAAAATCAATTTCATACTCTAGGGGATGTCCTAGTAAATCCTTTGGGAATAGATCCTTGTATTCATGCACAATAGGTGCATACTAAATTTAATGATTTATTTCCTCACCCATAGATATTTTTTATCTTCAACCCCAATAATCACATTAGGTAGAGATATTATGGGTGGATCTAGATATGAATCAAATTATGAGTTTTATTCTCTATAAATGATGGATTCTATATAATTCTCAAAAATTGTAACTTCCATTTTCTTGAAATAGATTTTCACATCATGACAAGAAATACAATTCATACCATGAATTATATCAAAGAAAATAATTGTAATGATGATAAGGTTAGAAACTAAAGCATGATTATGTATCATAAGTTGGAGTGATCAATACATATTTGTTTCAATAATACTTACCTTAAGAGTTTTGACTAACAACTCCTTTATTAAATCATATTGGAAATGTATAATTTTCTTTAAAAACTAGGAAGATATAGAATTATATGATGATCTAGAATCAAATAAATCATTTCCTAAGTTTTAGAAAATTATTAAAGTACCTACCACCACATCATTAGGTACTTCAACTTCAGCAGTTGTAATCGCATATGTTTGGCCTTTCACTTTTGGACTTCTCTAGGGAATGATTCCTTAACACATAGAAAAATCATTTGCATAATTTACCATCTCTTTACAATTGTATCCTTTAACAATGGTAGCTTCTTTATTTCCATTGAAAACACAAGATTGGTGGCCTCTTTCTCCACATTTGTAAAATACTCTTTTTTCCATTTATGTTGGATTTGGGGGTTTTATTTCCACAACTATCACATGTTGGAAAACTCCCCTTTTTATTCTTCCCTTTATCCATTATTTCCTCTACCACACTCTTTTTCTCTTTCTTTCCTTTAATGTTGTAAGACATAGAAAATTATCTCTATATCTTGATTGAACATGAGACCATATCTTCATATGATGTGAAAGTTTCAGAAATTAGTTCCCTTTATAGTAATGGTTTTAAATAATAAAATAAATGATCAAAATTTCTCCTTGAATTATGTATGTAGTCCACAGAATGACTTTTTAACCATGTGATGTTAGCTTAATACATTACAAAATTCTCATCCTCTTTTTAAGCCAGATTCAGAAACTTCCTTTACATATCCTTCCATTGTTCATGAGGAATGTATTTTTCTAAGAATATTTCCTTAAAATCCCTCCATTCCATATTTTCGTTCTATTCCTTCTTTTTTTATTTTGAATAAGTGACCACCATTGATCTTAATCTCCCAACAGAAGATAAAGTTCTATTAGAACCTTATCCCTTTCATTACATCCCAAACTGAGAAATATATTTTCTAGGGAACTTATCCACTACTCAGCTAAAAATAATTTTATAGACCCTTTAAATAGTGGTGGCTTTTTTCAGATAAAGTGGTATAAAATTTCACCTCCACATTGTGGTTCAGGATGCTCTATATAGGTAAGGTTATTGTTCATAACCAGAGCAAGTTTTTCTAATATAGTTATAATATGCTAAGCACCATTTACAGCTCTCATACCTGCATCATTATCTTGCATAGGAAGAAAATCCTTATATGAGATATGTGCATCGTTCTATTTCCCATTCCTTCCAATATGTGCCATTTTTAAATAATAGCATACTCTTAATTAGGTTATGAATCATAATGTGTAATTTCAAACTAGAAAAACACTTAACATAAATTTAAATTTTATGCATGTCTAATCTCATAATCATATGCATGGTTAATTTGATGAAATATTTATATATAAATCCTTCATAGTGGTTTATAATTAAAATATTAATTATCTAAGCATATACCATGGGAGTGTCAAATAAGGTGCATAGTTATTCTCATTTTCGTGTACCAGGTTACCCCTAGTTAAGCCCAGAACACCTTTTCGGAGTTGTTACTCCTAGGTATATCTGTGCCAAAACCATGTCCACTTGAAGTATCCATAATGGGATGTATTTTCTAGAAACATCCACATATCTATACCTTAAAAAAATTCTAGGATGTTCTTATATACTCATCCTAAAAGTCTAACATAGGGTTTTCTTTCCTAATCAATGTTTTCTAAATCTAGTTTCTAATTTTTCTACGAAACTTCCTCTAATACAAGCAATAAGGACCCATACCCCAGTTTCCCATAGTTGGTGACTTATATTAATACATTGGAATGATTACTATAAAGTATTATCCTGATGGAATGAATAGGTTAGTAGTTTTGGAGAACAAGATACAAATGAAAGTTCAACATTACAACTTGAAATTAAATACATAATAGAATTACATTTCAAATATCTATGACTCCTAGATTATCCTTGTAATTCATTAATAATATTCATCTTCACAACCTGGGAAAAATAAAACATAAGAATATGGCGAGCTCATATGCTCAGTTAGAGTAAGTAATATAGTAGAAGTTATCATAAAAACAAAAACTAGGCATTTTCAACAATTAGAAACACATGCCTTTAAAAATAAACATGAGCATAATATGTCGGGAATGAAAGCTGATTCAATATGGCCATATGAATGATCAAAAGAGAATAAAAAATAAACATTGATATTCTAATAGATGAATAATAATTTTTTTTATCATTTACTAATTAAATAATGAGGGAATGCCTAGTTCCAGACATCTGAAACATATTATCAAGGCCTTGTCCAAGACATCTGGAAATACTAGGGTAAGGCCTCAGACAAAACCAAATTCTATTTTGTATCATGAGAAATACCAATGAATCAAGTGGATATTGAATTCACCACCATTTATTTGATTATTCCAATGCATTTCTCATATGTAAGGGTCTAACCATTAACAACATGAACATATGAAATAACTTTCCCCAATCATTAAACATAATAACTAACCATTTTATGAAGTATGGTGAATGGTATCAATATAGAAAATTCGTAGACAAAATGATCATAAAAAAATTGAATAAAAATTTTTAGATGATAAAATAAGATATAAACCTCAATAAGACATTAAATTCAACAGAGGTGTTGAAATATACAAAAATACTCTAATAAAGTCATCATGGATTTTCTTTGAGAAATACACTTTTACTTTGAAAAGAAGAGTTCTTTTGGAAAAATATTTGTATAAAACTAAAAATGAAATATGTTAGTTTTTTCATGATAAAATAAGTTTTTTTATAAATAATGGTGTCATAAAACATATTTTTGAGTGAACAAGAAACTAGATAAAAATTTGAGAAGTTCCTTTGAATTGGGCTTGTTTATCATAAAAAATTGAGAAATAATTTTATAAAACATTTAACTACCCTTAAAAAAATAAATATTATAATTGGTATATATATATATATATATATAACATTAAAAACTAATTTATTAGAATTATATAAGAATAATTAAGAATTTAATTGGGATTAAGATAGAAAAGGAGTAACCCAAACGAAAATGGAGGTTCGGGTGGAAAACCCTTACTTTATGTCTGAATGAGTAATGAACTTTACCTAAACATCATGAATAATAAAATTATATCCATTAATTAATTAATTATTTAACTTATCTATATTTATTTCATTTATCATAATTTTATTAATTTCATTTAATGCATTTTGAATGAGTTATAAGATATTATCTTATCATTCGGGAGAGTTTGATTCCATGGTTTTCATGATCGGTATACTTGTATGTGAGTATGGAAGTTCAGGTGGACTTGGTATAATTTCCCAACATTGATTTAATTTGATACTAATTAAAATAAATAATATTAAATGGTTATATAATTCATTTTTTCATATGGTATGAGGATGCGTTATTATATTGAACATTAGTGATAATCATTTAAATTATTTTAGCGATATTTCGATTATTACAAACTAGTTTTTTCATATGAATTAGTATTATGTATATATACTAGTTTTAAAAAATTAAATAAGACAAAATAAAAATTTATAATATTTTTAAGACCATAAAAAATGGTCTCATGACCATCCTTTAATGATAAATTGAATAATGAATGTCCATCGCCCATGAAGATTGTAAAACAACACCTCCAAAACTATGTTTTTAAAACAAAAGAGATGGATTAAAAATATTTATGATGGTTCTTACATTATCATTATATAATTATAGTATATAAATTATATTGTATTTATCATTATCATTTTGACATAGGAGGTGAGTATAAGATAAGAAAAAAAAAATTGAAAATGAAAATAAATGAAAAAGGAAGAGGGTTTACATCTTGAAATATCCTCCTTGAAAACCTCCTTTAAGGGAAGTGGTTTTGGTGTTTTTGGAATTACCTAGAGCTACATGATGTGGGGAGAGACTAGGTAAGATTATTTGGGAATAACTTTGAGAATTTTAAGCCTTAGATGAGTCAGGAGAAGAGGGAGTGAGGGGTGGGTTTTATAGTTGAAGAGAGGGGTGATTTTTGAATATCTTATTCATTATTTTCTTATTTTTCTCAAGAAAACCAATAGTTTTCATTATTGGTATAACTATAGTAATAAGTAAATGTGAGTTCAAACCAAGGTTTCTTAAATCATTCATGACTCAAGGAATAGTTTGTTTAGCTTATAATGTATTTATAATGTATATTACAGTATTTTACAATTAACTAAAAATTGAATTATTTCAGAAAAGTCCAAAAAATTATACCCTAACCATTTTTCAAAGTTTATGATTAAAAAATGTAGTCCATTTTATGAAATAAAATTATAAATATGTGAAATTTAATTTTTAAATAAAATCATTATTTACTTGAAAAATAATGTTTTAAATGTATAACTAATTTTAAAACGCTTCCAAAAATTAACTAAGGTCTCATAAAATAATCCTAATATCATAAGACAAAAAAATATTGATTTATGAATATTTTTTAGGAAAAATAATTTTATCTTATGTCATTTTATTAATTATAATATTTAAATTAAATATTTATGACTTATAAAAATACCAACACTTAAATATAAAATTTAAAAATATTAATCTACTTACACTCTAATATAATTGTATAATAATTTCATTTATAAGATAGAAAAATATTATTTATAATTTCTTTGGTGAGGTTACTATTCTACTAGCCAGATTACTATTCATTAGGTTCATATTACTATTCCCAAGGGCATGTAACTATTTGGTCGGTATAGGTTCCTAAAATTCTAGAAATACCTCTTATTTCATTCATTCTTCATTTATGATGTTTTTATTGTGTTCTATAAATTATTTTATATGATCTATATTGTATAAAATAAACATAATAAGGGAAATTACATTGATAGAGTTTTGGGTTGTTACAGTACTTGATTGGACATAAAAATTATATATATTTAATTTCTAATACATTGGTTATATCTAAAATAATTGATTAAAACATTGTTATATTATTCATATAAAGGAAGAGAGTCAATTTTGAATCCTAATGTGAAAATGTAATAAACATTTATTTTAATGATTAATTTGACAATCTATATATTATTCAATTTTTCATGTCTTAATTTATGATATTTGATGATCTACTGGTCATGATAGGTTGAGAAAGGTCGTGATGGTATGGAAGATCTAATGAGTTGTGGAAATCATGTTAAGTGATGCATTATACATCAAGATCCCAATGGATCCTGTGATGGATCTCGAAAATTTCAAATCATAAATAGAATATTGTAGAAACACCTGAGGATATGTTAATGTTGGGAACAAGTTGAATGGAGAAGAAAGTTTGAATAGTTATCCTTTGTAGAGTGTTGTATTTTGTTGTCAAAGAAGATAAATCAATTCCCTTTGTAGAAGGATCTTAAATCAGACGATGCATTGCTGGTATGTATTTCACACATATCATGAGTTAGGAGAACTTGTGATGCAAGCCTTTTGAAGGAAAGGGGGAGAAATGATGATGCCAGTCATCTAAAGTTTTTATTGGAAGGAATGATGCTGCTGGGGGATAGGGAAGTTTCAGTTCCCATTGCAACTATGAGGATGCTAAAGTTGATCTATCAATGTAAAAATATCACGATAGTGGGATTCGTGATAAGAGCAGAAGAATGGTTATGGGAAGCAGTGAAGAGAGAAAATGACAAAGCAATGGAAAATCTGGGGATGACAGAAAAGCACAGTTTAAGGTGGCGTTGTTTCCAGTGTTTTCCAAATTTTAGGGCCTAAAAATCTGGGGATGAAGATGTGTTTTTGGAAATGGATGAAGTATGAAAGATTGAATATGGTTTAGATTTTTGCGTGCAAGGCATGATTCAAGATCAGAACATCGAAAAATGACAAATGCATGGAGTGCGCAGAAATTTAGGCATGTTGAGCACAAAAATAAAGTGGTGCGCGCAATATATGCGAGTTGCATGAAATAGTAGCGGGTTGCGCGAAAAATTGGATCATTGTGCGAAATATCTGCAGGATGCGCGAAATAGAGGAATGATGTTTTTCGCGCAAAAGGTGTTTCGAGATCATAAGCTCAAAAATTTTCAAAGGCATGAGCTGCGCAAAAAATTGGATCATTGCGCGAAATACGATGTCGCATGAAAGGATGAATTTGCGTGCAATATGGAATGTGGTGTGTAATTTTGCGCGCAATTGGTGCTTCATGCTTAGAAGTATGAAAAATGGAAAAGAAATGAGATGCGTGAAATATTGAATCATGGCGCAAAATATAAAGTTGCATAAAAGAGTTTTTACGCACATGAAGGAGGTTTTACGTGCAGATTAGTGTTTTGCGCGCGGGGTCAAAAATGCCTATAAATTTGAGGCTAACCCTTCTCATTTGGAAAAACTCAACACATAGAAGAAATTCCGAGCTCTAGTGCGTGTAAAATCTTACGCTAAGTGGGGTGCGCGAAAAGAAAGAGGTTTTCGCGAAATAAAGACAGTTGCGCAAAAAATTTTGAAGCAGCGCGAAAAGTGAATCTTTGCGCGAAAAAAGGGAAGTTGTGCAAAAATGATTTCCTCGCCAAATTGGAATTTTTATGTGCAAGCCATTTGAATTGCACGCAAGGCAACCTAAAGGCTGCGTGAAATATTTGGGGTCTTCACACGTATTCAGTAGTGTGTAAGAGAGTTCTTATCAGCTTCTGGGTAAGAAAGTGAAGATTTGTACTTTAAAGAATACATCTGTTCAATTGTAAAGAAGCACTGAAACATTGTGTTACCCTATTTGTGATAAGAGGGATCAAATGAAATATTGAATTGTTTTCAAAGTTCTGGATGAGTGTAAGGGTATATCCTACTCATTGTATTCCACATCAAAGGATTGTTTTTAGTGGATTGTGTGGTACTTGATTGATTCCATACCATACCAAGGACGTAGCTACTCTTGTTGAGTAGTGAACCTTGTAAATATTGTGTTCCTGTGGTTGTGTGTGTTCAGCAGGGAAGAAACTCTTTAACAGGAGGTGAAGGTTGTTTCAAAAAGGGGAAACATAAAAAGAAAAAGATATCACTGATTCACCCCTCCCCTATCAGTGATACTTGGATCCTAACTAGGAACTTCAGTTAGGCCACAAATTGTACATTTTATAAACCCTTGATATAGATTCTACATTTCAAACCTTCCATATGCTTTAACATTAGAGTAAATTTGGTAAGAAATGGATATTTGATTTCCTAGTATAGACAATGTTTCATCCTAATGTTTAATAATGGAAGATCCCAATTCTACATCTACTATATAACACAACACCATATAAATAAACCAAGTTACATCTCAAAAGAAATAGAATATTGAGATCTAATTCCATGTTATGAACCTGGCCTAACTTATCCAATTTTGTGGTTCTCTATTATAAAGAAAAAAAATTAACACACATAATGCATGATTGCTTTCCCGTGACATTTTCTAGGATCCCAATGTGGAATACAAACTCCATCCGACATAATATTAATATAAACAGTGATGTTACATTCTAATTGTAATAAAATTTTGTATTACAATAAAAATTATGCTTCCACACCCCATTACATCCTCTAAGATTATTCCATGATTCATTCAAAGGGGGTGGAACATAAACTATCCTAATATACTGATTATGGAAGGAATCCAAGTGGAACCATTTTAATCTATGGGTAATTTATTGGATTTACTATATGAATTTTCTAGAAAAATCTAGTAAACAATAAATAAACTCATCACATATAGACTGTTCTAGGAGAGAGGAGGATCATGAACATAAGCACTCAACTCCATTTCTACCTTATGATTACCAAATAATTAAGTACAATATTTCTTATAAATAAAGAGGGGATTTTATTATGATTGGGGTTCCTGTTCATGGATTAGTCTAGGGTTCTTGATCCAATGACTGTGTTTTATATTCTTTTGGGTTGTATTATTGAGTTTTTGCTTCTTATTATAAATATATTTTTTTTAATTGTGAAACCTACCTTCATGATCATGAAAAGATAAATTTAGGGTTTCTCTATGAGTTTTGGTATGATTTTTTGTGTCCTTCAAATTTAACTTCTTCATGTATAGCCTCTAAGAATTCAAAAAAGTTATAGGTATTGAAGGTTGGTGATTGTAATTCACATCCTTTATTTATATCTATTTTCTTCTCACATTGAATAAATAATTTTTCATCCACTATGTAATTCAATGATCTACATTGGAACCAGTGGAATAAGTGTAGAATAATGATATATTTCCCATCGGGGGAGTATGTAATATTCATTCTATATTATGGAGTGTTCTATTTGCTTCTTATAGTGGAAGTGGATGAATAATACACTTTAGGATCCTTTTTTTCTATGAATTCACATCCTTAAATTTATTATGATATATGTTCATGCATATGATGAAGTGTAAACATTTTTTGAGGAAAATATTAACTATAATATGAATGTTATGTAATTTAATAGTATTAATCATAGGAGTAACTTCTTTTTCAAACATCATTATATGTTCATTTCATCTATATATTTTCGTTCCATTTTATATTACAATATAAAAATTTTCCCATCACATTATTTTTCACATTATTTTAAAAATAATATAAGTTAAATAGAAGAGATTGATATGATGTGGTCCTCCTTAAGAAGTATCCTATAACCAACACCCTTATAGTATTCATAGGGTTTTAAATTCTAAATAACCACCCAACCCTTTGGAAAAAACTGCACATCAGTACTTTTATTTAATTATATTCATAGGTTCCCATGCTTCCTCTTTGTATTTATGATTTCAATATATTACATTGAAAATAAGAGTGGTATATTTTTTTTGAAATTTATCTCTATAATCCAATATTTGAATAATTTTCTACTCATAAGATAAATTATTATATAACATTATAAAACCTCTCAATTTAGTACATTTGAGGGATATGGCATGTACTTTATCCAAGGTATATCTGGAGTACATCATGAACATGACACAATCTTTGTGGAAAGAAAATTTGATAGGTCATAGCTCTAACATGATCATGATTCTTGAAGGAGACTATCTATTTAAGACATAAATTTCACTTCTTCCCAAACCTCATAAATATCTTCAATAAATATACTCTAATGGAAACATTATCCAAATACTAAAACTCTAGGCCCTAATAATAATTGTCAGTATAGTGATTTTATTAACACTATGCTACCTTGATGTGTTGTTGATTGGCCTGGACCTTCTCTATTATATCTTCTACCAATTTTGGTCTCAATAGATTTCTTTCACCGAATTTTTTCTATACAATTGGACATAAAAGTTAATTTCCATATAAAACATTAAATGCAGATATATGAATACTTGAGTGGAATATATTTTTATATTAGAACTTTTATAATTGAGGGTGTTGATCCCAATCTCTTATGAAAAATATAGAGAAATAAAAAAGCATTCCCTCTAGAGTATAAATGGTCTTTTCAGATTAAAAATCTATCAATGGATAACATTTTTACTGAAGTGAGACTCTATACACAACTCCTTGTAAATAATCCTACATAAAATTTAGGTTAACCTTAGATCTCAACATGAAAAAATTGATAGTGGTGTTCTATAAAGCCTCATCACCTCATTAATATATATTTTTGAATATTTATTATGAAATTATTATTCTTAAATAGATATGTAGTTAGAATTATTTATATGATAATATTTGTAACACCTTAGATCATTTAATTTTTATTCATTTTTAATTCAAAAAAATATTTAATCATCCATGTTAATTAGTTTTTCAAGAGTAGGAGATCCTCAGGAAGGTATAAGGATAATAAAGGACCTACAACTTATTAAAGAGTAGCAGGGGTTACCTACTTGTCGTTAAGATACCATCAGCTAGATGGTGGCCTAAAAATTGGCTCATGGCCTATGCTAAGCTCATTGTACTATAGGTGAGTTAGCACTGGCTGACCGGTGGAGGCAACTGGCTCACCAGTAGGCTTACTGGATGGGTATTTAATTAAGGGTTTAATGATAATTTCATGAATACCAATTTTTGTAACTCTTTATTTCTTTGTGACCCAAACTTGATTTCTATGGATAGGGAGAGCTTTTATACATATTTTTAGACCCTTATCTATGGATTATTGGGTGTTGGAAGTGTATTTAGTTGTTCTTGATTCCATTGGGTAAGGATAAAATTTATTATGTCTTAAATCACTATTTATTTCTATATTGTTATTATGGGTATCTAAACAAATGGATTTGGATATGATCTAAGGTATGTGGCTCATTGAGTTAAAATCATGAGGTTATCCTTAGCAATTGAGGATTTTTTACTCTTAATGTAGGTAGCCTCAGGTAATCCCTTGACGTCTTGATGTGTTTTGTGTATATATAAGATATTTAGTCACAACAAAATAATGAGAACTTGTCCATTTCTATGTAAATATATATTTTCTGGATCTTGAGGGATTATAATAAACATTTAAATGGATTATCTATGCCTTTTGGCATATAAAAATTGAAAATTTGTTCACTACACAAGGCATTTCAACTTATGTTGATTAAATAGAAATCACATAGCTAACTCTAGGAGTTCCATGACCTTAAGAAAGTATTAATTAAAATCTAAGGAATGTTTTGGACAAATACAAACTTCTATTAAATTAAATTAGAATGATTTATTGATTATATATGATAATATGGAGATGGATGAGTCCTTGGTTAATGGAAATTAAAAAATAATTGTCTAATGATATAATCAGCCTATAATTATGAAAATATGTTGCCTAATTATTTATAGATAATGTGATAATAAACATGTGATCATGAAATTGATTATAATTCCTTTATTAATATCTATTTGGGGTACATTGGACACATTTCTAAGGATCTAGTTTTCCCATGATTGTTATTTTTGGTGGATCTTGATGGGATTCTAATGATATGGTAGACTAGTTCATGTTATTTTGGTCGGGGTCCTTATACGTGCTTCCAAGGATTTGATGTTCCTGTTATCATTATTTTTGGAGGACCTTGATGTGATTCCAACGATCCGGTATGCTCGTTGATATTACTAAGTATGGGAGAACTTCAATAGGTTATATATATCTAGTGTGTCCATTATCATTCTATTAAGGGTCTTTGAAAGAACTCCAAGAATTTGGTGTGCCTATTTCACCTATTTACAGTTTGGGGACCATGAACTTAGTTCATTGATCTCATATTCCCTTATAATTATTACATGGAATGGTACTATGGATAAAGATATCTGACATTTCCTGAATCTAGTATGGTTGATCCCCAGTACCACCCTAGACTTGAGGCATGACTGTATTTATTTATAGATTAGTATGCAATAATTTATTCATTTTCAGACACATCGGTATATACATTACTCGGATTTGATATTCCATAAACACCATTAGTGGTGGGCTACTGAGTTTTACTCACAATTCCGTTGGGTCACCATTGGTACTCAAGAAGACTTTTAGTTATAGTTTAGGGTGATTTCTAGGGCTATATGATAGAAGGGTTATATGATGTGTTGGGACTATGTCATGGATGGATGGATTGGGTGTGGCATCGGGATCTATCATGGGTTTCTATTTTGATTTTTGGTTTTTTTGGATATATAACTTTTAGTATATAACCTTAATCATCAGTATTGTTATTATTTTGGATTATTTAGAGGATAATTTATCTTGTAATTGTGATGATTTTTGGTGGATGATTTTCATGTAATTTATAATGTTATTATTATTACCCATATCAGAGGATATAGTCTCCCTATCAAATAATTTATTCCCTCTCTTATTTTCAACATCCTGTGGGATATGGATAGTTGTGATTAAGTCCATATAGTGACTTAATTCGGTTACTTATGAATGAAATGGGATGAGGATGTTAAAATGTTTTATTTGAAAAAGGTTTTTTTCTTTTCTATGACTATTTTGGGGAAGGTAGATACGATATAGATAAATTTTGGTTTTTTTGGCGTGGAATTCATATATGGGAGTAGCTAACCCACATATGTGGAAATATTATGTTTCTTGTGGGGAGATTGATATTTTTTCACTATTACAGTTGATTGATTTCACCTAGAGTAATTCAATTGATTTTAAATATTTATTATTTAAAATATTTTACTCATGGTTTTGTCTGGAATAAGGGATATTGTGTATGTATGTTTATAGGAACATATGTATTACACTCTTTTATGTGGCTACTTATGATAAGTAATTTAGTAAAAGGTGATTCTCCAATAAATGTAACCTATGTATTGTAAATTTAATGATTTTATTATTACTATCATATTACTTAATTGCACGTTCTATGTTTTTTATAATTTGATTAAATACATGTATTTGTAATTTTAGATTTAGGCCTATGAAAAGTTCACAAGTTAAGAAAAAGGAGAATAGTGATGGGATCTCCCCTTGGGATATCAAACCAGACCATTACATAGATCTATAGAATGTAGTGGATAATCATATATAGTAAATCTTATTGAATTATATATAGTAAATTGAAAAACAAATACCTTATGATTTATTCCATCTATGTCTTTTCATATTGAGAATTTTTTGCAACAACACCCATTGATATTTATATGGAAAGGTAGTCCCCATGTATTGGAGTTTTGTGTGGAATTGGTGTGGACCATATTCGGTCATATAGACACTCCCCAAAGAGGAGAGTGAAACATATAAATTATATTATTTATGGATAGGTGAAGTAGTGGTTGGAAATATTAGTCTAGTAAAATAAATATATGGGAATGACCTAGAACAACTTTGATACCATATACATTGATTATTTATTTCCAGGGACCATGATGGAATACGATGTTAAGTATATCATGAACCTCAAGTAAGGATTCAAGTCTTTTATTGATTAAGTTTAACATTTCATGAATTTTTAGCATTTTACAATCGCATTAGTAGGGGATTAGTTAACCAATGTAAAATGCTCTGAAGATGGCATTCCATTTGATATCAATTCATATGTGAATGTATTTCACTAAACAAATGCCCCTAAAGTGATGAATATGGCTCTCATACCTGAGAGTAATCTGAGTGAGGCCCCATGTGGTGAGTAGATAGACCCATCCATGAATATTGGAAGAATGTATTCTAGTAGTGGAAAGTTCTTCTTTGATAATTTCCATCCAAGTAATTGTTGGAAAAGTAGAGAGGTCATTATACCAGTGAGATGTTCTCAATGTGGTAAGGATGGTTATAAGCATTCTCAGTGTGATAGACCTAAAGTGGTGTGTAGGGATTTTGGGAAGATTGGGAATCAAAAAGGTTCTATTGAAACAATCCACATATATATGGTAGTGATGATTTCTATAAATAATAGAATTATGGTATGGGATATGACATACAATAGAATACTAGAAGTTGGATAACTTGGTGTTATATGGTATGAGGTAGATAAAGGACCAGGGTAGTAGTTATAGAATATTAGAACATTCCATGGGAGATGGGATGAGAGTCATATTCATGGTACAACCTAGTTTTATGCACTACACCATACTCCAACTAATTAGGATTTCTGAACTTCCTCCATCTAATGTATGATTCTGGTTGCATCTTTATTAACATATGCTTTATTTAACATAAGTGACTTCCATTCATTTATTTCTCTTTATTTTATTAAGAGATTAGGAATCATTTTGGAGTACTTATCTTGGGTTATGACCCTAGATAAACCATTATGGAAGTGTTCAGAGAACACACACTCTGGTAGGGATTTCCCTCATGAAGTTAGTGATTATAGGTTTTTTAGATTTCATTATGCTCAAAAATGAGAGGTATTAATCTAATTTTCATGATAGATATTCTAGTACTATATAGATCTCATATTGATAGTTACTACCAATATATATCCTTCACAAATCAAATTGTTTCGGATCATGTTCATGTCGAAGACTAGGATTTATAGGAAGGATGTTCTGAACCAAACTATCAGTATTTTTGTAGAATTACATCCAAGATGGAAAGGCTCATATTGGATTATGATTAATAATCGAATAAAGTGTATCCTCTAATAGTTTATTATTTTTGAGATATTTTTTCAAATTATTCCTTAGGCTTTTCACTGTAGATGGAGGTGGAATTCACTATAGAGATCATATATAGGGTATAGCCAGTTTTTATTTCCACTTATTGGATGGCTCCTATAGAGATTTGAGAATTAAAGTTTAGTTGGAAGACATGGAATCCAATGGATTTATTTGGTTGTGCACATAACCATGGAAGTCTTTAGGTCTATTCAACATAAAATAGGATATCTCTTTGAGACTACGTTTTTATTATCTATGGTTAAACCAATTGAAAATTAATCGATGATATATAATTACAAGAATAAAAAACTTCTTTGACTAAATCCAAGGAAGACATTTATTTTATGAAATAAACATGATATTGGGTTATCAATAGTTGAGATTAAGGCCATCAGACAAACCTCATAATATATTTATGTGAAGTTATAGATTCTTTGAGTACTTATTCATTTCATATAGATAGATGAATAAACCTTCACTATTTATGGACTTGATGAATTGGGTATTCCACCCATTCTTGGATAATTTTTTCATTGATTTTTTAATGGAAACATTGTGTACTCTAAAATAGTGGGAGAACATTCAAGACATTTATATATTATTTTGGAAATCTTGACCAAGAATATTCAACATTCCAAGATATTAATGTTTCACTTCTTGAGATATCAATTTCACTTCTTAGGTTATTTGATATCTAAGGTCTAAGTGTCAGTGGACATTGAGAATGTGGTTGTGCTAGATTATTGGGTTCAGACCAAGAATTTTCTAAAAATTCATATATTTTTTGGTTTGGATGGGTATTACTAAAGGTTTAATCTTGAATTTTCTTATTTAGCAGAACTAATGATAAAATTGACTAAGAAAAGGGAGTCATTCATTTGGTTTGATTATTGTGATAAGATGTTTCAAGAATTAAAGGTATGGTTGACCACAACACTAACTTTGATATTGCTTGAATTGGGTAGGGAATATACCTTGCATTTTGATGCATCAAGAATAGGAATTAGGAATATTTTGATGTAGGATGGTAACATGGTCACTTATGGATTACAACATCTTTGACAACATAAGAATAACTATCTAACATAAGACTTGGATTTGGAAGTGGTGGTCGATGCTCTAAAATGTTTTCTTTTCTACCTATTAGGTGAGAGGTTCATTGTATACATGGACCATAATATACTAAAATACATTTCCTCTCAATGTGATCTAAATATTCAGTATTAAATATGTGTTGGGTATGTTAAATCTTTTGATTTTTAGTTCACATATATGCATCTAAATGGAATCACTATTATCGATGCTCTAAGAAAAAAGCATAGACTAGGGTTATGAAGGTGTCTTCTAGTGAGATATGTGGTGGATATTCAAGAGAATTAGGGTCAAACCACTCTTTTATCTTTATCCATCACTTCTTCACTTATAAATGGGATACATAGGAGGTATTAGTTAGTCCCATAAATCATAGACTAAGTGGGTAGAATATATGGTAGGTAGCCTTCACCAAACTGGACCATCGATGATTATTAGATCCTTTATGTTTGGTGTTATGTTCTTATTCCTAAAGAAATTCATTGATAATTAACGATAGAATCTCATACCTCGAAGTGGGTAGTACACCCAGGTTTCACTAATATATATCGATACATCCACAAAAAGTATTGTTGTCTAGGGATAAAAAAGTATATAGTATATTTCATTACTCTGTTCTCTACCTATTAGTAGGATAATGTTAAGCTCTATTGTCATGTGGGTCTCCTATCGTCATCGCCTATTCCTAACTAGAAATGTAATGTTGTCACTATTGGTTTTTTCATGGGATTTATAATGTGGAATTAAATTATTGTGTTTATCCATGTCATTTTTTATTGTATATATTTGTAAGGATAAATTATAAGTTTAGTGATTAATTATAATTTAGATGTTATTTTATAGTTTAATTAGTAATTATTGTTAATTATATTAGTTTTCTCTTTTAGTAAAAATTAACCTTTTATTGTAATTTGAATTATTTATTTATTTCATTTCTATACAATATTTTTAAAAATTATTTCTTATTTTTATTGGTTAATTTTAGTGTTCATTGAATTAAATGTTTATTTAATTTTAATTTTATAGTTTTAACATTTTTAATATTGTATTGTATAATGTGTGTCTTTATTAATGTAATAAAATTTATTATAAATTATATAATTATAATTATTGAAATTATTATTTAATGTAATCGGTTTTTTATTTGTGGCCTATATGAATCCAGTTGAAGTTTTGGAAAATACTGGAATCAACCATGCCTTGTGTTTTAAAGTGGTCGTGCAGCCAATCAAAATTTTAGCTAAGGGTACTAGAATATATGAACATTAATTAAAATTTATAATTCCAAGTGTATGTGAAATATAGTATAGTATGAAAGAAACCTGGCCATATGGGAGTTTTTTCCCTTCTCTAAGGAAAAGATTGAAAAAGGAAAATCCATTCGACAGTGGGAATTAATTTTCATTGACTACAAGGATGAATACCCACCATGCTATAGGGTTCATCTTCCATGAATAATGTAGAAACATAAAAATTTTATAAAGGCATAGAGCTATATCACTTAAATATGGGATTGACCACACTTTTAATCCACCAACAGTCATAAAAATATAATCGACCACATGGATATTTTACCAAGTGACTAAAGATTTGTTGGAGGCTAATTAATATGGGTATGTTGGAGTTCACCTAATGAACCACACCAGTTGAAGACTAAATTCAAGGTGAAAACATCAACTCCATAAGAACCAGAACAATCTAAGAATTCATATTTGACTAGGGATGAATTGGATGATCTTGAGCCAATCTAACCAAATAAATAATACACAAATACAATGATTGATTATGTTTTATCCAATGAATAAAATCTAATGTCATCATAAAATTTGAGCTTGGTCAATAAGAAACATTCTAGGGGGCTATTTTAATCTCAAATGTACTATGACTCGGTGATGTTATGTTTGAAAAAATTGGTTAGAGTTCATCAAATATAATAGTTGATGCTGACTTGAAAGTAATTAAAGAAGACCCATGATTTAGCCAACTAATCTGTCAAAACTTGAACTCAACCTAATAGATTTTTTTTTGAGATTCAATGATTCCTTTTTGATATGATCCTATTTTGGAAATCACAAACTTAATTTATTTGATTTTCTATGACAAGAATCTCCAAGAAAAAATAAGTAAGTTGAACCAGTATTTTATCTTTGATAATGTTGAATAATGAGAATTTAGGAATAAACCTTATTTTAATGAGAATCATTCTTCACAGATGAAGAAACTCAAATTTCCCTTTAAAGAAATTTTTGTTTTCTGGTCTCTAGTCTTAGGTGTGAAGATGATGGGGTATTTGGTGTCTCTCAATTTTATAGTTAAAATTAATGTTTTGAAGATAAATAATGTGATTCAGTAAATTTCAGACCTATCTTCCAATGTATATGAATTTTGTTAATTTTTTAAGTGATCATATATGTGTTGACAAGAGATGGAGTTGATGACAGCTGTTTTGAAAATAAATAAATATAAGATCAATTATAAAACCTCATCTAAGGATGAAGATAAATCAAGTATTTTAGCAACCTAAGACTTTTACCCATATTATTATGTGATTTTAACATAAAAATATCTTAATTATAACTCAATGATAATGAGTACTAGTGTATTTTGAAGATAAGGTTAATACTAAATCAAATTAAGGATTAAATAAAAATTATTTATATTATTTTACATAATGAGATCCTTAATCCTTTTGAGATGATAAAATTACTTGGAATAACCTGGGGAATATATATACAAAAGGGGTGGGATAAAAACACTAGTGAGAGAATAAACATGATAAGGAATCATAACTTGTGAGTCTAAGATATAACATGATATAAAAAATGTAAGGCTCAAGAATAATCACATGGTATTACAAAATATGGAAAATGGTATCATAAGGTCCTAAAATCATAGTAAATGTTTCAGAAAAATATAACAGATCATAAGAATTACTCATGGATAACTACCTAAACAATATAACATAGTGGAAAACTCCCATAATAGATTGTGTTTACTACCTAATCTCATGAATGATGTCTAATGAGACTAAAACATTACCCAATGCATTTGATAAATATATAATCTCACCCATCACAACATGTTCGTGATTATTTGTTCCCTAAAATAGGAAATCAATCCTAAGAAATAAACATAATAATTACCATTATAAAAAAATGGTAGCATAATCTCAACTCATATCATATTGAAAAGAAATTTACTAAAGAAGGCCTTTAAGAGATGAACATAAGGCTTGTATTATGTCTCCAATGTTAAGAAAAATAATCTAGTTAAATATGTGAGAGGAATATATTAAAAATGTATGTGTAATCCATAGCATCTAAGGTTGTCATCATTGATTAAAATATCTTCAAAATATAACATAGAGTATTTATTTAGAAAAATATCGTCTTACCTTTGAAATAAATTCTTCAAAATATTAAAATTTACAAAATATTTTAGAAACAAATTCATCCAAAAGAACCATGGAAACTTATAAAGTAATCTTAAAAGATTATTCTATTCGTGATGTTGGGTAATTCTATACATGTGGTATAAGAAAAAAGAAACCTTCCTTTCTCACTATTGTAAAAAGGTTTAAAAATTACTCATTAAAAAATGACAAGAAGATTTCTTTTAAACCATTTTCTAAAAAAACTTCATAAAATTTCTTTAATAAATATTTTGGTTAATGTTAAAAATATAATTGAAAATATTTTTAAAAAACATTGATATAGTTGAAAAATGACTTATGGCCGAAGACAGAAATGAAGTCATCTTTTCTTAAAAAAAAAATTAGTGAATTTAAGTACCAAAGTGTTTAAAATGGTTATATTAATTGAAAATTTTATAAATTACCAAATAAAATAAAATTTAAATTGTTTTTTCAGACAATAATCAAATTATTTCATATAATTTAAATTCAATCATAAACAATCCCAATTAAAATGTGATCAAAAAAACCCTTACCACAATAGAAAACTTTTCTTCGTAACTCCCATGACTAAAGTAGATGAACATATGAGATTATAAAGTATAAATAATTCATTATATAACATTTAAAGGGGTAGTATATACAAAATTTAAAATAAATTATGTGCATAAAATAACATGTGTCTTAAAAAAGTAAGTTTTGAGACGAAACCTTTACCTTGATCTAAACTTTTAATGTATGTCTATTATTGCCTGTATAATAACAATATATCATTTTTTTCTTAATAAAAATGTATAAGTTTGAGCCCATATATATAAACCATTTAATTCATTTGTTTTAATGAAATATTTAATTACTTATTCAGCTATATCCATGTCATGTGTTTTGAGGACGCTTGGTTTATAATTTCATAACGATATTGTTGTTTTGACCCTGGTCAAAGGGGTCATTATACCATAATATTTAGAATAACAATAATTTATTACTTATAATTTTTATTTATAAATTATACTATTAAAAATAACCTTGAATTATGGTTGTGAAAAAATAAATTATGTTAAAATTATGGAGACGGTAGGTTGTATGTACGCATTTGAAACATTTCTATTTTTTCAATGATCACAATGGAAAGAAAATAAGTGTTATTTTATCTTTATATAATCATCATAGAATCATAAATATGATATTATTTATTTAAATACACTTACATATACTATCCATGTTATTGGGTAATAAAAAATGAATCACACCACTTTGGGAGGTGGTAGTCTATCAAACACAGGAACGATGTTATCATTTTCAATGGATAGTAAGGTAATAATTTATATGATATATTATCTTTAGAGAATGATTAATATGTAATGAATATAATATAAAAGCATTAAATCCATCATCATTAATAGTCTTTGGAGGTGATTATGGAAAATGAATTACATCGGTTCGTTAGGTCATAGTTCGTCGTACACACGAACAATGGATTCATTTCTCATTTGATGTAAGTTGAAATAGATTTAAGTTATTCCATTAATATAATAACATATTATTATATAGGATATTTTTATGTTATTATATCATCATTATTGAGATATATTTTATGTAGGTGGAAAAAAATATAATAAAAATTCTATGTTAAGAACGATACCTCTTCTTTTGACCACCGCTTTAGGATTACAACTAAAGCCTCACCATATTTACGTTTTGATCAAACCAATGACTACATGATGTGGTAAAGGAATTAATGATGGTATTTAGTTATTTATTTTAAAAACTATTTTTTTTTTGGAAGTGTATAAATGATAGTGGTGGGAGTTTCTTTTTATAAGGGAGGAGGAGTAGCATTATTGTAATTACCCAAAACTTTTCAATAATGGGAAGTCACTCTCACAAAAAGTGACTCAAAAATTGAAAAATAAAGTATTGGAGAATATTTAAGGATTATAAAAACCTATAAAATTATAAATAAACATTTTCTAAATATTTTATTCCATTTTCTGATTTTGCATAACCCCCAGGTAAACTTGTTTTAGCATAATCTATGATAACAGATTTTATTATTTTTACTATTCATGAAGAAATTTTTTTGTTATACTTACTATATAATATTAATTATTATGATTCCAAATATATAATATATTTTATAAAATTAAATCACATTATTAGGATAAATTAATTTTAAATTAAACTCATAGTCATGTCGAAAAAACAGTTTTTAATGAAATTCATTTTTTAAGAATAAGATGATATTATAATAACTATATGATAAGTAATAATAATTTAATTAATTTAAATTAAAAATATATAGATAAACAATATATAAATTTCATTTTAAAAATTCATTATTAGTGGTTATTTTAATTAGTTAAAATGAAGAAACATTATACGCATTACAATTGTTTTTAGAAAAATGTGTTTTAAAGCAAAAAAATAAACTTATAATAAAATATAGTAAAGAGATGATTTCAATGTAATTAGTTTGATGAAATATGAATAAATAATATATATTATAATTTGAAATAAAATTAAAAAATAATGGGACTTAAATTTCTTAATTTCCTAAAACGAAGCGTCAGTTTTACAAAAAATTTGTATTTTCCATTATTTGTTGAAAAATAAATATTTTCCAAAAAAATGAGAAAAAACACCCTAATTCGGTATAGATATGATGATTTAAAAAAAATATACATTTTATAAAATTAAATTTCTAAAAGTTCCAAAAAAATATAATATTTTATCACAAAAAGCATTAAAAATTATTTTTAAAGGAAATATATTTTGGTAGAGTAAAATATATTTGTTAAAGTTGATTCCTTATCTATTATGATTTTATAAATATTTTTATATTTATTATGAAATTTATATATATTTAATAAATTGGTTAATATTATTCATACCCTATAATTAAAAAACTATGTTATATCGATCACATTTAAGTCGTAATATTTTAATATTGTATCCTGGTTCTTTTAAAATTAGTGTTGTGTGTTGAATATGATATTGGGAATAGTGTTATTTTAAAATATCATGGTGTTATGGGTATCATCAAGTTGAATGGGTTTAAATATAATATTTATAAACCATTATTTCAATGGTTTTATGAGTTGAGGAACTTTGATGTTGAGTTCTTTGGAGATAATAGGGACCTCATTTTCTATAATGGGTGTGGATTTGAGTGAATTTGAGGAATCCCACCACCATATATACCTATTTCGTGGTGAAAACTAAGATGATAAAATCATGGATGTTGTGTTTTGGATTTTAAGTCTGTTTTTTTAAAAAAATTCAATTCGGTGTTGATTCATTTGGGCTAAAATATGATATGAGATTCTAAAGGGTTATGAAGATGAGTTAAGCTCCAAAAGATTCTGAACATGTCCAAAGTTTAAGAAATTGGTTCAATGGGATTTTTTTGAAAATATGGATTATATTTTAAATTAGATGATGTTATGTGGCTCAGGATCAATTCACTAATTAAAGTAATGGTGGGCTCTTCATAATTTTATGAATATGGTGGAATGAAATTAGAGTGGTGTAAGATTGAGTTCAATCCTAATTTAAAAAATTGGGAAAGGTATAATGACACGTGTAGTAGGAATTAGAAAATTAATTCTTTATGTCATGTTTTCGGTAAAGGTAGTGAAATCATAGTGCTTCTGGGTGAATCTTTGTTAATAAAAATCCTCATGAGGTTGGAGAACATTTTGTTTTCAATAATCTATTTGAGTCATGTGTGGGTGTTAAATATCAATGACCAATTCCACATGGTTAGTAAATAGATGAAGAGTGAATTAAGTATAAAACACATCATGATTAATTGAAAACAGATCAATCATGTATGGGTTGTGATTCTAACAATAGGTATTATTAAGTCACATAATAGTGATTAAATACCACTAATAGAGCTATGTGGTTGGTCAAAAGGGATAATCATGTTACGACAGTGAAAGGTGTTAGTGAAGAACCTAAAAACTGTAAATATATAGACATCAAAACACTTTATGAACAACTTTCATTCGATATTTTCTATACTTTAGATTTAAAACTATATTGAGTAACAAAAAAATAGATTGAAAACACTCATTCGTGAACAAGATGAGAGGGGATATTTCTTCTTCCCCATTTCCAGTATTTCATTATATCTGTAATTTAATTTAATTTTTATTTTGATTAATGAAATAAAATAATTCTTGGTTAATAATTTGGGATTGGGAAAATCAATATTGCATTGAAATTATTTTCTCTATTAATTTATAAATTTTTTTAAATTTTGGTTGGTTATTTCCTTTTTAATTCAAAGGCATCTACTGAGAAGGAATGATCATTAAATAAAATTATGGAATATCGAAACAATATAATCTAAAAATAAATGTAAAGTAATTATTTCTATATTTTCTATGTTATATTTAACAATTAAGGAATTATTATATTCTTTTTCTCCATTACATGAGAGAGAAAGTAGGAAAAAAATAAAGGCGTGATGGTCTAAATTATTTCTTTCAAATGAATAAGGAGTCATATATAATAATCCTTTAAATTTTTTTCATAGCCTTCCTATTTTATTTTCTTTAGTCCTAAGAGATTTCTTATATTTTCAATTTTTTCATACGTGCATACTGTGTTCATAATAATGTTATTAGTAGTCCCCATTTTCTTTTGATTTTGACTTTTGATTCCAATATTGCATGATCATTTTTAACCTTCATTATGGGTTTGATACTCTACTCACCACTACATTGGTATTTTATATGGATTTATAAATAACTGAACCAAATCCAAAAAAAGATTATGAATTATGTTTTATAGAATAATTTTTAGGGAAGGTGATTATAGGACTTGTTTTTGAATCATTAAACAATATATATATATACATATAAAAAGGATAAAAACTATTGGAGAAAAATATTCTAAAACTCTATGTGTCCTATTATAGAATTGTATATGAGAATATTTTCCCTTGATTCTTCTATTTTTTGTGCACTAGATCATTATCTGAGAGTATAGAACCTTTCACACCTGAAATAAACTATCATCCAATTTCTTAAAAACTAAAATTCTAAAATGGAAAATCTCGGAGAGAGAGTTTCTTTTATTAATTAGAAAAAAAAATTAATGTTAAATCATTCTAGAGTATAATTAAAGGGCTATGATGAAAGAGTATTAACTATCTCAAGGGTCTAGAAATGAAAATTCTATTATACCTTTACATAAATCCTAGAAGTATGAGATGGAGAAATATTACCTCTCACTATTTTCCAACATTTAATAGTTTATCTAATGAAGACACATTAACATTCATTAGTATATTTTAAAAAATATTGTAGAAGTTATAGCTATAAGGTATTTGTGAAGATAAAATAAGGTGGGGGTGTTTTCCTTCTATCTTAAGGATGCTATTAATAATTGGTTTGTGAGTATAGGTGAGAATATATTTGAAAACTAAGATCTGATTTATAACAAATTTTCAATAAAATATTACCCACAAGGACATAAGGGAGATCCTATAAAAAAAATCACAAGATTTTATGAAGAGGATAGAGAATCCATTCATGAGGTTTGGGATAAATTTATGGAAATTGTTAAGAAGTTTCCATATAATCATCTTTTATTAAATGAAATCATAGATACCTTTTATGAATGATTGTCCACCTCATGATATAATTAAGAAGATTAAATTTCTAGTGGAAATTATAATTAAAAAATAGAATATGCGTTGAGAAATATTTTCAATAATATTTCTTTGAATTCTCAAAAAAACTTTGGGAAAAAATAGTGAATATAAGAGGAAATAACATTGCATCTCCTACAAAAATGAATTCTCATTTGGAAAGAATAAAGATAAAAATGCAATAAGTAATGAACTATATTGAAAAAAATTATAAAACAACAAGGTTTTTAAAATAAAAACAAATCCATTAGAGAAAATTATGCACAATATGTGATGTTTCGGAACACTATGGATTTTCCCAAAAACATTTACATGAATGAACAAACATAAGAATATGACAAATTTGTATGACATGGTCCTAGTATTCAAGATAAATATGATCCTTTATCAAATAATTATAACCAAGGTTAGAGGAATCATACAAAACTATACAATAAGTAATAGGGGTGTTTAGGAATCCACGGGCCTCTAGTTATCAAAATCATCCTAGGAGACAATTCCAAAACCAAAATAGGGTTGATTCCCCTAGATCTCAATAAGATGTTAATTGAATCTTAATGTAATGTTTTATTGGTTTAAGGATAAATTAAATTATAAAGTTGAAAAGTTTTAATCACAAAAGTAACAACATAATTCTATCAAAACTAAGTCATATGCTTTCATTAACAATATGGAATTAAAAATGGGACAATTAGCTAGTTATTTGAATTAAAGAGACAGTGTCAAGCTACCTAGAAACACTAAAATCATCCCTAGGGAAATTTTTTTGTATTATAATTATGAGTGGTTTAAAAACTCAAAGGGGATCTATTGATAGCCCAAAAATTGATTAAATAGTATAATTGGGAGAATATGGATGTCAAAAACTACATAAAAATAAATTTGGAAATAAGGGAAGAAACCGTGAAGATCATAAAAATGTCACTATAACACTTGAAAAACAACCCAAAAATACATGAAAAATATAAACTATGGTAAGGATAATAATGATTAAGATACTATGAAATTCAATTTGTTTCAATGAACTACTCTCTAACCATCCCTTTACCTGAAAAATTGTAAACCAAAAATAATAAAAAAAAACATAACTGATTTAGTTTTAGGATATTTTAACCATGTTTCTAAGTGAATATTATTTTCATAAAAGAATTTATTAAGATTCATTAATATCTAAAATCACTCAAAAAAAAATTTCCAAACAAAAGATACTCTGGAAGAATTTTTAACTTACATCCTCACTGAAGAGTTTAATGTTTTTATTCAAAACAAAATCCCTCAAAAACATAAAGATCAAGGGAATTTTATCATTCCCTATACCTTAGGGAATAATGACCAACTTAATTGACTTTTTGATCTTGGTTTTATCATCATCCTACTCTTTTTTTCATTTTTTCACTAATTGAGGTTATATGAATTGTATCCCACAATCTTCTTAAATTGTCCAGCTTTTCTTTCATACTTCTCATATAAATATTGAAATTTAAATTAGTTGGAGTTAGAGAGATGTTTTTACCTATTAAATTTCCCATTTTATATAAGGAATGTGACAAGGAAGTCCTTATCATCATGGTTATCCCTTTATTATACTTAGAATAAGTTATAATTAATTTATATAAGGGTTTATTGATCTATAATTTTAGAGAGTCAAAAAAAATAGATGATTTTAAAAATAATAAGAATGTTTATCTAGTCAAAACTATTGAAAACTATAATTATTATAATTTTAAAGCTCATTTTTTCATTTCAAAGAGTTTTGCAAATAATCCTTGGTTGAATAATTTCTTATGGTGGTTAAAAATGACGTTTCATGCATTTTTGAGTCTACTCAAAATGAGAATCTGGAAAACCTTCGTGTTTATGAATTATGGCGTTGAAGATGATTTTTATATGTATGGACATAAATACTTTTCTAGAAAAATTGAGATATATTTCTTATATATAAAAAATATTGAATAATTTGATAATTTTTAGGGAGATTTTTTAGAATATTTTGATGATTTTTCTTAGATATAGATTATGAAATCAGATCTAGAAACTAAAGTGAGTGGGTTTTCCACTTCGTAAAGAAGTAAAGAAAAAATGAATTCTAGTTTATAAATTCAAAATATTTATAGTTTTAAAACACATTTCAAGAAATATATTGAATATTAATGAATCTTAGCTCCAAATATTCTTCTATATAGAAAAAAATCACCAAATATGGATCTAAAACCACTCTCATCACACCTAAAACATTCATTTTAAGATGAGAATTTAACACTGAAAATTATTATTACTGATGAAAATGAGTAAAATAAAGATAAAAAATTAATGGTTGTTTTGAAAAAGTTAATTATTTCAATATGTTCATCCATTTAAACAAATAAAGGGATTGGGTCATCATTCTGCATGTAAAGGATTATTATAGAACTAGACCCAAAACTGAGAGTTGAGGGTCAATTAAGACTAAACAGAAACATTAAAGTTGTTGCAATAGAAGTGGTAATTAATCCACAAGATTTCGATATCATATATCCAATTTCATATAGTACTTGGTTTAGTCCTTTCAAAGTAGTACCAAATAAAGGAGGATTTATAGTTTTAACTAATAAAAGGAATGAATAAATCCAAATTAATAAGTAAACTAAATGTATAGTCTTTATAGATTATAGAAATATTAATTCTAAAACTAGAAAATATTATTTTCCAATACCACTCATAGATCAAATGATTGAGAGTTTTGCAGGGAATGGGTTATTTTGTTTTCTGGAGAGCTATTTTGGTTACAACTATATACCTATAACCCTATAATACAAAGAGAAAATTACTTTAACATACCAATTTATAGAATTTTTCTATCATATAATTACCTGTATCTTGTGTGGTTCTATGACCACCTTTCAAAGGTACATGATAGTTATCTTTTTATACATTATTTATAGTATCATTGATGTGTTTAGGGATGGTTTCTCTATTTTTGGGATCACCTTTGATGATTTTCTGGTAAATATGGAACTGCTTTTAGGGATGTGTCAAGAAACTAATATTTTTCATAACCAGAATAAATTCTAGTTTATGCTCAAAAAAGTAATTTTGTTATGATGTAAATTATCTACGAGAGAAATTGAGGTTGAGAATTTAAAATTTAATTGATTCAAAAATTACCCAATTCTAAAAATTTCAAGGTTGTTATGAGATTTTTGGATTATTTTAGTTTTTACCAAAGTTTTATTAATGATTTTTCAAAAATTAAAATTCCCTTATGTTCAATATTGGTCAAAGATACACCCCCATTCCTTAATGAATTTTTTTTTAGAATAATTTAATTTAACTATGGAGATACTCACTTATTCACCAATCATCAATGCAAGTGATTGGAAGATACCTTTTGAAATTATGTGTGATGTTATTGATGTGGATATTCAATTATTTTTTTGAAAAATGAGATATTGTAAATAATATATGGTGTATCATTTATATAGGATGCTAGATAATTATCAAAGGAACTAAAACTCAACAAAGAATGAGTTTTTCACAATTTTTTGATCTCTAAATAAGTTGGGGTAGTACCTATTAGGTTCTAAAGGAAAATTCATTATAGGACACACTATTTGAAAGTATCCAATATAAAGAAAAGAGAACAATCTTACACTCATTAAGTGGATAATTTTATTACAATAGTTTGATTTAGATATTATAGATAAAAGTTTCTAATAATTTTATTGCATGTCATTTTTATAGGTTTTCTAGTAATCACTATGAATATCTTATGGAAATTAATTTTGTTTTTTCTGATTAAAAGGTACTCACTATCAAAGTTAATTAATCTACTTGGAATTGTGATTTTTCCAATTTCATAGCATCTGTATTTATACCCAAATATTTCTCACATAATTGAAGGAATAAATTTATTTATATAGTAAAGTATTATTTTTAAGAAGTTACTTTTCTGTTTAGGTGTTGTGTTGATAGAATCTTGATGAGGTTCATGATAAGATAAAAAATGCTACTTATTCTGGAGAGTTGTAACTCATCACCTTGGGGAGATCATCATGGAGGAAATATAAAACCTCAAAATTTCCTTCAAGATGGATTTTTTTGTCCAAAGTTGTTTAAGGATTCTAAGAGTTTATTTGTGGGTTGTGATAATTTTCTAAGGTTAGAAAATGTATTAAGAAATAAATATATCCCCAAAAATGAATTTTAAAAGTTGATAATTTTTTGTTTAAGAACTCTAATTTATATGAACATTTCTATCTTCTTATAGAAATGAGTATATTTTTGGGGAAGTTGATTATGTTTCAAGGTGGTTTAAAGATATGTATTTTCCTAAAATTCAAGCTAATAGTAAGATCAAATTTATCAAAAATAGAATTTTTCCATGATTTATAGTGTTAATACATTTCATCTTAGACAATGGCACTCATTTTAAAAAATATAAATTTAATTAATCGATGGAGAATTATGGTTGTACCCATATAACTATAAATTCATATCATACATAATCCAATTAAAATGTAGAAACTATATGGGGAAAGATTGGTCCTTGAACCTATATAAGGAATTGTGGGCCTATAAAACTGCATTAAAACCCCATACTAGTTTGTCTTTTTATAGTTTATTATTTGTATAGTCATATCATTTACTTTTGGAATTGCAACACAAGTCATACTGGGTTGTGAAGGCTTTGAACATTTATTTTGTGAAAACTGGAGAGAGGAGACTTCTTGAGATAAGAATATATGAGATTCATATAAAAAATTTAAGACTAGTAAAGAGACATCTAAAGAATTTAATGATACCAACATCCAAAAGCGGAAATTCAAGGATATAAAAAAGGTCTTTATGTTATATTCCAGACATAATTTTTTTTTATAAAGATTAAATCCAAATGTTATAGACCTTTTATCATCATTAGAGTCATTTTAAATTGGGGTTATATAGATTATAAGAGATTATAAAATTCCTTTTCTTGTTAATGTTCTGATGATTAAGAATAATTTTAAAAGGAATTCACTGGGGTTTACTTGTTAATATGTGTCAAACTAATTTTATTTTGAAGCCAAACTGAAGAATATAAATTCCATTATTCATGAAAGTCAACCCATGGTTATTCTTATTTGTTTTATTTTATTTATTGTTAATAAAATTATGTTTTGTTCTGTTTGTTACACATTGTTTCTTAATGGATTTATTTCTTGGTCTACTCATTTATTTATTATCAAATGTTACTAGAATGGAAACTAAAAGGGGATATTTCTATATTGTTTTTAATTCAAAGAGAATCTATGTAATGGATCATAACTAGAACAATCTTCTATAAACTCAATATTTAGTGATTTCACTCAATATAATAGAGAATGATTTTTGGGTTGTCACATATAGATAAATATTCTTTAATCAGGGGATAGTTTGTTTAATTTTATTCATTTCTTCCCAGTTTTTATTTATTTTTGTTGTAAAATTTTATATTTATTATTTCCTAAAAATTGAGATAAATTATTTTTAAATCATTTTATGATATTAAATTAAGTGTGGGTGGATGACTCCCCTTTTATTTTTTGATAAATTCATCTACTTTTACTTATTTGGGTTTTATTCTTACTTGAATATTTTTTATTGAAAATGATTTTTACCTAATTCTATAAACCATGTTTATCACATTGTAAAATATTTCTTATTGTTGAATTCGTTGTTCAACATGCTATAGCTTTTACTAGAAGTGAAATTTCATGTTTTCTAATTAAAATTACAAATTATGTACTTCTTGAAATATGTTTTAAACAAATGTATATTATGGAAAATGATCCTTTAATTTCATTACAATTTTTCAGCATGTCATTGAACAATTGAATTGAAAATCTATTTTGAACCAAAATACCTATTTTTTTAACATGAGATTTTAAATTTAGGAAAATTTTTTGTTTTTATTTTGGGGGAGAGGAGATTGTTAACTAATATAAATCTTGCTTTAATGTAAAACGCATCATGAACTCTTAATAATTTTCAAAGTGGGAGTTCTTCACACTTCAAATTTCTTATTTAGTTGACTAAAATAATTTTGATATTTAGATCTATCTTACCACCTTGTAAGGATTAAATTTTTACTCTTTCTGAAGGATTTAATATAGTTTATAAATTTCTTTCCATTTTGAGAATTTTTTTTTTCATAATATTTTGGGAGCTAGATTTAAATTTATCATTGGCTTAAAATTTTGGCTAGGTCATAAACATGTAATCTATGAATTTACATGATCTATGAAATGAAAATTCTAATCCATTATGAGCCTCTTTTATTTTTATCATCCAAATAGAGTTTTGGATTATTATGAATTTTAATTATGTGTTTCTGTTCTGATGAAGATAAGGACAATTTATGATTTCTTAGTTAAATTCAAAGTGATTTTTTTAGAACCTTTTTAAAATTTCCAAGATTGAATCATTTTTCTAAAACTGAGACTAACTTTTGGCCAAATAACTAATTTCTAAGAGACTAATCACTTTTTCAACTTCACAGGGTCTATGGGGAAAATATTTATGATAACTAATTCTTTGTTGAAACTAACCTTTTACACCTAATAATTGTTTTCTTCCACTAACTTTGTAAAATGTGTTCCTTGAACATAAGAAATTTTTAGGTTTGGGGGAATTTGATGTTCCCATTAATTCTTGTGTTTTGGAACATCATTTTTTTATATTATCTATTTTTATAATTAAATTATACATTTAGTGATTAATTTTAATTTAGTGGTAATTTTATTATGTAATTATTAATTATTATTAACTATGATTTTTATATTTATTTTTAAGTTGAAATTAACCTATGATTATACTTTTAATTATTTATTTCATTTCTATATTTTCTTTTTAAACTATAATTATTAGTGTTGTTGGTTAATATAGGGTTTATTTGAATAAAATATTTATTTATTTTTTTGTTAATATACTTATTAATTAATATATTAAAATTTTAATCTCATGCTTTAAATGATTTAATAATTTTTAACAATAAATTATAATGTTAATTCTTTATTAAATTTTTTCATTCTGTTTTTTATCAATTTAGTAATTATTTAATTTAAACCAAATATAATTTTATATTTTTAATTTTATAGTTTTGACCTTATTTATATTGTAATTTATAAGGTCTGTTTTTAATTAATTAGTTAAATTTAGAAATAATTGTAAAATGTTAATTGTTTAAATTTTTATTTAATTTAATTTTTTTTTTGTGCTGTCGATTTGAATCCATTGGAAAATTTTTAAATTAATGGAATTGATAGTACCTTGTGTTTTAAAGTGACTGTATGACCAATAAAAATTTTGGAGATGGGTTCAAGCATGTTTGAGTATTCAATTCATGCTGTCATATCAATCATATGTAAAATATGATAAATTATGCAATAAACCATGCAATATAATAATTTTCACTACCCTTCCTATAGATAAAAATTTATAAAGGATAATTTATTCAACTATGTGACATAAATTACATTGACAGTAATGATAAATACTAACCATGCTATAGGGTAAATCTACTGTGAAGATATACAAAGCTTGGTGATATTATAAATGTATATATATATACCACACTTTAATATAGGATAGATCATACATGAAAAACCATCAATCATGAGAAAAATAATAACTATCATGTGGATATATTACTAGGACAATAAAGTTACACTAATGGACAATTGAGACGAATTTATTTGAGATCAACTAATGAAACGAACTTTTTGAATACCGAAGTTGACGAAACATCATTGATACCATATAAATTGAGAATAATTGACGATTTCATACTCGAATACAGATTTACTAGATAAACCTAACCTGAGATTTTTGAAAAAGAATATTCAAAGATTATGATCAACCAAGGTCTATCGAATAAATCGAAGCTAATTTAATTGGACATGTCAAGATTAGTCAAGATGCAATGTTTGGGGGAAAATATTTAAATCTCCCACATAGTGTGTATCATAGAAGCAAAGTTCAACTGAATTGGGTTGAGTTTTCCAAAGATAATAGATGATGTTTACCTAAGATCAATCAAATAAGACCCATGATATAGCTAACTAGTCTATTGAATCCTGATATTGATCGATGATATTGTTTTCTGAGATCCAATGATTCTATTGAGATTTGAGACTATTTTTTGGATTTTTGACCAAATTGTTTTGTAATTTTCTAATTCGAATCACTGAGAAACGATAATTAAGGTTGAAAACATAATTTATATTAGATGATTTTTATTTTTAAATTAATCTAGTATTAAGAAAATTTTTAAGAAGAACCATTCATCATTAAATAATCAAGTAGAAGTATCCATAACAAATTTTCATTTTCGGGTCTCTTGTTGTATGTGTGAAGATAATAGGGAGTTTGGAGGCTTTTAATGTTACGGTTTCAATTACAAGTTTGAATGTATCCAATGTTATTGAGTAAATTCCTGACCAAAGTTCTTAAGTATAGGATTTATGTTTATGTTTTTAGTTTCCACATGGGTGTCACCCTAATATGGAGTTGATGAAACATGTTTTTAAAATCGAATAAGATTATCTTATTTGTAAATTTTCATCAAAGGATAAAGATAAATTAGGATGCATCAAGTTTAAGAGGTTTGAATTGAATATTCTTCATACTAGTGTCTATAGTGTTCGAACTTCATAAACATTGAATCCAATTTCTTTGAAGAAAATGGGGACCTTATTTTCATAGATATTCATGTCTTTGAGAAAATAGGATGAATCCCACTATCTTTTCTATCTTTTTCTTCATAGAAACTATGTTGACCGAATCTTGGATAACGCAAATTGTATTTAAGGATTTTTATTGAAACTTGTTATGTTTGTGTAGATATGTCTGTGATGAAATAAAATTTGATTTCTTAAGGGTTGTAAAGCTGATCTCAGCTCCAAAAATACTAATCTTGATAAGAATTGAACACCTTACATCACTTGGATATTTTAATATTACATAGGATGATATTTTGATAAAGATTAAGTTATATGGCTTATTTTTTGTTCATTAATTGAAGATATATTGTGATCAAAGGAATGTTGTGAAGATTAATAAATGAAATGTGGGTTCTATGAGATTTATTTTTATCCTGATTATAGATAGAGTTGATTAAAACATGACACATGAAGTTGATATTAGAATATCACTTGATTAAGTCATGTGTTGGGAAGAGGTGATGAAATCATAAGGGTTTCTGGTAGAGCTTCATGAATCAAAATTGATATGAGGTTAGAGTAAATTCTGTTTCAAATATTTTGTTTCATTCACATGTATATGTTAAATATCAATGATCGATGACATGTGGTCAGTACATAGATGAAGAGTGAATCAAGTAGAAAACACATCCAGATTCATTTGGAATAGATTTTATTGGTTGTGTTTTAGTAGTTAGCATATGTATTCTTAATTCGTGTGTTGTGGAATAAATATCATCACTAGATCCATTTGGTTAGTGAAAAGGTAAGAATCAAGTTAGTTCAGTGAAAATTGTTGTTGAAAAACCTCAAAAGAATGAAAAATAAATGGACTTTGAACACTTTACATAAATCTTTCGTCGGATAATTTCTACATTGGAGATTTTAAACTAGATAAAGTAATGGAAGATAACATGATAGTTCTAGTTCATGATCAAGACCATAGAGGATATTTCTTCTTCCCCTTTATCTTTTGTTCCTTATAATTGTAATTGAATTTAATTTTATTTTTTATTCTTGAAATTATAATAATTTTTGGACAATTATTTTATTTAAGGAAATCAATGTTTCACTAAATTTATTTTCTCTATTTTTTATAAGTTCATTTCAAAATTAGTTCATTATTTATCTATTATTTAAAATGAATTAAAGGATAAGTAATTATCCTTGAATCAAATTCTTGAAGATAAAACCAATTAAATCACAAAATCAATTCAGGGTCATCATTTTCAACTCTCTAATATTAGATTCAACAATTAATGAATTGTTAAATTAGGTTTTCCACTAATTGAAAAAGATAGTAGGAAAAAATTTCAAGTTGTGATGAATCAAATAAATTTTATTAAATGAATGATGAGTTACCTTTAACAGGACTATAAAATTTTTCCCCAACCTACCTATTTTAATTTCTTTTCTCTTACTCTATTTTCTTAGGACTTAAATTGTTTCTTACATATGCACATATTTTTTTACTAATCCTCTTTTTAGCAGTCCCTAATTTCATTTGATTTTGAGTATTAATTCATTGTATACAGAATCATTTTTACGCTTCCCTATGGGTTTAATACTCTACTCACCACTTCACTTATAGATGTAGGGATTTATAAATAGCAAAACCTTATCATTTAATGATGATTAATTAATTACATAGGAAACCCTGAAGAAATGATATTTTCTGGGTTATCATGGATCGATTAACAAAGGAGGCACACTTTTTAGTAATTTTTTAGTTTTTTACTATGGATGAGCTTAGAAATCTATATGATTGGGAGATCGTGAATCTGTGTAGAGTACATAACATTATCCTATTATATTGAGATATATTTTTAATCTCACACTTCTGGTATATATTATAGAAATTTACCATTATACAGTTACACTCGAGTGGTTCATATCATCCTTAGGCTAATTGAAATTATCTGTCTAAGGGATTAGTCCTTATTTAACCCATAATTTTCATTTTTAGACAAGAATTACCTTTCTTGAATTTTAATGAACTTTTTAGGTTTAAAGTTTTAGATAATTATGTCATAAATCTTACATAGAAAACACATAAAATATATATTATAATCTTCTTCTTATAATCCATGTTTTCCACAATACAAAAATTTAAAAAAAACATTCTTTCTTATCATGGAAAATATTTACAATTTTTAAATTGAATTATAATATGTTCCTACTCATCCTTAAAACCTATGAAAAAAATTTAAAAATTTGGGAAGATCAAAAGATCTCAGTAAGTGTCTTAAAATAAAGGTAAAAACTTGTTAGTCTATTTTTGTAACACCCCAATCTTCCACGGTATGTTTCCCTTTGAATAATGAAATAGCTTGCATTGTACGGAACTTCGAGATTCTAACACACCGTGACTAATCAAACTATCCATTATGAATATTAATACCCAATTTTTAATATTATATAAAATTTATCTTTCAACATGGATTTCATTTTTGGATTCGTAATATCAAAATTAGCTTAGGGTGAATTTTTTGTATTTTTCTGAAAAATTTCAATTTTTGATGAATAATGAAATAAACTGCGTTGTTGTTTAAAAAAATTATTTAAATAATTAATTATTTTATTTAAATTTATTTTAGGTAAAAATAGATAAATAATACCTATATATGTTCAATGTAATTCATTGGATTCATTTTGTAATAATATTATATATATATATATATAATTGAATTGAACTTTTCACCATCTTTTACCCACCTCCTAGGATCATTTTCAAATTCACATAAAACATAATTTTACAGATTTTGTGAGTGTAATTTCAAAAATTAAAGAGACACGGTTTATATCAGTTAGAAAAATGTGGTTTAATAAGATGAAATTTTTTTTTTGAATAGTAACTTTTAAATTTTATTTACCACGGTTAAAAGTAAATAGGGAAATTGAGGATAACAATGATATTATTATTACCCAAACACATTTCTTAATACTATTTTATAAGTGTAATTATACCAAAAACAACCTTTGGAGTAAAATATGATCCTTTAGGTCCACTCGGAATAGATTAGGACATTTATTATTATTTTCTTTAAAGACGAGTTAAAAGAGTTAAATTCAATGTTAAATAACTAAACCATTTTTAATATGGGGTTGTACATAATATTAATTCAACTATAAATATTCATTATAAATATAAACATATTTCCTACATAATTATATTTTATTTATAATTTTTAGACATTAAATAATTTAATTTATTTATGACACAATAATGACGTAGTAATTACCTTAATAATGAAATATTAAAATAATTGATATTATAAATATCCAAATAAATGTAATTTTAGACTTTTGATGAATTACACTAATTTTATAGGCTAATTTGACATGTTATGATTGAACATTTGAATTTAGTTCTAAGTAAAAAAAGTTTTTAGGACTTTAACAAAAATCATTTATTAAATAATGTCAAAATTGACATAATTGAGTTTTTAAAAAAAAATACAATATTATTGGTTGATATAATATTCCTAAAAATATAAGGTTCTTCCAAAGGGCCTTAATAATATTATATATGTCATTAATTAACCTATTTGGGATTTCATGGTAGATTATTGTATGTTTATTAACTATATAATAGAAAAACACAAAGAGACATCGTAAATGTCAAACTATTTAACTGAGAGTTAAGTCTAAAAGATTAGGATATATGGTAACCCAAACCTGTATAAAACCTACTGGTTGAGTGTTTTTCGACCTATCCACACCCTATCTTATAAATGAATCATTTTGGAGCCATTAGAAACCGAAAATTATTTTATTATAAAATAAATTTCAATCATTTCCTAAGGTGCCCCTCACCCCGATTATAAAAGGGCACCTCTCATTTCTTAATTTGACGCCTCCAAAGCCTTTTGTCTCAGCCCATCCCTACCAAAATATCCTCCCAACGTTCCCCCCTTAATCCTATAGGCCTTATTTTAGTCATAAATCCAACATAAGGAGCTCTTTTTATCAAATCAAAAGGAAGAACCCGAAGAAGAGGTAAATATTTCATCACCACTTTCAAGTTCTTTTATTCTTGAACTTTCTCTTTCTTTGTTGTCTCCATTATGAAATAATAAATCCAGTATCTTATATATAATGTTATTTTATTATATTAATGGTACAACAATATTCATTATTCGATCCATCCTACAAATGACATAGTCACCATATGTGTGTGCGTACGGATTATCGTCTCCACGTCGTGGTGTAGTTTGTTATTCAAACACTTCATCATTAGGATGGGTATAATAATGAGTATATATAATGTAAATAATAAATGTAAAATGATAAAGATTCTTTATATATGATATATCATCCAATTATATATGATTTTAATATCAAAATAATGATATTGTCTCTTATGAGTACGTACGGATTACCGTCTCCACGAATGCGATGAGATTCTTTCCTCATCGCATCCATTCAAGCTTAATTTTTATTTGATTATTAAAAATATAATTTTTAAAGACTTAATATCATTATTATATTAATAATATACTTCCAATCCATAACAAACATTACTTACATAATAAAGAATATAAAGGAAAACGAATCAGTAAACACCCGAAATGATGATACTACTAAAATATCATTTACAAAGCAGTATTAGAAGATCACATATGACATCATATTAGTATATAGGGTTCTTATATAATTTAATAACATTTATTTAACCATTATACAGGAGGTTAACCTACCCTCGACCATGTAAAAGTATAATATAAGGTTTAATTTCACAATCTCTTTATTATCTGAGGTTGTTTTTACGTAAGTATCTACAAGGACCTCTTTATCATCCACATCCTTATTTTCTTAAAAATGTAATTAAAAACATTTTTAGTATTTACTATACTCTGGGTTAAAGTCATTTATACCCTTATTTTACCATATATGTTTTGAAAGGAAACTTTCCAACTTTTTCTAAACAGGGTACTTTATGACATTTTCGACAAAATTAAGGTTAGAATGTTTTTTTAACTTATACGGCGGATGTGGATATTTTCTGCCATTATATCATTGTTAATGCTTACCATAAAAGATTATAAGAATATTTTAAAAATAAATGTTTTATTTTATAATTATATTAATTTTAAATGATTTCAAAATAGAAATAGATATTTCTCTAAAAAAGTGTTGATTTCATCTATGTCAACATCCTTTGATGGATTTTAAGCTTATTTGAAGTTGATTTGTTATGATACAAAACTTCCATATTTTATTTATGGTTTTTTTATATGTTTAACTGTGGATGTGTTATTTTTACACCATTCATGGTTTATGGATAACCTATTTACATTTTTTATGCTAGTTTTAATACAAATTTTTATGTTATGTTTAAACCTTTTCATATGAGGAATGCATTGGATTTACTAACTGACGAGTGGAGCCCACTATATCTCTTCGATGCATCAGTAGGTCTCGTGATACAAACTAGTGTCTTGGCATAAGGCCTTGAAAAAATATTATTTGTAGTCTTAGAAGAGGACCTTGACTATGTGGTTATGAAGTCTGGCATTATGCATTCCATCATTATGAAAGTGGCTATTGATATTACATGTGATTATTTGACTAGTAAAATATCCATGTGAATAAGTAAATAGCATTATTTGATTTTATCATTGCCATATTATGTTGAATTTCCAGTTTAAAAGGCTTTTAGTTTAGTCTTACATTGCCTTAAATGTTTATACTTATTTATGAAAGTTTTCTCTATATTGTTATCATTACTGAGCATCTAAGCTCACCCCTTTCTATGTTTTATTTTTTCCAGGATAAGAAGTAGTATACTATGACTGGCCTTCAGGGATAGTATAAGGGATATGAGTGTGGCTTATGGATACTATGTTGTTTTAGTTTTTTCATTTTATAGTGTAATGTAAAACTTATAAATGTATCTAGTATTTCCAAGGATACTAAACTAATCGGTCTTTCGAGACATGATTTTTTGGGATCATGAAAATGTTATGTAATAATGCACCGACTCTAGGTAATTGGGGTTGGGGAATTATAGTTGGTATCAGAGGAAGTTTAGTAAAAACCTTGGAAACTAGATTTAGAAAAACTCTGATTAGATAACATTACCCTAAGATAGAATTTGAGGATTAGTATAAAATAACTTCCTAGAATTTTGGTACTTTAGAGATTTTGTGAGTTTTTAAGTAATACATCCATGTATGGATATGAGCAGGTAGAGGCAGCTCTGGAATGGATGTACCTAGCGATAAAACCAAAAAACACTGCTTTGCGCTAGACTCGAACAGGAACTGGTGCATGACAATGGGCCTTACTGAACACTTGGTTACGACACTCCTGGGGGATATGCTTAGGATAATTCTCATTTTCATTACAAACTGTTATGAATAGTTTATGAGTATATGCTTCCTCAAAGAAAATATTTTTATGATTAATGATTATATCCATAAACTGTTCAATTTATGTTTAGTACTTTACATGTTTAGAGTTATGTATTGTGATTCGTAAGCTAATCTAGTGTATTCTATTGTTTAGAAATGTTTCCTAGTGGAAGGAATGGAAACCGTATCAATGCACGTAATCCATGTTGGGATTTCCCTCCTACTCAAAATAATTATAGTGGAGATGGTGATGCAACTGGGGCGGATCATCTTATCACCATACTGGGAAAACTCACTCAGGTTTTGAATAATAACATTACCTATATGGAGCACCCTAATCCACAATTCGGAGGATCAATGTTAAATCACTTCATGAGGAAACAACCACCAACATTAAATGAGAGTAAAAATCCATTATTATCCAAGAAATGGATAAATTCCTTAGAAAAAATATTTCATGCTTTCGGGAGTAATGAAAGGGAAAAAGTTTTCATGGAATTTTATCGCCTCACAAGAGATGCAGATCAATGGTGGTCATTGATTTAAAACACAAAGGAAGATGATGAAGTATCAAATATGGAATGGAGGGAATTTGAAGATATTTTATTAGAAAAATACTTTCCTCATGACCATCAAGAGGATATGGAAAGAAAATTTCTAAGTCTAATGAAAAAAGAGGATGAGAATGTCACAAAATATGAGGATAACTTTACATGGTTAGTAAGGCATGCGGGATATTATATACATAAACCAAGGAGTAAGATTGATCGATTCTTGTATGGGTTAAAACCATTTCTTCATCGATTATTATTCTCACAATCCTTCTCATCATATGAAGATATTGTCGTATGTGCTATCAAGACAGAAAAATAATTCTCTAAGTCTTATGACTTTAAAGCAAATCAAGAGAAGAAGAGATCTATTGAACACTCTAGAAGTGGAAATAATGGGAAGAAGGGAAAATATGAATATCCATCATCTGTTAAATGTGGGAAGAAACACCCTGGTACTTTCTTGAAGGGAATGGGAGTCTGTTAAAAGTGTGGTAAAAAAGACCACCAAGTTCATGATTGCAAGGGGATGAAAGAGGTCGTCAATGTTGAATGAAAAATTTGTAGAGAAAAGGGGCTTTATGAAAATGAATGTCCTAATATCCAAGGGAAATTACCTTAGAAAAGGAAAAATGAGCAAGGCCAAGCTTATGCGATCACTATTGCTGAGGTTGAAGCTCCGAAAGACATGGTGGCACGTAATTTAATGGTTTCCTCTATTTTAAACAATTCTTTATTTGATTCTAGATCATCGCATTGTTTAATATCTTCCCAGTTTGATAAGAAATTAGATATTTTCAATTTGACTCAACAGGGGATTTGTCAGTCAAAACACCTAAGGGAAGTATCATCGCAACAATGTTTTGTGAAATAGTTACCATTAGGGCATATAAATGTTCTTTATCTGCTAATCTCATCATCATACCCATGATTTAATTTGATATAATCCTCGATATGAATTGGATTTTGGACCATGATGTGAAAATTTATTATAAGAATAAAGATGTTACAATTTTCGATGATGATAATGAGTACCTTATCTTTAGAGAAAAAATGTCACCACCTAATTCTTATCTAAATCCACCCCCAGTAGCTCTACTAAATTCAATTATTGGGGAGGATGAGAATGAAATAATTATGGGAGAGGAAAAGAATGTTATAATAGAGGATGTACCTATTGTGGAAGAATATGTTGATGTGTTTCTAGAGGATTTACCTAGACATCCTCTAGAACAAGAAATTGAGTTTTCCATTGATTTAATTCCTGGTTCAAGTCCCATAACAGAGACCACATATAGAATGGCTACTGTGGAATTAGTGGAACTAAAGAAACCACTATAGGAATTGAGTAATAAGGGATTTATTCGCCCTAGTGTTTCTCCATGGGTATCCCCTGTCCTTTTTGTTAAAAAGAAAGACTAATCTATGAGGTTATCCATTGACTATAGAGAGATCAATGCTATAACAATAAAGAACAAGTATCCCCTGCATAGCATTGATGATTTATTCGACCAAATTCACAGAGATCAATATTTTTCAAAGATTGAGCTTCGATCTGGATATCATCAGTTGTGTGTGAAGAAGGAAGACATTCTAAAAATAGAATTTCGAACTAGGTACAGGCATTACGAGTTTATAATAATTCCTTTTGGGTTGACTAATGCACCCTCTGTTTTTAGGGATCTAATGAACATATTTTTCGGGGAATATTTTGATAACGTTGTAGGGGTATTTATTGATGATATCTTGGTATACTCAAAAAGCTATAAAGATCATGAAAATCACTTGTTCACCATTCTAAAAACCCTCAGAAGAAATGAATTATACAGGAAGCATAGAATGTGTGAATTCTAGCTTCAAGAGATTTCTTCTCTTGGCCATATTATCTCTAAGGATGGAATATTTATTGATCCTTCAAAGTACAAGGAAATCATAGAATGGCTAGCACCAACGAGTATAACTGAGGTACATAGTTTTATTGGTTTAGTAGGTTATTATTGGTGTCTTGTCCAGAATTTATCTTGATTGGCTAACCCATTAACCACGCTCACACGTAAATGGGTTAAATTTGTTTTGAAAAATGATTGTGAGTAATATTTTGAAGAACTAAAGAGAAGATTAGTCAATTCCCTTATCTTGACTCTACCATCAGGGAATGATGGGTTTGTTATTTATAGTGATGAATCAAAGAAAGGATTTGGTTGTGTCCTTATGCATAATGAGAGTGTTATTACCTATGCCTCAGGATAGCTAATCATATATGAGAAAAATTCTCCTACTCACCATCTTGAGTTAGCAGTTGTAATATTTCCTCTGAAAATGTAATGACAAAATCTCTATGGTGAAAAATGTGAGATTTATACTGATCACAAGAGTTTTAAGTATATTTTCTCACAAAAAGAACTCAACATGAGGCAAAGGCAATGGCTTGAACTACCCAAGGATTATGATTGTGCAACAAACTACCACATGGGGAAGGAAAATAAGGTGGAAGATGCCTTGAGCAGATAGGATCATAGAGTTTTGAACAAGATGAGAGTTTAAAAGGATCATATTTTCATGGATCTAGTGAAAATGGATAAGGGAAAAATCATGGGTGGTGAAACATAAATAATTTTTCAAATGGTTGCTAAACCATCTTTACTAGAAAGGATAAAAAGTTCTCAAGCTGTTGATGAGGAGTTTCAAAGGAATATTAAAGTTGTGTATGATGGGAGATTGAGTGACTTCATATATGAAGATGGGATTTTGAAATTTGGGAAGAGACATTGTGTTCCTGATATAACAGATCTAAAAATGGAATTGTTAGATGATGATCATAGCTCCAATTTCCCTATACACCCTGGTAGCACCAAGATATATAAATATTTGAAGGCATATTTTTGGTGGGACAACATGAATGGGGAGATTACTGATTTTGTGTCAAGTTGTATAGTTTGTAAATAAGTGAAATCTATAAGGAAACAACCTGGAGGAGTCATGAAACATCTTCCCATACCTGAGTGGAAATGGGAAATATTACGATGGACTTTTTCATGGGGCTACCAAAGACTCTTAAAAGGAATGACGCAATATGGGTCATTGTTGATCGTCTTACCAAGTCATCATGTTTTCTTGCTATGAGATAAGATTTACCACTTGAACGTCTAGCAAGACTATATATTAATAAAGATGAAAGACTCCATGGAGTACCCTTATCGATTATTTCTGATCGTGATCCCCATTTTACATTAGGATTCTGGAAAAGTCTTCAGAAATCCCTGGATACTAAAATTTGTTTGAGCACTGCCTATGACCCTAAAACTGATGGACAATCAGAAAAAACTATTCAAACCATAGAAGACATTTTGAGATCTTGCACACTTGACTTTCAAGGTATGTGGTATCAATATTTACCTCTGGTATAATTTTCCTATAACAATAGCTTCTATTCAAGTATTCAGATGGAACCATATGAAGCGTTATAGGGAAAGAGATTTCACACACCAACTTGTTAGGATTATGTTGGTGAAAGAAAACTTGTAGGCCCCAAACTTATTGAGGAAACAATGGAAAAGGTGAAGGTTATCCAAACCCACATTAAAGTAGCTCAAAGTAGGCAGAAGAGCTTTGTTGATAACCGAAGTAAGGATTTGAAATTTCAAGAAGGAGACCTTTTTTTCTTGAAGTTATCTCCATGGAAGGGTGTTATATGTTTTGGTAAGAAGGGTAAATTGAGTCCCAAGTACATTGGACCTTTTGAAATTCTAGAATGAATTGGAGTTATAGCTTATCATTTGGAAATGCCTCTAAGTTTGTCCAAATTACATGATGTGTTCTACGTATCACTGTTGAGAAAATACATGCATGACCCAACACATGTACTCACCTATGAAGAATTAGAACTGGAACCCGATTTGTCTTATTGTGAAGAGCCTATCAGAATTCTTGATACCAGAGAACAAGTGCTGAGAAACCAGACAACTGGTCTGGTAAAAGTTCTATGAAGAAACCATAATATGGAAGAGGCAACATGGGATCCCGGGGAACATATAATGAAGAACCACCCAAATCTTTTTGTGCGGTAGTATTATAGAAATTTTGAGGATGAAATTATTTGAAGGAGGGAAAAATGTAACACCCCAAGCTTCCACGGTACGTTTCTCTTTGAATAATGCAGTAGCTTTTATTGTATGCAACTTCAAGATTCTAACACACCGTGACCAATCAAACTAGCTGTTATGAATAGTAATACCCACTTTCAGAAATTTTATAAAATTTATCTTTCAAAATGGACTTCATTTTTGGATTTGGAATATCAAAATTAGATTAGGGTGAATTTTTTTTATATTTCTGAAAACTTTCAATTTTTGATGAATAGTGAAAAACACTCCATTATTGTTTAAAACTGACATTTAATTTAAATAATAAATTATTTAATTTAAATTTATTTTAGGTCAAAATAGATACATAATACCTATATATGTTCAATGTAATTCATTGGAGTCATTTTGTAATAATATTATATAAATCAAATTTTATTGAACTTTTCACCGTCTTTTACCCACCTCCTAGGAGCATTTATAAATTCACATAAAACATAATTTTACCGCTTCTGTGTGTGGAATTTCAAAATTTTGAGAGACACGGTTGATATCAGTAAGAAAAATGTGGTCTGATAAGATGAAAATAATTTTTTGTGAATAGTAACTTTTTACTTTTATTTACCACAGTTAATGGTAAATAGGGTAATTAAGTGTAAAAATGATATTATTATTACCATAACACATATCCTAATTCTATTGGATAAGTATAATTAGACTAAAAACAACCTTAAGAATAAAATATTATCCTTTAGGTCCACTTGGATTAGATTAGGACATTTATTATGATTTTATTTAAAGAAGAGTTAAAAGAGGTAAATTCAACATTTTATAACTAAACCATTTTTAACATAGTGTTATACATAATATAAATTCAACTATAAATATTAATAAGAAATATAAAAATATTTACTACATAATTATATTTTATTTATAATTTTTAGACATTCCATTTTTTAATTTATTTATGACACAATGATGACACAGTAATTAGCTTAATAATGAAATATTAAAGTAATTGATATTATAAATATCCAAATAGATGTAATTTGAAAATTTTGATGAATTAAACAAATTTTATAGGTTAATATGACATGTTAGGATTGAAAATATGAATTTATTTTGAATTAATAAAGTTTTAGAACATTAAAAAATCATTTATTAAATAATGTCAAAATTGACATAATTGTGTTTTTAAAACAAATTCTATATTATTGCTTGATATAATATTACTAAAACTCTAAGGTTCAGAAAAAGGGATTTAATAATATTATATATGTCATTAATGAACCTATTGGGGTTTTCTTGGTAGTTTATAGTAAGTTTATTAACTATATAATATAAAAATACAATGAGACATGGTAAATGTCAAACTATTTAACTAAGAGTTAAATGTAAAAGATAAGGTTAATATGGTGACCCAACCCAGTCTAAAACCTATTTGTTGAGTGGTTTTCGAGCTATCCCAATATTACCCTCTAAATAAATTATTTTGGATCCATTAGAAACCGAAAATGATTTTATTATAAAATAATATTTCAATCTTTTTCTAAGGTTCCCCTCACACCTCTTATAAAAGGTCACTTCCCATTCTCTTAATTTCAGACCTCAAAAGCATTTTGGATCGGCCATCCCCTGACAAAATATCCTCCCAGCTTTCCCCCATTCATCCTAGAGGCCTTACTTTAGTCATAAAGCCGACCTATGGAGTCCTTTTCATCAAATCAAAAGGAAGAACCCAAAAAAGAGGTAAATATTTCATCACCTCTTTCAAGTTCTTTTCTTCTTCCACTTCCTCTTTAGTTGTTTTTTCCATTCTAAAATAATACCTCTAGTATCATATATATATTGTGATGTTATTATAAAAATGGTACAACCATGTTCATTATTCTATCCATTCTATAAATAACAAAGTCATCATACGTGCGTACGTACGGATTACCGTCTCCACGTCGTGGTGTAGTTTGTTATTCAAACACTTCATCATTTAGATGGGTATAATAATTTGTATAAATGAATTAAATAATAAATATAACATTATAATGATTCTGTATATATGATATTACATCCAATTATATATGATTTTAATATCAAAAGAATGATATTTTTGCTCGTGCGTACGTACGGATTACCGTCTCCATGAACGTGATGAGATTCATTCCCCATCACATCCATTCAAGACTAATTTTCATTCGGTGATTAAAAAAATAATTTTTATAGAATTATTCTGAATATGAATAATATAAATCCTATCCATAACAAACATTTATTATGTAACAAATCATATAAAGGAAAATGAATCAGTTAACACCTGAAACGATGATACTACTAAAATATCATTAACAATGAAATATAACAAGATCATATATGACATAATATTAATGTATATGGTTCTTGTATAATTTAATAACAATTATTTATCAATTATATAGAATTTTAACCTACCATAAACGAGAGAAAAGTACAATTTAAGAGTTAATTTCACAATCTCTTTATTATCTGAGGTTGTTTTTACGTAAGCATCTATTGGGACCTCTTTATCATCCACATCCGTGTTCTCTTTAAAATTTAATTCAAAACATTTTTACTATTTACTATACTATGGTTTAAATTCATTTATACCCTTATTTGACCATATATGTTTTGAAAGTAATATTTCTATCATTTTCCAAACAAGGTACTCTATGACATTTTCGGAAAAATTATGGTAAGAATGTTTTTTAACTTATACAACGGGTGTGGCTATTTTCCTCCGTTATATCATTGTCAAAGCATCCCATAGAAGCTTATAAAAATATTTTCAAAATAAATGTTTTATTTTATAATTATATGACTTTTAAATTATTTCAAAATGGAAAGAGATATTTCTCCAAAAAAGTTTTGATTTCATCTATGTCAACATCCTTTGATGGATTTTAAGCTTATTCAAAGTTGATTTATTATGATACCAAACTTACATATTGTATTGAAGGTTTTGTGATATGTTTAACTGTGGATGTGTTATTTTTACATCATTCATTTTTTATGGATAATGTATTTAAATTTCATATGCTATTTTTAATACAAATGTTTATGTTATGTTTTAAACTTTTCATATGTGGAATGCATTGGACTTAGTAAGTGACGGGTGAAGCCTGTTATAGCTCCTCGATACATCGATAGGTCTCAAGAGACAAACTAGTGTCTTGGAACAAGGCCTTGACAAAATATTATTTGTATTCTTGGCATAAGTCCTTGACTATGTGGTTATGAAGTCTGGAATTATGCATTTTATCATTATGAAAGTGTCTATTGATATTACATGTGATTATTCGACTATTAGAATATCTATGTGAATAAGTAAATGGAATTATATGATTTTATCTTTTCCATATTATGCTGAAGTTCAAGTTTAAAAAGATAATTTTAGTCTTACATTTCCTTACATGTTTATGCTTATTTATGAATGTTTTCGCTAAATTGTTATCCTTACTGAGCATCTGAGCTCACCCATTTCTATGTTTTATTTTTTCCAGGATGTGAAGAGGTATATTATGACTGACCTGCAGGGATAGTATAAGGGACATGAGTGTGGCCTATGGAGACTATGTTATTGTAGTTTTTCATTTTATAATGTAATTTAAAACTTATAAATGTATCTAGTATTTCCATGGCTATGATACTAATCGGTCTTTCGAGACTTGATCTTTTTTGATCATGTCAATGTTATGTAATAATTCACCGACTCTAGGTAACAGGGGTTAGGGCGTTACTGTTTTAAAACCATGAAATCATAAAAATAGTTTTTCTTTAAAATAATAAACTTTGAGCTCTAAAATAATCATTTAAATACACATGAAATCATCATTTATACCCATTGTTTTTCATAAAACTCTCTATTAGAAAATATAAAGAATGCAGTCATTATAATAAGGGTTTCTTAGTTAAAATTTTAACCCATGGAAGACATTTTATTAAATACAAACTTTTTTACCTAAAAGGGGGAATAATTATTACTTAAAAACAAATGATATTTACTTTACCTTTTGAAATCAAATAATTTCCATGAAAACTGATAAGCAACTATAGAAAATTCATGTATCTTCCTTGGGACATCATCTTCATAGAACCCTTATAAGAACCCTTGTAATTGTAGTAATCATACAGTTTACTTCCAATATAATTATCCAAAGAAAAAAATCATTACCTAATGAATTGGAGAGCTATAATGGGTATCACCAATTATAAAAGTTGTTTTAGTCTGACATGTTTCTCTATATCTATAATGGGGCTCAAACCATCATATTATCTATATTGGGATCACAAGATACCATAAAAAATTTGTAAGTACTATATATTGAATGAAATATTTTAATATTTTACCTTTTCATCATAAAATCCATGGAAAACTCTTTTGAACCAAAAAGTTAAATACTTTTGAATAATAAGATACCCATTCCATCTAAAATTTACAGAAAAAAAGTAGAAGGGGGTTTTTCATTGATGAAGAAATATAATCTTATAAAGGAATCCAGATATCAAAAATGTATATAGTGGTGGTAAAATTCATTGTCACAGAGTACATTGAAATACAACAATCCTTTTCTCTATTGTAAATAATATCAAAAAATAATGTATAAAAAATGTGAAGATATTTATTTTGAAATAATTTAAAAAAAACTAAAAAAAGGTACATTAAATTTCATTTATAACTCATTTATTTCCATACAAATATATCAATAAAAAATTTAAAATTATGTATATTGAAAAAATATATTTTGAAAATAAATCGTTATAATATTTGATATGGTTTTTAAAGTAAATTTTCCATTATGAAAACCCATAAAAATTGTTCCTTTAAAAATAATTTAATGAAATTAAATTATGATAAAAAATGAACTTTTTAAACCATTTTTTCATAATAATATTCTTGAAATATTTTCAAAAATATGAACATAGATGAAAAATAGTTTTAAGGTAAACTTTAAAATATGTTTTTAAAAGAATGTTCCTTACTTAGAGTCCAACTCATCATGTACGTTATTTATCTTCCATAATAATAATATTCTATTAATTATTTGATTTATTATGAATTTTTCATATTTATTATTCGTTTTACCATGTTATAATCAATTACATGGTCAATTAAGTTCCCATATGATGTTTTGGAAATATTTGTATTATATGATGAAAATGATTTCAGTATATTGACTATGGTCAAGGAGGGAATTATTCTATCATCTTCATAATAATAATCATGATATAATTATAATTTTTATAAATCAATTAAACTGTTAAAACCAAACCTAATGAATGGTTATAAAAAAATGAACTACATTACAATCATGGAGACACTAGGTCATATGTATGCAAGAGTAACGTTTCCATTTTTCAATGATAAATATAGTAAGAAGGTAAGAATTATTTTATCTTTATATAATTATCATAATATAATAAATAGCATATTATTTATTTACATATACTTATATATATCACTTAGGTGATATGTTGATGAATAACGGATCACATCGCATCATGGAGATGATAATTCATACGTACACACAAATGACATTATCATTTTTAGATAAATAAAAATTTTACAAAATATATGATATATTAATTCTAAATTGTGATAAATATTTCATTAATATCATATATATACATTAAATACATCATTATAACCATCTGTGATAGTTGGTGATGGATAATGAATTACATCATTTCGTGCGGCAGTAGTCTCTTGTACACACAAATGATGGTTTCGTTTCCCATTTTATGAAAGAGTAAATTTATATTGGTCATTAAATTAACCTAAAAAATATATTTAATATACTGTAGTTATTACTTAATCATATTTGAAAAAAAATGAAGGAGGTAAAAGAATAAATAAAACTAAAATATTTGATTAAGAACTACACCTCTTCTTCAGACAACCTCTTATAGTTTACACACAAATCATTCCTATGTTGATTTTATGATAAAACAATGTCCTATATAACATGGTTAGAGATGTATGGAAGGGATATGGGTGGTTATTTTATAAAATGTAATGTTTTTTATTTTTCAATGAATGATGAGAATAAGTGCCCTTTTATAAGAGTGGGGAGGGGCACTCGTTGAATCTATTATAGTATCAAATTAAAATAAATTAATTTTAAAATTAAGATATCCCCAAATTGATAATATTTGAATATAAAAAGGTTTTGAGTATATATAATCTCATTCAATACAAATTTTACTAGTTTAGGTTATTTTTTATTAATTAAATTTTTATTTTAATCCATGTTGACCATTTTTTAAAATTATAGTGATATTAAGGTTTTTACACTTAAGTGGTCAAGAAAGTTGTGATAAAAGGAAAAGAGGACCATAAATGGACCATGGTTGATATTATAAACCATATCCATTTTTTTGGATGATGATAATATTTCTACAAATTTTAAATCATTTAATAACACAATATTTATTATAAAATATCATTAATATCAATTTTGACACTATTCATTTAATTTCAATTTAAAATCATCATGAAAAATATTAATTTCCAATATAAATCATTAAAAAATTAGAAAATATATTAAAAATAACTACAAAATTTTGTGTAACACAATAGATCACTCAAATTCTATTACTTTTAATATTTTTAAAATCATTAATTTTATTTTTCTTTTAATTAAATATTTATTTTTCGGCATTTCATTAGAATTTAATGTAATTATATAATTACTAAAAATTACAAATAGTTAACATCATGAAAATAATATCATTATTCTAAAAAAACATTAATATTCATTCTCAACATGGTTTGTCCCCATTTTGAACACATAGGTGATATTTAAAAGCAAGAGTGTGACATTTTTTCATTATCATTTACTCGACTATTATAAAGGTCAAAATAAATAAAGAATGGAAAAAATATTATATTATAATTATTTCATTATGCATGAAATATAGTCATCCAATAAAATTATTTCATGTTTTAGGGTAACTTTTTAGTCCTTCACATTATTTTTACCCATAATTAACTAATTTTATATTTATCGTGGTAAGAAAATTTACAAATACTCTTCATAATGATAAAAAATATAGGGAATTTTTACAAAATTTTAAAATCCTAATTATAAATATGGAATCTAATTTTTAATATTCAATTCACATAACTATCATAATTTAATTTAAAATCAAACCCATAAATTACAATGAAAAACAGTTTTCCAGAAAAATGCATTTTATGTCACGAACCAGCCCGGGTTAACCCCAAACCGGGCACCCGAACCGATCTGTGGCTTAGATCGAAGGGCGTTCCCAATCCCCACGGGCTGGAAAACAGTGCCGGGAATCATTAGATAACACAAGGGAACGGTTTTTCCCAATATACAAAACAATAATAAAGCAGTGGAAAGAAACAAACAGCCCAATACACATCTATGTAAAATTGAGCTCAACATAATTTATACAAGACATATGAAACAGTTCAAAAACTATAAAAAGGACTAAACAAACCATCTAACAAAACTAGATCTATGTGACCCCACTGGTCACTCTTCAATACAATGAACAACTTTCGCTCAAGGCGTTCAAACTCTAGCTGAAACCTGCACAAGGTCTAAAAACAGAAAAGAACTATATGCGTGATTATTAAAACTCAGTAGGCTAGCCTGATAATAAATTCCCAATGCACATCCTTTTAAAATAAAAGAAACATAAATTTCGAGTTTGAGATACAATATATAAAATTAAGGTTTTCTACAAGATTACTCAAAAAAAGTACATTCCATTTCCCTTATTCATTTCCAAAACTAGATTCATTCAACTAGTGTGCCAATTGAATTTTCGAGGGAAAAGTGATGTTTACATTTTCATATTTGTACAAAGAGGATAAAATGTATTCATTTGAAAACCATTTTTATAAACCTTATTCAAACCATCCAACCAATTTCCAAGAAAAAAATACACAAGAAGGCACAATAGTAATAATACAATAAGGGAAATGTAAATATACATACAAGAATCGTATTCATCACTACAAGCAACTGAAAACCAATAGACATGGGTGAACCTAGGAGATCAAGAATAATCCAGAAGACACCAATACATGAGACCTCATCCCCATTGACTTGTCACACTTTATGAAATCAAAATGCTCAATACGCTCGACCATCCTTTCTCAGGCAGGCCGAGGGAAAAATCCCATTGTAATAAACCCAATATATCCACCTACTATGGGCCACTGGTTAGTACCATAACATACCAGTGAGGCACTCATTCTTATAATATTCTATCAATATTCCAGATTCTCATGTCTCAAGTATTTACAAAATGGGGTGAGCCAACTGATTCCAACTGAGTATCCAATCACATATATATATATAGATATAAAATTATCCACAACAGGCCTCACCCCGAGTCTCCCCAAGGATTACTCTCATGCCTTAAAATAAATAGATCACAAAGGGATACAACCAAGAAACCCTTATAATGAAACCTGAGGATTCCTCAACAAGGGCATCTGAACCATTCAGTGTCAACAAGGCTTGAGAAACATCCAATGGGGGTTTTTATAACAAACACTTTTCATCATTTTCACAAAGTGGCCAAACGGGCCCTTAAACATTTCCCAAAAAAATAACCTTTAACAAAAATTCATCCCATACTTAAAAATATGAATCCATCAAACCATTACCATATAAAAATATTTATAAAACTCCTTCAAATCACCTCCATCCAACTTTCAAACCAAAACCAATTTTTCCTATGAATGTGCCAACCGGGACATAATTCATCATCACACAACCAAATGATTTTCAAAAGCTGACTACACATTTCACATGACTTAAAACCATTTAAAACTCTTTCAAGAAACCCAAAATCATTATTTCACATGCCACATAATTATTAAAATGTCCAAACCATTCACTGCATACAACCAATTACTCACAAATGCCAACCGCGCATTTTATCAAACACGTGGTGTGCAATATTTAACAAGAAAATCCTATTTATCACATATCAAGGTATAAAACACCACTTTGCACACCAATAAAAGAAACCAAGGACCATAAATAGATATTTATTAATAAAAATTGGTTTTAAAATCCTGAAATGAATGAATCTTTAATTAAAATGGAAAGTGCAAAGGGAAACCTACCTCAAATCCATGGAAGAATGGAAACGCACACTCGAGAACAACCGCCGCGGGTTCCAAAAAACTAGATCTACGAAGACCATACCTAAAAGGAAAAAACCCCCATAAAACCATGGGGAAAACAGAACCCTAGGTCAGGAATGACTCGAGGGGAATAGATGACCAAGAAAAATTGGAAGAAGAAGGAAGAGGGAAGAGAGGGGAAGAGGATATTAAAGGATTTGAAGAAAGAACCACTGACCTTTGGTTAAAAATCATCCAAAACGTTGCCCAAAACGAGGTAGAACGAAGGGGAGGCACCCTAGTGTCGATACCCAACAGGTAGGAATTCAAATGAGAGGTGGAATCACCCAAATAGGATTTTTAGAGTGAATGTTATTAAGCCCATAAGTGGCTGCACAGTTTTGCGGCACAGTTTCACAAATCGTGTGCAAACCGTGTGGGGGCTACTGGAATGAATCTGCAACTTCGCATGGTTAGGTTGAACAGTTTGGGAAAGTCATGCTCAAACCATGTGGCCTAAAAAATTGGCCAAAATCCCTCAAATGAAATCCCAAACACTAGGAAAACCCCACCCAAGGATCCTTGAATGAATTAGACACAAAAAAGGTGACATCGGGGGTTTCCAAAACTTTACAACATGTCACTTTCTACTAACAAAAACCAAAGAAAAACAAGTTTGAAATATTATAAAATCAAAACACATTAAAACACAACCCCTATCACACCCAGGACCTGAGAAAAAGACCAGGATTTCCAATGAACCAGACCATAAACCAAAACATGAAAAACTAGGTGTGACAATTCTCCCCACCATTAACGCTTTCTGCCCCCGTAAATCCATAACACTTTCTAGCTGATTGATCAACACCTAAGGATTACACATAAACAAGATCCAACCTCCTCAACTAAGGAAATTTCACTCATCAAAAATAGAACTTAAGCATCCCACCTGAAACAAAACAACAACTTAAAACCACATCCTGAGAGTTAACAGAAGGATCAAGCCACCAAATCCACAACCAATCTGACCATAAGACCATTGGCCCTTCACCCAAGAAACCCAACACTCACCAAAACAAAATAGGAAACTAATAAATTATAACCTCAAAATAAAGCTACTTCTCCTGAAAAAAAACCCCCAAAACCAAACCAGAAATAGATCACCAGCAGAGGGGAGGCCCGAATGAACTCTCCACCATTATAAAATGATGAGCACTCGACAAATTCTTTGGAGGAAACTCCATGAGACCCATGGTGGGTTTCCCCATCATTAAGAACCAAATATCAAATAATAATTAGAAATGATCTCAAATTGGGCCTCTCCCACAAAGGCCCACCAAAAATCCCCAAAAAAACCTATCAACCCAAGATAAAAGGAACACCACATGAACATTCAACCCGCCCACTCCCGAACAGAGGGAACGAGAACTGGGCCAACACTTTTCACATGGACCAAAAACCCCTACCACTTAGGGCAGGGAGGGAAGGGGCCTAATGCTTGACCACTGAAACCAAAACTGAAAACTACCCAAAACTCGACTCCTATGAATGGATAAAACTGATACCGCACCCGAATCGCGTGGGCGGTCCACACAAGAACACTGATCAGAAACCCTCATTTTAGAAAGAAAAATCAAAAACATTTCATGAGGGGTAAGTCTAAAATGCTCTTTAAATCCAGAGTAAATTTATAATGTTGAGGATTTTTAATAGTAATACTGAAACTACCTCACCACAACAGTGGAGGTATAAATTTAACCTGACTTCTCACACCACTAGTATTTCTGACTACTCGCGAGCTTCACTATGAGACCTATGGCTGGAGCTCTAATGGATGAAGCATCTACTGCCTCGTATTCAGGAGCTACTATCCCTAACTAGAACTCTTTCTGTTAGTCCCACATTCTACCACATAACATACCCCAGGTAGAAACAACATGTCAATAGGAACCATGAAACTCTCTTCTTCAACAACACACTTTTACCCAAACAACGACTTAGAGATACACAACACTATTTTCCCTCACTCTGAACGAGGAGAATAATGAACAAGTCACACAACAACACCCACTATAAATCACCGAGCACAACTGATACAATCGAGAAATTCACCATAATATGAAGGCACATAAAATCAAACCCAAACAGCTCTCTATTCCCACAACAAGTGGAGGTATCATCCAAAGAGGAGGATTTAACATTTGAAATGAATCCTTAGGTTGATCAACTGGAATTCATACCAATGGAGAACTATCTACAGCCACATCACAACATCCAAAACATCTTTAAAAAAATCCACTGAACAATGCTCCAAAACTGAGCCACCAACAAGATTCTATCCCAAGACACAATTGTGGTTTCACTTTGGAATCACAAGGAATAATAACAAATAAAATACACTTCCATGAAATAGAAAGCCAAGCCACATAACAAACAATCTACAAAACCTCATAATTTTTCTGGTTAAAACACTTTTGAAAAACATAATAAATAAAACTTGGTGGATTTCCACAGTCAGCAATAATGTTTCATCGAGTCTCACTCACATGCACATTTTCGTGCCACCTCAGGCACCCAACCATCATTCCATACTAGGCATCTATCAACATATTCATATAAAACCCTGCATGTGAGAACCCGTGAAAACACCTAAGGATATAACAAAACAACATCATTCTGAAAATCATGTTCATTCCAAAGGTACACTGACCCCAAAGTCAAAAACCATTTTCATATTTCCTAAAACAAAACATTTTACCATTCATGATAATGAAACCCCGTAGGTCTCCATCAAAATCTCCTCCCTCTATTCAAAACATTTTTTTCAGCATCTCAACAAACCACGAATTTTCAAGAACTATTTGATTAAGAACCCATTCCATTTACTTTAAAAAACTTCCAAAACAAACATTCTATTCAATACAGCCCTTTCCCCTTTTCAAATATTAACCCAAGCCTCTTTTCATTAACCAACAACCACAAAGGCAAAAACAATTTTCAAAAAAACATCATCTACTCAAAACCAAATTATGAAACCATTTCTTCATATTTGAACACTTTTCAATTTTCCAAAACATCTAATTTAAAACAATATATTAGAACCACTTTAAAATAATCCATTATTTAAAGATATTTTATTTCAACAACCCATATAATTAGATTAAAAAAATTCAATTCCATTAAATCATTTCCATTTTATCCCCGTGATTTGTTTCAGAAAAACCCAACTTTCCAAAGTCTTTCTTATATCAAATTTTGAAAACCTATTTTTCACTTTTCAATAACAAACCATTACATTAAAACCCATTTTCACAATTCTCACACGAATATTTTCAAAACAAAATTCAGAATTCAAGAATGGTCCAAGAGACGCACAAAAGGGAACTAGTGTCAGTGGGTGACTTGACCATATGGTTGGAGGCCACATGACAAACACGCCACCAACACAGAGAGCCTTAGTAGGTCCATGAACCAGATCCACATGGTTTTCTAGGCTTTGAGAGCTCATGGAAACCATTAGTCTAACTCCCTTTATCATATCCCAACACTAAATAATCAACATAACCAAAGACACTACTAAAACTGGACTCCCCATGGGCACCTGAGGGTCTGAACGAGAAAGCGTTCGCAACGCTCTTTCCGAACATACCCCTCAAGTCCCAAAAATCATACTCCATCTATCTTAACATCCCCATATAACAAAGGGAGCTCTAGAAAGAATGGTCCACTAAGTGCCAACCTGCTCTGATACCATTTTTTCACGAACCAGCCTGGGTCGAACCCAAACTGGGCACCCGAACCGATCCGTGGAATGGCCCGAAGGGCATTCCGGATCCCCACGGGTTGGAAACCAGTGCTGGGAATCATTAGATAACACAAGGAAACGATTTCTCCCAATATATAAACAATAATAAAGCAGCGGAAAGAAACAAACATCCCAATACACATTTATGTAAAATTGATCTCAACATAATTTATACAAGACATGAAATAGTACAAAAACTATACAAAGGACTAAAAAAACCATCTAACAAAACTAGCTCCATGTGACCCCATGGGTCACTCTCCAATACAATGAACAACTATTGCTCAAGGTGATCGAACTCTAGATGAAACCTGCACAAGGTCTAAATGCAAAAAATAACTATAGGCGTGACTATTAAAACTCAATAGGTTATCCTGATAATAAATTCCCAATGCACATCGTTTAAAAATAAAAGAAACATCAATTTAAAGTATGAGATACAATATATAAAAGTAAGGTTTTTTACAATATTACTCAAAAATAATGTACAATCCATTTCCCTTATTCATTTAAAAAACTAGATTCATTCAACTAGTGTGCCAATTGAATTTTCGAGGGAAAAATGATGTTTACATTTTTAGAATTGTATAAAGAGGATAAAATGTATTCATTTGAAAACAATTTTCATAAACATCATCAAAACCATCTAACCACTTTCCAAGAAAAACAATACACAATAAGGAACAATAGTAATAACATAACAAGGGCAATGTAAATATACATACAAGAATCATATTCATCACTACAAGCAACTGAAAGCCAATAGACATGGGTGAACCTAGGAGATCAAGAATAATCTAGAAGACACTAATACATGAGACCTCATCCCTGTTGACATGTCACACATGATGAAATCAAAATGATCAATACGCTCGACTATCCTTTCTCAGGCAGGCTGAGGGGAAAATCCCATAGGAATAAACCCAATATATCCACCTACTATTGGCCACTGGTCAGTACCATAACCTACCAGTGTGTCACTCATTATTAGAATATTCTCTCAATATGCCAGATTCTCATGTCTTAAGTATTTATAAAATGGGTTGAGACAACCAATTCCATCCGAGCATCCAATCACATACATATATATAGATATAAAATTATCCACAATAGGCCTCACCCCGAGTCTCCCCAAGGATTAATCTCATGCCTTAAAATAAATAGATCACAAAGGGATCCAACCAAGAAAACCTTATAATGAAACCCGAGGATTCCTTAACAAGGGAATCCCAACCATTCAGTGTCAACAAGTCATAAGAAACATCCAATGGAGGTTTTTATAACAAACACTTTTCATCATTTTCACAAAGTGGCCAAACGGGCCCTTAATCATTTCCCCAAAAAAATAACCTTTAACAAAAATGCATCCCATCTTTAAAAAGAAAAATCAATCAAACAATTATGATATAAAAATATTTATAAAACTCCTTCAAATAATCTCCATCCAACTTTCAAACCAAAACAAATTTTTTCTATGTATGTGCCAACCAGGCCATAATTCATCGTCACATAACCAAATGATTTTCAAAAGCTGACTAAAACATAAACATGACTTAAACCATTTAAAACTCTTTCAAGAAACCCAAAATCATTATTTCACATGCCATATAATTATTAAAATGTCCAAACCATTCCTTGCATACCACCAATTACTCACAAAAGCCAACTAGTCATTTCATCAAACACGTGGTGTGCAATATTTAACAAGAAAATCCTATTTATCATATATCAAGGTATAAAACACCACTTTGCACACCAAAAATAGAAATAAAGGATAATAAATCAGTATTTATTAATAAAAATTGGTCTATAAAGCATTAAATGAATGAATCTTTAATTAAAAAGGAAAGTGCTAAGGGAAACGTACCTCAAATCCATGGCGGAATGGAAACGCACACTCGAAAACAGCCACCGTAGGTTCCGAAACACTAGAACTACGAAGACCATACCTGTCACGACCCGTCCTCGGGGCCCGTGCCGTGACTACCCCAAGCCCGCCTTCCATAGGCCAGGGGCTGGCGACTAGAACCAAAGGCGTAAAATCCCGATAACTGGGAAGGCATTGCCTTTATAAAGAAAACAAGCACCACAGAGTACAAGCGGAAGTAAAACACTAAGTACAAAAAGAAGAACTGAAAAGTAAAAAGGGGCCGGAAATACAAGCCCAACTGTAAAGTACAACTCGAAAGGGAAAACAGCAACTGAAAAGTAAAGCTGCTACGCTGAGATGTCCACTGGAAATCCCACCTGAAGGGTGGGTACAGATAGCTCCTCTGCTCCTCGGGTCCCGCCATCCGCTCCGAGTATGTCCCGTCCAGTGGTCCACCTCCGGGTACCGCCTCGTCGTATAGTCCACCTCCAGGTACCGTCCAGTCCTCGAACCTTCGGCTTCTGTCAGCACTGTCCGTCGTCTGCAACCAACACAACGAGGTGCGGGCATAGCCCGTGCAGGGGTGAGTATAACGATACTCAGTAGGGACCCCGAGACCCTCAAGGTCTCACTAAAACCAATCAAGGATAAACACAAGAAGATCACAACAGATAAACTCTACTTAGGTATATGCCCATACATATACCTAAGTTATCAAGTAACCCATCTCAGTCATGAGGAAACACAAGAATCATGAGATCAACGGATAACCACTACCCAGGTATATGCCCATACATATACCTAAGTTATCAAGTAACCCATCTCGATCATGAGGAAACACAAAGGTCAAAGTCTCAGCTCAAACCAGGATTTTCATTATCGAAACTGTAACTGCTGAAGAGCTCCGTCTCTGGAGTGTGCAGTGGTCCTGTCACGACTCCGAGGTACTGCTCACTAACCTAAGACTGCTGAAGTACTCCTCCTGTCGAGTACCGCGGGTCAGCCACCCAGACACAGTAGTGCTTCCCGCCGAGGTATGTCACCCAAACTCAGTAGTGCACACCCCCTAGTAGCCTGCTGAGGTACTCTCCGGACGAGCACCGCGGGTCTGCACTGTCACACAGGTAGTGCTCCGTCCGCCATGGGTCTGCACCTCAGAAAGTAGTGCTCCGTCCACTGGGCTAGTCGACTCACTCCAAGTCGAGTCGGTCAAGCAGTCGTCAGGTCTCAGCCAGCTACACGGTCTCCGTACATCGCACGCTCGTCACTGGGAGGGTCCGCTCCACGAGCTACAGGTCGATACTCCAAGTATCTCAAAGTCCCACGAAGAAGTGTCTCAAAGGTCCGTCTCGTCACAGGGGTCTCAACGCAACAGACGGCGCGTCGATCGGACGCCCGGTCTGTGAGTTATTAGCCTTTTCGTCCCAGGGGCCCGGTTGGTTTCGAGTGCGAACCAATCCCGGCCGTATCTCAACTGTACCCCGAACTCCCATAGGGTTTACTCAAAGGGACCGTTACTCAACGTAACTACCAACGCCGCTGACGGCTCGTCAAGCGGACGTCCTGTCTGAAAGATATCAGCTTTTCCGTTCCAGGGGCCCGGTTGGATTTCGGGTACAATCCAACCCGGCCATACTCCGACTGTATCCAAAACTCGGGCGGAGTATGTCAAAAGTTCCGTCTCATCAAGAGGAAGTCAACGAAACAGACGGCGCGTCAATCGGACGCCCGGTCTGTGAGTTATTCGCATTTTCGTCTCCGGGGCCCGGTTGGTTTTTATGGCAAAACCATCCCGACCGTACTCCACCTGCGTCCAAACCTCGGGCGGAGTATTCCAAAAGATCCGTCTCATCAAGAGGAAGGCAACGCGACTGACGGCGCGTCAATCGGACGTTCGTGGCTCAAGATATGAGCGTTTCCGCTCCGAAGGCCCGGTTGGTTTCGTGAACGAACCAACCCGGCCGAACTCAAAGTAACCCGAAACCTTGAGTGCGATATACCGAAATGACCGTCTCGATCCAAGGATCGCGTTGCCGCAGACGGTTCGTCGTTCGGAGGTCCGAGGCTCAAGTTATGAGCCAAAAACCAAATCTGGTTCGAAACGGGGGGGTCCGGGTCCGGGCCGACCCGGCCCGACCCCCCCCCCCCCCCCGGGGCGGCGGCGGCGGCCGGCGGCGGCGGGCGGCGGCGGTGCGGCGGCCGGCGGCGGGCCGCGGCGGAGGGCGGCGGTGGTGGCGGGCCGCGGCGGCGGGCGGCGGCGGCGGCGGCGGCGGGCCGCGGCGGCGGCGGCGGCGGCGGGCCGCGGTGGCGGCGGCGGGCGCCAGCGGCGAGGCCGCACGCACGCGGGGCTAAGCCCCGCGTTTCTTCTGGCGGCGCGGCTTAGCCGCGCCGTTTTTTTTTAAGTAAACCGCCCCCTCACATGAGGGGGCCTGCTTGAGCGGATCCGAGGGGGCCGGTTGCCCCCTCCTTCAAAGAACCCCCCCCCCCCCCCCTCTCTTAAAGAGAGGGTTTTATTAATACGGCCGGGGAATTTATTTCCCCGGTTTTAATGACTTCCGGCCGGCCAGCTGGCCGGCCGGTTTTCTCCAACGGGACCGGAAATTTCCGGTCCCCTCTTCGGCTTCCGACGCCGGCGGCCCGGCCGCCGGTCTTCCCTTCCGCCGCGGCCCGGAACCGGCCGCGGTCTCCTCGTCCCGCCGCGGCCCGGAACCGGCCGCGGTCTTCTCGTCCCGCCGCGGCCCGGAACTGGCCGCGGTCTTCTCGTCCCGCCGCGGCCCGGAACCGGCCGCGGCGTTCGTCATCCGGCGCGGTGCGTCGGCACCGCGCCCCTTCGCCGTGCTTTGATTCTTTTCAACGCGGCGCGACGGCGTCGCGTTCTTGAAGATTTTTCCTCGGCGTGGCGCGACGGCGCCGCGTAAAATTAATTGTACGGTCAACCGCGTGGTGCGACGGCACCACGCTACTTGCTTCCACCCGCATGAATAAACATGAACGTTGGAGGGGGGTTCGGCCGTGTTCGTGCGGTCCGGCCCCCCTCGCGTTAACAAAATAACGCAACTTTAAATAAACAACATCCTCACGTTAGTCATACGAACCACGAGCAAGAATGAGATAATTAAATATTAAATCAACATCCCCTACCTCGGGTTTAAGATTCGAAGAATCGTCTACGTTCCGCGGAAGACGGCGTCGCGGAAGTCGGGCGTCGCGGTCGTCGTTCGTCAAATCCGTTGACGAAGAGATATGCCCGAAGAGATACGTCGTTGGCGAAACTTGCACGCCGACGAAGGTTGTCCGAAGAAGTGGTGGCGTCCCCTTCGTTGTCACGGTGAACGAAGAAAGGAGGTGCGGCGTTCTTCGTCGGAAAAAGAGCGTTCCTCGTCAAGTCTTGAGGAAAGTCAAATAATAAAGTAAACAACGAACTCAAGAACCCCTACCTCGATAATCACACGTTGACGTAGTCGTGGAATATCGGTGCCGATTCCTTTGACGTCGGAGGAAGAGTCGTTGTCGATGGCGTTCGTCGCGGAAAACCGTCGCGGAAGAGATGACGCAGAAGAAGTACGTCGCGTCGCGGATGCGGCGTCGCGGATGGATCGTGTTCTTCGGCGGAGAAGTTCTTCGTTGAAGAACGACGTTCTTCGCGTTCTTCGTTGAGTTTGAAGAAGATGAAGAGGAGTTCTCTACCTCTCAAGAAGACAAACGATCAACCCAAAATAAAATAAGCTACACCTTATTTTATTTTCACTTTGCCAACCTTTCAAAAATTCAAAAGTTGAATCCAATTCATTAATTAAATCTAGAGTTGACAAAATTAAATGAAGAGATAGGTTGGCAAGAAATAAAGTAGGGAAGAGTTACGTAATTAAGAGGGGGTTTAGAGGGGTTAGGGAATTTGAAAAGAAAAAGGGGTTCGTGTGGGCCCCACCACACTTAATCCTCCCAAGGGAGGTTAAGTGGGTGTGGGTCCCACTTCCAACCACCTTTGGTAGGTTTTTAATAAGTTAAAATAAAATTTGTCTTACACAAATTTTATTTAACTCAACTGAAAACCCCAAAACTAATTTTCAACTCGCAACAAACGCAACTCCCGAAAAGATCTCTTTAAGCGAATATCGGCGCTGCGAGTTCATCGGTGCCCTCGGATTTCAATTCCGAGCACCGGATCAAAAGTTAGGAATTCCCGCTCATTCGTTCACTGAACGTACCCGAGCCAAACTTCGGAAATTAATTCCGGGCACTCCGGGCCTCGGAATCAGGTGCCGTCTGAAACCGCGCTCTTGTAAAATTCCAAAGAAAATTAAGAAAAAATTTTCCTTGAATTTTACGGGTCTTTACATTACTCCCACCTCAGGGCTTTACGTCCCCGTAAAGCTACATCAAAAACTAGGGAAACAAAAGAGAATACTGAGCACGCATCTGAGCCTCCCGCTCCCATGTGCTCTCCTGGAGATTCCCGTGCCGCCATCTGTTGCGCACAAGAGGAATCGATCGCCCATGTAGGACCCGCTCCTGTCGATCCTCTATCTCCACCGGGACCTCCGTAAAAGTCGCCCCATCGTCAACGTCAAGCTTCCCATGGTCAAAGATGTGCGTCGGGTCGTGCACGTATCTCCTCAGCTGAGACACGTGGAAGACGTCGTGCACCCGGTGTAACTGAGGTGGTAGAGCCAGGTGATAAGCCACCTCACCAACCCTGCTGAGGACCTGGAAGGGTCCGATGAAGCGCGGAGATAACTTGTCGCCTCGGCCAAATCTCCGAATACCACGTCGAGGTGAGACCCGCAAGAAGACGTGGTCACCATCCTCGAACTCTAGTGGCCTCCGCCTCCTGTCAGCGTATGACTTCTGCCGGCTCTGTGTTGTCCTCATCCGCTCCTGGATGATATGGACCTCCTCCGACGTGGCCCGGACCATCTCTGGTCCCACAAGAGCTGCAAGATTTCTTCTTTGCCGAAAAGAGAAACCTGGTCTCATCCCCTGGATGAACCACATTCTTTGCCTAAAACAGTCAATCCTAACATGGATGATACTAATCCATACCAAGGATGACGTCGTAAGGCCTCGATGCTACTACTAAGAGATCCAACCGTTACTCTCGCCTCCAAGGGTTGAGTCACACTGTCGGCATCAGTGTGTGGTAACTGGTCTCCTCCAGTAGATGTCTCACAACTGAGGGTCAAGTCAACAGTCAACTGGAACCTCTTAGTAACATCACAAAAGAGGACAGGAATGAAAATATCACAAAGGATGCGTCTTTTATTATTGCAGCTCATAATACAAGACGCTACACAAAAGCAACATCAACATGGAACTAGAAGTACAAAAGACGTATCCACTAGTTCTGCTCCTGTCCACCTGCTCCCAGAGCTCCATGATCGTAAGCTTCAGCTGCCTGAAGCTGTGCTCTCGCATGTTCACCTACTCCCTGTGGTCGGGGTGGACCTCCTGGTGGTGGTGGTGGCAGAGCCTCAAAGCGTCGTCCACCACCTGCTGCTCGGCCAGCTCCTCTGCCTCGTCCGCCTCCTCCCTGCGGACCGCCACGGTCGAACCTCTGCCTCTGCCTAGGTGGTTCCTCAACCGTCTGCTGCTCCTCCGCATGGCGGGTCGGGCAGTCACGAGCCATGTGGCCTTGCCCGCCGCATGCAAAGCACTGTCTTCCACTCAAAAGACTGACTCTGCGCTGTGTGCCCTGCACTGCTGAGCCAGTGCCCTGAGGTCGTCTGCCTGAAGGTCTGGTCTGTCTGGACCCCTGAGTCATCTGTCGGCTACCTGCTACCGAAGACTCCGCTACGTGCCGCCCTGTGGTGGGTCGCTGCGCTGGTGAAGACTCAGCAAGGAAGCTCTCAATCAGAAGGGCACGCTCCAGTACTCCTGTCTGAGTCGGTAAGCTGAGGGAGATCAGCGATGCCCTGATCTCGTGTCTCAAACCCTGCTCGAAGGTCCGGGCCCGGAAGAATGGGTCCCGTACCATGTCGGTCGAGTAGCGCGAGAGATCGGTAAATCTCGCCGAGTACTGAGCGACCGTCATGCTGCCCTGCCGCAGCTGCAGAAGCTCCTGGATACGCACCGCACGAAGGGTGGCTGGGACGAACTCCGAGCGGAAGAGGCTCTCAAAGTCCGTCCAAAGTGAGATGCCTCATCGTGCACCTGGAGCATCAAGCTCCACCATCGTCCTGCTGCTGCGTGTAGTAGGCTCGCAGCGAGGATCACCATGAGGTCTGCTGGTGTCCTCACTAGCCTAAACACTCGTACCACTGCCTCCAGCCAGTCCTCTGCAGCCTGGGGATCCGTCTCCCCGCGAAACCTGGGCGGTCGCTGGCACTGAAACTCATGCAGTGCGCTGAGGCGACGTGCATCGTCAGCGGCTGCTGCTGGAAGCATCGGGGGCTCGGCGGGTAGAGCTACCGCCGGTTCCACTGCTGAAAAAGGGCCCTGCACCGAGGCCTCGTCGCTCGGTGGGCTGTCGTCACGTTCGATTCTCGGAACCCTAGCTGGCTGCCGTCGTGGGGCCATCCTGAAAGAAACAACGTAACACGATCAAACGATTATACCTGGTGAGCTGACCTGGTTTGAGCTGTTTTAAGGGGAAAAAACTTTTGAAAACACACACGCAATCAGTGTTTTCGTGCACAAAGTCGGAAATCAGTTGTCAGGGTCCTGGTGTATGGATACGTCGGCCGCCCGCACCAACACTGGACTCCCTGAACTGAAAACCACACTCGGTACCCTTAACACTATTGCTTCACAGAAAGAAAGATCAGAGTCTGCGGTAGAACCGACCACCTCTGATACCAATTTGTCACGACCCGTCCTCGGGGCCCGTGCCGTGACTACCCCAAGCCCGCCTTCCATAGGCCAGGGGCTGGCGACTAGCACCAAAGGCGTAAAATCCCGATAACTGGGAAGGCATTGCCTTTATAAAGAAAACAAGCACCACAGAGTACAAGCGGAAGTAAAACACTAAGTACAAAAAGAAGAACTGAAAAGTAAAAAGGGGCCGGAAATACAAGCCCAACTGTAAAGTACAACTCGAAAGGGAAAACAGCAACTGAAAAGTAAAGCTGCTACGCTGAGATGTCCACTGGAAATCCCACCTGAAGGGTGGGTACAGATAGCTCCTCTGCTCCTCGGGTCCCGCCATCCGCTCCGAGTATGTCCCGTCCAGTGGTCCACCTCCGGGTACCGCCTCGTCGTATAGTCCACCTCCAGGTACCGTCCAGTCCTCGAACCTTCGGCTTCTGTCAGCACTGTCCGTCGTCTGCAACCAACACAACGAGGTGCAGGCATAGCCCGTGCAGGGGTGAGTATAACGATACTCAGTAGGGACCCCGAGACCCTCAAGGTCTCACTAAAACCAATCAAGGATAAACACAAGAAGATCACAACAGATAAACTCTACTTAGGTATATGCCCATACATATACCTAAGTTATCAAGTAACCCATCTCAGTCATGAGGAAACACAAGAATCATGAGATCAACGGATAACCACTACCCAGGTATATGCCCATACATATACCAAAGTTATCAAGTAACCCATCTCGATCATGAGGAAACACAAAGGTCAAAGTCTCAGCTCAAACCAGGATTTTCATTATCGAAACCGTAACTGCTGAAGAGCTCCGTCTCTGGAGTGTGCAGTGGTCCTGTCACGACTCCGAGGTACTGCTCACTAACCTAAGACTGCTGAAGTACTCCTCCTGTCGAGTACCGCGGGTCAGCCACCCAGACACAGTAGTGCTTCCCGCCGAGGTATGTCACCCAAACTCAGTAGTGCACACCCCCTAGTAGCCTGCTGAGGTACTCTCCGGACGAGCACCGCGGGTCTGCACTGTCACACAGGTAGTGCTCCGTCCGCCATGGGTCTGCACCTCAGAAAGTAGTGCTCCGTCCACTGGGCTAGTCGACTCACTCCAAGTCGAGTCGGTCAAGCAGTCGTCAGGTCTCAGCCAGCTACACGGTCTCCGTACATCGCACGCTCGTCACTGGGAGGGTCCGCTCCACGAGCTACAGGTCGATACTCCAAGTATCTCAAAGTCCCACGAAGAAGTGTCTCAAAGGTCCGTCTCGTCACAGGGGTCTCAACGCAACAGACGGTGCGTCGATCGGACGCCCGGTCTGTGAGTTATTAGCCTTTTCGTCCCAGGGGCCCGGTTGGTTTCGAGTGCGAACCAATCCCGGCCGTATCTCAACTGTACCCCGAACTCCCATAGGGTTTACTCAAAGGGACCGTTACTCAACGTAACTACCAACGCCGCTGACGGCTCGTCAAGCGGACGTCCTGTCTGAAAGATATCAGCTTTTCCGTTCCAGGGGCCCGGTTGGATTTCGGGTACAATCCAACCCGGCCATACTCCGACTGTATCCAAAACTCGGGCGGAGTATGTCAAAAGTTCCGTCTCATCAAGAGGAAGTCAACGAAACAGACGGCGCGTCAATCGGACGCCCGGTCTGTGAGTTATTGGCATTTTCGTCTCCGGGGCCCGGTTGGTTTTTATGGCAAAACCATCCCGACCGTACTCCACCTGCGTCCAAACCTCGGGCGGAGTATGCCAAAAGATCCGTCTCATCAAGAGGAAGGCAACGCGACTGACGGCGCGTCAATCGGACGTTCGTGGCTCAAGATATGAGCGTTTCCGCTCCGAAGGCCCGGTTGGTTTCGTGAACGAACCAACCCGGCCGAACTCAAAGTAACCCGAAACCTTGAGTGCGATATACCGAAACGACCGTCTCGATCCAAGGATCGTGTTGCCGCAGACGGTTCGTCGTTCGGAGGTCCGAGGCTCAAGTTATGAGCCAAAAACCAAATCTGGTTCGAAACGGGGGGGTCCGGGTCCGGGCCGACCCGGCCCGACCCCCCCCCCCCCCCCGGGGCGGCGGTGCGGCGGCGGCGGCGGGCCGCGGCGGCGGCGGCGGGCGCCAGCGGCGAGGCCGCACGCACGCGGGGCTAAGCCCCGCGTTTCTTCTGGCGGCGCGGCTTAGCCGCGCCGTTTTTTTTTAAGTAAACCGCCCCCTCACATGAGGGGGCCTGCTTGAGCGGATCCGAGGGGGCCGGTTGCCCCCTCCTTCAAAGAACCCCCCCCCCCTCTCTTAAAGAGGGGGTTTTATTAATACGGCCGGGGAATTTATTTCCCCGGTTTTAATGACTTCCGGCCGGCCAGCTGGCCGGCCGGTTTTCTCCAACGGGACCGGAAATTTCCGGTCCCCTCTTCGGCTTCCGACGCCGGCGGCCCGGCCGCCGGTCTTCCCTTCCGCCGCGGCCCGGAACCGGCCGCGGTCTCCTCGTCCCGCCGCGGCCCGGAACCGGCCGCGGTCTTCTCGTCCCGCCGCGGCCCGGAACCGGCCGCGGCGTTCGTCATCCGGCGCGGTGCGTCGGCACCGCGCCCCTTCGCCGTGCTTTGATTCTTTTCAACGCGGCGCGACGGCGTCGCGTTCTTGAAGATTTTTCCTCGGCGTGGCGCGACGGCGCCGCGTAAAATTAATTGTACGGTCAACCGCGTGGTGCGACGGCACCACGCTACTTGCTTCCACCCGCATGAATAAACATGAACGTTGGAGGGGGGTCCGGCCGTGTTCGTGCGGTCCGGCCCCCCTCGCGTTAACAAAATAACGCAACTTTAAATAAACAACATCCTCACGTTAGTCATACGAACCACGAGCAAGAATGAGATAATTAAATATTAAATCAACATCCCCTACCTCGGGTTTAAGATTCGAAGAATCGTCTACGTTCCGCGAAAGACGGCGTCGCGGAAGTCGGGCGTCGCGGTCGTCGTTCGTCAAATCCGTTGACGAAGAGATATGCCCGAAGAGATACGTCGTTGGCGAAACTTGCACGCCGACGAAGGTTGTCCGAAGAAGTGGTGGCGTCCCCTTCGTTGTCACGGTGAACGAAGAAAGGAGGTGCGGCGTTCTTCGTCGGAAAAAGAGCGTTCCTCGTCAAGTCTTGAGGAAAGTCAAATAATAAAGTAAACAACGAACTCAAGAACCCCTACCTCGATAATCACACGTTGACGTAGTCGTGGAATATCGGTGCCGATTCCTTTGACGTCGGAGGAAGAGTCGTTGTCGATGGCGTTCGTCGCGGAAAACCGTCGCGGAAGAGATGACGCAGAAGAAGTACGTCGCGTCGCGGATGCGGCGTCGCGGATGGATCGTGTTCTTCAGCGGAGAAGTTCTTCGTTGAAGAACGACGTTCTTCGCGTTCTTCGTTGAGTTTGAAGAAGATGAAGAGGAGTTCTCTACCTCTCAAGAAGACAAACGATCAACCCAAAATAAAATAAGCTACACCTTATTTTATTTTCACTTTGCCAACCTTTCAAAAATTCAAAAGTTGAATCCAATTCATTAATTAAATCTAGAGTTGACAAAATTAAATGAAGAGATAGGTTGGCAAGAAATAAAGTAGGGAAGAGTTACGTAATTAAGAGGGGGTTTAGAGGGGTTAGGGAATTTGAAAAGAAAAAGGGGTTCGTGTGGGCCCCACCACACTTAATCCTCCCAAGGGAGGTTAAGTGGGTGTGGGTCCCACTTCCAACCACCTTTGGTAGGTTTTTAATAAGTTAAAATAAAATTTGTCTTACACAAATTTTATTTAACTCAACTGAAAACCCCAAAACTAATTTTCAGCTCGCAACAAACGCAACTCCCGAAAAGATCTCTTTAAGCGAATATCGGCGCTGCGAGTTCATCGGTGCCCTCGGATTTCAATTCCGAGCACCGGATCAAAAGTTAGGAATTCCCGCTCGTTCGTTCACTGAACGTACCCGAGCCAAACTTCGGAAATTAATTCCGGGCACTCCGGGCCTCGGAATCAGGTGCCGTCTGAAACCGCGCTCTTGTAAAATTCCAAAGAAAATTAAGAAAAAATTTTCCTTGAATTTTACGGGTCTTTACATTACTCCCACCTCAGGGCTTTACGTCCCCGTAAAGCTACATCAAAAACTAGGGAAACAAAAGAGAATACTGAGCACGCATCTGAGCCTCCCGCTCCCATGTGCTCTCCTGGAGATTCCCGTGCCGCCATCTGTTGCGCACAAGAGGAATCGATCGCCCATGTAGGACCCGCTCCTGTCGATCCTCTATCTCCACCGGGACCTCCGTAAAAGTCGCCCCATCGTCAACGTCAAGCTTCCCATGGTCAAAGATGTGCGTCGGGTCGTGCACGTATCTCCTCAGCTGAGACACGTGGAAGACGTCGTGCACCCGGTGTAACTGAGGTGGTAGAGCCAGGTGATAAGCCACCTCACCAACCCTGCTGAGGACCTGGAAGGGTCCGATGAAGCGCGGAGATAACTTGTCGCCTCGGCCAAATCTCCGAATACCACGTCGAGGTGAGACCCGCAAGAAGACGTGGTCACCATCCTCGAACTCTAGTGGCCTCCGCCTCCTGTCAGCGTATGACTTCTGCCGGCTCTGTGTTGTCCTCATCCGCTCCTGGATGATATGGACCTCCTCCGACGTGGCCCGGACCATCTCTGGTCCCACAAGAGCTGCAAGATTTCTTCTTTGCCGAAAAGAGAAACCTGGTCTCATCCCCTGGATGAACCACATTCTTTGCCTAAAACAGTCAATCCTAACATGGATGATACTAATCCATACCAAGGATGACGTCGTAAGGCCTCGACGCTACTACTAAGAGATCCAACCGTTACTCTCGCCTCCAAGGGTTGAGTCACACTGTCGGCATCAGTGTGTGGTAACTGGTCTCCTCCAGTAGATGTCTCACAAGTGAGGGTCAAGTCAACAGTCAACTGGAACCTCTTAGTAACATCACAAAAGAGGACAGGAATGAAAACATCACAAAGGATGCGTCTTTTATTATTGCAGCTCATAATACAAGACGCTACACAAAAGAAACATCAACATGGAACTAGAAGTACAAAAGACGTATCCACTAGTTCCGCTCCTGTCCACCTGCTCCCAGAGCTCCATGATCGTAAGCTTCAGCTGCCTGAAGCTGTGCTCTCGCATGTTCACCTACTCCCTGTGGTCGGGGTGGACCTCCTGGTGGTGGTGGTGGCAGAGCCTCAAAGCGTCGTCCACCACCTGCTGCTCGGCCAGCTCCTCTGCCTCGTCCGCCTCCTCCCTGCGGACCGCCACGGTCGAACCTCTGCCTCTGCCTAGGTGGTTCCTCAACCGTCTGCTGCTCCTCCGCATGGCGGGTCGGGCAGTCACGAGCCATGTGGCCTTGCCCGCCGCATGCAAAGCACTGTCTTCCACTCAAAAGACTGACTCCGCGCTGTGTGCCCTGCACTGCTGAGCCAGTGCCCTGAGGTCGTCTGCCTGAAGGTCTGGTCTGTCTGGACCCCTGAGTCATCTGTCGGCTACCTGCTACCGAAGACTCCGCTACGTGCCGCCCTGTGGTGGGTCGCTGCGCTGGTGAAGACTCAGCAAGGAAGCTCTCAATCAGAAGGGCACGCTCCAGTACTCCTGTCTGAGTCAGTAAGCTGAGGGAGATTAGCGATGCCCTGATCTCGTGTCTCAAACCCTGCTCGAAGGTCCGGGCCCGGAAGAATGGGTCCCGTACCATGTCGGTCGAGTAGCGCGAGAGATCGGTAAATCTCGCCGAGTACTGAGCGACCGTCATGCTGCCCTGCCGCAGCTGCAGAAGCTCCTGGATACGCACCGCACGAAGGGTGGCTGGGACGAACTCCGAGCGGAAGAGGCTCTCAAAGTCCGTCCAAAGTAGAGATGCCTCATCGTGCACCTGGAGCATCAAGCTCCACCATCGTCCTGCTGCTGCGTGTAGTAGGCTCGCAGCGAGGATCACCATGAGGTCTGCTGGTGTCCTCACTAGCCTAAACACTCGTACCACTGCCTCCAGCCAGTCCTCTGCAGCCTGGGGATCCGTCTCCCCGCGAAACCTGGGCGGTCGCTGGCGCTGAAACTCATGCAGTGCGCTGAGGCGACGTGCATCGTCAGCGGCTGCTGCTGGAAGCATCGGGGGCTCGGCGGGTAGAGCTACCGCCGGTTCCACTGCTGACAAAGGGCCCTGCACCGAGGCCTCGTCGCTCGGTGGGTTGTCGTCACATTCGATTCTCGGAACCCTAGCTGGCTGCCGTCGTGGGGCCATCCTGAAAGAAACAACGTAACACGATCAAACGATTATACCTGGTGAGCTGACCTGGTTTGAGCTGTTTTAAGGGGAAAAAACTTTTGAAAACACACACGCAATCAGTGTTTTCGTGCACAAAGTCGGAAATCAGTTGTCAGGGTCCTGGTGTATGGATACGTCGGCCGCCCGCACCAACACTGGACTCCCTGAACTGAAAACCACACTCGGTACCCTTAACACTATTGCTTCACAGAAAGAAAGATCAGAGTCTGCGGTAGAACCGACCACCTCTGATACCAATTTGTCACGACCCGTCCTCGGGGCCCGTGCCGTGACTACCCCAAGCCCGCCTTCCATAGGCCAGGGGCTGGCGACTAGCACCAAAGGCGTAAAATCCCGATAACTGGGAAGGCATTGCCTTTATAAAGAAAACAAGCACCACATAGTACAAGCGGAAGTAAAACACTAAGTACAAAAAGAAGAACTGAAAAGTAAAAAGGGGCCGGAAATACAAGCCCAACTGTAAAGTACAACTCGAAAGGGAAAACAGCAACTGAAAAGTAAAGCTGCTACGCTGAGATGTCCACTGGAAATCCCACCTGAAGGGTGGGTACAGATAGCTCCTCTGCTCCTCGGGTCCCGCCATCCGCTCCGAGTATGTCCCGTCCAGTGGTCCACCTCCGGGTACCGCCTCGTCGTATAGTCCACCTCCAGGTACCGTCCAGTCCTCGAACCTTCGGCTTCTGTCAGCACTGTCCGTCGTCTGCAACCAACACAACGAGGTGCAGGCATAGCCCGTGCAGGGGTGAGTATAACGATACTCAGTAGGGACCCCGAGACCCTCAAGGTCTCACTAAAACCAATCAAGGATAAACACAAGAAGATCACAACAGATAAACTCTACTTAGGTATATGCCCATACATATACCTAAGTTATCAAGTAACCCATCTCAGTCATGAGGAAACACAAGAATCATGATATCAACGGATAACCACTACCCAGGTATATGCCCATACATATACCTAAGTTATCAAGTAACCCATCTCGATCATGAGGAAACACAAAGGTCAAAGTCTCATCTCAAACCAGGATTTTCATTATCGAAACCGTAACTGCTGAAGAGCTCCGTCTCTGGAGTGTGCAGTGGTCCTGTCACGACTCCGAGGTACTGCTCACTAACCTAAGACTGCTGAAGTACTCCTCCTGTCGAGTACCGCGGGTCAGCCACCCAGACACAGTAGTGCTTCCCGCCGAGGTATGTCACCCAAACTCAGTAGTGCACACCCCCTAGTAGCCTGCTGAGGTACTCTCCGGACGAGCACCGCGGGTCTGCACTGTCACACAGGTAGTGCTCCGTCCGCCATGGGTCTGCACCTCAGAAAGTAGTGCTCCGTCCACTGGGCTAGTCGACTCACTCCAAGTCGAGTCGGTCAAGCAGTCGTCAGGTCTCAGCCAGCTACACGGTCTCCGTACATCGCACGCTCGTCACTGGGAGGGTCCGCTCCACGAGCTACAGGTCGATACTCCAAGTATCTCAAAGTCCCACGAAGAAGTGTCTCAAAGGTCCGTCTCGTCACAGGGGTCTCAACGCAACAGACGGCGCGTCGATCGGACGCCCGGTCTGTGAGTTATTAGCCTTTTCGTCCCAGGGGCCCGGTTGGTTTCGAGTGCGAACCAATCCCGGCCGTATCTCAACTGTACCCCGAACTCCCATAGGGTTTACTCAAAGGGACCGTTACTCAACGTAACTACCAACGCCGCTGACGGCTCGTCAAGCGGACGTCCTGTCTGAAAGATATCAGCTTTTCCGTTCCAGGGGCCCGGTTGGATTTCGGGTACAATCCAACCCGGCCATACTCCGACTGTATCCAAAACTCGGGCGGAGTATGTCAAAAGTTCCGTCTCATCAAGAGGAAGTCAACGAAACAGACGGCGCGTCAATCGGACGCCCGGTCTGTGAGTTATTGGCATTTTCGTCTCCGGGGCCCGGTTGGTTTTTATGGCAAAACCATCCCGACCGTACTCCACCTGCGTCCAAACCTCGGGCGGAGTATGCCAAAAGATCCGTCTCATCAAGAGGAAGGCAACGCGACTGACGGCGCGTCAATCGGACGTTCGTGGCTCAAGATATGAGCGTTTCCGCTCCGAAGGCCCGGTTGGTTTCGTGAACGAACCAACCCGGCCGAACTCAAAGTAACCCGAAACCTTGAGTGCGATATACCGAAACGACCGTCTCGATCCAAGGATCGCGTTGCCGTAGACGGTTCGTCGTTCGGAGGTCCGAGGCTCAAGTTATGAGCCAAAAACCAAATTTGGTTCGAAACGGGGGGGTCCGGGTCCGGGCCGACCCGGCCCGACCCCCCCCCCCCGGGGCG